>CM053784.1:66854159-68260826 GCA_028749045.1 Cupressus sempervirens
CATAACATTAAGGGCATTATCAACGAGCAAGTTATAATGAAAAAGACATTCATAACTGAATTTATATGGATTTGTAAGTTTTTATGACAATGAAAACCAAATAATATGAAAGGCAACAATAGAAAGTTTTAGACTAACTATTATGTACAACACAAATATAAAAATTATATCATCACAAGCTGATGGACATGGAATTAGTCACGAGGATATACGTTTAAGACTATATCATCATAAAAGTTTAGCAATTATAATTAGAAAAGATATATGAGTTTTCTACATATAACTAAGATAACATATTAGGAATGAGTATCAATTATAGATTATGGATAATGGATTGTATCAATCTTAACTATCAAAGAATGAATACAAGTTGTTAAGTAAAGGAGAAGAGTGAACATGACAATAGTAATATAAAACTATCAATAATAATCATGAAGTAAATAATGTCCCTTTTGATGATTGAGAATTGAAATCACATACTTGTAGGATGTACACTAGTACCCTTATCAGGTGGAAGAACTCAAGGTGGTCTCAAAAAATCCTATAACAAAACATACATATTATGGTTCATGATCCATAAATTAGTATAAAACATAAAGCTTTATTGAACTATTATCCTAGGAAAAGACTCATTATTGCTTATTTCTAGACAATGTGCTCTATGAAACAATTCATTTCTTATGGCCTATTTTTCTTCTATTGGACATGGATCCATCGCAAGCTGAAGAATTTCTAGACTAATGTTCTTTAGGGTATTTTTGCATAGGCTAATAGGGTAACTATTGTTGAAAGAGGGAGAATGTTGAAATTAGATTCATACAAGTATGATGCTTTAATCATTATTTTGTCACTTATGTCAAACCTTGTTTTTTCTATTAAGACAACTACTTATATGATTTAAGGACTATCACTTGTTTGATTGATGAAGAGGATTTGATCAAAAAGATATAACAAAAGCACCTAGAGGAAAGCTTGAATTATGATATAAAAGAGGAGTACAAGAGTCAACTAAAGCAATGATATCATAGTGCATTGATAATCTACTTAAGGTTGCAAAGGTCAGTTACACTAAGCAAGTTTAGAAGAACAAGTTTTAAAAAAGTTTGTCTACCAAGCTTGACTGAATGAATAGTAAGTGGCAAGCAAAGTCAGTGCAAGATGAGCATAAAATCAATTGGAGCCGAGTAAAAGTTCATTTTAGTGTATGTTGAGAAAAATAATGGATGCTAAGTAAAGTTAAGTTGATGCTAAGCACTAGTAAACTATAGTTCATGTCGAGTGTTTTTTTAGAGGATTTCATGCAAAGTAGTGTGTGTTGAGAATCAAAAAACAAGTTGATGTTGAGTGTCACCATTATTAGAAAGATTGTGATTTTGATGGATAAGAGCTGACAAGTCTATTTTCTTAGATTGTGTGAACAAGGTGAAAGATAAGGTTGATGAGCTCATGGCACAAAATTCATGGTAAACCATTTTGAGTTGAATTCAAAGAGGATTGAAGGAGAAGTTTCTAGAAGTAATATGGAATGAGGGGTAGATTCATTGAATCTTACCTAATCTATCCTAACCTTAAATTGGATAATGGAGAATGAATGACAAAATATCTTAATTCTCTATTTATAGGGATGGCTAGTCAGAGGCAAGGGTTGTCATGTCTGAGAATCCAAGGAAGACAATGAGTCAAGGGTGTTTATTCATCAAGTAACCTAAGTAAAGAGTATACATTGCAATGTTAAGCAAGAAATATTAAGGGTATGAATTATTAAAGGGAGAACAAGCTACCAATGCTATTTATTCATCAAGTAACCTAAGTAAAGAGTCTACATTGCAATGTTAAGCAAGAAGGATAAAGGTTATGAATTATTGAAGGGCAAACAAATTACCAATGCTATTTATTCATCAAGTAACCTAAGTAAAGAGTGTACATTTCAATGTTAAGAAAAAAGGATTAAGGATATGAATGCTTGAAGGTTGAACAAGCTACCAATGCTAAAATGTCTGAAAGACAAGTAGAATGGAGGACTAAAACATAGATCTGTAATCTACAAATGGAGTTGTAAGTTGTAATCAGATCAAAGCCTTATTATTACACTCTAATAATTAAATCAGTCTAGGGTAAATCTTTTTTATTAAGGTTAACCTAATAGTCATTTTTAAGTCCTTTAATTGTGTGAGATTTCAAGTGAATGTTCTAAAATCCTCTAACAAGGTTCACTCCTAATAGTGTGATTGAAATCATTTAACACTATCACATTTAATAGTGCATATTATAACATTTTGTAGGGTTTTCCTTTCATAGGGAGTCACTTTAGAAGAGTTGAAAAGAGTAGCATGTTAGTGGTGGTTTTCTCCAAATTGGGATTACATGTAAATCATTGTGTCAATGTGTTGTCAAATCTATTACATTTTATGTTTACACTTTTGCAAATTGATTTAATAGTAACCTACAAGTTTTTAAGTGAATTTGCATAATGTTATGGATGCATTTATGATGACAATTATTTTATGGGTTCACTAAGATGTGAATAGTTTTAATTATACATATGGACCTTGCATAATTTATTCATCCCCCCCCCCCAAGTTATTCTACAAGAATTCCAACAAATGGTATCATAGCCATCTGCTTAAGAGGACTAGTTTGAAGGTACTAAAAGCACAAAGATCATGATGTCAAAAAGAGATGTACCCAAGCTTAATAGAGATAACTTTCCTACATATAAAATTTTGATGAAGATATACTGTGGATGACTTGGAGATCATGTGCAATCTACCATTACTACAAAGCATATTGATCTTATTGGAGTCCTAACTACTAAGGATATGAAAAAGAAGAAATAACATAAACAAGAAATGTTGGAGATGTTGAAATAATGGGTGTTGCATACATTCCATAATATTTTTTAAATTTAATTATTTTATTTTATTATGTAATATTGTACCTAGATGAACATGTAACATGAAAAGATTCCCATGGGATATTCTTGATGAGTTGTGTTGTAACATTGTGATAATATTTCATGTAATAATTTAAAATTGAAGAAAAGAATTAAATGTCCAATATTAAATTTGGGATCAATGGGTAAGGTAGCACATGGTTTATGTAATACCACTTACTAATTTTGTGGGACTTGCTACTATATAAGCAACCACAAGGGTAGTTGTTGTGAGTAAAGGAGAAGACAAAAGGCAAGAGTCAAGCAAGACAAGGCTTGACAGGTTAGCCAAGGGAGCATTTGTGAAGGTTGGAGGCATGGTATGAGATGTGTGGATTCATGCTTGTTCACATAGATTTCTTGGTAGTGGTTATGGCTTTGAAGGCTTCTATGGTTGTATTGCAATGATATTTTTTTCTAAATAATACATGGTTATGGATGCTTTTGAAGGTTGGGTTTTTTCACTCAATGAGGGTTTCCCAAGGTATATCTTGTGACACAAATTTTTGTGGTTATGTTGTATATTCTCTTGCATCTAAATTTTAATTCCATGTTTATTTTAGATCCATTATGGGTTATGCAGAAACAATTGTATTTTTTATTGCAAGTTTCCTTACAAGTGGTATCAAAGCTATGGTTTTATTATTGTAACCCTAGATTGAGTCCATGGGAATACATGAGAGGATAAAAGAAAGGGTAAGATATATGATTTATTTAATACAGATTTGAGGGTTTTGGATTTTCTATTATGATGGGATGTTGGTAGATTTTGGGCATGTGAAATTGTTGGAAAAAAGGATTTTTTGGATGTTTCTTTTTAAATAAAGATTTTAGGGTAGAGCTTGCAGAAGTGACCTCGTAGGTAAAATAAGAGCTCACCATTGGATCTGGGTCAACATTTTCATAAATTTTGATATATAATATTCCCTAGATTGGCCATGTTCAAAGGAAATGAAAGAGTTTTTCATTTTCAACCTGTGATGAGCATAGAATTTTCTCTCCTCAAAATTGTCATCAATAAATTGATAAATCACAGTGAAAATGGTAAAAAGGATTGTCTAAGTAAAAAAACCATAACTTTCTCTCAAAATATTGGATTTTAGACTTCTTATAAGTGTTAGAAAGCTAATTCAGAGCAATAAAATGTGGTGTAGGTTGGGTTTTGTGATTTTGAAATTTTGTCAAGTTTGAAGAGCTCTAAAGTCAGAAGTTGTTTATTTTTAGCACAAATTAGGACATAACTTGGGCATATGGAGTCAAATTTTGGACTTTGAGAAGTCAACAGAAAGCTCTTGCAGAGCTCTACACATTGATTCATATTTAGTGTAGTTTTGGCATGATTTATTTAGTGATATATTGATCTAAATAGTTTATAACATATATTGACTATGGTAACATTGTGAGTTTATGACATTGTACATTTTGGAGATTTAAGATTTGATGTCATTGTATACTCAGCTCATATTTTAGATTGGTCTCATGATGATATGGTTATCAATGTTTTATTTCAAAAATGTATGATGACTTGTTAGGTCTACAAGTTATGCAGTGTTGTAAGTAGACTATACCTAGAAGTTGCATTTATGGCTTGTTTATGGGTTGTCTTTGCCCATTGATCTTTCATTATTGATGAATATTCAAATTGGTGGCTTGGATTTGGGTCGTCTATGCCCTAAGTCACATGATTTGCTTATATTTTTTTTTCCTTCATGTAGAAGGGATGAGATGTTGTTGTCAAGTACAGTCATGGTGGAGGATTGTTGTTGAATATTTTATGCTGATAGGTTGGACAAATTGAGAGTTAGATGCTCAATTCATGGATGTGATCATGGTGCTATAGATTTTTGCATGAAATGATTAGATATATAGGTAAATCCTTGATGTTCATTGGTTTGGATTCCTAATTTGGTTATGGTGGTATATCTTCTTGGTTGAGGATCATGGTTATTTCGTTTCTTTTGAGGAGCTCATGATGTGCACTTTGAGCTCTTTGATGGTATTATGCCTTGGTTGATTCTCATGGTTAGAGGATTTTTTTTTAATCATGATGTCATAGATAGCCTAGATATAGAGTTTAGTGGGAGCTTATGACAATGATTGGGTGACAATGCAAGATTAGTTCCTAGTTTGCTTTGTATCTTCTTGGTTTGAAGATCTTGGTTTCACTTGGTACTAACACTTTGGTTGTGTGACCATAGACATGGAGGATCCTCTTGTAGGAGATGGATTTTATGATTCCATAGGTGGCTTGGTACCATGTTGAGCACGAGTTATTGGCATTGATATACTTATTGAGTGTTTGTAGATGTTGAAGGTTTGTCTTAGATCCTGTTGTTGTAGAAGTGTCATTGACATTTGCATGGTGCACTTGTTATCTTCATGGTGTGTAGAGATGGTTTTTTTCATGGATTGTGGAGATGATTGCATCTTGAGGACTTATAGGGTTCTTGGTAAAGATGTGTTTTATGTTTTTATTTGACATGTTATCCTTGGTGTGAGGCTGATTTCTTTATTATGTCATGGTATACCCTTGACATGCATTTAGAGTTTTGACATGTTATAGTATGTTCATATGGAGCATGTTGCTTCTTTGGTTGAGATGGTTAGATTAGGTTGTCATGTTTATGTTCCTAAGACCATGACTAGATCTCTGATATTGATCTTGGTTTAGTTTCTTGGTATTGAGTATAGTAATCATAAGTTGGATACTTTATGATATTGCTATGTTGCATTTGGAGTTGGTGTGGACTAATATGTTATATGTGCTCATGGATACTTAGAGATGGTGGTGATGCTGATTTATCTTGGATTAGAGAAGTATTTGTTGGGGAAGTTGATGGTTTCAGTAGGAAGTCCGAGGGCTAGTCACTTGATATGGACTTGAGAGGAGATTGTTATTAGATGAGTCTTGGTTGGAAACTTGGATATCTTGACGAGAATTTTCATTCCTCACTCTTGTTCTACTTAGTGGTTTGCTAGTTGAGAGGTGTATCCTATTGTTTCTCTCAGTTGCATTATATTTATTTTTGTCTTTCATGGATATGGATCTTGATCTATGGTACATGAGTTAGTTCTGGAGGGTTCATTTGAGAGATGGTTTAGAATCCATTATCTCCATTTGCATTTGTTGTTATGATGGTTGAGTTTGGGAGATGGTTTTATATTGGGCATATTCCTTGGTTTAGGAATGGTTTTAAGAGTTTGATCTTCTTGTGAGATGCTTACATCCATGATTAGTTATATAGTATGGTTTGGGTGCTATTGTGGCTCCTTGTTGGAGTCTTATGGAGGAGATCATACTTGTACAATTTACATCTAGAGGTGTGTGTAAAAGGACATGATATAGGTTATGATTTGCATGGCTTCTCTTAGTCTTGATTATCTTCCTCGATGTTCAGTTTCACTTACATTGGATTTGAGATTGGTTAAAGATTGTGATCACTAACCTTTGTGCTCATGTATGTCATGTGAGAGATGACATGGTTATTCATTTATCTCTTTCCTCTATTGGCTATGGAGAGCTTAGGAAACTTGTTATGAGAGTTGCTATTGTAGGATATTAGTTTATGTATTGTGGATTTCCTTGAGACTACATGGATTCACTTCTTTGAGATGTTGTGAATGGATTGGTTATAGATTTGACATTATCTTTTGTAGTGAGAGCTTCTCGGTATATATGTGGTAGGTATTGCTTTTGAGGCTTATGATTATAGGCTATAGATTAGATATGTTGATGATGTGAGATTCAATTGGTATACCTTTGGAGGTATGGATAGTTGGATGGGTTTGGCACTTACTATAGGTACTATTTCAGCTATGGATATTTTGACAACTATGGATACATGTGATTACCTTTGGATCAGGTTTTTTTGCTTTCCATTTTAGTTGGCACAAGATTTTATGATCTTCTAATTCAACAAGTTGGGTGTCTTTCTCTTTGGATGGCTTCTATATATGTCTACTGGTAGTAGCATAATAGGAGGTGGCATCATTCATGTTTGAGATGCTAGATACTTTGATTTTTTTGTAGGTACAATGATGGAGTACATGGCTTACTTTGATCCATGATGGTGGATGTGTTGGGAGGGATTGTTTCCTTATTCATTTATGTGGCTACGAACTGACCCTATGCAATTTATATGACAAGTGGGAGATTGTTGAGATAATGGGTATTGCATACATCTCATAATATTACTTAAATTTAATTATTTTATTTTATTATGTAATATTGTACCTAGATGGACGTGTGCCATGGAAAAATTCCCATGGGATATACTTGATGAGCTATATTGTAACATTGTGATAATATTTTATCTAATTATTTAATATTGGAGAAAATAATTAAATTCCCAATATTAAATGTGGGGTCAATGGGGTAGGTAGCACATGGTTTATGTAATACCACTTGGTGGTTTTGTGGGACTTGCTACTATGTAAGCAGCCACAAGGGCGGTTGTTGTGATTAAATGAGAAGACAAAAGGAAAGAGTTGAGTAAGAAAAGGCTTGATAGGTTAGCCAACAGTGCATTTGTGAAGATTGGAAGCATGGCATGGGATGTGTGGATTCATGCTTGTTCGCATAGATTACTTGGTACTGGCTATGGCTTTGAAGGCTTCCATAGTTGTATTGCAATAGTAATTTTTGCTAAATAATACATGGTGATGGAAGCTTTTGGAGATTGGGTTTTTTCCTTCAATGAGGGTTTCCCATGGTATATCTTGTGTCACAAATTTTTGTGGGTATGTTTTCTATTCTCTTGCATGTGGATTTTGTTTCCATGTTTATCTCAGATCTATTGTGGGTTATGTGGAAATGATTATATTCTTTATTGCAATTTTCCTTACAAGAGATTTCCTCTACCCTAAGATATGCTAAAGTTGATTATATCAAAGGTCTTGATAGTGCATAGAAAATGTGGGATGCTTTAAACAACATCTATGGAGAAGACACCAATGTTCTATGAGCCAAAGCTAAAAGCGTCAAAGGTAATTTTGATGATATGAGAATGCAATAAGGTGAAAATATTGCTTGAGGATAAAAGTTGTTGTTGATGCAATTAGACGATAAACTAGTATAATATATGATGATACTATACTAAGCAAAGTTTTAAGAACACTACTACCTATATATGTCATTAGAGTTTATGCAATACAAGAACTGAGATGTATACCAAGGAATAATCTATCCCTTGAAGGTCTAGTAGGTAGATTCACTACTTTTGAGCTATCTAAATTTGATAATTATAAATCTAAAAATATTCTTGTTGTCATTGAAAGAACTTGATGAGAGGAAGAAGAAGAAAAAGACAAAGAATGTGTCCAGTAACAATGACAAAGATGAGGATGACGTAGGGAAACTTGAAGAACTATTGCCAAGGAGATTTCACAGAGGTAAAATAAAGTTTAAAGGTAAGTTTCCTATCATTTGTTTCAATCGCAATGAAGTTGGTCATATTGTAGCTAGATGTTCAAAGAAGAAGAATTGTAGAGGTAGTGACAATTACACAAATAGAAGACATGAAGACAATAGAGATTAAAAAGTCAAAGGCAAGAAGTCTTGCTACATTGATGAAGAGAAATTCAAAGATGAATCTAATGAATATGATGATGAAGTGATGTATGTTGCAATGAAGGACAAATATAATGAAGATAAGGAAATGACACTTATGTCTTGTGTGAATAAGAATGAAAGATTGATCACAAATATTGGATGTTCACATTATACAATAGGAGACAAAAGTAAGTTCATTACCTTGAAATGTTATGATGGAAATGTTGAAAATATTCAATATATGATAAGTTATTGAGAGGGCAAGGGTGAATTAGTAACTTTAAACTCTTTCTTCTAAATTTGAAACAAAATAATCTATGCTACTGCATGTATTAATACCAAAAGTTAAAAATTTCATCACACAAAAGAACACAATATTTTCATGACCCAGAAACCTTCCAAATAGAAAGTAAAACTGGAGTGGGGATGATATCCACAAAACTTCAATACTAGAAAATAAATTTGGCTTGTTAAGGCTTACATTACCACTTCTAGTGATCTTCCCTATTAGGAGCACAAAGGACTGCTAGGTCCACCTTGTTAGAGGACTTACAAACATACAATGAAGTATGCACTCGATTAAGAGATTTGTACAAAGACTGTTAAGTCTACCTTGTTAGAGGATTTAGAAAACTAATTCACCTATTAAGATGAAGAAATGGATCTACCTACAACTGATTGTTGATAAGATCATTTATGTATTGATCACCTCATGTTATGGATATAACTTTTTTGTCTTTGTATTGACCTTGTTGTTTTCCTTGAACTGCTACTGATAATCCTTTGCAGATACTTCACATTTCTTCACTATTTCTTCATTCACACACACATGATATCTTACAATAAACCTTACATATATGCCTTTCAAATTTACAAAATTGCAAGGTTGACCAAAACACAAGTGAACAAATACATTACAAAGTTGTTCCAATAGTAAATAACTTGGGTTCACTGAACTGATTCGGTGACCTTCTGATACACAACATTTACTACATTACTCAGCATCATCATGCACTTAGTAGAAGTGAAGGCTAGGTCCATACTAATTAGTTGATGTAGTTCTGAACATGGTGACTACTGCTAACTTGGTAGATGTAGTCTCACTCGGTAGATATTGCATACTGAGTTTACCTTGCTCACTCGATAAAAACTATTTCTTCCAATGCTTGGTTTACACAAAATTTGCATGACACAAGCTTACTGCTCAGTAGACACTACTGATCTTCATATTTCGTGTATTCACTTGGTAGCCACTTTTTGCTCGATGTAAACTACTAAACTCTTCAAGGCTTGGTTAACACTAGAATGCTCGATGAAAGTAGAGAATTAAGTGTTGAGCTCGATAGCTATACTGATATGGATAAGTGTTGTCACTAATGGCAATACTAACTTAATGCCAAAAATCTCCCCCTTTGACATTAGTAAAAAACACTTATAAGGCAAAACATATGTACATAAATTGACTCATTGAGTTTTTGAATTTTGGTTTTTCAAAATTCATCTTTGTAAAGCTACTAGATATACATTTCTACATATATCTCCTTGATTACATATAATGTATATACAAAGATACTTATATACATAGCTATACACATATACATGCTGACTCTATTGAGTGTTATCTCCCCCTTTCACTTATACTGATATCTCTTCTTATATACAAAATTCCCCTTTTTGCTTATACTAATATCTCTCCCCCTTTTTGATAGTAATGCCAAAGAGCTACATATACTATATATATAGTTACACCAAAATGAGAGAGAAATTATTGATGTACCTTATGAATGAGGGAAAATGAGGTATCCCAATTTTCTTGCAAAATTTTATAGGTGGCTTAGAGAGAAATTTGAACATCTGCTAATAATTTGAGCATGTCATCAACCACTGAGAAGTTCTAATCCTAGACCAATGTCTTGCAATGAGCAATATGTTTCTACATTGTATCCATTATTGGCAAGATCATTTTCTAAATATCAATCAAGGTTAATCTTTTTCTTGGTTCTTCTTTTAAAATTTTTGCCTACACATCTGCTAGATATTTCACCTTGGTGTGATGAGAGGAGTTGGAAGAGGGATCAACTTGTAATTTTGATGCACTAGATTTCACGTTAGCATGAAACTTATTTAGCTTCTCCTCTATATCATTGGTAAAACCAAACACATCACAAAGTTCAGCAAAAAGTGATCTGCATTATTAAAAGAATTTTCAAAATTACCCAAAAATATGGACAATTCTGCTTGTTTGATTGCAATTTGCTGAGCAATATGCTCTTGCACCTTGGTATCAAACTTTCTTTAAACCTTTTCAATTAGCTTCTCTTGTCCAAAGGAATCCTCATTAAATTTCTATATAGCCTCTTCTAACTAAATCAAAATTTGTTGAGTGGAATCCACTTCAATACCTATAGCATCTGTAATTATATTCTTGGCATTTTCAATTATTCTGTACTCCTTATCCCTTTCAGACCTTAGCTACTTCTGTGTAGCTTTCTTCTCTATGAGTTGATTGGCTAACCTCATTTCTTCAATAGTAGTAGTCCTCATAGTCAATCTTAGGTATTATTATCTTTGTGTCTAAGTCAAAGTCTTCTTCAATTTCCTTTCTAGTGATCAGAAGTTTCAATGGTTGCCTTGGTTTTATTTTAGTGATGATTGGTTTGACTTTTGGAACTGACACAATAGTAGAGATAGAAAGGCTAGCAGTAAAAAATGGAATAGGGCTTAAGGATTGAATGCCAATAGAAGTACTAACTAGACCAAAAACTGAAACACTTCCCAAAAATGGTGCCACACTCAGTATAATACCCATAGAAGTGTCTGAACTAAATAGAATTAAAGTAGATGTAGACAATGCTGATGAAAAAAATTAGAGCTTACTGGAATTGATGAAGAAAAAATTGTAGAACTTATTGATACACTAACTAAAGATGTAGAAGTAGAGGAAGCTAACTTGGTAGCTAAGGAAGTAATAGTCATCTCAGTAGATGAAGTTCTTGATACTTCCATTGCAGACACTTGGGGTTGGAAGGTGGCTAGTGAAGATTGAGAAATTGATGTTGCTATTTTTTTCACAATCTCACTAGTAGAAGCTATCTCCACAGATGTCACAGTATGTGGTGGAGTGCGGGGAAGAGATACAATTACTTTTTCTGCAATTCTGACTGGATCATCTTCATCCTTTTCTTCCTCTTCTACTTCTTCCTCCTTTCCTACTTCATCCATTTCTTCTACTTCCTCCTCCTCTTCTTCCTTCTCTTCTTCCTTCTCATCCATTAGAGAATGTAGCTCACCTTCAATAACTATGATGGAAAGAGTGTTGTCATCATCATCATCATCACTATCATCATCTATAATTATAATAGTTTCATTTGATGGCTTGTTGAGATGATAAACATCTCTCTAGACATCTAAGGCATGCTTAACCACTAATTCTATGTTATTCATTAATATGAAACATGAATTAAGCTTTAGAATCATTCTATCTTCATGCTCTTTTATTTCCTTCTTTACTTCTACATTAGTAAGATTAGGTACTAACTATCTCAACTATTTTTTAAAGATGTGTTTTATAGTTTGTACCATGTTCTCCCATCTAACTTGGATTTTTGCAAAAAGATCTGCATGGATTTGAGGTTGCATTTGAGTAGGAGAGTATTTCCAAATACCCATCTTCTCCATGACTAAGTCCTCAATTTCTTTATGCTCAGCTAGAGTCTAAGTCTCATATTTGAGAACATTGAAGTTACATATTCTTGCTCGAACTCTTAGCTATTTCATCCTTCCTCAAACGTAGGTGGAAAGCAAATGAATACACATTCAATTTTACCTTTCCTACCTCTCTTGGAGAACATTGTTGTTGGTTCTGAGGTCTAGTGATAATCACTCTACCTTTCTTCCTTACTAGTTCCTCTTTCTCTAATTCTTCTTCTTCACCTTCATCATATTCCTCTTCTTCATCCTCACTCTTGCCCTCCGTGAGCATCAGAGGACCTTCAACAGTCTTCAATTTGGCAATCCTCTTCTTGCATCTATTGAGAGCTTGAGGAATATTGATACTGACCTCTATCGTCTTCTTGGCTTCCTCATAAGTGCCAAATGTAGGAAGATTCGGATTGGATGGATCATTTACTAAATCCTCAATAATGTCTCTAGCTTCATCAATCTTATTTCATAAGGCAATGGTTTTACCCATGCCACTCTTGGTATGACTGCATGAATCTACACTCTATCATAGTCCACCATGAAGCATATTTCATCCTTTTAGTCTTCCACAAGCTTGGGTGGGATTCAAAATCTATTATTCATTTTCTCTTTGAATGCCTCAAATTAATTATCCAATACCTTTTCAAAATTTTCACCCATTTCTTCAATGAATTCATTTATCTAATAAACAATAGGGGTGTCTTTCCTCCATACCACTAAACCCTTAGATGGAAAGAATTTTTGAACCTAAAAGAATAAATAGGTAAGCAATGAACCAAACTTGAAGGCATTGTTCTTGGAAGTCTTCACACTTTCAATTTTTTTGTTCAATTTCTTTAGTAGTACGTCTGACAAATCAAATTCAAGGTTCTACTTTATAACCTTGTATGCTAGGTCAATTGCCTCACAAGGAACACTATTTGACTGACTCGAGCTATAGCTCTTATGTGCAATGATATGGATGCCAAACCTAAGCTCTATGTTGGCTAGGGTTTTCTTCGGTAGTTCCTCCTAACCTAGAGTTTTGGTTGACTTGGCTTTGCTTAGTACTAACAGACCCATAACCTTGTGTATCATCTTCCTTGTAATCAGAATGGGTTGCTCCAACCATAATTGACCATTGTGAAATCAACTCAATATTTATCTTATCCATTTCACTTAGAAATTTTGAGGCATGTGAGGGATATGAGTTAATCCTTTAACTTCCAAATGTTTATGCTCGGGTTTCAAAAATTTGTCTACACACATTTTTTCTAGGGTAGTATCCATTTCTAATGTCCCTAATTCTTGAACATAACACTTAAAGTGAGTTTGAATGTTGTTAATTAGGAGTACCTTAGGTAGGATTTTTGACTAAGCTCCATAAGGATCAAGTGATTGAGCAATGGCCAAAATGATTTTGATGTTTGATGATTTCCATTTGATGCCCTTAACTAGCATTTCAGAACCCTTCTTTCGCTTAGTGTTGCTACCACTAGTAGATGCCATCATTGCTTGGTAGAGGATAAATTTTTTCAAGATCTTGCTATTGAATTGCTTTAAAATACTACAATTCTCTTTCAAATCGGTCTACTCTTTGAATGTTGTGGATGAGATGAAAAATGAAGTCAAAATTGCTCGTTTGTTGAGAAATTTTCATAAATGATCAATGCCATTATGACAAAGTGCATGATAGACTATCATCCACTGACCTAACTCAACAAGAGTATCAACTAGGTAGATGAACTGAGTTCCTCTTATTCTTGACGTCGCTTAGTAAGGTCTACAACCAACTTTCCTTGGAAGATGACCTTTCTGTGATCCTAGTGTATCTGGAATACTGATTCAATCATTTGCATTCCTCATATTTCTTGGAACTATTTATGATTTTCATGTTGAGTATAGCTCTAATACATTCTTGGGAATTTAGTTTGAGGGGAAAAAGTCACCCACTTCTTGAGTGACTTCATTTTCATGATTTGAGCTTGTATCTTCAGTAGATTTAGGAATCCATTTCTGCTTCATTTGTTTCCTTATATTACCAGCCCTTGCTTTCTTTTCATCTTCAACTTTTCCTATATTCATGCAGTTTTTAGCTATATGACTGAGTTTAGTGCATGTATAACACCTTGTAGTAGTATCTTTCTTTCTTAGGTGATGCCTTGGACAATTTATGCCAGTGTGTCCATATTCTCCACAATAATGACATCTATGTTGGTGTTTGAAAATGTTACCCATTTCCAATTACCCTAATGAGAACAAAACATATCTAGGGGCAGCTAACTCCCATTTTCAACAATGCCCATTTAGACACCAAGCCAACTATAAGGCATGACCCTTCTTCTTTTTCAGCCTCTACAAAACCTAGGTGGGTGAACCTCTTTAGATCTGACTATGTGACCAGTGCAATAACCATATTTAGGATCTATAAAAGTAGATGAAACCCCTAATTCTTCTATGCTTAACTAGGAGATCAAAGGCATGAAATAGCTAAGGACATGACTAATGAAATTGGAAGGCTAAGTGCAGGTTATACTTTGAATACCTTTCAACAGAAAAGGGAAAATTGATTTATATTGAGAAAAGACAGCATGTTCAATATGCATCAAAACTTTAATGATCCTACAAACGACTAGTGTCTTATCCATTAGGGCAATCCTACACTCCAGAATTATGCATCCTTGAACATCAATCAACATATGGCATACGTTAAGACATTCATGTTCAATCTGTTCACCTTATGAATTAGACAACAATATCCAATATAACCCCATACTTTCTCACATTCTTTTTAATTGAATCTGCAACCTTGTCTGAAACCACAAGTAATTATATGACTCCTTGAGTTAAAGGCAAGAAAACTTCAAACATACAACTGGGAAATTGCAAATAGGTTCAAGATATTTTTTCTTGAACATATAACATTACAAACTCAACAAGAAAGGAGACAGAATTATATTGAAATTCAAAACCTTCTGCACATTGTATTTATCTCCTTGAAATAAGTACATTAGGAATGCATAAAAAAAGATACAAGATCACACTAGTGCATCAGAACTATCTATGAAATTCATATGTTGTTCATACAAGACATGTTGGGTATGTGGTTTTCACAGCCTAAGAAGAGCTCTAAGAACTGAAAAAATAGAAAACCAACCAACAACTCCCTCTTTCTCTAGCCTTGGGATCTCACTTAAATACTGTGAGATGCAACAAGCTTCAGGCATAGAGAACTGAAAAGTGTCCCTTACAAAAGATATCACAAGTTTGTAACGGAAGAAAGAAGAAAAATGATTAAGAGAACATCATGTAGATCAAATATTCTCCTATAAGCTCCTTTTCTGTTACCAATTTTTACTGATTCAGCTCTACCACTGATTTGTTGTATGCGCAACTGCTAAGACCACCTTATCAATGACGAAGTCAACTCTGAAAAATACGCACCAACCTATGCCTATGGGTTTTTTCAAGATGACTATTGAATGAGAATCATCTTTACTTGCCACTCTTTACTGATCATGGCAGGCTTTAGAAATAATAGAATCATTACTTAGCATGCAGTACAAAAGTCAAAAAACAATGTGGTTATTAAAAATAAAAAAATTGGGATGCACTGATCCCCAACCACGTCTGCTTCCTTAACCAACTTCTTGCCAAAATTTTCCATCTACTAATACAAAAAGGGGGAACACGCACAAAAAGTGAAAAAGACTATACCCCAGGTATAAAATCTTCCTCACCCTCTTCCAAAACTATGCACAGGGTCTCCAATATTTTTGCTACCCTGGCATCAAACTAAGATGCTTTGAAAAATTGTTTAAAAGATGATGTTTCTGATGAAAAGGTTGTTAGCTTACAAATTCTATTCCTTGTTCTTCTTACCACCTTGGTGACTTGACTATGACACTTGATTACTAGCTTTCCTCTATAAAAAAACCATACACAGGCGTACGAAGGTAACCATTTTCCTTTTTTGAACCATCCTCTAAAAATAAATAAATCATTTTTCAAAGTATCAGTGTCCCAGAACCAACTATTCTTAATGAACAATCCTTCCACTATCCATACCCTCAGACTTGGTGAAATCTTTAGAAACATCTTTTGAATAAATCACCAGGACTGAAAAATGTAGAGACTATGGTATACAGACTTACCTGAAGCCTTTTCTTTTATCTTTGTAACTTTTTCATTTTATCCTTGAGCCAACTACTTGACACTCGTGCCAAATTTATCTCAATCCTAGAATTAATTTTTTCCATTCAGAGATGACTCATGAATTTCTACTTCACACAAGTTGATATTGGGAAAATCTCATTTGTTACATCCTGTTCTTTACTTTCACACATGAAGGTTTTCATGTCTCATTAATATGCATAATGATACCACCTTCAATAGTAAAATATGCACCGTCGATCTTGAAGATCTTATAAGTTGAAACTATGAGCATGATGGCTTCGAAATCCACTAGGCAAACTAGTCCGGAACAACCCAATCAGAATTAGCCATGTGTGCAATTTATCTTTTAGTGGGCACTTCTTGCTTCTAAGAAATGAAAATGCGTAAGAACTATAGATCTAAATTGAATCAATGACCTGAGTCTAGCCCACATGTCAGGCTTGCGCATTCTTGCACTTCTTATCTTGTGAGCATGTTGATATAGTGGGCCAGTGCCCTCCGTCAATCTAAAGAAGATCAACGGTTGATGAAGAAAATCCTAAATAACAATTGCACTGTTCCTTTATCACAAAACATGTGACACTTCAAAATGGCATGATTTGGTTAATTGCGATATGAGTCCACAATGCTTTTACCCACATTATAAAATCATATGGAGATAAAAGAATGTGGATAAACGCTAGCCTTTGATGCTGGCTTAGATCGACGATGATTCAGGGTTTCAATAATAGGCGGCCCATCACAATGATCTTGACCAATGAGAAAATACCTTTTACTGCACATGTTCTGACAAGCCTGATAGTAGCATTCAAAACTTTGGCGCCCATGACATCGTTACTTCCTCGCATTTTGGTCCCACTATGCCACGCATCGCAAAGTGGCACGCCCATAATATTTATTTGCCTGTCATCTTGAAAATGTAGGTACGCCTGATTTGTCAATCTCACACAGATCGACGATGTTCATAACTTGTCCTCTTCGCTCGTACGAACATCTCCTTGTGTCTTCATAAAGGATAGATGTGACTTATGTGCTTGCCTGCTTTATTTAAATCATGCTCATCTTCATCTTGCAGGCAAGCGGCATCTGGTGATCTTAACCAAGATCAACGGTGAGTCAATCTTTTGAAAAATCTTGG
The DNA here is from genome assembly GCA_028749045.1 of Cupressus sempervirens. NCBI lineage: Eukaryota > Viridiplantae > Streptophyta > Pinopsida > Cupressales > Cupressaceae > Cupressus > Cupressus sempervirens. The sequence goes on from CM053784.1 coordinate 66,871,638, forward strand.
ACCCATGTAATCAGACTGTGCTACGTGCCCTCTTTGTGCTTCCCCGCATCATGTAATGGCCTCGCATTTTGAAAATGTGGGAATGCATGGTCCTTCAATCTAAAAAAGATCTACGATTGCCGAGACTTGCATGGTAAGTTTGAAAAGCAACATTTTGGATTTAAAAATGTGTAAACCCTGATTACCTTAAACTTAAAATAGATTTAATCAAAACATTATTTCAAGTTTTCCTAAGGTTTAAAAATGCATGCCCTGAGAAAGGAAATGAGAAGGGGCTAAATGATTTCAAAGGACGTGGTGGATTTGTATAAAGTAATAGGTTCTTGACTGAATTCTGCAAATTAAATGGGTTAGAAAGCAGATTTAGGATTTGTTCAAAATAAGAGTTTGTCATATAACTCAGAATGAAAAATTATCATCATGGAAGGCTTAGGAAAACTAAATGAAAAGTGTCAAAGACATTGAACACCTTAAGGATCTCAAATGGATAGCCAAGTGCACATTCAATTATGGGCATTCATAGGACTTGACTTTCTCAAAATTTCAAATGGATGCTCAAAATGGGAATGCAATTTTGAGTACCAACAGTGGCTCTATCTAGGGAAACATGTCCCTTGTGGGCATGGTAAGATCCCAAATCTATGGGAGAAGTAGACCACATACTTGAAACAACAAAACTTCTCTCGAACAGCTTATTGAAAGCAAGGAAACAACTACTTCTACTATTTACAAATGATGACCCCAGGCCATCGAACTTCAACATAATTGTTTACCTCTGTCATAAACATGATTCTCATCTAAACTTTCATGAGGTAAACTAAAATTTCTTCTCCTATCAGTTTCACCAATCATATTATCATTATATAACAAATCTCTTGGCAAAAAAAAATCATCACTCTTATTTTCATAATGCATATACAAACTTGCTTCGTCCTCAACCATTTGCTCATTACAAAAGTTCTTATCAACATGCTTAAACATATCAGACTGAAATTGAAAACTCTCTTTATTTAATGACTCATGCATGCTATCATTTTCGAATATGAAGGCTTCATATTCAACTTGGGGAAAAAGATCACACATACCTTCAAACTGTGTATCCCTTTGCATAACTGGATAGGAATCAAATGAACAATCTGACTAATACTCACATATGCCATCAATATCAACATCTTAAACTAATTAGGGATCTTCAAATGATTCTTTGAGATCAGCAAGTGGATTAGTCATCATAGTAAAATATTCATCATAAAAATCATTGCAAGGTATAGGAAAATTTTCCATAACCATCTCATCAAACACCTTGTTATCATAATCAGATGCAACATCATGATCATATTCATTGTCATATTTGGAAAAAGAACAGTCTGACCTCTTACAATAGTAAGATAAAGTATCATCATAAAACTTATTCTCTACTAAATCTGAACCGTCCCTATGCTCTTTAAAAAGAGGATTGATAATTCCATGCAAAGCGTCGTCATAGACATTAGGACAAGTGATGTGCTGATCAACATCAAACTCCTCACCATATAACAGATTAGTGAAAACTTTAAAACCATCTCTAACATCATTTTTATGGACACTTTCAGCATATGAAGAAGAAAACTCAGAATCGTATGAAGACTCAACATCCACTCCGTCAACGAAGCATGTAGCATACAAATCAAAGTTACTTTCATTGTCTCCATATAGGTGATTCAAATGTCTTGCAAACAAATCATCATTTATCTTACCAATAGGTGCCGATGCATTAATCTCATGATCAATCACATTTTGATCATCAATATATGCATCTTCAAGACATTTTTCTACACAATTAAGTAATATGTCCTTATAGATAACCTCTTTGTCTTCATATTGTGTAGACACATTTTATTCATAACTTTTAATCTCCAACTAATTTACACAATTTTGAAATGGAAACTCACTTTCAGATTTAGAAATAGTACTCATACCTTTACTAGCAAGAGAACACTCACTTCTATCATTGCTCTCTTCTTCCCAATTAGCATCTGATTCATATGAAGATGCATATGTACTATCACAATCCTCTTCTTGACCTGAGCAAAGAGTGTCGCCATTGTCTTCACATGATGCTTCTTCACAATATGTCGGATCAAACATTTCATCTTTATCACTTGATGCATCACTTCCAAGTTCTTCATCCTCATACTGAGATAAATACCTTCCCTCTTTCTGATTCATTATGTTTTCAACATAATGTGAATCATCAATGGGAAAATGAATGACTGGATTTATATCTTGCCTAGATAACTCATCAAATGAATCAATTCTATCATTCGCTCAAATTAAACATTCTATATGACATTGATTTGTTCTTTGCACCTCATCGTGTCGGCAAACATTTCTAGAGAAATGACTCTGAGTTAAGCCATGTTTTATGTTATTCTCAATCTCTATTGCTATCATGAATGTCTGATACAAAGTTCTAGGTTCCTTATCTCTCAACAGATAGTTCATCTTTTTATCAAATGCACCAAGATAAACCCCTGAACACATTTGATCATCCGGCTTGTAACTTTCAAGAATTTCATTTAAAATCTTTGCAAATCTGATATTAAATTCAGGAACGAACTCATCATTCCTAATCTGAATTTTCAAAAACTTATCAAAATAGTCAGAGATGCTTACTCTTTCCCCAAACTACATCATGAAGGCTGACATTAATTCATCACAAGATGAAACTAAACATGCTGGTAAGAACAAAAACCAGTCCCTAGCATCATCTTCTAAAGTCTGAACAAACAATTTCATCTGAATGTCTTTATGAGCAATTTCAAAATCACCAACCAAGTCACTAAACAACTGAACATGATGACTAGCTGAAAATTCATGGTTTCCACTAAACTTAGGTAAATACTTTCTGAGATCATATGGTATAATATTTGGAAAACCATTAATACCATTAAAATTCAATGGCATATACCTCCTGGTAGAGATGGATCTAGGAACTTCACTAATAGGCTGCATACTAGATGAGATGAAACTCGACATTCTTCAACTCAAGACTCATTCATCATTAAATATTTTCAGAATTCATAATTTGCAGCAGATCTTCACAACCCTCTACCAAATGAATGCTTCAAATACACTTCACAACTTTAAAACAACAATTGAAACCAAATCCAACGAAATGTATAAAACATAAAACTATTCTCCTCTTCTTAGTGCTCAAACTTCGCTTGATGGAGAATACATATGTAGAACTAACTTTCATGGGAAATAAAATTGCATGAAAGTATAAAATACCTCAAGTGTTGCTATATGAAACCACTGATCTTCTGATTAGCCTGCTGCTAACATGAATTCCTCACACCACTGATCATAACCTTACAGAGTTGCCATCTTATTGAAGAGAGAAATGAAATCATAGCTATGATTCATCTTTATCATTAAAATTCTTGTGACAATAGATCAAAGAACACTTGCAGACTTATTTGTCAGAAACTTATAATAGATCTCTCTTCTTGCTTGCAAATTCATCTAACTTTCAGATCTGCTTGATTCCCATGAAAACTTCTTGAAAACAAATTGTACATCACTGATCTACAATGATTCAGAGATCCTTTAGATAGAGTCGCCACTCACTATTGTGAGAAAGATTTTAAACATGATTCATAACACTATAGATCTAAATTGAAAATTCAACTTGAAAACTTTGCAAAACTTTTAACAATAATTAAAAGAGAGAAAACATCTTTCACCAATTCTGACTCATAATTACAATAGTATTCTAAAAATAACAACCGGTTGACATGACTGAAGATGAACACTCTTAGCAACACAATCTATATTCAACCTTGAAAAATACTGCTATAAATGGATAAAACTTACTGGGGTACGTGATTTGGAGTAAGAAAACTAAAAAGAACATCAGAGAACTTACTACTGAAACATTTTAATGCACTTCTCCCGCTGTATTGAATCTCTTCTTTTCAAAATCTCAACATTTGTCTTAAATCTGATTCAATACAGTCCCCAAAAGAGTTTCCATTTTGTTGGTGTTTGAAAATGTTACCCATTTCCAATTACCCTAATGAGAACAAAACATATCTAGGGGCAGCTAACTCCCATTTTCAACAATGCCCATTCAGACACTAGGCCAACTATAAGGCATGACCTTTCTTCTTCTTCAGGCTCTACAAAACCTAGGTGGGTGAACCTCTTTAGATCTGACTATGTGACAGTGCAATAACCATATTCAGGATCTATAAAAGCAGATGAAACCCCTAATTCTTCTATGCTTAACCAGGAGATCACAAGCATGAAATAGCTAAGCACATGACTAATGAAATTGGAAAGCTAAGTGCAGGTTACACTTTGAATAACTTTCAACAGAAAAGGGAAAATTGATTTATATTGAGAAAAGATAGCATGTTCAATATGCAGCAAAACTTTAATGATCCTACAAATGACTAGTGCCTTATCCATTAGGGCAATCCTACACTACAGAATTATGCATCATTGAACATCAATCAACATATCGCATACGTTAAGACATTCATGTTTAGTCTATTCACCTTATGAATTAGACAACAATATCCAATATAACCCCATACTTTCTCACATTCTTTCTAATTGAATCTGCAACCTTGTCTGAAACCACAAGCAATTATATGACTCCTTGAGTTAAAGGCAAGAAAACTTCAAACATACAACCGGGCAATTGCAATAGGTTTTGTCAAGATATGCACCGGAAAACTTCAAACTGAAAGATATGCACCAACCTAGGCCCGTGGGTTTTGTCAAGATGACTACTGAATGAGAATCATCTTTACTTGCCACTCTTTACTGATCATGCCAGGCTTCAGAAATAATAGAATCATTACTTAGCATGCAGTACAAAAGCCAAAAAAAATTGTGGTTATTAAAAATAACAAAATAGGGATGCACTAATCCCCAACCAGGTCTACTTCCTTAACCAACTTCTTGCCAAAATTTGCCATCTACTGACACAAAAATTGGGAACATGCACAAAAAGTGGAAAAGACTATACCCCAGGGTATAAAATCTTCCTCACCCTCTTCCAAAACTATGCACAGGGTCTCCAATATTACTGATACCCTGGTATCAAACTAAAATGCTTTGAAATTTGTTTAAAATATGATGTTTCTACTGAAAAGGTTGTTAGCTTACAAAGTCTCTTCCTTGTTCTTCTTACCACCTTGGTGACTTGACTGTGACACCTGATTACTAGCTTTCCTCTATCAAAAAACCATACATAGGCATACAAAGCTAACCATTTTCCTTTTCTAAACCATCCTCTGAAAAAAAAATCATTTTTCAAAGTATCAGTGTCCCAAAACCAACTACTCTTAACAAACAATCCTTTTGCTATCCATACCCTCAGACTTAGTGAAATCTTTAGAAACATCTTTTGAATAAATCACCAGGACTAAAAAATGCAGAGACTTTGGTATACAAACTTACCTGAAGCCTTTTCTTTTATCTCTGTAACTTTTGCATTTTATCCTTGAGCCAACTACTTGACACTTGTGCCAAATTTATCTCAATCCCAGCATTAATTTTTTCCATTCAGAGATGACTAACGAATTTCTACTTCGCACAAGTTGATATTGGGAAAATCTCATTTGTTACATCCTGTTCTTTACTTTCACACATGAAGGTTTTCATGTCTCATTAATATGCATAATGATACCACCTTCAATAGTAAAATATGCATTGTCGATCTTGAAGATCTTATAAGTTGAAACTGTGAGCATGATGGCTTCGAAATCCACTAGGCAAGCTGGTTCAGAACAACCCAATAAAAATTAGCCATGTGTGCAATTTATCTTTTAGTGGGTGCTTCTTGCTTCTAAGAAATGAAAATGCACAAGAACTATAGATTTGAATTGAATGAATGACTTGATTCCACCCCACATGTCAGGCTTGCACATTCCCGCACTTCTTATCTTGCGAGCATGTTGATATAGCAGGCCAATGCCCTCCGTCGATCTAAAGAAGATCAATGGTTGATGAAGAAAATCCTGAATAACCATTGCAATGTTCCTTTATCACAAAACATGTGACACTTCAAAATGGCATGATTTGGTTAATTGTGATACAGGTCCACAATCCTTTTACCTACATTATAAAATTGTATGGAGATAAAACAATACGGGAAAATGCTAGCCTTTGATGCTAGCTTTGATCGACGATGATCCAAAGTTTCAATAATAGGCGTTCCATCACAATGATCCTGACTAATGAGAAAATACCTTTTACTGCACGTGTTCTGACAAGCTTGACCGTGGCATTCAAAACTTCAGTGCCCATGACATCGTTACTTCCTTGCATTTTGGTCCCACTATGCTACGCATCGCAAAGTGGCACGCCGGCAATATTTATCTACCTCTCATCTTGAAAATGTGGGTATGCCTCATTCGTCGATCTCACACAGATCGACAATGTTCATAACTTTTCCTCTTCGCTCGTATGAACATCTCCTTATGTCTTCATAAAGGACAAATTTCACTTATGCGCTTGCTCACTTTATTTAAATCATGCTCATCTTCATCTTGCGAGCAAGCAGCATCCGGTGATCTTAACCAAGAACAATGGTGAGTCAATCTTTTGAAAAATCTTGGACCGACGTAATCAGACTGTGCTATGTGCCCTCTTCGCGCTTCCCCGCATTTTGTAATGGCCTCGCATTTTGAAAATGTGGGAATGCATGGTCCATCAATCTGAACAAGATCTATGATCACCGAGACTTGCATGGTAAGTTTGAAAAGCAACTTTTTGGATTTAAAAATGTGTAAACCTTGATTACCTTAAACTTAAAATAGATTTAATCAAAACATTATTTCAATTTTTCCTAAGGTTTAAAAAGGCATGCCCTGAGCAAGGAAATGAGAAGGGGCTAAAGGATTTCAAAGGACATGGTGGATTTGTATAAAGTAATAGGTTCTTGACTGAATTCTGCAAATTAAATGGGGTAGAAAGCAGATTTAGGATTTGTTCAAAATAAGAGTTTGTCATATAACTCAGAATGACAAATTATCATCATGGAAGGCTTAGGAAAACTGAATGAAAAGTGTCAGAGACATTGAACACCTTAAGGATCTCAAATGGACAACTGAGTGCACATTCAATTATGGGCATTCATAGGGCTTGACTTTCTCAAAATTTCAAATGGATGCTCAAAATGGGAATGCAATTTTTAGCACCAACAATCTGCACTAGGTATTCTAGTCCCATCCAAATATAGCCTTTACAACTTGTTCAACTATATTGAATGATTTGGATTTGCATTGAGATGCCTTGTGACCATATCTTTTACATTTGTGACATTTACCTTGAAATTTTAGTTTCTCCTTGGATTCATTGGCTTTGTGACCATGCTGATTGTAGTTGTAGCATTTTCTATTTAATTTTGCTTTTTTGTTGCTCTAGCATTTGTTTGATGTATGATCAATTTTCACAAAATTATTACATGATTTTTTTTAATTCCTTTTTGCACCTTACTTGGAAGATTCACCTTGTTCTTAATTGTATCCTAGTTTTGCTTTACCATTTTACCTATGTGTTGGATATAATAGTTCAATTGAATGTTATCTTTGATGTTACACAAATGGCATATCAGTCATTAGACAGAGTCTACCAAGCTCATTTGGTTAGCAAGACAAAAGAAAGAGTCTACCATGCTCAAAAGGTTAGCGAAGAAGGTTTACAGTGTCTGCTGAGCATTCTCAGACTTTACCTTACACAATAGTTGTTACCGAGATTTTATTGTTACCAAAGGAAATTTAGTAGTTATTGAGCTTACTTGGTCATCAAAAGAAAATAATGTAGGAAATAGTTCTTATCAAGCCCTCATAGATAATGAAGGAAATTTCATTCTTGACAAGTTAACTCAATAGCCAATGGATTTTGTAGATTTTGTAGTGTTAATTGAGCTAAGATGGTTGATTCAGGAAATTGTTTCTAGAAGTAGTTCTTACCAAGCAGGGTGGGCCAATGTTGGATTTCATTGTTTTGTGAAATAAAGTTTATTTGTTTAATGTAATACTTGCAGCTAACTAATGTATGGTTTATTGGTAAATCTAACATGTGAATGAGCTGACTTGATAGTCTGAATGGTATATATAAGAGGTCAAGTTGCAAATTCAAAGTGTGGTGATGGATTTGATGTGACATGAATGTGAAGGAGGACTAATTATTGTGGAAGCAAATTTTGAAGAATGATTAGAGATCATTGAGGAAATCAAGGAGGATCTAATGGTTTAGAATAGAGATTTGTAATTAGCAAATTTAGTTGCATCTTATTTAGGTCAATTCATTATTACTTTCTAATCATTGTAGCAATGATTTCAAATCTCTTAACAGAGTTGGTTTAACAACGATTTTGTAAATCCTCTAACAAGGTGATAATTCAGTTGAATTGTTTTAAAGACTTCTAGCAAGGCCACTCCTAATAGGGTGATTAAATCCTCTAATAGGATCACACCTAATAGTGTGTATTGTAACCTTTAATAAGGTTAGCTCCTAACATGACTCACTTTAGAAGAGTGAAAATTGGTAGCTAGTTACTTAGTGGTTTTTCTCATATTGGGTTTCCAGATTAAATGTGGTTTCTCTTGTGCTCATATTGTTTACTTTTGCATGCATGCTAATAATTATGAATGCTAAAATTCAGTAACAAGTTAATCTATCGAGTTACAAAATTTTTATGATGTGTTTATGGAGTGACAATAGTAACTAGTTATTTAAGACATCTAAGGGATCAAGAACTATTTTTTTGGTAATTGATTCACTCCCCCTCTCAGTTACTTCACTCATAATTTCAACAATTGGTATAAGAGCTTTTGGTGTTTGCAGAAAAAGATTTCAAGGATATAAGCTAAAGATTAGGATGTCTTACAAGAGGGAAATTCCAAGACCTAACATGGACAACTTCTAATCGTGGAAAGGATTGATGAGACTTTGTCTGGCTTCTATTGCTGATTCAAGGTTGAAGTACCTTGATGAAAAATATGCAGAACTTGCTGGTACATTATCTATCAATGATATTGTTGAAAAGAAGACTCAAAACAACATGATGATAGATATTGCATCTGCTCTAAGTTATGAAGAATTTGATGACATCAAAGATTGCAAAACTACTTTTGAAATGTGGAACAAACTGAAAGAAATCTATGGAGGTGATGATAATATAAGAAGAGCCAAGGTAGAAAGCTTGAGAGGACAATTTGATCGGATGAGGATGAGAGATGATGAAAACATAGAAAAATATGTTGAAAGAGTTAAAGCAAGTGTTAGTGCAATCAAAGCATCTAGAGGAGATATCAAGGAAGAGACAGTTATATGTAAAATTATTAGAACTCTACTTCCTATTTATGCAATCAGAGTCTCCACAATTCAAGAAAGAAGATATGAAGAAAATCATAAGATAAATCTAGAAGCCATAGTTGGAAGATTGACTGCATTCAAGCTAAACAACTATGATAATTATGTTCCAACTGCCAAGAACATTGAATTAGTATTTCAAGACAAGCTTTCACTCAAAGAAAAAGGAAAGAAGATAAAGGATTCTCAATCAGATAGTGATGAAGAATCATAACATATCTTAGATAGTGATCTTGAGGTAGTTGAAGCTCTACTAACAAGGAAATATTAAAGAGCCAAAGGGAAATATAAAAGTAAGGTTCCTCTAATCTATTTTTCTTGTGAAGAAATTGGACATATTGCTGCTAGGTGCCCAAATAAGTAGAAAAAGGATGAGAAGAAAGGTCACAAGTGCAATAACAAGAAAGACTTCAAATCATTCAAGGATAAAAGTAAAAAATTATGTTTCATGGTTAAAGATTGATGGGGACACAACCCAAGAAAAAAATGGACACAACAGAAAGGGAAAATTTTATTAACTGAGATAATAAGCTATTACAAACCGTATAGAGAAAATAAACTTCATAACATGCCCTAAGGGCTTACAATAGCATAAACCTAGAGATAATTTCTCCTTTCAGTACCTCCTCTCAAACTCCACTCTGAACTGCCTTTTACAATGCCAGAAATCTCCTTAAATAGACCCCGAAGGGTTAAGGACTAGGAGTACATTCTAAAAAGTGCTAGTAGGCATCCACCGACAAAATAAAAGGTTCCAGAAGCTGCATTAGAAGTCAGTACAAATCTAGAAGCATCAAGAAACGGTAACCGAACTTCTGGGAGGCATAACTTTTGAACCGTAGCTCCGATTGATGACCCATTTACATTTTTGAAAAGCTCTCAAAGCACTCTATAGCCCTATGGATAGCTTTGCTCGTCCCCCATTTTTCAACCCTTTTTGAGGTGATTTAATGCCGCAAACCTGACTTTGAAGAATTCTTAGGAGGTCTCCAAAACCCAAAAAACTGTAATAACTTTCAAACCATGGGGCCTATTGACCTGATTCTTTTTCTGGAATGCTCTAAATCATGATTACATTGATCTAGCCAATTGACACCTTCTAGTTTACCAAAATGATGGTCCAAATACATGCTCCTATTTTTTTGGGATTTTCAAATGCACTGATAGTGGAACTGTGAGAGTTGGAACCTTTATTTAACCCAAATGGGTATCCAAAAATGAAAAAACATCAAACAGAAACTAAGTCTAAGTGCATTTTTTTTTTGGGTGACACAGGATTTCCCTTATACCTCTGGATGCTCTTGCATCAGACACCCAGGGTAGATTGAAAAGTGATCCTGTCACTTTATAAATGGTAGAGGAAATCCCAAATGGGAAACCCCAGCTGTTGAAATCCAAGTTGAGTCCTCGATCGGCCGTCCTTTCCACTTCACCAAATACTCTTCATACTGCCTGTTTCTAGTACTCCTACCCACACGCTGATCTAGAATGTCTTCTATCTCCTCCTTTTTAGAAGCAGGAATTGGACATGGCTCTAAAACTAGCTCCTCATCTGCACCATCATCATGATACTTTTTTAAATCTGCAATGTTGAAGATGGGAGAAATGTGAATACCTTTTGGTAGGTCGACCTCATATGCATTTCCTGAGTCATGTTTCTTCAAAATTTTGCACGGGCCAAATTTTTTCATTTTTAGCTTGTTGTAAGTACCGGCTGGAAATCTTTCTTTTTGTAAGTGCACCATGACTAAATCTCCTACTTGGAATTCCTTATGTCTTCTCCTTTAATCAGCCCTAGCTTTATACTCTTGATTCATCTTGGTAATGTGTGCTTGAACCTCCTCATGTAGACGCTTGATATGTTCAGCAAATTCCTCAGCTTCAGCACTTGTCCTCTCCCCTTGTTCTATCTTCCTCAGCTCTGGTGCAGTCCTTAGGCTACTCCCATATACAATTTGGAATGGTGATTTTCCAGTACTCCTATTTATAGAGTTATTATAAGAAAACTCTGCCTATGGTAGAATCGAATCCCATCCCTTGGGTTTATCCCCAACTAAACATCTCAGCAAATTGCCCAGACTCCTATTTACCACTTCTGTTTGGCCATCAGTTTGTGGGTGATGCGTGGAACTGAATTTCAAGTCTATTCTCAACTTTTTCCACAATGTCCTCCAGAAATACCCCACAAATTTAGTATCTCTATCAGAAACTATACTCCTTGGAAGACCGTCTAGTCTTACCACCTCTTTGAAAAAAAAGTCTACAATATGGACAGCATCATGAGTTTTGTGGCATGGAATGAAATGTGCCATTTTGGAGAACCTATCAACCACCACAAATACTGAGTCATTACCCCTTTGTGTCCTTGGCAATCTAAGAACAAAATCCATACTTATGTCCTCGCATGGCCTTGATGGAATAGGCAATGGCTGATATAGGACAGCATTGTGCCTAAACCCCTTGGCAACTTGACAAACCTGGCAACTCTGTACAAACTTCTTCACATCCTGTGAAATTTGAGGCCAAAAATAATGTTCTCTAAGAATGGAAATGGTCTTATCTCGACCAAAATGTCTTGCCATCCCTCCACTTTCTTTCTCCTTAATCAGATTTTCCCTCATGGAACTCCTTGGAATGCATAATTGACTACCTTTGAACAACATACCATCCTAAATCAAATAGTCTAGCCACTTGGTTCTATCTACAGAAATAGGTTCTTTACAAGCTTTCCAGGCTTCAACAAAATTAGGATCCTTGGGGTAAAAATTCTTGAGTTCATCAAACCCAACTACTTCAACCTGCATTACTGTAAGCAACAACTATCTCCTACTTAGTGCATCTACAACCCTGTTAGATTTTCCACTTCTATTCTTCAACACAAATTTATAGCTCTACAAGAACTCTACCCACTTCATATGCCTCTGATTCAATTTACCTTGACTATTTAGGTACTGTAATGCCTAATGATCAATATAAAAAACAAATTCCTTTGGAAATAAATAATGCCTCCATTTCTTTAAGGCCTGAACTATTGCATAGAACTCTTGATCATAAACAGAATACTTCTTCTTTGCATCATTCAATTTTTCACTAAAATATGCAATAGGCTTACCTTCTTGGCTTAATACAGCCCCAATAGCACTGCCAATAGAATCACAATCCACTTGGAACACTTTTCTAAAATCTAGAAGTGCCAACACAGGTTGTTCTGTTACCTTCTTCTTCAACAATTTAAAACTTCTCATAGCTGCTGCAGTCCATTTGAACTCTTTTCTATCCCTTCTTATTGTATCAGTTAGGGGTGCACATATGCCACTGAAATTCTTAATAAACTTCCTATAAAAACTAACCAGACCATGAAATAATCTTACCTTAGTAGCAGACCTTGGAGTAGGCCATTCCAAGATGGCTTTTACCTTCTCAGAATCCATTTTGAGACCTTCAGGTGATATAACAAACCCTAAATAGACTAACTCCCTTTTTGCAAAGTTACACTTCTTCAGATTAATTAATAGTTTCTCTTCGCTTAGCCTTTCAAGGACACTACGAATATGCAATAAATGTTCTTCCAAAGTCTTGCTGAAAATTAAAATATCATCCAAATAGACAATAACAAATTTTCCCAAGAACTTATTAAGTACCTCATTCATGAGCTGCATGAAGGTGCTTGGGGTGTTCATCAATCCAAACGGCATAAATAACCACTCATAAAGTCCCTCCTTGGTCTTGAAGGATGTTTTCCACTCATCTCCTTGTCAAATCCATATCTAGTGATAACCACTCTTTAGATCTATCTTTGTGAAGTACAGAGCTCCACTCAAGCAGTCCATAATATCATCCATCCTTGGCAAAGGAAACTGGTACTTGATGGTGATCCTATTTATAGCTCGAGAATCTATACACATTCTCCACTCTCCATCCTTCTTTGGTGCGAGTACTGTAGGTACTGCACATGGACTTAGGCTCTCTTGAATCAAGCCCTTCCTCAACAACTCCTGAACCTGTCTATTTAGCTCATCTGTTTGAGTAGGAGTCATCCTGTGGGCAGCCTTGTTAGGAAAACTAGTTCCTGGAATCAGATCTATCTGATGACTGATTTGCCTTACTGGTGGCAATCCATCTGGAACATTATTAGAGATAATATCTCCAAACTCCCCTAGTAAATCTAAAACTTCAAATGGTATTTCACTACTACCTTCTTTATCTTTCGTAGGAATCAAAGCATAGCACATATGCTGATGTTTCATGCCATCCAAAAACTTCCTTCCATCAACAAGAAAAATCCTAGCACTGCTACATACATTTTCATCTTCCTTTTTCATGGGCTTCAATTTTTGGTGAACTCCATCCTTTGTCAGAGAGTATGTGTTTACGTGTCCATCATGTACTGCATGTCTATCAAACTGCCATGGTCTACCCAACAATAGATGGCAAACATCCATCGAAATAACATCACAGAGAACTTCATCATGGTAACTCCCAATTTTGAATTTCACTAAACATTGTTCACTTATCAGGACCTTATGATCATCTTTTACCCAAGCAATCCGATAGGGCTGGGGATGTTTCTCCCTCTTGAGCTTCAGCTTAGAGACCATCTCTTCTGATACCAAGTTATCAGTGCTACCACCATCAATGATCACATCACAACATTTATCCTTACACTTGCATCTAGTATGGAACAAACTCCTCCATTGTCTTGGTTCAATCTCACCACTTAGTAGGACTCTTTCATTTACCAAGGTCTCTCCTCTTTATGCATCCTTTGAATGTGATGATTGTGCATCTTCATCCACATGAGCAACCCTAGCTTGGCCCTCAGCTCTCCTATCTGTCCTTCCTTGTCATTGATGGCATTCAAAGGCACGATGACCTTCTTCATTGAAATGGAAATAGGTACCATGAAATCCACCTCTTCCTTGTCCACGTCTGCTACCTCTTCCTCTCTAATTTCCAAAGTCTTGATCATGGGAGCGGTTGAAACCCTCATTCCTCTGGTTTCTGCTAGTACCCACATCTTCACTTTTCTTTTTGGTTTCATTACGGCCTCCAAATGATCTACTGCTTTCCCTTCCTCCTTGACCATGCCCTCTTTGTCTTCCTTCAAACCTTTTATTCAGCTTCTCTTCAACTCATAGGGCAAATTGGTATGCCTCTTCAACACTGGTCATTCTTACCAGACTTAATTCCTCCTAGATGCTAGGGCGCAACCACTGATATAATGAGCAACCTTCTCCTTATTTTCTTCTACATGCCTCACTCTAATCAAGAGTCGGTAAAACTCCTCTGTATATTCTTGGACTAATCTTCCTGCTTGCTTTAACCCATGCATCTTCTTAAACAGATCAAGCTCATAATCCACAGGAATGAACTGCTTCTTTAATTTGTCCACCATGCGATCCCATCTTTTGATCTCCTTTCCTCTTCTATTTCTTTCCAATTGAACCTCTTGCCACCAAATTTTGGCATGGCCTTTCAGTTTGGCCTTTGCAAACTTAACCCTATCTGGGTCCCTGATATCCTCATACTCAAAGTATTCTTCCAGTTCATTGATCCAATTGATCAACTCATCTGGTTTCAGATTTCTTGAAAATACACCCACTTCAATTGTAGGTCTTTTCCTAAACTTAGTAATGGCCCTAAAAAGCCTTTCCTCTACAGGATTCAAAACTTCCCCGTCAAGTTCCCCTTCTGGTCCCATTTCTTCTTCTTCATTGTCATCCTCACTGTCGTCACCTACGGCAACATTTTCTCCTCTACGGAGCTCCTCTTGCAATGCCTGTACCTGCCTTTGGAGGGCTATAACCTCCTCAAGATTAATAGATCTAGCCCTTCCACCATGCTCTCTTCATGGAGGCATCTTCTTAACTCAAACCCACAACCACAAAGTCCTAGTGCAAACTGCCTCACAGTCGGCGTTCTATCTACACACTCAGGAAAACCAGCTTTGATACCACTTGATGGGGACACAACACAAGAACAAAATGGACACAATAGAAAGGGAAATTTATATTAACTAAGAAAATAAGCTATTACAAAACGTACAGAGAAAATAAACTTTAGAACATGCCCCAAGGGCTTACAATAGCATAAACCTGGAGATAATTTCTCCTTTCAGTACCTCCTCTCAAACTCCACTCCGAACTACCTTTTACAATGCCAAAAATCTCCTTAAATAGACCCCAGAGGGTTAAGGACTAGGAGTACATTCTAGAAACTGCTAGTAGGCATCCATCGACAAAATAGAAGGTTCCAGAAGCTGCGTTAGAAGTCAGTGCAAATCTAGAAGAATCCAAAAACGGTAACCAAACTTTTGGGAGGCATAACTTTTGAACCGTAGCTCTGATTGACGAACCATTTACATTTTTAGAAAGCCCTCGAAGTGCTCTATAGCCCTATGGATAGCTTTGCTCGTCCCCCTTTTTTTAACCCTTTTTGAGGTCATTTAATGCCCCAAACCTGACTTTGAAGCATTCTTAGGAGGTCTCAAAAACCCAAAAAATTGCAATAACATTCAAATCGTGGTGCTTATTGACCTAATTCTTTTTCTAGAATGCTCTAAATCATGATTACATTCATCTAGCCAATTCACACTTTCTAGGTTACAAAAATGATGGCCCAAATACATGCTCCTATTTTTTCAGGATTTTCAAACGCACTGATACTGGAACTGTGAGAGTTGGAACCTTTATTTGACCCGAATGGGTATCCATCCAAAAATGAAAACACATCAAACAAAAACTAAGTCTAAGTACTTTTTTTTTTGGGTGACACAGGATTGCCTTTATACCTTTGGATGCTCCTGCATCAAATATTCTAATGATTCTAATAAAGAAGAAGAAAATGAAAATTTTTACATTGCTGTAAAAGATTAGTCTGATAATGATGATGAATAGAACTCATTTCTCATGTGAGCAAAAATGATACATGAATTATAGATAGTGGTTGTTCTCATCACATGACTGGTGATAAAACTAAGTTTGAACATTTTCAAGACTATGATGGTGGCAGTGTAAGATTTGGTAACAATGAACCTTGTTGTTTAAAAGTAAAAGGAAGAATCTCACTGACCAAGGAACTTGTATGTGATAATGCATATTGGGTAGAAGGACTAAAGAGCAATCTATTGAGTGTGGTACAACTACTCAATAATAGATTCAAAGTGGAATTCATGCATGGAAAAGCAAGACTGCTAGATGGAAAAGGCAAGTTGATTTGATCAAGCCCTCAAAGAAAAGGTAACTTGTTTTATCTTGAACTTGGTGAATGTTCATGTTTTATTGCTCAAGTTAAAGAAAGTTGGTTATGGCATAAGAAGTTATGTTATGTAAACTTTAATAACTTGGTAAAAATAAGAAAATTCAGGAAAGTAAGAGGCATTCCTAACATAAAGAAGCCTGAGGTTGGTCTATGCAAGAATTCTCAAATTGGTAAGATGGAAAAGACTAGATTTAAAAGCAAGAACTATTAGTCTAAAGAAATTTTAGAAATTGTGCATACTAATTTGTGTGGACCTATTAACATTGAAAGTTATACTGGGGAGAAATTCTTCATTCTTTTTGTTGATGATTACTCAAGAATGATGACTCTCATGTACTTAAGAGAGAAATCAAAAGCATTCAAAAATTGCAAATGGTATTTGGCCAGAGTAGAAAAAGAAATAAGCAAAAGACTGAAATGTCTAAGGTTGGACAAAGGAGGTGAATTCATTTCACATGAGTTCAATAACTTTTGTATTGAAAAGGGAATCAAAAGATAGGTTTCAGCACCTGGAACTCCAAAACAAAATGGAATAGCTAAAAAAAGGAACATATCCATCATGGATTGTGCAAGAACCTTAATGATTGAAAAGAGCATTGCTATCAAATACTGAAAGGAAGCTATCAGCACTACAGTTCATACCTTAAACCAAGTACAACTGAAAAAGGACTCATTCAAAACTCACTATGGGTTCTGGTATGGCTACAAACTTAATGTAAGTTACCTAATAGTATTTGGAAGCAAATGTTACATTTTGAAAGAATCTAGAAAAGCTAAATTTGATGTGAAGGGTGATCAAGGAATATTTTTGGGATATTCTTGCAAAAGTAAAGCATATAGATGTTTGAATTTGTCTACTCACAAAGTCATAGAAAGTGCACATGTAAAACTTGACGAGTTTGCAAAAATAATTGAAGAAGAAAGAAAAAGGCAACCTAAAGACTGTAGAAGTTTTGTTTTCATTGAACCTGATACAGTGCCAAGCACACCAATAAATTAGAAATCTTCTACTCTAGAATCTTCTATAACCAAGTTACAGGAAGTTCAAACTAAGCTAATGCCTACCAAGTTGCAAGGACCCAAGTTACAAATAGAAGATACCAAATCAATAGCTACTGAGCCCGAGCAACTAGGACCAAAACCACAAGTTGAAGCACAAAAGGATAACAATACAAGTCATTCAAAAGGCAAGGAGCCTATGCTAGCCAAGTATGTCAAGAAGCACCATACACCAAATCAGATCATTGGAGATAAATATGAAAGAATAATGACAAGAAGTAAGTTGAAAGGAACTTGTTTACTTGCTGATTTTGAACCTAGAAATGTCAAAGATGCATTAGAAAATCAAAGTTGGATTGAAGCTATGAATGAAGAGATAGAATAGATAAAGAAAAACAAAACATGGACTCTTTTACCTAGGCCAAAAGTCAAAAATATGATTGAAACTAAGTGGGTATTCATAAACAAGTTAGATGAAGATGGTAAGGTGTCAAAGAACAAAGCTAGACTAGTATGCAAATGATACTCTCAAGAAGAAGGTGTAGACTATGGAGACACTTTCCTATTGCAAGATTGGAAGGTGTCAGAACCTTACTTGCATATGCTACATAAAAAGCATTCAAAGTTTATCAAATGGATGTCAAGTTAGCATTTCTCAATGGCATATTGGATGAAAAGGATTACATTGAACAACTTAAAGGTTTTGTTGTTCTAGAAAAGAAGGACATGGTCTGCAAATTGCATAAAGCATTTCATGGTCTGAAACAAGGCCCTAGAGCATGGTATGAAAGATTGCATAACTATCTTATTCAGATTGGTTTTTAAAGAACTAATGATAACAATAGCTTGTACATAAAGGAAGGACCAGATAATAAGATTATTTTGGTAAAAATATTTATAGATGATACTTTGTTCATAGTAAATGATGATCTTTGCAAAGAATTTTTTTTAAAAATGAACAAGGAATTTGAAACGTTAATATTTGGAGACATCAAATTCTTTGTTGATCTTCAAATTTATCAGAGTAAGAATGGCATCTACATCACTCAATCTAAATACATCAAGGAGATACTAAAAATGTTTGGTATGGAAGACTATAAACCAGTTGGGACTCCTATGTGTACTAGATTGAAACTTACCAAGAATGAGGAATCAAAGGAAGTGGATTAGACATTGTATAGATCTATGATTGGAAAGTTGTAGTATGTGGTACATACAAGACCAAATATTGCCCTTGTAGTAGGAATTGTAGAAATATTCTTAGCCAAACTAAAAGAAAATCACATGATGGCAATCAAAAGAATCATGAGATACTTGAAAGGAATTGAAGATTACGGATTGTGGTATAAACTTGGAGGAAATCTGAATTTAAAAGTATTCATTGATGTAGATTAGGCAGGGAACATTGATAACAAAAATAGTACAAGTGGAGGAGCTTTCTTTGTTGGAAAAAGATTACTTTCTTGGACAAGTAAAAAGCAGAATTGTACATCTCAGTCCATAGCAGAGGTTGAATATATTGCAGCAACAATAAACTGTTCAAACATTGTTTGGTTCAAACAATTATTGGAAGGTATGAAGCAAGAAATCAAAGAACCTATTGTTATGTTTTGTGACAATACTAGTGTAATTAGCATATCCAAGAATCTAGTGATGCATTAAAAAACCAAGCATATTGCTATAAAGTATCACTTTGTTAGAGAATTGGTGTAGGATAAGGAAATCAGATTGGAATATGTCCATACAAAGGAAAAAATTGCTGAGATATTCACAAAACCTTTCCCTAAGGATGCATTCTTGTATCTAAGATGTAAGTTAGGGGTCATTCCCCTATCTAAAGCTCACTAAAATACAGTTTTAGTGATGCATCAATAGAAATAGAATTGAAGATATATCATTTGATGCAACAAAGTAATGAAGATATTACATATGAATTAGTACATAAGGTACATTGCTATTCATTCGGTTTAAATTGTCCTTGGCATAGTTTTTCAAAGAGGGAGAGTTTACTATCATATCTTTTTGAAATTTGTAAGAAAATAAGAGTTTTTGTAAGAGGGAAAGATTATTATGAAAGAGCAAGATTACTGTATTTGAGGAGTTTTGTATAAGAGGGAGACGAATTTTGTCGAAAAAGACTTGTTTTCAAATTTCATTCCACTATGACATATTGTGTTGCTATCGTTTCCAAAGAGGGAGATTGTTGGATACAATTGTTCAATTGAGTGTTGTCTTTGGTGTTATAAAAAGGTCATATCAGTCATTAGATAGAGTCTACCGAGCTTAGTTGGTTAGCAAGACAAAACATAGAGTCCATCAAGCTTAGAAGGTTAGTGAAGAAGGTTTATAGTGTCTACCAAGCATTCTCAGGCTTTACCTTGTGCAAAAGTTGTTACTGAGCTTTAGAGGTTAGCAAAGGAAATTTAGTTGTTATTGAGCTCACTCGATCATCAAAAGAAAATAGTATAGGAAATAGTTCTTACTGAGCCCTCATGGACAGTGAAGGAAATTTAGTTCTTACCAAGTTAACTCAGTAGCCAAAGGATTTTGAAAATTTTGCAGTGTTAACTGAGTTAAGATGGTTAACTCAGGAAATTGTTTCTAGAAGTAGTGCTTACCGAGCAGGGTCAGCCAATGTTGGATTTTATTATTTTGTGAAATAAAGTTTATTTGTTTAATGTAATACTTGGAGCCAACTGATGTATGATTTATTAGTAAATGTAACATGTGAATGAACCGACTTGACAGTCTGAATGGTATATATAAGAGGTGAAGTTGAAAATTCCAAGTGTGGTGATGGATTTGATGTGATACAAATGTGAAGGTGGACTGATTATTGTGGAACCAAAATTTGAAGAATGATCAAATATCATTGAGGAGATTGAGGAGGATCTAATGGTGTAGAATAGAGATCTGTAATCAAAAAATTCAGTTGCATCTTATTCAGGTCAATTCATTGTTGCTTTCTAATCATTGTAGTAGTGATTTCAAATCTCTTAACAGAGTTGGTTTAATAGCCATTTTGTAAATCCTCTAACAAGGTGATAGTTTAGTTGAATTTTTCTAAAGAACTCTAACAAGGCCACTCCTATCAGGGTGATTAAATCCTCTAGCAGGGTCACACCTAACAATTTGTATTGTAACCTTTAATAGGGTTGGCTCCTAATAGGGCTCACTTTAGAAGAGTGAAAATTGGTAGCTAGTTACTTCGTGGTTTTCCCCATATTGGGTTTCCACATTAAATCTAGTGTCTCTTATGCTCATGTTTTTTACTTTTGCATGCATGTGAATAATTGTGAATGCTAAAATTCAATAACAAGTTAATCTACTGAGTTACATCGTTTTTGTGATGTATTTATCGAGTGACAATAGTAACTCATTATTTAAGACATCTAAGGGATCAACAATTATTTTTGTGGTAATTGATTCACCCCCCCTCTTAGTTACTTCACTCATAGTTCCAACACTATGAAGATTCTGCTCATTTTGTTGATTCAATTGATTCATGTCTTCTTGTGATTTCAACATTCTCTCATTGATTTTATTTTCAGCATTTAGGTCATTCTTCAATTTTTCCACGATTTTCTTTTTGCATCTCAATTCTCTCATTATTCTTTCATTGATTTCCCTTTCATAATTTAGATCACTTCTTATTCTTTCATTCTATGCTTTGACAATTCTGATTTCTTCATTTGGTCTAGTGATTTGATCAATGAGGTGTTCATGTTGATTGGATTGATTCTATTCTTCATTGTTTCTTGCCTCCAAGTCTTCATTTTCCTTATTTCTTTGTTCCAAAATTTCACATAGCCTAATTGATTGGATTTCTTTTTCTCTTTTGAGTTTCCTTACTTCTTCTTGTAGAGAGCCGTTCTTTGCTAGGAGTTATTTGATTGCCTCATTAGCTTCATCTAAGCTACTTGATGGAAAAAATTCTTAATATTTTCTTCAACATACTAATGTTAATCCATTTGTCTTGGAAGCTACTTAATTCTTTTTTAGAGATTGGGAAAGATTCTCCTTTTCTTCTTTGAGTTGAGCTATGGCCATCTTTAGATCTAGCTTTTCATTTTCAATTGCATTGTCAAGTCTGAATATCTCCATTTTCCCTTATATCTTTGCTCAAGCTATCAAGCTTTTATCCTGAGAAACACAAAGCTATTATACCAATTGTTTGAAATATTCAATATATGATAAGTTACTAAGAGGGGAGGGATGAATCAGTAACTTTAAATTCTTTCTCCTAAATTTGCCACAAAATAATCTATGCTACTACATATATTAATACTAAAATTTAAAACATTCATCATGCAAAAGAACACAATATTTTGGTGACCTAGAGAGCTTCCAAATATAAAGTAAAACTAGGGTGGGGATGATACGCACAAAACTTCAATACTGCAGCATAAAGTTGGCCTGTTAAGGCTTACATTGACCACTTCTAGTGATCTACCCTATTAGGAGCACAAAGGACTACTAGGTCCACCTTGTTAGAGGATTTATAAACATACAATGAAGTATGCACTTGATTAAGAGATTTGTACAAAGACTGTTATGTCTACCTTGTCAGAGGATTTAGAAAACTAATTCACCTATTAAGTTGAAGTAGTAGATCTACTTACAACTAATTTTTGATAAGATCCTTTATGTATGGATCACCTCAACTGATGGATATAACTTTTTTGTCTCTGTATTGACCTTGTTGTATTCCTTGAATTGCTATTGATAATGCTTTGTAGATACTTTACATTTCTTCACTATTTTTTCATTCACACACATGATATCTTACAATACACCTTACATATATACCTTTCAAATTTACAAAACTGCAAGGTTGGCCAAAACACAAGTGAACAAATACATTACAAAGTCAGCCCAATAGTAAATAACTCAAGTTCACTAAATTGGTAAATAACTCAGTGACCACTAGTGATTTGGTAGATGTAGTGTCACTTGATAGGTACTACATATGAAATTTACCTTGCTTCACTCGCTAAAAACTAATTCTTCCAATGCTTGGTTTACACATAATCTACATGACACAAGCTTACTGCTTAATAGACACTATGAAGCTCATTAGCCACTGTTGATCATTACATTTCCTGTATTCACATGATAGCCACTATCTACTTAGTGTAAACTAATGAACTCTTCAAGGCTTGGTTAACAATGGAATGCATGGTAAGAGTAGAGAATTAAGTGCTGAGGTTGGTAGCTATACTGATATGGATAAGTTTTGTCACTAATGGAAATACTAACTTAATCCCAATAGGAAATAGTGTAAGATTTGGTAATGATGCACCATGTTTGATAAAATGAAAAGCTTCTATCAAACTCATAAAAAAGATTCTATGTGACAATGTTTACTATTTTAAAGGACTTAACTATAATTTGTTGAGTATGTCAAAAATAAATAATTCAAGATGTAAGGTTGAGTTTGAAAACAAGATTGCTAAGATATATTATGCTAATAGAAAATAAACAGAAAAAGGTGATCAAACTAGGAGTAATCTAGTCTATCTTGATATAGAGGATGCTACTTGTATAATAGTAAAATTTGATGATGTATGTCTATGGAACAAGAGGTTATGTCATGTTAATTTTGATAACTTAGTTAGTATTAGTAACATGAGAAAATTTAGAGATTTCATTAATTTGAAGAAGCCTAATAATACAATATGTAAACAATGTTAGATAGGCAAAATGACAAACTCAAGTTTTAAGAGAAAAACTCATATCTCTAAAGGAATACTAGAGATTGTTCATAATGACTTGTGTGGACCCATTGAAGTACAAAGCTACAAAGGAGATAAGTACATTATGATGCTTGTTGACAATTATTCTAGAATGATTATAGTTATGTTTCTAAAAAAAAAGTTTGAATCTTTCGAAATGTTAAAGTGATACTTAGCAAGAGTTGAGAAGGAAACAAGTAAAATTGTGAAATGTTTGAGATCTATCAAAGCAACAAAATTTACATCAAGTGATTTTGAGATGTTTTGTAATGACAAAGGAATCACAAGATAGACATCTACTCCTAGAACCCATCCACAAAATGAAATTATTGAAAGGAGGAACTGGTTTGTAATGGTTTGTGCTAGGACACTCATGATGTAGTAAAATGTTGCTTTGAAATACTAAATAGAAGTTATAAGTAAAACTATCTATACCTTGAACTATGTACAAGTCAAGAAAGGTATGCATGCTAAAGAAGATGTCACAAATCAAGCTACAAACCAATAGCTAATTTCTGAGTCACATAATATAAATGTAGTTGCATTTAGGAATCAAGAAACATTCATATGCTAACTTGTAGAATGAAGCTGAGGCACATTGTGATTCTAAGATTAGTGTACATGAAAGAGATTTTGAAATACCTAATAGAAATGAACATAGTGACTCTGAAGTAGATAGACCAAATGAAGAAACTAGAGTTAAACCAAGATTATCCAAATATGTCAAGAGACATCATCATGCTACAAAAATCATTAGAGATAAAGATACTAGACCAATGATAAGAAAAAAATTTGAGAAGAAATACATGCTTACTAAGTATAAAAGATCCTAAATCAGTAAAATATGCATTAGAAGATGTGGGATGGAGTAAATCCATGGAAGAAGAGATTGAAAAACTTGAGAAAAATAAGACATTGATTCTAGTACCTAGACTAGAAGACAAAAATGTGATTAGCACCAAGTGGGTATTCAGAAATAAGCTAGATGAAAATCGTGAATTCAAAAGGAACAAAGCAAGATTTTTCTACAAAGGATATGTATAATAAGAATGAATTGACTATGGAGAAACATTTTCTCCTATTGCTATATTGGAAGGAGTAAGAACTTTGCTAGTTTATTCTACATACTAAGGTTTCAAAGTTTATCATTGGATGTTAAATCTACATTCTTGAATGGTATATTAGAGAAAGAAGTTTACATAGAATAGCAAAAAGGATTTGTTTATGTTAGAAATAAGAACATGTTATGTAGATTACACAAAGCTCTATATGGTTTGAAACAAGCACCAAAGAGTATGGTATGAGAGACTTCATAATTATCTTGTGAATATTGGACTTCAAAGAATTGATAATTACAACAATTTGTAAATGAAGAGAGAGAAAGGAAAAATTATTTTGTTATTTGAAATTCTTGTCGATGATACCATATTTGGATGACAAGATGCTTTGTGTAAGGCTTTTGCAAATAAAATGAAGTAAGAATTTTAAATGTCTATGTTTGAAGTGATCAAGTTCTCTATGGGTTTGCAAGTATATCAGTTGAAATATGGTATATGCACCACTAAATCAAAGTATGTCAAGGAGATACTGCAAACTTTTGGATTGGAGGATTCCAAACTAGTAAGTACACCTATGGTGATAGGCCATAAATTATCAAAGAATGATGATTCAACTGAGATGAATCAAACATTCTACAGGTCTATGATTGGAAAATTAAAATATGTAGTACATAGTAGACTTGATGTTGCATAATCTCTAGGGATAGTTGCAAGATTCTCTACTAATCCCAAGGAGAATCATTTGATTGCTATAAAGAGAATTTTGAGATATCTAAAAGGAATAGAGGAACATGGTCTATATTATAAGAAAAATGAAAAATTTGAATTAAGAGCCTAAAGGGATGTTGATTGGGCTGGAAACATTGATGACATAATGAGCACCAATGAAGGATTATTTTTCATAGGCAAGAGGCTATTTACATGGACTAGCAAGAAACAAAATTGCACTTCACAATCTATTGCTAAAGCTAAATATGTTGTTGTTGCATTGTAAATTGTACGAACATTGTATGGCTCAAATAACTACTCAAAAGTATCAAGGAAGAGATCACAAAACTAGTGAAACTTTATTATGATAATACAATACCCACATGCATGCACACAGAGAATAGAATCTTGTGATGCATTCAAAGACTAAGCACATTGCAATCAAGTATCATTAGTTGAGAGAATTAATTCAAGATAAAGAGGTGAAGATGTAATATGTTAACACAAAAGAACAAATTGGTGATATCTTCACAAAAGCATTACCTAAGGATGCTCATGAGTATCTAAGAGGTAAAATAGTGATGTCTCTTCTATAGCTTATAGATTCTATATATAATGTAGGAAGCAGTGAAAATTCAATAATGCCTTTTCTAAATATAAATGTCACTTATGCATCATGAAATGACCACATCTATGTAATATGATAATTTACAAGTCAACATCCTTCCATGAGTTACCAGTTCCTAATCATAGTTTATAAAGTCATGGTAATATAAATATTGAATAAAACTAACCCTCAGATCATACATAAAAGGATGGCAAGGTAAATATTACTTTCAATATAAAACTAACCTTCAGATCATACATCAAAGGCTATGTGATGCAGTGGATCTTACTTTAGGAGCTACCTAAAGCAATCAAAGAGATGAAGCTAAAAATTAGCCACAAGCAAGGTGACACAAAAGAAACCAAAGAAGTTGTCTGCATATTAAGATTTCAAGTCTTTGGCATTGTCGTTAAAGAGGGAGATAGTTATTCATGATCAAGGAAAATACAAGAAAAAGGGAGATAGTTACTGATCAAGAGAAATACAAGTGATTGAAGATTGAACAAAGATAATATATTTGCTAATAACATCTACCTAGTAAGAGGGATATATTGTAAAAGGTAAATATAAGAAGTAATTCAAAGGTAGTTATAATGCTGACACAAAAGAATTTTGTAACCTATTTAGAAAATGAAAGTTGCTAGTAGAGGGAGAAATTTTAGTACAAGGAAATATTTTCTTTTTTGGTATTTTGTTGGTCTTACTGTTTGAACCTAGTCGGTTTGGTTTGCCATCAATGCTAAAGAGGAAGATGTTTGAAAGAGGGAGAATGTTGAAATTAGATTGATACAAGTATGATAAATGTGTTTTAATCATTGTTTTATTACTGATGTTAGACATGTTTTTCATTGGCAATACAATTACTTATGTGATTTAAGTACTATCTCTTGTTTGATTGATGAAGAGGATTTAATCAAAAAGATGTAACAAAAGCACCTAGAGGAAAATTTTGAGTTATGATATAAAAGAGGAGTACAAGAATTAGCTGAGACAATGATATCATAGTGCATTGAAAATGTATTTAAGGTTACAAAGGCTAGTTATAGTAAGTAGGTTCAAAAGAATAAGTTGAACAAAGTTTTTCTACCAAGCTTAATTGAATAGATAGTAGGTGCCAAGAGAAGTTAGTGCAAACTAAGCAAAAAATCAGTTGAAGCTGAGTAAAAGTTTCTTTTAGTGTATGCCAAGAAAAATACTGGATGCTAAGTAAAGTTTAGTTGACGTCGAGCACAAGTAAATTTCATTTTGTGCCTAGTGATTTTTTAGGGTATGTTAAGCAATGTTGTATGCATCAAGCATTAGAAACAAGTTAATGTTGGGTGCTAGCATTATTAGAAAGATCATGAATTCAATGGATCTAAGCTGACAAGTCTATTTTCTTAGATTGTGTGAACTAGGTGGAAGATAATTTTGATGAGTTGGTGGCATAAAATTTACGGTAAACTATTTGAGGCAAATTAAAAGAGGAATAAAGGAGAAATTTTGAGAAGTAATATAGAATGAGGGGTATATTCATTGAATCCTACCTAATCTTTCCTAACTATAAATTGGACAATGGAGAATGAATGAAAAAAGATCTTAATTGTCTATTTATAGGGATGGTTGGTCAAAACCAAGGGATTTCATATCTGATAACCTAAGGAAGACAAGGAGTCAAGGGTATTACTTTATGAAGTGACCTAAGTAAAGAGTCTACATTGCAATGTTAAGTAGGAAGGCTTAAGGGTATGAATGCTTGAAGGGTGAACAAGCCACTAGTGCTGAAATGTGTGAAAGCCAATTAGAATGGAGGACTGCAACATAGATCTATAATCTACAAATGGAGTTGTAAGTTATAATCAGATCAAAGCCTTATAATTTCTCTAATAATTGTACTAGTCTAGAGTATATCCTTTGGATTAAGGTTGACCTAATAGTCATCTGTAAATCCTTTAACCGGGTCACATTCCAAGTGAATGGTCTAAAGTCCTCTAATAAGGCTCACTCGTAATAGAATGATTGAAATCCTTTAATAAGCTCACATTTAATATTTTTTATTGTAACCTTTAACAAGGTTGACCTTTCATAGGGTATCACTTTAGAAGAGTGAAAAAGAGTAGAATGTTACTAGTGGTTTTTCTCGAATTGGGTTTCCACATAAATCTTTGTGTCAAATGTGTTGTTAAATCTATTATGTTGTATGTTTATAGTTTTGCAAATTTATTTGACAGTAACTTGCAAATTTTTAAGTGAATGCATAATCTTATAGATGTATGCATGATGAAAAATGTTTTATGGGTTCACTAAGCTATGAAATGTTTTATTTATACATTTGGACCTTGGATAACTAATTCACCCCCTCCCCCTTACTTATTCTAAAATAATTCCTACAACTACAATATGTAATGTCATCATCACATAATAGAGTGGTTTCCATGTCAAAAAGTAATTTTAGTTGTGCAATTTATTGCTTTCCCTTTCCATAAGAATCAAATTATCACAAAAAATATCTTGAGAAAAATCAAAACTAGTCCAAAACCTTCACAAAAGTAACATAATAATCTAACCTTTTGTAAAATTACAATTGCATTAATTTGTAAATAGAAGGTTTACATATGTTGGAGAATGGGTGGGAGCAACATGTGTACCTTTGTCATCTGACAACTCAGCCATGTTTCCCTATGACAAAGAATATTTATAAAAACATTAGTATAATCAAAAGAATAGTCTACTTAGCAAAAAACCTTATTATATAATGTATATTAGAGTTCTAATTGGATATAATTATTTTAAATTTTACATATATAGTACTTACAAGTCCCATGATAGTCACTTTCTTCATATCTATGTAATTCAAATTGTAATCTATTAGCAACTCTTTGCATAAACTTATTGATTTTATCACACATACAAAAACATGATTTCCCTCATGCACCTCGCAAATGCAATTAGGTTGCTTATTAGTTGACCTAGGATGTGTACTATTTATAAAAGCTACAATGTTCCCTATTGCTTTTAGCCTTCCATAAATGCACACAAAAAATCTTTTACTTTGGTCTTTTTCTTTCCATTGTAGATAATTTACTGATAGTACATATCTACACATACTTTTTTTTATTGAACTATCTACATCCAACTTTTCTAATTTTAAAAAGGTCCTATATACTCCATCAATTCAACAACCTTGTTATAACTAACTTTTATGCCATCCATGGAAAATAGTCCCAAACCATGTAATGATGATATAGCTATGCAAGATATCCTATAGATAATTTGTTGATAGTGCATATGTATACATACTTTTTTATATTGAACTATTCACATCTAGCTTTTGTAATTATAACAAGGTCTTGCATACTCCATTAATTAACCAACCTTGTTATAACTAACCTTTATGCCATCAATGGAAAATAGTCCCAAACCATGTAATGATGATGGAGCTATGTGGTATATTCTTTCATTAACACATAAACTAGTGTTAATTGGAGGTAATTCCTTGCGTAACCATTCTTTCTCAAGATGTGTGTACCTCATGGGAACCTTGATGTCACCATTTGTCTCATCATTATAAGAATATGAATCCTCTCAAGAAAGAAAATATTGTATACATTTATTAAATTTTCTTCTAATCTTTTTCCCTCTAGTCTATCTCTCTTTCGTAGACCTACTACATGCCTCACTGTGCTCTTCTATTCCTACATTCCCCTCACTTGAGGAAGAAAAATCTAATAGATACCTATTTTTTGGTACCTATAGCCCATTAAATGAGATATATGGTCAGAGGAGTGAAATATTTTTCTATAAAATGAGCCTAATAATGATGATTTTTTCCTAAGGTTAATATCGAATGTAAAGTGAAACTAAGCATATAATAAACTTATACCTTAGGATCCATGTCACTTTGTATGATCCTCCTTAAAGGGGTATAGTTTCTTGCATATGTAAATAATTTGTCTTAAGTTATTTACAAATTACATGATACTTATGCTACAAATTATGTATAGAGCATAACATGAACAATATGCATACATTGCAAAAAACATAACATTGTATATATTCCAATTGGTTACCTCTACAAAAAACATACTATAAGTAATCATCACCTAATAGATTTCCATTGATCATGTCATTGATCATCTTATTCATCCATCTCATCATCATGAACATCATCATTATTACCATTATCATCCACATTGTCAAAATGACTATTGTCAACATCATGATCATCACTATGACCGTCATCGTCATCATTATTGTCAGCATCATCACCATCACCATCACCATTATCATCATCTTTTCCACCACCACCACCACCACCGCGGCCATCATCAATGTCATCACCACCATCATGAACATCTTCACCATCATCGTTATCATCATCATCATCTCCCTCTTCATTTTTTCCATCATTAGCATCATCATCTCCTCCTTCATCTTCACCATTAATGTCATTATCTCCTCCATCTTCTTCAATCACATTATACTTTACTTGTCTTCCTCTTGGATCATATCTAACAACAAATGACCAACATGATTTATGTGAAATGCCAAATTAACACACTTTCTCACACTAGCTTGGAAGAACATAGGGCCCATTTCCAATTGGCTCAAATGACCTTGTATTAATCATTGTAAATCCATTATCATGTTTAATAATAGTTCTATCAAGATCATTTTGACTTATTCATAGCTTGTACCATTTGACACTGAATAGAAATTATTTGAAAGAATTAAAGTTGCACTCAATTATATCATCCAAAATGTCATAGTATATATTTTCAAATTATTGAAGATGCATGTCATTTCTAGACTAAATATTGGTGACCTCAAACATTGTAGTTAACCCAGAATCACTAGTTTTCTTAGTCTTGTCCACCTTTCTTATGAAAAATTTATGGCCATTGTAGTAAATTGCTTTGTGGTGCTTGATTTGTTATTTGTCAAACAAGTCAAAATTATGCAACCATCCTTGAGTTGATACTAATCAAATGGGTCATCATAGATTAACTTATATGCACCTTTCCACCTCTTAAACCATTTACTATATTAATTACCATTGGCATAATATTATAATCTCCATTATGATGAGCTTCTTTAACGAATGAAGCAACACCTTCTCATGTTAATGAGTGACCATTTTGTTGAAATTGTTCAATCCATACAATCATCCAATCAAGATTGTTTGCAATATACAATGAAGTGAATCCCACTCATGAGAAAATTTATAAAATATATAAACCAATTAGAAAATAGTTATATTGATGATGGATAAGAATTAATTACCTACAATAACATCTTATAATTACCTCTCACTTTCCTCAATCTACATGTTTCTCTATCAAGTACTCCCCTTCAAATATATTCATGGAGTTGGGATCCCAAATTTGATCTACATGGATCTTTGATGCAAGCTTGGGAAGATATTCAGTAATGTTAACCATGGTCTAGTAGACCATATATCCACCAATCATGGAACCGTTAGGACATGTTCTCTATCAAACCAAGCCCTTCAAAAAATTTAATGTCTCTCAACCATCCATATTTACCTAGTTGGTATAGGTCCACACAATTTGATCTCCTCAACTAGATGTATGAGGTAGTATTCTTGTGCATGGAAAAAGTTGAAGGTAGACACTTTTGCATCTCATAGAAAGGTTAGGGAATTTTTTTCTTTCATTGCTTTATGTCCTTTTTATAAATTTATTTAGATGACAACCACCTAGAAGATATTCATCATGAAAAAATATATTAACGAGACTAATACAACTTCTATACAAAAAATCTAACAAATAACATGTCTAACCTCATATATTTCCCAATATCATATATAATGTGTTTGATACTAATTTTCTTAAAGTTGTGTGAGAGAGATAAAGGTAAAATGTACTGCAATAATAATAAATTGATGTTTTCAATATATTATAAAATCAAATAATCAAAAGTACATGATGTTTTACAAATTTATTGTAAATAGAGAAGAACATGACTTACCTTGATGAAGGTATGCCAATCCTACATTTTCAACCGTGACCCAAAATGACTTTTCTTTGATATGACACTACTAATGTCTGCAGTGAATCTTATGGGAAATTTAGTTTTTTTTATGGCTTTATATATGACATCATTTTGTTGTTGCATTAATAACCAAGGAATGGTGCTCATATTAATTTAGTTTCCATTTCTATTTTATTCAATGAAAAACTTAAATGCATGATTGGATTCATTAATGTCATTGCAAATTTTTACCATTTTTTCTTTGTCAAAACTTCCATCAAATATTTTCCATAGTGTCTTTGTTACATTCTTTCTTATATGCATAGCATCAAACAAATGCATGATTGAGAGGTGCTCATAGTACAAAAACCTACTA
This sequence comes from Cupressus sempervirens, assembly GCA_028749045.1. NCBI lineage: Eukaryota > Viridiplantae > Streptophyta > Pinopsida > Cupressales > Cupressaceae > Cupressus > Cupressus sempervirens. The sequence continues at coordinate 66,903,729 of CM053784.1, forward strand.
AAATGTCTAGGATAGCTTTTAAGTCCTTTTAAAAGTTTCTTATTATTGCCTTAATGATCTTCATGAACATAAATTATATCATTAGTAAACAAAAGATAGTATCCAAATTTAATTTTCTTATGAAATCTACATAAGATGGAATGACATTACCTTGATGATTCATTATATTATATTCCAACTTCCACATGTGAGGTTTCATTCTTTGTGGCTTTGATGTTTTCTCTTCTTTCCCATTGAAAATATATTTTTTGGAAATTTTATATTTATGCTTTTTGTGGAGAAAGTGTCTATGCTCTTCAAACACCTTCTTTCATAAATTTTTTGGATGGAGAGATTTCATCTTTCAACTATAAATTAGATATGCAAATTTTCCCTTTGTCTTAAGATCTACAAGATCATATATAATTGGATGACATGTGTAGTGTAAAATTCATATTTATGATTATCACATGTAACTTAAACATACAATAAAAAATATGCATTAATAGTTTTACATACCACAAAAATTTGCTAGTTTAGGGGCATCATGTATACTCTAGACAAGGATTGCACAGAACTGAAATTGGCTTTCACCAATTGGTATGGAGATGTCATACATAGTGAGCCCATTCCATAACTCAAACAAGTCATCAATCAAGGGCTCAATTTATACATTCATATCTTTCATTTTCTACTTACCTAGTTGAATGAACATAAACAAAACATAATTATTATCACCATTTTGATACTATGTTTATAAATTAATTTAGATGACTATTAAATGGATAAATAATTGGTACAATCATTGCCAACATTATGTGCTCCCTAGGAAAAAGCCTACAATGCAATTCTAACTTGCGAGCCTCTCATGTGGGAGGTATTGAGTTTGAATCTACCTTCTCTTAACATATAATAATAATTAATCTAGGCTTCAATAATTTATCGATAAAAAAAAGACATTATGTGCTCCCTCTTTATAGACATCCAAGGAGGAATGTTATTGGTAATAAAATATAGACCAGGAAGAGTAAAAAAATCTCATCTCTCCAAATGGATTGACACCATCTGCTACAAATGAAAGCTTTAGATTATGAGCTTTTTGTTTAAATATTAGCCTCCTATCTTTTGTGTCCTTAAAATGTTGAACATCCATAAGCATTCAAATAATGTTATCTTGACTTCTATTGTATGCATGGTAATCCATAAATTGTACCAAGCTAGTACAATTGAATAATCATTGTAGATGTGAAATAATGAGAATGTAGGGAAGAACCTTATGAGGGACTTTTTTCATTATTTGATCTTATCAATATCTACTAATGTGAAAATTAGGAAATTATATTAATGTAACATGGGTAGTCTCTTTGTAATATCTCCCTCTTTCTGATTACATTTCATATCTCTCTCATAGTCCAAATCTTTCTCCTCTATTATTTCTCTGATATCTCTATTTGTATCCTTCAAAGTTCTCTAATGTTCTAATTTTTCTCTGACCATATCTCTTTTTTCATTAGATATCTTTGTATTTCTAGTCTACTCTTCATGTTGTATCTATGCTTTTCTCTTCATGTTATAGCTCCCCTTTACTATGTATGTCTTTGTTGTGTATCTCTTAGTCATTTCTCCCTCTTTTGAGTTCATTTATTTGCTATGTATTTCATTGTCTCCCTTTTTTAATGTATCTCTCCATCTTTGGCTACAACACCAAAGACTTGACATCTCAATATGCAGATGTTATCAATGAAGGTTCTCCCTCTATCACCTTACTTGTGACTAATCTTTTCATTCATCTCCTTTATTACATTCAATATATCCTAAAGAAAAATCCTCTACACCAATGTGTAAAATATGACATTCAACTTTATTGATGTAGGGCATAACTCTAGCTCCATATTTACCTTTGGATAGGGGTATCACCCCTAGTTTACCTCTTCGATACAATTGAGCATCCTTAGGTAAAGCTTATGTTCATACATATGCAATTTTTTCTTTAGTATTCACATATTCCATCTCGACTTCTTTGTCTTGAACTATCTCTCTCAAGTAATGATACTTGATTTTAATCTATTTTTACTTTGTATAAATCACAGGGTTCATACATATGTTTACAGAATTTGTGTTATCACAATAAAATATCACTGGTTCTATGATTTCCCAATTCATTTCTTTGAGTAATTGTTTGCTCCATATAATGTTTGTACAATTTACTATAGCAACAAAATGTTCAGCTTCAATAATAGATTGTGATATGTAATTTTTTTTCCTACTAGTGCATGAAACTAGTCTCTTTCATAAGAAAAATACTCCATCACTTATACTTTTTATTTCATCAACATTTGTATTCCAATCAACATTTATGCAGGCTCTCAATTCAAACTTATCATTTTTCTTGAAGTATAGACCATAGTCCTCTGTTTCTTTCAAATATCTCATTATCCTTTTGAATCCTTTTGACAATCCCTACAACTAATGCAATGTTAGGTCCACTACGAAGAACATATTGCAATTTTCCACTCATAGACCTATATAAAGTTTTATTTACTTCAATAGAATCATCTATCTTAGATAACTTATGTCCTATGATCATAGGTGTTCTAAACGGCTTTGAATCTTCCATACCAAAAATTTCCAATATTTCATTTGATATACTTCCAAACCAAAAAAAAAATTAATCTCTCCAAATAGGGAAATCTAAAATTCTCTACTTATTTCATAAAAAAATGTTTAGCAAAGTGCTTTTTGTAATCCAAATATGATATGATCAGAAAAAGTTTCATCTAGTCAAATGCCTTTACCTCCCTCAGTCTGCAAGTATAGATTACTATTGTATTTAGTCTTCTCAAAACCAACCTTTACAAGATAACTATGAAGTCTCTCATACCATGCTCTTGGGGCTTGCTTTAAACCATGCAAATCTATTTGTAATCTACATACAATGTTCTTGTTGCTACTATCAACAAATCTTTTTGACTGCTCACTGTAAACTTCCTTTTCTAATATGTCATGCAAAAATGTTGACTTCACATCTATTGACATTAAGTCAAGTTTTTTATTAGTGACAACACTTATTCAGATTCTCTATGGTTACTGAGCTCATTGAACAGTCTATTGTGGTTTCCATATAATTCAGTAGCCACAAAGTTTTATAGTTCCTACCAACCATCCCAGTGATTACCAAGTGAATTCAGCTAGTGTGAAGTTCAATAGATCACTTGAGCAATTCAAAGGTTACCAAGCTTCACAATTAAAAATGAGCTAGTCGTTCATATGAAGTGAAGTTAGTGTTTACCAAGTGCAATCATGGTAAACATGTAATATAATTTCTACCAAGTTACACAGTATCTACTGAGTTGCTAGTGTAGACCATGTTCAAGACTACTCCAAGATGATTAGTATGGATTTAGCTTCTACTTCTACAAAATGCATGATGATGCCAAGTGATGATAGTGGACACTGTGTATTAGAACTTCACCAAGTCAGTCTTTAGAACTTGAGTGTCTCGATTCAAGCCAACTATCGAATATTGGTGTTAACTTGTATATTGGATGAATTTGAAGCAAAATTTGAAGCAAAATGTCACAAATACAAGAAACAAGGTCACAAGGAATCAAACTGCAAAACCAAGTCATTCAATCTCGCAGAGAAAATTGTGAAAGCAATATTTTGTTGGGACTACAAAACCTAGTGCAGATGTCATTATTGTGGAGAGTATGGACACATTGGCATGAATTGTGTTAAACATCACATAAGGAATAGACATACCACCATAAGATATTACACTTGTACAAAACTTGGTCATCTAGCCAAGAATTGCATGAATACAGGTATAACTGAAGATGAAAAGAAGGCTAAGGTAGACAACATTATAAAGAAAATGTGGGAGCAATGGATTCCTAAAATAACCAAGGAAACTAGACCAAGAAAATGATGGTCATGTCACTAAAGAAGTGGGTGACTCCACCATTTCAAGCTAAGTTCTTAAGTAAGAATTGGAACTGTGTTATCACAATCACATCTAAATAGTTCCAAAACTGAAAGGAAGCAAAGATCTAAATTAGTATTCAAGATACCAATATATCATAGAAGATCAAATCAGTTATCACCAAGTTACTTTATCTGCCAAGAAAGGTTGGGTCATGGACTCTATCGAGCAAGGTTGGGAGTAACTAGTCATGCATGTTTCATTACTGAGCTACGAATCATTCATTGAGTGATCTGAGTAGATAGTGGATGATAGCCTATCAAGAATAATGATACTTTTGTACTAAGAACTAATGGAAAAATGCTATTAAAAGGAAAAAGATCAAATTCATTTTTCACCAAAAATTTTAAAGTATTGTTGTGATCTAGTGAATTGTAGAGTAATAGAGTGATTTTGAACAGAATTCGCAATAAAAAATTTCAAAATTTTCCATATCCTATCAAGTAGTCATGACAATATCAAGTAGTATTAGTAAGGAAAAGAAAGGGTTAGAAATGTTGGTCTGAGGAGTCAAATGGAAACCACCAGATTTCAAACTTGTACCAACAATTGTGGAAACCCTCAATCCAAATGGAGCACAATTACAAATCCCTCCTAAGGTAATACTCATTAATGATATTTGAACTCATTTTAAGTGTGAAATTAAAGAAATTGGAAGCCTAGAGATGGATGATACCCTAGGTGAATTGTGCGTGAATGGTGTTCTTAAACCCAAGCATAAGCACTTGGAAGATAAGGGTTTAACCCACATTCCCCACCTGCCCCAAAGTTTCCAAATAAAATAGATCAAATACATCCTCAGCCAAGTTCACAATGGTTGGTTATGGCTTGAGAAACTATTTTTATCACTAGCCTTCCCATGCTTTCCAAATCCAAAACTACTAAAACCCTAGGTCAGGCAAAGCTAGAGAAGAAAACCCTAGGCAAGTGGGATGATAGAGGCATGAAGATTAGTAGTGTAACAAATGCAAAATTGAAATTTGGCATACATGTGATAGAACAAAAGATGTATAGTTCTAGTCATCTAAATAGTGTGTCGTGTGAAGTAGGAGACTTGGCATTCAAAGTCATGAAGAACAATCTATCATTTGATCTTGTAGACTTGTTGTTGAAACAATTTAATGAAAAAATGGAATGTATATGGACAGTCAAGAATAACCCTTGCAAATTTATTTCATTGTTGATATTCTTATTCTTCTATGTTCAAACATTTTTCCCTTCTAAAAATATAGTTGTATGGAGAAAGGATGTGGTATTTTTGTATCAGATTAACGAATACATTGTAGAAATGGGTTAGAATTTTGACAGCATAATGGATAACTACTTTGATGTCTTCAGGGAGAAAATGAATAATAGATTTAGGATTCCCATGAAATTAGTTGAAGATTACCAAGATGACATTTTTTTCATGGTAGACGGTGACAAAGTCAACATTCAGGTAGTGATTCTAAGAGTTGTATGGGTAAAACCTGTTCCCTATGAGGTAAACATTGATGAACCAAAAGACATAATTAAGGCTTTGGTAAAAAAACTTGTTCATCCAAAGGCACCATAGTTTGGAACATATGATGAGGCCAAGGCATGGATAGAGCTTGAAATCAAGCTTCCACAAGTGGTTAACAAAGACAAAAGGAGAATAGCAAAACTCAAATCTAACACACTTCTTTTGTTGACTGAGTGTAAGGGAAAAGATGATGATGATGATGTAGAGGATGAAGAAGAGTTAGAAAAGGAAGAAGAGCTAGTAAAGAAGAAAGGAAAGGTGATCATCACCAAGTCACCCAAGCAATCTGCTATAGTGTTTACTAGGGGATCTAGGAAGAAAGGTAGTGAAGTTTTTTTTAACAAACCTACTATCCCCTTCCAAGAAAAAATAAAAGAATTGAAAGAAGGTGTAGGAATAACCAACTTCAAATCATGGATGTATAAGACTAGTACAAAGGCTGAGAAGAAGTAGATTGAAGACTTGGTGCTAACAAAGATGGGCAAATGGAAGTATTCCCCTAATCAGATAGCCTCTCATTTTCTAATAAACTATTAAAGAGATTGAAACCAATATGGGAATCAACTATGCAAACAAAAAAATATGTCTATGAAAAACCCTTAGGCAGTTGTTATCGAGTATTACCAATGCTAAGGTAAAAGATTCTTTAAAGAAAAATGAAGACAAGATGACTCTTAGATTCAATACTTGTTTAATTTTGTAAAATGATATAGAGGATGTTGTCAAGAATACTATAGTCATGTGGAAAAACATTTATCACTTGCATAAATAAAGTGACTTTCTAATAGAAATCAAGGATGATGATAGTGATGATGAGTAAGCTGGAACACACTTTGAGAGAATATAGTTTAACAATGAAGAAGTTGAAGAAGATAAAGAGGAAGAAACTACTAATGAAGAAAAAGAAGATGACGAGGAGACTGATCCTATGAAGATAGCAGCAATAGTCATTGCATCACTTCCTAATTCCCCAAGTAGATTAGTAGCTACATCAAGTTCGTTGATATCTTCAACGAGTTTGATTGTGGCCACAGTAGATACATCAAATGTCCAATCACTCTTTGCTACCTCACAACTTAGCACATCACTAATGGAAGTGTCTATCACTTCATCCACCAAGCTATAGCCTCCCTCTTCTTTAGTTCTTTATTCAAAATCAATAGTAATGAATATAGCAAGTTCTACAATTTTATGTTCTTTAGTCGTAAGTATAGTTTCGAGTTCTACAATTTTGGATTCTATAGTTTGTTTTCTATAGCTTTAGATACTTCTATAAGTATATCAGTTTTGGATTTAGTAAGCATACTAGTCAGTGTTCCATCTATTGGTACTATATCAATTTTTACTACTAGTCTTGCTATCTCTACTATTGTTTCCATTCTAGATTCTAAGGCATTATGTACAAAGTTAGTTGAACCAAAGGCTCAACCAAGTATAAAAATTTTGAATGGAAAGGTGTCATGTTCCTTTTCAAATAATTAAAAATAATAATTTTTGCCAAGGCAGGCAGGCCCAAAAAGGTGAAGTTTCAAAAAAAGGGGATAATCTTTGGAAGCTAATGGACTAATAAATGAAAATTATTATTAAAATATATTTTATTAACCCCTCTTGGATGTGAGTTAGGGTTATGCCCTCTTTTAAGAAGTTTGGAGGCATTTTGGGCTGATTCCAGAACTTGATTTTTGCTCATTTTTTTGTTATTCTTCAGAGGCTGCCAAACCTGTGGAGAAGGAGACCCAAGAATGGGAGTTTTCAGGTTTCCAAGAAGGCTAAGGATAGGAGTTTGAAGCCATTCCATGTGCATACTCATGCAGAGTTTGCCTTTGTGCTAAACAGTGTAGATTTGTGATTTTTCGAGTGTGTTTTTGTAAGAGTTTGGTGTTTCCAGTTGAGTATTTCATATCAGTTTGTGTTGATGCTGTATTTCAGACTTTTATATGTTAAAATAGATCTAAATATATGTACTTTGTTTTTATTATTCTTTTGTGATAGGTTATTAGTGTTTTTGTGGTGTTTTCGGGCTATTCTATGTTGTTTTCAAGAGCCCGATGAGTATTGTTTTTATCCTCCGTTTGAGAGCTGTTGTGAAAATGTTATACAGATCTGTAAATGTCATTTTGTAGGATTTTATGCTGCTGAAATTTCTATAAAAATTTCCACTTTCTGATTTACTAATAATATGTGAAGCTGTGAAGTTTTTGGTACTATTTTCGGCATACCCGATTTGGGGTTTATTGAGAAATTGGTGGATCTTTGAAAGATTGGTTGTTTGATCTTAAAGATATGATTAGAGCCTTGAAATATCATATAAAATAAGAAAAGGAACATTTCAGTGGTATTAGAGCTATGATCTTGCCAACCTAAGGGCTTGTAGAAGTTTGCATGTCAGTTTTGACAACTACCCAAATCTTGCGTGTCATAATTTATGGTTGCATGTTGCTTCTAATCAGTTGCATGTCAAAATTTATGGTTGCATGCTACTTATAACAATTTTCATGTTATTTCTTGGTGAATTTGGTGGTTCCGTGTTTCTTCTAATCAGCTGCATGTCAAAATCTATGGTTGCATGCTACTTCTAATCATTTGCATGTTAGTTCTTGGTGAATTTGGTGGTTGCATGTTGCTTCTAGTCAACTGCATGTCAAACATCTGAAGTATAAAGATTCTTGGTGTTTGAAGAAGTTATAACCTATTGGGGTTACACTATACTTTATCTAGAATGGATAGGTATAGTACAGAGTCTCAGAGGACACAACCTTGGACAATTGATATCCAGAGTCAGAACAATAGAAAGGATGGTTATTTAGACATTCGAGATAAACTTAGGAAAATAAGCAATGACATGTCTGAATAGTTGGTTGAGCACCACTGTATGATGAATGAGATAATTTCCAACCTAGATAAGGTGGATAAGTTGACTAGATTTTTATTTGGTAGATTTTCTCACAGGGCAGATGACATAATCACCAAGAATTTGAATGAGGAGTTTGAGAAACTAGCTTATAGCCAGGTAGAGGTCTCAGATTCTACTCTACCATAGGGGGTAGTGGGTTTAGATGTTGATTATGAGGATGTTTTTGTGCATGATGGTGAGATACCTAGTAGAGATGAGTAGACATTGAGCATTCATGACTTTGCTAAGAAAGAGTACCAGGCATAGTTAGATGCTTCATCACATGAGGTTGAGGCAGGTAGTACTTCACATGATTTGTCTAGCCAGCTGAAGGTGAACAAAGATAGTATTGTGACTTCATTATCTCATCATGATAGGATGTGAGATATGATAGAGGATCACATTCAGATGATTCAATTATAGGGTAGACATAAGGGAGTTCAGGCAAAGTTTCCTTGTGTTGACTTACAAGTGATTAGGGAAGGAATGGGAATGATTAAGTTGAGTTATTTACATCTTCTATCAGATCATGACCATCTTCTTAGCCTTGTTAGAGACTATTCAGATGCCTTGAGGAGGAAGGAGGAGGAAGTTGATAGGCTTTCTCACGAGCTTGAGGACACTGGAGCTTCTTTGGTGAATACTCCATTGGCATTACAAGACTAGGAGAGACATGAAGATAAGCATGACATGGAATTGAGTTTAGTTTCATCTTGCACTCCTAATACTAAGATTTCTATGAATGGTAGATCATATGTGGACATTGATAATGTTGCGAGTTCATCTTGCATTCACATCCAGGATATTGGGACAATGTCAGACAGGTATGTGGAATTAGTTGGTATTGGTCATATTACTTAGGTGAGGAGTTTTCTTGAGTTACCAACTAATTATAGTTTATGGATATGGACTCGAGATTGTTATATTGGCATTTGGGATTCAGTTGACTGGAAATCTCTAACACTTTTTGGTAGCAGTGATTGTTTGGGTGTTATCATGGATTTGATTAGTAGATTGTACGGTGTTGTCTTTTCTTGTTCCATGAGCTTATTCAATGTTGGTATTAGTTTTTATATACTGGTGTTGGGCTTTGTTCATATATCTAGTTGACCATTTTTGCTAGAATGTGTTGATGATCTTTCAAATTTGGCAGCGTGTATAGATGAGTCTCAGGATCATATTGGCATTGATGACATCGAGGAGGATGCAGTGGGCAGTTTTGAAGACTTAGTTTCCTTGGTGGTTTCTTTTGGTACAGAGGAGTTGGATAGCAGTGCTATAGTTTTTGATACTTTGTATGTTGATATGAGCTTTGGAGTTGATTCGCATGATATGGATGGTAATACTCTAGAGAATAGAAACCTTGAGGATGATCCTTTAGACGGTGCATCAGAGGAGGTTTGTAGGATATGGTCTAGCCAATGCCATCATGTGTCTAGTTAGTTGAGAGTTAGTGAGTGAGACATTACTATTGCTTGCCAACATTTTGATGTTGCTCATCAATTTTTAGTAGTTTGTGGATGGCGTTCTCCTACTAGTGATGAGTAGGGAGGTAGTTATCTTTCCTTGACAGAGTTCCACTCTTTATGGGAGGCTATCTAAATTTTGAGACAGGATTATATGCAATTGGTAGCCGACAAAGATTATCTTATGGAGTGGGGTAGTACAACATATGATGCATTGTTGGCCAAGGAAGATGAGGTGAGTGAGCTTACTCAGTAGCTTGAGGTGACTTCTAAGATTCTTGAGAGTACACAGTTGGCTTTCAAGGAGTCACAATTTCATTTGGCTAAGGTGACCATGGAGTTAGAGAAACTACAATCTTTACTAGATTTTTTACAGTCACAACCTATGGTGTCTGGTGATTCGAGGATGTCCATGGTCGAGATTTTCAAGGATAGTGGAGATGGGGATGCATCCATCCTTGATACTAACATTGGCATATTGGGTTAATTCCCACTAGAGTCAGGTTTAGTTGAGTTGGGTGTTGCAATAGATTGTTTTGGTATGCCTGACATGGTGGTGAACACTAGTACTAAAGGCATGAAGACTATAGATGTTGTATCAAAGACCATGTGTGATGTTGGTGAGCTAACAGTTGGCATGGTTCCTACAAGTAATACTACTCTCTTGGTGATGTCTTCAGAGGTAGTAGTTAGTTCCAAATTGGTTAGTGATTTATTGTAGTTAGTTACATCTGGATTGTAGTCTGAGCCACTGACTGAGATTGGTGCATTCTATCGGCATTACATTGTGAAGTATGCTCATCAATTTACCTTTGATGACCATTTTGATAAGATGATGATACAGAGATGTACTTTGGTTCCTAGTGCTTATCATCAGTTGTGGGATAGTTTGACACCTCGAGATGGGAGTCGTGATGGGCACAACATGGTGATAGGTTATGCAGTTGATAGCTTGATAATACATGACTTAGAGTACAAGTTTTGGAGTGATGCTTTAGTGGGTGTTGTTATTGATTCTACTCCTTTGGCTATGACATCTCCTAACTTAGCTTGTGATTGGTCATAGTGGGTTGTATCACTTGTTCATGGGGTGCATGGGAGTTATGGTTATGAGATAGTGGTTGGTGATCTACAGAGTTGTGTTGACTATAGGAGTTGTATAGTGTGTGGATTCTCCATACTTGGTACAGTTTCATTCGAGAGTGTTCACCATTGTTGCAGAGTTGGATTGTACATTCTGTATAGGCCAGTGGGATGCATTGATGGTATTTACTATGTTGGCAGTTTGATTTGTCCACTTTACTTGGGTTTTGATGTTCTCAGAGTTTGTTCCTTGTGGGTTTCTGATTGTGGAAGTTGTGATTTTGGGGTTTGGTTGAGCTGTAATTGTCAGTTTGATTATGGATTCCTCTTGGTTATATTGCAGAGGATATTGTAGGAGCCTATGTTAATTAATAGTAGTATAGTTCATGACTACATTTGGGATCCAAGTGGATTGATTGGTTTATTTTTCAGCCATTACTTGAGGACAAGAAATATTTGGGACGGGAGGACTTGTCATGTCCCTTTTCAAATAATTAAAAATAATTATTTTTGCCAAGGCAGGCAGGCCCAAAAAGGTGAAGTTTCAAAAAAAGGGGATAATATTTGGAAGCTAATGGACTAATAAGTGAAAATTATTATTAAAATATGTTTTATTAACCCCTCTTGGACGTGAGTTAGGGTTATGCCCTCTTTTAAAGGGTTTGGAGGCATTTTCGGCTAATTCCAGAACTTGATTTTTGCTCATTTCTTTGTTATTCTTTAGAGGCTACCAAACCTGTGGAGAAGGAGACCCAAGAATGGGAGTTTGCAGGTTTCTAGGAAGGCTAAGGATGGGAGTTTAAAGCCATTCCATGTGCATGCTCATGTAGAGTTTTCCTTTGTGCTGAACAATGCAGATTTGTGATTTTTCAAGTGTGTTTTTGTAAGAGTTCGGTGTTTCCAGTTGAGTATTTCATATCAGTTTTGGTTGCTTCTATATTTCAGACTTTTAGATGTTAAAAAAGAGCTGAATATATTTATTTTTTCATGATTATACTTCTTTGATAGATTATTAGTGTTTTTGTGGTGTTTTTGGGATATTTTGTGTTGTTTTCAGGAGCCCGATGAGTAATGTTTTTATCCTCCGTTTGAGAGCTGTTGTGTAAATGTTATACAGATCTGAAAATTTCATTTTGTAGGCTTTTATGCTGCTGAAATTTCTATAAAAATTTCCACTTTCAGATTTACTAATAATATGTGAAGCTGTGAAGTTTTTGGCACTATTTTTGGCATACCCGATTTGGGGTTTATTGAGAAATTGGTGGATCTTTGAAAGATTGGTTGTTTGATCTTAAAGATCTGATTAGAGGCTTGAAATATCAAATAAAATCAGAAAAGGGACATTTCAAAAGGATATAGAAGAGGACATTGACCTAGATGAGGAGATTGAGATTCCAAAGTGGGATTTTGATAATACCACTATAGATCAAATGCAAATAGCTAGTAAACTCCTCCAAAAGAAAGCAAAGTAGAAGAAATTAAGAGAGGAAAGAGACAGAGAATATAAAATCATTGAAAGTGCTAAGCATATTTTGAGTAAGGTAATAGGTGTTGAAGTTGATACTTATCAACACATTTTGTTTCAATTGGAAGAAGTAGTCTAAAAGTTTAATGAGGAATCCAGTGTTCAAGATAAATTGATTGAGAAAGCAGAGAAGAAATTTGATAAAGAAATTCTTGAGCACATTTCTAAACAAATTTCCATCTATCAAGTGAAACTTTCCTCAATTTTGACCAATCTTGAAGACTCTTACACAAATGTAACATCACTTTTTGGGAAATTATGTATTGTTACTGAGTTCCCAATGGAAATAAAAGGAAAATTTACAAATATTGATGAAGATCTGAAGGTTAATGCATAGCAATTGCAACTTAACCCTAGTTCAAGCTCTCCACATCATATGAAAATTAGATTCATGTTAAATATGTAGGTAGAATTGTTGATAGAGGAAGTAAGGATCTAGTCTTTATTGATAGATATTTAGAATATGATCCTTCCCATCATGGACACAGTATAGAAGCACATTGTTTACTCAAAAATATTAATCCATGACAATAATTTCTCAATTGTAGATTGTATGATAGAACCCTCTACAAAAGTCAAAGTTTCTCTACATACATGCAAAGTTTTGCAAGAGAATTGGAATAAGACTTTAGCACTCGTACTTAAGGTACATTATGAGTTTCTTTCTTATATTGGTGTATCTATGTGAATAAGCTCTAAATAAATCTTTGGCATTATTGTCAAAAAGGGGAAGAAACAATATGTATAAGAAAAGTAGTGTGTGTATATGAGAGATAGTGTGTATATTGTATGGGGGAGAATCATGTAAAAGGAAAGGAAACTATATTGTATATACTTAGAAAGACAAATTTTGAAAAATCTGAAAACTAGTACTGAGCCAGTATCACACTGTGATGTATATAAGTTTTGGTTGATAAGTGTTTTTGTCACTAATGCCAAAGGGGGAGATTGTTAACATTAAGTCAAGTTTTTTATTAGTGACAACATTTATTCACATTCTATATGGTTACCAAGATCATTGAATAGTCTATAGTGTTTACCATATAATTCAATAGCTATCAAACTTTATAGTTCCTACTAAGCATCCTAGTGATTACCAAGTAAATTCAGCTAGTGTGAAGTCCAATAGTTCAAATTGAGCAATTTAGAGCTTACCAAGCTTCATAGTTCAAACTGAGCAAGAAGTTCATATGAAGTGAAGTTAGTGTTTACTAAGTGTAGTCATGATAAACATGTAATTTAGTTTCAACCATGTTACACAGTATCTACTGAGTTACTAGTGTAGATTGAGTTTGACACTACTCTAAGATGATTAGTATGGACTGAGCTTCTACTTCTATTGAATGCATGATGATGCCAAGTAATGACAATGGACATTGTGTATCAGAACTTCACTAAGTCAGTCTTCAGAACCTGAGTGTCTTCATTTGAGCTAACTTTTTGATATTGGTGTTAACTTGTATATTGGCCAACTTTTTAGTTTTGTAAATTAGATTGATATATATATATATATATAATTAATTTTATCATATCATATCATATATATATATAAAGAAATGAATAGATAAATGTATGTATGGATGTGAATGAGAATCAATAGAAAAGTATATTGTAAGGCCATATCAGCAAAGGAGCAACAGAGTCATATCTATCACATAAAGGTGATCAGTACTTCAAAGAATCTCTATCAGCAAATCAGTTGTAAGTTAGAGATTAGCCATTTCATTCTATTAGGAGAATTAGTTCAAATCCTCTAACAAGGTAGACTTAATAGTTGTCAAATCTCTTTATAGAGTGCATACTTCATTGTATGTTTGTAAATCCTCTAATAATGTAGACCTACCAGTCCTAATTGCTCCTACTAAGGTAGATCATTATAAGTGATCATTTTAAGCCTTAACAGGTCAACTTTATGCTACAGTATTAAAGTTTTGTAGGTATCATCCCCTCCCTAGTTTTATTTTCTTTTTTGAAAGTTTCTAGGTTACCAAATTATTGTTTTCATGTTCCATAAATGTTTATGTTTATAGTTTCTTATGCATGTAGTTAGATTTGATTTGATGATTTAATGGTTATTGGATTATTGTAACTAAGATCTAAATTTGGTAATGTTTTTGAGGTTACTGATTCACCCCTCCTCTCTTAGTAACATAGCATAGTCTTGAATATTTCCAACAACATCATCTAATAAAATTTGAAACATGTGTATGTAGAGTAAGAAAGAAGAGTTCATACTCCTTCCAGTCTTGAAACAGGGGAAACAGTTTCTCCATACTCAATTCCTTCTTCTTGATCACACCCCTTGCAAACTAGTCTAGCCTTATTTCTTGTGTTTTGACCATTCTCACACAGTTTGTTCCTATATATCCACTTGGTTCCAATAACATTCTTTTCCTTTGGTCTAGGTACATGTGATCAAGTTTAGTTCTTCTCAATTTGATCAACATCTTCTTTCATGGGTTGACTCTAGTCATCATTTTCTAATGCACCCTTTACTAACTTAGGCTCATACATGCACAAGAAACATGGATCATTTCTTAACTTTTCCCTTGTCATTGGTCTCGCTTCTTTATCTCCAATGATTTGTTCATCACAGTAATGCCCTATAACATAATTTCCCAATCTTGGTTCTACTTTATTTTCAACAATGGATCTTTCCACTTTTGAATCATTCTGTTCTTCTCTTTTAGATATTTTAGCATTAATTTCTCATGCACTAATCTCATTATTAGAATGTACCTTGTCATCTAAATGCAACTCAACTCTTAAAGGTAACTCAACATTCATTGTATGTTACATAGTAGTGACTAAAATTGACATTGTTGATTAGTAATTGGGTTCACAATTTCAAAATTACTCATGTCTCCATAGAAGTATTCAAAGAATTTTTAATCTTTAGGTTCCTTCATGGGTTTAACTTTGTGTACCTCTATATATTTATCAAACTTCACGTTTGTACTTTCTACAACTTTGTTGGTGTTAGTGTTTAAATACTTTAAGCTTGTTTTCTTTTGCAATAGCCCAAGAATATACCTTCTTCACTTTTAGCATCAAATTTTTCATGTTTACTATCTTAAGAAGGTAGCACTTGTTTCCAAATGCCATAAAGTATTTTACATTGGGCGAGTAGCCATACCATAGCTCAAAAGGTGTGGAATTCATACCTTTCTTGACTTATAATTGGTTTAGGGTATAGATAGATGTACTTTTGGAACGTGTGGAATTCATACCTTTATTGACTTATAATTTTTTTAGGGTATAGATAGATGTACTTTTTGGAAATACAATATGGAAGAAAACTCTGAGTGAGGGGGAGTGAATAAATACTTAAAACATTCAACCTCTAAAACTATTCACCAAACATCCATCTCAAAATCTATGCAAATAAATTAAAATACAAAATTAGGCATATACACCCATAACATGAAAGTAAAATATTTAACATATGTATGACAAAAGATATTTGGTGACCTAGAAACCCTTGAGGAAGAAGGTAAAAATTGGGTGGGGATGATGCCCACAAATCTTTAATATTGCAGTAATAAGTGAAGCTAATTAAGGTTAGAATGTTCGACCATGAAACATGATCCACCCTATGAAAAGTATCCTCTATTAAAGGCTTACAAGATTGTTAGATCTTACCCTTTTAAAGGATTTAAACACCAAACTAAAAGTGTTCCTGGTAAGAGGACTTCATCCTATAATGAAGTAAGTACCCTATTAGCCTATTAAGACTACTCGGTTAAGAGATTTAACTAATTCATCTATTAAAATGTCTCAGCAATGATCCTTTGGTTAGCACTCTATTACTTGATGTCAGATCATCTCTATACTAATGTGTGCTTCATCTTTTCTAATTAGATGTACCTATGCTATCCTCTAATTCCTTTCCTCTATTCTCCTTTAACTAATTATATAATGTAACTCAATTCATAACACCTTAATCACCATGAATGCTTTGTTTTAATATAAAAAATCTCTTCAATTCTCTTTAACATTTTCTAGACAGTTTAGGATTTGTCTTCCATAAGAAGACCTAGGTGATTTAGGGTTAGGTATGAATCAATGGTAGTGATTCACCCCTATTGCCACTTAAACCTTCCCTTTTTCTAATTGGATGCATTTAATGCATATGAAATCACAATTAATATTCATCCTCATCGACAAAGATCATAAAACAATACTTAAGTTAGCTCAAAAATGTTTTATATAGTAGTTTGTGCCAACACAAACAACTCTATCAGAAATATTGCTCAACATCTAAAGTCCCTAGTCCTTGATACTAACTATAAATTCAATTCTATCACTAGACATCTGAATGAATCAACATTAACAACTTTCTTGATACTTAAATCACTTGACACATACTATCTACTCAGCACCTGAGTGACTCAGCACTTGAGTGGCTCAACACTCATTGTTTTTTTATCATGCTCTATCTTATATGTTTTCCTCAGGATATGTCACTTGTTTGGCATGAACTAAGTAAATGATTTAAGTGCATAGACACTCATTTGTCAAAACCAATCTAACATCAATAGTACTAACAACTTCTCTCCAGTATTTCAAAGAAACATTCTTCTCCATCATGATAGTTTTTGAATAGACTATAAAAAATCTATTCCTCCTTTCAACATTTCCATTTTGTAGAGGGGTCCTTGGTGCATAATTTTGTCTATTGATTCCTCTTTCATTAAATAATTTCTCAAATTCATTTGATTTAGATTCTCCACCTCTGTTAGACCTCAAATAGTTCAAGCTCTTTCTAGTTTTTTTCTCAATTCTTGCTAGGTACCACTCAAACATTTCAAATACATTAGATTTTTGCTTCAAAAACATAACTATCATCATCCTAGAATAATCATCAATAAATAGGATAACGTACAGTTCACCTTTGTATATTTGCACCTCATTTTGTCCACATATATTATTATGAAAGAATTCAAGAATTTCCTTCGATGATAATATTTTATGGCATAGCCACACATCATCAAATTGTAGAACAAGACCAGTAGCATCATTCATGTCAAAGTAAAATAATTTACCTCTAGTTTTATCATCATTTGGAATTAGCTCTCTATCAACATCATTTATCTTAGCTCTTCTATTTCCAGATTAAACTTTATATCCAACATTATTCAATTGTGACACACTCAATATATTATAATTCAGTCCTTCTACATAGTAAGCATTGTCACATGTGATCTTATCTGTCAACTTTATTGATCCTTTTCCTTTGATTAGACATGTTGCATCATTACTAAACCTAATAATATTTACATCATAGTGCATAAGGGAATTAAACTTATTTTTGTCTCTAGTCATATGATTGGGACAGCCACTATCAATTATCCATCTATCACTCTTGTTCACATAAGACACAAATTTAGTTACCTCATCTTCATCTAAATCATCCTTCATTACAACAAACACAACCTCATCTTCAAGATCATCATAATCTTCATTAGATTTCTCTTCAACAATTTAGTATGATTTCTTTCCTTTATCCTTATAGTCTTTATTTTTCTCATCTCTTTTTCCTCTAAATTTTTCTCCACTCTTGTTATTCTTCATCTCAGGGAACCTTTCAACAATATGACCAACTTCATTATAATTGAAAAACATGATGGGTAACTTATCTTTGTATTTTCTTTTATCTCTATGAGATCGCCTTGCCAAAAATGCTTCAAGATCATCTACATCTTCTTCGTATATATCACTATTACTAAAAGCATATTTTTCCTTTTTCTTTTTCTTTTATTTAATCTCATTCAATCACAACTTATCTTTGAAAGAATATTCAACATTGTTTGATTCCAAATTATCAAAATTATAGAGTTCAAAGTTAGTGAGTCTACATATCAATCATTCACTTGTTAGTTAATTACTAGATGTGCATCTTAGTTCTTGTATAACAGAGACTCTAATAGGATATATAGGTAGCAATGTTTTCAATACTTTTTTATCACAATCTTGTCTTGGATCTTAGCAATTGTTCCTCTAATAAAATTAACAATTTTTTTACTCTAGCACAATATTAAACTATATTCTCACCTTCTTCCATTCTCATATCATCAAACTTACCTCTAAGACTTTTAGATTTAGCTATTAGCACATTTTTCTTCTCCTCCATAGATCTACTCAATATAATCCCATGTCTTCTTGTAGTACCACAATCCTTGATGTCAGAAAACTTAGTGTAGCTTAGGGTAGATAGAATCTCTAACATATCCTAATTGTGTTCTTTCTTCTCTTTTAGATTCTCATTAGTAAGTGCTCCAACCAGGTTAACATGCTTAGTGGTGATGGTAGATTGTGCACAATCTCCAACTCCTCCTAGATGTCTCTTCATCAAACTTTTCCATGTAGGGAAGTTCTCCTTGTTAAGCTTGGACACCTCTCTTTTTCACATCTTGATCTTTTTCATCTAGTACCTTCAAACTATCTTTCAAAAGAAACCAACACTCTAATACCAATTTTTGGAATTCTTTAGAATAATTGGGAAATAGGTGGGGGGGATTAGTTATCCAATGTCTAAATGTTTAGATTAAACTTTTGAGCACTTAAGAAAATCCATATATATACATCCTCAAATGTATCATGCATACAACTAAAAATTTCATAAATTAGTAGGTCACTATTCTATGTTAGGATCACTTTGTATAGATGTAAACATTAAAGACCAAAAAATCATTCACACATTTGACACAAAGATTTTATGTCGAAACCTAATTTGAGAAAAGCCACTAGTAACATGCTACTAAATCTTACTCTTATGAAGTGATGCCCTATGAAAGGCCAACCTTTTTAAAGGTTGCAATACACATTGTTAAATGTGACCTCATTAGAGGATTTTGATCACCCTATTAGGAGTAAGTCTTGTTAGAGAACTTTAGAACATTACATTATAATGTTACTCAGTTAATGGATTTATAAATGACTATTAGGTCAATGTTAACCTAAAGGATTTTCCCTAGACTGATACAATGATTAGAAAGTAATAGTAAGGCTTTGCATTGATAACAAATAAAAACTCACTTGTAGATTACAAATCTCTATTTAAGTCTTTCATTTGCTTGGATTTTACACTTCACCTATGATAGTGTGTTCACCCTTAAAGCATTCATCCTCTTAAGCCTTATTTATTTTCATTCCAATTGTATATTGTCTTATTCAGCCACCATAGGAAGCAACATCCTAGACTCCTTGACTTTTGAGGTTTTTTGCACATGCCAACTAATACTTTAAGCCGTGTATTGCTTTATAAATAGAATTTACATCTTTTTCTACTCAACCTCGATCTTCCATTTTAGGATTAGGTAGGATTCATTGAATCTACCCTCATTTGCATTTTGTTCCCTCTAGAAATATCTTCTATACTTCTCTTTGAATTCATTTCAAAATGTTTTATCTTGAATTTTGTGCCACTAGCTCATCAAGCTTATCTTCCACACAATTCACATAATCCAAGAAATCAACTTTGTTGGCTTAGATTCAGTGAATCTCTGATCAAACTCATATTGTTGTCACTCGAAAACAACTAACCTCTTATGCTTAGTACATACTATGTTTCCACTTTGCTTACCATTATTTCATTTTATTCTTGGTTTGAACTATTATTTCTCAACACCAACTTTTGGGTGAATAAAATTATGGACGTCATTAATTTTAATAAATATTTTTTCCTCTTTTTCCACAATTATTATATTTAAAAGAAAATATATTTAATATTTTCTTTATTGGAAATGATCAAGTTGGACTGGTATTTTATTTTAAATATTTCATGTTGCTACATTTCATTTTAAAATTGTTTGCTAATTTTGATCCCAAAAAATAGGAATTAAAAAATGAAAAATATTTTTGATTATCAAAATTGTTTTCTAATTTTAGTCTATCCTATTAACTTAATTAATAAATAATTTTTTTATTTCAACAACCAAAAGTAAAACATTATAAATTAATAATAAAATAATTAAAATCATTAGTCTACTTGTAAATATTAAATATAAAAATAAAGTTTAAGAATGTGATGAACAACACTATTTTTTATTTTACAATAATTTACTAAAATCATTCCATTTTAAAACATAATGATTTAATTTAGATTGAGTGAATTGGGAAGAATAAAAACTATGGATAGTACTATTTTTAGTTGAAAAATTTTGGATGAATAAAAGACACCATTAATTTATTAAATCTATTTTAATTTATTTAATTTTAACTCATACAAAATTTCAAAAAGTATGATCATTTTAAAACATATTAAATTGTGTGTACCTTTGTATATGTTCATAGAGAATGAATGAATTTAGTTCAATATAAACTATAGATGTCCTTTTTTTATTAAATAATTTTAGATGAAGATCAACATATTTATGAATCTTCTCACAAGAAAACACCTTTAATACATTTTCTATTTAAAATGATTAACTCATACTAATATTTTTTTAAAAATATTTCATTATATTTTATACAAGCTAATATGGAATAGATACAAATAATTAGCAAAAGAAGGAAATTTATTATTTTTCATTTCACAATCCTCAGCTAATTTTGAACAAAAAGAAAAAGGAATTTTTTATTTATTTTTTAATCATAAAGTTGTTTCAACTAAATGTTGACCAAAAAAATTTTAATACTATATATTATTAATAAGATACTTATCTATACTATGAATTAAACCAAAATCAATAATCTTATTACAAATATTATAATAAAAATAATGTATAAGAATTTTAAATTATGAACACTATTTTACTTGACTTAATAGAATTGATACGTTTCACAATTCCAAATTATCAGGTAAAAATTAATCTCCCAAGCCCATGGATGTAGTGTGGACTAATTGAATATGAAATCTTAAAAATGCATTAAAATAAATAAATTCTGAGCTATTACTAATTTCAAGAAAATTTCACTTACCCATCAATTAATTTCATTGAATTTTATCACTTGTAATTCATTTAATGTCACTTTGTTAAATACATCCTAAAGGTCTTTCATGAGGTAATCTTGATATTATCATTCCTTCACAAGAAGTTGATGCTACTGGTGATTAGTTAGAACAACATACCTTGATACGGTATTTTGTTGGTAGGACTCTCCTGAAGCTATGCTCCAAGAATGGGTTAACAAGAGTTGGACTCCTCTTAGAGTCTATCATGACACTATACAAAACCTTACCAATTTTTAAAAAAAAATTATTTTGCCAACTTGTCTTAAGTAGACATGGTTTTTAGCAATGGTACTTGGTCAATGCATTCCTCCCTACTATTTTTTCAAAGAGGGTCAAGAGATTTCACTAGGTCTAATGATAAAAATCTTAGGGTTTCTATGTGGATTGAATTCTTGGGTTTATCCTTATTGTATTGGTCTTTTATTGAGTCCATTGCCAATACGAAGATGAAAAGTTTTTCAATGTTCATCCTCAAAAACATGTATGCATTTTGATTGATCTCTCCAAGGATCTCAATGATTCTATAGAGATGCAAATTGGTTCTCAAACCTTCTCTTAGAATGTTCTTTATTTGAACCTACCCAACACATATTACAAGTGCCAATCAATGAAACACAAGATTAGAGATTTCCCTTTGGCTATACCCAGGGTAAAATCCCCACCTAAGAAGGCCCCTATCAAAATAGTAGAAGGGAATCAAAAGGAAGAATGGACCATTGTTGGGTGCAAGGGAAAGAATCCCTTAGCTCCTAAATAGTCATATATAGTTGTAGTTTTGGTTCCTCCTATTTCAAAACAAGCACAAACCCTAGCCATTTTAGGGTCGATGATAATTTTTCGAAAACCAAAACTTGGTGTTTTATAGGTTACAAACCCTAGTAGTTCATACAAGATCAAGGTAGCAGCAAGGGTTAACACCTCAATTATGATTTGCACCCCTTTTCTACTTCCTCTAGATTGGAACCTAGAATGTGCGACATCCTTATAGTCCTCCTGTATGTGCTGAGAAACTAGAGGAGAAACAATGAGCTATTAGTCCAGATGATTTTTGTTTTGGATTTAACAAACTTTCAAGTTTCTTGTAGAATAGTTACTACTCTCTCAAGGATGAGGAAGACATGGAAGAATTTTCATGAATTTTTTATCATGGAATGTGTGATGTCTTACAAACCTCTCTAGAAAGTACTATGTCAAGGATACCCATCATAGACTTGATAATATAGATTTTATTTATATGAAAAAGGTTAAAATCTCTAGTTTCATGCTTTCCACTGCATGTCATGTCATTTAGCTAGATGACATCATGTTTTCATCTCAACATGAATCTGATAGAGATGGTGTAGTTACTATTTTGTCACCTCATCTTCATTCTACTATTATTTTGCAAGTTTATGACCTTATGCACAAAATAATTTGGCTTTTTTTTTCTATCAATAATCATTTTTTTGTAGTAGTTAATTTTTATGGTTCGAATGATGTTATGGGAAGATCTCAATTGTGGGGCTAGATGGCTAACAAATTGCTGCCAACTACTTGGGTTATGTGTGGTGACTTCAATATGGTTGATATGGCCTCTAACAAAGATGAAATTTTTCCTTTTTTCTAGACAACTTGGGAAAGGGAAGCCTAGTACTACATGCATAATAAATTGGACTCTTTTATCCCAATACTAACTGCCACTAGCCTAGTGGATTTTGGCACACTTGGTCCAACTTTAAAGCTAGCTCTAACCATATTTTAAAATGCCTTGATTATACCATGATTACTACACAATCCTTTTTCTCCTTTTCGAAGGATTGAGATTTACCTATCATTTCTTTGCTAGATATGACATTATCAAACCACTATCCCATTTGTTTTTCCATTTCATGGCACGTAGCTATCCAATGGGTTGTTAGGACTCAATTTTTCCTCAATACGTTAATGTTGATGTATTCTTCCACTATTTCTAATATCCTATGTGTCTTGAATTTGGAGCCACATCCACATTCTCAAATATGGTAGATTCAATGGTGGAATGATGGTATTACCAGAACTACTTGATTTCTCCACATCTATGGGTAACAATTGGTAGTTTTTAGAGGATAGTGTTATGAATCCACTACAATAGCTTTGGAAAGCTTCTTAGGATCTTACTCTTAACCCTTTTGATTTTGATTTAAAAATTTAGCTTGCCAAGCTTCCTCATGAGAAATATGTTGTGGATAATTATTTTACTTGAAGGGGCCAAATAAAATCTCACCTCCATTGTTTGAGGTTGGAAATAAGGCTTCAAAGGAATTCTTTTAGGATCTTAGAGCCTGTCATACCAATCTTGGGATTAAAAGGATCAAACAAGGTACTTATGTTCTCTCTAGTCTCCCTCACATCTTGCAAGCTTTTGTTAACAGTTACGATTTTTTTTTGTTTCATAGGGAAATTTGGTTTCTTAGAAGGAATCCCTTAGAAAGTGTATTTCTATTACTCCAAACTACTTAGCAGTCAAGAAACATGTTTTTTTTGAGCAACTTATAACCATCTGAGACCTCAAGGGGGTAGTTTTTCCCATGGCTGATGACAAGTCCTCTATGTGTGATTAGTTTCATTTTGAATTTTACAAACACCTCTAGGAGTCTATTGGTCTTGACCTACACAAAGTTTATCTTGAAGCCTATTATTCTAAGATTCTACGAGCTAATATCAACAAAGGAAACATAAAATTCATACCTAAAGCTGGTGATCCTAAGGATATTTGTAACTGGGGGCCCATTAGCTTACATAATGTGTCTTATAAGATTATTGATAAGGAAATTTCTCTTAAAATTTTCCATCTTCTACCTTTAATTGTGTGGCCAGAGAAAGTTGGCTTTATTAAGTCTTGGTATATTCTTAACAACATCATCACTATCTAGGAAGGCATGGAGTGGGCTTGTAAATCAAATCAGCCATCCATGTTTTTGAAAATTGATTTTGCCAAAGCCTATGACCAGATTGAATGGCCTTTCATATTGGCTATGCTCCAAGCTCTTAGTTTCTATCCCAATTTTCTTCTATCTATCGAGTTTTTTTTGGAATTTCTAATACTTGAACTACTATCAATAACTCTCAATCTAAAGTGTTTGGGCTCTTTCACTCCATCTGGAAAGGTTTTCCTCTGCCTCCTGCTTTATATGTTCTTAATACTAAAGGATTTAGTTACTTGCTAGCCCACTTTGTTTCTTCATTTTTGGTTTATGGCATTTCCTTTCCATATTCCTCTTCCCAGTTGGTCAATGGGAACTTTGTTGATGATTCCTTTCTCACTCTTTTGGAGAATGAGGAGAACATCACTAATGCCTTGCAATGCCTAGACACCTTTTTTCAAGCCTTTGGCTCTACTATTCAATGGCACAAAATGCTCTATTATTGGCAATCTCTTTTTCTAGCTCTACCTTGGCTTGACAAATTTAAAAGGAAATGGGTAATGCATAGGGAGATTTTTCACTTTCTAGACATTCCTTTTACCTTTCAAGCTTGGCTAGTTGATTTGTGGATCATTGTGCTTGTCAAGATTGCAAAAAAGCTTGACTATTGGCTTACTAAACTCCTTCCTCTTGTGAGAAAAATTCAAATTTTCTGAAAGGTCCTAGTGGCTCCACATGTTTATCATTATTCCTATTGGGTTCCTTCCAAATCCTGTTATCTAAAATTAGAGTGATTACTTTGTGATTTTCTTTAGGCTTCTAGTTCTGACCATCATGGCTTTTATAGAGTTGCTTGACATTTTTATTTTCTCCCTAAAGAGTTTGGAGGCCTTGATCTTCTCTCCACATAGAATCAAGGTCTTGCTCTTTGTGCCAAATGGATTATACACCACATTACTAGAGATGAAGCTTGGAAAGTTCTAGTTCAACATTGAATTTCTTTTAGGTTTCCTATTAATAGGCCTACATGGAAGGGGATTGGCTTTCAAAAACTTCTCATTATGTGGGAACCCATATACATACAAGGCTCTTTTATTATTAAGATAATATGGAAATCTTGGGAAGTTGTCAAGCCTTGGCTTCAATGGTCTAGTGATGCATTCCATGATGGGCTCTCTTTGAACCAATATAAATTTGGTGGTCTTCACTATTATCTATCCAAGGTATTCCTCTGGCCAACACTCAAGTTGCTAGTGTTTTGCATTTTTTCAAATGTGGCATCAAGATTCCTAAGGCCCTCTTTTCCAGGATCTCTAGGTGTCCAAATCCATCTTTCCCAATCAGATCAATAGACTTTTGATCTATTTCTTTCTACAATTCTAGATTACTTAATTTACAAGGTGAGTGTTCAATTTGTTCAACCTTGGTGGATAGACTAGAAGTGGTATCCTTCCACTCCCTTAACTAGCTAAAAGCCAAGTTTGGGGTATCAATTGCTTTATCCTAATTTGCTGATGGTGGATAACTTCAACCGGTGCTAGCATTTACAATCTTCCCTTTAGCATTTCAATGCCATTTGAAGTGCCATTATAAAGCCCAAGATTGCTCACTTCTCTTGGTGCCTAGTTTTTCAAGGTCTCCCCCTTGGGCCTCAGCTCAAGAATATTGGGGTTTTGGATCCCCAGTGTGTTTTTTGTGTGTAGCCAAAGACTTTTTTTCATACATTTTTGTTCTGTAGACATGGTTAAAACTATTGGCATTATATTCATGATTTCTTTAAGCTATTTTAGCTTGAACTATTTTCCTAGAATATGGTTATTTTGGGTGATTCTCCAAGGTTCCCTAGAAAATTTACCCAAATCTAGTATATTTTTAGGATGGAGATTTTGTTTAATCTATGGAAAGATAGAAATGTTGTTCTTTTCACTCACAATTTTCTTGACATAAATGTTTCTATGCACAGTAAAGCATGCATTTGTAACAATGTAATGATAGAAATTAATGTACAAGAAAATAAGGTTTCTCTAGAGGTGGCCCACCTTTAGGAGCTTCTCAATCATTGGGGTAATGCTCCTTGTATTGTTGCTAGAGTGCCTCTTAATGCTTCAATTGATAGTACTCTATGTAGGGGCTACAACTAAAGGTGTAGTTTTTTTGGCTAACACTCACATATGTCGTGCTTGCAAGCTTCCCACCACCACTCTCCCAGTGGTGGTAATGGTGGTTGGTGTTACTACTCAATCTCCCCAGCCTATGGTGGAATAGGTTGGTCCCTAGGTCTAGTGGCTCCCACTCATGGTGCTCGGCATGTTGTTTTTGGTAAATGGATTTTCACCTAGAGTTGGCTCTTTCACCTATGCAAACCGATACCAAAGATGAAGACTAGACCCCCAACAATGTTGTTGATGGTTTGAATGTTCCTAGCTTGCTTGTAAATCCTAGAGATAACTTGGGATTTCATGATCAGGATGAACGACCCCCATCAACTGGCACTACTTTGGCTACCTGAGGCTTGTTTCTTACGTAAGTTTTTTTTGATGAATAATTATTGATTATGGTTATGGTTGTGTCAACTTTCGCATGGTGATCTTTTATCCCTTTGCCCCTTTTTTGTGAATTATAACTAAGTATATTATTCTTTAATAGAAAAGTATTATTCATCAAAAAAAATGAATGAAAGTATGAATTAAATATCCAAGCTCACAAATTCAATTCAAAACCATCATTTTTATGGTTAAAACATGGATAAGTATTTCCACGATTTCTTTCCAAATAAATCAGATAGGTTTATTTGTACATATTTGTGCAAAATAAGATCATATAAATTAATATAGGGTCATAAAAATTATTATAGATTCATACAAAATAAATGAAATGTGATCATGCTAATTAGTATAATGTTGCCAAGTTTTAATCTTACGCCTTTAAATCTTGAGGGCATTGATAGATGTAATTGAGTGACATTAGAGAGAGTGGTGTCTAAGTCTATTTTAGGTCACTTACTTCTCATCTTTCTCGAGTGCTACATTTTTTTGGTTTCCCTCTGTAGTACATTTACATAATCTTTATTAGAAGATTTCTAACTTTTCAAATGTGCATAAGGATTAGGTGATTTAGATACGGTTGGGGTGTGATATTATGTCCCTCTTATGAGAAGTGTTCTAAATTTTATTCTTTTTTATCTTGTCCTAATTGAATGTGCTTTTGCTAATGCCTGAGGATTTACAAAGTCATGGTTAGAGTCTAGGGTGATTCTCTTGACCCAATTCTACTACTGGCCTAAAAATTTCAAAGGTGTCTATTAGTGGGTGGCAAGTATGACAGATGCAAAATGTTATCGAGCAAGCCTTAATTAATTTCTCTACCTTTAAAGCTAGTTGTGATTGAAGGCCCCTTTTAGTAGTGGCAAATTAATTTCTTTGGACCAATAAGTCCACCCCCATCTATCGGTCATCTATATGCCATCACTATCATAGACTACTTCACCAAATGGGTGTAGGCCAAGCCAACTAAAAAGACTACTTCTAAGGTGGTCTATGAATTCGTTAAAGAAAATATATTTATAAGGTTTAGGTTGACAATGAAGCTTTTAATGGAAAATTCTTCCTATTTTTCTATGGAAATTATATAATTCTACTACAACAATAGTATACATTAAGTCATTCATTTGACTACTTTCCTCAAGGAAATGGTCAACCATAATCAAGTAACAAAAACTTGATTACTATCATGAACAAATTGGTCTCTAAGAACTAAAAGAACTATCACAAGAAATTATATGATGCACTCTGGGAAGATAGAGTAACACCTAAGAAGGCAATTAGGAATTCCCCATTTGAATTAGTTTATGGAGTTGAAGTTTGTCTCCCACTCCCACTAGATATATCTATCTATATACTACAACAAGTGATCAAGGATCAAAAATTCCAAGATGGATTGGAAAAATTCATCATGTATCTGACCAAGTTCAAAGAAGAATGTGGAATGATAGTTGGTCATATCACATAACATTGAAAGCACATGAGTCATTCTTCAATAAGAAGGCTAGAACAAGGAATTTTATGGAAGGTAATTTGGTCCTATTATTGGATAGAAGGAATAAGACCAAAGACATGCATCACATGTTTGACTCAATCTAGAAGGGCCCTTTCAAGATTATGCACATGAACCAAAGAAATTCCTTCATTCTAGCATATCCTTCTTGAGAGTTCTTGCCATTTTCTTACATTGGCCAAGATTTGAAGTTATTTCAAGTTCATAATTGAAAAGTAGGTAACCCTTGTAGTTAGTGTTAGTCTAGGTAGGATTTTTTTCTTTTTGTTCCTTGTTTTGCCACTTTCCTAGTTTAGATTTCCTTTCTATTGTGTGCTTAGCTTAGTTGCTCACTATGTTTTTGTTATTATAGCTATGCAAAAACAAAGATTTTGGGTCCCTTCTCAGACTTTTTTGGAAATACCTAAGTTTCTAGTGAGAGCTATTTGTTGCCAATCTTTATTCTTACCCCTTTAAATCTTGAGGGCATTGGTGGATGTAATATAGTGAGGTTAGAGAGAGTGGTGTCTAAGTCTATTTTAGGTTACTTATTTCTGATCTTTCTCAACTATTATATTTTCTACATTTTTTATGTCTCCCTTTGTAATACATTTACCCAATATTTATAACAAAATTTCCTATTTTAACAATGTGCATGAGGATTAGGCCATTTAAGTATGGTTGGGGTGTGATATTGCATTCTCCTAATGAGAAGTAAGTTTCCTAAATTTTATTCTTTGCTATCTTTCCCTAGCATCTCATATCTCATGGATTTTGAGTTGTCAAATTGATTTCCCCATCAAGTGAACTACACCATGTGAAAATTGAAGGTTAAAGCCATGGAAACTGATTAAAAGGGTTTTGAATGTTCTTTTGTCAATTCTCAATGATTTATAAAGATGTGGATAGAGTCCAAGGTGATTCTCTATTAGATCTTTGGAAAAAAGATCAAATACTACTAGAGAATATGCATTTATGGTTTTAACTATTGCATATTCATGGAAATGAAGCCATTTTATTCTTTTTCTATGGATATACAATCTTGAGCCAAATCTTAGTTTGAATGATCAATTATTCCTAGCATAGTGTTGGGAGAACTATTGAAAGATCATAATAAGTGAGACAATGCTCAAGATCTTTCCAAATGGCCATCAGATTGATGTAATAGGTTAAATGTTGAATTTTCTAACTCAGTCTAGAAAATGATGCTAAGAAAGGGGTTTTCCACATAGAGGTAACAAAATAGGCTACTTTTCTAGGAGTTTCAAGAATACAAAGTCAAGTCACCCAAAAATTTGAATATCCTTTGGACATGCCCTAAAGAAACATCCAAAGTGTAAGAATTTGGCTTAGGCTAGAATTCACCCAAGACTAAGGAACTCAGACACAAGCATAATAGTAGACCAAGAATAGAGAGTATGATCAGAATGATGATATTCATTCAATATGCCATATATTCCATATCGAGAGTACACTAGGAGTGTCTATATATAAAGGCCTCAAGAGAGCTTCTAGAATGCATAGAAGTTAGCATCATGATAAGTCATACAACCAAGCACATGTCCACTAGATATGGGTTATCCTCCATTAAGCATGGAATTGAGTGCGATGATGTGAGGATAAATCTACTATGGTGTAGCACACAAATCAGTGGTGTAGACAACATGTGCTAAATGAGTAGTGTGAATAACTATATTGTCAACATGACAACTTAGTGAATGATGCAAACTCCAGTGTTGTAGACACCATATGCATAATTAGAGTTGTGTAACTCATGATAGTACACAAACTCCTACGTGTCTCACCTAAATAAATAAATAATAATGCAAAATAGTTAAATAATGCATTAACCTAAGTAAATGTAAGTAAGTTTAAATATTAAATACCTATTTACACCAACACTCCCCCTTAAGTGCAACTTAGGGGAATGTCGTTAAGCTTATGAAATCTAGGATGACATGCAAGATGGGTCCTAGCTACTAGGTCATGTTAGGTACCCATGTACATAATGATATGCAATCTCTGATAAAGTGGAGAAAGAGGGAAAATCTCATGGGAAAAACCCTCCTCCAAAAAGAGAGATAAAGAGGGATGCATGATTGGATGGAGTAATCAAGACCCCCCCATTATGACATACATCTAGTATATACATAAGAGAATAATGAGAAGAGGAAGAGAGATAGGATAGGCTGTCCCCCCCCCCACAAAGAAGAATGCTAAACAGTGACTGCTTTGATGAAGAAGTTGATCCAAGACTGTAGAATGGTGTTCCTCCCCTTAGGAAGAAACAATACCAAAGGTACAAATGAGATGCTTTTGCAATGTGTGGAAAGAATGCCATGGATAAGTGATGTCCCTGAAACCTGCTCAATTGGCTGAAGAACCTTTCTATCTCTACAACTAATAAAGAACCCTTTTGCAATTATTGATCATTAGTATCCATAATCACTTCAACCTGTGAGGATCCATCATGTAGAGAATGAAAAAGAAATTCATATGGAGCCCTCGTGACAATTGAAGATGGTAATTTTGCATCAAGTAAAAGAGGAAAATCATCAAAACTATCCCCAAAATCTATTACTAAACCTCTACCTAGAAGACTAGATGTACCCTACTATTTTAGACCTATCACTATGGCAATATATGCATGTGGACTAAATTGATCTAGTGACCTTTCACTATAATTATTAATAGATCCCCACATGTTTGAATCTATTAAAGTACTATCATTAGTGTCACTATTAGTTTCCACATTGTATGATGTGTAGAGAGGAGTAGAGGACAAGCTGGGTGAACTTTCCTCAAAGTATACATTCTTCTCCACAAAAATCTAATGTGTCTCTAGATCCAATAATCTATATGCCTTCACACTATCTTCATAACCAATGAAATTACAAGGCTAAGGTGACTGTGCCTTGCATCCCCTAGAAGATTCCTCTGCCCATACAAGACAACTAAAGACTCTAAAGTATGTTAGAATAGGTTTTCTACCGCACCATGTCTCAAAAGGAGTCTTACCATCTAAGGCTAGATGAGGATATCGATTAAGAATGTGAAAGGCACTACTAATAGCATCGACTTCTAATGATGGATGTAGAGACCTGGCTTGTATCATGCAACTTACAATAGACTTAGGAGTTTAGATCCTCAAAGTAGCAACATCTATCTTATGTGGACTGAATGTTGGTAGAGTTTGAAGATTAATTCCCTTGAGTCTGCAAAAATCCATAAGTCTTCTATTCACATACATGCTTCCATTGTCCATTGTGAAAACTTTGGTGGAATTCTTGGATTTCTATTCTACATGAGTCTTAAAGGCTAGAAACTTTTCCAACACTTCATTCTTGTTATGAAGAAAGTGGACCGAAGTGAAACTTGAAAAGTCATCAATGAAGGTAAGTATATGGCGACACTGGCTGAATGCAAAAGGACCTACTAATACCATGTGAACCATCTAAAGAACACTTGGTGCTCTTAAAGACATCCCTCTCTGTAACTTCCCCTCTAAATGATATTGGTCAAAAGAATAGTCTTGACAATTCAATGTATACACACTAAACCATTTTCACCATATATGTCAAGTACACAATGTATGCCGACCTATAATTCCAATTGGTGCCAAGAAAGTCAAAAAGTAGTATGTGATGAGTGACTTAGAAAAATTCATGTGCCATGTAATCTAGAAATGTTCAGATGTCAAGAAATATAGAACATACATGTGCTAAGCAATACATTGTTTAATAGGTGCCGAGTAAACCAGGAATGTAATAGATGTTGAGTAATCTAGGAATCAACTCATCCGAAGCATCAGTAATGTAATGAGTGCCGAGTAACTCAAGATTAGCATAAGAGTTTGTGCCATCACAATCTAAGATGTGAAATATTTTTTGCATGACTCACAAAAGGATAAGAAGATAAGATCGAATCCTTACAATTACCTATGAAATCAGCATGCAACCAATGAGAAAAATGCAAGGTATGAGCAGGAATTTGAGATTTAATATGGATCATAGATCCACACCTAACCCTAAGTCTTTATGATCTTTAAAAGGAGGTTAAAAACCCATTGCATGAGTGGATGAGAATAGTGTATGGGGAGATTATAGTGAAATTTCAAGAGAAGAAGTAAAGAATTAGAGGAACAGAGCAGCAATTTCATATCTTGTTGCTTAGACTAGCACAAGAGACAAGGGACAATACCAGATATCATATCAATAAGGGATTAGAATGAGAAGAGTAGATCTAGTACCTAAATCTAACAATTTGAGATTGCATTCAATTATGTCAAATGTTCTAATACTCTCTCACAATTGTATTAGAGGTTGAAATCCTATGTATTAGGTGGCTTTAAGAACCTAGTGTAAATCATTTAACAGGGTGACACTTCATGTAAGTGTTTGTAAATCCTCTAATTAGGTCACTATTAACATAGTTTAATTCCTTTAATAGGGTAGGCCTTTCACAGAGAAAACCATCAGAAGTGGTCGAACATTGATTGCTGCAATAATTTTTGTGGCTGTCATCCCCACCCCAGTTTTACCTTTTTATTCTTGGAGGGTTTCTGGGTTATCAATTATAGTACTATTATGTGTTGATGCATGCTTTCATTTCATGTTTTCTTATATGTTTAAATGCATATACATTTATTTTAGTTATGTGTTAATAAGAGTTTAAAAGGATAAAAATTGGTTACTTTTGATTCCCCCCTCCCCCTTCTCAGAAGTACTCTTCCCATTTGAATATTCCAAAAATTGGTATCAAAGCATTGGTTCTCACAAGGAGAAGCCTAATAGCTTGGAGAAAAAGGTCAAAAGATGGAAGTCTCTAAACTTGGGAAGATCATTGACAATCAGGTGATTGATGTGTAACTAGTTCTAGAAAATGTAGAGGAAGCTAGGGACAAATTGAGAAAATCCTTGAAAAGAAGGAGGGAGATAGCCATAGCTGAAAATGACATACAGTAAAAGGATATTGATACCACACAAGTGTTTTCCAATGGAGATTCTAAGGATTTTGATGTAGGAATAGAAAAATTAATGGAGAAAAACAAAGCACAAGCTGAAGAAATTAAATTACTCAAGCTTGAACAACAATCACAATCCATAATGCTTTGTGAAATGACTAAACAAGAGAAAAGAGCTATTGAAGACAAGGCCATGATAGAAGATGGCAAGAGAAATATCACCAATAGGATGGAAGAGAAGAAAATTGAATTTGAAAAGATCTCAAATATGCAGCTAGACACCTTAAGCCAGATGATGAATGCTCATCATGAGCTAAACATGAAGGACATTGAAATCTCCATCTTGAAGATGCAGAATGAACAATTGAAAAATAAATTGAAGAGAGAAAAGGAAATAGTAGAAAGTTACAACAAACCCAATGAGGCCATCAAGTACTTTGAGCAATTGCTGAAATCACCAAGGGCTAGTAATGATACTTAAAGACTTGGCTACATCACGATTGAACAAGGAGAATCATCCAAGATTGCAGACGAAAGAAGTAGGAAAGGTAAGAACACTAAACCTACTTGTCATTTCTATGGTAAAAAGGGACATACCTCTAATGTTTTTAGAAGCAAGAATAGTCATTAGTATGATAAGCCTACAAATGCAAATTTTTGTCACAAGTGCAAAAAGCAAGGACATTCAACACAAGATTGCAGAACCAAGACCATGAGGACACTAAGATTTGAGGCTCATTGCTACAACTACAAAAGGTATGGGCATAGAGCATTTGAATGCAGATCAAAGCCTATGTGGACAACTAATCAGCGTGTGAGAGGAATCACTCATGCAAATCACTACAATTAGGATTACAATACTAGGTATAGTTGACACTATTGTCAAGTGTATGGACACATTCCTAAAAATTGCATAAGGACACATTTCAAGGGAAGTAACAATAGGTGGCTAAACCAAACTACATGTTTTAGTTGTTTGAAGAATGGTCATATAAGTAGAAACTATCCTACAAAGTCAAAAGCACCAAAGACTAAACTCAACAAAGGAAAAGAGAAGATTGATGTTGAACAAATAAGAGGACAAATGAACAAGACATGGAAGAAGAAAGGTGAATGCAGTACATCAAATGGAGAGATCACTTCATCCAAGAGGTCAAGTGATCACACCTCTTCTAATTAAGCACAAGATAGATACATGAGGCTAATACATATATAGATGTATCATACATTAGCCCAAGAAAACATAGAAGTACTGT
This sequence comes from Cupressus sempervirens, assembly GCA_028749045.1. Classification (NCBI taxonomy): domain Eukaryota; kingdom Viridiplantae; phylum Streptophyta; class Pinopsida; order Cupressales; family Cupressaceae; genus Cupressus; species Cupressus sempervirens. Next base: position 66,938,250 of record CM053784.1, read on the forward strand.
GAAGAAGAAATATGCATGAGAAAAGATACCAAGTTAAAAGTTAGAAGATGGTACCAAGCTAGCTTTGGTTGTCAAGTGAAACTCCAATATATGCCAACTTGAATAGACTAGTGGGTGTCGAGTAAGAGATGTTATTGGTTGCTAAGCAATTGACAATTTTAGTTGATGATGAATAAGATGTGATAGTGGATGCCAAGTGTATAGCTATAATGACAAATGTAATAAATGCTAGGTTTTTGAACCTAATAAAGGTTTAAATCATTCATTTTTTGAATCATTCAAACACAAAGTGAAGTTTATCAGAGCAAAGAGGTGATTCTATAGCGATCAAACAATGATTTGTAGTGATTCAAATAGTGATTCAACTCAATTTCATTGATTCATAGGTATTTCATTCAAAGTGTCGAGCTACGTAGAGTTTGAAATTTTATTTAATTTTAAACCCTAGTTTGGTAAATGATGGCATCTGGGTCAAAAACCACTAAGGAGAAGGAAATTTATGAATTTCAACTTGTTAATAATGAAGTCAAACAGCCTAAGTTTAGGCCCATCCCTAAAGTTGCCTATAAGAATGATCCTGTTGGTGCCCTATCCATAATACTTGATATAGTTGTTATGGTCCAAGATGTCAAAAAATGCTATAACTGTAAGATTGGAGCCATAGGTGACTTAGAAATTTTCAATGAATTTGATAAATTGTTTGATAATGGAAAACTTAAAGATGAATTCTCCATAGTTGAGAAGAAGGGTCTAACCAAAGCCCCAAATTTCTCTACTATTTTCAAAATTGAATGGATAGGAATAGTGTTGAGTGGAATCCATGATGGAGTCATTTGGTTAGAGATAGGGCTAGTGAAGTTTACAAAAAAAACTATCCATAGGCCTACTAGTATTCCAACACTAGATCAGCTAAAGACTCTGAGAAGTGACAAAAGGGAAACCATAGAGAAAAAGATAGGTGCAAAATGGAATAATAGGGGAATGATAACATACACCATTATAGAACCCCTACTAGATTTTTCCATTAGAGCCATATCTCAAAAATTCTATCAATCAAGAAAATTGAATAGCATGTCATGCATAACAATGGATGTAGCATATAAATTGGTGAAGAAAGATCATACATATGATCTTGCAAAGCTCATGCTACAATAGGTCAATGCGAATCTAGGAGCTATAAGGAAGTCTAAGGGAGCTCAATGCAAATTTGGCTCAATTTTGGTTTGTATGCTTTACTATATTATGAAAGAATTCCCTTTAGTAAGCAAGGTGAAATGGGATCAAAATAAGACCATTTTAAAGCAAATAAATGGATTCATTAAGCAGATGGGTGAGAATTTTGACACCCAAATGACTAGCTATTTTGAGGATTTTAAGAAGTCCATGAAATAGAGGATGAGGATATCAATCTCACTCATTGAGAAACATGTAAAGGAAATTTTCTTTCTTGTGGATATTGATTACACTTATATGCAAGTAGTCATACCTAGAGTGAAATGGCTTAGGCCACTAGGTTATGAACTTGATGTTGATCAATCCTCAGTAGCAATAATAGCTCTACTTGTAGAGGAAATTGAGAAGGTTGTGAAACATTTTGGAACTTATGACATTATCAAATCAAGGGTGATGAAAAACCTTAAGATAGCCACATTAGTGAAAATGAAGGACAAATTAATCAAGAAAATCAAGAAAAGATTTGGAGTTGGAGCAACAAGTACTACTAAAGAAGAGGAAGTAGGAGAAGAAGAAGATGATAGTGAAAATGAAGAGGAAGAGCCAAAGAAAGGGCCTCTACAATTTACCCAAGGCTTAGGGGAGGATAAAGAGGAAGGTTCACAGGAAGAAGAAGCTGAAGAAGCACCTGTCAAAACCAAGGTCACTAAAAGAAAGGCTAAAACTCCATTTGCTCTTCAACCCAAGGTGAAAAAAGTGACAAAACCTACAGCAAAGAAGCCTACAACTAGAGCCACCACCAGAGCTACAACAAAAAAGGTCAAAGAAGAGGCATAGAAGAGGAAGAAAACTACCAAGAAGATTGATGAGGAGCCAAGGAAGAGAAGAAAATATGTAGCTCATCCTGACTCGGATGAAGAAAAGATAGAGATAGATGGTAATAGTTAGTTCAAAGTGGTAGGTTGTCCACCCAAGTCTACCATAGATAAATTGTGTACAAAGATTAGAAATTTTGACATGAAAGATTTAAAGAATTTAGATTTTAACAAGCTCACTAAGGAAGGGAAAAATAAAATAGAGTATATGTGTATGCTATGATGGTTGAGTACAAGTACACACCTCTAGAGCTAGTTGGCTCAATGCCCAAGGAGTTGTATAAAATAGTAGAAGACAAAAGGCATTTTTGTTTGCAAATGGAAAAGGAAATAAGGGAATTTAATTTAGGTAGATTTTTGCCTAATTTGACTAAGAGCTAAATAACTAATGCAATCAAGAGGCACAATAGTAGATTTACTCCAAGACATAAGGCATTTAGTATTTTACAGAATAAAATTGAAAATATTGTGAGAAAATCCACACAGTTGTGGAAAATAATTTATTAGAAAATTGATGATGTTTTTTATGAGGAATACAAGGTAGAAGGAAGTGCTAAAATAAAGGAAATAAAATTGATAGAGGAGAAGGTTGAGAAAGAGGAGAAAGTGGAAGAAGAAAAGAAAGACAAAAAGGAGAATAAAGAGGAGAAAGAGGAAGAAAAGGGTACAGATGAGTAGCAAGAACAAAGTGTGCAAGACACAAAACTATCACCTCCTAGCCCTCCTCATGCCACCATCACACCTACAGATATTATCAAGATTAATGATGTTATTGACACTTCTTGTCAAAATGTCAATCCTTTGACTATGGAGGATCTTACAAAGATCCTTGACCAATCAACACAAGTAGCTAGATTATGTTCAAGCCCTATACTAGTTAGTGTTGATGAGTTGTAAAAGGTAGTAGTAAAATCAAAGGAAGTCAAGGTGAAAACAAAAGAACCACCTTTGACCACTCAAACTACTGGACTTGTATTATTTCCTTCACCATCTCCACCAAAAACAATATCAGATGCACTTCAAGTGCCAAGTGCAATAGTAGAGGTAGAAATAGAAAAAATGGAATACCCAACAAGCACACCCCTATTCATTGATAGTGAAAAGGAGAAACAAGCTGAAGAGAAGGAACATACAAGAGATGAGGATCAAACTACCATACAAACTTTGGTTCAACTACCCAAGATAGGTACTCCCACTCAAACTCTTTAGAATCCAAGCACTGAAATGCTAGCATTGCAAGTTAGAAAACTAGGCTTGAGCTCAACAAAAGTAGCTAGGAAACTTTAGTATTGAATTCTTGAGCTTAACGAGGAAATCTCAATACCTTACTATGAATCTAGCACCCTCATTGAAGAAACGATTAATGAGATACAAAGTGCATTTGATAGAAGAAGAAGACAAGAGGTATTGAGAAAAGAATATAAATATAGGAAAGCATTGAATGAGATAAAGGACATCTTTATGGATGCCTTCAGCTTGCAAACACCTGATGAGTCAAGGCCAATAGTAGAGCAACTATCTGACATAGTTGACTAGGTGCCAAATGAAGACTATGATACGAATGAAAAATTAATGGAATGGTCAAAAAGGAAGTTCCAAGGAAAGGTAAATAAGAAAATAAATGGTGATATAACACTATCTCAAGTTGAGCTGGCTAAGAAATTGGAAAGAGTAAAAGATTGTACTTGGGAATATATTCTCCCTGTATAACAAGTTGTGTGATTTTTCTAACTTCACATAGGAGACTAGCTAGAGGATACTGAGCTTGGAGACAAATCTAAAGATTTCTAGTATGCAACTCCCAACTAATCTAGCTTAGAGAGAAAGCATTGTGTTCAAATGCTTCACATACAAAGAGAATTAGCTATATTAACAGTAGAGGAGGCAAATACAAAAGCTAAGTTGATGCAAATTCAGCCCTCTATAACCCCTCACTTAGAGGTACTTCATAAGGAGCAAATGTATGCAAAAATAGTCATCAAGAAAGATTCAAATCTTTCTACCTTAGATGGACTTGTATATCTAGCAACAAAGATTACCATCTAGCATAACTCATTGGACATTGCACTAGCAAATTGGGATGTAGCTCTGAAAATACTACTAGAGTAAATAGCACACTTTTGGCTAAGCATGGTATTACTCCATAGAACCCTTTGACAACGGTGTCAAAAAGGCAGAGATAAAGTAAGGGGGAGATATATGTATAAGGGGAGAAATACCATTTTGAGAATAGAGTGGAAATGTTCTAAATATCCAAAAAGGGGAAGTCAAGTAATAAGGAGAAAGGTGGAGATGCAAAATTTTGAACTTCAGATAGATCAAATACAACATACAAGCTTAGAATGCAGAAATAAGACAAAGAAAAAAGAGAATCGGGCACATTAGCACAAAATTTTAGTCTCAAGAATGGACAAGTCATAATTGACTCAAGGGAGTCATATGGTATATTTTTTCTCACAATATTTTTAAATTTTTTCATGAATGCCAAGAAAATAAAGAATGTACTCAATAAGGCTAAGTTCATAAATGCTTAGTTAAGTGTTTTTGACACTCATGTCAAAGGGGGAGATTTTGGGTCAAAGTAGTAGTCTTGACAATTGAATGTCAACACATTTAACCATTTTCACTATATATGCCAAGTACACAATGTATGTCTAGCAAAAATTCTAATAGGTGCTGAGCCATAGTTGGTGTCGAGCAAGGTAGAATGTAGTATGTGCCGAGTGACTCAGAAAAGTTCATGTACCAAGTAATCCAAAAATGTTTAGATGCCAAGAAATATAGAACATACATTTTCTAAGCAATAAAATGTTTAACAGATGATGAGAAAATAAGAAGTAATAGATGCCAAGCAATCCAGGAATCAGATTATGCCAAGCATCAGTAATGTAATGAGTGCCTAGTAACTTAGGATTACCATAAGAGTTTCTGCCATCACAAACTAAGATGTGAAATTATTTTTGCATGACTCATGAAAGGATAAGAAGATAAGATTGAATCCTTATAATTACCTATGAAAGCATCACGTAGCCAATGACAAAAATGCAAGGTATGAGCAAGAATTTTATATTTAATATGGATCATAGATCCATACCTAACCCTAAGTCTTTAAAATATTTAGAAGGAGGTCAAAAAACCATTGCATGAGTGGATGAGTGTATTGTATGGGGAGATTATAGTGAAATTTCAAGAGAAGAAGGAAAGACTTAGAGGAACAAAGCAACAATTTCATATCCAGTTGGTCAAAATAGCACAAGAGACAAGGGACAATATTTAATCCAGCAATTTGAGATTGCATTCAATTAGGTAAAATGTTCTAATACTCTCCCACAATTGTATTAGAGGTTGAGATCCTATGTTGATAGGTTAGCTTAATAGCTAGGTAGGAGAACCTTTGGAGAAGGTGATTGAAAATCCTATGTATTACGTGGGTTTAACAACCGAGTGTAAATACTTTAATAGGGTGACACTTTTTGTCATTTTTTGTAAATCCTCTAACTAGGTTACTATTGACATAGTGTAAAGCCTTTAACATGGTAGGCCTTTCATAGGAAAAACCATCAGAAGTGGTTGAACATTGATTGCTATAGTAATTTTTGTGGGTGTCATCCCCACCCCAGTTTTACTTTCGTATTCCTAGAGGGTTTCTAGGTTATCAATTCTAGTGTTATGTGTTGATGCATGCTTTCATTTGATGTTTTCTTATATGTTTACATGCATATACATTAATTTTAGTTATGTGTTGATAAGAGTTTAAAAGGATAAAAACTAGTTACTTCTAATTCACCCCCCCTCTCAAAAGTATTCTTTCCATTTGAATATTCCAACAGATGCATATCCATTAAATCTGTTGAACATTCACCTTTAGAAAAGTTAATTTTAGGTAGACCTTTGACCATTCTATATGTGAAAAGTTGCTAAAGATAATGTAAGTCAACATGAGCATATTGTTGATGCCAGAATTGCATTGTTGAATTTGATTGAAATAACAAGGAAGGAGACTTGGGTACAAAATGGGAGAAAGAGTATAACCTTTTGTTATGATTCACTTTCCCCACTATAACCAAGGAGTAATCTTTTAGACTAGGCACCTTTAATGAGTCTAGAAGGAACTCAACTCTATGTCTATCTCCAAGGTGAGTGATTTGGTAGATTGATAAGAGATTTGAACTTAGGTTTGGAACATAGAGAACATCTTGAAACTCTCCATTTTCCATCTCCACATTTCCTTTTCCTTCAACTTTCATTTTTATCTCATCTCCCACAAAGATGTGTGGTACCTTTGAATCCTTCATTGAAGAAAAATACTCTCTTGAAGAACCCATATGATATGAGGCACCTAAACCAAAGATCCGTTCCTTTGAAGAGTTTGAATTAGCCATGAGTGCTTGCCTTTTGTCCTTGGAATATGAAGAACACCCTTTATCCTTATAAGCTTTAGGCAATGGAGCATTATGTCTCTTCATAATTTTGGTCAATTCATCAATCTTCTTGAGATAACACTCATGCTCTTCATGACCTGATTTCTTGCAATAAGCACACTTTTTCTTCTCCTTATCATTGTCCCCCTTCTTATTTGAATTTGAGGAAGACTTGCCTTGTTGATTTGATTGTGGTGTTGTCTTTTCTACATCTTCTAATTTGTTCTTCCATTTCTTCTTACCCTTTTCTTTATTTGAAGACTGTTCAATTGAATGTTGAGAACCCTCATTGGCCACCAATGCTTTAGACATGGGCGATTTGAGAATCCCCATTGATTTGAACTTCTTTTCTTCATCATCCAATAGTTTAGCATATTTTTCAAAAGTGACTCTCTTATATGTTGACCCTAAGGTACTCTTTGAGGTGTTAAAAGAAGATACAAAATGTGGTATACTCTAATGGTAGCTTGTTATGTATGAGATAGATCAATCAATAATCTTTGATAGAACTCCCACAATCAGTAAGCTTTGTCCTTAGCTCATTCACCTTGATGATGAAATCCTATATTGAATCATTTGACTTAGGATCTAATTAAACAAGCTCATCTTCAACATTGAACACATCCTCTTTACACACTTTACCATAAAGGTTTTTGAGGGTATCCACAGCTTCCTTGTGTTGGTCTGAATTTTTGCATAATAAAATTCCTTTGTCCAAGTATAAAAATTCAGATTGGGATCCATTGATTGTGAATAGGGTTTCTAGCTAAATCTTCCTTTTGTTAAAACCCTATGTCTCATTCCATTCAATTTTTCCTTGGCATGAAACTTTAAAAAAAAGGATAAGTGAATATTCTTTTCCTTCCCATGTTGAGGTTGTTGTTCAGTCCTTGTGAAAGAAGTTTTATCCCACCATCGAATCTTATTTGAATCTACAGTTGTCACATATTCGCTAAAGTAAGATGCTCGAATGTTATGCCTAGCGAGGTAGCAACCATCAGGTAACTATGACTATGTCTGAAAAATAAAGTCCAACACCGCGAATTGTGACATTATGACCACGTGTTATGTCCTAGGCTTGTCAATTTTTAGAAGAAACACACATGAAGAAAATCATAAATGGTGTTACCAGCATCCAATTTTCTCTGGTAATTTGCTAATTCACTATCAGGAAATCCATGTGACTTTCCAGTGGTGACATAGAAAATTCCTATATTTTGCAAAAGGTGGTGGTCTTTTAAAGGTTGATGTGACTACGAAAAATTCCCGTGCAGTCTTATAAATCTGCATGGCCACCTTTTTTGACACTAGCATTAATTGGTAAGTTTTCAATCAATCTATTTTTTGTTCTCCATCACCTAAATTGAGAATCTATCAAAGGTCACTATATCGTTAACTAGAATAACACCACTTTTTCTGTTAGTGACATGGCGAGGGTCTAATCATTGCAAAAGATGACATTCTTTTTTAAAAATTAAAAACTTATTGTGAGGATCCTAGAGAAAATATTGTGTAGGCTCTGCTTTTATTTTAGTGCAAGTTGTGTTTTATTTCCCAATGTCAGTTTTGATGTTTACTAGGAGGTTGCTATATCACTAGCTAGATATTTGGTATTTTTGCCAGTAGCAATGTAGTGAGTGGTCAAAAAGAGGTGACGTAATAGAAAGTCCTCAAAGGTGGGCCCCAAATGAGTAACATGATAAAGATGAGTTGTGTAGATCAAATGACACAGTGGCATCCTACTAAGGATATATAAGACAAAAATCCTAGATTCATTGGAACTCGCTATATGACTAGCCAAATAGTTAGCATTTTTGCTGATAGCGATGTAGCGACCCACCTCAAAGTAACAAAAATGGCAAGGCCAACAATGTGTCATGTGATTAAGAGATTAAAAATAATATATGCATGCTAGTGTGTTGAGCCAGCTCAGTGACAATAGTATCCTAGACCCATGCCCCGTGTGTAAAACCTGTGAAGAATTCTGATCATTAGATCAAACTAGGATCAATTGTGATCACTATCTTGCTATGTAAAAGTGCTTGGAAGTTATGTATAGTGAGTTACCAAATAAAGGCCCACCACTGTTGTAGTAATGTGTTATCCACAAGATCAAGTATGGATCAATGATGCTCATTAATTTGCTATGTAAAGATGTACAAAGATTATGTATAATGAGTTAGCGAGCAAGGGACCCACCCATTTTTTCTTAAAAGTTGTTTCAAATATCTACCACACGATCAAAACAAAATTAGTGGTTATCACTAGCTCACTATGGAAAGGGGCTCGAAAGTTTTGTATAGTGAGTTAGCGAGTTGATGACACATGTTCTTAGTCATCCACGAGCTCAGTTTGAAATGCCAGCCTTAAAGGAAAGTTACAGATGGAGGCAATTTATTGTTTGACTGCCAGTGTGATAAGAAGAACATTGAGTCAGCCTAGTTTTCATTCCTGGATCATAGGATATTTCAAGGATCAATGGTGTAAATTTAAAAGGAAGTGCATTGCTACTCTATTTTTTCTATTTTACACATTTATGATGAATGAAAACTTTGTGTGTGGGAGAAACAGAGTATAATATAGAAGATTTTTATTCATTCCAATCCCACACAAACAAAGATTTCATGGTTTCTGAGTACAAGAACTTGTTGATCACATTGTGTTAGGCCTTGTAAAGATGTGAAGTGATTCTTCATCTATTCAAAAGAAACTATAGAAACTATATATAACCTCTATGACATTCTAGTTCCTATTATTATAATCAAGATGCTTCCTAAGAAAGTATTCTCTGGGCAAGTTAATTATATGGTTAGGAATGTCCACGATGATTTATTAGAATTACTCCCAGAATCCATTACAGAGCCTGCACAAGTTAAAAGATTAATTTCCTTAAACTCTAGGCTGAAAATTGTTGATGGCTTATATGATAAGGGGAACTGGATTAGGGATGCAATAACTACTCAAACTAGCCTTGTTTGTTTAAAAAGTGGTTTTTAGAAAGAAAGTTATTTGCCCCTCATGCTAATATCTAGAATTTTGATTTGGGAAAGCTAGTAGTTCCAAGTTTTTTCATGGATTATGATTTGCTAGAAGCCATTGCCAAGAATTATGACCAAGCTATTAGGGTTGTGAGAAGAAATGATGGTGTGCCTCTGGTCTCAATTAGCCCTGAAGAAATTAGAGAGGTTTTTCACCTAGAACCATTGTCAGATTACGATGTGCCAATCAATTTGCTAGAATTAGAGAATGAATACAAACCAAAGAGAGATGTAATTAGGGGAGGTGCACTAAGGGCACACATTGGTACTATAGGAACTCTACCAATAATTACTGTAGCCTCTAGAGAACCTTTCAAGAAGAGTCTTTTCACTTCCCAGGCTGTAGAGATATACAGGACCCTGTGCCGTGTCATTGGTGAAGATGAGCAGGATTTCATGCCCATTGGCCTTATGTATATGATGGTTCAAATTGATTCTTTTTTTGTAGATGTTATCTTTGATTTTTCTTCCTTTTTGGCTAAAGAAATTCACATTGGTTTAGTTGGAATTGTGAAAGGCAAAGTAGAGAAAACTTTTGGCCACTACTCTTTATTAGTGCATGTGTTCTTGTTCAAGGGGGTGACATATTTTGGTAATGAGATGGAATTGAATAGAAAGGAAAATAGGGAAGTACTACCAGTCTAGTTCTGGAGCACTGATATGACCTAGGATGCAAATAATGCTAGTTTTGTTAGATTTGATAGGTATTTTGCTTCTAAATTGATATGCCTCATATTGAGTGACAATCCCAAAATCCCTAAGGTACTAATGAGCTTCCTCAGGCCTATGGATAGCCCCATAATTTGAAAGTGTCACATAATTGGGGTGATATCATCCCTTACTTTGTTTCTACTATTTTCATAATTTATGGTTTTAAAGGGAGTCCTCATGTCCACCCTTACCAAGTACCTTTCAAGGTAGGAATGGCTGAAGTTTTGTGGCAACTAGGAGGAGTAGAAGAAATGTTTCTATTGAAGAGGAAACTACGGTCAATTTTTCCTACCTGCATAGTGGCCCATCAATTTGTGATTAAAAAAGGGGGTTGGCTCTTTTTGCATAAAATTTTGGATCAGTATATGATGGTTGTCTCTCATCTCCATTTTTTTGATTCTAACGGATTTTTCAATCAGATCTTGAGGCATAGAATTAAGCTAGGATAGGTCAAACATGATTCATATTATCTAGAGGACATTATAAGGAATGAATTCTCATTGCAAGAACAAGAAAATAAAAATAAAAAATGGAGAGTTTACTCCCAGGTCCTAGAATTCATTCATTGTTTTGATAAAAAATATAATCCTTTAGATAATGTTAACATAGAGGCTGACAGAATAAATAAGCTCATGAGTAACTTTCCTAAAATAATGGAAGCTATGAATGAGAAGAAAAAATTTTTTATTGATTCTTATCTTGATAAGGCTAGAGAAGTTATGAGGAGGTTGGCTTTCACTCTTAATATAGGAGCTGGTCAAATAATTTTACAGAAGAAGCCTTGTTACACTATAATTCAAAATAAAAGGGCTCATGTATATAAGGGCAAACAAATAATGGGATCCACTAGTATAGCCTTAGAGGAGAGACCTGATGAGCCTAGTCCAAAGAGGTAGAAAGTAATGAGAGAAGAGAGGCCTCAAGTTGAGAAAGATTCACCCACTCAATCTCCTTTGAGGATTGGAGAAGGAAAGCTCACATGTGAGCAAATTGAGGAGATGGGATTAGAGGGAGGTATTTTTGTTAATCAAGCAGAATTGGATGTAGGTAACCCTCTAGAACCTCCCCTCCCAAGTCTAGACCTAACAATAGCTGACTATAGAGGCAAGGAATTGGACCCTATGTTAGAACAAGCAAGTCATCAATTTTTGGCTAATGACAAATTTGTGAAATCTAGGGATTTTCAACAGTTTTCCTAGAGGGAAAACATGAATATGTTTGAGGAAAATGTAAAAAATTGAAAATAGAGCATCCAGAAATGGATGAAGCCTCCATCCAAAAACAAATAAAGGAAAAAATGATGCAAGAGTTCCAGAACATTACCCCTAAAGAGGGAAGGAAAATAGTAAAGACTTCTAACATTTTATTGTTGCCCAATTGGGATATTGTAGATGCATTGATTTTTAATTTTTTTTCTAATAAATTGGAGTTGCAAGATCCAAAGAAAGGGGATTTCCAAGGCACTACATCTATGGAAGATCAAGCTACATTAGTCATTTGTTCATTGAGAAGAGGATCTAGAGCCACAACATCACAACCAGATGAGTCTGGATTGATAGGGAGCATAATTGTGAGAAGAGTTGTTGATACCTCACATGTGCAGGCAACACATTGGCATGTGGATTATTCCAAGTTTCTTTTGGCCACTACTAAGAAGGAGGAATAGGCTATGTTTGAGTTACAAAATAAATATGAGGCAGTTGTGGATGCCTACAATAAAGAAGTAAAAAAGAGAATTGAGCTTGAAAACAAGCTATTGGGAAAACTCACTAGGCCTAGAATAACATACCCTCATCCCCCACTTGAACCCTTTAAATCTAGCCCCCTCATAGAAATACCAGATACACCCCAAAGGCCACAGTACTACACTGATGAGGATTTTGAAGAAGAAAAGGGTAAACTGTGGGCCTTACATGTAGAGCTGGAGTCAAAATATGAAGATAAACTAAGAAAAGCTCTCACATATTTGGGGTACAAAGTTGAATGGCCACTAATTTATGATCAATTAGCCAAGGTAATCAGTATCTAGGAGGAGTTGAAAGCCAATGATGAGGCTTTAAAGCCTATCATGAATAAATGGATAAGAAGGGAGAAAGAAATGACATTTTTTTATTTCTCTGTCATTAATAATTCTTGTGATCAAATTGAAAAAACCTTTGATATTGTTTCTGATCTTGCTAATTTTGACAACAAAAGGATTCATTTACAGAAAATAATAATAGGCTACTTGAAAAAATACAAGAGCCAAAAAAATAGTTTGTTTCCTCGTGCCCTAGATAAGAAAAATAATTTAAAAAAAAAAAGATGAATGGGCAAAGGAACTTGATGATTCATTATGTTTAATAATGATTCAAGTTATAAATGAAACAGGGCATGCATGGTGGGCTACCACAATGGAAGAAATGGTGAAGGTCCAAATATTCTTTGATTCTTTAAAATAGGATTTTTTTGCTATTAATAATGAGGTTGAATATGTATTAAAAAGATAGAGGGATATTTTACAATTCAATTAGCCAGATGACACACTTTTTGATAAGTGGATGGCAGAAATTGCTCTAGGTGAATAGTTTGGTAAAGATGAAACTAATAGTGATGAAGTGTAGGGTGAAGAGATCCAAATCATTGACACCATACTACACAAGACCAAATGGAAGAAGAAGACAAGAGTAATTAGTCACCTTCAGTTGTAGGCCTGAGCCCACAAGATGCTGGTACAACCGAGGAAAAGAAAAAGGTAGAAGTTACTCCCACCATAAAAGACAAAGATGGTGAAACCCCACATGTGGAAATTAAGGTGCCATCATTAGAAAAAACTTTGTCACTAGCTAATTTGGCTATTGCATACAAAGAAGGATAATAATAGGAGCCAACTCAGCAACATTAGAAGATGTGATAGAAGCTGACCCACCAAAAAGAATGTTTTGATTTGGATATCTTCTGTTACCCACATTTTTGTCATTTTTTGAAATGTGTATGTAAATATTTATTGTAAAGGACACCTATCATTTTCTCTTACCCTAAATCTTGTTGCATCTCACACTATATAAGTGAGATTCCAGGGCTAGAGAAAGGGTCCGAATTCTATTTTTTCTAAGTGATATACTTAGTCTATTTTTGGCACATTGTTTGGAGCAAGTTGGTGATGTATTTTCTCTATTAGTTCCTAGGAATACATGAATAATAGAATGATCTCTGTGTTTCTTCCTAAGGTCATTCTAAGTTTACTATAAATGTATACAATTTTCAAAAGAAAATGAATACAAATTATGAGTTGTCCGCATATTAGTTCTTTCTAAATTTTGTCTCCTTTTGATTACTTGCTTATCTTGATATTATATGAGTAAAGGCTTGTGCAATTGAATGCAATCCAATTAGGTTTTATATCTGTTCATCACTGCTATTAGTTTGATGGATTACATAAAAGATTTGATGAATTTGATAAGGTTGTAGGAGTAGTGGAAAGGATTTTTGAATGATGAATTTTGATAAGAATTGTTGATAACATTTGTTGTAAGGAAACAAATTAGATCTAAGAATTTGTAGCAAATTCTGAACCCCAATGGATTAGGCACTGGTCAAATTGATACAACTCGAAGAGAAATGTGTCATAAATGGATTTCAAATGCAGAATTATAATCAATTTTACTTTTATTTCCTGATGATTTTCAAAGTTGGCCTATACGTGTTTGCATGGAATGTTTTAGCTTCAGTTAGCCACTATTGCTAAGAAAATGTCCAGATCTATAGAAATTTTTTGGCCAGATTTGTTATATGAGATGAGTTTATCAAATTGTCAAGAATTATGCATGTATTTGAGGATTTGAGATAAGAATCAGAATGAAACAAAAATAATTCTCATATGGTGTTTCCCAATCTTGAATCATCCCTGGGTATACCCACCCTAGTTTTCCAAAGCCTTAAGAGTAGAAAACCACCTTTTGTTTTGTTAAAGTTGGGTGCACACATAATTGTTAATAGGAATTGGCCAATCCTTAGATTGTGTGAGTGATGTCATTTTGGTATTGAGCATTTTGTTGCTTGGTAGTTTTCAAACACCAACACCTTGGATGTAGAACACTTCTTGATTTGATACATGATCTTATCATCTACCCCCAAACATCCACACCTAGGGCTTTCCTATCCATTGCTACCCAATCTGAAATATCACTTTGTGAAACTTTATTACTTGTTGGTTTAGGAAGAGTACCATCTACATATTGTGAAACTCCATTATGCATTAAGTGATACAATATTTTGATTGGCCATGTAGAATAGTTATGAAAAGTTAATTTAGGAAACTTAAAGTTCCCCATAATGCAAAAAATGAAAGAAAAGTTCAGAAAAGAGAGAAAACAACACCAAGAACAACCACGTTTTTCACTAAATCAAGAAACCCCACCAAAATAGATGCTTTGACACTTTATCAGTAGTGCGATTACAATGGGCCACTTACTAATTTTGGCCTTTGTGGACTTCTAATTTTTCTTGTTACAACCTCTAAATGGATTACAAATATGAAACTTTACAATGTGCTACAATTCTAAAGAAATGCAAAGCAACGAAAGGCCATATTGCTAAAAGTAACACTTTTTTACACACAACCCTATAATCTGACTAAGGATCTAGAAGGTAGATGAAAAATAACACACTTTCAAAGAAATAGAACCTATTTTTGACTCCAGATGTGCCTATACGGAGCATTTGAAGTTGCAAAATGTAGGATTATGTAGGTACAGTCACCAAAAAATGTAATTTTTGAACAATCCATGCATCGAAACCAAAAAATAGCTACACCACTTAAAAGTTTTGGACATTCTACCCAATTTCAAAAAATATTGCACCTGATTTGGAGTTTGGATGTCCAAGTTATGGCCCCCCGAAGTTGGACTGCAAAATCCAAAATTAGTCTAGAGAGGGTTTGCATTAGCAAATGATAGGGTTAGATTTGATGCTCATTCGACCATTATATCAATTCTAATTTGGCCTAAAATGACAGTTAGATGGCCATCAATTTTAAGCTCATGAATGAATGACATCAGCACACCTTGCCCTATTATGATGTTAGCATGATGTCATGATAATGTCATCATCTACGTAACTGTATGAACACAAATGGAAAAAAATCCCTACTATATGGACTATTGCATTAAATGGGTTGACTTGGATGTCGTACATTGACTGGATGGTGATTGGGTGTCAACATGTCTCAAGTTGTCCTACTACATAGACATGGAGACTAATAAATAGGCACCGCGTGACACGGGTGTAGGTTACTAAAAATTAGTGTGAACGTCGCTAGATTCTAAAACTTGTTGTCAAAAATTTTTAATTCCCCCATAATAACCTCTATTTGTAGGTAAAAGACAAATCAGGATAGATTTTTCTAAATAGGGTGCAGGTTTGACAAGCGCCAGAGCTTGCCTATGCTGTGCTTGACAAATAATGTAGCGGGGTGCTAGAGGAAATCTTCGTAGGTGCTGAACTCCTTACTGGCACTAAAGTTTTATGGTTTATCCCATATTGGTGGGGTTATACACTACAAAGGTGTATAAAATGAACACACCATGGTAGAGAAATTAAAATGGCTACCAGTGGAAGTGGTTTGGGCTATCGTGTGGTGAAACCATCTAGTGGCTATGCCCAGTGCAGTACGACTTTGGATTTATGGCAAGTGCCAATGGTCAATGTTTTGAATATTCCTATGCCAATGAAATTGAAGCCCACTTGATAAATAATACCCTTCGATAAATTAATATCCAGAATTATAGAGCTAAGCTGGGGTGTCACTGTTTGGTACGACTAATTTTTTTTTCTCTTCCTGTACAATTAATAAATTTGAAAATACCATTTTTAGAGAAGAAAAATAATTAGATTTGAAAATTAAATAATCAAACCAATTAAATAACCATAACTTAATTCCAAATTGGGGCCTTTGGGTTTTGATTTGCAAAAAAAATTTGCCTCACAATCAACTTTCACCCAACATAGGAAAATTTATAGTCGATCTTCACCAAATCGATGCTCTAGACATAATGATAAGGTCAAATCTGGCTCTAGACACTCCTAATTTTTGTAGATCTTTTGGATTTGTATCAAGGTGCTGAAGCATGAATGGCCTCAAATGGCTATGTTATCATAATTTCCCTCAGCTCTGATACCATGTAAGAATTTGGCTCAGGCCAGAATTCACCCAAGACAAAGGAACTTAGACACAAGCATAATAGTAGACCAAGAATAGAGAGTATGATTAGAATGATGATATTCATTCAATATGCCATATATGCCATGTCAAGAGTACACTAGGAGTACCTATATATAGAGGCTTCAAGAGAGCTTCTAGAATGCATAGAAGTTAGCATCATGATAAGTCATACAACTAGGCACATGTCCACTAAATATTTGTTATCCTCCATTAAGCACAGAATTGAGTGCAATGATGCGAGGATAAGCCTACAATGGTATAGCATACAAATCAGTGGTGTAGAAAACATGTTCTAAATAAGGAGTGTGAATAACTGTGTTGTCAACATGACAACTTAGTGAATGATGCAAACTCTAGTGATGTAGACACCATGTGCATAATTAGAGTTGCGTAACTCATGAGAGTACACAAACTCGTAAGTGTCTCACCTAAATAAATAAAAAATAATGCAAAATAATTAAATAATGCATTAACTTAAGTAAGTGTAAATAGTAAATACTTATTTACAGCAATACAAAGAAGTTAGTGTTAAAGATGAGAACCAATTATGAAGGAAAAGTAGTGTTAATGCCTTAGGTAGAAAGTTGAAGAATGTAGTGCACAAGCTAGAAAAATGATTACTCCTCATGCTATGATTCCAAATAAAAGGAAATTAACATTATGGAAAAGATAAGTATTTCTTTCCCTCCCTCGTATGTTAGTATTGATAATAATATCTTCATTCCATATTCTAAAGAAAAGTGAGGAACTTCCCACAAAGCAAGTGTTTGTGTTGTTTTATCACTCTTAATCATATCACTTTACTTAAGTAAAGTAAGAGTTCTTTTGGGAACTTAAATTTTTTTGTGAAAATAAATAGAAGGTTTAAATAGTTATTACTCATGGAATTAACTGTATCCTAAAAAATTATAGCAAATGAGAATTAGAGCTATGTGTTAGAAAATATTAATTTTCTTGGAAAGTGAGTTAAAAGTTTATACAGATAAATCCTTCAAGTTCTACAACTCGGAAAATCTACATAGGAGGCTAAATTACCACCCCATTCACATAATCACTCTAAAACTCAAGGAGAGTGGATTTGTAGAGGCATCCAACATTTGAATGGTAGTTTACACACCTGTGTTAGTAAAGGATTTCATTAAGGGATACAATCCAGAAATAAAGCAAATTTTGTTTCTAGATTTGTCCATCTTGTCAATTAAGAAGGCATTGATGGAGTTATCATTTAGTATTCCTATGCAAGGGTAGTATTATGATATTGATTTTGCGTCCTTCATGTCCATGTTTAATGAGAAGAAGACCCTCACATAGGAAGATATATAGAGGACTTGGTTCTAAGCTATCCACTCAAAAAAGAGGAAAATGCCAAAAACTTTGTCTAGCACAAATCTAAAGTGAGAGACCATGGATATCCTCACACTCCTCCTCAAACTAAAGGGAAAAGAGGAGATTTTTTATTTCATCAAGCACCATTTCTTCCTATTACAAGCAATCTATGTTGAAGATATGAAGATTTATTGGGTATAGATCATCTATAATAATGTCACTTATTGGTTGAGTTCCCATAGAGGATTCAAGTAATTCTATATGTCCTCTTATTTGATTTATTCTATGGAACACACCATTTGTGGCTTGGTCTCTAAAGTATCCCAAACTAAGATGAGTGCACCAATCTCTATTAGTTCTATTTGCATCTATAATTGTAAAAAAGCTATAAGGAGTATGTACTTCTCAATGATGTTTTTATAATGTAGCTATGCTGAGAACTACAAGGTTTCCCTAAAAGGAGATTCTCAATAGAGGTAATTTTGGCCATAGCCTCATTTGGTTGCTCATTCATTGAATTCCTAAGATTCTCCTATTTGCAAATAGGATCCTATGATTAATTTCTCAAGAGATTGCCAAGATATTTGGATGATAAGGTAGTTCTAGGTAAGGTCTGTTGACAAAGTCTAGAAGTAAACACATTGTGTTCAAATGTGAAGAAGATTGCTAGGATTACATTCCTTATAGTGGTAGGTTCATAATCATGTGCCTCTAGATCAAATGCTTAGAATTGGGTAAAGATATTTGAAGGAAAGATGAAATTATTAGATTATGAGGTGCTTGGGCCTCAATATATCTAGTTAATTTTCTAAGCAATAATCTAAAGTTGGGATATGCCTATAGGGATATCTCAAATATTGAAGGTTTCAAGTCTGGGCATCTTAATGAGTACCAAACTCAAGAGATATTTTTGTCAAGACTAACTATTGATGAAATAAAATTGCATAAATATTGTGTTAATGTCTCTAACCTTGTAGATGATGAAGGCTACATGCACTCCACATCCTATGAGAAGATCAAGGGCACACCAATCCTATATACCGCACCTATGGACCTATTCATTGACATAATGGAGGCTCTCATGAAAGGGATAATAAATAGAATAGACAAATGAGTGTAGTGGACCCAAGCAAGGAAGAAGAGGATTGAAACCACTAGTTCTATGGATGGAGTATCAACTAAAGCTTCCAATCAATTGTAAAAACAACCACAATAAACATAACATCAACATTTATAGGGCCATCATATTCCATTAGCCAAGGAGGAGACCAACCTATAGAAAAGAATGTGCCACTTACTCCCACCTATAGAGTTGGCCATCTTTCAAATATTGGGAAGACTAGAGAAAAGGAAGATGACAAGGATAAGGGGAAGGGACAAGAAAAATTAGTGACCAAGCCACCCTCCCCTATTCAAGTCATTAATCTAGATGGAGACATCAACCTAATGGATGGTCAAGATCATGATCCATATCAACTAGGGGATTCCTTAGCCCTTTTTGGAACTAAGGTAGTTACCTTCCATATTGTTTCTCAAAGTAGGCCAACTCCATTAATTCCAAGGAAGCTATCCAACCCCTCTACACTTTAATCTACTATCAATGTGCTCTCTATAGAATCTTAGCTCAAAGAGATGATTGATAGTAAGAAGAGGAGATATGAGGATACAACTCCATCAAAGAATTTTATTACACAAGTAACTTCCTCCTAGCCATTAAATAATACTAAGAAGTAGAAGACAATCATTTCATTGCCTATAGATTCAACAACTAGACATATGCTAGTTGACATTGCAGAGCCTCAAAAGGAGGGAAGGTTTCATGAGCTCTCAAAAGATTATTTTTAAATTAGAACATTGGATATTGGTATTATAGTTCATGAATCCATTTTGAACATGTGGAAGTGAACCAATGAGAAGATTTAGGACAAGTTGGAAGATCTAAAAGTAGTGAAGGAGATATTGAAGGCCTCCAGCAAAGAGCTAGTAGGGTACATAAAATCTACACTTGGGAGTACTTCTTCTAGTCAATTCAACCCAAATGTAGAAGAGAACAAGAACTTAGTACCCAAGCTCCAATGAGAAAGAAAATTGGGGAATGTAGGATGAGCATGGGTAGATCACATAAATACCCAAGGTCCCCCACTAGTCAAGAATCTAGGAATCTTGTTATTGGATGCTCACAAGCTTAGAGAACCTGCCTCAGATCATCAAATAGCCATACAGAAGGAAGAAGAAAAATTGACAAAGAAATTGGCCCTTCTATAGGAATTGATAGACATGAAGACCAATGTGGATATTGCTAATGGGATTCTAAAGATTGGCCACGAGTCACTATTCCAATTGAAGCAATCCTTAGAGTTTGTCATAGAAAACTCTATGAGATTTGCAAATGAACTCAAGAATGTCCATGACCTGGTGAAAAATATCATTGAAAAGTTGTTTCAATACTCAAAGATCTTGCACAAAAAGTCCTTTGTGTCTACTAATGGCAAGCTAGTAGACTTCAAAAGAATGAAGTCTAAATTCTTTGCATTTATTGAAGAAGTCATTGACCTACTCAACTTCCAAGTGGCCAAGATCCATGAGCTATCAGTAGTAGATGTAGTCACCAATAAATAAATGATGAAGTTCCAATCAAGGGTGGCTAGAATTGATGAACTTATAGAGATGCATGACTATTGGATGATCCTAGTTGATAATATCCTCATTCTAGGTGTTAAAGAGCTAGATAAAGTAACCAAAGCAATGAAAACATATAGTTCTAAGTCATTTACTTCTAAGAAAGCATGATGATTTCAATTCTTTATTAGACATATTCCATTCCTCCAATCTCTTTCTTTTAGTAGCCATCCTTGGCATTTCGCTAATCTCTATAACAAAAAATAATTCAAGGTTGTCCTATTTTTAGATTATTCTATTTATAGATGCTCTAGTGAACAATCATCCAATATAACTAGTCATTTTGAGAAGGCCTATAAATGTAACATTTTATGATGTATATAATATTAGAAAAATATACTTTTGGAAAACCTCTCTAGCTGGGACTATTGTGTGAGACTCTAAGTTCATTTTAAGATTTTTTGATCATTTAGTTTATGTAGAATTTATGAAATGATTGTAAATGATGAAAGTTGGGTGAACGTGAATGAACTTGGCTTTATTTATTTTTTTCAAT
Source organism: Cupressus sempervirens (assembly GCA_028749045.1). NCBI lineage: Eukaryota > Viridiplantae > Streptophyta > Pinopsida > Cupressales > Cupressaceae > Cupressus > Cupressus sempervirens. The sequence continues at coordinate 66,959,171 of CM053784.1, forward strand.
AGATTTTATGCTTCACTATCTTCAACATAAGTATGTCTTATGTTCATCGTGATATTTGTGTTTAGTTAAGTTCTTTGCATGAGGATGTTGGAAACTAGTGAAGAGAGTAGCTAAGCAATAGACTGTCTGAGTATTATCAAAGCATTGGCTAAATTTGTAATCCAAGAATTACTTACTTCACTATCTTTTCTTTCTTCTTATCATTGTAGTTAGTTCTACATGCTTCTACTTCTCTACATTGTTAGCTTGAGTAAATTATATCTTATGAGATGATCCCCCTTCTTTTCCTAGGTTGTTTAAAGTGTTGAGCAACTTGGTTTTTGCCTCTTCTACTCTCTGCTTAGGAGGATACCCCAAAACCTAAAAGGAAAATTCAGTCTTGGACTCATAATGGAGTTGCACATTTTAATTCAGGGGTCTTTGATACATTACTACAATGTACAATTCTATTGTTAACATTTTGTTTTCCATAAGTCGTTGGGAAAGTAAAGTGTCAAGTTAAAACCAATTTATAAAGGAAGAAAAACTATTAACAAACAATTTTTGGTGATTCTACTGGGGATGAAACTCATAAGTAATAAGTTCTCCTAAGTATGTCTTTATGTGGCCTTACTGAGAAACTTAGAGATTATCTATGTGGAACTTAAATATTTGATTCATATATAACAACTCTTAATGAGAAATTGTGTTGCCTCATGAGGGGCAAATCATAGTTGTGTAACCTAAGCTTGGTTTCTAGGATGAGCAAGAGGTTATAATAAATCAGTTCAATACCCTTTTCTAGAAAAGTTGAAAGTCCCTAGGCCAATATAGAAAAGTAAGCTTTTCCCTTGAAAGAGTGGAAGAAAATGTTGAATATTGGGATGAAGCATTATAGGAAAGAAGATTAAGAGAGGCACACCTAATCTGAGCGGAAATAGTTCACCTTGGATTCTACATATACTTGTGGTGCTCCTGATAAGGGGCAAGTTGACCCTTTATTCAAAGAATTAAAGAAATCTAATTTCCCTATATTGGAAGATCCTATAGGAAGAGGGAGAACACATTCTTAGGATCTAGTGTATCAAGGTATCCATGGTTTTATTTTTATCATTAGATACATAGCCACTCATCTTCACCTCCTATTTTTCGCACTCCAATCCCATCTATTTGCAATGCCCTCACTCTTCATAGAGTAGTTACCCCTACTACTATAACTTTTCATCCTATACCTATAATCCTTCGTGCCTCAATGGCTATTCCTTGGGGTAATGCCATTGGTCCTCTCCATATTGCTACCAACAATGACATTCCTAGAGCCTCTAGAAATAATTTCCCAAAGTTAAAGGGTCATGAGAAGTTTTTGGCTAATGAGAACATCATGGCTATCCTTTCCATATGCAATGTTGTTTTTCCTTAGCATGAAGATGTTGCAGTGAGGATGTTCACAGAAACCTTGGTTGACAATATTGCTGACTAGTTTCATCACCTCCTAGTGGGATGCATAACAATGTATGATGACATGTGGACCCAATTTGAAGGACTCAACTTACCTAGATCAAGAAGGAGACAAGAATTTCTATAAGAGACTTTATTGCTAAATTACTTAAGTTGGTCAATAGGATCCCTACTACAAATAGGCCTACTACTTATAACTAGAAGATGTTCTTCATTAGCTCCATGCCCCCTGACATAAGTTTTCAAACTAGATGTGCACCTGTGGATAATTTACTAGCTACTTAGAACATGATAATTGAGTTGGAGGATGATCTAATAGTGATTAGAAAATGAAAATGAAATATTTAGAGTGGAGCATCTACAAGCTCTATCCTTGGTGTAACTAATAATATTGAAGCTATGCTTCAGTAAATCTCTAATGAAATGATTTACATGAAGAGACACATGGTAAAACCTTTCCCTTTTCTCTAGCAACCATATCATGATATTCTTCAAAGGCAACACTTAGGAAGACCATCACAAGTACCATCTACTCAATAGAAGCTTGATATTGAGGCACCTCCCTAAAACAAGAACATGTGCATTTTCATTTTTCAATTACAATTGGATCATGATGTTGAATCATGCTTAGAAATGAATAGATATAAGTAGCTCACTATATCTAATGAGCTAACCATCAAGTATCCTAAAAGTAAAGATGATTCTACTCCACATGGGGACCCTGGGACATTATTTTTGGAGTATGAGTTAGATTAGAGGTTGGAGGTGATTGGTTCACTTCCTTAAATGGAATTTAGATGACTATAGATACAAGAATTCAAAGAGAGAATAACTTGATGAGCTTTTTGTTCCTTCTCAAAACACAACCAATGGCCCTTCACTAGCTATAGTTGGAGCATCTACTTCCTCATTCTAGAGGAAATAACTAACAAGGTTTGAACCAATTGGTAAGCCTCTTTCCTCATTTGATATTATATAATATTTTAAGGAAGCTCATATCCATGTGTTTCCTCTTGAGTATCTCAAAACTCATTTCATTGAGTTACAAAAGCTAGTAGATTATTATAAAGGTGATGCAAATGTCAAAATTCAGCTTAATGTCAAGTCTACAATTAGTGATGACCAACCTCAATTGGATAGTGGCTCATTAGCTAATGAAAAGCCTACTTTCACTATGCTCTTCCAATATGAAGAAGAATCAATCTTATATAGCTCCCCTAGTCAAGAGGTAGACCCATTCTATGTGTCCTTGTATGTAAATAGCCACAAGCTTAGTAACTACATTATTGATTCTAATGCCTCTAATAATGTCATGGCCCCTTTAGTTTCTTATGCCCTTGTCTTGACTCATACCAAAAATTTTGGGCATTTCTATTTCATGGATGCAAAGCAATTCCCTCTACTAGGTCAATTAAAAGATGCACAAGTAACATTGGTTGGTCACCCTTCAAAGAGAATGAAGTTGACTATCCTTGTAGTAGATATTCCTACTAGCCACAAGATGGTTTTGAGTAGAAACTTTTGCAAAGACACGAGAGGTGAAATCTACTATCCTTGGGATTCATGGCATAGCCTAATTGCCTCTTGTGTGTTGTAAGTCTAGTGGTTGTATTGAGTATTAACAGGTCAATCATTTGGTGCAACGACAACTCTAGCTTGCAAAAAAATCAAGATGGATTGGTCTAATGCTATTATTCCTATGGAGAATAAGAAGTTCCAGGTTGAACTTATGGAGAAGGCTAAATTAATAGTTTTAAAGTCTAATGATCCTAAGGTGCAGATTTTATACCAAGAGATGGAGTTCAAAAACTATATGATGTTCTATAAACCTAATTATTTAGAAGAGCAACTAGATACCTCTAGTGATCTAGGGATTTTGACCCTTGCTTTTAATGGTAGTCCTGCAACTTTTGGGTCTAGGGCTGGTGTGGTGCTGATCTCCTTGAGTGGAGATGTAACTCAACTTTCATACAAGATTCAATTAAAGAACACCAACAATACAACATAATATGAAGCCTTGCTTTTAGATATCATTGTTGCAAAGTAGAGAAGAATCAAAATTCTAAGAGCTCAAGGAGACTTTTAGCTTATAGTAAAACAAGTTCAAGCTCATTACACTATAAAGAATGCAAGGCTTAGGAACTATAGAAATAGATTCTGGACACCTTTTCAATTAAAGATATTCCAAAGGAGAAGAATGCAAGGGTGGACTTCTTAGCAACATCTTTCTCATTGCTACCTCATCATCTAAACTTTGTAGATAATGAATACAAGTTCAAACTCTTGTTTAGACTAAATGTTCCTAATAATGTAGAAACCTAGTAAGTGTTTAATTAGAATAAGAAAATCTAGTCCTTCCTAGAAGTATTTGAGCCTTTCAATGACTAGTAATTTGAAGGGAGTGAAAATTCTTACAAAGACTTCTTCCCTGACACAAGGAAGGAGTTGGAACTGGGGACTAAACAACTCAAAGTTAATAAGATCCCTTATCACCTTATTCTTCTTGAAAGGCTTTTTGATAGGCATGATGCATTTATTTGAAGGGAAAGGGGGAGGAAAGGTGCAACTTCTAGAGAATATGAAGGGGTGAATATAGGCACTAAATATAAACCCAAGATGGTTAATGTTAGTTGCAATTTCTCAAAAGAAGAAAGAGAAAAATAAAAGGGACTATTTAAAGAGAATGGGGATGTGTTTTCTTGGCGTTATAAAGACCTAAAGTCCTTTAGGAAAGGTGAGTTCAAGCACAGATCCTCTTCAAGCCTGGTACTTCTTCCTTTAGGAAAAACTAGTGTAATTACAACCCCATGGTCTCTAACGCCATCTTTAGGGTGGTGCACAAGATGTTTAAAGAAAAAAAATTATTTACCTCATACATCATTCAACATGGATAGCTAACATTATCCCAGTCTAGAAAAGAGTGGGGAGATTATAATTTTCATGGATTTCAAAAATTTGAATCAGGCATCTCTAAAGGACTGCACTTTTCCTAACATGGATCACTTACTACAAATAATTTTTGGCTTTGAAATGATGTCTATGCTAGATGGATTCTCAAATTTTAACCAAATTGAGGTAAACTCAGAAGATTAGTTCAAAACTATGTTTACCACTCCTTGGGGGATGTTTGCATATATTAGAATGCCCTTCAGACTCATGAATGTTGGTGCCACCTTTCAAAGGGCTATGACTTCTTCCTTCACTAATCTAAATGATAATATCATCATTGTCTACTTGGATGATCTAATAGTATTCTCCAAGAGAAGACAAAATGATTTGAGAGGGATAAGTGCACCAAGTTGTGCTTCCAAAAGGGGGGTATAAGTGGACACCTTTTTTTGAAATCAGCAATTTCTAATCTTTGACAAGAATTTGAAGATAGTTATGCTCAAAATTTTAAGATATGACAAATACAAAAGTAGTAGTCTTTTGAATCTAGATTCTAAATTACTATTTTTTTTCAAAATGGTTTAGTTTTAGGTCTTCAAAAAAGGGAGCTACAAAAAGTGGTACTATTTATTCAAAAAAAAAAATAACATAGTACAAAGTGTGGCCCCCCTAAAATTTTAACATTTTTTTGAAATTCTTTAATCGCTCTAGTCAAAAGTTACCTAACACTATGTAGTATATTCCAAATTTTTTGGGTAATTTTAGAATTTATTTTTTAATATTTTTTTAATTGGACGCATCCCAAAAATGCAAAATATTTTGGTAATCCCACTAGAAATGATTAAAAAAAATAAAAAATCAAGACTTTTTTTTTTCAAAGTGTGTAGAATGGAGTCTAGTTGTTGCAAAATTTGATGAATGAGCTAAAATCTACAATCTAATTAGTACATGTTGGTTTTTGATAAAAAATGGACATACATTCATAAGAAATTATAGTTCAAAGGCTTGGAATAGTTAAAATAAATAATAGATTATATGGTTATATAGCTAACACAGAGATCTACAATGTCATGTAACTTGATTTGATTGATGCTCAACCATGAGGAAACTTGAAGGAGAACAAACAATAAAAATCAATCATTTTTTATATGTTTGTAGAAAAATATGTCTTAGACTAGTGTAGAGATTAAAAGCCCTTAGGTTGGACCCACAAGGAAAAATCAAGCCTTAGGCTTGGTAGAATCCAAAGCTTTAAATAGCATATGCACACTATAGCATGCACATGCTATTTTAAGTTTTTTTTTTTTTTTAAATTTAGACCTTAATAGTGCATATGCACTTTAGTGTGTGCACACTTTTGAAGCCTAAATTTCAATAAAGAAGGAAGGAGAGAGGGAGAGAGGGTAGAGAATGAGAGAGATTAGAAGATGGGGAGGGAGTAGGAGGTGGGATAGGGAGAGAGTAAGGGAGAAATAGAGAAAGAGAGACTATGGGATCAGAGAAGGTAGGATTGGGAGAGAGTGATGGAGACAGAGGAAGTGAGAGAGAGAGAGAGAGAGATAGAGAGAGATAGAGAGAGAGTAGGGGATAGGAGAGAAGAGAGAGAGAGAGGGAGTGAGAGAGAGTAGGAAGAGAGGGAGAGAGAGAGAGAGAGAGAGAGAGAGAGAGTAGTGGGTGGGAGAGAGAGATAGACAAAAAGTAGGGCATATGAGAGAGAGAGAGAGAGTATAGGGGATGTGAGAGAGAGTAGGAAGTTGGAGAGGAAGTGAGAGAGGGAGAGAGAGAGAGAGAGGAGGGATGAGAGAGAGAGTAGGGGTTGGGAGAGAGAGAGTAGGGGATGGGTAAGAGACAATGGGGTGGGAGAATGAGAGAGAGAGAGATAGAGAGAGAGAGAGAGAGAGAGAGAGAGAGAGAGAGAGAGAGAGGAGAGGGGGGATGTGAGTGTGTAGAGGGGAGAGAGAGAGTGAGAGAAAGAGTCAGGGATGGTGGAGAGAGAGTAGGTCATGGGAGAGGGAGTGGGAGATGGAGAGTGAGATACAGAGAGAGGGAGAGATAGAATAGGGGGATGAAAGTTTGTGTGTCTAAGAGAGTGTAGGAGGTGGGAGAAAGAGTAAGGGATGGCAGAGAGAAAGTGAGATAGAGAATAGGGGGTTGTAGAATGAGAGAGAGTGAGAGAGATTAGAGAGGGAGAGAGAGACATTAGGGAGTGGGAGAGGGAATGGGAGAGGGAGATGGAGAGAGAGGGGGGATGGGATTGTGTGTGTGTGAGAGAGAGTAGGGGATGGGAGAGGAGAGAAAGTAGGTGATGGGGAAGAAATATTTTGTGGTGGGAGAGGGAGTGGGAGAGTGAGAGAAAGAGAGAGAGTGATAGAGAGAGGAGATGGGGGATGGGAGTGTGTGTGTGTGAGAGAGAGAGAGAGTAGGGGATGGGAGAGGAGAGAGAGTGAGAGAGGGTAGCCTAAAAGAGAGAGTAGTAGATGAGAGAGAGTGTGAGAGAGAGAGTAGGTGGTGGGAGAGGGAGTGGGAGAGGGAGAGAGGGAGAGAGAGGGGGGAAGGGAGTGTGTGTAAGAGAGAGTAGGGGATGGGGGAGAGAGAGAGAGAGAGAGAGAGGAGAGGGTGGGAGAATTAGAGAGAGAATAGGTAGTGGGAGAGGGAGTGGAAGAGGGAGAGCAAGAGAGAGAGAGGGGGGAGATAGGATTGTGTGTGAGAGAGAGATGGTACGGGATGGGAGAGGAGAGAGAGAAAGGAGGGACTAGAGTGTGTGTGTGTGGAAGAGAGAGTAGGGTATGGGAGAGGAGAGAGAGTAGACTGGAAGAGAGAGAAAGAGTAGGGGATGGGAGAGGGAGTGGGGGAGAGAGAGAGGGAGAGAGAGGAATGGGAGTGTGTGTAAGAGAGAGAATTAGGGATAGGAGAGAAAGTGTGAGAGAGAGTAGGGGGTGGTAGAGATAGTAGGGAATGGGAGAGAGAGAGTGATAGTAGGGGATGGGAGAGAGAGTAGAAAGGGAGAAACAGTGTGAGAGAGAGTCGAGGGTGGGAGAGAGAGATAGAGAGTAGGGAATAGGGGAGAGAGAATGAGAGAGAGAGTAGCGGATGTAAGAGATAGAGTAGGTAGTGCAAGAGGGAGTGGGAGAGGGATAGAAAGAGAGAGAAAATGAGAGAGAGAGAGAGAGAGAAAGAAAGAAATGGGTGGGAGAGAGTGTAGGGGGTAGAAGAATGAGAGAGAGTTGGGGATGGGGGAGAGAGAGTAAGAGAGAGTAGGTAGTAAGAGAGGGAGTGGGAGACAAAGAGTGAGTGAGAGAGAGGAGAGGTAGATGGGAGTGTGCGTAAGAGAGAGTAGGGGATGGGAGATGAGAGAGAGAAAGGGATGGGAGAGGGAGTGGGAGAGGGAGAGTGAGTGAGAAGGAGAGAGTAGGGGTGAAAGAGAGAGTATGGGATGGGAAAGAGAGTAGCAGCCAAAAAATGAGAGAGAGAGTAGGGGATGGGGGAGAGACGTTGAGAGAGAGTAGGTGGTGGGAGAGGGAATTGGAGAGAAAGAGTGTGAGAGAGAGAAGAGAGTGGAGATAGGAGAGAGAGAGAGAGAGAGAGAGAGAGTAGGGGATGGGAGAGGGAGTGGGAGAGTGAGATCGAGAGATAGAGAGGAGAGGAAGGGGGATGGGAGGGTGTGTGAGAGGGAGAGTAGGGGATGGAAAATGGGGGAGAGAGAGCGAGAAAGAGTAGGAGATGGGAGAGAGAGTGAGAGAGAGTAGGTAGTGGAAGAGAGAGAGTAGGAGATTGTAGAGAGATTGTGTGAGTGAGAGAGTGGGTGTTGGGAGAGGGAGTGGTAGAGGGAGAGTGAGATCAAGAGAGGGAGAGAGAGAGATAGTAGGGGGGTGGGAGTGTCTATGAGAGAGAGAGTAGGGGTGGGAGAGAGCAGGCGATGGGAGAGAGAGAGAGTAGGGATTGGGAGAATGACATAGAGAGTAGGGGATTAGAGATAGAGAGAGTAAGAGAGAGAGCAAAGAGGGAGAGAGAGTAGGAAGTGGGAGAGAGTGGGAGAGGGAGATGGAGAGAGGGGGGATGGGAGTGTCTATGAGTGAGAGAGAGTAGGGGATGGGAGAGAAGAGAGAAAAAGGGATGGGAGTGTGTGTGTGAAACAAAGAGTAAGGGATGGGAGAGGAGAGAGATAGTAGCCTAAGAGACACAAGGGGATAAGAGAGAGAGTGTGAGAGAGTAGGTAGTGGGAGAGGGAGTGGAGTAGGAAGAGAGGGAGAGAGGGAGAGAGAGAGTGTGGGGATGGGAGTGTATGTAAGATAGAGAGAGTAAGGGATCAGAGAGGGAGTGGGAGAGTGAGAGCAAGAGAGAGAGGAGAAGGGGGGATGGGAGTATGTGAGAGAGAGTAAGGGATGGGGGAGGTGAGAGAGAGTGTGAGAAAGTGACAGTAGGGGAGGGGAGAGAGAGAGTAGGTAGTGGGAGATAGAGTAGGGGATGGGAGAGAGAGTGTTTGAGTGAGAGAGAGAGTAGGTAGTGGGAGAGGAAGTGGGAGAGGGAGAGCAAGAGAGAGTTTGAGAGAGTAGGGGATGGGAGAGGAGAGAATGAGAGAGAGTAGGAAGAGAGAGATTAGGGGATGGGAGAGATAGATAGTAAGAGAGAAAGTAGGTGGTGGGAGAGGGAGTCGAAGAGGGAGATCAAGAGAGAGAGTAGGGGATGGGGGGTGGTGGGATAGGGAGAGAGTAGGGTAGGGAGAGGGATACTATAGTGCACACATGATTTATAGTGCATACATGCTATAGTACATATAAACTATATGAAAACACTAGAAAATGGTCATAATGAAAGTTTGGGTCCCTATTGATCCATATTCCATTTTTTTTCTGTTGTGTGTTTTTACGTTTTGATAGAAAAAAAAGCTTACATGTTATTGGAAGTTGGTTAGAAAAAACTATATTCAATTATTGGATACACTATTTGAAGGTTTTTTTAGCATTCTTTCATTTTATTTGAAGATAGAAAACACCAAATTAAATCATTGGATACACTTTTTGAAGGCTTTTTGAATATTCTTTGTTATTATATAGAGACCAATTTGATTATAATTTGACAAGTTGTTTAATATATATTTTGTATTCATTGAAATAATTGTAATTTTTATTTTGAATGATTTATAATTTACAAATTGTAAGTAATTCAAATGTTTGAATAATTTGACTTATAGAAATCATCATCATGCCAAGGAAGAAACCAAAAACTCAAACAATGGAAGAGAGGGAGAGAGATTTGGCAATTAAAAGAGATAAAATGAAACTACTATGTGAACAAAGAAAATTGGAAAGCAATAATGAAGAATTGTCTTTTGAAGAGAAACAAGAACCATCGATGCAAAGAAACAAAGAGGAAGAATTGGAAAGACAAAGAGAACAAATGAGACTGTTACACTCAAGAAGACAATGGAATTGTGAAGATGCACCATCTTTCAATGTTAGAGTCATATCATCAGCTCATGTTGAAGAGGGGCTAACTTGTACATCCAATGATGTACAAACTCATCATGTCATGTTGAAGGCACAACATCAACATATCAAGTGGGTGATATTCCATCCTTTGCAACTTATTGATAGGGCACATCATATTTAGTTCAAGGTATGCAAAACACTCAACATTATGTTGATGTTCAAAATATTGAGGGAATGGAAGAGATTATGACACTTTCTAGAATTCATTTTAGAAGACCAAAATATTTGATTCGTGTTGATACTAACATTTTGAAATCAATGCTTGACAAGATTAGCAAGTGTATTTGTCAAAGAAAAGTTAATCATATGTGGAAATTATTCTTTAAAAAGTTAAATATGATAGGTCAATGTCAATTATTTGTTGAAATGATGAGGAATTTCAAATTTAGGCCTATCATGAAGATTCTTGGGCTAGGAACGATGGATGACTCAAATGAAAAAAAGTATTGTAAAGAGTTTAACGAGTGCTTATGAAAAAGTGGGTTATAAATCATGCACCAATGATACTAATATCAAAAGAGGAGTACTTACATCAACAATAGTAAGTACCCAAATGAAGAAAGCTTGACTCATGAGAAAGACAAGAAAAACTTTGAAAATTGGTAGAGGTACTCTAAGAAGAGCCATGCTAAGGCATGAGAGATTGGAAGATCCAACAAAAAATGAGTTATGGATATTTTGTGATAGACTACCATGAAAGGATAAAGAAATTAGTAACTTTGGTGATATATCATTGTAATTTCAATATGTAACTTTATAACTTTTATCTATGTATTTTCTAAATTAATGGCAGTGTTTTGTACATTGTTAGAAGTTATAATCTTTCCTTGGTGTATTTATAAACCAAGGTTAGACCTCCTTTATCTATTATTATAATATATTAGGATATAAGCCAAGGTATCCTAATATATTTCTTTTTTGTCCTTTTTCCACTACATCTTATTTTGTCATCTAGTGGAATATGTGAGGATAAATATGTATTGTAATTTCTAATTTTAGATTATTCCTCCTTAAGAGGAATCTCACACTTGGCCTCACACACATATGAATGGTGGCATTCATAGACATGGGAGTTACATTCTAACTCCTCCCTCTCATCTCTATTTAAGAGATGACCCTCTTCTCTCATTTAACAATGAGGTTTCTTCCTCTTCTCAAATATTGTATGAACCATTGCTCTCTTGCTCTCTCTCTTCCTTCTTAGGCTTTTCATGCCTCATTCATAATGTCACAAGGGGTTTTCTTTACTTTTCCCTTTCCAAATATCTTGTCTCATGGTGTTAGAGCTTGAAGCTTTCTCTCTCCTATTTTATGGTAATATCCTTTCATGCATTTACTCACTTAGATTCTTTCCTGGTATTGCTTATTTACAGATTTCTTTTTCCATTTCTAACATGGTATCAAAGCAGTTTAATCTTTCTTTTGAGTGTTTGCATGAAGGTACGATTCGAAGGAGACTCTTGAGAGAGATTTCACTAATTTCTTCTTTAATCTTCTTAAGATGGAAGAAATTGAATTTTTTTTGAGTTTGGTTGGTTTACCGCCAAACTCGATTAACTTCTGTTTGCTCTAATTTGTGCAGGTTACTTCTTATTTTCTATTAGTTTTCATCTAACTACTTTGGAAGGCTTGCCGCCAAAGCATTCACAGTTTGTTTTCTAAATTTTTTTTTTTCTTAAGAAATGGCTCTCTGACTATATATCGTGCTTCTATGTTTTTTTTTTTGTCTTTTTTTTTCCATGAACTACTCAACTGGATGCTGGTTTAACTATTTGGAGGAAGCATTATATTCTAATCTTCATTTCTTCTTGGAATTTAGAATATATCTCTTTTAAAATTTAAAAATTTATTTGAACCATCCGCAAGAAATTTCTACAAAAAGCTTGTTGTTTGTTTCTATTGGAGGGCTTATAGTAAATATTGTGGGGTTGGTGTTTTTTTTTTTCACAAGGTGCACCATCATGCCCATGGTAGCAGTAGTTGTTCTCATTCTTATTCTAATATCTCTCTCCTATTCTGATTTTATTTGGTTTCATCAGTCTATTCCTAAAATCTATTATTTTTAGTAACGTTTTCTTGTCTTTTCATACAAGATTCTTTTACTTTTTTGAGCTCTTGACAGAGGCGTCATTTTCTTTTATCATTGCCTTTTGTCAACCTATTTTTGGCATGAAATCATTCATTGTCAGACAAGTGCAATATTCTATTTTAAATCTCTCTTACTCATTACAAGCTTTTATTCAAACTTTTTTTAGAAAAGTTTCTTAACTCTTTTTAGCATATTCTTATCTGCCAGATCCTCCTTGCATTCTTCGCCCAAAGTAAAAAAGTGATCCAAGCATCAATGCTGTAGGTGCAAATCTTAATAGCTCTTGGTACCAAACCATTTCTGAAACATATGTTACAGGAATATAATCATGAGGATCAGTGCCTAATTTTTCTTGTGCATCTTCCAACTTCTCCTCAAAGGATTCAACACTACCAATATTAAAATAGTACTTATATTGGCCACCAACACCAGAGGTCGTTCGGCGAGGATGTATATCACCATCCTGGCTGTCACTTTGCGTAGCGGTATCGACTGAATTTCGGACATAAACCTTTGCAACAGACTTGTTTGAAACTACAATATGATCCACAAGCCCAGGTTCCAAAAGCTTATTTTTGAATTCTTGAAAGTTTATCTACTGCTTTTGATCTTGATGGATCAATGAAAAAGTAGAAAGGGCAAGTCCAATTAATAAAATTGGTGAAAGATTAAACTGAAATTGTTTGGAAAACATATCTTGAAAGCCCCTTTGCTCATTTGAACTTGACTCATCTTTGGACTTTGACTTCCGCTCCTTTCCCTTTGGAAACTCCGGCACGATCCCTAGAACCCTCACGAATCTCACATCTATAAGGATCTTCAACGTCTCCTACAATGCAAAGCTTCGAGGACCAGTCCCCATGGCAAGCCAATTCCTTTCCTTCAATCCCGAATCCTACATGGGCGACTCACTCCTGTCTGGAATTCTCTCCAACAATCACACAAACCATTCTTCTTCTTCTTCAAATTCGGCGAAGATCTCCCATCTGAACAACCTGAGGAACTGGGTAATCGGAGGCATATGCATTGTAGCGGCCGCTGTCGTGACAATCATCGTCATCAGTTCCCTCTGCCTCTGCCATCAAAGAGTCCCAAGATTGAACCTCAGAAAGAGCATCGACATTGATGCCCTAGAAAGAACCTTCTTCGCCATTCCATTATCAGCCGAAGCCCTCACCTACGACAACATCATCAAAGCCACAGATAACTTCAGCGACTCCTGTTGGAAACTCTTTCTTACTCTTTGGATAGAAATTTTCAAAAAAATTCTTCTTTGGAGCTTCACTATTGAAGAGTCGAACCCCAGATTTCCTTGGCAAGACCTTTGATAAGCAATAATTATGACTTAACATTTCATTTGGCCTTATGGCATGCACGTATCTAGAGAAATTCTGCTTGAAAGAAACTACCTGAACAAACATTGTAGGAAGCAGGTAATGATTTCGAGGAACACAAAACATGGGATACTTCACCAACCAAGCCAGGATTTGAAAGATGTGATACATCTGTGTAAACATTTTGCAAGCATCTGCCTTGACTTCGCTTGTTTTTTGCAAGGCTCTTTCCAATTCTAGCAAGAAGCATCCTTAGTATCTAGTGTGTGTCCCTTGTTGCTCTCCCGCAGTTGGCTTACAATTAAAATCGCAATTATACAATATCAGATAATATTATGTGCAGTTATTCAATAATATCCAGGATCAAGGTATCTGAGGCGTAGAAACACAATGCGTATATGTCACTTTTCTAAATACATATTGTTCGTCTGCCAGCAGGCGTGCAAGAAATATAAGCCAATATGATGGTTTTGCAGTAGTTTCATTACTATAAGGCTTTGTCATTTCACAAGAATCGTTATTTTGAGGAAATGACAGAAGCCCAATTTTCTCACTAAACCCATACAAGGCAACTTGTGCATATGTCATCTTTGTTACCTTCTCCCTCCCCAACACCTTTACTCTCAAAGCCCTTTTTTGAAACGGTCATAATTGGTTGGCTCATTGGACTTGAATGGTCTCTCTCCAAGCAGTTGAACTAAGTCTTCTTGATATAATACCTCTTTCTCAAGCAGAAATTTTGCCATCTATTCCACATTTTCCTTGTTCTTTACGATTAGCTCCAAAGTCCTTCTATATGCTTTATTTATCAGGTCTCTGACTTCATTATCAATTACTAAGTTTTTTTTAGTTTTTTTTCAAAAAAAAAAAATTTGAATCACTTCCAATCTTGAAGGCATAGTATGAGAAAAATGGGGAGATCTTTTCTTGCCCCATGACTTTATGTTCTTATTACTTTGAGGTTATATTTTTGAACCAAAGTAAATATTGTGACTTTTTATAAATTGTGACTTTCCAAAATATTAAGTATGGAAAGGTGCTTATTTTTTTTAACCAATCTATTTTCGTATATTTATTTGAGTATATATGGGGGGCCACATATATGCCCAGATTAATATATAATTTATGACTATAATATTTCAAAAATTAATATATACCTTTGCAAAATGAATTTCATACCCATGTTTACCCTCAATGGCGTTTTATACCTGATATCTATATTTAGTTGATCTTCCTTAAATCATTTTACTTAATTGGATTATGAGTAATCTTACACATTTGCCTTCATTTTGATGTGCATATAGTTGCACTTTTATGCTTTTATAGCATCATTCTATACCCATGTTGGTACTTTATGGTTTTATACCATTGATATACATGATTTATATGATATTTGTTTTGAGTTGCATAGGGAGCAAATTTTTTCAAGGATAACTATGTAGGTCCCCTCAGTATAACTAATACATAGTTTCCTTATCTGGCCCATGGAGTATCCCTCCATCCTATATTGGTATGCACTCATTTTTTATGGAGTTTCGCTCCATGTTGTTCCATTTTTGCTCCTCAATGAAGAGGATGCTATTATTGGAGTTTCCCCTCCAAATTTAGATAATTTGATCCAATTTGAAGGCAATATGTTGTTATATCCTCATAATCCATTCTTTTGATTATCCTAACAAATCATGATAATTCTAATTTGATCAACATGTCTCTCTTTTACTTTATTTTCATATATTAATGTGATAATGATCTGCATACTTTATTGCTTAGATCATGAGTCATGCATGTTATGGATTGATCACCCATTAACTTGCAGTGGGATGATTCATTAAGTCGACTATCTATATCCACGTGATTGATGCAATGTTGATGCACGTATCATTAGTTGACCTTGTCTGTGGTCATTTGTGCATTAGTATAATATTCTTTTCATGAGTGCATTGATCAAGCTTTTTACTCAATTTGTCCTTGTTGACAATTTTTTGAGCATATAATTTATCTTCATATCAGGTTATCTCCATTGTTTTGTGGTAACATGTTTTACTCATTATTTCTCTATGAGAATTTTATTATCCTTATTCAAAAGGATTTCTAATTTGACTATAAGATGAAATACTTCTTGTGGATTGTTGTCTTGTTCTCTGTTTTTTTTCAGGTGATCCATCAAAGAACCTTCTTGAAGATGTGTCTATACTTCCACATTCAAAGGACTCATGTGCTTCTCTTGGCCCTAAAAATGTACCATATGGCTTAAAGACAATCAAATTACTTCATATTGAAGATTAAGTTGCACATTTTTGTAAATTATGGGTTTAATACCCTTTGATGTAATTACCCCAAGTAAAGATTAAAGGGGGGTGTTAGAAGTTGTAAGCTTTCCTTGGTGTATTTATAAACCAAGGTTAGACCTCCTTTATTTATTATTATAATATATTAGGATATAATCCAAGGTATCCTAATATATTTCTTTTTTGTCCTTTTTCTACTACATCTTATTTTGTCATCTAGTGGAATATGTGAGGATAAATATGTATTGTAATTTCTAATTTTAGATTATTCCTCCTTAAGAGGAATCTCACACTTGGCCTCACACACATATGAATGGTGGCATTCATAGACATGGGAGTTACATTCTAACTCTTCCCTCTCATCTCTATTTAAGAGATGACCCTCTTCTCTCATTTAACAATGAGGTTTCTTCCTCTTCTCAAATATTGTATGAACCATTGCTCTCTTGCTCTCTCTCTTCCTTCTTATGCTTTTCATGCCTCATTCATAATGTCACAAGGGGTTTTCTTTGCTTTCCCCTTTCCAAATATCTTGTCTCATGGTGTTAGAGCTTGAAGCTTTCTCTCTCCTATTTTATGGTAATATCCTTTCATGCATTTACTCACTTAGATTCTTTCCTAGTATTGCTTATTTACAGATTTCTTTTTCCATTTCTAACATACATTTATCACTACAGGCCATGTTTTTGTTGTTATTGTACGTGAAGACAATGAAGAAGGGATAGGTTATTATTTGTGTCATTATGTACAAGACAAACAAAAATTGGATCACCCAATTATGGATGGTGAAGGTTTAGAGTACCATATCGATGTAGGGTTGTAACCGGCACATCGCTTAGATGACATTCTATTAACAACCCTGAATTGAGGTTATACAAGGGTTGAAAAATAGAGAGGAAGATTCTTCATTATTCAAACCTTGTTGTTGCATGAAATGTCCAATTGATAAAATATGGTGGAAAACCACATAATAAGACTCTTTGGAAAGTTCGCAAGTCAAGCCATGGGGCAATACTTAAGACATTAAAATGTAGGAGTAGATCTAGTTGGTTCATTATATTAGAGAAACACACACACACACACACACACACACACACAGAGAGAGAGAGAGAGAGAGAGAGGTGCAAGGTCACCTTGAATCATAGGGCCCTCATCTTTTCATTTATGTCGTGTTATGCTCCAAGTGAGCCTTGTAAGTAGAGTAAGGGTCATTTGACCTAGGTGTGGTAGTTAGGATATTGGATGTAGTTTAATGTCCTTAGAAGAGTCACTATTTAGGCCTTAAAAAAAGGCATATATTTCCATAGGACAATAAGTAACCTAAGGAGTGAGTCATTAGTTTAGCAAAGGGTCCCTAGCATGGAATTGCTAAGAGATATCCTAAATAACAAGTTAGAAGTGTTAAGAAGAGCAAGCAAGAAAAATTCAGAAGTTGCTATATTACAATTTTGTTATTTTTGCAAAATGTTGGCTTTGCAAGAAATTATGGATTTTCCTTTAAAAAGTTGAAGGAGGCCAATGTAAACCATAAAGATGAATGGGAAAGACCTAGGATGAGATATAAAGACTTTCCAAACCCTAGAATAAGAGAAGTTAATATCATTGTGTACAATTAGCATGTTATAACATGATATTTGAAGGCAAAATGACCAAGTTTATGAGTTTTAAGGTGTTTTTGACATTTCTTTTGTAGACTATACTAGTTTCCATGGTGGATTGGGTTGTTTAGAACAATTTTGTTTCAGGAAGTTTGGTTTGATTGTCTTTCCTTTCATAGTTTTAAAAATCTTTCTCTTTTTACTAGTTTGTTGTCCTATTTTCAATAGGTTGTATTAATAATGGTGTAGCTCACTATCTCACTATTGGATTTGTATGGCCTCTTGGGGATAGTGAGTATACACAATGTAATATATTGTGGCAAAAATTAGACCCTTAAAAAAGTTGGCAAGCAATTTTAACCTCTTGCCTTAAGCGAGCTAGAACATGTCTGGCAAGCGCATCCAATAAAGAAAAGAAACATCATTGAAGGATATATAGGCATATATGAACATTAACCAATAAAAAATATAAGGAAATAAGGATATTGAGTATTGCATACAACAAATATTTTTCCAAACCAAATGCAATAAGTCATTCATAAAAGTTAGACAATTAAGAACCAAATATATATATGAATTAGATTATTCTTACATATGTATTAAGTATTATTGACCAAATCAGAATTAGAAAAATGATATTGCGGATAATCTCCATTATAGAAACATGGAAGCTTTGTAATTTAATTAGTTATATTATTTAGTCCTAAAATTGGATATTATAGGTATTGTTCACTAATCCTTCATAAGAGAAAATGTTTACAAAAAATGGCATGTACTTATATGAGGACATTATATATTATAGAAATCCCACATTGAAATAGTTGGTTAGCTACTCAAAAATTAGTAACTAAATTCAAGAGGGATCATAAAGATACCCTAATAAACTAGTATCCCCTTTACTCAAGCAACATCTTGGTCATTGATGCAGCAATAGGCAACATAAGCCTTCAAACAAGAAGGAATGGTAGAAGTTCTCAAATTCCATCAACACCCAAGGTGAAGGGTCTTAGTGCAAAATACCTATCATAGGTATAGAGAAAGGCTTATAAAAAGGTTATCATAATCCCACAAGATAAGCTAACCTAATCGCTAGGTCTACCAAAGTTCTAAGCACCAAAAACTCAAAATACACTAATGAATTCCCTTAGCCAAAGAGGGATCAAAACCTAAAAACTACAAACAAAGACCAAGGGTGGCCAAAAATCATTGATATGGCTATTTAGGTCCTAATCAACATGAATCAATTATTGATTTAATCATAAACAACTTATTACATCAAGTTGCTTTGAAAACCAATTAATTGGCTTGTAACCCTCCTACAATGAGAATGAGGCATAAGTTTGAATTCTTCCAAACAACATGGTGACTTGACTAGGGATTTGGATACCTTTTTGGGTTTTATAAAACATGCCAAAGCACCCAAGGATAGAGAGGAATAGAGGTTGTTGTTGTTGCAACATTAGAATGGATTCCTAGGCCTCATTAGGGCTTGATTTACTCTACAAGTTTGTTTTCTAAAAAGGATAAACTCAATCCAACTATTAGGATATGTGGGGGCATGTAAAAGAAACAATAATCCAATGTTTTAGCCTTTGATGAATCCAACTCAAATAAGAAGGGACTATTACAAATGTTGTATGGTGTACTTGTGGTGATGCACACCTAGGGTATGGTGGCAAAGTCAACTCCTTGCACTTCCTAGAGAATAACATGTAGAATTTAAAAGAACATTGTTACACCTTGCATTTTACCAAAGGGAATCAATTTTCCATTGTGGAATGTGCCAAAATGACCCAGCCCTACAAAAGTGCTGATTTCTAGGTTGAATCCTAGGTAGCAAGGAAGAAAATTTGATAACTTTCAACCTATGAAGAATTAGAACATGAGAATTGATGCAAAATGAAATAGATAAAACTCTCCAACTTCTATATCCACTATCACATTCTCTCTCATCTGTATAGTTTTTTACAAGGGTATATAACACATATTTTGCAAGGAAAAATGTTTATTTGTATTGATTTGAATGCCAAATTACAATTGTGCTTCCTATCATTAGCCTATAACACTTTATAGGACTTCTCTAATAGTTACATGGTTAGCTCAAACTGCCTAGCCATTAGAGGAAAAGATTTGAACGTTCTTGATGCTTTTTTGCAAAGTTGCTCAAAAGTTGCCAACTTAGTCTAGACCTAAAGTAGGTAATCCAACATGGATCTAGTTATTAAAAATAATTAAAAACCTATAATTTTGTTTATTTTTTAGGCATATTGATCATATTTGGTCTTAGTTACCTAGGGGATCATATTTATGCCTAATCCTAGAACTATGCCTTACAACTAGATCAATTTGCAAACCTACCTGAAGGGAACTATCTAGGATCCTTAGGTACCTTCTTTGATGAGTCTAGAGTGGGTGCTCCTACACCACCAATATACTTGACTAGGAATTTTTTTGGAACTAACAATCTCCATTTAAACTCAAGTCTCCATTTAAAGGTGGTAATGGGCTTTTTTTTGTTCTATTAACATCATTACTATATTTTGATGAGAACTTTGAGGGATCATGCCTAGCTTGAGTATCCTAGCTTCTCAAGTCCTGTAAATACAAGGCCACTGATGAATAGGCATATCTATTTAAAAAATCTATGGTGCTAGAATGAAGTGCATGAACAAATTCTTTGCCTACTAATGAGCCAATTTGAAGCTTCACTTCACATTGCTCCATGGATAATTCTATAGCACTTGTTACTTCTCTATCCAAAAATTTTGTGTCTATGTACATGTAGACTCTTTCCCAATAGCTATAGGTTTTTTCTCTTAATCCTATGTAATTGGTATACCCTAGATGGCACCAAGATAACTATTTTCTTCTAAAATGTCCTTTTCAATTAGATTAATCTATCTATTACGTAGGTTTTCTATATCTTGCTTTGTATATTTAATAGATGTAGTTGCAATTCCTCTGTATATATTCCTTTATATATTAAGCTTTCCTCAATAGAAATTAGAAGGTATGGGGAGTCAATAAAACTATTGGTCACTCCATTAAAAAGTTATTTCTTGGCCATGCCACTGATGGGAATCGTTTCAATCTTATTTTCAGAATTGGTACCTCATTTTTCTTAAAAGAATAATATATATTGGTTTCAATATCTTTGAAATATCTATAGCTAGTATTTGGTTACCTAATAGGTCCTAGGAATCTTAACTAAGGTCCTAAAATAGTCTTAGATGGACCCATTTGACCTAAATATGTAAAGAGCAAAAGTTGCTCAAAAAGTTGCTTGAGCAACTTTTGCAATTTTAGCAAAAGAGTTGCAAATGGAAGTTTGAGAAGTTTTAAATATCCATGTTCAACTAAATAAGCATGGGAAACATATTTTTGAATGTTAGAAGGTTTCCAATCAGATTTTCATTTTTAAGCAACTTTTACAACTTTTGCAATTTTGCACAAAAAGTGCAACTTTTGCAAAGCACACTAGATTTCATTTCTAGGACTTGGAAAAGGTTTCAAACTATTAGAAAAAAAAGAAAAACACCTAATCCTAGGTTATCTTGATCAAAATCTCAAAAGGAACCAATTTTTCCTATTTAGTAATGTTTTCTCATATCTTGCACAAAATGGCCTAGGCATATATATCTTGCTCATATCTCTCTCACCATTCACCATGAGATCAAACTATATATTCCACTAGCTCCTAGCGGATGGCAAAACCTTGCCCCAAGCTCATCCCATCCCATTAAATGCTCAAAAATTCTTAGGCATGCTGAACCAAATTGTTCCTAAGAGTCACTAAATGCTATAAAGAAACGACCTTTGATGGGGCATATTTGGAGCTTGTGCGAGTTACGGATACAATTATATGTTCTATAAGACTATGTTGTGGGGACCTACAATAATCACTCTCACTTTTTTGAAATCTAATTTCATTTAGATTTTGCAGCCCATTCTCAAGTGATGTTGAAACTTGTAGTGTTGGCCAGTACAAAGGTGCCAGCTACTGAATCTCTCTCACCATTTATCATGGGATCAAACTATCTATTCCATTAGCTCTGGGTGGCTGGGTAAACCCTAGCTTTTAGCCTCTCCCATATTGTTGAGCACTTGAACATTATCGAGCATGCCAAATTGAATCATCCCTAAGAATCCCTAAATTCCATAGGGTAGTGATCTTTGATGGGTCATATCTTGAAGCCCATTCAAGGTATGGATATGATTCTAGGTGATACAATACCATGTTGTAAAATCTACAATAACCTCTCTCACATTTTGGAGATCTAATTTCAATTAGATTTTGTGGCCCCATCTCGAGTGATGGTGAAACTTGTAGTGTTGGCCAGTAGAAAGGTGCCATCTACCGAATCTCTCTCATTGTTCCTCATGGGATCAAACCATCTATTATATTAGCTTTAGGTGGTTGAGTAAACCCTAGCCCAAAGCCACTCCTATCCCATTGAGCACTTGAACATTCTTGGACATGTTGAACCAAATTGTCCCTAAGAGTCACTAAATGCCATAGGGAAATGATCTTCTATGGGGCATATCTCAGAGTTTGTGTGAAGTATGGATGAGATTCTATGTACTATAGGACCATGTTGTAGGGACCTAAAATAAAATCTCTCACTTTTTGTAGATCTGATTCAATTTAGATTTTGTGGCCCCATCTTGAGTGATTCTTAAACTTGTAGGGTTGGTCATTACAAAGGTGCTAGCTGTCAAATCTCTCTCACCATTCATCATGAGATCAAACTATTTATTCTATTAGCTCTAGCTGGCTGCAAAAATCCTAGCTCCAAGTTTCTCCCATTTCATTTAATTCTCAAATGTTCTTAGGCATACCAAACTAAATCATCTATAAGAGTCACTAAATACCATAGGGCAGTGATCTGTGACTGAGCATATCTTAAAGCTCATGCAAGGTATGGATGCAATTCTAGGTGGTATAGGACCATGTTGTAGATACCTACAATAACCTCTCCTTTTTTTTGATATCTTATTCTATTTTGATTTTGCAATCCCATCTCAGGTGATGCTGAAATTTGTAGTGTTGGCAACTACAAAGTTGCCAAATATCGAATCTCCCTCACTATTCATCATGGGATCAAACTATCTATTCTCTTAGCTTGAGGTTATTGGGTAAACCCCACCCCCAAGCTCCTCCAATCCTATTGAGTGCTCAAATGTTCTTAGGCATGCTAAATCAAATAGTTGCTAAGAGTCACTAAATACTATAGGGCAGAAATCTTTGATAGCACATATCTTAGAGATTATGTGAGGTATGAATTGGATTCAATGTGCTATAGGAACATTCTATGGAGAGCTACAATAACCTCTCTCACTTTTTGGAGATCTTATTCTATTTTGATTTTACAAACCCATCTCAGGTGATGCTAAAACTTGTAATGTTGGCCAGTACAAAGTAGCCAACTATCAAATTTCAATCACCATTCATTTTGGGATTGAACTCTATATTCCATTAGCTCTAAGTGGCCAAGTCAATTCTAGCCTGAAAATTGTCCTATCCTATTGAGTGCTCAAACATTCTTGGGCACACCGAACTGAATCATCCCTAAGAGTCATCAAATGCCATAAGGTAACAATCTTTAATGGTGGCAACTAGATATGCCATCTCATCCAATGATGGAGACTCATTATAGAAGGTAAAGGGGTAATCATACACCTCATTTTGGACATGAGGGCTTTTTTATGGTATCAAGATAATCCTTATTTGTAAGGTCAAGGAACTTGAGGTCACCTATAAACCCAAGTTGCCTTAGTCCTAATTATTTTACTTTTTCTATTGTTTTTGTTAATAATTTGACTCAATAAGTGTTTTGAGAGTCATTACACTCTATATAGGTCCTATGTGTTACCAAAAACCACTTGGTTAAGTTCTAGGAAGATTTAGTGCAAAAATTGCATTTTGCAATAAAAGTTGTTAAGTTTTTGACAATTTTAGTATTTTTAAACCAATGGGTAATCAATTGGAATGGATTTCAAATGATGAAAATACCCTCTATGAATTAAGAGGAGTCATAAAATTTTGGTGATTATTAAGTTTTTTTTTATATGACAAGGAACCATTATTGATTTTAAACTTGTATATAGGATCATTGAGTTATTGTCAAATACCATTACTTCCTATTTGGAATAGAAAACTCATACTTTGTCAGAATAAAACACCACTTTAGCTACATGCTATCACTAAATGGAGTTAGTAGAAGATGTTAAGGATATTCTTGGTTGTCTTAATATCCATTTTATGGATTTGAAACATAATCACTTCACCTTATGAAGAGTTGTTTGAAAATCAATAGATTACATGTTGTTACAAAGAAAATACAATTACAGGATGTTGGAAGATTTTTTTCACTCATAAGATGTTGAAAAATATCTTCGAAGGATGGAATAGATGACAGACTAAAGTTTTTGACATAGTTATTAGGCATTCCTTGAAGTTTCTAAGTTGTTAGTTTGAAGCAAGAAGTTGATTATGATCCATTTCTCAAGTTTCCTCATTTTCCTTTTATTCCTTCCCAATTCTTGAATAGGGAAAGTGATCAAGTATTTTTTTGTAGTTGGGTAGAAGTTTGTTGAATGTTGCAACCAAGTTGGAAGGAGTCCTGAAAAGTGTTCTTGTTGGGAATCCACTAGCTTTTGGTTTGAGCACTTAACATCATTTTGGATGCAATTTACATTAAAATGAAATACATAAAATGTGCTTAAAATATAAACAAGAAAAACAAGATAGATATTGTGATAACCAATAATGTATTATGATAACCAATAATGTCATACATGAATGAACATATAACACATTATGATAACTGATAATATCATACATGAACAAACATATTATATATTAACCAATAACTTCATGCATCAAATATATGTCATACATCAAATATTAAATGTCATATATACATCAAATGTATATCGAATATGTCCACTAACATAAAATCCAACATATATGTCCACTAATGCCTATACATGTGTGTCTATCAACTTTATATTCTCCTTCCTATGAGGGGAAGGAAAGAAATCCCTAGAGGTCTTTAATCATTGTATGGAGGGAGATAATGGGGATCATGGGGTCTTCCTCACATGCGTGCTCATCATCTTGTTTAGTCTATTCTCTAACTCAAGATGATACAAAAAAAGTAGATATGAATCAATAATTATTATACATTGAAATCAAATATTTCTACACACAAAATTAATTATTTTCTTACCACCATATACATCTGTCTCAAAGACTCGAAAATGATCAGGTGTAATAAGGGCCTACAATAATTCAATCAATATAATCACTTATAAATTGAATCCTACTCTACATGAGGGATTATTGTTATTAATTTTTGAGTATTTTATAGCCCAAACTTTAAGCAAATCCCCTCAACCTAGTGTTGATGCCTCTGAGGACTTAGGTAGTTCTAGTTTCTCCTCTGATTCTGAGGATATTAAAAGTATTAGTTTAGAGGGGGAAGAAAGAAATACCTAGAGGTATTTGATCATTGTATGGAGGGAGATAAATGTGATGATGGGGTCTTCTCACATGCTTGCTTGTCTTGTTGTTTAGGTTCTTCTCTAACTCAAGCTGATACAAACAAAGTAGATATGAATCAATAATTATTATATATCCCTAGACATCCCTAGGGGAAGGAAAGAAATCCATAGAGGTCTTTGATCATTGTATGGAGGGAGATAATGGGGATGATGGGGTCTTCTTCACATGCTTGATCAACCTCTTTTTTAGGCTCTTCTGTAACTCAAGCTGATACAAACAAAGTAGATATGAATCAATAATTATTATAGATTGAAATCAAATATATGTACATACAAAATTAATTATTTTCTTACCACAATTCAATAAATATAATCACTTATAAATTGAATCCTACCTTACATGAGGGATTATTGTTACTAATTTTTGAGTATTTTAAAGCCTAGACTTTAAGAAAATCCCTTCAACCTGGTTCAAATTTCAACTCAACTAAAATTGATAGTATTCATCTCCCACCACACTTTTTCAAACAAATATATTATAACTAGAAAATAAACTATAGATTCTTGAAGAGGATTCTCTTCTCTAGAACATTATGTGATTTTTAATTTTTCTTAATATGATTTAATATTTTTTCCTTTCTCAAAATTGACATTTTCTCAAGTCTTAAAATGCATACTTGTAGAATTTTTTAATTATAATATATTATGTCTAATTAAAACACTATAAACTATACATGAAAATATTCTTAACTTTGAGCTCTATAAAATGGTGTTTATATATTATTAAAAATATATCATAAAAAATAGTAAGAGTTATTGAAATGTCAGTTTTCAACTTTTTTGAATTTTTTTTTTCTTTTGTAATTAGATACAAACTAGTATAAAACATGCATTTAATAGACATTTCCAATTGGAAAAGTGTAAGGCCATATATAACCTAGCTAGAATAAATTTGTCTAGATCATATGTTTAAATAAAGTTTATTTTTAATAAAAATAATCAAATTTAGTCATTCTGATAAGTTATCCTAAAAGGTGACAGACATTTGTACATTCACCCTCTAACTAAGAGATTGGTAAGAAAAGTTTGCAAAGTGGGAATATATGGGCTCAAAATAAGTTGAAAGGAGTCTAGTTATAACACTTCCATCCTTTAGTAGTAATTAGGCATAATGGGAGGAGAGACTAATGAGTCAATCTTTTATACCAAGAAGGGCAACTGAAGTAAACTAACCTAGTGGAGAGATCATTGGAGGAAGAGGGGAATAAGAATAGAAATTCCTCTAGGTAAGGTCATAGAAGAGACCCTAGTATAGTAAAGTAGAGATCTTTAGGTATCCTAAAGATATTAGGACTCATAGTGGAAAGATCTCCTCACCACGAAAGTAATAGGGATCCCCTAGACAACATAAATAAAGTAGATTATGCCTCTTGAATAGGGATGCAAGTCACAAGCTTGTACAAGCATATGCACAATAGAAAATAGGGACCCAAACTAGAAAGCCATCTTAGTGACCATCCT
The DNA here is from genome assembly GCA_028749045.1 of Cupressus sempervirens. Lineage (NCBI taxonomy): Eukaryota > Viridiplantae > Streptophyta > Pinopsida > Cupressales > Cupressaceae > Cupressus > Cupressus sempervirens. The sequence continues at coordinate 66,985,322 of CM053784.1, forward strand.
CCTCCTCATCTACTAACTCCTCCATGCTATCAACTAGTAAAATTTCTAGTGTTTAGGAAACAAAGGAGTTTTACAAAACATTCATATAATTAGTTCAATAATAGAACCATAATTATTTTGCCACTTTGTTGTTAGTCCCAAATAATAATATAATTGGTAATCACTATAAATGTATGTGAGAGATCCATATCGATTGTTATGTTGTCATTGATGTCAAGCCTTAGATAACTAGACATTATACTAATTCAATAGAGTAGTATATCATATTATTATTGAAGAGGATTTGATTGATGAAGACAATTTGAAGAAAGTATGTTGAAAATTAAGTTGATAAGTATGGAATTCAATGGGAACTTGAAGAGTTGGATAGTGATAATGTAATGTTGGTTTCATCATTCTATAATCATGTAATATTATAATGTATTGAGCTATGCCAACCAAAATGAGTGATAAGGTTAATGAAGGAAGATAGTATTCGCCAAGTGACTACAATATTCATTGAGAAGTTAGAAAAGTTAAGTTGGAAGTTCAATATTGTTTCAGCAAGTTAAATATTTATCCAATGCTATATTACTCGAGTGAATTGTTATGTATACTGAGTAACATATAGAAGAACAAAACTATAAAGATAGAATATGAGGCCAACTTTTGATGGAAAAATGGAATGTTTGATATGGTCAATGGAATGAGGCAAATTTTGTTACAAGATAAATGATTGAGAAAATTCAGGGAAGATTGGATAATGGAGATTGGAGAAGGATAAAGATGGACACAAAGTTCTATTTACTAAGTGGCTAGATACATTGTATTTGGTAAAATATGAGATTGATGATTATGGTTACGAAGAAACAAAACAAAGAATCGAGAAGAATAGAGATGACTATTGAAGGAGAGATTCAAGAGACTTCTTGTTTATTGGTTGGTGTTGATGATGATTGCTAATGTGGTGATTGTGTAAAATTGTTGAAGCTGAAAGAAGATAATTAAGCTAGGTTAATCAAGCAAAGTAAAGGAAAGATAGAAGTAGAGTTTTTGAAAGTATAAGTATGAATTAGCCAGTCAAGAGATCAGAAATAGAACATGCATAAAGGAGATCTAAACAAGAAAGCTAGTAGTATACCTAAAAGGATCATTTTCTACTATTACTTTCTAATCATTATAGCATAAAATATTGTAGATCGAGTGGACCTAACATGTCTATAGGATCCTATAGGGTAACATTGATTAGTGGTGTTCATAAGTCCTTAAGAGAAGGCCACTCTTTGGATAGGGTTAGGGAGTGGTAAGGTCTATGTGATTTTTTCATGTAAATCCTATAACAAGAACACATTAACAATGTGTATGTAACTTATAATAAGGCTAGCTCTTAATCGATCTCACTTCAGAAGAGTTAAAATTTGTTATTTTGTAAGCTAATTTTTATGTTAACTTGTCAAGCATTTTTTTTTTTTGACTCATTCCTAAGGTTGACTTATCAATTATATTTGTATTTAACTTGTTAGGCTAATATAAGTCTTGTAATATTGTTTTAGGGTTAACTTTTTCTCCTAATGTAAATATATAGCTTCTTGCAATGGTATTGAGATGTAAGGGAGATTGAATATTGTAAGATGTTGTAGTTATTAGATAATAATATTAGATTCATAGTTTCATGGACATGGCCTAGTAATTAGGTGAATCATGTTAAATCTTTTTTTCTTCTATTCATTTATGTGTTCTTTATTCCTTTGTGATATTGGTCATATTTTTCATGTAATTATTATTTTTATCCAACAAATCATAACATTTTTTATGGTCATAAGACAACATGATCAAGCCTTGTATGGTTTAGAATCCTTAAGGGGGGCTCCCTACGATAAGGTGGTTCTAGATATTTTTAGAATCACTATATTTCTTATAGGGAAGGGGGGGCAAGGGATGTAGATGTTAATACATTAAAAATTTATAAAATAGTTACTATGTGGTTATATTGTATTTGATCCTCATAATTATTAATCTTTTGTATACATTGATCATTCCATTAGATGAAGAAAACATTGAATGTTTATATAGTCTATTATATTTGTAAATCTTCACCAAATTACATTGGAAAATTCATTTAAAATAATATTATCTTCATATACTACTCTATGAACTGCATGAAACATTATAACCATCAAACCAAATCACACCTCAAAATTCAAATAGTAGAAAAAATATCAATTGTCCTCTTTAAGTCCAATATGAATAAACAAAATTAATTAGAAAACAATTCTCTTCATATACTAGATATACTCCCATTGACCCTCAAAACAAACCATACAACAAAATTGAAAAAGAAAACTTGATAATATTCCATTGACCTCTTGCCTTTAGGATGTTGCAATAAAAATGAAGAAGGTAGTTCTAGATTGAAGTAGCTATCTTGCGCTTCTTAGAAATCTTGTATAGTTTAGTCATATAGTGTGCATGGAATTTTATAATTTTTGGATTTAATTTGAAGTTTCAAATACTTCAATTAAAGTCATAACATCATAATATATGAGAAGACATGTTGATAGGCAAACTCTATAGCCAAAATATGTCACAAGTTAATCTCAATTACAAAATTCAAATATATTTTTTGTGTGGCCAACTATTTTAGAAGAGAAATCATTAAAGTTATAGAAAATATTGAAAAAAATTCTAATATTGACTATAAAAATAAAATTTACTAATAAAATTTGTATACATTTACACTATCCTTCTTCAATAAAATCACACTAAAAAGTTTATTTAAAAAAATGTTCTCTTCATATATTCTTATCATTATTGACATTCAACATATAACCCTCACACAAAATCATGCTTCAAATTTGGAAAAGAAAAATTATTATTCGTTCATTTCCCTCTTGAAGTCAAATATAAATTCTCCTTTAGAAAGTTGAATTAAACTTAATAAATAAAAATAATATAAAAAAATGTTCTTTTCATACACTATATTCCCATTGACCCTCACATGAAATCACTTTGCAAAATCAAAAAAGAAAAATTATAATTTTCGAGCGTCCTTTTCACTTAAAAAATTCACACTAACTAGGAAATAAAAGAAAAGGGAAATTTAAATTTGAATTGGATAACTTTCACTTCTTATAAGTTTCACATAGTTTAGTCATCTAGTGTGTATGTGATTTCACAATTTAAAAACAAAATCCTCACATTTGAAATCCTGATATCATAATATAGAGAGTTCCTCTTGATAAAAAAATATTGTAGCCAAATGATGTCACAAGTTAACCTCAATTACAAAAGTCAAATAATTTTATTTCATGGCCAAGTGTTTTTTTTGTAAATAAACAAGAGCTAGTATGTAGCTAGACTCCCACCTTTTGTGAAAATACAAATAAGAGGATTTGATTATTTAGTCCTTGTTGTAATGCTACGATGTTTAGAATGTGATAACTATTTGTTATTGTTATATTAGTTTTCACTTAACTATATATACATTTAGTTAATATTTGAAGAAGGACACACAAGTTTAACTATCACATTGTATCTATAAAGAAAAAGTGATTAGTCAATATATGAATAAGACTGTGCAAAGACCATGACATAATAAAATAAATCAATCCTATGAGGACTAACTTGAAACATGGTGATAAGTAACTCAATGTTGCATATACTAACTTGGAATACTTGAGAAAAAAATCTTGCATTGTTAGAAAGTCACTCAAAAAATAATATACATAAATCCAAGTTTGTGTGATGTTTCCACAATTTAGTGAATACTCATTGGATATTCAATTTTGTGCGATGTTTCCACCTTTTGGTGAATACTCAATGGATAAACTAAATTTCTAAAGAATTCAAAGGATTTTGAGTCTATAGAGAATCTATATAGGAATAATTATAAGGGGAAGTTTTGTTTTAAGACATGTTTAACTCAATGCTTGTTGTGATATCAAACTATTGGAATTACAAGTGGGAAATGTAAAATTTTGAGAGTTGGTGGGTGGGGGGGTGTGGGTGGGGTGTGAATTAGGAGTTTAAACTTGGACCCATAAAAATTTCATCATTCATATATGACATGCATTAGCAAATTAAAATAACATGTAAAGTAAATACATCTAAAACAAATAAGTAATCAAACACACACACTTGACACTAGATATGATTACCAAGAAACCCTCCAATGAGAAGGTCAAACTAGGGTGGGGATGATACCCACAAATCTTCACTACTATAGCAATAAAGTGTAGCCAATTAAGGTTACAATGGTTTGACCATGAATCATGATCTACCCTGTGAAAGGCCTACCCTATTAGAGGCCTACAAAGATTGTTGAGTCCCACCATGTTAGAGGATTTCAACACCCTATTAGAAGTGTGCATGTTCAAAGGACTTTAGTTAATTCACTAGGAATGCCACCCTATTAAATAGTTTGGTAAAGCCTGTTAGGACTACTTAGCCTAGGAGATTTAACTAAAATCACCTATCAAAATATCTCAACATAGATCTTGTGGTTGGCACTTACTTTCTTGATAACAGATCACCTGTATTTAGTCTCTAATCAAAACTTCATGATCTGATGTAACAATTATAATCTATCCTTTGTTCTTCATTTAATTGATTCTAAAATTCATCTTTTCTACTAAGCCACCTTGAATTCTTTGCAAACTGTCTCGTTCGCTCCTTCAATTTGATCATTCACCCCTTTACAATGCTCTCAACTCTCTTCTCTATCATGTGAAAATTAGGGCTTAGTCCTCCTTAAGAAGACTGAGGTGGCTTAGGGTTAGGTATGAATCGACAGCTAAGATTCATCCATTTTATTGCTTAAACCTTCCCATTTTTTGATTGGCTACATGTAATTGCATAGGAAATTTGCATGTAGATTCATCCTTATTTCTAAATAATTGAAATCTATCCTTATGTCGGCTAAAAATTGTTTACATAGTTGTTTGTACCATATCAAAAAAAAATGTCCAATCTGTGTTACTCAACATATATAGTTATTGATGCTTGACATATAGTATAATTATGCTTCTAACTTTGCACCTAAACTGCTTAGCATCTACTATCCATTAGGCACTTGAATCACTTGACATGGTCTATTTGTTCAACACTTGAGTGACATGGCACATGAGTGACTTGACACTCATTGTAACTCGACATGATCTTATATTTATATGTTATGTTTGGCATCCATTACTAGTTCTGCATGAAGGAAGTAAATTTCTTAAGTGTGTTGATACTCAATTGTGAAAATCAATCTAAGATCAACAATCTCCCCCTTTGACATGAGTGTCAAAAAAAATTGAATATACATAATCAATCTAATTTTCTCAAGTATAACATATCAATGACTCATCTTATATATATAGAACTTCAAAATTTTCAAAAAAATTGCAATAACTTATGTACTTGAAAATGTATAACTCCCCCTGAGTTAATGTGTCTATTTTGTATCCAACATATGTTCTTATTCTGAGTAGATTTGTCTTTGTTGACTGATACTCTTTGACTTCAACAATGTAGTTATAACTAATACTCTTTATGCTCTTCCTTTTTTGATGTTTTCTTTTCTTCATTTCCATCTTTGCATTGTATTTCTCAAAAATGTATATGTCTGGGGTCAAAAATTGATATCTTCACTCATGATTTATCTTTTATATCTTCCCTCATGCTTTCACTTTTTCATTATTCATTGTATCTCTTCCTCTTTCTTACTTACTCACTTACTCCTTGCATACTTACTTCTCCTTTTAATCTATCTCCCTCTTGCTTATTTATCTCCCTCTTTTTGACACTTATACCAAAGGGGCTATACACTTATAGTGTATTTCTCCAAAAAGGATTTATGAACTTCCATTGTTATCTCTAGAGCTGCATTCTAATTGTCACATGCAACATCTAATGGCTTGAATTGGATAGCGAGCCCAACTACAATGAGTACTAAGACATCTAATATAGAAAGATTGAGATCTTTCTTTAACAAAGTTTCTATATAGCCTAATTCTTTATGGAGGATTACCATGTGTGGGGTGAGAGAGGCCTAAGTTTGTGTCAATTTTGGCTCTTATATTAGCCTCTTCGACTGTTAATATAGCTAATTGACTCTAGGATTAAAGAAATGTATGGAAATGCTTCTCACTCTAAGTTGGGCTCTTAGGTAGTTGTGTGCCTGATATGCTTAGATTCTTCTCTACACTCAACATTCTATGTCTAGTGTCTTGGGTGAAGAGTGTGGGATCACACAATTTGGTGTGTAATGAGAAGATATTCTCAAGTACCTTCTTCACATCCTCAACCTCTGTGGCCAATGTAACTTGTGTTAGTGCTATATCACCAAGACATCTTTTCATTTACTTTTCCTTGGAACATTCTTTCAGACCATTCTAAAATTTTAGCATTTGTATCTAGGTTTCCATGATTAACCTTCTCCATAATATCTAAAAATTGTTCCAACAATGGCTTTGTTTCTTCAAGAGTAGGTAAGCTAAATGCATCTAAGAAGATGTCTTTAATTTCTTGTAGTTCTTTCTTTTGCTTATACTCCTTTCCAAGAATTTCTTGATGTTTCTTCTTCTCTAATGTTTGTTGTAAAACGTATATTTGATTTATATTCATTGTGTCATAATAAAATTTTGAAATTACTATCTATTCATCTAAAGTGATATCACCATAGTGAATTACCTTTTTAACTTTACAAGAGCTTGTGCCTGGAATTGAGATTTGTAGGGGTATAGTTTTCGTGCTTAGCTTCTTAAGAAGTTTTGTAGGTGAAGAGCTAGATATTGGTAAAGTTACCAATGCTTGAATGGCTTCTTTCTCCTTTACCTTCAATGTTTGTTCACCTTCTTCAAACTTATCCTGATCTATGACACAATTTGCACCTTCTATCTATGCTTTAGGTACATATGTATTTATATATCCTATTTTCTTTGTTGCTATCTCCTTTTCTTCTTCTTTTGCAATCTGGCACTGCTCAATTGTGTCCAATTTAACACTTGTGTCAACCTTGATTGATGTGTCTTCTATTGTTTGAATCAATGGTTGATTACTAATAACAGAAGGGATGGTAGAAGGTGGTTCTTGTGTATTCACCTTATCCCTTGTAACTTTTGTCACTACCTTTTGAATTTCTCCTACACTAATCAAAACTAGATTTTTGCATAGTTGTGCTTGCAGTGTAGATTGATCTAGAAATTTCTCAAATCTTCTGCATTCAATCGGCTATTGTTCTAAGCTGATGCATCAGAAACATTCTTGAAAATTATAGTTTTTGTAGGTACACTTCTATCATGAGGAGGACTGGCACTCATAATTTGTGTTTCTTGCACACTCTATTCCTCATGTTGTTGTTCAATTTTTGCCATGTTAGTATCCATATTCTTAGTTTCCTCTTCTATATTTCTCTCTTCCTTTCTATCATCTTTTTCATCCTCTTCTTTATCATCATTTTTACCCTAAAAGGGGTCCTTATCTCCTTGTTTCACTATAGTTAATCCATAGATTAATTTCCATATTTGAGTGGATTTCTTCTCAACATCTTCAATGTCATTTTGAAGAAAGCTAAAGGCTCTATACTTTGGTATGAACCTTCCTCCATATTTCTTATTCACCTTAGGAATTTCCCCTTTTGTTAGTTCTGGCATAACTTGGACCAAAGTAGTTTCCCTTATTTGTTTCTCCAAATTTAAATAATAATTCTGTTTTTTCTCAATTAAATCATACAAATTCTTGGGTACTAAGTTAGCAAATTTATATTCTTAAATTTATACATCATTTTGTATCAGGCTTCTTCTACTAAATTTTTCTCCTCTTTTTGCAAAATTTCAAAATTTACGTTGTTAAGACTAGACTGATCTACATTATTTATGATATTCTCATAGGTATTTTCAAGATTAGAAAGTGGTATATGACTTACCACTTTTAATTGGCTAACATCATCTAATTCAGTTCTCTCTTCATCTGAGTTAGGTTGAGAATTGCATTTCCTTCTTTGTTTCTTCTACTCTTGGTGTCCTTATTCTACTTGCTTGGTTTTCTCCTTAGCCTTTTGTGTGGTAGCTTGGGTGCTTAATCTAGTGGTAGGTCATGTTGGCTTTATTGGACTTGTTTTAGCCACTTTCTTTGCTTTAGCCATAGGTTGTACCTTAGGCTTTGTCTTCTTGGGCTCAGCATGTGTTGGTGCTTCCTTGGTTTCTTCTTCCTTGGTTCCCTCTATTTCCTCTTCCTTTTTTTCCTCACCCATACCTTGGATCAATGCAAGAGGTTCTTTTCTTTTTTCTTGTTCTTCCTCCTCATCCTTTTCATCTCCTTCCTCTTCTTCCTCTTCAACACCTTCACCAACTTATCTTTCATATTCAATGCAGAGGTTGTCTTCAATTTCATTTCTACCTTTGATTTCATCTATATCATTATTTCAAAAAAAAAATTCCATTTTATCAATTTCCTCAGCTAGAAGTACATTAATGGCTATTGAGGCTTCATCAACATTGATCTCATATCCTAAGGGTCTTAGCCATCTTACCCTAAGTGTGGCAGCCTATACATATGTATAATCAATACCTAAAAGAAAACATATATCATTGTAGTATTGTTCAACTAAATAAACAAGTATTCTCATGCTTTACTTCATTGACTTCTTAAAGTCTTCAAAATGTTGGAAATATTCAAGATATGATAGGTTACTGAGAGGGGAGGGGTGAATCAGTAACTTCAAAACTTTAAAACATTTTCAACATTTTAACCATATATACTATTCACCATTCATTCATCTAATCTACTGCATAAATGAGAGATCAAACATTCATAACACATGTACACAATGATTTGGTGACCCATAAACCTTCCAAATAGAAAGCAAAATTGGGGTGGGGATGATACCCATAAAACCTCGTTACTAGAGTATCAAGTTGTCCTGTTAAGGCTTACATTGACCACTTCTGGTGATCTACCCTGTTAGGAGCATAAAGGACTACTAGGTCCACCTTCTTAGAGGATTTACAAACATACACTTAAGTATGCACTCTATTAGGAGATTTATACAAAGACTGTTAAGTCTACCCTGTTAAAGGATTTACAAAACTGATTCACCTGTTAGGATGAAATAGTGGATCTACTTACAAACTTGATTTGCTGATTAGATCATTGAAGTATATATCATGTCTTGTGACTGATGAATCATTACTACTCCTTGTAGACCTTGCTGAATATTCTGCTCTTCTTCAGATTCACATTTACACTTCTCAAAACATTACATGCCTCTCTTGATACTCTTTTTCACATTCATCTTAAAAATGATATAATACATTACATATATATACCATTCCAATAATTACAATTTCAAGGTTGGCTAAAACACAAGTGAACAAAATATTACTAAGTCGGCCAAACAGTAAATAACTTGGGTTCACTGAACTAACTCCGTGACCTTCTGATACTTGACGTCCATTGCATTACTCGACATCATCATGCACTCGATAGAAGTGAAGGCTTAGTTCATACTAATCACTTGACATAGTTCTGAACTTGGTAACCATTGGAGACTTGGTGAATATAGTATTACTCGGTAAAAATTGAACCCTTCATTCACCTTGCTTTTACTTGATAAACATTATACTTTCATTACTCGGTAGACACTGTGCTTCCATCACTTGGTAGGCACTGTGCTTCCATCACTTGGTAAACATTGAGAAGCTAGGTGAACACTATAAACTTAGTAGATACTGCTAAATTTCACATTCACTCAGTAGCTATACTCAGCTTGGTTAACACTAGAATGCTCAGTGTAAACTACGAAGCTCGGTGTAAATTGCTTAAGTGATGAATGTGCAAGGTTACCGCTGAATACTCAGTATACATTGTAGACTAAGTGATGAGCTCGATAGTTATACTAATATAGATAAGTGTTGTCACTAATGGCAATAGTAACTTAATGCGAACACAAAATAGCTTGTCATGATAGTTTCAAAATTTTCACCCATCTACTCAATGTATTCATTTCTCTAAGCAAAAACTATCCTATTTCTCTTCCATCCTATTTTGCCAAAACATGGGAATGTATTATGTACATGGAAAAGTATGAAAATTAGAATTGATCAAAATTTTCAATGTGCACTCTTAGTCTTTCTTACTGCTCAAAGGTTTTCCAATATTTGTTGTAATTGAAGCTCAACTACAGCATAGGTATGATCTTTCATCACAGTTTTGTATCTCACATCTACTACAATACAGGGTACATTTTTTAATCTACTGGATTGATAAAACTTATGAGAAATAACACTTACTACAAAGTTTATCAGTGGTTCTATGATAGTGTCAATTTTCATTCCACATTTGTTCCACTTTGCTCCTCCATTATTTTCTATTACCTCTTTGGAATCACTCCATAGAGTCTTTCGTCGATCTAGGGTTGAGAAACCAGTCACCTTGTGGATTATTCTCCTTCTAGCCATAGGGATCCATCATGAACTTGACTTAATACTATTCTTATCCATTTAGTTTTGAATACAATAGGAAATTCTAGGGCACATGTCAAACCCTTCCTTTCAACCATTTGGAATTCTCCTTTCAAGACACCATTTTCACATAATCTGTCATAGGCTTCCCTTATCTCCATGTCACCTATTCCACCTATCTTGCAGTTATAATATTTTCTAACATCTTGGACCATAATGACTTTTGGGGGAATCATGGACAATGCACCCAAAGGATCTTGTTTATAAGAAACATCTAGAATTTCTTTGAAATCTAGTTGTTTGACCTCATTACTAACTAATTACACATTCAAGACCTCTTTCCCTTCTAAATTTCTTGAGCTAAATGCCATTGTGACAAACTAGGGTTTTATAAATGCAAATTGTGTAGCTCAGCTTGTGAATAAATACCTTTTAAATCTTGTAGAACTTGTGTGAAATCATCACTAAGATGTTTGTAGTTGCTTCAAAAAAGTTTTTGAATTTCCCTCTACTCTTTTAGCTCTTGCTCAAATTTGGAATGATGAGAAATGAGTGAAAAATGACCATATACCCTTCAAAAACCTTTTTAATTAATGATTAGTGCTTGTTCAACTATAAACTAAACATCAACACGATTTTAGAATCATTTGACATCCATTGTTATTACCATCACTAGGTAAGTACTACAAACTCAACATGAACTAGATAGTCTAGTAGCTTAACACTAACTAGCATTCCACTTGGCTTCCATTGAAAACTTGCCATCCTCAGCAACAACATGAAAACTTAAAAATTTAATCTTGAATTTTCAACAACAGCTTGTATCTTCATTCATGCTAATGTAGTCCTTTTAGTACTAACTTCTTTTGGAACTGATGTATGATATAATACTTTGAAAATCAATCCCACATGTACCTCTTGTTTTCTTAGTTTGACGAGGTGTGATCACTTGACCCATTAGGTGAAGTGATTCCTTTTCCATTCAATGTACTGCAACCATCCTTCTTCATCCATGTCTTATTCATCTCATCCTTGATGTGTTTAACATTTTCCTTTCCTTTGCCTGTATCATATTCACAACTTGTTGCCTTTGACTTAGTTGGACAATGCTTGCTAATATGACTAGTCTTGAAAAAGCTAAAGCATGTGGTTTGACTCAAACACCTTTTGTAGTTACCATTGAAATGAGTCCTAATACGATTCTTACGGATATGTCCATTTTTTGACAATAGTGGCAACTATAACTTGTATTATAATCCCAATTATAAGAGTTTCCATAGCTTCTTACCTTTGCTAGCTTATTTGATGACCACATGGACTTGGATCTGCATTCAAAGGCTTTATGTCCATACTTTTGACAATTGTAGCAATATTCTTCAAATTTTGGTTAATGCATGGTTATGGTTTTATATTCATGTGCCTAATGACCTTTTTTATTGAACTTATGACAGTGGACCATGTTCTGAGGCTTGAGATTTTGATTTGTATTATTACTCCTACACATATTAGCAATATGTCCCTTCTTTCAATAATTATGACAAGTTGGTTTCATATTCTTACCTCTGTTGTTCCTTTCTTTAGCAACTTTGGAAGATTATCCTTCCTCAGTGCTTGTGTAGCGCAATCCTAATGTATCTCTATTGGATCTTGGTGATCTTATTAGTTGTTCAAAGTATTTGATGACTTCATTTGACTTGTTAAAACTTTCAGAAAATTCCTTTTCTCTTTTCTGGTCATTTTTTAGTTGTTCATTCTATAACTACAATGTAGTTATCTCAATGTCCTTGATATTCAACTCATGATGAGCATTCATCATTTGGCTCAAGGTATCCAACTGCATGTTTGAGATCCTAGTTAGCTCTGTTGACTTCTCTTCCAATCGGTTTGCCATAATTATTTTTTCTTCTACTATCATAGCTTTGTCTTCCATGGATTTCTTCTTTTGTTCAGTCACCTCACATAGCAGTATAGCTTGTGATTCTTGCTCCAACTTGAGATTTTTAATTTCTTCAGCTTGGATTTTGTTCTTCTCCATTAGATCTACAACTAATGCATCAAATTCACTAGAGTTACCATCTACAAATAGCTTTTTGGTGTTGATCTCTTTGTATTGTGTGTCATTCTTTGCAATGGCAATTTCTTTTCTTCTTTTCAAGGAACTCTTCAAAGCATCTATGGCTTCATTCAGCTGATTTAATATAAGATGTATCTCAATCTCCTAGTTCTCAGTGGTCTTGCCTAATTTGTAGACTTCCATTTCAAGATCTTTCCTCTAAGCTGCAAAGCTTCTCCTTCTAGGAACTAGGCTTTGATACCAATTATTGGAATTAAAAGTGGGAAAGTTAAAATTTTGAGAGGGTTGGGGGGGGGGGGGGAGGGGTTTGAATCAAGAGTTTAAACTTGGACCCATAAAACTTTCATCATTTATACATCACATGCATTAACATATAGAAATAACATGTAAAGTAAATGCATCTAAAACATATAATTAATCAAACACACACACTTGACACTGGATATGATTACCCAAAAACCATACAATGAGAAGGTAAAACTAAGGTGCAAATGACATCCACAAATCTTCACTATTGCAGCAATAAAGTGTAGACAATTAAGGTTACAATGGTTTGACCATGAATCATGATCTATGCTATGAAAGACCTACCCTATTAAAGACTTACATAGACTATTAAGTCCCACATCATTTGAGGATCTCAACACCCTATTAGAAGTCTTCTTGATTAAAGGACTTTAGGTCATTAACTAGGAATGCCACCTAGTTAAAGGATTTGGTAAATCCTGTTAGGACTACTCCACCTAGAAGATTTAACTAAAATCACCAATCAAAGTGTCTCAGCATAGATGTTGCAGTTGGCACTTGCTTTTTTGATCCTTCTCTAATTAATCCTTCACCATTTGATGTAACAATGTTGTATCCTCTAGACCCTCTATTCTTCACTTAACTAATTATGCAATTCAATTTTTTTGTTAAGACACCTTGAATGCTCTACAAACTATTTTGTTCACTCCTTCAATCTAATCATTCACCCCTTTATATTTCTCTCAACTCTCTTCTCTCTCTCTTGTGAAAATTTAGGGCTTCATCCTCCTTAAGAAGACTGAGGTGGCTTAGGGTTAGGTATGAACCTATTGATGAGATTCATATATTTTTCCACTTAAACCTTCCCATTTTTTATTGGTTGCATGTAATTGAATAGGGAATCTACATGTAGATTTGTCCTTATCTCTAAAGAATCAAAATCTATCCTTATGTCAGCTAAAAAATGGTTTACATAGCTATTTTTTCCATATCAAACAAATATGTTGAATCTATGTTACTCAAAATATATAGTTATTGATGCTCGACATACACTGTAATTCTACTTCTGACTTGGCACCTGAATTGCTCGACATCTACTTTTCACTTGGTGCTTGAATCACTTGGCATGGTCTATTTGTTTGACACTTGGGTTACTCAGCACATTACTGACTCTACACTCATTGTAACTAGGCATGGTCTTGTATTTACATTTTATACTCGATATGCATTACTAGTTTAACATGCACTAAGTAAATGTCTCAAGTGTGTTAGCACTCAATTATCAAAGCCAATCTAAGATCAGACAAACAATGGACGTTCAACTTATTTTGAAAAATTACACTTTACAGATAGTGATTTAGTTTACAAATTTGTTGACCCAGGTTTAGTTTGAACAAGACCCTAGATTATCAAAACTACAATACTCTTACCTAAGGCATTCTATAATTTCTCAAAAATTATATGGAATTGAAAGTGAAAATTATACAAAGGTTAAATGACATGTTTATCTTTCTTCCCAATTAAAATTACCCTCTTTTAATCTTTCTTTGGTTTTGAAAAAAGAAACGCAAACATACAATCTCCTCCCTATAAATATAACCTTTATGACCATTCTATGGTTTTAAAGAAACAAGAAAGCTATGAGAATTTTTAATTCAAAATGAGTATGCAAATGCACTATAGTCCATTGTTTTCTAAATCCACCCAACAAGAAGATCCAATTTTCAAAACTTGATAAATGAAATTAAAAAATTATGGTCCTAAATTTCTCAATTACAAGATCCAACAATAGTAGAAGAAACCATACCATCTAAAAATGTAGATACTAAGAATACACATTTATTAATATTAATAATAGATATAAAGAAGGCTATTATAGTCATGTAATAACTAAAATAGATTGGTAATGGAATGATGTGATCTTTTCAAGACTAGACATATCGACTTCAACCTGAAATAGATACATGTAACATTTTTAAAGATATAAGTAGGACTACACACCAATCATATACTGAAAGAGGTTGCAATTAAAAACAAGCATTTAAAAGGATAAGAGAATATTGGAATCATGGTAAGGAGAATCGCAAGCTAGTCACACACACTCAGCCAATTATCATTCATAGGAGATCTAAAAAATGCTATAGGCAATGTTGATGAATAAATGACATATTTCTAGAATAATCAATTCATAGTAGGCTTGAATAGATAAGCATATTTGGGAAAACCTAAAAAAATTATTTGGAAGATTGTGAAACTTATGCAACTTTGAAAATAACATCAGTTTGGGGAAATAATGGAAAGGAATTTAGATAAAAAGTATGAAGGAAAGTCGATTCAAGTACCAAATAACAAAGAAGGTAAAAATTAAGATTATCATATCAATTTGGAAATCAAGTATCTAATGGAGAAGTATATGTCAGTTACACTATGAAAATAGAGTAAATATTTTATATCATATGAAAAGTGATAAACTTATGAATGTCGTAGCTAATAGCTATGGTATTAAAACTATCAATATCGATCATTTGATATCAGTTATCAATCCATATCAATGATCAATCTCCTATAGTTACTTATCATTAAAATAATCTCATATAGGGTAATGTGACATTAGTTTACAACCAATGTCTTACGATAAATAATTAAAAGTATTATAGATGACAGTTACATTTTAATCAAACTAATATTATAATTTTTGGAAAAAGGTTTTAAATCATATCATAATTGAAATTGTAATTGTTAGTTATATTAGAATTGTTGCAAGTGTGTAATCTCAAACTAAAAATAGAAATTCCTCATACTTGTTTCCTTAATTATGAATATCAAAATTGTGAGAAATATTAATTACAACTTTAATAAAATCAACCCTAAACCTAAAAAATTTCTCGGCACTCACTATTTCCAAGTGCCACTACTCGGTAGCTTAAGGAACCGAGTGGCAGGAGAGTGTCGAGTGAGCTCCGCAAATGAAGGGAAGCTCGGCACCAATGAATACCAAGTGAGCTGGGTAGTGTGATTATCGAGTGAACTCAGTAGCCATAGGAGGGTGGAGCTCGATAGAAGAAAATATTGACTGAGCTCAGTAGCCACTGCAAGGTGGAGCTTGATAAATGAAGATACCAAGTGAACTTGGTAGACACTACAGAGATAAAACCTTTAACAAGACTTAACTGAGTGAAGACTTATAACATGAATAACTTTCACCCTTAAAACCAAAGAGCCAGAACTTGAAGCTTTCGAGTAAACTTTTCAAATGCAAGGAATAGAAGAAGAAGAACAGTGGATTCAAGTATGCCTGATTGATTTTTATTCAACTTAGATTAAATCATTACAAAATTTGAGAGAATTTGACTTCAACCAGAAAACCCTAAAGTAACCCTAAAACTTCAAACTGGAAAACTTCAAACTTTAAACTTCAAACTTACAGCTCTAATGGCTACATACTACAATGCCTAGAGCAATCACTGCTTCAACAAGTTGAATCAAACTACAAACTATGAACTTATAGGATGACACAAAGAAGCACTTGCAACTACAGTCACGAAATAAACTTCCTCCGTCCCTGCAAGAAACGAGATCTTCTGATCACTTTCTTTGCAACTTCTAAGCTCTTCAAATTTCAACTTTTTCTTTTAATTGTCTCATGAATGAATGAATCAAACATTCCTTTTGTCTTACTTGAAAAATATTTTCCCCCTCATTTTTGAATTTGAAAACTCACCTACCCATAGTAAATTCTTTTGATTGTTTTGGAAGTTGTCATGGAGGTAGGTGGGCATTTCGCTCCAAGGGCAAACGACATTTTTGAATTTAATATTCCAACACTCCCCATTTGTCCCGAGCCAAACAAAAAAAGGATCACTGTTGATCCACATCAACTACACCAAGACACTCTCTTAGGTGTACAAAATTTCCAATACCTAATGGCTTTGTGAAAATGTCTACTAGCTACTGCTCAGACTTACAAAATTCCATTTTGATATCCCCATTCTCTACCAACTCTCTGATGAAGTGATACCTGATTTCAATATGCTTGCTTCTCCCATGGAAGACTGGATTCTTGGATAATGCAATTGATGAAATGTTGTCACAATAAATTGTGGTTCCATCCTCTTGCCTTTTATTCAAATCTATCAAGATCCTCCTTGACTCTTTCAAATGAGTCTTTTGTGCATTTTTGAGGGTAGTATACTGAGCTGGGCCTGTCACATCATTGAACCCATTAACTACAACCTCCCAAAAATCATTTGCAACCATAATGGTTTTCATCTTCTTTTCCCATGTATCATTATTTTTTCCATTTAAAGGTGGTGGTTGCTTCCATATCTTTCCTGCATCTCCTGCCATGTCAATTATCCCAAGAAAAAAAATGCCCTAACCCACTGTGGATGTGGGGCCTCAAGGCTTTGATAACATGTGAGAAATATTAATTAAAACTTTAATTAAATCAACCCTAAACCTAAAAATTTTCTCAACACTCACTATTGCCGAGTGCTAGATTTACTCGATAGCTTAAGGAATCGAGTGGTACATGAGTGTCGAGTGAGCTCAACAAATGAAGGGCAACTGGACACCAATGAATACCGAGTGAGCTCGATAGTGTGATTACGGAGTGAACTTGGTATCCACAAGAGGGTGGATCTTGGTAGAAGAAAATACCAAGTGAGCTCGATAGCCACTGTAGGGTGGAGCTCGGTAAATGAAGATACCAAGTGAACTTAGTAGACACTGTAGAGATAAAACCTTTAACAAGACTTAACCGAGTGAAGATTTATAATGTGAATAATTTTCACCATTAAAACTAGAAAGCCATAATTTAAAGCTTTCAAATAAACTTTTCAAATGCAAGGAATAGAAGAAGAAGAATAGTGGATTCAAGTATGCCTGATTGCTTTCTATTCAACTTTGATTAAATGATTAAAAAATTTGGGAGCATTCAGCTTCAACCAAAAAACCCTAAAGTAACCCTAAAACTTCAAACTGGAAAAGTTCAAACTTTAAACTTCAAACTTATAGCTCTAATGGCTACATACTACAATTCCTGGACCAATCACTGCTTCAACAAGTCAAATCAAACAACAAACTACGAACTTACAAGATGACACAAAGAAGCATGTATAATTGTAGACATGAAATAAACTTCTTCTATCCCTGCAACAAATTGGATCTGCTGATCACTTTCTCTGCAACTTTTGAGCTCTTCAAATTTCAACTTCTTCTTCTAACTATCTCACAAATGAATGAATCAAACATTCCTTTTGTCTTAGTTGCAAAATGTTTTCCCCCTCATTTCTGAATTTGAAAACTCACCTACCCATAATAAATTCATTTGATCATTCTGCAAGCTGTCATGGAGGTAGGTGGCATTTGGCTCCAGGGGCAAATGGCAATTTTGCATTTAATATTCCAATAGAAATAGAGATGTGGATTTTTCAATGTTAATAGGAAGAAGGTGGGTACGGATGAATATGTTGAAAATGTATGAAATAAAATAAATTTTTCTTAGAAATCTATAAGATTGACAACCATACTAGGTTGTTGCTAGTGGCTTTCTTATGTTGTTAATGTGCAAGAAAAGATGGAAAAATATTTGTCAATATCTAAATTAAAAGCCTAAATCATGTTCAAAATAGTAGGATCTCCCTGAATGTTTGCACCATACAAGGAAGAATTAAATGTTATAGAAAAGGGAGAATCTCATCTCAAGATTTGAGAAAATAATGGATATTCAAAGAAATAGACTATGCCTTCAATTTTCATCATGCAATAGAAATTTGAAAATTGTTTGTTTTAGAGAAAGAAGAATCTCAACTCAAAATTTGCAAAAATAGTTTTATGTTACCCAAAATAGTGAGAACTAGCAAAAAAAAGAAAATTGTACCTCAAAAGGTGTGACCTCTTTGTAAAGTTACATGCTACAAAAATCAAGTAGAAAGTTAACACTCAACTTAAATTAATTGCCATCCCTATAGCCATGGGAATTTCAACATCTTATCTGATCTAAAATAGAAAAAAATAAACATAGTTTCTCCTTTCTATTTTCAAAATCAGTACATAAACATAGTTTTTCATCAAACACATAAGCAAGTGAAGATTGTCCACACCCATTGCTAATATTTTTTTGCCATGGAGCTTGCAATGCAGCTTACTCTGATTTCTAAATTTCTTGATGCTTTCATGTTTACTACACAAGAGTTGATACCACACCTTGCACATCACTCTTCCTTGGAATTCAATTCAATTATAAAAATATTGAACATTCATGTCAACTTGGCACATTCTATTGATTTTCTCTTAAGGTTACAATTTAGAAAAGTGAATTAACAAGATTAAGTAATATTCTAACATAAATTGTTTGTATAAAACCTTTAGGATATAAAAAAAGAATTAATAATAGATTTGGTGTGGGTATTGGTAATATATAATGGTTAAGCTATTGTAGTGTCATTTTTATCATTACGTCAATATTGAGCACTTTAATTAAAGACTTGGGTTTCTATTTAGAGTCTAATGATTCATATTTTTTAGTCATTTACTCCAAAAAAAACAAAAATATTCTTATATCTATGACTTTTACAAAGTTTATTTCTTATAGCTTATAGTTATTTTAATTTTTTATCATCCCATAAAATCTTCTTTAACTAAAAGAAGATTTATTATGTCTGTTGATCATAAATTTGGTGATTTTGAAAGTATTGGCTTCATTGATCAAGAAATTTCTATACAAAAACTAGACAATTCAACATTGAAAGTAGTAAGATCTCTCTTCATAGTAGCTTTGTATATTATTTTCAGAAATGGGTAAAGAGTACAAATTAATGTCCATGTTGTAATAGCTGAAAAGTATATTTAGAAAATTGAAAGCCAAATAGAATGCCATCGATGAGCCAGTGGGCATCAATTTTTTCAAAAAGTACTAAGCAATCCAATTTTTTATAAGGGTTTACTGGCACAAGTTTATTGTAGCAATTTTTCAAAAATATTGAATTAATTGTGCAATTTTTGAGGTTTAGTGAGCAATGGAACAATAATGATCATGTTTTAAAAAACATCTTCAAATCATCACTTTTCCACTCTTACATGCATAATGTGTTAAAATTCTTTAAAATAATTGAGAGCGGGGGAGTGAATCAGTTATCCAAGGTCCAAATGCCCTAATAATACTTTTTCACAAATTATAGTGAATCCATAAAATTTTCATCCATCCAAGCTTAAATCAATCATCCTTAGCAAATTACAGTAAATCAATATGCAGAGATAAAACATGCAAGATCAACACATGACACAATGATTTACATGGAAACCCAATTAGGGAAAAACCACCAGTAACATGCTTCTTGATTTTCACTCTTCTAAAGTGATGCCCAGTTAAAAGCCTGCCCTGTTAAAGGCTTACAACACACTATTAAATGTGAGCTTGTTAGAGGATTTCACCATACTATTAGGAATGGGCCTGATCAAAGGACTTTAGAACATTCACTTGGAATGTCACCCTATTAAAGGGTTTATAACATGGCTATTAAACCAACCTATGTCCATAGGATTTAAAATAACTGTTACAATTGCTAGAAAGTAACAATAATGGCTTTTTGATCTGATACAACTTACAACATATCTTGTAGATTTCAGATCACACTTCAGCTCTAACTGCTTGTCATCTCAAGCTTCATCTTCTTAAGTCTTCTTACTCATCATACCAATACAATCATATCTATGGTCATTTGTTGAAGCAGAGTAACTGTGCTTTCTTACTCCTTAGCACCTCCTTCAGCACTTTGTACTTTCATGCTTGACCTCTCCTCTCTCTTTGCTTCGTGACCTTGTTATTCCTTAAATAGAGATTTGGATTGCCTTTGTCGCTTGATTCTCCCTCCAACTTTAGGGTTTCATATAGATTAGGTAGGATACAATGTATCTACCCCATATCTTGCCCTTTTCTAGAAACTTCATCTAGAGTCCAATTGTATTCTCAAAAAAAAATGTTCTACATGATGTTCTGTGCCACCAGCTCATCATTCTTATCTTCTATTTAATTCAAAGAATTCAAGATAACAACCTTGTCGGCTCAGATTTGATGAATCTTCGATCTTTGAAATAATGCAGCAACTCAACATTATTGGTTTACCGATGCTTGGCATCTCTGTGTTACTCGACACTTGTATCTTCTTGACACTTGTATCTGCTCGGCACTTGTTTTTGCTTGGCACTTGTATCTGCTTGGCACTTGTATCTGCTCGGCACTCTCTCTCTAATGAACTTAGTTAGGCTTTACAAATGACTTAGCTAAAACCTTGCATCTTTGATATGTTTCAGTGTGTCATTTTCTGTGTCTTAAAGTATGTCATCAATACACTTTTTTATCAATGGCTTAGATGATCCTTGTACTTTATTACAACATGATAACTTCAACCTTTCTCTAGGTGTTCTGGTTACATCTTATTGATTGCCTCCTCCTTGTCAATCAACCATTTGATAGTGTTTGGATCACTAAAGAAATTGTATTTTCTGCAAGTAGCAAGTTTGACATCAATGACAAAATAATGATTGAGAACAGTCTTTATCAGTTCCATTACTTCCATTACTTTTTATATATGATCATTTCCAACAATCTCCCTCATGATCTTTTCAATCATTTCCAACATAATGGGTCCCATAATGCATGGCATAATTGTCTAATTTCTATTGGCACCTAAGTTGTATATTAATATATTTTTTAATGCAAAAACTTGATCTACAAATTATTGACATTTGATGCACCATTTAAGATTGTAGATATAAAAAAAATAGATAATAAAAATATGGATACACTTCCCTTTATACATATAGAAGAACATAAAGAAAATAGAAAATTTCAAATCTTTGTATTAAAATAATTTAATTATTAATATATAGAAACCCTCATAATGGCAAGTGTTGCAATTAAAACATGGAGAATTAACATTCAATCACAATGAAAACTATCTAATAAAAAATATTGCATCGATGACTATTTGCACTAAAAAAGAAAAAATTTAGAGGTTGACCTTCTCTGTGTATTTTGGTACCATCACTTCCATTGTAATTTTCCCATGTTTTTTACTCTTCACGTTAAGAATTTTTGTCTATTCTATAAATACATCATCAAAGAAAACACACAAAGATATTAACTTCTATTGACTATCTCCAATTTACCCAAATTTGAAAGTTTTCTCACACTTTAGAAATTTTCATTTAACATTACAGTCAATTTCTTTGTCTAATGTTTTGTATTACTTTTTTGAGTTTTCTTGCTCTTCATTTTTTAACTTACTTAACATATTAGTAGTTCAAATTATTCTTCAATTAAATAAGTTTTTTGTTTTTGTTCGCAGAAGTGGTAGGTTAATTATCTACAATCTACTAGCAAACTTCAAACTAAAAAATCTAAGTAGAAGCCAACTCCACTAACTAACAAGGATTTACAATCCTTCTACACTTTAGACTCTATAAATCCTAGCTTATTGCACCTTATATTCATTAAATAAATGATAAATAAACAAAAAAATGAATCTATTAAAGAAACTACATCTCACAAAAGGGCATCACACATGAGGAAAGCTACTTGGTGAAGGATAAACACCCTATTTAACAAATTATTGTCTCATTGTGCATGTTAAGTTATCTCTTTTTATGGTTCACTATTTTGGCTATAGATGGTGGAGTTAAGTTATAATTGGCATGCAACTAATTCACACCCCCATTTGTATTGGTTGACTTTATTTTCTAATAGGCTTCCCATTAACCAAGCTTCCACAAGGAACCTTAGTTTGATACCACTTAAGAAGTAAGTGTTTGATACAATTGTCTAATTGTGTGTTATATTTGATATTACACAAATGTCATATTAGTTGGCAGACAATGCTTACCAAACTCACTTGGTCAGCAAAATTTTTTTTTGTGTCTGTTGAGCATTCCTAAAAATTACTCTATGTAGATAGTGTCTACCAAGCTCACTTGGATATCAAAAGAAATTGTGGCTGGAAGTAGTGTTAACTGAGCTCTCATGGTTAACAAAGAAAAGCTAGTGTTTACTGAGTTCACTCAGTTACCAAAGGATTTTTACAGGTTCATAGTGTTAACCAAGCTTTTATTGGTCAACCCAAGAAATCATTTTAGGATAAGTGTTTACTGAGCAGGGTCAACCAATGAAGGATTTAGTTAATTTGAGAAATGAAGTTTAATTATTTCAAGTATTGATTCCAGCCTACTGAGTTAATGATTATTGGTAATTGTAAGTTGTAATTTAGCTGACTTGATAATCTGAATGGTATATATGAAAGGTCAAATTGAGATTCTAATAGTAATGAGAGAGTATGCAAGTGTATTGATTATTTGAAGAGGAAAGTGTGAGTGAATTTGAATTATGATCAAATATCTTTGAGGAGAAAAAAATTTATATTTGATCAAGAAGGATCTAGTGTGAAGCAGAACAGAGATCTATAATCAAAAAATTTAGTTGCATCTCATTTAGGTCATTTCATTGCTACTTTCTTACCAATTGTAAATCCTCTAACAAAGTGATAGTTTCATTGAATTGTTCTAAGGACCTTTTGCAAGGCCACTCCTAAAAAGGTGATTAAATCCTCTAACAAGGTCACACCTAAAAGTGTGTTTTGTAACCTTTAACTAGGTTGGCTCCTAATAGGGCTCACTTTAGAAGGGTGAAAATTAGTAGCTAGTTACTTGGTAGTTTTTTCCATATTAGATTTCCACATTAAATATGGTGTCTCATGTGTTCATGTTATTTCTTTTATGCTTTCATATTAATCACTGTGAATGTTTAAGATCAGTAATAAGTAACATACATTGCATTTACCTAGTTACAACATTTTAAGTATGTTTACCGAGTGACAATAGTAAATAGTTTTATCAGACATGTAAGGGATCTATGGATTTGTTTTGTGGTAACTGATTCACCCCCCCTTAGCTACTCCATCTATATTTCCAAAAATTGGTATTAGAGCTTTTGGTGCTTGCAACAAAGGTTTCAAAGACCTAAGCTAAAGATTAGGATGTCTTACAAAAGAGAAATTTCAGGGCTTAGTAGAGATAACGTTTTAGCATGGCAGGGTCTCATGAGACTTCATCTGGCTTCCATTTGTGACTCAGGATTGGAATACCTTGATGAAAAATACACAACTCCTTCTGGTACATTATCTATTGGTGACATTATTGAGAAAAAGACTCATAACACCATGATGATAGACATTGCATCTGCTCTAAGCTATGAGGAATTTAACAATATCAAGGACTGCAAAACTACCTTTGAAATGTGGAACAAGTTGAAAGATACCTACAGTGGTGATGACAATGTGAGGAGAGCCAAAGAAGAAAGCCTTATAGGTCAATTTGATTAGATGAGGATGAGAAAAGATGAAAACATTGTTAAATATGTTGAAAGGATCAAAGCTTCTAGAGGAGAGATCAATGAAGAAATAGTTGTAAGTAAATTTCTTAGAACATTGCTTCCCACTTATGTAATTACAGTATCTACAATTCAAGAAATAAGGTGTGAAACAAATCATAAGATAAATTTGGATACCCTGGTAGGAAGATTGACAACCTTTGAGCTAGATAACTATGACAATTATATTCTAGCTTCTAAGAATATTGAATTTGCATTTGAGGCCATGCTTTCACTTAAAGAAAGATGCAAGAGAATAAAGGACACCTAGTTAGAAAGTGAAGAAGAATCAAAAGAAAGTTCTGACAATGATTTTGAAGTTGTTGAAGCTCTACTTGCAAGGAAATATTCTAGAGGTAGAGGAAAATACAAAGGTAAATTTTCCCTAATCTCTTTTTCATGTGAAGAAATTGGTTATATTGTAGCCAGGTGCCCAAAAAAAGCTAGCATGGATGACAAGAAAGGTCACAAGTGCAATTTCAAAAAAGATTTCAAATCATTCAACGAAAAAGGTAAGAAAACATGTTTTATGGCTAATGATTCTAATAATAGTGAAGATGAAATAGTTTACATTACTATGAAAGATTAATATGGTGATGATGAAGAAGATAAGATGGCACTTATCTCTCATGGGAGCAAAAATGATACATGGATCATAGCTAGTGGATTTTCACATCATATGACTGGTGACAAAACAAAGTTTGAACACTTTGAAGACTATGATGGTGGCAGTGTATGGTTTGGAAATAATGAACCTTGTTGCATAAAAGGAAGAGGTCAAATCTCATTAACCAAAGAACTTGTATGTGATAATGCCTATTGGGTTGAATGATTTAAATATAATCTATTGAGTGTGGCATAGCTAATAAATATTGGATTCAAAGTGGAATTTATTCATGGCAAGGCAAGACTGCTCGATGACAAAGGAAAACTAATTGGATCAAGCAAATAAGAAAAGGTAATTTGTTTTATCTTGATCTTGGTGAGTGCTCATGTTTTATTTCTCAAGTTGAAGAAAGTTGGTTATGGCACAAAAAGTTATATTATGTAAATTTTGATAATATGGGGGTATCTGTAGGATCATGGTCAACAAAAACTATGCTCTTAAGTGGCAATAACAATCAAAAAATTAGGGTTATGTCAATATGACATGCAATTTTCTACTTGTTATTAATTTATATTAAAAAGTTGAGAGAAAAGAATCTCTAGAAAATTGAATCTAGTTTCTAAACTAATAGGACTTATCTCAAGAAAATAAAAAACTGATTGGTCAAAATTTTGAATTTTAATGCAATATGACAAAAAAAAGTCAGAACAAAAAACCATCTTAATCAAAATCAAATGATAATGTTTTTTAATAATATTCTAGATATAAGTAGTAGACTCATGCCTAGATGTGACACATATTTTTGGGTATTTTTATTCTAAATAAATAATTAATAATTAATTTTTGACTTTATTATTTTTCAAATTAAAAAAATCTCATGTTTGACCACCTTAACTAATTCAAAAATTTGCAAAATTCAATTTTACTTATTTTTCCTTAAGTAGAAGAAACATAGAATATGATGCATCTTTTGGATTTAAAAAATGTTGTACCATTCGAAAGTTATAGTTTCTTTTCAAGTAGTGTGTCTGTTAGCACTTTATACGTAACTCCATTAGAAAATAAGTAATAATTACTTACTAAACTCATAATTTGACAAACCTTACATTTATGAAAATATAAGAACATTATTAAGAAACCCTTTTCATTTCATCAAATTTTGGTGAGAAAAAAGTCATCAACTACATGTTTGAAGTAAAAATCACATGAAAAAAAGCCAGAATCACATTTTAAGGATGTTTCTAAAGTTGACCATATAGGTTTGGTATCAAAGATATAGTAGACCTTATAAAGGTATTAATTATTTTCATTATTATAAGGGTGGGTGGGAAAAAAGTTGGAATAAATTTTTAAATGGTTTGAGGTATTTTAGAACTACAAATTTTTTAGATCACCAATTTTTGGCACACCATGATCCTACACATAACCATGGTGAAAATAAGGAAATTTAAGAAAGTAAGATGTATTCCTAGTTTGAAGAAACCTGATGTTGGTCTATGCAAGAATTGTTAGATTGGTAAAATGGGAGAGACTAGTTTTAAAAGAAAAAACTATCACTCTGGAGATATTTTGGAAATTGTGCTTATTGATTTGTGTGGACCTATTGGAATTGAGAGCTATAGTGGAGATAAATTCTTCATTCCTTTTGTTGATGACTACTCTAGAATGATGACTATTATGTATCTAAGATAGAAGTCAAAAGAATTTGAGAAATTCAAATGGTATTTTGACAGAATAGAGAAGAAAATAGGAAAAAGATTGAAATGCTTAAGATTAGATATAGGTGGTGAATTCATCTCCAATGAATTCAATAACTTTTTCATTGAAATGGGAATCAAAAAATAGATATCAACCCCTAGAACTCCTGAGTAGAATGGGATAGATGAAATGAGGAACAAATCTATCATGGATTGTGAAAGGACTCTAATGATTGAAAAGAATATTGCTATCAAATACTAGAAGGAAGCTATCAGCACTGCAATTCATACCTTAAACTGAGTACAGTTAAAGAAGGACTCATTCAAAACCCCCTATGAGTTATGGTATGGCTATAAACCCAATGTAAGTTGCCTAAAAGTATTTGGAAGTAAATGTTACATCTTGAAAGAATCTAGAAAAGGAAAATATGATGTTAAAGGTGATGACAATATATTTTTAGGATATTCTTGCAAGAGTAAGGCATATAGATGTTTGAATTTGTCTACTCACAAAATCATAGAAAGTGCACATGTGAAAGTTGATGAGTTTGCAGAAAGGATTGAAGAAGAAAGAAAAAAGGAACTAGAAGATTAAAGGAGATTTGATTACATTGAACTTGATACATTGCCAGACACATCTGTCAATCAGGAGACTTCTACTCCTGAGACTTCCTAAGTCACAGAGTTGGAAGAAGTTCAAACCAAGTCACAAGGACCCAAGTCACATACTAAAGCTACCGAGACAATGCCTACCAAGTCTGAGAAACCAGAACAAGAAGTTGAAGTTTAAGAGGATGGTCCAATGCAATTCATTCAAAAGGAAAAGAACCTATATTGGCAAAGTATGTCAAGAGGAATCATGCACCAAATCAAATTATTGGATATAAATCAAAAGGTACTATGACAAGAAGTAAGCCAAAAGGTACATGTTTACTTGCTGATTTTGAACCTAAAAATGTCAAAGATGCATCAGAAAATGAAAGTTTCATTGAGGCTATGAATGAAGAGATAGAGAAAATAGAAAAGAAAAAATTTTGGACTCTTGTACCTAGGCCTAAAGATAAAAATGTGACTGGAAAAAAATGGGTATTCAGGAATAAGTTGAATGAAGATGGTAAGGTATAAAGAAATAAAGCTAGATTGGTATGTACAGGCTACTCTCAAGAAGAAGGAATTGATTATGGCGAGACTTTTGCTCCTGTTGCAAGATTGGAAGGTGTTACGACCTTACTTGCATATGTAGCACTTAAAGGATTTAAGGTATATCAAATGGATGTTATATCAATATTTCTTAATGGTATTCTTGATAAAGAAATCTACATTGAACAACCTGAAGGTTTTGTTGATCTAGAAAAAAGGGACATGGTCTACAAATTACACAAAGCATTGTATGGTCTAAAACAAGCTCTTAGAGCATGGTATGAGAGATTTCATAATTACCTTATTCAGATTGGTTTCTAGAGAACTAATGATAATAGTAACTTGTACATCAAGGAAGGACCAAACAACGAGATTTTTTTGGCAAAAACATTTGTGGATGATACTTTTTTTTATAGGGAATAATGATTAATGCAAAGAATTTTTAGAGAAAATGAACAAAGAATTTGAAATGTCTATGTTTGGTGAGATTAAGTTCTTTGTTGATCTACAGATTTAGTAGAACAAGAATGACATCTACATCACTCAATCTAATTATATCAAGGAGATACTCAAAAAGTTTGGTATGGAAGATTCGATACTAGTTGGAACCCCCATGTGTACTAGACTAAAGCTTACCAAAGATGATGATTCAAAATAGGTAGATCAGACCTTATATTGATCAATGTTTGGAAAATTATAGTATGTAGTTCATACAAGGCATGATATTGCTCTTGCACTTGGTATAGTAGCAAGATTCTAAGAAAAACCTAGAGAAAATCATATGATGCAAATCAAAAGAATCTTAATATACTTGAAAGGTACTGAAGATTATGGCTTATGGTATAAACTCAGAAGAAATCTGGACTTAAAAGTATTTACTGATGCTGATTGAGCAGGAAACATTGATGACAAAAAGAGTACAAGTGGTGGAGCATTCTTTCTTGGAAAAAAGTTAGTATCTTGGACAAGCAAAAAGAAAAATCACACATCCCAATTTACTACAGAAGCAGAGTATGTTGTAGCAATAGTGAACTGTTCTAATATTCTTTGGTTTAAACAGTTGTTAGAAGGAATGAAGAATGAGATCAAAGAACCAGTTGTCATATTTTGTGATAATATAAGTGCAATTAACATATCAAATATTCTAGTTATGCATTCCAAAACCAAGCACATTGCTATAAAATACCACTCTGTCAAAGAATTGGTGTAGGACAAGGAAATCAGATTGGAATATGTCCATACAAAATAATAGATTGAAGAAATATTTACCAAGCCATTACTTAAGGATGCATTCTTTTATCTAAGAGGTAATAAGCTCACTAAAATAATTTTTTAATGATGCATCAATAGGAACCAAGTTGGAGATCTATCAATTGATGTAGCATAATCAAGGGAACACTGCATATGAATTAGTACTCAAGGTACATTGATACTCATTTGGAATGTGTTTTCTTTGACATGTGTTTTCAAAGTGAGATATTTTACTGTCATATCTTTCTAAAATTTGTTTGAGGGAAATTTTATTATTTGGAAAAGAAGCTATGTAATTCCATCACAAAGGGAGATTACTGCATTAGAGAAGTTTGTGGCATAAAATCTAAGAGGGAAAAAACTTTCTGTCAAAGAAAGTCTTCTTTTCAAATTTCATTGTGTTATGACATGTTGTGTTGCCATCTATGCCAAAGAGAGAGATTTTTGGATACAATGGCCTAATTGTGTGTTGTATTTTATGTTACACAAATTTCATATCAATTGGCAGACAATGCTTACCAAACTCACTTCATCAGCAAAGCAATTTTTTGTGTCTACCAAGCATTGCTTGAAATTACTCTGCATAGACAATGTCTATTGAGCTCACTTGAGCTTCAAAAGAAATTATGGTAGGAAGTAGTGTTAACCAAGCTCTCATGGTTAACAAAGGCAAGTTAGTGTTTACTAAGTTTACTTGGTTGCCAAAGGATTTTTGTAGATTGTCAGTATTAACCAAGCTTCTGTTGGTCAACATAAAAAATCATTTTAGGATTAGTGTTTACTGAGTAGGGTCAGCCAATGCAGGATTTTGTTAATTTGATAAATAATGTTTAATTATTCCAAGTATTGATTCTAGTTGAATAAGGTAATGATTATTAGTAATTTTAACTTGTAATTGAGCTGAATTTATAATCTAAATGGTATATATAAAAGGTCAAGTTGAGATTCTAAGAGTAATGAGGAAATATGAAAGTGTATTGATTGTTTGAAGAGGAAACTGTGAGCAAATTTGAAGGATGATCAAATATCCTTGAGGAACAAAAAAGTTATAGTTGATCAAGAAGGATCCAGTGTGAAGTGGAACAGAGATCTGTAATCAAAAAATTCAATTGCATCTCATTTAGGTCATTTCATTGTTATTTTTTTAGAATTGTAGCAGTGATTCTAAAATCTCTTAAGTAGAGTTGGTTTCATAGCTAGTCGTAAATCCTCTAACAAGGTGATAGTTCCATTGAATTTTTCTGAAGACCTCTTGCAAGGCCAATCCTAATAGGGTAATTAAATCTTCTAACAAGGTCACACCTAAAAGTGTGTTTTCTAACCTTTAACTAGGTTGGCTCCTAATAGGGCTCACTTTAGAAGAGTGAAAATTAGTAGCTAGTTACTTGGTAGTTTTTCCCATATTAGATTTCCACATTAAATCTGGTGTCTCATGTGTTCATGTTATTTCTTTTATGCTTGCATGTTAATAACTATATATGTTTAAGATCAGTAATAAGTAACACACGCTACATTTACTAAGCTACAACATTTTATGTACATTTACTGAGTGACAATAGTAAATAGTTTTATCAGACATCTAAGAGATCTGTGGATTTGTTTTGTGGTAACTGATTCACCCCCCCTCTTAGTTACTCCATCTCTATTCCCAACTCTAAGAGCAAGACATAGGGAAGCACAACATGAGATATAGAGGAAATAACATAATTCAATTAATTCAATGTATATCAATAGAAATTTCTTACAAAAGTACAAGCATAAGGTCTACGTAGTTTAGCATTGATCAAGTACTTAATTTTCTCAAGAGCTTACTCTCTAGATCTTATCTCTAAAAATACTATGTCTAGTTATAGAATTCATTACTTAATATAGCCTTAAGACAGACAAGTCATCTAGAAGATCACAATTAGGAAACATACTACACAAATAAGTGTCATCCCTCAAGGAAAAATGAGCGACCACAAAATTAAACATAAGTAGAGGTGCAAGCTTAGGAATAGGTCCACACAAGATCAAAGAATTCACATAAAAGTCATGAGTTATCACATAGATAGAATTAATTAGTATAGGAAATTCTCACATGTTACATGGTGGTCAAAGAAAGAACACTTCCAATAAAGAATGAATAAGAATGCACTAGTGAAAAATATTAAGAACCATGATGAATCGATAAGATTCATGATATGTCAACTCAATGAACTTATTCTTATAGATGAAACTAAGAAAGAAAAGAAAATGTGTTTGTATGATTAACAAATTAGAAATAAAAAGAAAAGAAAATTTGTTTTGACTGACACTTGATTAAGTTAATTAACCAAAGATGCTCCTGCATCACATACACAAACATGGCCAAATTTCTAGTAATGATATTAGTGTTTGAATACTCCCCAAAATATTTGGCCATCACTTCTAGAACTTTCACATCTAAAAATTCCAATGGAAGATGAGGAATTCCAATACAACTTGAGATTGGTCCATTAAAATGAGAAACTAGCTCAAATTGAGGGTGTGATTTATAATTGTATAGTAACATTTCCTAGAATCCAAGTGCAAGAGGGTGAAACATAGAGATAGTCCTTCCCAAGAGAAAAGGAGAAGGAAAAACAACCTTTAGGAATAGATAAAACCCCAAAAAATCCTTTTAGACCTTTGGAAGGGTACACCCATTTTTGGACTAAAATAATATTTTTCCTTCACTCATTGAACTTACCAGTTTCATTTTCGTCAAACATCAATCCAAGAAGCCATCCATAATATTAAAACACTTATTCTCAAAATTCTAAACAATCAAAACACCATTTTTTGAAAATGGGACATTTTTATGAAACAAATCTTCTAGAACTCCTTCTAGCCCACCCTCACAAATTACAATGAATCATTCATCAAAGCAAGAGCAAAGGGAACTTTGATTTATAAAATCCTACAAACCCACTATTTTCTAGGAACATTAGAGACAAACTTCTATCAATCTCTTAATAAGAATATAACTCACGTTGGATTAGATCTAGCACAGTTTAGCCATGAGAACCCTTTTTTCTTTGCTAAGGTAGATGCCTTCCATATTTCTTTCTTGTCTATTGTTCTCCTAGAGTTATTCAAATTCTCTACTGTGGATAGTTCCCAATATCACGAACGATCTTGTCCTAGAAGATTATATGGTTCTCATATAGAATATTAGTATTGTTAAACTCAATTACCTTAGATAAGGAAAAATACGGGGATTTCATCTATGACGATGGAGAATTTGTCTAACAATGGTCAATATAGGAGGGTTCCTAGGATCCTCACTAAACTAGAATCTTACATTGGCTTAGTCTCTAACATGATTTGTGTTAAGGTCATAGGAATTTCTTTTATAGCTATAATTCATATTTGGGTTTGTCTAGCACTAGAGTTATCTAAGGATTTATACTTGAGTCAAAATAATATTTATTCTACTCTAGGTCCTATGGGTATGGACTACAAGTAGCCCTTGTACATGCAGATCCTATAGAGGTGGAATCAAAAGTTATTTTTGCTATTGATTCATAATCTTCGTCTTGATCTTAAAGGGAGACAATTACTAGTAGAGTGTATAGAGGATCCAATAGTGAAACAAAGATGCTTAGATAGAATATGTTTCAAACTAGTGGGCTACATGTGACCGCTCCTTGACTCAGGTTAGTGACTATCCTCAACTTCTTGTTGTGGTTGACCACTTTCTTACCTTCCTCCTTCATCTTCCATTGACTTTATTTCGATAGAAGTTTTGACAGAATCTTGTTTTTTCTTCCTTTATTTTATTTTCAATTTATATTTTTATCAATAATATAATTAAAATGATTGAAAAAGTTAATTTTTAAACACTGTGACTTGAAATAATAGTTTGTTATATTTAAATGAAAGTATAGTATAATTTATATGAAATGATAATAATTAGATATAAAATTAGAAAAATGAAATTTTGTTTATATCTTTAATATACTGACATTGACATTAAACGTGTTATCCTCATTCACTTACATTGCAATCCATGTTTGCGAATTTGTAAGTAGTCAATGAGAGTTCATTTTTTGGTAGCTTCGTACATTGATGTAAAACTTAATCACAATCTCAAAAGTCAAATTTAGAAAGGAATTTGCATGGCTGACTATTTTCACCAACAACTCAAAACCTCAGAAGTTGACATTCTCTTCCCTTCTTCACGTAAACGGTTTCTATCTCCACTGTAAACCCAATTCTCTTTGCAACC
The DNA here is from genome assembly GCA_028749045.1 of Cupressus sempervirens. Lineage (NCBI taxonomy): Eukaryota > Viridiplantae > Streptophyta > Pinopsida > Cupressales > Cupressaceae > Cupressus > Cupressus sempervirens. Next base: position 67,018,414 of record CM053784.1, read on the forward strand.
TGGAACGACTAAATCTTCCTAAATCTTCCTAAATATTGATCAAGGGAGGGCAATTTCCTCTAATTTTGAATTGTCTTCTCCGCGTAAACACAATTTCTCCGTTTTCTCTTCTGATTCAAGGCAAACATCATAGATGCGAATCATAGAAACGTTATTGTTGGTTGACGTTGTTGATGAAATGTGTGCAGTGAAGGCGCTGGCAAGCCTTCGATTCAATGCTCGAGTTCTACAAACAACGGATTTATAGGAAATGGAGGAAAAGGAGGAAGTATTATCAGCATTGATGCTTTCAAATTAGCTAGATTTGCACCTTTCCTCTCAATTTGGATATATTATTGTATTGTTTTCGATTGATCTGTTACAATAGGGTTCATGTCTTAGTTTTCTTGCTTTTCATTGATTGATTCTTATAATAGTCGTCTATAGTAGTCGTCTGTTCTCAACATTCGAACAGACTTCTATCGTAATATCCAGTGCCAATTCATTGTAATGTGTAGTTGATTTTTTCATTATTAAAATAGTTGCTTTTATTTTGTATTTCTCTTGAATAAATAAATATACTAAATTTTTTATTTTAATATTTAATTTTCAAAGATCAGTTGTTCCATGGTTAGCTCCACAAAGAGGAGATTCTAGGGACTTCAAATTACAATCTATCTAGAAAATTGTGATAAGATTAAAGGTAAATTGATAGTTCTTGTTTAGTACAAGAACAATATAATTAAAATGATTTATAATGTTAATAAATTATTATAAATATTGTTGGGCATAAGAATGTATTGAAGGGAGTTGACATATACAAAAAAATCAACATCTTTATTGAAGCTATGTGAATATTGTTTAAATTATAATATTGTCAATTTATATCTTGTATCAATATTGACAAAGACAAATGGTAAATGTTTAAATGTTAAATACATCAATAATACATTAATAAAAATTCACTAAATTATTAGAAGAAAATTGTAACACCTTCTTCGTTTGATCAAGAGCAAAGATGGGAGTATTAGTTCTTTGATGGCGATTGTAGCTACACAACACAAGAAAAAGCAACGATCCCTAAACAGTTTTTTGTAATAAATTTTTTGCCAACATTAAAACACATTTTTTTTGGTAAAGGTGGGACAGATAAATGTTGATGGTTGTATTATAATTCTTTGTTAATCTTTATTGATACAGTTGTAGAGGAGGGGTTTATCAAGCATATTGCTTGTCATATGATTTTGTTTTCTCTCATGACAAAGCAATTGATACAAAATATAGACATGATAAAAAATAATAGTAATATCTTTTATAGAAATTGTGGAAGTTTTGATTAAGTAAAAACAAGTTTTGAAAGGACTCAAAACCTTGTATAAAGGGACAAGAAAGTTAAAACAACGAGAATCTTAAAACACCTATCGAAAACCACCCGACCAACAAGAGGGACACATAAAGGTTCCCATCAAGAGGGCAAACAACACAAGAGACCATAGACCATCAAGATTTACATTTTGGTCTATTCTTTTGAGAACATGAAGACATATCAAATGGAAGTTTGGAGGATTTTCCTTTTTTTCTTTTAATTAAAGTTCACCCATCCTCCACCTTTCCCATAGCTTTCTGTCAATCCCCACTAACCCCCAAAACCCCCACAGTAGGAGAACCACCAACAATATTCTAGACAAAGTCAATAGGAGAAGAGACAACAACAAAATTCTTACTCAAAGTTGTCAAAGGAAAAATAGAGTTAGCTATAGGAAATGGATCAGCAACAATCTTTTGAGTCAAAACCGTCATAGGGACAACATGAAAATCATTAGAGAGATCAAAAAAATCCTCATGCAAAGTGAGATCAACATGAGAGGAGCTATCCAACCCATCTAGATCCAAAGAAACTTTCTAAACGATATAGTGATCATCTAAAACCCCCAACCACCATGAAGGTGATTTCTTTGATCTAACCTTATTAGAGGAGAGCAAGGAGATGGTTGGTTTTATGATGTTTCCTACATATGAAGGAAATACCTTCATAATCAAGAAGTTGAATTGAAGAACCACTTGAAGAAGCCAACTTCAACATAGTAGGGAGCCCCTTAGAGATATCCATCTCCATATGGATATGAGCATACATTGTCCTATAGACATTGGAGGACATTGAATGAACCAATAAGAAATCCCCAAGGGCTTCCCCCATAGCCTCCAATATTGAGTCCTACCACAAGCTAAGGGGAAGATTTGGCAACCTAACCCACTCAGGAATCCTATTAAAGGACTTAGTAGTTGGATTAAATGTCAAATACCAAGGTTTAGCCATTAGGGCAAACCTTTCATCCCAAGAGAAACGATGACATAGGATGGCATTCCTGTATTCAACATTAGAAAATTTTACAATAAAAAAACCCCCTGCCATAGGGTAGATCTAAACTAACCATAGCCAGATGAGACCCCTTCCTCAAAACTAGAGCATTAATACCCACTTCAAAAGTAGCCACATCTACATAAGATATAGTAGATCAACCTACAGTAACTCAAGATACATCGGGAAAGGTATCCATATCTAGAGCATCAATTTTAGATCCTACGGTGATGATCTTAGCCATAGTAGGATGGGGCACAAGATTCACTCGGATGGAAGAAGCTACATGAATAGATGCAAAATAGAGTTGAGTCATAGTAGAGGAAACCACTACACCATAGGCATCCACCACAATAGCACAGTCTAGAGCCAAAGTTTGAAATATATGGGTAGGAGCATTATTTTGAAATGCATGGGCAAAAGCCATTAGGAGGAAAATTCTTGAAAAATCTAGAATGTGTGGAAGTTTTTTACCCTTTACTACTATATTTGGTCAAATGTGTTGATGTCTTAAAATTCCTATTATAGTTCAATAAATAGGTAGCTTAAGGCTCGCAATTTCTCTTTTCTTCACAATCTTAAATTTTGGCTAACAAAAAGAAAGCTCACAATAATCATTATATTAAGTAATCTCATAAATTCCTTAGAAAGGTGGCCTTGATTATTCTATTTATGGCCTACAAGACATGAAAGAACTACAAGACATGAAACAAAAACTTTATTAATGGTAGTTCAATATGACACTTACTTGGTATTCTTTCAAAGTGACCCCCATCTTGTACTATTGCTACAACTTTTTGTGTAGTCATCTATTTTCCATCATTCTTTCCTTCTTTAAGATCCCTACTTTCTTTCTTCTATTTTATTAATGCCATCATTCCACATTTAAATTGTGGCCACTCATAATAAATATAACTGAGATATGATGATGTTAACCCTAAAAATTAATAAAATCTAGCAATATTTTAAAACAACATTTGTTCATAGAAATAATCCCAATATAAAGAAACCCATAAATTCCACAAGCATTGGTAAGTCATGTTGATACCTATGATGCTACATCTTTGTTGGACACATTTTGAACTTGGTTCTCCTATTTTTCTTGAGTATTTGAAATGGGTCTTGAATAAGAAATTTGAGCCTTGAACATGAACCAAAAATTTGAAATTTGAAAGTTCAAAGTATTAGAGGCATCTTTTCTAAGCGTCGAGAAACTTTTCTTAAGTTCAACCTTTATCTAGTTAGTGCCTTGAAGATGAATCTTGAACCTATTAGTTTGAAGTCCATTGATTCATTTTTTTACTATTATACACACAACATGAAGTGTCATGTTTTATAGATGATTTAAGTGCTCTATTCAACTTGAAACTTGAACCACTAAAATTAGTTCAAGTTCATAGTCTTATGTCTCCATAGTTTGTTGCTTAATCATTTCATACCTATTTTTTTGAGCACTTTATTCTAACATTTCTTGACAATCTCAAATTAAATCTCAAATTGAATATACTATGGTTAAAAATTAAAAGTTCATGAGCTTAAGAGAAATCCTCATATAGATACATAGCAGTACTAAGATATTTAATCTTTCTAAAAATGATGAAAAAATGGCAAATTAATGTTGATTGGTTAAGATGATGATGGGATGAAAGTTTTAGTACATGTAGAAGTGAAGGAACTCATTAATGAGTAAGAGATCATGATAGATCAATAATTTCCAAATCATTTAGTGTGAATGTTCTCTTGGTATGTATTACCTAAAAAGCCCCTTGTTTTGGTAAAACTCATAGATTATTGGACAAATCCAATATGGTGTGCCTTCTTGGTCTTTGACATGAATAAAAAACTGTGTCTATGTCGAAAGTTATTTTATGAAGTGCAACCATGGTGAATAGGTTCTAGAACTAGAAGTTGAACCCTATACAAATGAGGAAATTCAAGATCAAGTTCAGGAATGACAAAGGATCACCCACACCTAGTCATAAATGGAAAAATTATAAAGAGGTCATGGTAATCCTAGATATGGATCCTAGTGGAAGATAACATCTACATAATCCATTGCCAAGAGTCCTAAGAAAATGATGGACTAGATGGATCAAAAAGAGAGAGTGAATGACAAAGTTAATAATGTAAGTTCAAATGCACTAGCTATTGAGATCTCATTAGGATCTATCACCCCTCAAACATAAAAAAATATTCACACTCCTAATTTGTTCGACATCTCATTTACAAAGAAGAGTACCACAATGCTTATCAACCTTCTAGTGTAGGATATGGTGGACAAGTACCTTGGCTTGAGTCCCAAGAGTAAGAAACAAAAAATTAAAGCTATGCTAGATGTGGACGATAAAAAGGGCATTGGATAGAATAAATTTACAAGCCCACTAATGAAAAAAAATAGGAAGAAGTCCATCCACAACACAACATGGTGGAAAGAACTAAACTTGGGATGACGACTAGGGTTGATGGAGATACAACCCAAGTACAAAATGGACACAACAAGAAAGGGAAAACTTTTTTAACTATGAAAATATGCCAATACACTTAGTGCAGAGAAAATAGACTCCAAAACATGCCCTATGAGCTTACAATAGTATAAGTCTTGAGATAATTTCTTCTCCCAATACCTTCTCTCAAACTCCTCTCTGAACTGCCTTTTACATTGCCAGAAATGTGCTTAAATAGATCCCAAAGGGTTAAGGATTAGGAATACATTCTAGAAATTACTACTTGGAATCCACCACCAAAATGGAAGGCTCCCGAAGTTTCTTTAGACGTTGGTGCAAAATTAGAAGAATCCAAAAATGGTAGCCAAACTTCTAGAAGGCATTACTTTTGAACCATAGCTCTGATTGATGAACCATTTAAATTTCCAGAAAGCTCTCAAAGTGCTCTATATCCCTACAAACTAGCTTCACTCATTCCCCATTTTTAAAGCCTGTATGAGGTGATTTAGTACCTTGAACTTGACTTTGAAGCATTCTTAGGAGGTCTCTAGAAATTGAAAAACTATGATAACTTTCAAACTGTTGAGCCTTTTGACCTAATTCTTTTTCTGGAATGTTCTAAATTACAATTTTAATCATCTGTCCAATTTAAACCTTCTAACTCACCATAATTATGGCTCAATTACATAGTCCTATTTTTTTGGCATTTACATGTATCCCAAGGTGCTTAAAAACTCTAACTCAAAACACTAATAGTGGAGCTGTGAGAATTGGAACCTTTATTTGACCCAAATGGGTATCTTGAAATGAAAACACATGAAATAGAAACTATGTCTAGGTTTTTTTTTGGGTGACACAAGACTACCCTTATACCTCTAAATGCTCCTGCATCAAGGGTTTTTGACATGAAAATCTTTAATCCTAGTATCAAGAAAATTGAATATAAAATTTAGAAGGATTAGAAAGACAAAAAAGAATTGAGAAAAACCCATAGAGTTAACAACAATGTATATCCATGTCCTACAAAATCTTGATGCATTAGCCATTTGAGGTAGTGCTTGAGTAGTAGATGTTACTTCCCTTGCTAATCAAAGATTCATTGACCAAGTTAAATAGGCTAGACCATTAGCGGGAGTCTATAATGATTGGATAGGTACTACAATGGCCAATGGGGTGAGTTAAATCTCTGAATTAATTCAAACTAAAACACGATTAGATATCATGGTAGAAAAGATGGAGTTTATACTAAATGTGTGGGAAGATGAGAAAGTGAAGTGGGGCAAGTACATCATCTAGATTACAGAGGTCTAAACATATGGTATTGCTAAGTTCTCGATAGACATGTCTGAAGTTATCATGGATGTTGATTTTGTTTTCATTGCAAGAACCAATTTAGAGTGAAGAAACATAACCATCAAGCATGGCCTAGAGGAAACATTAAAGTTGTTGAGGGAGATGCAATGTCTCAAGTAGATCTTGGAAATGATATGAAGTGTATTGATGTTAGGATCATGAACTTTTAAGACAAACATGAAAGCAGAAGCCAAGAGGTATTGACATCCTTTTACAAAAAAATGAAGATAGCAAAATAAATTTTAGCGATGAGAGTCATTAATTTTTCCACCATCACTTATGTAGACTCCATCATGATTTTATACAAGAATCATTTCAAAGGAGATGAAAAAAATTGGGCCCTATTCAAAAGATTGAGTGCATGTTGAAAGTAATGTTGGAGTAGATCAAAGTGCCCCTACAAAAGGATTTACTCAAAATTTTCCCCACTTATAAAAAATGGAAGTACACAAGTGCTAGACTTACTAAATCCCATTGTAAGAACTAAAAGATTATTAGATAGGATTTAAGGGATACTTTCCTTAGTATACTTTTCTTTGAAATCAGTTGTTTCAAAATTTATGTTTAAGTACATTGGTTTGTAACTCTTATGGGGATTTAACTTTTGAAACTAAATCTTAAAGCCATGCATGTCCATATAAGCATTACTTTGAGATTTTGATGCAAGAGAATCCTAGGCTTTCTAACAATCCTACATGTTGGAGTCGAGTGCTAGTGGTTTCCAATTGTCTGTTACTACTAAGTAGTTTAGTAGAGACCAAGTTATTATAGCTCTTAGTGGATGCAAAGTTACTATAGGTCCTAGTGGGTCTCAAGTTATTATAGCTATTAGTGGATGTTGAGTTACTATAGCTCTTGGTGAGTGTCGAGTTATTGTAGTTGTTAGTAGATATTGAGTTGTTGTATTTGCTAGTGGGCGCCAAGTTATTGTAGTTCCTAGTGGATGCCAAGTTACTATAGCTAGTGGATGTTGAGTGTTTTTGTATGTTCTAAATGCTAGTATTTGTTTTGGTTTTGTTCGTGTTGAGTTTTTTGTGAGCTAACTTTTGGTATTTAATCTTTATATGGTTATTTAATTTGTGTTGTGCTCAACTTGTGGCTCAACATATATTTAATGCGAGGGATTTTAATTTATTTTGTAATGCATTGAGATGCCTTTTGGCTTAGTTCGGTATAAGTAAAGTGTTTTGTGGCATAGCTAGATAATTTATTCATTGAGAGGAGTGAAGGGGATCATGTAGATGCAAATTTTGAAGAGACAGGTGTATGGCTTGAGAATAGAGGATTTTCTTGGTGGACCTAAGGGTACAAGTGTGGATTTTCTTGGTTTTCTTATCAAATTGTGGATATAGACTAGTTGGAATCAAGTTTGTTGGCAAATCTTGTTGGGTTCTGTAGAACTGATATTGTAATCATTGTTTGTATTTGGCTAACCCAAAAGGCCTTACAACTAGACATATTGCATGTAATCAGTTATATCTATGAATAAAGAGTTTTGATTTGGTATTAGATCTTGCATTATTGTTTTTTGGTTGTTTGTTGAGGATTTGGACATCTCCTTTGGTGATTCTTCTGCCTTGCACTATGTCAGATGGCATCAGAGTGAAGGTTTTTTCCTAAGTGTGTTCATAGATTGTAGAAGTTGTCGCAGGTTACACTAGGACTTATAGAGAAGATTGATCTTGTGATTGATTTATCTTCTAGATTGGTGGATCTATTGCTTAGGGTTTGCTAAAATTTTAGAAAATGCCTCTAAGAAGATTAGACCCTAGGGAAATTGATGATCTTAGTGATGTTGTGGAAGAAAGGATCTCAGAGAAGGTTATCTCACAAAGCTTAGATGTCATATTGCATTGATGAAGAGTGATATTAATTTTTTTAAATTGTAAATGCTTTAGGTGGTGTACCTAGACATGCATGCACTGAAGGTAGTTATGAGTAAGTTGTTGAAGACTTTGATGTTGATAGATCTAGTAGTGTGGAAGAACTGGTCATGTCAAGAGACCTATTGGAACTAGGGCTAGTTAATTTACTAAACCTCAATCTTAGTTGAAGCTGAAGTATAAGATGGAGGTTTCTAATTTCTTAGGTACTTTGACTCTTGAAGACCCAATTCATTGGATTGATGAATTGGAAGACTATTTTGAGCTTGAGGATATTAAGGATCCACTCAGAGTCAGGTTGGCACAAACTAAGCTGAAAAGACATGTTGCTCTTTGGTGGAAAGAATTGCAAAGAGACATAAAAGAGGAAGTTAAAGTGAGGATCTCTAGATGGAGATTGATGGTGACTAAGTTGAAGGTTAATTTCATTCCTACTAATTATGAACTTGATTATTTTAAGAGATTGCAAAATCTAAAATAGAAAGATATGTTGATGAAATATCATACTGAGGAATTCTACAAGTTTACTATTTAGTCTGATCATAGAGAATTTTCAAAGGGAAAGGTAGCTCGATAGATTAACCGTTTGAGATTCAATATTTAGGATGAGATTGGTATGTTGAATATTTCATCAATTAAGGATGCTTATCAGTATGCCCTAAAGAAAAAGAAGGAGAAGGATAGCTTGGCACAAGCTTAACTGAGTGTTGAAGGTGAACCAAAACTTGTTGATCAGAAAAGGTGGATACGTAGAGGTGAGTTCAAAGCTAATTATTTTAGGTGTGGTAAAGAAGGGCATAGATATTTTGAATGTCCACTTAGCAGGACAACTACTACTATGAATGAGGTTGTATTTCAATAAATTCAGCCTGAGCAAGGATAAAGTTTGTTGGCTCAACGAGTACTAGTTGGTGAGAGGACTTTGGATTCTTGTTAGAGGACTAGTTTGTTCAGGACTTTTTGTAACTCTCATGGTAAAGTGTACAAGGTGATTATGGATGGTGGTAGTACTGATAACCCTTTTTCTAAGGAGATGGTTTAGAAACATGGTTTTAATAGTGTAATATATTCTTATCCTTATAGGATTGGCTGGTTACAATGTGAACATGATGTGGAAGTGAGGGAACAATGCCCTATAGCTTTTCAAATTGGGTAGTATAAGGATCAAGTGTTGTGTGATATTGCAAACATGAACATTTTTCATGTGTTGCTTGGTAGATCTTGGTAGCATGATTGTGGGGTTATGCATGATTGTGTCAAGAATGTGTTTATTGTTGAGAAATGTGGTAGGAAGTTTTCCTTTATTCCTTTGTAGAATGAAGAACTCTATAGGAGGAACCTAAGTATTGGCAGTTGAGTTGAGTTGGCAGATTTTGAGAAGGTTGGAGATCAATGTGGAAAGAAGAATCGTAGCACATCTAAGATGGATGTGAACAAGAATTAGAAAAATAAGGGAAATATTCTACACATTGAAGATTTAGAGGATATGTATGTGAAGAACAAATTTTGGATTTATGTGATGAATCCCAGAAGATGTGTTTCTAGTCACTAGAACATATTTTTGAACCTTGGGTATCTAATGTAGGAGCATCCTATGCTTTCTTGCAATCCTATATATTGGAGCTGACTGCCAGTGGTTTCCAAATTTCTATTGCTGCCAAGTTGTTCAATGGAGAGTGAGTTACTATAGAACTTAGTAGATGTTGAGTTACTGTAGCTCCTAGTGGGTGTCAACTTACTATATCTCTTAGTGGATGCCAAGTTACTATAGGTCCTAGTGGATGTCAAGTTACTTTAGAACTTAGAAGATGCTAAGTTACTGTAGCTAGTGGATATTAAGTGTTTGTGTATTTTTTGAGTGTCGGTATTGGTTTTGGTTCTATTCATGATGATTTTTCTATGAGATGACTTTTGGCATTTAATTTATGTATGGATATTTAATTTGTGTTGTGGCTGACTTGTGGCTCCACGTATATTTAATGTGAGGGATTTAATTTAGTTTTTAATCCACTAAGCCAACTTGTGGCTTAGTTGGGTATAAGTAAAGGGTTCTGTGGAGTCTTCAGCATAGCTAGAGAATTCATTCATCTAGAGTAGTGAAGGGGATTGTGTAGATGCAAATTTTGAAGAGCTAGGGCTACAACCTTAGAATAAGAGGATTTTCTTGGTGGACCTGAGGATACATGTATGGATTTTTATGGTGTTCTTATCCAGTTGTGGATCTAGACTAGTTAGAATCAAGTTTGTAAGTTGATCTTGTTGGGTCTTGCAAAACTAATATTATAATCACTATTTGTATTTGGCCCTAACACAAAAAGCCTTATAGCCAAGCATATTGCATTTAATCAATTATATCTATGAATAAAGAGTTTTGATTTGGTATTATATCTTGCATTATTGTTGTTCTTTTGTTGTATTTATGCTACATGGTTGTTTGATGGGGCTTTTCACACCTCCTTTGGGGATTCTCCTACCTTGTATTGCATCAAATTTTAGGAGGGCCAACTCTTTGGATATTGAATCTTATTTTTAACTATGCTTTTATTCTATGATACATGATATTTGATGCAATGATGTATGGGATCATGTTGTTTTATATATGAATTTTTAGTGTTAAATCATATGGTTTATAGAAGCATATTTTTCATTGTTCTATGGGAGTGAATGTATGCAAAGCTAGTTCTTTATTTACATTACATGTTGATATTGAAACTAGAGTCATAGATTAGCCTTAATTTAATCATTTTTGTTTAAGTTTTATAGTTATAATAAGTCATGTAGCTAATGATTATTTTGAAATTTTAGTTCTTTTTCAATCTCCACATTCTTTTCATTATTATGAGCTTAGTGTTTTTCCTTCTACTTTCTAGTCAAAAATAATTGATAGATTCATTCTTTTAAAATAAGATTTAATTTGTGAAATCTTTGAAGTTAGGAATGTATAGTTCTTAAATATAGAGAGTTATCTATCAAAGGGATGCATTTCTAAGTGTGTATATTTTTTCCTAAAATTGGCAATAAAGTCAAAAATTAGTTAATACTTTAATGAGAAAAAATACTCACTAACATTATTTTATGACTCTACTAGGGAAGCTACTAGTGTGACTAAGGTATTAACTGAACTAGGTATGCTCCATAATGGTCTTGCCACACAAAGATAACTTTCATGTTTTTTAACCAAACTTATGATTTGATAATACTAAAATAACTTATGCGTAATACATTTATAGAAATATTAGCCTAGAAACAATCAATAAACACCCTTAATCCTATCCATCAAGCGAATCCTAAAAACCATAATTGAGATAAACTAGTTGGGAAAAAGTACACCTAGAGTGATAAGTTTAAGGGACTTGTTGTTGGTGACTGTAAAGCTCTAAAGAAGTTCAATTTTGACCCAAACTATACTTATAGGAGAAAGAAAGTTGTTTCATCCATAAGTCAAATTTTTTCACCTCCTAAGACTTCTCTTATCACTAGTAGTTGCAAGCTTTAATAATATAAGGAACCTTAGTTCCATCACATTTCAAATCTTAGCTTCTTAACTTCATATTACTTAATATGACAATAAATGATCCTTGTGGTTCCCAAGTTGGCACTCTAAATCTAGGACCCAATCTAGATACTCTCCCAAAATGTGTGAGAGATGTTCTTCCCAGGTTTAGTGGTGATGGGAAGAAATCTATGTGTTAGCATTTGAGTACTTTTAATAGTGTATGTGGGGTTCTTGATGTTCCCATTGAAAATTTGTGTGTTGGTTATTTGTGCAAAACTTTCAACTAAAGTAGTTGCAAATTGGTTCCACTATATTTCAAATGGAGAAATCATTGATTGGGCTTCTATGATGATTTTTTTTGAAGTGAGGTCCAAAGAAGCTAATGATGAACATACTATCCTATTTTAGCTAACATATCTTAAAGAGGAATTTTAGGAACCTATACAAAATTTCATGAAAAAGTTCAACAAGATATTGTATAAAATACATGTTGCAAAGAGACAAAATGCTGAAAATTGAAAAGGCTTCTTTGTTAATGCCATGCCACCTGACATTAGTTTTCACATAAGGCATAATAGGGTGGTAGATGTTGATGCAACCCAAAAATTAGCCATTGAGCTAGAAGATTACTTGATATCCACAAGGAAATAGAGGAGAGAAGTGCAAGTATATAACTCAGAAACATTCACATTGGGTTCAACTAAACCATTAGTTCAAAGATCTAGTTAATGATATAATAATGATCAAGAGGTAGTTGTCGAAGAGCACTAGGCCATAATAGGATATTCCTAGGAAATATCTGGATCAAGGAGGAGGAACATTTTTGTAAACAACTACATATGCTCCTAGGTTCAAAAAAGTTAATGATAAGAGTTCCTTCTGCTAGTAAGGAAAATATTAGCACATTTGACTTAACAAATCATCATGAATGTGCTTACTACTCAAAAATGGTGAGATACAAGGAAATATAAGTGAATAAGGAAATTCTAAAATAAGACAAAGTTGAGTAGGGAACCTTAGGAGGGCAAGACAACTCTATCAAATATTACCTCAAATATGAGTTTGATTCCAAGCATGGCAGTGATATACTTTTGACTCATGATGACCCTTCTTTCTTTTATCTTACATGAAACCAAAATGGGAATAAGTCCCCTACTTATTCTTCTTCTTCTTACACTCCATTGAAAAATGGGAAAAGACATAAACCAATTTCATAGAGATCCCAAGGTTCAAAGAACTCCAACACCAGAAGTGAAGATATTGAAGGGACATGATCCATAATGTGCATTTAATATTGTTGAGTTCCATAAGTCTAAGAAGCTCCAAATTTCCTTTTTTGATTATTTAAGCTCAAAGCTTAATGAGATATATGTATATTAATTGATCATGTAAGAGGTTTCACTCATCAAAACCTAGCCCACCTAGTGAATTCTATGTCATTCATTGAAGCTCAAATTGAAGTTGAAATACCCCCCTAGTTAAATATGAATCTATACATAATGAAAATTCCAATAATTATAGTGTAATTGAAAGCCAAAATCTAATTTATGTATCCTTATTTATCCACAACCATAAGTTGAGAAACTGTATAATAGGCTCTGGAGCCTATGCTATGTTCTATCACCAAAGCTTTAGATTTTCCTATGGTAAAGACTTTTAGAAAATTCTACTCCATTGATTCAAAGCAAGTTCCCTTGATCAGACATATCAAGGATTGTTAAGTCTCTCTAGTTCAGTTCCCTTATAATAGAGTTAAGTTGACCATGCTAGTCCATCTAGCTACATAATGCTGTTGAGTAGGACATTTTGTAAAGACCTAGAAGGAGAGGTTAAACTAGGTTGGTCTCAAGCTATGATACCAACTAGTAATAAAATAGTTTTACTACACCTTGAGACTATTTCAAAAAATACATCCTTCCCCTCTAAATACCCTACATCTCATATATTATATAATGAATCTAACGTCTCTAATTATGTGATTTTTCTTGAAGAAGATGTGGTAAGTGTGGATGAAGTAGTAGATTAAGGTATATATGGGAGATTCATTTTGATGGAAATTCTTCTTTTGCTAGGTCAAGAGTTGTTGTTTTATTGATATCACCCTTAGGAAAGATAATTCCTAGTTCTTTCAAGCTAGCATTTGAAAATGCAAATAATACTTTTGAATGTGAAGCCCTACTATTGGGAATTGAAGAAGCCAAACATAGGGGAATGAAACTCCCAAAGGCTCACAAGGATACATAATTAGTATTCAAGCAAGTGAAAGATGTTTCTCCTATGAAAAATAGTAGACTAAGGCATTGAAGGAATAGAGACTAGAGTGACTTGTAGGTATTTGGTGCCTTTTCCATCAAATTGATTCCTTGGAAATTCAATGCTAGAGATGATGCATTAGTAGGGTCATTCATCTTTAATGATATTGTACCCCTATTTTCAAGAGGACTTATATACTATAGAATTGGTTTATCTCCCTAGTGTACCTAACAAAAATGATTCTTGATGGGTATTCGATGATGATTCTTTGCAGGCGTTCAATGATGATTCTTACATCAACACCCTATTGAAAGGAATTGAATATTTTAGTTTCCTCTTCTTTGAAGGTTCAAGTTTAGGATGTCGGGATTTCTATCTTGACTCTAGGAATTAACTTGATGTTGGAGTCATCCATGTAAAAGGAAATCAAATTCTCAAAGGACTAGTGGCATTGGAAACACTCTTTGATAGATGAGATCATTATGTAGAGAAAATTGTAAAGAAATATGAAGATTGGTCTAGTGAATGGAAAATGGTAAACATAGGCATAGATGAGAATCCAATATTTGTGAACCTAGACACCTATTATAGTGAGATTGAAAAGATGAAGTTTACAAAGTTCCTAAAATAATTTATTGATGCATTCACCCAGTAAAATAAAGATCTAAAGTACTTTAGGCAAGGCTAGTTCAAGCATCAAACTTCACTAAAACCTATAGTAACCTCATTTAGGCAGAAGTTGGGGAATTATAACCCTAAGGTATCAGATTGCATCTTGAAAGAAGTAGACAATATATGGAAAGAATTCATCATATACCATATACATCACTATACATGGATAGCCAACATAGTGCAACCCTATAAATTTTTTGGTGAAATCAGAACCTCTATAGACTTTAGGAACTTGAACTAGGAAAGTCTGAAAGAGAACTTTGCATCACCAAAGGTGGACCACATTTTGCAGATAATTTTTGAATCTAAAATGATGTCCATGATTGATGTATTTTTGGGGTATAAAAAAATTTATGTATCTACAGAAGACCAACACAAGAAATACTATAATATTCACTAGGGTACTTTCGCCTATAGTTGGATGCCCTTTAATTAGATAAATGTAGTTGAAACCTTTCAAAGGGAAATGAACTCCTATTTTGCACATCACTTGGATATGGTTATTGTGATTTACATGGATGATATTACTATCTTCTCTAGAAGGAGTAAGAAACAACTTTTTTATTTGAGAATGGTATTTCTTAGATGTTGAGAATACATAATCTCTTTAAATCTAAAGAAGTCTATGTTTTGTGTCACCAAAGGTAACCTGCTAGGTTACTTAGTGTCAAAGGATGGAATAAAAATTAATGTCAAATGAGTTTGGGAAATAAAAAAACTATTCTTACCTTTAGACATGAATGACTTTGGCCAAATTAACTTTCTAAGAAGGTTTGGACAAGATTTTGTAGAAACTACTAGGTCTATAGGTAATCTACTAAGTGAGAAGTTGAATTGTAAATTGGATGAAGAAGCCACTCTAGCCTTTGAAGAAAATTTTAAATTTATTATTTGAGCCCTAGTCTTGGCACACTGAGACTGTAAAAAGGATTTTATAAACTATTTTTATGACAACGAGCACACTATGTTAGCCATATTCTTGTAGAGAATGAAAAAGGTAAGGAAGTTCCTATATCCTTCATGAGTATTCCACCAAAGAACCATGAGTTAAGACATTCTCTCAGAGAGAAGCAAGCCTTGTTCTAGTAAAAGAATTAAATTAGTTCCTCTATTACATTTTTCACTTTCATTCCACTATATTTGTCCCCAACATTGTAGTTAAGGGAATTCTCACTCAAAAAGAGATGGACATGAATAAAAGAGTGACTAGTGTGACACAATTTTAGGAACTTGATTTAGAAATAAAGCCTAGAAAAATTGTAAGGAGAGAAGGCTTATGGAAGTTAATTGTGCAAAATAAAGAACTTATTGAAAGAGATGAACCATTAACATTTTTAGTAAGTTTGAAGGATACATGGTTCTCAGATATTACATTCCTTACCTATGGTTGAATGCCCCAAGAATATTATTCGTAAGGGGAAAAGAACCCTATGGTTGAACTCTGCTAAATATGTGATCATTGATGATGTCCTTTAAAAAAAGGAATTAGATGACATGTTTATGTGATGTGTTGATAGTGAAAAATACAAGAATTTGTTGTATGAATTCCAAAATAAAGCATCTAGAGGGAATTTTTCATCCACAATCACAACCTTTAGGATAGTGAAGAATGAATATTATTGACCTAGTAAATACAGAGATGCATAAAAGAGTGTAGGACTATATGATAAGTGTATTCTATTTTTAGGTAAACACCAATTAGCAACATTTCCTTTAAGACCTATAGTTATTAAAGAACCATTTAAAAAATGGGATATGGATTTTATAGGGCCTCTAAATCTTCCTTCAAGTGCTAGACACACCCCTATTTTTACTGTAATAGACTAATCTACCAAATGGGTCAAGGATGTCTCAATAAAAATGACTAGTTTCAAAATAGTGTGCAACTTCTAAAAGAAAACATTTTGGTCTACTAATGAGTACCAAGAAAAGGAGTACCTAATAAGTACATGTTTACCTAATAACTTCTAAAAAAATCTCATCTCTCTACAACATAAATTCTTTTGTGAAATCTTAGCATGGTAAACATGTTCCAAAATAAGAAGTAAAACCCTATACAAATGAGCTATTTCAAGTTGAAGTTCAAGTTTAGGCACGATGAAGGATCACCCTCTCCTAGACTTAGAAATGGAAAAAGTAAAAAAAGGTCATGGTAATCCCAAGTATAGAGCCCAGTGAAAAAAGAAAAAAATATAGAATCCACTACCAAGAGTATGAAAGTTATGTACTAGATGGATCAAAACAAGAAAGTTAATGACAAAGTTAATACTATAAGTACAAATGCACTATCTATGAGGAAACCTTTAGAATCTCAAACCCCTAAAAATTAGAGAAATATTTTGACTCCCAATTGGTTTGACATCTTGGTAAATAAGAAGAGAAAATAGTTCTTGTCACCCTTCTAGTGTAGGATATGGTGGGAAAATACCTTGGTTGGATTCCCAAAACTAAGAAACCAAAAATTGAAGCTTTACTTGATGTGGATCACAAAATAGGGAATTTGATAGCATACATCAACAAGCCCATTAGTGGGAAAAAATAGGAAGAAGTCTAGCCACAATATTTCATGGTGGATAGAACTAGCCTAGAAATGGTAACTAGGGTTGTTGAAATAGAAATCTTTAATGCTAACAACAAGAAAATTTAACGTAGGATTTGAAAGTATTAGAAGAAAAGGGAAAAGAAGTCCATAAAATTAATGTTAGAGTATAGCCATGTTCTCCATAATCTTGATGCATTGGCCATCCTAAATAGTACTTCTATATAGATGTTTCTTCCTAGACTAATCAAAACTTCATTGATCAAGTTAACAGGGATAGCTTAGTAGCCAAAGTCTTTAATGACTGGATGAATACAATGGGGTGAGTTAAATATTTGAATTCATTGAAACTAAAACACTTGTGGTTATGATGGTAGTATAATTGGAGTCTAAAGTAAATGTGTCAAAAGATAAGATAGTAAAGTGTGATGAGTACAACATCCAGATTAAAAAGGTCTAGAGTTATGGCACTATTAGTTCTTGATAGCAATTTTTGACATTGTTGTGTATGTTAATTTCCTATTCATTGTAAGAGCCATTTTAGAATGGATTAACATAACCATCAAATGGTGCCTAGAGGAAACATTAGAGCTATTGAGGGAGATGAAATTTCTCAAACAAATCATAGACAATGGCATAAAATGCATTGATGTTAGGATCATACAAAATGAGGATAAACCTAACATGGGAACCCAAGAGGCATTGATATTCTTTAAGGATGAAATCAAGATAATGAGTGACATTCAAGAGATGATAGTCAAGTATTTTTCTACCCACACCCATGTAGACTTAATGATGATTTTATGTAGGGATCATATGGAAGAACATAGGAAAAATGGACCGTGTTCACATGATTACATACATGTCAAAATTATGGTTGGAGATGATCAGAGCGCCCCTATTAAAGGATTTGGTCAAATTCATTACCACTTATAAAAAGTGGAAGGACGCACGTGGTGGACTTCCTAAACATCTGGAGCAACATGCCAATCTTGCTATCACAATTGAAACCTAATTAGATAGGATATAAGGGATACTTTTCTTAGTATTCCTCTCTTTTAATTTAAAAAAAAACTATACTTAAGTATTTTAGTTTATAACTCCTCAGGGGAGTTGGTTTTAAAAATTGAATCTTAAAGCCTTGCATGGCTATATAAGCATGATTTTGAGATTTTGAGAAGGTGGACTCTCTGGATATTGAAACTTTGTTTTGACTATCATTTTGTATTATTATACTTGATATTCAATGCAAAAATATGAGGGATTATATTTTTTAATATATGAATCTTTGTTATCATACCATATGGTTTATCAAAGAATTCTTTTCATTGTCATGTCGGAGTGAATGCATGTGAGGAAAGTTCTATTTTTGCATTACATGTTAATCTTGAATTAGGAATAATAAAGTAGCCTTCATTTAATAGTTTTTGTTTAAGATTGTTACACGGTGATAATTAGTCATCTGGCTAATCATTTTTGTGAAATTTGAATTTCTTTTCAATCTATACATTCCTTTCATTATTATGAGCTGAGTATATTGCCTTATACTTTTTGGTCAAAAGTAATTGTGAGATTTAATTTTTTAAATAATATTTAACTAAAAAATCTTCCAAGTTAGGAAGTTGTACATGTTAAATATAAAGATTTTGCTATCAAAGGGACTCATTTGTTAGTGTATATATTTTTTTCTAAATTTAGGAATAGAGTCAAGAAACAATTAATACTTCAATGAGAAAAACTATTCACTAACAATATTAAAATATAATACTAGAAATAACTACCGTGAAACAAATGTACAAAGCACTTAAGCTTTGAACCATGAAAAATAAATAAGTAAAAGTTATATCACAAGAGTAGAAAATCATGAAATTTGGTATTGGGACTATGATATTTTCTATGAATGATTAAATTTGAGGAGAGTACAACCACACCTCAATCTTACAAATACACCACAAAATATGGTTCTGATTTCCCTAGTTATTTTAGTAAACATTGATCCTACTGATACGATATGATTCTCCTAATTCACTACTTCTCTTTTAGAATGGAATGATTAAAATAATATAGGATAGATGGGTGGAAGCACAAACCTGTGTCACCCTCTGTGATACCATGGGGTATTTTGGCCATAACAGTTTTGGTCAGAATAGTTCCAGCCGAAAATATGTGGTGGTTTCCTGTGCCGATGTGGCACAAAGCATTTTGGCCAGAATAGTTCTGGCCAAAACCTTGCTAACATAATAAAACTATCGTAAAACTCTTGCAACTATCATTTTCACTCTTGTGTTTCCTAGGTTCCTAGAGAGGAGTTCAGGTGTTTTGGCCACAACGGGTTAGTGTTTTTTTTTTTTCCCTTTTTTTAAAAAAAAATAATGTTTTTTAATTAATAAATGTTAATTGTACTAAAAGTAGTTGTTTTTACCTATTTTGTGAGTGAACTATTTAGAATTTTTTTTAAAAATATATTTTAATTATTTTAATTAATTAAATTGTTTAAAATTGTTTTAGATTGTTTTAGAATGACATTTAAATCAATTTGTTAGCAAAAATGTAGTTAAACATGAGGTAAAAATGTATAAAAATATTAATTAAAAGTGTAGAAAAACATTGGGTAAAAATATAGAAAAACATTAGGTAAAAATGTCAAAAAAAATTAGTTAAAAAATGTAGAAAAATATTAATAAAAAATGTAGCAAAACTTTAGGGCACGTTGTTCAGTTTCTAACATAACCTGATGGATCTAGGTGAAAAAATAATCTCCTATGGTGAAATTAATTTTGACATATTAAATACACCTTCTAACATAACCCTATATTAACTACAATCATAACTTATACCACATTCTAACCATAACATAGGCACTTTACTAACTGAATGAACCACACTTAGATATTCATGATGTTGATTTTAACAACTAGTTATTGTTAGGTAATAATGAGTCTTACATTACCAAACAACACAATAAGATCACTTATGATACATTTTTCAGTACGTTATCCATACATGTGTCTCTTAAGGGGAGATAGGAGTTGTAATAGGTTGACCATACTATTTTTTATAGGATCTAATAAGTCTTACTATGTATTATTAGGATATAATAGGTCTTATTAGGTAATGATGATTCTAACATTACCAAATGACACATAACAACCTCTTATGATACATTTCTAGGTATTTTTATCCATATATATGTTAAGTGGACCTAGGGACTCCTACTAGGTCATTATATCTGTTATAGGTTCTAATAGGTATTCATATGTTTACTAGTACATAATATGTATTGTTAGGTAATAATGAGTCTTACATTACCAAAAAACACATTAAGATCAATTATGATAAATTTTTCGGTACATTATCCATACATGTGTGTCTTAAGGGGACATAAGAGTCATAATAGGTCATACTATTTTTTATAGGTTCTAATAAGTCTTAATATCTATTGTTAGGATATAATAGGTCATATTAGGTAATGGTTATTGTTACATTACCAAATGACACATAACGACCTCTTATGATACATTTCTAGCTATTTTTATCCATATATATGTTAAGGGGACTTAGGGACTCCTACTAGGTAATTATGTCTATTGTAGGTTCTAATAGGTATTCATATGATTACTAGCACATAATAGGTATTTTTAGGTAATAATGAGTCTTACATTACCAAACAACACATTAAGATCACTTATAATATGTTTTTCGGTATGTTATCCATACATGTGTGTCTTAAGGGGACACATGAGTCATAATAGGTTGACCATACTATTTTTTATAGGTTCTAATAAGTCTTAATATGTATTATTAGGATATAATAGGTTTTATTAGGTAATGATGATTCTAAAATTACCAAATGACACATAATGACTTATTATGATACATTTCTAGGTATTTTTTCCATATATATGTTAAGGGGACCTAGGGACTCCTACTAGGTCATTATGTTTGTTATAGATTCTAATAGGTATTCATATTTTTACTAGCACATAATAGGTATTTTTAGGTAATAATGAGTCTTACATTACCAAACAACACATTAAGATTAGTAATGATATGTTTTTTGGTACGTTATCCATACATGTGTGTCTTAAGGGGATATAGGAGTCATAATAGGTCATACTATTTTTTATAGGTTCTAATAAGTCTTAATATGTATTATTAGGATATAATAGGTCTTATCAGGTAATGATGATTCTTACATTACCAAATGACACATAATGACCTCTTATGATACATTTCTAGGTATTTTTATCCATATCTATGTTAAGGGGACTTAGGATCTGCTACTAGGTCATTATGTCTGTTGTATGTTCTAATAGGTATTCATATGTTTACTAGCACATAATAGACTAACCTTACTATCAACCTTAATAAAACTATATCCCATTTAATTTATTATCATTCTTAACTCTAATTCAAACTACTAAATCAAGTCATGAATTCTAAATTGTAAACTAACATTTGCTAACTAAACTCATTTATTTATCTAGTAACAATTTTTTCTATCCCTATGTCCTAACTCTCATCTACACTCCCCATAATCATCAAACCATTTACATCAAAATCTAGAATTTAGTCAAGAATTATATTTTTTTTATTGCATATACATGTGTACACTTAGTTATCATTTAATCAAGAAATTTTTATTTTTCTTATCACATATACACATGTACATTTATGAATATTTATTTTTCACATTTGCATGAGCATGTTACAATGTACATTAGATATGGTCCTTAAGATAATTTGTTTTAAAATACATACATGTTACATGATTAAATAGCACCATACATTTAATGTTGTGTATTTATATGTATGTGTGTTTCAAATTAAATTTAACTTTTAATTATTTTAATTTAAATACACTTGTATGTTTATATTTGTATATATATGCATGTGCAGATCTCTAGATATTTATCACTCTTGTAGCTTCACATTCATAGCCTCATATTTATATTCATATATACATTATGGCATCTAGTTCTCGGGATCATGCTTCTGCATCCTCAGGGGATGCTAGTGTCCATGGTGGAGGTCAGAGTGCTGAGTCTGGTACAGCACGCAGATTGACCTCCTCCACTTAGGATAGGCATTAGTTATTTAGAGATACAATTGTGAGATTATCTCATGCTATGCAGGTTTTGGATACCTCGCTTTCCTCTTCTACTACCCTCCCTAATAGGGAGAAGGTCACAGTGATGCAAGAGGAGTTATTTCATATGATTCAGACCATTGAATCATACAACCCTTTTGATGATATGAGCATTGAGACATTTTATTCTTCTTTATCTCACAGTGTCACTAGCACTGTGAAGTACAAATAGATTGACACTGAGGTTTCCACTGGCATGGTGAAATCCATGTTTCCATCGTATACAAGTCATCATAGAGTCAGAGGTTACTGTGCAAAAAATTTATTGATCCACTCAACGCACCATTGATGTATCCTCATTGATTGGCCACTCATCATAGATGGCCATAGAAGGATGAGTTCCCTCTATATTTCTACAAATAATTGTTCGCAAAATTTCATTTACACTATCATGTTGACTATATAGATTATCCAAGGCATGTTGGGCAAGGTGAGGGGAGACTTTCTGACAGATTGAGACCTGTAGACACTCTTGTGCCCATTAACAAACGAGAAATGGTGGGTCCAAACCTTTTGGTTATGCTGAGAGGTCCACAGATGGCTGTTGCAGGCAATAGTGTTCTTGATGACACAATTAGGACACAGATTTTTTTGAGCATCACCAGTATCGCCACATAGTTACATGAAATTCCTTCTAATCGGTGTGGTAGATATATGCTATGGTCTTGAGGTACTGCTCCCATAGCTGCATTATCTAGCACACTTGTTGATGATGATTATGGAGCTGTAGACATACCTTCTCTAGTAGACCTTTCTATAGTCTTAGAGGTGGATGCATTGCATCATTTGGCATCATATTTAGCATATGATCTTTTAGATGAATATCAAGCATTATCTATACTCACAAGGATTCCACTTCATGACATGAGCTTTCAGATTACTCATATTCTATCACGTAGAACAATCCTAGAGGATTCATAGAGGCAAGAGGACATTCCTGCACCTTTTGCTGCTACACATGCCTAGGATACAGCACTAGCCCTAGCTACTCAAGACCCTACAACACCCCACCTACTCAAGATGTTTGTGCTAGATAGCTTGGTCTATTTACCTCCATGCTTTCG
Organism: Cupressus sempervirens; assembly: GCA_028749045.1. NCBI lineage: Eukaryota > Viridiplantae > Streptophyta > Pinopsida > Cupressales > Cupressaceae > Cupressus > Cupressus sempervirens. Next base: position 67,041,605 of record CM053784.1, read on the forward strand.
AATCAGGGCCGCACTATTGACTTGGACACTGATACTATTTTTTTATTACATGATTCAGATATCAATCAGATCGACAAAGCATTACATAATGCTATAGTAAATATCTCTATATGTTTAAATTTATTTTTATTATAGTAAATAATATGTCTATACATTTAAATTTATGTATATTTGTGTGTTTGTGTATGTGTTATAGGGTTTGAGTGATAGTGTGTTACATTTTCCTAATCTACAGACATCGATAGATCCTACACGTCGTGAGTCCCAGTTATGTTACAATTTAGATGTATATAAATTGTAACATACCTGGAGCTCATGACGTGTAGGATCTATCGGTGTATGCAGATTAGCAAAACGTAACACACTATCACTCAAACCCTATAACACACACACACACACACACACACACATACATATATATACATATATATATATACATATACATATATATATACATAAACATATATATACATATACATATATATATATACATATATATATATATGTATATATATATATATATATATATATGTATATGTATATATATGTATATATGTATATGTATATATATATGTATATGTATATATATGTATATATATATATATGTATATGTATATATATATATATATGTATATGTATATGTATATATATATGTATATATATATATATTTATATATATATATATATATGTATATATATATATTTATATATATATATATATATATAAATTTTAACATACTTGGGACTCACGACATGTAGAATCTATCGGCGTCTGGAGATTAGCAAAACATAAAATACTATCTCTCAAACCCTATAACACACACACACATGATTTATATACATGTAGATCTTGATATAATTTGTCTGTACACATAATTACATGGTCCATGTTATCATTTGACACAGGGTTCAGATGCAACTGATAGAGAATTTTGGGGACAAGGCCCAAGATCAGGAGGGGGGATATAGTTGATTATCATATGTAGCCTTTTATTGTATTACACACATGTTATGTCTAGATACATGTTTATATGGACACTTTGATGTTTTATATGTTATTTTCAGATACATACATTTTATATGGACACTTTGGTGTTTTATATGTTATTTTTAGATACATGTTTATATGGACACTTTGATGTTTTATATATTATTTCTAGATACATGTTTATATCATGGACACTAAATGATGTTTTATATGTTATTTCCATATACATTTTTATATGGATATTTTGATGTTTTATATATGTTATTTCCAAACATTTGATACATGATCTATTTTTATACATTTGATATGGGTATATGTTATATTCTCCAGATATATGTACATGTATGTTATTCATATTTTAATGTACACATGTGTATCTTATTATTCTTTTAATGTCTTAATCTTTTATGTAACTTATGTATGTGTTATGAACATGTTTTTGTATATGTTATTCATCTTAATGCCTTATATTCATGTTTTCAATATTCAAGTTTACATCTATATGTATAGTTATTCATCTAAATGCCTTAATGTAAGTGTAATTAACTATATAATTTCAATGGTCCATGTACATAAGAACATATAAAGACTATGATCACCTAGAAAGAATGCACATGAACTACAACATTTAACTAATAAAAGTTAATATACATATGTATATGTTTTCAATATTCATATTTATACATACATGTTACTGCTTTTAATGCCTTAATTTAAGTTTAATTAACTATACTTAATAACATGTCTTAATATAAGTATAATTAAGTTAGATATATATTTAATCTAAGTATAATTAACTATATTTAATGACATGTCTTAATTGACTATATAAACTATATTTAATCTAACTATATTTAATGTCTTAATTAACTCTATGTAATAACATGTCTTAATTAACTCTATTTAATGACATGTCTTAATTAACTATATTTAATGACATATATTCTTAATTAACTATAATTAACAACATATAAAGAGTATGACCTAAAGAATGAATGTTACAATATTTAATTAATAAAAGTTAATACATGCAAGAACATGACGATTATATACAAACATAAAGAATGTATCATATAAGAACATATAAAGATTATATTTACATAAATACATAACAACATTAACAATCATATGTAAGAAAACATAAACATTGTCGATATAAATACATACAAATACTAAAGGGGTTATCTTAAGGAGAGGTCAAGTAAAAGATGGTACTAAGGGGATGTTCTAATAGGTGGTCTTAAGGGGGGGTCCTAAGAGATTGTCCTAAGGGGAGGTCCTAAGAGGTGGTCTTAAATGAGATATCCATGTCGAATTTAAATAAAAATAACAAAACATGTCTAATTTTGCATATCCAAGATAAATGATCCAGTGTACAAAAATTTATAAAACAAATATCATGTCAATATTAAATATGAAAGTATATGAGCTATATAGGCATAGCTCAACTAGAGCTTCGCAATAAGTACATAGGTAAACTAGAGCTCCACAAGCAATGTATTGTTAGGATCTTCTCTACTTTTTATTTTCTCTAGAAGTTTTTCATGTTCTTCAATAGGCAATTTCCAATTTTGATTTCCATGACGCCCTCTTCTTTGTATTGCTTCAAATTCTAATTTGGTTGCTATAACATGGTCAATGTAATGTAAAACCTTTACTCGAGGCTTGTATTCAATAAATTCAATACCACTATCAATTACCCTTGTTTGTTGATAATATGTTCGTTCAATAACAACTGATCCAATTTGATATGATTGTTGATTAGGATCTATAGTTCCTTCTAGCAACTTGTGTTTTTCTTTTGTGCATCTTAAAAGATAATAGTCCACATTTTTCGCATTATCTGGTAAGGCTTGAATGGAAAAACTATCTTCTGCATGTCTATAAAAATATAGATAAATATAAATTAATTTAAAATGAATATAGATGTATATTAATTTATATATATGTATATATGCACACAAACCTACCATAACTAAATCAAAAATGCGCTCATAATCAACTGAATATACAGGATCATGAATGTCAATGTCAATGTCAACATCTTCAAAATGAGGCTTTCTAACTATCTCCTTCAAATCCCAATGTGAAACATATCCATTCACAATATTTTCACATGCACTCACTAGATTGTCCTTAATGCAGTCATCACAAAAACATGTTTTCTCTCTTACTTTAATTACTCGAGGTTTATGGTTTCCTGTAGTCATCACTTGATGTAAACTTCTAATACCAGGAATAATTTGACAATTGTAAGGATTAGATCGATCTATATCTATTACAAATAAAAATAATAATTGTCATATTTCAAAATAAATATTTAATTAAAAACTCAACTTGATTTAAAAAATACATTAAAAATAAATATAACTTAGTTCACCTTTCACCTCACAAAACTAATGCTTATTGTATTTAGTATCTCAAGTAGCAAAATGAACTTTGCACCATTCAACAATTTGATTTGCCCTCTCTATTTTATACCCTGTATGTACATACAATATGCATGTATATATAAAATTTAAAATATATGCTACTAGAGTATTAAACATGCACATTTAAAAAATGCATATATTTACCTGCAAGTTCATGTTGTCGAAGCACACATTTTATACATGCTCCCCTTTTTTTGTCCACTTTCAAAGAAATTCCATAAAAACCTTACATTGGTTCTAGCATGTTGCATTGATAACCAATTAAATGCTTTTGTAGATTTGAATTGTCCTCTGAACATGAAACATGATAAATATCTACAATTATCTGTGTACATATATCAAATAGAAATAGACATGTCCAAATAAATATAAGTTAAAATAAATTTAACTAAATGTGTTACTTTATGTCTACTAACCTACACATCCATCAGACCAAATCTAGTGCTCTGAAACATTTATTCCATGATTTCTGACATCTTCAGAGAACATTGCAAAACAATGAGCCACATAACTCCCATCAAGAAGTCTATCATCACTAATATAGAAATGAACCTCTTTGATGATGATGCATTCATTTTCATCCAATCTTTCTATCTGATCCACCTCAAATTGTGCATGTCTATAGGTCACTTGCACAAATATTGCAACTTGTTCAAAATGACAATATTGACCTTGAAGCTCTGTATGAGGTGCAAACGTATAATTCTCATAAATACTTACAACTAAAAGTATACAACTAGGTGGAAAACAATTTTTGGAATCACAAAACTATTTAGCTTGCCATCATGCACCATGACAATGTTGGATATGTGGATATATCAATGGAAGAAACTTGGTCATGAACTCATCATAATGCAATTCACTCTCCAATACAATTTTTTTGGATTCATCTCCTCTCTTATTTTGGTATGTCGTATTCATATCTCATCCATGAAATTGGTGTGGATTCATTAATATTCTCAACTTGGATAATTTCAAAAAATTTGGGTAAATCTCAACAATCTTCACACTGATTTTTTATGCATTGCACTTTAAATTCATCTAAATCTTCTAATTTATCACATAATATGGACCTCACAAATTGTGTTGTACTGCTAGGGATGACCAAATTAGGATCACGTAGTGCCATAACTTTTCTAAATGATTGCAATTGTAGACCAAATTCAACATGATTTCTACAACAAGAAGTTTCATGCATCTTATTTATGTGTACAAAGGAAGGACACAAACTTTCAAGCATTCTCTGACATATTTTAACATTTGAAAATTCTTCTTTGAATGTTTGAAATAATTCACTTTGAGTTATATCTATGAAATATTTTGGATGTTCAATTTAGGCCCCTATTTCTTGATCTTTAATTTGTATAGTATCACGCCTATTGGAAGAAATACGAGAATGTGTGGTTCCAAATTCAATAACTTGTCTTTTTACATCTTCAAAAATCTTATCTTTTTGAGGAACTCTACTAATATTCACCCAATTATTCTCAATGTTATCATGTAGCATATTTATCCTCTTGATGTATCTCTAGAAAATTCTTCTAGATATATGTAGTATAGCAGAAATTGCATGTACCTATTTTCTATGTGTCAATTTTTTACTAGATATAGTAGTCATCAATGCTCTACCTACATTACTCAAATCACCTCCTCGAGTTGTGTTGTCAATTTTGTTATAAGCATTTTGCATGTTTTCAACTATTGTTTTATTAATATTATGCACATGGTTTTTCCTATTATCAACACCCAACAACTCCAAATAGGTCTCATATCTTTTCTCTTAAATAACTTGACAAATAATTGTGCTTGTCCAAATATACTTTTATCCTTGAAATATTGATCCCATACGTTGTGATAATGCTTTCTGATAGTGTTATCATTTATCATATCTTTAGATGGAATTTGGTTAAAAAGTAGTTCTTCATCGAAATACATCAAATTTTTTATGCTTTCTAATTTGTCTCTATCAGTAGAACTGTCAATTTCTTCCTCTTCATTACTTTGATTTTCTTCATGAATCTCATCCTGTTTAGGAATTTCAGTAGGTTGGTTTTGATTATGTTTTGTATGGCCTTTCATTTTGTCATCTCTTATTCTATCATATTTCCTTGATCTTTTCCTTTTACTACCCATAGGATACTTTAATCTATAGAAACAAAAATAAGTAAATTTAGATTTCACTAAATATTAGCTAATGGTTCAGTATAGAATACATAAAAATAAAAATAAGTAGAAAAGAAAAAAGGAACCTTCAAAATATTCGATCCACTACAATATTGATTAAATTCGTAGAATAGTTGCTGAAAATTACTTCAAAATTAATTGTCTTTCGAAAATCCTCTTCCAATTTTTGTTGTTCTGTATATTTAATTTTTTGAAAAAGAAAAAACAACTTTATTTTATATCAAATAGTGACATTAACTGTTGGCAGTTTAATTGGCCGACAAGGGTTTCGACCAAAACTATTTTAGCTGAAATCATTTCGACCGAAATCTTTCTACTTGAAATGGTCTGTGTGGCATCTTATTTGGCAACCAAACAAGAAAAAATTAGAACTTCTATAAACATTTCGCTTTGAATGCCAATTTGACCTACTAAATTGAAGTTTTTGTAAAAACTAAAATTATACTTTTGTAGGTCTTAGAGTCACGATTATGATCATATAATTTTTATTTTTTATTCTTTTTTATGAATAATATGTTATAATTTGAAAATATTACAAGCAGGTATCTTAAGATTCAGGAAGATGTCTATTAAAAAATTACAAAAAAATTAGTAAATCATGTTAAAAATTTATTACTTTTTAATGCTACACTAGAGGAGAGAGTCTTCTTCAAGAATATGTAATTTTTAAAAAAAAATATGTAGATTTGATGGAAAAAGATTGACGGGAGAAAAAAACTATCAATTTCTGATAACTTTGACTTTGACCAGCTATAACTTCAAAAATATTAGCCAAATTTCAATTTTTATTTTTTAGTGCACTAGATATACATGTCAACTCTAATATATTCCAAAATCAAACCAAAATATGAACATTTGCACATATTGGTTTGATGAGAAAAAAACTCTATATTTTTACTATTTAAAAAAATTAAAAATACACTTTAAAAATTCAAAAATAAATAAAATTTTCACTCAATTTAAAAAATAAAAAATTATAGACATAAACTTCATTTAATTTTACATATTTCATTAGTTTACATCATCTTCAAATTCTAAACACAAATGCCACTTTTATGTTGTTAAAGTTGAAGAGTTTAAATTCTGATATCGCTTTTCCTTTATAAAAGGTGACACAGGTTTGTGCTTTTACCTAGATAGATAGAAACTATAAACCCAATAGCTAAGGTTGTTTTTCTTTTTCATATTCATATGACCATTTCTTTCCATATCAGCTTAACTATACAATTCAAAAAAAGGAGCTCAATTTTGGCTATCACTAACAACTTTGAAATTCAGAGACATCTTGAGTTGAGTGTATTGTCTTGCATTTAGAATTTGAGATAGAATCATTTCATTGGTTCGTAAAATATTTTATATCAATTAAATAAATCTAAAAATGTAGCTATCCAGCATAGTTATAAGGAATATTTTATAGGCTACTTCTCTCTCATAGTAATACATTTTAATTTTCTTACTAAGAGAAAAAATATATACCTCATTTATGTGTTCCATCTACATTATTATTAATATTAGTTCAAATGGGAATTCTAAGAGCACACACACAATGCAAGAATAATAAAAGTACATGGTGTCCTCAATGAACATGTTTCATCCACATTATTGTTCATTTTAGTTCAAGTGGAAAATTTAAGAACACACACAAAAAGCTACATCAAGTAGATTACATGCTTCCACCACTGATGCAACTTGCCAAGGGTTTGAGAAAGGCCCATATAAAATTCACTCACTAAAACTTCATATATGTTTTTGTAAGAAGTATTGATATCCTTGATAGTGTAATCAATATACCCACATACACTTGTCCATTTTTATATTCAAATATCACTCCCCTTATCCCTATAATTCATCATTAGGTGTCAATGAATTTATCTATTATGAAAAAATGCATATACACTTCTTTAAAATTAGTCACGACACACTTAAAAGATGGCTCAAGATATGGAAGCGTCAAGATAAGACACATTTATAGGTGAAAAAATGGCACAAATTGTATTCTATAGAAGGTTGAGCTATATAAAAATATGTGTAGGATCATGGTCAACCAAACTATGACCTTAAGTGGCAATGAAAAATCATAAAATTTGGGTTATGTTAACTTGACACGTAATTCTAAAGTAGTTATAGGCTCTATATCAAAAAATTTGTAAGCAAATAATATTTAGGAAATTGCATTTAGTTTCTACCTTCTAGGCCTTATTTGGAGTAAAAATTATTTGATTGGTCGAAATTTTGGATTTTAATCTAGTATTAAAAAAATTTCAAGGCAAAAATAAACACTACATGTATGTGTGACCACCTTAATCAAAATCAAATAATAATATTTTTAATATGATTATAGATATAAAAAGTAGACTCATGCCCAGATGTGTCACATGTTTTTGGGTATTTTTATTCTAAATAAATAATTAAATATCAATTTTATACTATAACTTTTTAATAATAAAAAACATTCCCATTTTGATCACCTTAACTAACTGAAAAACTTTACAAAAAAAAAAATTTCTTTATTTTTATTATACTAGGAAAAGCATAGAATGTGACACAACTTTTGGATTTCAAAAGTGTTATACCATTTGAAAGTAATAGCTAATTTTCAATCAGTATGGCAATCACCAATTTACATACATCTTCATTAGAGATTGACTAATAAATACCTATTGAACTCATGATTTGACAACAATTATATTGATGGAATCTTAAGAGTGTTCTCAAAAAACCCTTTTTATTTCATTAAATTTGAATGAAAAAATATTATCAGATGGTCAATCAAAGTCTAAATGTCATCAAAACATGTCTCAAAAACATTTTTTGAGTTGAGCAAAGAGGTTTGGTAAATACCAAGCCAAATTGGGTACCTAATTTGAAATCAGGTACCCGAAATGTGGTGGAAAAACACAAAATTTTAAAAATTGAGATGATAGGAACTATTTGTACATTTTAAGCCAAAATCTTTCAAACATATTTAAATATGTTTTTATATTTAAGATATAATAATATTTGAATAATAATATTTTTAATTTTTATTATATAATATATTAAAAAAATATATTTTTATAAGATTATATATGATATTAAATATGATTAGATAGTATATTAGGATCATAGAACTATATAATATTACATATACTACTATAACCTATATTTGAACATAGTATTAGAAATAATTACATAGTATTAAATAGTTTATTAAATTACAATATGATCAATTACCATATGTCCCTAGGGGTCCTAGGGCTTGTAGGGACATATGTCATGATGTAATGGGTCAAAGGGGGTCATTGTTTAGCCTATGACACCATTTGACCCATATAATTGATTAATATATGTTCTAACACGTCTTGATGCAATGGATTGAAGGGGGTCATAGGATAGCCTATGATTCCATTCGACCCATATGATCAATTAATATATGTCCCTATGGGTCCTAGGACCCCTAGGGACACATGTCATGATGTAACAGGTCAAAGGGGGTCACAGGTTAGCCTATGATCCCATTTGACCCATATGATCGATTACCATATGGCATTGGGAATATTCACGCAATACTTTTGATTAAAAAAATTCTCTTTGACACATTTTTAATTGATTTTATTTTGTGTTAGATTTAATGGTAATGATCACTTTCAAAAATGGATTTAATATTTTTTTATCAATTTTTTATATTTTATAAATTATATATTATTATAGATAAAATAAGATAATATAATCTAGTATATATTTAATATATTATTTATTAAAATATTAAATTAATACAAACATGGTAAAATTAATTTTTGTTACCATTGTTTATTTTTAGTTTTTTTTTTTGAAGTATTGGTTTAACATAAGCTCTCATAGGTGTGCTCAACAAATATTTACAACTAACAAGAATAAAAATATGTTCAATTTTTAAAATATTTATGGAACTAGTAATCTACTAGGAAAACTATTTAGTTACTTTTTAACAAATATTATTTTGAGTATTGTTTTGAAATAAGATATGATGTTCTTTATTATTTCTCTTTAGACAATAAGCAACTTTTAGCTCTACAACTTGCCCCCCCTACATTGGAACTCACCCTCATTTGTCCAGATTTGGAGCTAGTAGCTAAATCCCAAATGATCATGTTCAACATAAGGAGGACACTCCCATCCTGACAGAACCTTGTATCATTCCTAATGACTATTCATGTTTGGGTCCCAAGCCCCTAGATAATCCCATGATAGGAGCCACAATAATGGTGGCTCCAAAGTCAAACTACCTAGGTGTTTTTGCTTGACCGATGACTCCTATGGACTTTGGTGCAAAACCCACATTTTCCTTAGGTTCCATTGGACCTCTAATTTCACTACCTGATTCTATGGTAGATTCAATTTCCTCTGGCTTTACCCTATGCCTTTTTGGAAATTTTTCTCATTTAGACCTATGGTGGATATTGTTAGAAAATGGTGCTTGACAAAGTGGAAACTCACAAGTTTAGTTTCTATTTTTGAGACAGTTGGCTCCCTCTTCCTATTTAGTTTCATTGCTGAAAAAAGACTAGGATTTGGTCATGGTGGGATCATGGAACTTTGACAAAAACTAGTTGTTGCTGGTAAAATGGAAATGGAGATTTAACTTGGAGATTGATCTCTATAATATGCTTTAGTCTAGATACATTTTCTTGGCCTCCCTTTGAAATTCTAGGATGAGTGTGTATTTAAATGGATTGGTAACTCCTTTGGACAACTTATTATAATGGATTCTATGATTGGTTCAAAGGCTAAACTGGGCTATGCTAGGATTTATGTAAATATGGATATAAAAAAAACCCTTACCAACCATGGTAGATCTAAAGTCATAATGCAGTACATGTTTGCAATCAGTAATCTATGAGAATGTTTCTCTCTTTTGCAAAAATTACAACAACCATGGTCATTTGTTTATGGATTTTCATAAGAGTGGGTAACTCAAGAACAAAGCCTCCTCACCAGGTGTGGAGGTTGTTGAAAGCTCAAAAATAGCTGAAATGGTTGCTACATCCAAAACCGATGAAAATATGGAACCAGTAAGTTTGACTAAAACTTGCATGGAGAATGATTAGAATCTAAAAGGAACCCATAGCAAAATTTATGGGAATGTTAGAACCCTTCTGAAAGTGAATGACAATGGGCAAGGTAAAGAGACCATAAGCAATCAACCTATCAAAATGGATGCTGATGTACATGAAGAGGGAGAGATTGGTTAGATAGAGATCCTAGAACTACCTCATCCAAATGGAGGCCTACTGAACAAAGAAATGGTGGTTAATGGAGTTGTTAACTATTGCAGCCCACCCCTTAACTTGGGGTTTAGCTCACCACCCACAAATGGAACCTTGGTGGTCTCTCTACCAGGTATTGTTGAGTTTTCCCCCACCTTTAAGGGCCCAATCCTAGAAGTTTTTAGAAATGATGTTGAATGGATGGTCCCAAAGAGAAAGCCTAGGTGAGGAAATAAGACTGATGTTGGATCAACTACGAGGGTTGGGAGACCTCCAATTGGGAACATCTATGAAAAGGAAATAGAAAAGGATATAGCACAGGAGAAATAAAAAACCCTAGAGGAGACCCATAACCATAAGAGATGAGGATCATATTCTATAATGTGAGAGGGTTGAATAGCCCTAGGAAGTAGTATGAAATCAAATCAAAGATCATTGAACTTAATACTAATATGATTATTTTGTAGGAAGTGAAAATGACTTTGAATGTTTTCTCTATAGTGGCTAACTACATTTGTTTAGGTGCTAAATTTTCTTATAGGTATGCTAATGGAGCTTCTCGTGGCATTACTACAATGTTAAATCTAGCCAAGGCAGTAGGTGTGGTTATCTTCATCAATACCCACTTTGTTGTCACAAGCTTCACTGCCCAAACTAGTAGTTGGAATTTGTTTAATTTCACTAATACATTTGGTACCAAATTGTAACGACAGTGCCGTTGCAATTTGGTACCAAATGTATTAGTGTTTACATGTCCCCAAAACTTGTAATGGTAGACTTGTGGTCTAGGATGAGGCTAAAAGTGTGGCCAATTCCATGAGACAAGGAAATATTTTATGCATGGGAGACTTTAACACTTTTCTCTACCCTTCAAAAAAATGGGGATATTGAAGGAAATTTTAGATAGTATGCAAGACTTGGATGATTTCTTGAGAAGAAATGATTGGATTGATAATGATCTTTAGGGATCTGCCTTCACTTGGTCTAACAATAGATTGGGGAAAAAAATTATTTAGGTTAGGCTTGACAAGGCCTTCATCTCTTTTGGATGGGACATACTCCAACACACCTCCTTAAAGGTGGATCCAAAGACCATATTTGATCACTCTATGTTGTTTCTCTCTTAGACACAAAATCCAACCAGACCAAGGCCCTTCATGTATGAGATTATGTGGCACTCACATAAGGAGTTCAAGAATTGTATTGTATAGTTGGGGAAGGATCCAGTGGAAGGTACAACCATGTTCCATATTGCTAGAAAACTTGATATAATCCAAAAAGAGGTGAGTGAATGGAGAAAATCCTCATTTGGAAAATTTTTCAAAGAAAAGAAGTCTACTAAAAAGAAGCTAGAATTTCTACAAAATCATCTTGTGGAAGGCAATGCTCATGTTGAGAAGCAACATGAGGACAGGGAGTGTTGGGAAAAATGGAAGACTCTCTTGAAATAGGATGAAGTATTCTAGAAACAAAGATGTAGGGTTTAGTGGTTGGAGGAGGGTAATGAAAGCATGAATGTTTTCCATAGATTGACTTCAAGAAGGAAAAAGAGAAACACCATTAACCTGTTGCTTAATGATAATGATAAGGAAGCTACCGAATTGGAAGAGATAGAAGGAAAATCCAATTCCTATTTCTAGGAAATGTATAACCCGCTAGCTACCCAAGTTAGTAGTAACTTACAAAGTGGTATCTTGATATCATTTTAGAAAGTGATCAATGACCAGATGTGTAATACCCCGCCAAGGGATCCGAAGAATTTCACTAAGTTTATCGAACAAATTTTTTTAAACATGAAATATAAACCATTCACAACTTATACATAGTAACGGAAGCAATAGCAACATCCAACTGAAAGTAACATAACATAACATAATAGATTACATTCTTTAAGGATCCCTTAATGTTGAATCACATATAAATTAACTATTCATCTAACATCACATTCTTATGAAGTAACATTGATACATCCAACATTCTTAAACAACCTACAAGTATCTTTTTAGTAATCCCATTTTAGATTGCTCAATCGTCCACTGTACATGTTACAAGGTATGAAAAGCTTAAAATAATAAACATCTATGTAAATAAAGTACATCATCATCCAATATTAATCCATGATGCAATTAAATCAAATGAAACCACATGTCATACATGATACATCTTCACCATAAAGATATAAACATCCATCATAAAAGATAACCATAAATCATAAAATACATATAATCTAAATGTACAGCTCCTCCCAACTGTAAATAACATCATTAGACCATCGTGAATCCTAGCCATCCCTCCGTGTGTAACATTCCAAAGCACCAAAGAGATCATCAGTATTATCATAGTAGGAATGTCACTCCTAAATCATACTACATCATATGCAGAAAGTAATCCAACATGCAAAGCATAAGATAACATCATCTAACATATGCAAATCATCAATATAAGAAACATACTAGTAAATACATCCATCATAAGGTATATTATCTATCGTAATGCTTCAAGAATAGAATGAAGATAAATACCAACCTAGAATGCTCCAGCCACGGTGTCTCAAACGGATCTCAAATGATAAGAGTGGAAATACACTACCACTCAACCACGTGGAACCTAAGTGGTCCACTCCCACCATGTTGAGGAAATAATCTCAAGTCCCAAATAGGTTATCAAAACCACAAATCATAAATCTCTATAAGTCCAGGAATCCTAAAAGTATACTAACTCAAAGGTTTCATCACACAAAACTGACATCTAATTCCCAGAGGCACACAATGACATGTAGGAAACCTACTATGCAAGTGGGAAAGTGTCATCACATTTATCATGTACAAGGTACCCTGGTAGTTAGCTAAACTTCATAGGTCCATACTGATCTCATGTGACCACTAGTATCCTCTCATAATGACGAGGCATACTATGGAATGCAAGGTTGCAACCATGCGTTCTCTCTACTCCCATCCTAGACTGTACAAGCACTCAAGGCATGGGCGAGAACATCAAAAAAATTATCTTTTTAGGTCCATTTAATCCCCATTTAGTGTGTAAATATTATCACTTATTAACCAAACTTACAATGAGTTACCCTGGTAGCTACTTAGGGCCTCGGCCCCCATTGCAAGCCACTTCCTGACACTACAAGTAGATAACCTACCCTAAGCTCATGGAATCATAAAATCACCACAGTCCTATACAAGCGATTGTAAAGAAAATCCAAAAGATAATCCATACAAGGAATCATCAAATATCCACAATAAAAGCATAAAAAATCCACAATAAGAATCATCAAATCTCCATGAGCATCTAAAAAGCATCCATAGAAAATCATGACCACAACAGTTCTCTATTGGCAACTGAAGGCATCACTGATAATCATAAGTATCCATTGGTTCTCAATAACCAAAATATATCTCAAAATAAATCACCATATCCATTGGTTCTCAACAAGCAACCAAGAATATCTCAAAATTATACTGATTGAAGACTCCAAAATGCTTGAGTCAAACATGTCACAACATGACATCATCAAGAAATAAATCAACATTTCAATCCCATCATGGCAACTAGAAAGTAACCCAAGGATAACTGATCGATGACTCAAAAATGATTATCTCAGGTGTCTCATACACATACATCTCAGCTTCACACATGAAGACTGATGAACAATAACAATCAGTAAATACAAACATTTTATAGAGCACACGATCACATTACCATGGTTGGGTTTATAAAGATCGAGACCAAATAAGATCAACATGCCATCACATCTCATAACCCCCGAGCCTTTGATAACAACCTAGGACTAGTTAACACTAGACAACCCAAAAACCCAAAATAAGAAGCATATAGAATACACAATGCAAAAACATGTTTTGGTTTACTAAAAACACACACTTGAATAATGTGTGGAGTTTCGATTTTTGTTTACCAGTATACTTCAAGTGTATAGGATTTACCATTTGACTTACACGTCAACCCATTTGTTTCCCCGATAGCATTATTGTTTCCATCATTAAAATAATATTCTAAGAATAGCTCAAGGGTAAATACTTTACTCAATAATATGATCATCATTGATCTTTACTTAAATTGCTCTCTTCATTTAACTAAGTTACTTCAACTTTTCGAGATAATCAAGGATCATTATTCATTATAATATAAGAAAGCCAATTATCAATCTTCAAATAGGAAGATTATAACTTGATTAAAATGGTCAATTAAATCAATTAATTAACATAGGTACACCATTCATGGCCTATTAACATTCTAATAGTTTTCAATTAGAAACTTAATTAAGTATTACTAAAGTTTGAGTCTTTTAATTTAATCGTTATCATAGTCGACAACCATATAATATCTAAAGTCTTTATTCAAGTCATAAGACTTCTCAACTTCAATATAGATAATTTACAATCTCGTTAAAAGAATTATATTAATTAAATCTCTATCACATAACATAATTATTAATTAAATCCAATTAACTCTAATTAATTGATTTAATTAATAATTTCACAACCAAACCATCAACCTAATGAATATTAGTTGACTAATAACTAAAAGTCAGCCATACACAAATATTCATGTTCATAGTTCAATAATAATAACTTGCTAATATTTAATGACAAGCTATATCTGGAATCTTATTATTAAATCTATAATGATCACATATGTCTTTTTCAAAGAATACTAATATTCCCTTGACAAATTTGTATTATTATTTCAATTAAGACTCTATCGCACAACTTAATTAATAATATGATCGTTATAATATCAATTCAATGAATATCAACTTATACTCCAACTTCAACATTAAATAATCTCCACTAGATTAACTCTAATCAAACTTATTGATAACTATTTAACCATTATTTACTAATAGTTTGTTAAACCCAACAAACATTTATAATCAATATAATAATAATTCAAATTGTAGTTATGTTAAAACAAGGTCAAAATATAACAATGACTAATTGTCCAATGTCATTAAAATTTGAGATGCTTGATTTAAAATCATCTCGTAACATAAAATTACCATCTCTAAATTATTTAATATAAAAAGTCCTCCATTCAATATCTCTTTCCATCAGTTCTATCTACAATCGTTCCCATTAAAATCTCCATTAATTCATTTAGATCATTCTGGTTAGTCAAATAGTTATTAAATACTAATAACATATATATATATAAAACTATTAACATTAAATAATGATAAATAACATCATATAAAAATTGAATTATAATTATCGATTTACAAAAGAAAATAAACCTTATTGCCAAACCCTGCACGTATTATGTATATTTGGCACGGGTAACGTGTCGTAAGGGACTGTCATACTCATGCAGCAGTTTTGCACGCAGTACCACAAGCTGCAGCCAGTGTAAAAGAATGTGTGGATGGAGTGAATCCCCTCCCACAAAGTACATTTGTATATATATATTTTAAAACCACGACCCCATCGCAAGTACCCTGCATAGAATAGAGGGTACGAGGGGTGGGGTACAGCCCACCTTCCAATATGTATATAACTTTATATAAGTGTGATTCACATTCCTTTTTAATAAATTAAAGTGACATTTTCACAATATACATACATATATGTATATATATATACATATATATATATATATGTATATATAGACAAATATATATATATATATGTATATATACATACATACATATATATATATATATATATGTATGTATACATACATATATGTATATATATATGTATTATATGTATATGCATATATATATATATACATACATGTATATATATATTTATATATATATGTATATGTATATATATATATATGTGTGTGTGTGTGTGTGTGTATATATGTATACTTGTATATAAATATATATATATTTGTATATATTTTTGTATATGTATATATGTATATATGTGTGTATATATATATATATATATGTATATGTGTGTGTGTGTTTGTGTGTGTGTGTGTCTATATATATATATATATATATATATATACAGGTATGTATTCATATATCTGCAAAATTTATAAATTTATATGCAAAAGAAACATTTTCAATGATGTTTGCGAGCATAAACATATCTTTTAAACAAATTAGGACTTTTCAATTCCATAAATTAAGAATTCTTCCTATAATAGTTGATCTTTAGATTTACCTATTAATCTCTCTAATAGGTTGCCTATAACTTTTAATCCAGAATTTCCATTTCAACCTTCTTTCCATTTTCAAATTCAAACCCTTGTCAATTCTAAATTCATAATTTTAATTTGAACTCGAACCCGATTTAGAACTAATTTCTTCTTAAATTGAAGCTAGGGTTTTTCTTCTAAATTTGAATTTCAAATTGCAAATTCAATTACATAGAGTATTTAGACAAATATAGCAAACACGATGAAGATAGGAAGAGAAAGAGTGCAAATAGATTATGAGAAAATCACGAGTGCAACTGGACACTGATGCTAATTTCCCATGCCCCAGAAGTCCATAGAAAATCCCTTCCTTCCCCAACATTCGCAATTCCTCCAAGATCCAAGCCAACCGAAAACCTCCAAGTGACTAGAAGTGCTTATAGGAACATAGAAACATGTAGGAACATATGAGCATGTAGAAACATATGAGCTTCTCAAATGCATGTAAGCTTTGAAGCTTCCATTTTTGCTTGAAGCTTGTAGCTTCTAGCTTGTCCAAAAACACTAGGAGAGCCTCTATTTAAAGGCCTCTAAGATGCATCTAGAATGTGTCTAGAAACAATTAGAAGATAAGCATGACAATCAAACATGACTCTTCTCCAACCTTCTAGATTAGTCATAAGGTTGTAGACACCATGTGCTCAAATAAAATGCTAACTCCTAAGTGTAGACAACTTGTGCATTCTTAGAGTGCAAACTCCTATGTTGTCTACATGACAACTCTTGAAAATTTGCAAACTCCTATGTAAACAAATAATGCACAATAATTAATATAATATTCACTTTAGTCTTTCCAATTTAATTAATTAATTTATTAAATCTTATGCACTAACTTTAATAATTCCACTTTTCAATCTTAATATATTTATATTTTAATCACATGAAATCTAGAATCTTTTAATAATTTTAAATATATTTTCCACTTTTAAATTCATTTTCAAAACTTAATTGCTAAAATATTTATTAGCTTTAATAATAATATTATTCAGTCATTTATTTAAAACTGAACTCCAAATATATTATTATTAAAATAAATATTGTCACATTCCAAATTTAAACTTATAACTTTTATCTTCAAATCTAGTTATTTTATTTAATTAATTTCCCAATCAATTAAATAAAATAAATATTAAAATATCATATTAATTTTTTATTAAATTAAACCATTAATTAAATCTTTTAATTAGGCTTAATTAATAGAAAATACATCAAAGACTAATATAATAAAATACGGAAAATCCATCATAGCCAAAATACATACAAAATCAAACCAAGGGTTAATATCATGAATTACGTCATCCGACGTATTCGGAGGGTACTCAACTCAAATACTTGTCCTAATTTTCAATTAGGACAAATGGGTTAAAGGGTTGGGATTTGGACTTGAGAATTTATCTCCCCACTCTTATCATTGAGATGATGTGATAGGGTACACTCATCCTAGAAATTCAAGGAAGTCGATACCCAGTACCTACAACCTGCATAAAAACCACACATGTACAAGTACAATACATACTAAACTAAATAGGCAATGGCAGGAAGTGGTGCATCGTGTAGATGCTAACTAGCAGGTGACTACGACTCCCTTCCTTAACCACATTAGACACACCATACAAAAGCAAACATGCACACCATACACATGCAAGTATGGGGTAAGTATCCATAAGAAAACACATATGATAATAAACCATCTAGCTAATAACCATCAATAATTGAAAGCAATGTAATGATCATCATGCATACATCAAATATAAAGTCTAAGTGATCTCATCACATAACAACTGAATCCATAGCACAATATCCGATAATCTCAAAACAATGTTACTAACCATCAACATAAAACTAGCCCTAAAAGAGTTGATAATGATAACAAAAATGCGACCTAGGGGCAGGCACTAAAAGATGAATGGGGACATGGTGAGTAAAGTCAAGGAGGAGGAAGGTCGAAAGATTTTTTTTCAATATGAATCAGTACAAAGCCCCTGGTCCTGATGGGTTTTGTCCAGCTTTCTTCTAGGAATTCTGAGACATTGTCAAGTATGATGTGACCCATGTTGCTCATGACTTTGTTAGAAAGGGTAAATTGGTGAAGGAACTCAATCAGACATTCATTGTTCTTATCCATAAGATGGAGTACTGTAGAAGGCTAGAATATTTTAGACACATTGGCCTTTGTAGCACAATTTATAAAGTCCTTGCTAAGGTCATGGTAAATCATATAAATCCCCTTCTTGATAAGTTCATTGGCCCCTATCTGAATGGTTTTATAATAGGGAGGCAGATTCTTGATGTGATAATAACCACTCATGAGGTGATTCATTCTATGGAAAGGAGAAAGAACCCAGGTATGGCCCTTAAACTAGATATTTCTAAATCTTATGAGAAGGTTAAGAGAAAATTTCTTTTTTCTATTCTCACCAAGCTTTTCTTTAATGAGAATGTTACTAGAATTATCAAAAATCGGGTAACCTTTGTTATGTTTTTTATGCTTATTAATGGAGTTCCTAGCAAACTCTTCTCTTCTTCACAAGGTCTGTGTCAAGGTGACCCCCTTATCTCCTTACCTATTCATCATTTTGGTAGAGGATTTAAGCAGAAATTTAGTTTCTTTCTCTAACTCTAGTAGAATTAACGGTATTAAACCTACTTCCCGATGCCCCCCCACAAATTATTTAACACTTTGTGGACGATTGATTTATTTTCTATATCTTCTCTATCCATGAGGATAGAGAATGGAAAGATGCCCTAAATTAGTATGTGTTGATCTCTATTCAATGTATAAATTTACCAAAAAAGAAAAGTGTGTTTCTTCAACACTCTTGCTAGTTTGAGAGAAATGGTGACCAATATTCTTGGTTTCCAAGAGGTGTCTCTCTTGGAAACTTATCTTGGTCTCCTGCTCACAATAGAAGAAGTCCGCAATCAATACTAGAGTGGCTTGGTTGAATGCTTTGAGAGAAATTTGGTGGCCTAGAAAGTTAAAATTTTGAGAAACATGGGGAAACTCTAGCTTCTCTTAGCCTCTTTATAAAGCATCGTGGGAAAATTTAGAAATATTCTTGAGAAAATACAATGTAATTTTTTATGGTCTGGCACAAAAGAGAATTCTAGGATGAGCTTGGTAAGTTAGGACAAATTTTTCATCCTAAGGCACTAAGAGGATTGAATATAAGAAGAATATGACACTTGAATAAGGCCCTCCTAACCAAAATTGGTTGGAAATTAGTGTATTCTTAGGGTAGTTGGTGTAACAGTATGATGGTTATGTACCTTGGAGGGTCTTATTTCCATCACTTCCTCTAGACAGATGCTCTCCCCTAGGGTTCCAAGATGTAGAACAATGTGGTTAACACCCAAAAAATCTTTAAGATGGGTTTTCACTTGATCATGGGGAATCGAAACTCAATGGCTCCAAGATAACCCCATCATGGCACACTAACTTCCTATCTTTGGGTGAGATGTGTACTAGATTTTATGGGTCTCTAACTCCAATATTTATCACCCTAGGTCGACAATGGATTAAATTTGAGAACCAAGAACCTATAAAGCTAGACCTAGCCCTAGATTTGCAAGTCCTTCTCTAGAATTATAGGATTCCCCTCACCCTAGTGGAGGACTTGTTGGTTTAGAAACTTACCCCCTTAGGTGATTTTATAGTGAAGTCAGCTTATCTCTATTGTCTCAAGGGGGAGGTGGCCTAGGGAGATTTGAGAATGGTCTAACACCCTTGGATCTTACAAAAGATAAACTTCTTTTGGTAGATGGCTTTGCATTGGTCTATCCTCATCGTGGATAACCTCCAAAGAAGAAGGTATCAACTTGTTAACTACTGTATTTTATATCTCTAGGATACTAAATCTATTCCACACATTCTTATCTACTACCTTTTTTTCCATTGAGGCGTGAAGGGAAGTCTTTGCTTTATGGGAGTTCTAGTGGTGTGTTGATTGAGAGTTGTAGCAATTTGTTCAATTGGACAGTCCCTCTACCCATCCTTTCCTCAAAAAGTTAGGGTCTATAATTCCCCTTATGTATCATGGAAAATCTAGGAGTGGAACAATATAATTTTCAAAGAACTAGCCAGTAGCAGTTCAAGGGTGGCCCAATAGGTTATAAAACTTCTATAAGAATGTAGTGGGATAAGGTGATCAAAGCCCTTCTAAACCCTCCAAATAGACTCAACATGAAATGGGCTTCATCTTGGGATGTAGGCCCAATAGTGGTACAATTTGATAATTTCAAAGAAATGGCACCCTCCCCTCAAGTCCTAGATCAAACTCAAATTTGGTTGTTTGACCATGATGGGTAGTACTCCAATGGGAGGTGTCTTTTGCAATAGTATGGGTAGTCTAATAGTTCCCTATAATGGAAACTTCAGAAGAGGCTCAAACAAAGAAGCAAAAATCTTGGTGCTTCTATGGGGTTTGAGAGTTACGACAACATGTGGATTTAATAGGTTTTCCATTGAGGGAGAATCAATGTCAATTATTAATGCTTCTAAGGGAGAGGGTTGGTGTAGCTAGTCAATCAAAGTAATAAATTATGAAATCCATAAGTTGATAGAACAATGCCATGAGATCCACATGAATCATATATCGTAAAGGGAATGGCATGGCAGATGAGCAGGTAAAATTTGGGCATATTGTCATGTGGTTGATTGAATGGGAGTACGTCAGAAAGTTGTTGTCATCAATTCAAGTTATGATGGAAAGAGAGAATAATTATAATAGTGTCATATGAATCATCATAGCAAGTGGTAGGCCTTCAACTATCCACATGGGTAGAAAGACAAGGCTCCTCATAAAGAGATCATTTGGAAAGATTGTATTATGATTTTTGTTAATGATTTGATTGTCATGGGATTTAAGTATTTCTGAAAAAGGACGCAGATGGTGGATTTTTTGAAATGTAAAAAACTATCAATTGATGATAAGAAAGACAAGTTATGAAATTCCCACTCCAACTATAGTTGGCGATAGTCATTTACAGATGGAAAGGGACTACTAACACATGTTGTTGAGGTGGTTTTAAATTTTTTTGGAAATCGTGTGGACTTGTGATGGTTATTCACTACATTTTCTTTTAATCTTAGGGGAAATTTATTTAATATTCAATAACTACCAAACTTGTAACAAGGCTATGCCAAAAGTTCTAAAGAGTTGGTGATTGAAATAGGTGACCACATGGGCACTAGTGATCATATTGAACCTATAAGAGTGGAGGCTTGCATCCATAAGAATGAAGTGATGATGGTTTATCCACATGAGGGTTTCCTATTACCATTTATGGAAGGGATGATGAAACATGATGAGAATGTCTCAATGTGGTTCTTTAATTTGCGGAATGACAAGAAAGTGACTATCAATGCGATGGGTTTTGAGATTTTAGAGAAAGTCATTGTGAAGGTTGGATACTTTTTCTTCGAAGGCCAAGGTAAATGAGAAAACTAGTCTATAATTTATTTTTAAAATTTAAGGGGGAACTCGTGTGAATGTGTGGTGGGTTTTCTAGGGAAGACCTTTCTAAACCCCATGATGTTATCTACTATGCTATTATGAGATACATTACCCTCAAGGATTGGTTTTAGGTGCACTATTGTTACCATTTCCCCATTCTTAATCAGTTTAGAAACCTAAATTATATTTCCTTTTGTTTCTTTTGTTACATTCTATGGAAGATTTTATAATTTATAAGGCTATGAGGAAAAAATAGGAGGGTAAAATTTTTTTCCTCATCCATTAAGGGTTCCTGAACAAACTATATATCTACCATCTTGCCCAAAACCTAGAGCTCTTGGTCAACCCACTAGCTTCTATCACTCCCCCATCTCCTTGGACCCTGGCCCTGGTCCTAGCCAAAAAAAAAACATGAAAACCCCTAGCCCTAAGATTAAAATTAGTTTCATTGATTTAGATATAAACACTAGAAAGAGTAAGAAAAGTGGTAGGAGAACTACCAAATGTCTCCAGTTGGAAAAATTTGAGTTCCCCCCCCCCCCCCGAACAATATGATTCCAGTTCTAAATCCACTAAAAGTGAATTTAAACCTTTGAAAAGGAAAAGATTACCCTAGGACACAAAGCTTGTCCCCAACACCCTTAACCCCTCTTAGATTTTGGACACCCTAAAAACTACCCTAGCTAGAAGTAAGGAGGATGACATCACCTCCCCTAGGAAATATTTTCCTAAAGGTGTGGGGAAAAGAGGCAAGATAGCCATAGATAGAGCCACAACGAGGCTAGATTGGATAGACTAGAGCATTAATGAGGGATCTGACAGATAATCACACTAGTTTCTACTAAGAAAGTGACACTTTGATGGAATTCTCCACCAAATTCATGCATTCTATGGCCACAACCCTTTACTTTTTGCAAATGAATACAGATGAAAGGAACCTAGGCAAGGAGAATGAGACAACCTAATCCATTTATGGGTTCCTAGCAAATGATTTCTTGAATATTATCCTAGAGAAACATGTCAAGCTAGAGGGGAGGATGTGAAAAAGGATGAGCCTAAGGAGAAGAAGAATGAGAATCCTAGAAATGAGGATAGCTAGCCCTGGGTCTAGTTTTATTCTTTCTTTTTTGTTATTTTTTGGTTACTATAAACTAGATACCCTATGAGGTTTTATATTTTATGTCTATATCGATTTGTGGGATTGATAGCAGCAAGTTGTTTGAATGCTCTTGTATTTTTTTTTAGTTTTTTCTTCTACAAGTTTCAAGACTGATGGTATTGTCAGTTTAGCTATGGATATTATATTTTTTTGAAGTTTGAAGTTGGTACTAGTTAGATGACTAGGAGGTAACCTCCAATTGACTTTTTATCCTTTAATACTTTGGAGCCAATCCCCTGTCCTTTTGGCTACTATCTAATACTTCAAAAATATAAGGTATAACAAAGGCAAGAGCCTACAACACAACCGTATCTTGTGAGCCTCTAATGTAGGAGGTCTTGGGTTCAATTTTTCTTAAGGGTAAAAGTACAAACCTATGTCACCCTTTTATAAATGAAAAGGCTAACAAAAGTATTATTGTTCAACTTTAGTGACATAAATCTTGTATTATTATTTAAAATTTGAAAATGAAGTAAAATAATGAAATGTGTAGAAATGGCTGAAGTTTAGGATTATAATTTTTAAAAATTATTTGAAAAAATAAATGCTAGGTTTTTCTATTTTTCAAAGATAACTTATTAGTTACTAAAAAATGCTAAAAATTAGGGGTCTAGTTCCCAGCACAAAACTACAAGGAAATATATTTATTTCGTTTTGATCTCAGAATATGCTATAGATTACATATGTAGCTAGAAGAATCACAAACAAAAATTGACATTCGACCTATATTTTCTCTTTTATAACAATTCAAATTTCAACTTATTCAAATCGATAGTTTTCATCTCCCACACATTTTTGAAAATAAATCTATTCCAACCAAAAGAAAAATTATAGATTCTTGAAGAGGATTCTCTCCTCTAGAATGTCATATAATTTTTAAATTTTTATTGTATGATTTACTATTTTTTTCTTTCTCAAAATCAACATCTTCTCAAGTGTTAAAATACGTACTTATAGAATTTTTTAATTACAATATATTATATCTAATTAAAACGCTATAAAATATTTTTAACTATGAGCTCTATAAAATGGTGTTTATATGTTATTAAAAAAAAATCATAAAAAATAGTAATAGTCATTGAAACATCAATTTTCTAAAATAATTTAATTTATCTTGTAATTTCATACTATATACTATAAAACATGTATTTAATTGACATTTCCAATTGGAAAAGTGTGAGACCATATATGACTTACTTAGAATGAATTTAACAAGGTCATATGTTTGAAAAAAATGATATTTAGATAGAAATAATCAAATTTAGTCATTCTGATTAGTCAGCCTAAAAGGTGACATAACTTTGTATTTTCACCCTTAACACATAAAAATAACTAATTACAATAAGTAACAATAATTAATCTAGGCCTTGGTCATTTACCAATCTAAAAAAAATCATAAGGTATAATAGATGTGCTAAAAATTATTCACACCTAATTAGAATAAAAATTTATTCAATTTATCTAATAGGCAAGCTATTTACTTATATTTTAATAAATATTTTTTTAATTATAGAAATCTAATTTTAAGTATTTCATTTAATAGTTTTTAATTTATTTATTGTTTATAATTTATTATTATATTCTTTATATCTGATTATTTATACTTTAATATAAATATTAATTAATGCTTCACTTATAAAACTAATAATTATGCATCAAAGTTAGGGTCTATGTGATGGTTACCATTATATTTTTATTTTTATTCAAGATTCAAGTCAAGTTAGGGTTAAGATTATGTTTTGGGCCTTAAGATTAGGATTATGGTTAAGGTTTATATAATGGATGTGATTATGATTACGATCAGGGACTTAGGTCTAAACAATAGCTAAAGTTAGGATTAGATTTTGAGTTTAGGTTATGATTTTGTTTGTACTAGGTTTTAATTTTGGGTTAGGATATAGGTAAGTGTTACAATTATGGTTAGCATAATATATTAAAATGAGTACTATCTATCTTAGTGTTATGAAATTGATTAGGGTTAGGGATAAGGTAAGTAGTGAAGTTAGACTTTGGAATATATTTAATTTTGTGGGAGAACTTAGGGGTTTTATTAGGATTATGGTTAGAATAATGATTTTGGTTTATTTAATAATTAGGACTATAGTTATGTTTATAATTTAGGTTATGATCTTGTTTAGGATTAGGATTATGTAAAAAAAATAGAGACTATTCTATTTCATAATTGACCTTCAAAGTCTCTTTGGCATACTCATTGCATCCTATGGTGTGATTGCTAGTTGTTTTCTAATTCACTTTTTTAGAAACTTAACTGAGCGTATTTCATCATTAGGTGGGGCCCATTTAATTCAGGTAGTTTTACAATCCTAAGTTGATGCCCCATAACCTTTATGTTTCCTACATATTAAGATTTCCTCTACCTTAATCATGTTCTAGAGTGGCTTCATTGAAGATAAAGGTTGATGGTTGTCATATCTTTACATCTCTAACTGAAGCTTTCATAAGAATATGCAATGTGGATACATGGCAGAGGTTGGGTCGATGTTTCTTGAGGAAAATTCAAAAAAATTAAATGATCTAACTCTCATCATATTTTTGGATATCAAATAATAGATTTAGTGAAAACATGCAATGCATCTATATGTCCCATATGCTATAGATACTAAATGGATAGGCCCCAATATGAAAAATTCCATTGATTGTATGATATTTTGATAAAGCACACTAATGTTCCCATGTTAAATAATCTGTGGCAATGGTTTTCTTTTTTAGATAAGATTTAGCTCCAAAGAAATAGAAGGTAGACCTGGATATCAAGAGTTATTCCATTTTTGTGAAGTTGTCAAAAAAATTAACCAAAATATGAGATCATTACATGTAGCATAGGACAGG
Organism: Cupressus sempervirens; assembly: GCA_028749045.1. Taxonomy (NCBI): domain Eukaryota; kingdom Viridiplantae; phylum Streptophyta; class Pinopsida; order Cupressales; family Cupressaceae; genus Cupressus; species Cupressus sempervirens. The sequence goes on from CM053784.1 coordinate 67,068,076, forward strand.
GACGAGGAAGAGGTTAGTAGGATATAAGTTGTTAGTGGAATCCAAAAACTATTAAGGGAGGAATGATTAAAAGAATGCAAAAACCATAAAATGCCATGTGTTAATTTTACATGCCTGAAGTCTGTTTCAATCCTTCTCTATAAAAGGATTTCCAAGACTACCAAAAGGCCTCCAAATTCTTATTTAATGAATTTTATTCCATGTTTTGATCTATCCATGCACTATGTCAAGAGTTGATATCATGTTTGTATTGAAATGATAGATAAATTAAGGGAGAAAATATTATCTTAGTGATGCAGGCAAGGGATAAATAACCAGGGCCAAAGGCTCACCCAACTATCAAAACCATCCTGCAAGAGTTCACACAACGAAAGCAAACACAAGTGGACAGAAACCAAAGGAGGAGAAGAGGAAAATACTTTTATTGATTCATCAAAATATCTTCATTCATGCCCAACTATGAGGCCTTCTGGGTTATGGCCAATTACAATACATTTACATTCAAAGATTCAACAGAAAATTTGCACTTTTAGTTCTGCTCCTAAAAACTTCTTCCCCTTCTCAAACTTGCTTAGCTATAAGCCTAAACTCCCTATTTATACTTGCCAAAGTGGCTTATAGATCATTCTAGAATCATTACATAAGAGGAAGGCTGACCCAACAATGATCTGGACTCATCCCAAGAAAAGATCTTAAATTAAATGTCTCAAATAATATAATTCTCACGAGTTGGCTTATAGAAATCACGTCCAAATACTGGCACTCGACATACACTAGGTAACTTGGCACCTGAAGGAATGCTATAATAACTCAGCACCTAAAGAGTGTGATAGGAACTTGGCACCTAAAGAGTGCGATAGGAACTCAGCACCTGAAGAGTGCAATAGGAACTCGGCACCTAAAGAGTGCGACATAAACTCGGCACCTGAAGAGTGTTGCAATAACTTGACACCTAAAGAGTGTGTCAAAAACTTGGCACTTGAAGAGTGCTATAGTAACTCGACACCTGAACTCGGCACCAACTGCAAAAGAAGAAAAAAAAGAGCAAGATAACAAGGCAACCCAAGATGCTCCTGCATTAGACAACCGGGTCTATTATTATGAAGTATCAAAGTGAAGCATCTTGGGTTATAGATCCACTTCATTAGACAACCAAGTCTAATGATTCTAGAGGAAGGCCATCTCAAACCAAGATGCTCCTGCATTATAGGTCATTCTAGAATCATTGCATTGAAGATGCTTCATGGATTTCTCAATAGGTTTGTTCTTCCAATTCACCAAATATTCATAGTAATCTTTATCTCTTGTACTCTTTCCAACTCTCTAATCCAATATCTGTTCAACTTCCTCAATCTATTTCTTAGGATAATCATCTGGTATAACAACTTCATCCTCTGACTCATGATACTTATACAAATCAGCAATGTTAAATATAGGAGATATATCCATGTCATCAAGTAACTCAACTTCATAAGCATTACCACTGTCAAACTTTTTCAGGATCTTACAAGGTCCAAATTTCTTCATCTTCAGCTTGCTATATCTTCCAACTAGAAATCTTTCTTTCTTTAGATGAACCATCACCTCATCACCAACTTGAAAATCGTGGTGTCTTCTAGACTAATCAGCATTCTCCTTATACTTCTGATTACTTTGTTCCAACCTCAACTTCACTTCTTTATGCAAGGACTCCATAAAGTTAGCAAATTCTTCTCTGCAATGCTTTTCTTTTCTTCACCAACAACATCTCTCAAATTGGATATACCTCTAGGATGCATTCCAGTAACAATCTCAAAAGGTGTCTTCCCTGTACTCCTATTCACAGAATTGTTATATGCAAATTCAGCTTGAGCCAATACCATCTCCCAATTGCTCGGTTTATTCCCAACTAAACATCTCAGCAAATTACCCAAGCTTCTATTCACAACCTCTGTCTGTCCATCTATCTGTGGATGGAATGTAGAACTAAACTTCAATTCAGTACCCATCTTCTTCCACAAAGTATTCCAAAAATAAACAACGAACTTACTGTCTCTATTTGAAATAATGCTTCTTGGTAATCCATGCAATCTCACAATATCTTTAAAGAAAAGTTCAGCAACATGCTCAGCATTTGATGTCTTCTTACATGGTATAAAATGAGCCATCTTAGAAAATTTATCCACTACAACAAATATGGAATCATACCCCTTCACCATTTTAGGCAATCCAAGAACAAAATCCATACTGATATCAATCCAAGGTTTCTTAGGAATAGTAATAGGTGCATACAAACCAGTATTTTGACTCACTCCCTTTGGAACTTGACAAACTCCATAGCTCTTTACAAATTTCTAAACATCCTTATACATTTGTGGCCAATAATATTTCTCTTTCAACAAACTCAATGTTTTATCAATTCGAAAATGTCCAGCTAATCCACCACTAGGTTTTTCCTTAATCAAGTTCAACCTCATAGGACTTCTAGGAATACACAACTAAAAACCTTTGAACAACATACCTTCTTGAATGAAATACTCATCATACTTACTTATGTGATCTATCAGATTTGGTGCTCTGCACTCTCTCCATGCCTTAGAAAAATTAGGATCAACATCATATAACTCTTTCATCTCATCAAAACCAAGAACTTTAACCTTTATTTAAGTCAAAAAAGAACATCTTCTACTCAATGCATCAACAACTTTGTTAGTAACTCCACTCTTATGCTTGATCACAAATGTAAAACTTTGCAAATACTCAACCCACTTTATATGTCTTTGATTCAATTTATGTTGACTTCCCAAGTATTGTAAAGTTTTATAATCAGTATACAACACAAACTCCTTAGGCATCAAATAATGTCTCCATTTCTTTAATGCTTGAACAATGGCATAGAATTCTTGATCATATACAAAATATTTCCTTTTAGCATTATTCAACTTCTCACTAAAGAAAGCAATAGGCTTACCTTCTTGACTTAATACAGCTCCTATTGCATTACCACTTGCATCACATTCAACTTGAAATACTTTGTTGAAATTAGGTAAAGCCAATATAGGTAATTCAACAACCATTTGTTTCAAAGCCTCAAAACTCTTATCAGCTCCGTGTGTCCAGTTGAATTCCTTTTTATCTCCCCTCATTGTTTTAGTCATATCATTACAAATAGCACTGAAATTCTTTATAAACTTTCTGTAAAAACTAGCCAAACCATGAAATGATCTTACCTTACTCACATTTTCAAGTGTAGGCCATTCCAAAATTGCTTTAACCTTTTTAGGATCCATCTTCAAACCATCAGCTGAAATCACAAATCCCAAATACACAATCTCTTCTTGCATAAAAGAACACTTTTTCAGATTAATCATCAACTTTTCCTCTTTCAACCTCTCCAATACTTTCCTAATATGCTCAAGATGTTCTTCCTTAGTCTTTCTAAATATCAGAATATTATCCAAATAAACAATCACAAACTTACCCAAGAATCTTTTCAGAACTTCATCCATCAACCTCATGAAAGTACTAGGTGCATTAGTCAGACCAAAAGGCATAACCAACTATTCATACAAACCATCTTTTGTCTTGAAAGTAGTCTTCCATTCATCACCTTCTCTGATTCTAATTTGATGATAGCCACTCTTCAAATCAATCTTGGTAAAATACTTTGCTCCACTCAAAAAATCCATTATGTCATCCATTCTTGGCATAGGAAACCTATATTTCACTATTATCTTGTTAATGGCTCTGGAATCAGTACACATTCTCCATTCTCCATTCTTTTTTGGTGCTAATATAGTAGGTACAGCACATGGACTCAAGCTTTCTTTGATCAAACCTTTCTACAATAGTTTGTGCACTTCTATTAAGTTATTCATTCTCTGCAGGTGTCAATCTATATGGTACTTTATTTGGAAAACTAGCTCCAGGGATTAGGTCCATACAATGACTTATACTTCTTATTGGAGGTAAACCATTAGGAATATCTTCAACAATAATGCCTTTATACTCATTCAGCAACTCTGCAATTTCTCCTGGCACTTGGTCAATACTACCATCTGTCACTCAGTCACCACTAAATGGCACTTGGTTAACATTGTTTTCTGGCACTCAGTCTCCATTGACAAAACTTGGTTTTCTTGCAATTATAGCAAAACAAACTTGATTCATTTTTACTTCCTTTTCAAATTGTTTCCCATTAACCATGCAAATTTTTATAGCAATACAATTAACCTCATCTAGAACTTCAATCAAAGGCAACAATGTTTGTTTCTTCCCATTTACCCAAAGAGTATATTGATTCAATCTTCCATCATGTACAACATATCTATCATATTTCCAAGGTCTACCCAACAAATATGACAACAATCCATGGGCATAATATCACACAAAACTTCATCAACATAATGTCCAATTTTGAATTTCACAAGGCATTGCTAACTTACAAATATCTTATGCTCATCTTTGATCCATGAAACATGATAAGATTTGGGATGTTTCAGCCTCTGCAACTACAACTTTGTAACCAGCTCTTTTGATGCCAGATTTGTAGACCTTCCACTGTCAATTATCACTTTACAACATTTTCTAGCCATCTTACATCTTGTCTTGAAAAGACTTCTCCTTAGAACAGGTTCCTCATTACCTCCCTTATTACATAAGGTTCTTCTCACCATCAAATTTTCTCCAGCCTCAAGTCCACTTGGTGAACCCTCATCAACTTCTTGAATCACAACATTTCTATTATTCTTCCCACCTTGAGTAGATCTACATTCAAAGGATCTATGCCCTTCTTTGCCACATCTAAAATAATTACCATGAAATCCACCTCTAAAATAAGAATTACCTCTTCCTCGGTAAGAATTAGTGCCTCCTCGGTAAGAATTACCACTTTTCCATTCAGTCTTTCCTTTGTCATCATTCTTCCATTCAGATCTACCTTTATCCTACATAGAACTTTCAAATCTACCACTTTCTCCATAAGATCTACCTCTGCCTCTCTAGAATCTACCACCTCTACCTCTCTATCTTTGTTCATGCTTTTTTGTCAAGATCTCCTCAGCTTTCAAGGAATATTGATATGCTTCTTCTACACTTTTTAGCTTCACAAAACTTATTTCATCTTGTATTCTAGATCTCAATCCATTAGTGTATTGTGCAATTTTCTCAACATCATCATCCACATGTCTAGATCTGATGTCTAGTCTATAGAATTCCTCAGTATACTCTTTCACAGTCATGTCTTTTTGTTTCAAATTTTGCATCTTTCTCAACAAGCTAACTTGGTAATCAATAGGAAGGAATTTGTTCTTTACCTTGTTCACCATCTTTGGCCAAGTTCTAATCTTCTCCTTTCCTCTCCTTTGTCTATCAGTTTGCAAGTATTCCCACCATAATGATGCATGACCTTTCAACCTAGTGACTGCAATCTTCACATTTCTATTATTAGGAGTGTTTTAGTACTCAAAGAACTTCTCCATATCAGAGATCCAATCAAGTACAACATTGGTGTCCAATTTTCCATCATAAGGAGCAACTTCTATAGTAGGCTTTGAATTCGCTCTAGACAATACTCTCAACAATCTTGCTTCATCTTGGTCTTCTTTAGTTCCTGGAATATGGTTTGGTGCTACCACTTCATCATCATTTACATCATCAAGATGTGCTCCTCTTCTCTGGGCTATCTCCACAGCATCTAATCTAGCTTCAATTTGTCTCAACTGATCCAATATAGAATTATCAACATTATTTCCTCTACCATGAACCATCTTCACAAATAAGGTTCCTAGAAGATCGTAACCCTCTGCAAGTTATAGGTTAAATCCACAGATCTGCCACCCTACAACCAAATCCAAATCAGGGTTCTACATGATCCAATCTCTGAAAGGACAAACCTCAAGCTTTGATACCAACTAATGTAGGCAAGCGATAAATAACCAGGGCCAAAGGCTCACCCAGCTATCCAAACCATCCTGCAAGAGTTAACAATGGAAGAAAACACAAGTGGACAGAAACCAAAGCAGGAGAAGAGGAAAATACTTTTATTGATTCATCAAAATATCTTCATACATGCCTAGCTATGAGGCCTTCTGGGTTATAGCCAAGTACAATACATTCACATTCAAAGATTCAACAACAAATTTGTACTTTTAGTTCTGCTCCCAAAAACTTCTTCCCCTTCTCAAACTTGATTAGCTATAAGCCTAAACTCCCTATTTATACTTGCCAAAACAACTTATAGATCATTCTAGAATCATTGAATAAGAGGAAGGCCAACACAACAATGGTCTGGGCTCATCCCAAGAAAAGATCTTAAATTAAATGTCGCAAATGAAATAATTCTTGCAAGTCGGCTCGTAGAAATCATGTCTAAATACTGGCACTTGGCATACACTAGGTAACTCAGAACCTAAATGAATGCTATAGTAACTCGACACCTAAGAGTGCAATAGGAACTCGACACCTGAAGAGTGTGACAGGAACTTAGCACCTGAAGAGTGTGATAGGAACTCGGCACTTAAAGAGTGCGATAGGAGCTCGGCACCTGAAGAGTGCTACAGTAACTTAGCACCTGAAGAGTGTGATAGGAACTCAACACCTGAAGAGTGCTATAGTAAATCGACACTTAAAGAGTGTGACAGGAACTCGACACCTGAAGAGTGTGATAGGAACTCGACACCTGAAGAGTGCTACAGTAACTCGACACCTGAAGAGTGCTATAGTAACTTGGCACCTGAAGAGTGCTACAATAACTTGGCACCAACTACAAAAGAAGCAAAAAAAGAGTAGGATAACAAGGAAACCCAGGATGCTTTTGCATCACTTAGTCTCTTGTTTTTATTTTTGAGTTTTTGTCATATATTAGATGTATTACATTTAAAAAAATTAATACAAATAAATCATTGCAAGAATTTATGTCATTGTGATTTTTTCTCCATGTTGTTACTCTTTGATTTTCCAAGTTTATAGGAAAAGAACATAAATTATAGTTACGAATTATTTGAAGTTGTATGTCATGTTTTTCTATGCTATTATTTTTGGGAGATTAAGTAAATGCTAGGTGTGATTTCGTAGAATTGAACAATTTCAAGAGTGGATTTCTCTAAGAAGAAGACTCACAGTAATTAATTCCTTTTTTTTTAGTTGCAAAGTAACTGAATATATCATTCAATTGTAAAGTATGATCAAGCTTATAATAATCCAATAGATAAGGAACTACTTATGGAGTTAACAATCAACAAAATATCTAATTCATCTCTTAGTCTTAAATCAATTTAAAGTCATATTTGTCCTTTTTACATTTGTAGATTTGAATTTTCATCCCTCGCTTTGCTTGTGGAAAGATATAATCATGTCAAATTAACTATTCCATTATGGGTTGTCTTGCATAATTATAGAAGGTTTAAGGGTTATAATATGCTAAATCAAGGATTATAATGAAGATGTTGTCAAATAAAGAATAAGTTTAATCCTAGGTGTACCTAACTAAATTATGAAAAGTTCAAAGTGAAGAGCTTGGATGCTTTTTTATTTGGTCCTCATAGTTGTCTAGATATAATGAGTATGGAAATTACCTACTTCCTAGTTATATTTTACAACTTGTGAGGTATTTCAAAATCTATCCAATCAAAAGCCAACAAAATGGAAGCTCTATGAGGGAATCATTGTGTGAATTATGTGTTGAATTTTTTAATGCATGTCAGATCAGTCTATCCATTTCATAATAACACAAAGATTTATCCTTTTCCCATGAGATTTTTTTATTTGTGCTAGTTTGGGTGGTGATTTTGTCCCTTGTTTAACATAGTCTTGTTTTAGATTCTCAAGGTTTATCTACTAGAAGGACCTATTTTCCAAATAGGTGATGACTCAAAAGGTGGTTTATGAATTGGTGATTTATTTTATTGTTTTGTATTGTTGATAAGAGGTAAAATACAAGAGCCTATACTAGGAACATCTCGAGGTTCCTTTACAAACTAATATACCTTGTGAAAATGAAAGAAATTGTACTAGAAAGAGTGGAGAATGGAGCATTTCTCCATAGAAACCTAAGGGTGGGAAAGGAAATTATACATTATACCCAATTTTAGAAGAAAGAGAGGATTTTCCAAAGAAATCTGAATATCAAAATGCATGGTGGTTCAAGGAAAAAGGTTCCATACATGAAGTAGTCCAATATACAACCTAGCATACCTCAATATAACCTTATACCTCTTATTGTGATGGGCATGATCGATCCAAGAGATACCTCAGATTTAGATGAATGACACAAAACCATGAGGTTTAGTATAGTGAAATAGAAACTCTCAAGAGAGAAGCTATAGAGAAAGATGCTACATATAGGAATCTTTAGAAAAAAAAGATGGAAACCATGAATATTCTTTTTGAAAGCTATAATTCATCAGGAAGGATTACAATATCCAAAGCTCAAAAATTAAGAAGTTGGAAGAGGACCCAAAATCCTTTCGTACAAACCTTTTTGGTGACATGGAAAATATAAGAAGTGGATGTCATGAGAAGGAATGTCTAGTGCAAGGTAAGAATAAATATGAGAAGGAGGTTCATGTTATTATATAAATATGCCATTATAAAATAATAGAAGAGAATGTAGCTTAAAATGTTCCATCTGAATCCCTAACAAATGATGTTGATAAGGGAAAGAAAGAGATTATTGGATTCCATATTATTAATCCTATAGTTACTTCAAAGGGAGGTCCTCCTAGGTTTAAAATAGCCACAGAGAGCATCATGAAGTTTGAGTAAGAGAGATGACCCAAAAATTTCCACTTGTAGGAGTTTTAAAAAAATAACAGAAATGACAAGAGTGTAGGAGGAAAGAAGCTTGAGGAGCATAAGCTACATAAGATATTGAGTTACCTTAATAATTTTAAAATGACATAATATTAGAAATGACAAGGGGCACAATGTTGACAAGCCTCAAAAAATAGCTTCAACAAAAAATTCAATAGGTAAAATAGGGTAGTGAATTTCACAAATAATACCCAGTAGAAATATGGAAAACCAATGCCCCCTCCAACAAAAAATTGTAAAGGAAAGGCTACTCCTTATCCAATGCAAAGAAATTATTTAAATCTGGATAAATATGTACCTTGGTGTGTGTCCTTTTAGCTTCCATGCCCCATATGTCTAGATTTTGTGCACTTTTATTGTCATTGTCATTTAGTTAAGGAAATGATATAGAGGGAAATCTCAATGAATACAAGACTAATAATATTGGATGCAACATTTTAGAATCTTACATTGAATATTGTGATTCATTGGATAAAAAGATACAATTGATATTGATATGTGAATCCAAAGGAAAAATCATGATATATTCCACCAATAATTTTTTCCTAATGGTGAGGACCTATATAATGTGGCTTTTAATGAGGAATTTAACAAGGATGTCATAAATTTATTGAGATTATATAGTAAAGTGATTGATAAAACTACTATTGGCATGGTTTCTCAAATGAAGAGTGATTATCACTTTAAAAATAGAGTAATGAATGATGATATAGGAAAGCCTACAAGTATTTTCATCAAGGGATCAAGTATCCAAACACGTGTTGCAAATAAAACCATTAACAATAGTGTTATAAAGATCAAAGATGTTAAGTGTAACAAACGAGAACCAAAAGGAAGCTTAAGTCACCAAGATTCCTCATATGTAATAAAATGGAAAGATAGAAAAACCTCATAAAGTAGAAGTTTTTTATACAAGAGTTGAAGGAACTAGTATATCAGACTCATTTTAAAAGGAGGATTCTAAAGGTGAAGAAAGGTATATAAATTTAACCACCTTCATATGATCTTATCGATATGATGTAATTACTATCCAAAATTAACTTCAAAGTTTCTCTAGGTGAAATGTTAATAATAAAGAAAAATAAGCACAAAGCCTTAGCATGCATCAATATTGTAACCAATGAGAAAATTCTTGATGTTAATTTATCCATTGAATCCTTAGAGAAGTCTATGAAAGCTAAGGAAAAAGTAGGGAAAGTTTCTTTAATTCTCCAAATGCAAATGGAGAACTCTATCTATGTATATTAAGATAATATTGATCTATTTTTTCTTAGTGTTATAGTGAATGGTAGGACTATTGAAAATTGCATGATAGATTCAAGAGTATCTAACACTATGATGCCCTATAAGGTGATGGAATCTTTAGGTCTCAAAGTAGATACCAATTAGGGTATGTTTTGTGCTTTATAATGTAGAAATTTCCCTATCATTTGAACCATCGAAGGACTAACTAATAAACTAAAACCTTATCCTTAGAAATATTTAATCATAAGTGTGTTAGTAGTAGATATCCAACCTCATCATAGTATGCTATTGTCTAGAAAATGGATTGTAGCCATAGAGGGAATTCTATAGTGTGACTTATCTTTTTCTACTTTCCACATTGATTATCAATTTGTAAAGATGGAAGGAGAACCTAGTGTGCCCCATGTGATAGAGAAGAATTTGAATAATTTAAATACTACTTACTTCTTTGTCAAAAGAAAATAATAGATGCTCTAATTTCTAAAGTATTACTATATGTCCACTTTTTTATGTGTTATATATGTCATATAATTAGTATACATCCAAATATTTTAATTATAATAAGATTCTATGAATATGTTCATCAATAGTATATAAAAATTCAAGGAGGAACTGATGCAAATGCAAAAAGATTTTTCACTAAAAGGCCTTCCTAAGCCTTGGGACACCATCTACTATGCACTCATGTGGTATTTCACCCTGAAGGATCACTTGCAAGTACTCTATTATTACCACTTCCCTATTTTGAATAACTTCAGCAATCGAGAACACATTTCCTTGCCATGTCTGTTATTGCATTTGATGGAAGATTATATTTATAAGGCCAGAAGGAAACATGAGGAGGGTAAAACCTTCTACCTTATCCATTAGAAGCTTATGAACAAGCTATATATCTAGCATCTATCCCAAAACCTATTGCTCTTGGTTAACCCTTTGGCCTTGGCCCTAACCACAAGAAATTCAAGAAAACCCCATAAGGTCAAAATTTACCCTGAGGTTAAAATTAGCCTCAAAGAGTCAAATTTAGATACTAGGAAGTGTATGCAGAGTGCCAAGAGATCCAATAAATGTCTCCATTTGAAAAAAATTGACTCCCCCCAAGCATGATTCCACCTCTAATTCCTCTAAAAGTGATGTCAAACTTGTGAGAAATAAGAGACTGCATCAAGACACCAAGCTTGTCCCTAGCCCTCTTAGACCTTTACATATATATGTCACTCTTGAGGCTACCCTAGCTAGAAGTTGTGGGATGATATCACATTCTCAAGGAAAGAAACCACCAAATAATCTAGTAAGAAAGGCTAGCATAACCATAGTAAGTCAAGATTAGAAAGGCTCGATCAGTCTATGAGGGACCTAGTAGACAATCAAACTAGTATCTATTAGAGATTAGAAAATTTGGTTAAGTTTTCCACCATGGTCATGCACTTTGCAACAAAAACCCTCTAATTTTTGTAGGTAAATAAAGAGGAGAGGGACCTAGGCAAAGCCACCAAGACAACTTGGTCTATCTATCTATTTATGGTGGACATCTGGCTAAAGATCATTTTGGACAAACTAGTTAAGTTGAGGGGGAGGATACAAATAAGGACATGCCTAAGGAAAATAACGAGGAAAAATGTGAGCAAGAAGAGGGCGGGTAGCCCTAGTTCTAGTCTTTATTTTTGTTCTTATGCTCATACCTATGAACTTGGTACCCCATGGGGTTTTACTTTTTATGCTTATATTGATTAATGGGAAAATAGGACCAATTTGTTTAAGTTTCATTGGTCTATTTTACAATCTTTTTTGCAATTAGTTTAAGGATTAACAGTATTATTAATTATGCTATAGATATATCTTTTTTTTTGAGTTTTAAAGTTAGCATAGGTTAGATGACTCAAAAGTAACCTTTGGTTGATTCTTCACCCTTTTTGTACTTTGCAGTCAGCCCCCCATATTTTTGGCTTCTACCTAATACTTCAAAACATAATCAAATAGTCAAAAAAACTATTATTATAAGAAATAACAATTGAATAATATAGTAAAGAAAGAATTTAATACCTAATTAAAAGCTAGGCATAATCAATAAATATAATAATTTCAAAAGAAAAGAAATAATAATAATCATGGAAATAGATATAAAATAATAATAACTTATTTACAAATAATATTTAAATTAACCTTTGATAGAACAAAAATATGGAAAATTTTATTAATTTATATAAGAGCTCATGACCCAAATAGTTAAATAAACTACCTAATACTTGAAAACATAATCAAATAGTCAAATAAACTATTATTATAAGAAATAAAAATTGAATAATATAGTCAAGAAAGAATTTAATACCTAATTAAAAGCTAGGCATAATCAATAAATATAATAATTTCAAAAGAAATATAACAATAATAATCATGGAAATAGATATAAAATAAAAAAAACTCATTTACAAATAATATTTAAATTAACCTTTGATAGAACAAAAATATGGAAAACTTTATTAGTTTATATAAGAGCTCATGACCCATTCTTCCCAAATGGAATGACATTTATATATAAATATTGATACAGGAAAAGAAGGAATACCATCATATCAGATGGAAAGAAAGTAATTAAGAATTTTTTTAGGCCACACATATCACATGGAAAGTAAGAAGTTTACAAATGATATGGTGGAAAAGAAAACCAAAATTGGAAATATTCAAAAGATTACCTACATACTAGCAAGTTACAAATCTACGTCATTTCTATTATTAAAGTTCAAATCTTTGCTATAGCATAAATACAAGGAGAGAAATTTAGGTGAGAAACATAGGGAAAACAATTTGAAAGGTGATAAAAAAATAATAATACATAAGTTGACATTGATTATAAGGAATCCAAAAACTATTAAGGGAGGAAAGATTACGAGAATGCCAAAATTGTAGGAAATGCCAGATTTATAGGAAGGCGTGAATAATAGATGGTAAATATGAATTATGTGACTTAAATGCAATTAATTAAATACTATATCAAGAGTGTTATAAATATTCATGATCATCAATATAGATTAGAATATATACATGTCTCTATAAATGCATTTGGGATAAAATATGATTATAAATAAATTATTTAATAACTATATTTTTAATTTATATATGTAGAGAGAAATTATTTAAGTATAATGTTAATAAGTAATTAAGAAAAAAAATATATTATTTCAAATTTGAAAATTCCATCCCTTAATCCATACTTAGGTATTTTTAAGAGTGAGATTTTAGTGGAATGTAAAGGCAAAGCAATTTTAGGCACATGACAAATTATCCCAAGACTAGGGTTACGTCTTGAAGGATGCCACATGGAGTTTGTTTCATGCAACCTTTCCATACTAAATCTACCATCTAAAAATAACCTTAGTATTAGTCAAGGTAATGTGATTTTCACATAATAAATTCAATTGATTAGAGTTCAAAATTATATAATATATTTAATGATTAGATGAATTTTATTAATGATGCATCAGCTTCCAAGAGTCAACATTTGACTCAAACCTGGGTTTTCTCTCAAATTTTTATAGCTATTTTGGAAGGGCAAATTTGACAGCTTGACAATTCATTTCTACCATTATGTCTAGAAGAATTTATTTTTTAGTTCCTAGAAAATATATTTAGACTCCCAAAACTTAGTTTTTGTATTTTTTGTTTGTTTCTTAGAGTTTTTTTTTTGTAATAACTTTGAATGGACATTTCCAAATTCAAAGATTAGTTGGAAGGTCAAGTTGTCATAGCTTAAGGAAACTCCAATTTTATTTTCAGTTTTTTAGGAATTAATTTTGAAGGTTACCTAAAATTAAAAAATTGAAGATTTGCTAAAATATGCGAAAAAAAAGGTAAATTTCTAATTTTTAAAAAAAATTTAGAGAGTTTTTGGTTATTTAAGAAGCACCAAGGTTATGTAGAAGGAGGTTGATGATGAAAGATATTCAAGTTCAAAAAATATGTTTGTTGCTTCTATATTTTTCTATATGTTTCCCTTCTATAGAATGCATTATTGTAATTAGGTACTTGGGTACTACATCAAGTAAGAATAAAAATCCTTACGTAAATTCAAAGACAATGAAGGAAATTCTAGAACAAATTAAGTAAGGTCCTAAATAGATTAAAGCATTAAAACAAGTGATAATTTATGTTGGAGACATGGTTACATAAATTATGAATATAAATAATTTATTGTCCAAATGGGAGACATATGGAAATATATTATTGGGAAAAACATAAATAGGCACCAATATGGGATGATCTAAACCTTAAAAAAATGAGATCAAAATATTATTAAGTTATTGACCTCTCTTATTAAATTGTAAGTATAAAATATATTGTTTCTTGAGGCGAAGCAAATTCTGGAGGGGTCAATTGTCATGAATCAATAATTGATATTATAGTAAGTATTACTATATTTATACTTATTAAATTTTTATAGATGTTAGATATTTACTATATATAGAAAAAATAGTATTATAATAAGTTTCTATGAACATGTACGACAATACTATATAAAAAATAATCAAATAGTCAAATAAATTAGTATTATAAGAAATAATAATTAATCAATAATATAGTCAAGAAACCATTTTATATTAATTAAAATGTAGGCATAATCAATAAATAAAATTACTTAAAAAGAATTGAGATAATAATAATCATGTAAGTAGATATCAAATAATAATAATTTATCAAGAAATAATATTTAAATTAATATTCAATAGAATGAAACTATGTAAAACTTTATTAATTTATAGAAGAGGCCTTGACCAATTCTTCCAAGAAGGCACACCATTCATAAATAAATATAAATGAATGAAAAGAAGGAAGATCATCATATAAGATGGAAATAAAGAATTTGATAAATTATTTATATCAAACATATGACATGGAAAGTAAGGAGTTTACTCATAAATATGGTGGGAAAAAAAATGTTCAAAAAATTACTACGATAGTAGTAAGGTACAAATCCCTATCCTTGATGAGTTAAAAAAATTTCCATAACATATTAAGTGGAGATAATATTGGGTGAGAAATAAGAGGAAAATAAATTTGAAATGTGAAGAAAAAAACAAAATAGATAAGTTGAAATTTAGCATAAAAAATCCAAAAAATATTAAGGGAGTAAAGAGTAGAAGAATGCCAAAATTATTGAAAATACCAAAATTGTAAAATAATTCTAGACACTAACATAAATGATTTTACATATGAGCCTTATATCATGGAGAAAGGAGTTATGCCCACACCATTTCTTTTGAAGCGAGTAAAAAGTCTCAAGGAGATTACATGTCAATAATGTTCTTTTATGGTGCAAATTTAAAGGAAGGTTTAGGTGTAGGTGTTTTATTAATTTCCCTAAAGTGAAAAACTTTTAGATTTTCTTATATTCTAAGTTTTACTTGAATTAACAATATTTCAAAATATTACGCATTAGTACTTGTTCTTAGATTGACTATGAAACATGGGATAAAACACTTACATGTTTTAAGATATTCTAAGTTCATCATGTTAGAGATATGGTCATCTTATGCCTCAAAAAATCAGAGGCTTGAGCAATATAAGAATGTAGATTGGAATGAGATTCAATTTTTTTATACTTTTGGTATCATGTGGATGGATAGAACAAAAAGAAAGATGGAAGACTTTCTTGGTAATGTGGCTATAGAACCTAATGATGAGACCTTTTTAGGGTTATCTAACGTAAAAGTGTTGACTAGGCCTTCTATACCTGATAATGAAAATAATTAGAAAGTGTGAGGCCTCGCCCCGACCTTTCATAGCCTTAGTTGCTACTTTATCATTTTGATATTCATGACATGAGATGTCGAGACATTATCTGATGCTTAGAACATATTATATTATTTCATGCTATGTGATGTTATTTTAAGATATTTGATGTTTGTCATTTAATGTTTTATGTATATGTACGTTGATGAAATAAGTAAATGTAGGATTGATACTTTGATTTAAGAGAATTTAAGTGGTTAAGAATTAAGTAGGATGAAAGAAACCCTAATTGATATATGTTTCAATTTATGTGAATTTTTGATATGTGTATATATATATATATACATATATAAATATATACATACATATATATATACATACATATATATATATATACATATATATATATATACATATATGTATATATACATATATATATATATATGTATATGTATATATGTATATATACATATATATATATATACATATGTATATGTATATATGTATATATACATATATGTATATATATATATATATATATATATATATATGTATATATATATATATATATGTATATATATATATATATATATATATATATATATATATATATATATATATATATATATATATATATATATATGTACATGTGATTTTATGGGACTATTGATGTGTGCAATGAGTGTGCAGATATTTTAGCTGAGAAAATCGACAGAGAAACATAACTGATCTCTATGTGCTAATTTTGGAAACCTTGTTGTTCATAATTAAAGTATTTTAATTGTGAGATGTAGGTATGTATTTTCTTATGATCAGTGAATGTTAATGTTCGTAACTGTGTTCTTTTAGTGTCTCTTGACACTTGTAAATTGTTTATGCTCTTTAGCATGCTAGTTAGGATTAGTTGTGTAACCCTTGGATCTAAGTTAGATTAAGTTAGTATCTTTTGCTAATTAGGTTTTTAATTGAGTTTAGTCATCCCTAATCCGAATTAGTGCTTAATCTACATTTTAGAGTTGTTAGTTGGTCCTAATTATTTCTTAGCTTTTGTTTGGCTCTAAACCTATTCCTAAGGCTTTAAAACATGTTATAATTATACCTAAGGGGTATGGGTATGGGTTGGGGGTCTTTTCCAACCCTGAAGCCCCTTTTGTTAACTCAAAAAGTCTCATTTTACCTTTGTGCAAAAATTGCAAGTGGTTACCATGAGTTGCCTTATCTCACCTCCACTTACTGTTTAACCATAGTGTGGGTTGAGTAAGGAGCTTCTAGATTTGTAAGTGGGTGGAAGAAGTTTTTTTTTTTTGTTGTAGGTTGAGTTTGAGGCTTATTTAGAGGCCCTTCTTAGACTAGTTGAGGTTGTTACCCAATCTCTCCATTTAGAGAGGATTCTTGGAAGATTGAAGCAAGGAAGGGAAAAGCTCTACTCAAACTTGTTCATTTTCCATTACCTCTTTGTGCAGGTAGGAATTCTCATCTCCCTTGTTTAGATTTTCATGTTTGTTTCATGCTTATGCTACTTTTTTGTTGTTTGAATTTTTTTATGTTTGTGGATAGGTTGGGAAGATTTGAAAACCATGTTTTTGAATGATTTCTTTTCATGTTTTTGTTTGAATTTCAAAGTTTTCTTGTATGGGTGTTTTGGCGTTACTCACCCTTGGAGAGGGCAGAAGTGGCCAATTTCGAGAAAGGTCCTTTTAGTTGAACTCCAATAGTGTAGAGTCTCTTCTCAGGATGAGAAGAGGGAGAGAGGGTAGGGTGTTATTGGCCCCTACCTGTCAGCACAAACCACGTATGAGTTTTGGCATGTAAGAATGGAAGAACAGAAGTTCTTGATTTATAGCCTCGATTGGACACTTGGTTTGTTGTTGTGTCTGACATCGCCTATTTGAAAAATGCACCTTTCCCTAGTTTTGATTCATCGTGAATCCTAATGTGATAACCTTGTATGAATATGCATGTTTGAATTGTTTCTTGGTCATGCTTGTTGTCACCTGATCAAATTTTGTTCTCTGCATGGTTATTAGAAATGTGTTGTAGAAATTGATATGGTACCCTTGATGATGGTCATGGAGGAAATTAAATTACATTGTTTTAAATTGTGGGATTGGAATCCTATGTATTTTTTATATTTCAAACTTTTTTGTGATGGAAACGAAGCCGGGTTTTCTTCCTAGTTCTTTCCCGGTTGAGCCTTTGAATCAGGTTTGCCAATGAAATAGTGATTGAGTAAGATGGCTTATCATGTGATTTAATTGTAACTTTTAATTCTACGGTTGCACATCAAAAATAGGATGAAATGATGATGGTTTAATTAAGCAAAATTTTCAAGTTTCCTTATATGTTAAAAATGAAAATTATGTTAAGGAAACATAAATGGATATGGTTGATATAATTTAATTCAAGTTTGTTTAGGAGATCAATTAATCATGTATTATTGTGACACAATTATTAAATCTATGTTTTAAATCCATTCAAAAATATACATCTTCAAAAAAAAAAAAAACTTTACTTTGTAAATCTATACTTAGAAATTTTCACAAAAAATTAAAAAAGTTTGTTTGCCAAGAGCAAAAGCCCTCTGGTTTTTGTTTGGGCATGGGATTTAAATGTCTCTTGGTAATAGAGAATATTCCTAAAAATATTCTTATATTTAAAATTGGATATATAAAAGAAAACATATATATATGTATTTTATAAATTGGGGACATATAAGATAAATTTTATAACTAACTTAAATATCTACCTTACCTAATTAACTTTTTGGCCTTCAATCCCTACTTGGACATCAGCCTTGGGTTGCATTTTAAAAAGGTTCTTTTTAAAACAAAGTCATTTTTGTCATCATTTAAGATGACATCACCCCCCTGTCCCTCCTTTATTATCGCTGGCCATGGCAAGGGATTAAATTGTTTTAAATAACTTTATTTTCCTCCCTTCATCCTAGTCGTCACCTCACATAGTGGGGGGGTGTCATTATGTACCCCCTTGGCAGCATGTTGTTCCAAGCCCAGTGCTTGGGAAGTGCAATTGGGAAGCGCATGGGTAAGTGGGGACGGGAGCCATTTTTATAGGTGGAGGTTTGTGGTAGGGTGTAGGGGGGGGGGGGGGGGGGGGGTTAGTGTAGGTGTTAGTACGGGTAAGGTTAGCATAGGTTAGTATGATGTTAGGTTAGTCTAGTTTAGTTTAGTTTGTTTGTTTTTATTTATTTATTTTTTATTTTTGTTATATTAAATGATTAAATTAAGTTCGAGTGTTAAGGGAGTTAGCTTAGATTAAGTTAATTTTAGTTAGTTTTTATATTTATGTTAAATTTTTGTAATGTTAGTTTTAATTTAATAAAGGTTTTTAGTTAGTAGGTATTAGATTAGCTAGTTAAGTTTTAAATTAATTTATTTATTTAATAAATTTTAGAAAGTTTTAATTTCATGATTAGTTAGAATTTTGTTAGTTGTTAGTTGTTTAAATTTTAAATTTGGTAAGATTTTGATAGTTAATTATTATGTTACAATTGTCAAAATGTTTAAAGTTACTAAATTATATATATATATATATATATATATATATATATATATATATAGTTTTAATCCTAGTTAATTGTTTTTTCTTAAAGTGACTTTTCAATATCGGTTAAATTGTCAATCGATATTTGTCTAAGAGATTTATAGTTGAACTTGATTATATTTTTTTTAAAATTAATTTTAAACCCGAATTCATGTACATTGTTATTGAAGTAATTTTCGCATATCATTATAAGTTAATTTAATATCATAACTTTTGTCGATATTAACTTAATAATGAGAGTTTTAATTTAACATTATAGAGAACCTTTTTCTTAAACTGTGATCACAACCTCATCAACTTAGAGCATTCTAATTATTAATTTTAAAACAAAAAAATTTGTGTGTTTTTGCCCATGTAGTTTGGCCATGACATTTTGGTATTAGAGCCTGTATTTCAACACTAGGAACCTTAAACCCTTACACTTCTGAAAACTTAAAACTAAACATTAAATTGTGTAGGATGCCTCCTGTTACTCGAAGCAACTGATGAGGTAGAGGTCATAGGGCAAGAGGTGGTAGAGCGGGACAAGAGGATGGACCACCTCCACCTCTACCACCATAGAACCTGAACCAGGACATTATAGATGCACTTCAGACTTTGATTAGTGTAGTTCAGCAGAGAGTAGTACCTATAGTTTAGCCAGTTCAGTAGATTCTAGTAGTGGAAGCAAAGGGACCTGGAGGAGGCAGACCCAGAGTTAGAGAGAGGACTAGGAGTCCCCCACCGAGACAGATTGAGGGTCAGGGTGAGCATGAGGAAGAGTCAATACACCAGAGAGGACCCCCACTTGACAGACCTCCTAGACATATATGAGATGATATCAGGGAGTTGATTCAACTTGGGCCACCATTATTTATGAGTTCCATTGAGGAGACAATAGAAGAGGCGTGATTACAGAGCCTACAACAATGCTTTGGGTTATGACCTTATGGGAGTAATCTAAAGGCATGCCTAGCAGTTCATCAGTTGAGAGGGGATGCCTCCACTTGGTGGCATCAGGAGGAGATCATAGGTGGAGTGAGGATGGACACCCTTACATGGGAATCATTCCTAGAAAGAGGTACTTTTCAGAGCATTTTTGACAGAAATAGATAAAAGAGTTTCATTGTCTTTATTAAAGAGGTCTTTTAGTGGCTCAGTACCAGAGCAGGTTTCTCGAGCTCCTTCCTTATGTGGAATATATGAAGGACAAGAAACTACAGGTACATCGCTTTATCATGGGGCTGAATTTATCACTTTAGGGACCAACCAGTTCAAATGGCCATCCCTACCACCATTAGACAGGTAGTGGAGATAGCACTAGTGGTAGAGGATACTCGGGGTAGACAGGAATCACAAGATCAGTCTCAGAACCAAAACTCTACCTAGAAATCCCCTTAGAAAGGGAATCAAAACTATACACCAAGGTCCTCTAAGGGCCAATAGTCTCAGCAGTAGTAGAAAGAAATCTCACAGGGTTACCAGGGCTCTGAGCCCAAGTAGTGGCAGTTATAGCAGGATCAAAAAGTACATACCCCATAGTCACAGTTAGTGCAGACTCATAGTCTTCCAGGGGTGGATACAGTGGGTCTAGCAGGTCAAGAGGCCCACAACAGTCTGGATCACATGATACAAAATCTTATACCTAAGGACCATGCTACACTTGTGGTGGCACGGGTCACATAGCTAGAGAGTGTTCACAGTGGTTGTCATCCAGTGGTCAGAGAGGGGCTTTTTAAGAGCTGACAGTGGGAGACATGGGCAGGTCCCACAGAGTTTTCACAGCAGTTGAAAACTGCTAGAATGAGCATCAGGCTATAGTTATTGAGGCTATAGGTGGAGATGGTCATCTAGTTAGAACTAGAGCCTATCCATATTATTTCTCGACAGACCCTAGCTCCTCAAGGTCGAGAGCTAGACCAAGTTAGGGTCTAGTGGGAATGTTATGACGAGGTCACGATTTCTTGGGAGGATGCAACATGGATGCAATCTTAATACCCTTATATTTTGATGAACTCTAGGAGGAAGTTCATGCCTAGTGGGGGAGGATGTGAGGCCTCACCTTGACCCTTCATAGCCTTAGTTGTTATCCTATCATTTGGATACTCACGACTCAAGATATCGAGACATTATCTAATGCTTAGAACATATTATATTATTTCATGTTGTGTGATGTTATTTTCAAATATTTGATGTTTGTCATCTAATGTTTTATGTATATGTACATCAATGAAATTAGTAAATGTAGGATTGATACTTTAATTTAAGAGATCTTAAATGGTTAAGAATTAAGTAGGATGAAAGAAACCCTGATTGATGTATGTTTCAATTTATGTGAATTTTTGATACGTATATATATACATCTATATATATATATAGACACACACACACACACACACACACACACACACACACACACACACACACACACGCACACATGTGATTTTATGGGACTATTGATGTGTGCAATGAGTGTGTAGATATTTTAGCCAAGATAACTAACGAAAGAACATAACTAATCTCTATGTGCTAATTTTGAAAACCTTGTTGTTCGTAATTCAATTATCTTAATTGTGAGATGTATATATGTATTTTTCTATGATCAGTGAATGTTAATGTTCGTAATTGTGTTCTTTTAGTGTCACTTGACACTTGTAAATTATTTATGCTCTTTAGCATGCCAGTTAGGATTAGCTATATAACCCTTGGACCTAAGTCGGATTAAGTTAGTATCTTTTGCTAATTTGGTTCTTAATCAAGTTTAGTCATCCCTAATCTAGATTAGTGCTTAATCTGCATTTTAGTGTTGTTTGTTGGTCCTAATTATTTCCTAGCTTTTGTTTGGCTCTAAACCTATTCTTAAGGCTTTAAAAAATATTATAATTATACCCAAGGGGTATGGGTATGGGTTGGGGGTCTTTTCCAACACCTAAGCCCCTTTTGTTGACTTTTGAGATCACTCAAAAAGTCTCATTTTACCTTTGTGCGAAAATTGCAACTGGTTACAATGAGTTGCCTTACATCACCTCCACTCAGTGTTTAACCATAGTGTGGGTTGAGTTAGGAGCTTCTAGATTTGTAAGTCGATGGGATAAGTTTTTTTTTTTCCTTGGTGGTTGAGTTTGAGTCTTATTTAGAGGCCCTTCTTGGACTAGTTGAGGTTGTTACCCAATCTCTACATTTAGAGAGGAGTCTTGGAAGATTGAAGCAAGGAAGAGAAAATCTCTACTCAAACTTGTTCATTTTCCATTACCTCTTTGTGCAGGTAGGAATTCTCATCTCCCTTGTTCAGATTTTCATGTTTGTTTCATGCTTATGCTACCTTGTTATTGTTTGAATGTTTGTATGTTTGTGGGTATGTTGGGAAGATTTGAAAACCATGTTTGTGAATGATTTCTTTTCATGTTTCTATATGAATTCCAAAGTTTTCTTGTATGGGTGTTTTGGCATTACTCACACTTGGTGAGAGAAAAAGTGGCCAATTTTAGGAAAGGTCCTTTTATTTGGACTCCAATAGTGTAGAGTCTCTTCTCAGGACAATAAGAGGGAGAGAGGGTAGGGTGTTATGGGCCCCTACCTGTCAGCACAAACCACGTATGAGTTTTGGCATGTAAGAATGGAAAAATGGAAGTTCTTGATTTATAGCCCCGATTGGGCACCTGGTTTGGTGTTGTGTCTGACGTCTCCTATTGGAAAAATCCACCTTTCCCTAGTTTTGATTCATTGTGAATCCTAATGTGATAACCTTGTATGAATATGCATGTTTGAATTGTTTCTTGGTCATGCTTGTTGTCACCTGATCAAATTTTGTTCTCTTCAAGGTTATTAGAAATGTGTTGCAAAAATTGATATGGTACCCTTGATGAGGTTCATGAAGGAAATTCAATTACATTTTTGTAAATTGTGGGATTTGAATCCTATGTATTTTTTATATTTCAAACTTTGTTGTAATGGAAATGAAGCCAGGTTTTCTTCCTGGCTCTTTCCTGGCTGAGCCTTTGAATTAGGTTTTCCAATCAAATGGTGATTGAGTAAGATGGCTTATCATGTGGTTTAATCATAATTTTTAATTCTACGGGTGCACATCAAAAATAGCATGAAGTGATGATGGTTTAATTAAGAAAAATTTTCAAGTTTCCTTATATGTTAAAAATGAAAATTATGTTAAGGAAAGAAAAATGGATATGGTTGATATAATTTAATTCAAGTTTGTTTAGGAGATCAATTAATCATGTATTATTGTGAAACAATTATTAAATCTATGTTTTAAATCCATTCAAAAATATACACCTTAAAAAAAAAAACTTTTCTTTGTAAATCTATACTTAGAAATTTTGACAAAAAATAAAAAAAGTTTGTTTGCCAAGAGCAAAAGCCCTCTAGCTTTTGTATGGGCATGGGATTTAAATGTCTCTTGGTAACAGAGAATATTCTTAAAAATATTCTTATATTTAAAATTGGATATATAAAAGAAAACATATATATGTATTTTATAAATTGGGGACATATAAGATAAATTTTATAACTAACTTAAATATCTACCTTACCTAATTAACTTTTTGGCTTTCAATCCCTACTTGGACATCAACCTTGGGTTGCATTTTAAAAAGGTTCTTTTTAAAACAAAGTCAAATTTTTCATCATTTAAGATGACATCACCCTCCTGTCCCTCCTTTGTTATCGCTGACCATGGCAAGGGATTAAATTGTTTTAAATGGCTTTTTTTTCCTCCCTTCATCGAAATGTTTAAAGTTCATATATATATATATATATATATATATATGCATATATATATACATATATATATATACATATATATATATATATGCATATATATATATATACATATATATATATACATATATATATATACATATATATATATATATATGCATATATATATACATATATATATACATATACATATATACATATATATATATACACACACACATATATATATACATACATACATATACATACATACATACATACATACATACATACATACATACATACATACATACATACATACATACATATATATATATATATATATATATATATATATATATATATATATGTCTAGTTAATTGTTTTTTCTTAAAGTGACTTTTTAATATCGGTTAAATTGTCAATCGATAGTTGTCTAAGAGATTTATAGTTGAACTTGATTAATTTTTTTTTAAATTTAATTTTAAATCTGAATTCATGTACATTGTTGTTTAAGTAATTTTCGCATATCATTATAAGTTAATGTAATATCATAACTTTTTTCGATATCAACTTAATAACGAGTGTATTAATTTAATATTGTAGAGAACCTTTTAATTAAACTATGATCACAACCTCATGAACTTAGAGCATTCTAATTATTAAGTTTAGAACAAAAATTTTTTTGTGTTTTTGCCCACGTAGTTTGGGCATGAAAGAAAGTTTTTAAAGATGAAATAGGAATTCTTCAATTACTCAAGTGTGAGGATACATATCATGGTAAACAGATAAATTATAGTGCCTTGATTGAAATAATTTTTGCAAAAGACACCATTTTTGGAAATAAGGTGATTCAACTAAAAGCTAACAAAATTTCTAAAGGACTAGTGGTCTTAAGAAGCATTTTTGATAATAAGAAAAGGGTAAAGAAAGATATGAAGCATAAGAAACCTAAGGAGTTAGAAGAAGTGAATTTAGGAACACAAGAGGCTCCAAGAAAGGTATATATTGGTAAAAAAAATTCACACCCTATGATAGAGTCTTTGATTGAGCTATTGAGGAAGTAAAAAATGTGTTTTCCTAGTCATATGATGACTTGAAAGGTTATACACAAGACTTGTTCCACCATGTTATTCTCTTCAAAGTAGATGCTAAGCCTTTGAGAAAAAAATAAAGGCCTAGTTATCCAATGTTGGCTCCAAAAATGCAAGAAGAGTTGATGAAGCTCATAGATGTGTATGAATCATCAAACCAATTAGGAATTATTCTTGGGTTTCCAATTTGGTCCCTAATAGGAAGATGAATGGAGATATTAGACACTACGTAGTATCTAAATATTTCATCATTGAAAGATACTTATCATTTGTCTAATACAGAGGATCTATTGCAAAGAATGACTAAATCTGCATTGATGGTTTTTTAGGATTAAAAAAAGTTGTTGTTAAGGAAACAAAATAGTAAAAAAATACCTTCACTATGTTGGAAACTATAATTGAGACCATTTTTATGTTGTCATTGATGTCAAACCCTATTGGTGAGACAATTTTCTCTCTGATTAGAGTGCCATATCAAGATGATTCATGAAGAGGATTTGAGAAGGACATAACAAAAGGACCTAGAGGAAAGGTTGAGTTATGAAACACTACAATCTGTACTTGATTAGTTAAACTTTAACAAGATAATTTGAGGGTAAAAGCACAAACCTATGCCACCCTTTTGTAAAGGAAAAGGCTAACAAAAGTATAACTACTCACCTTCAATGACAAAAAATTGGTATTATTATTTTGAATTTGGAAATGAAATAAAATAATGAAATGTGTAGAAATTGATGAATTTTAGGATTATAATTTTTAATAGTTATTTGGAATAAGAATTGATATATTCTACTAATTTTTATAAATAATTTTTTAGGTGCTGAAAAGTGTTGAAAATTAGGGGTCTAGTCCCCACAATTTAACTATATGAAAATAAACATATTTCCCTTTGATCTTAGACTATGTTATAGATAACATATATATATCTAGAAAAATAAAAAATAAAAATCAGCTAGAACTATATTTTCTCTTTTATAAAGATTGAAGTTTTAAGTCACCTGAGATTGATAGTTTTACTCTCCCACCACATTTTTCAAAACAAATCTATTCTAACTAGGAGAAAATTTTTACATTTTAGAAAAGGACTCTTTCCTCTAGAACATCATATAATTTTAAGCTTTTTTTATATGATTTAATATTTTTTTCTTTCTCAAAACTGACATCTTTTCAAGTGTTAAAATACATGGTTGTGGAATTTTTCAATTTCAATATACTATATAGAATCAAAACACTATAAAGTCTACATGAGAAAATTGTTGACTCTAAGCTCTATAAAATGGTGTTTATATGTTATCAAAAAAATATCATAGAAAATAGTAAAAGTTATTAAAATGACACTTTTTGAAATAATTTTATTTCTGTAGTAATTGGATACAAACAAGTATAAAACATGCATTTAATAGACATTCTAATTGGAAAAGTGTGATACCATATATAGCTTAGCTAGAATGAATTTATCTAAACTGTATGTTTTAAAAAAATTGAATTTTAGATAGAAATACTCAAATTTAGTCATTCTGATAAGTCATCCTAAAAGGTCACACAAGTTTTTGCTTTTACCCTTGATTATTTAATCATAACCTAATTGAAGAAGTGATCAAAGAATGACCAAATGCATAGGCTTGACCAAGAAAAAGAGCAAAAGGTTAAGGAACTTAAACTTTAAGTCTAGTCATCCTAGTGTTAACTAAGCACTACTATAAGCTGACAAAATATAATGTCAACCAAGAATCACTATTGACTGAATACTAGTGGGTAAAAGTGCAAAGTTGTGTCACCTTTCAGGTTGACTTATCAAAATGAGTAAATTTAAATATTTCTATCTAAAACTAAATTTTATTCAAACATGTGATCTTCATAAATTTACTCTAGCTAAGTTATTTATCATCTCACACTTTTCCAATTGGAAATGTCTAGTAAATGCATGTTTTATACTAGTTAGTATCCAATTACCAAAGAAATAAAATTATTTCAAAAAACTAATGTTTCAATAACTGTTGCTAATTTTTATGATTTTTTAATAAAATATAAACACCATTTTATTGAGCTCAAAGTTAAGAATATTTACATCTATATTTCATAGTGTTTTAATTGGATATAGCATATTGTAATCAAAAAATTCATAAAGTACATATTTTAACACTCAAGAAGTTTTCGATTTCGAGAAAGCAAAAAATATAGAACTAGACCAAAAGAAAATTAAAAATAATATGATGTTCTAGAGGAGAGACTCTTTTTTCAGAATCTATAATTTTTCTTTTCGCTAGAATAGATTTGTTTTGAAAAATGTGTTGGGAGATGAAAACTATCAATTTGAGTAAGTTGAAATATAGATTGTTATAAAAATAAAAAAAAGTCTAAACCCAATTTTTATTTTTTATTGTTCTAGCTACATATGTTATTTATAACATAATATGTGATCAAAGGGAGATAACTTTATTTACATGTAGTTTTGTGGTGGGAACTAGACCCCTAATTTCTAGCATTTTTTAGCAACTAAAAGTTTATCCATAAAAAAAAAGAAAAATATATAATTTCTTATTCCAAATAATTATTAACAATTTTAGTCGTAAAATTCATATTGTTCTACACATTTCATTATTTTACTTAATTATTAAATTCTAAATAATAATACTAGTTTTATGTCATCAAAGGTGAATAGTTATACTTTTGTTAGCCTTTTCCTTTGTAAATGGGTGACACGGGTTTGTGTTTTTACCCTACTATATGTGTCAAACAAAAAAATTAGTAGTGACCGAGTAATCTGGTGATGAATGGATGACAACATTTGACAGATTTTGAGGAAATCATGATTTTCAACTAGCACAATTGATTTCTTGGAATATTTAAAACATGTTGAAGATAAGGATGGATGACTTGGAACATTTAATTCAATGGAAACCTTGTTTGAAAGTTTCTATGCAAGAATTCAAGGAGAAATTTTGAGATGTTTCTAGAAGAGAAAAGAGGAGATGAAATGATGGAAGGATTCGATGAATTTGACCTAAACCTAAGATCTATGGTGATGTTGAAATTTTAAAAAAAAAATAGAATTACCTATTAAAGGAAGTACAAGGGATAATCAAACAAGGTTGAAGCTATTGTTGATACTATTGATTAGTGAAAGAGTTGTGAAAAGGTGAAGTCAATTGCTTGAAGGGTTGCCACGTAGATCAAAGATATAGATGACAATGGAGGCTAGTCAATGGATCAACCTATTAAACTAAATTGTGATCTAAATTAGCAGAGCGAGTTGTATTTTATAGATCAACCTATTGTTACTTTCTAACCATTATACCAGTATTGAATGTAGTGCCTCCCCCATTTGAATTTTGTAAGTCGTCCTGATCGATGCAACCTTGCTGATCTTTTGTTGTGATGGATCATGATTGTGACCCTGAGTGGTCTACACCATTGAGGTGTTTGGATTTATGTTTCTGCATCAGTTGCTTTGATTATGCTTTTGACTGATCTTTGAGATTATGATGTGATTTTTGGTTCACTAAGGTTTGTGCCAGTGGTTACCAGGATCGATGTGGTATCATGAGGTTGTTTCGTAATTACCTTGAGATGTGTGCAGAGATTGCACTATGTTCTATTAGCATGCTACACTGGACTGGGTACCTATAGCAGTGGTTAGTCATGTCTATGACTGTGTTTGCTTATGTGCTTTAAATGCCTTTTTAATGCAGAGTAATCAATCATTATTAAATGCTTAAGTGATTAGAAATGGATTATTCTGGTTGGATTCTTTGGTTATGTGCTGCGGACATTTACCTTGTTATATTTCTGATTAGAGAGATATTTGTTACTCATGTGATGTTTTACATTTGAGATGACCTGAGGGTCAAATGTTACTCTTTGGTTCTAGTATCATAGATATTAGACTACTATGCTGTTCAATTAATCATATTGCATGATGATGCCATTTTGAGATGATAGTGTGTTTTATGGTGATATGTGGTTATCTAGTTATCTAGTATTTGGACATACCTCCGATTTTGCTATATGATGGATTTAATGCTATGGTTATTTACTTCATTCCTGCATTGCTATGCCTTTTGCGAATGTGAGTGATGTAAATAGATTATTTTAATATAATTAAATAAATGGTTAAATTAGGTGATTTAATACATTTATTGCTTTGGCTATGTTATTATATGCAATTGCACTTGATTGTGTTGTTTAGTGTGCAGGATTTATATCCCTGGCAGTGGTACATGGAGTTAGTGATTCAACCTTTCATATTTTACCAATGTCATCCTTGTATGGTCAATGTATCCTTTATTAAATGTTTAATTTAAACCTTTCGATGATTATTAAATCCGAACTCATTTCCATTATGTGATTAGACTAGTAAGCATGTCTGTGCATTTAGAGGTTCGCATTGTCGTGAAAGTTGTTAAGGTGATTTTTGTGTTTTTGGGTTTTCAGGTTTTTAATTGATTTATTTTCATTTCTGGCAGCTTTGCCATAGATGAATTCCTATTTATAGGAATAGCCTGTTTTCGTTTGGGTCGATTCGAGGTTTAACTGGATTGGCTGGTTAAATGCCCTAATCGATTATTCACCTGAAAAGTGAAAAAATATCCAAAGAGGAATTTAATTCCTCACTTCTCACTTTCAAATTGGAAAGTTATAGAGTAAAACCCAAAATCCTCTTCATGAGGATTTACTGTTTTGTTCGTTGTGGGAGCTATGGGCGTGGGATCGTCACGAGGTTGGGCTCGTTGGATCCAGCTCGGAGAAACCTTGGATTGCCACGATTTTTAGCTACTTCTGCGAGATATTTATTTTATGGTTCAGATTCTCGTTTTTCCCTTTCGGCTGTGAGGTAGGGCTTTCCTGTTTTATTGTTTATGCTCTATTTCTGCTTTTTTTTTTGCTAGCCATTTGTTTGGAGGCTGAGAACTAGTGTTCCCCTCTGTTTCTATATGTTAGTTCTACCCGGTTGGGCGGGTATGAACATCTTCCTATTTTTTGGGATGAGGGTTTCGAATTTGACACCATTATGCTGGTCATTTTTGCATACGATGTTCGATTCCATTTATTTTTGGATTTTTGGGGTTTTTGAACCCAAAGGCCAAATGGGTTTTAATTTTGTAGTTTTCCAAATTTTTGGAGTTTTTACCTCATTTTGTGTGCCACCCTGTTTTCACGAGTTTTCTTGGCACAATGTGGGTCGTGGACCTTGATGATCCATTTGGATATCACTCATACCACTTTTTTACTTTTATGTTGCATTGGGATGTGTTTTGCATCCGTACTCCCGACGTTGTGTTCGGTTGAGTGATTTTATACCTGTTATGGTTTCCTTTAGACCTTTGCTTTTGTTTCGTGAATGCTAGAATTCATGTAGAATCCATACTCTTGGATTGAGGCCAGATGAGTAAGTTCATGACTTTTGGTCTTGTTACATCATTAGGATTCGTGTAGAATCCATACTCCCAAATTGAGGCCGGTTGAGTGATTTTATGATGTACGATTTTATTGGCTTTGGGATTCGTGTAGAATCTGACCTCTCGAGTTGCTTTCGGTTGGGTGTTTGTTTTGCATTGTGTTCTCATTCCTGTCCTTGTGTTATGATCTTCGTTATGGTGGTGCGCCACACATGAGTACATGCATGTACATTTATTGGGTGACTTGCGACGCGCGACCTTTCATGGATTTGTTAGAAGTTATGATCATTAGGGTTGGGATGGGAGTATGCATGCCCACGGGCGCTTGTCGTAGGATGAGCATGGGTAGGGTAGGGTAGCATATGGAGGGGGCTTCTACCTTGTAGCCTGGTGATCATTGTGCCCAGAGAGTTGGCGAAGGAAGCTTTAATTAAGTGATAATTAAATAAAATGTGTGAATGATAATAAAACTTAAGATAATAAAAAGGTTTGGGGTACAAGAGCCTTTTCGTTGAGGGATGTTGAATCTGCGCAAGTCCTAGCTTGGGCTTTTTGATGCCAAGCGACTCTCCATGATGTTAGTCCCTACATAGTAGCCTTTTGAGTGTTTGACCAGGACTTGTACTCCTTGCATTGTCTTAGGTTCTTAGTTGCAGCCATCATACTGTCTGGCGTGAGTGTTAGCCATGGATGTTGTGTTTTATGTGTGTTTTTGTTTGGATCATTATCTCCATCAGCACAGCGGGTGTGGACCTACGGGTGCCACGTGGTTGGGAGGCATAGCTACCTTCACCACTGCTAGGGATCGGTGTATAGAGATGATCTTTTGTCCTAGTGTGACCGTTGTTGGATGTCTTCACTTGGTACTTTGGGTTTCGGAGTATGCTTTCTTGTGATTTATGCTTTCATTGGGATGCTTGTATATCATGTTTAGATGATGTTATTTTATTTGACACATTCTCTTATTATGATGTTTAGCATATGATTAGATGATGTGATTTACTTTAGTAGTATATCTGTTGTTTAGCATGTGATAGGTGATGTTATCTACTGTAGGATTATCTTATGCGTTACTACTATCATGTTAGATTTCCTTATGCTTATATTGTTGCATGTTTTAGTAGTGACATCCCTATTACAATAGTACTGATGATCTGGTCAGTGGCTTGGGATGTTACGTACGGGGGATGGCTAGGACCTATGATGGTCTTATGATGCTATTGACGGTTGGGAGGAACCGCGTGCTTAGTTTGGTTTTTTTGTTCCTGAGATGTATTTTTGTTCATTGCAATGTTGCTTTTATTTTCTGCTATGTTTAATTTAGTGTGTTCTTGGCTGTTGTAGTTTAGATGGATAGATGTTCTCCTTTCTGTGTTGTTCTTGCGCTCGAGTGTTTATTCCTCGAGCCTTTGTGGATCTAGTACTCTCTGGTGTGGAGGTTCTTTTGTCACTTTTTCCCCATTTTTGAGTTTTGGAAGTGTTTTTTTTTTCTTTCTATGGGCAACATTTGTTCAGCATTGTGCGACACTGATAAAGTATAGCACACCCATAGAAAGAATGTCGTACGATACTATAAAGTGTCGCACACATTACTGGAGAAGTGTCGTACGACAGTGGAAGAGTGTCGCACGACTTTATGAGAAATGTCACGCGATACTTTTCCAGTATCGCACGCCTTCTTGAGAAGTGTCGCATGCAGTAAGGGAGAAGTATCACCCTCCCTTAGTAAAAAGTGTCGCACGATTTTTGTGAAAAACCTGCATGTGCCATCAGTGGGCACTTTTCTTCATGATTTGATCTTTTTGAGAGTGGTTTTGGATACCCTTTTGGGCGTTCTTCGAGCCTATGCTGTTGCATTTTGAATTCAGGAGGTTTCTTTTGAAATTCAGTTTTTGGGTTTCTGTTGTAGTCCTTTGGGGTTTAAAATATATCATTTAAGTATAAGTTGACATATATTTAACAACTTATACTTAAGATATATTTTAATATATGCGACAAATCGTTTGAGATAGGTTTCAGACCTCTCAGAGATAAGTTATGGATTTTAGGAAATTTCAGGGCTTCAGAAATCCAGACTTAGCCAATTTTCAGGGCTTCAGGATTTCAGGCTTAGCCAAATTTTGGGATTCTGCTTTTTACCCCAGCTTGGTGTTTTGTTGATGAGTGGTCATTTCTTGCACCCTCATCTTGTTGTGGTGGTTGTTGGCTTTTGTTTGGATGTGTCTATTGGTAGTGGCGTTCGGAGATTCGTTGGTTGTCGGGATTGTGTTGAAGTCTTTCATTGCGATCATTGTGATCCCTATATGATGTTGTCATGTGCATTCATACTTGGAAAAAAAAAAATCTTTGCTTGATTTGAATCCTTGTTTCCAAGGATCTCCGGGCGGGGCATTACATTGAAATCCTTTAATCAAGGCAAAGCTAATAGTCATATGTAAATCGTTTAATCAAGCCATGACATTCTCATGGAATGTTCTTAAGCCCTCTAACAAGGTCATTCCTAATAGTGTGATTAAATCTTTTAGCAAGGTCACATTTAACAATGTGTTTTGTAATTTTAATAG
Organism: Cupressus sempervirens; assembly: GCA_028749045.1. NCBI lineage: Eukaryota > Viridiplantae > Streptophyta > Pinopsida > Cupressales > Cupressaceae > Cupressus > Cupressus sempervirens. The sequence goes on from CM053784.1 coordinate 67,101,151, forward strand.
GGTTGGCTCCTAAGAGAGCTCACTTTAGAAGAGTGAAAAATTGGTCACATATTACTTGCATTTTTTTCCAAATTAGGTTTCCATGTTAAATCCAAGGTTTTTTCATACTTGTGTGGATTTCATTTAGGATGTTATAGTTTATTGATTTACTTTCTACAAGTTTTTAATTTTTTAATTATTATGATAGTAGATGAAAAGTTTATGTTACTAATTATTTTCTATATAGACTGAGCGATTGAATGTTTGGATTGAAATTACTTGAAGTGTTTAAAATTTTAATTGGTACATCTAGACCTTAGGATGAGTATTTCATCCCTCCGCCACCCCTCTCATTTATTCTAAATAATTCTAACACATAATGACATGGAGAAATTATGTTTATGTTAGTTTTCCTTTTGGCATAACAAATACAAGAGCTACTTTTCAGAGGGCTATGTATGTAGCCTTTACAATTTTTATTGATGATTTTCTCATAGTTTTCCAAGATGACCTCACAAATTACTCAAAGGAGGAAGATAATTGTATGTACTTTGAAAGGATAATTGGTAAATCCTTGGAGTATGGTGTATCATTAAACCCAAGGAAATGCTCTTTTTGTGTACCATAAGAGAAATTTGGACACATTATATCAAAAGATTCAGTTGGGATTAACATTCAAAGGATATATGCAATTGATAAGATCCCAAAGCCAAGAAATTAAGGTTTTGTTGACCGAAAAGTTTATGGTTAAATCTCTATAACCTTCTTGGGTAGTTAAGAATTTCCTATAAATAATTAAGGCTTATAGGGTTGTCTAAGATAGTTATAGGGATGTATATGGTGGATTGGGATTGCATAATTATGTATGAAAAGTACCAATGTGGCTTTTCATGTCATATGTCTAACAACTGTAATACCATTTTATTATAGATAATGGACATCGAAGATCTCATTCTTACAATTTGTAGTTATTTGTCTAGTTTCTTTTTTTTTGTGTATGTGTGTTTCTATTAATAAGAGGAGATCCCTTAATCAATTTGACTCACTATTAAAAAGAACCATTTAGGATTGATTAGGTATTAGGTCCTATATCGTTTAACTTGGAGAACCTAGATGAAACTACTTTAGCCCCATATTTTAATGAAGAAGACCTTGAGTTATATCCATTATAAATACATGTCCCTTTCTTTGTACGTAGTTTTCTTATTTTCTTGTGGGCTTTTCATCCTTTGTTTTGATCAATTTTAGTGTGTCTTAGCTCCTTTTTTACGTCAATTTTATAATATTTGTGTAACTAGAGATTCTAGATCCATTTTGAGGTCCTTTACACTCTCAGTCTAGAGTCAAAGTTGATTATTAATCCTATCTTTTTCCTAGATTCTTTTTTTCTATAATTTCTCCTTTGAGAAAAAATAAATAATTTTAATTCTCCTTATAATCAACATTTCATTCTAGCAATTCCTAATTTTATATCAAAAAGTCTTTTATTTTTTGCCTTTATAAACCAAAGTGTATGATATTGATCCTTCAGTTGAACACAGAGGTAAATTTTAAAAGTCGATCTTTCAAGGGTTGTTTCATGCATTTATGAATCCACTCCTTTAGTCTAGTATTTTTCCCAAATGTTAATTTGAGAAATGTAAATATATATTAGTGAATAATGAACTTCAACCCTTGTATTTTTTATTTGGTGTCTTATTCAAGGTTCATTGTAAATCCAAATATAAAGCCCAACAATGAAATTACTTGAAACATAAGCAATATTAAGGGCATCTTGTATAGTTAAAAAATTTAAAACTTTTGGATAGATAAAAGTTCATCATTATATGGAAAGGATTCATATATAAGTGAGAAATAACTAATGTGATTATTATAATTATGTTAAGGAAAGCTAATGGAACACAAACAAAATGAAATTTTGAGTGTGGCAATTGGGTACCTAGATTTTGTGTATCAAAGAGACATCAAGTGAGTTTTTTTTCATTGAAAATCTGTAAATCATCAAGCACAAATATGATGCTAGAGGTAATCATTTTTCCTCCTCATAAGTAGTAGGAAATTCAAATTCTATGATAGATGAGTCTCGATACTTCCCACCACCATGACTATATTTTTAAATAAGGAAGTTGTTTAACCTTATCTATCTCCAATATCTCATTTTGTGTCCATTCAAAATTTCCACTATGAAAGTTGCTTGTCAAATATTAGGATAGGGCTTCGATGGTGCAAGAGCACAGGTAACCTAGGCTTCCTAGTCAACTTTTTGATTATAGTGGCCTTAGCCAAGCCACTAGTGCAATAAATCATCTAGTGATTCCTAGATGATGAATTAGCCATTAGGAGGTCTAATCATGTCTTTGGAAGTATTCAATGTTTCTTTTTTGTCCAAAGTTGCAATGTATTGTGTAATTGTTGTCATTATTGTCAACTATGACATTTATGAATTTAGAGGGGTAGATTGGCCAAATAAATGGTGGAATGATGATTTCATGTCCTAGGGATCATATTTAAGAATATTATAGGGTTTCATGAGGCTTTTACCAAGCTTTTTCTAACTATGCAAAATATCGTCAAGTTGCATGACAACTTTGCAAAATTATAAATGATGTCATGGAAAATTTTGTTGCTTTGAGTACAACTTCAAGAAAGGGGTTGAATAAGAACTCAAAAGTGGTTAATAAATGTGTTTTGAACCTATATAAGGCCTCCCTTGACCTATAATAGTGGTTGGATGACATTTTGAAGTAAAGTTGATTATTGAACAAGAAATTTTCTAAGAAATTTTATCATAGTTATTACATTTTTGTTTCATTGGGTGAGTTAATGGATTGATCTCTACACTATAATTTGCACATGAATCAGTGAATGTAAAGACTAGATTTTATATGTGTGATTACATAGGTCATTTTCTTTCATTCTGTTGCATTTGTAAAATCTTATGTTTTCAACAATGTCATTGGTTTGAACCAGACAGTTTTTTGTTATGGAGTCATAACTAACCTTTCTACCATGGTATTTGTATGGTTCCTTGGAATGTGTCAGATAACTCCTCATACTATATGTCTACAAGATCTTAGGCCCTTGAAAAAAATCTTAGCATTTTTATACGGATGCCCTAGTCGGGCCAGAGGAGCATAGTTAGGGATCATAGAGGTTGTAGAAGCATTTGATGGGGTTGAATGCATTAGTTTCCTCAATCCAAGAGTTTAGAGAGGAGGATATGAGTGTTAAGAAGCCTTATTCCCAAGGAAAAAACCTAGTTTCATATTTCAATAGGTGCTTGAACAATACCATGTGGATGTTGTTAGCACATTGGTGAAACCCTTGCTTTTAGGCTTATTTATAGAAACCCATGTATGTATGTATGTATGTATGTATGTATGTATATATGTGTGTGTGTGTGTGTGTGTGTGTGTGTGTGTGTGTGTGTGTGTGTGTGTGTGTGTGTGTGTGTGTGTGTGTGTGTGTGTGTGTGTGTGTGTGTGTGTGTGTGTGTGTGTTGAGGGAGTGAGATAAAGTTAATCTAAAAGATCTTCAATAAAGGTGTTAGGATATGGAGTTTTTCTCCTACCTTGTTAAGAATCTTTCCAATTTGTGATCCAAAAGGTGTGTTTTGAGGCCTAATTCCTTATACCCCTTTTAGGCCTAGTTTAGGGAAAATTATTGAAATTGATAGAGAATTTTTTGCATATTTAGTTGAAAAGCATTAGAATGGATTCAATTCCCTATAAACAAACCTCACTCTCTATTGTTAGGTAGTTTGGGTAAAGTTTTAGGGCCTAGTGTGGATGATCCAAGATGACATCTAAGGAAAATTGGTTGGGTGAGTGGACTTCATTGTTGGTGTGGACAAGTTGAAGAAAGGAAGGATTGGGAATAGGATCCTCCTAAGCTGGGGTTAGTGGAAGAAACCTAATAGTCTAGAAAAGTGGCCTAGAAGAAAACCCTAAGATAAAATAGGGTTAGAGAGAAAAATTTGTACTTAGATCGTTTGGTTTTATGTGTTCTTAGCTAGAATTTTGGGACACCACTTTAGTACATGCTAGTTTAGACTATTTATTGAAAAGAGACAAAAAAACTCAAAAACTTGCAATGATTTTAGAAATAAAATTGATCAAAGCCTTATAGAAGCATAAAATTTTCCCACAACTATGTAGTGCAAATAATTAGGTTTTGAATGTATGAATAGATAGGGCTCAAAAAATAGACTAGGTCTAGAAATGGTGGTGTGTTGTTGTCCATCAACTTAGAGACACCGCAGTGGTTATAAATCCCACCAAAAGAACCACATGTAGGCTGAAATATTAAAATATCATACAACATAGCCTCTACTATAAATGTAAAGTTAGAAAGTTTGATTTCTAGAAAGTGGCTCTTGAAATTCTAAAAGGGTGCTCCAACATTGCCTAAGATATTGAAAAGAGAACACCTGGTGAAATAACTTAGGAATATTTTCATTTTAATACACAAAATTAACATCAACCAACAATAAATTTTATTGGAGGAATGGATTTATTTTTTCATCCACATAATTTACAAATGAGAAAAATACTTATATTGAGAATATATTATAGGACACCTACTTAAAAATTTCAATAATTATCTTGTAGAATTCTTTTACATGACATATTATCTCTTTTAGTCTCCAACATGTACAAGGGAATGACAAGGGTTACATAATGAACCGTGAATAGATGGGATGGAAATTTATAAATGTACCACCCTATTTTTTAGATGCATAGGTGTTATGGGAACCATATAAGTGTTGATGATGCTTTTTATTAAAAATATGACTCATATGTTGCAAGGGAGTGCTAATAAATGATTGTTACATGATGTTATGCAACTAGTGAGCATATACTTAATCCAAGTTATTTGATTCCCTATATTTACATACATTAAAGTTGAGTGTTCTAAAGGTGAACCAATAAACTTATGACAATATGCCTCAGATCATTTTATGTTGATTGAACTTTGTAGATATTTAGCTTATGTTAACTAGAAATTTGTAACAAAGAAAAAGAAAACTATTTCTTTCCCTATTGAATCACTCATTAGTAATGTAAATAAGTTTTACATGCTATGAACCTAGAAATACACTTTAGAAATTTTACTATGCAATTTTATAGTGCTTAGAAAAAATTGATAGTAAGAGGTCTTTCAGACACTTATTTCAACTTAAGAACATGGTTATGAAAAATTTATAGTTAGAAGAAGATTATGGTCAAGTTTCACTTTGAACAACCTATCATACTTAATCTAAAGATGAGCATTTCTAGAATTAAATGCGATGGAAAAGATAAATTTGATGTGTAATATAATTAATGGGTGCAAATGCAACTTATCCCTAAACTTGATTAAGATAAAAATGAAGAAGATCAAATATTAATGAGAACCTATCTAGTAATAATAAGGACCAAAAAATGGACATGAATTGAGGTTCTATAGAAAAAAAGATTAAAAAGATACTATTTAAACCGTAGCTCTTCCCATTACTCTTAGTTAAATGATTAAAAAAGGACAAGAGGAGCCTTCATAGGAAGTTGTTTCTTCACTTAGATACCATAGAAGATATTTGTATTTTAATGGGTGAGGAAAGATTTGAGATAGCCATTGCCCAAAAGTTTAACATAGAAAAGAAACCTAAAGCTATGTTGGGTTCCTCAAGTACCATGGTAGTACTCAATATGACATCAAGGTAAGTTACTCCAAGTAAACGTTATTTAGTTAGTACCCTTTATAGGTAGGAGATTTTATTTAGTGAGAAGAGAATCTTTTTCCTTGAATACATACATATGGAAGATATTGTGTGAAAATGAAGGACAAGACACCAAAATATAAGAAGATAAATACTACTTCTAGAATGGACTTTGTCCCAAATACAATGAATTGGGTTGTAGACATAGCTCACTAGTTAACATATAGAAAGCTCAAAACCCTTTAAAAAATAGATTTTGGAGTAGAAAAGTTCAATATTAGGTTTTCTTTGAGGGTTATAGATGTACATCACCTAGAGGTTTCCACTAGGAAAATGGTCAGTAGTACTTGGAAAGATGGATAGGATAATAATGAGCTGAAAAAATCCTATGCATTATGGCCAGAAATATTTAAGCCAGTTACCATCTGAGTCTTAAGCCTCTATCTCAACTACCAATTTTATTTGACCCTAAACCTTGAGTTAAATATATATTGGATAAAAAAAAAGGGAAAAAAATACTAGCTAAAATTTTCAATGACTAGATGGAGGGGATAATTTAATGAGATACTAATTTCATCACTGACCTATAACAATTTTATGGTGCCACCATGGTTGTCATTAGTTAAATGAAATGAGAGATTTCCTAATGGAAGAATGAGGAAGCCATATGGATAGTGGTCATATATGAGATGAATAAAGTTCATAAATATCGTGTGACTAAGTTTACAATGGAATATGTTGTGAGGAATTTAGATGATAAGGAATTAAACATGTTTGGAAAAATAGTATCGAATAGACAACTTTGGTAGGAAAACATTGCCATGAAAAATCTATCAAGTAGTTGAAGGGATTGATGAGCATAAAATAAAATTATGCTAAGTTATTTGAAATATAGTAATTTGAAATGCTTGGAAGATAACATGAAGACTATAGAGACTAAAGAGACTATAATTTAATATTTTAAGTAAATAATTGATGATCTAAAGGAACAAAAGGTTCCAAGAATATATGATTTCTGCAAGGCAAAATTAGATTGAACATTTACTAATCCTTTCAATCAATAAACTCAGAATTTATGCAAGAAAAGTGGCACAAGTTAAGAGAAAAAAGGAAGTTTAGAAACAATAAAATAGTGCTCATATTCTAGGGCACTTTCTATGTAGGGGCCAAAATACGCATTTATAAATTAATTTAAAAATTACATATAAAATTTTTATGAATTTTAATTTATTAAAAAATACAAACAAAATAGTTTTGTAGGTGCATTTTGGCCCCTCCATAATCAAAACCCACATATTGCACTTGACATCTATATGATGCTCAAGGATATTTGTCTTGAACATAAGGAGTAGAAAGCACAACATGTCACTATGAGAAGACAATAAGATATTTTAAAACTTCTAGAGTGCTACCACTGCCATGATCACATCACTAAATTTCTTTATTTATTTTAGTTTTTGTTAGGAATCTCATACTTTTAGTTTTCCAATTTACAAATTTGGAGAATTAATTAACTCTAAGTTTCCAAGGATAGTTGGCCATATCATGCCATTTATATGTTCTAAAAGACATTTAAAAGTTTTGATAGATTTTTAGCATACTGACATGAGACTTATATTTCGATATATGATACTTTGTGAAAAAAGTCTTTATTTATCAATGAAGTTGATGAATGATCATTATAGATTTAAATATGTATTTTTAAGTATTAATAAAAGTATATTTAAATGTGTGAATTTATCTTTTAAAAATCTATCATGTATTTTGTTGGATATGGTTGTTTATATGCACAATTTAGTTAAGATTGTAGGTATAAAAGGGGGTATATGTGCTCTATTTTTTGGAATTACTTAAGTTAAAAATCACATTCATATCATGGCAATGCTTGAATATTAGATTTTTCCTTTATCACGTTTAAAGGGTGTTGTACCTAAAATTCAGAACAAATATAGTTACTTATTTGTTCTTAAGGAAATGGGTAATAGTGTAAAAATTAAGTGTTAATAAAAGGACAAATATATCAACCAAAATATATTAACTAGAAAGTATTCTTGAAATAATTTGTACATTTCAAATACCATTACATGTATCCAAAGTATTTTAGATTTTTTACTGAACTCTATTACTATGAGTTGTTATTTCATAGATAATCCTTTATCATGTGAATATTTTAATAGTAATAGCTACTTTTGATATAAAAACCTTTTACAAGTTATGTAACCAAGCACAATAATCTAATATACAACATGGTGTACCAAAACTATGTACAATAATATAATGTACAAATACTTGACAATACTTATGAATTAATTTTACTTAAAGAATCGACTAAACAACAATTTTTGCATTGTTTTATGCTATTTTATTAAATGTTTTGATTTTTTCATTGAATATTTTCTAAGAATTTGATAATTTATTATTTATGTAGGAAAAGAATGGATTGGTGTTCTACCTCATCTCTTCTTGTTCTTATTATTATTCCTATTCTTATCATCCTTGGGGCATTTACAATTTCATGCACTTCATATTCTTCTTCTTCTTCTTCTTCTTACAAAGAAACCTACTGAATGCCTATTTATATTGAAAAAGCCAAGAGAACATTGCAAGCTTGCAAAAGAGAAATGATGAATGCATCGCTCTTTCATTGCAATAACTTCAGAATGCATTGGTAAATATTTATTTCAAAACCCAAATACATTTATGTACTTCAAATAACTAAAATAAATCAAATATATTTTTTTCTTATAAGACAAAATTTTGCAATGGGATCATTTTTTCCATGGGTTTCATGCGATCTTTCAATTCTCTTGCATATGGCTCTTTGTCTGAGCTTTTCTTTTGTTGTTTCTACTTGTCAAACTTCATTTACTACAAGATTTTTTAGGCTAGTTTAGAAAGGCCCCAGCTAGTGGTGACCCCATTGTTGATAATGGTGTTCATGTTGCTACTTTAGATAGCCATGGCACCTCCATTAAACAAATGTCCTTGCAAGTTCGTCCCAAATTTTTTTCTTGAGGTAGTACTAATATTGTACTTCCTTTAAAAGAATTTGATACTGCTTGTGATTGGTTAGAACAACATACCTTGAAAAGGTACTTTGTGGGTAGGACTCCTCCTGAAGCTATGCTCCAAGAATGGGTTAACAAGATTTAGAATCCTCATGGAGTCCGCCTTGATGTTATGCAAAACATTACCAAAGGTTTTCAAATTTCACTTCACCAACACATCGCAGGCAGACATGATTTTTAGCAATGGTCCTTGGTCTGTGTGTTCCTCCCTACTTTTTTTCAAAGATGGTCAAGAGACTTCACTTCCTTGGGCAAAAAAATGCTTAGGGTCCTTGTGTTGGTAGAGTTCCCAAGTTTATCCCTGTCATGTTGGCCTTTTATTGAGTTCATTGCTAATAGTCTTGGCAAAGTTATCACAAACAAACATGAGAAATTTTTCAATGCGTATCCCCATAAATGCATTTGTATTGAGGTTGATATTTCCAAGGATCTTAAGGATTAAGTGGAAATATAGATTGGGGCTCAAACCTCTTAGAAGGTGGTTTATTTGAACCTACCTAACACCTACTATAGGTACCAATCAGTTGAACACAAGATTAGGGATTGCCCTTTCACTATGCCTATGGTTAAACTGCTACCTAAAGAGGTTACTTCTAAGCTAGTAGAAGGGAAAAAAGAAGAATGGACTAGTACTAGGTGCAAGGGAAAGGCTCCCTTGGCTCCTAAATAGTCATATGTAGTGGTCATTTAGAATCTTCTTATTTCAATAGGAGTGCAAGCCCTAGTCAATTTAGGGATGCAAACAATTTTCTTGGAACCAAACCCTAGTGTTTCATAGGGGATTAAGGTAGCCTTGGTTGTGATTTATACCTATCTTGCTACTTCTTCCATAGCAACTCAAATTTTTTAGCATTCTCACAGTCCTCTCAGATGCACTGAGAAACTAGAGGAAAAATGATGAGCCATCAATCCAGAAGATTTTCCTTTTGGCTTTAACCCAGTTTCTATTTTCTTGTAGAATAGTTAGTCCTCTCTTGAGGATGAGGAAGATATGGAAGAATATTCATGAATTTTTTGTCATGGAATGTGTGAGGTCTCACCAAATTTTCTAGAAAGTACTATGTGAGGGATACCCATCATACACTTAGAAATTTAGATTTTCTCTATATGTAAAAAGTTAAGATCTTTTGTTTCATGATTTCATCTATATGTCACATCATTTGGCTAGATGCCATTATGTTTTCCTCTTAACACAATGCTAGCAGAGTTGGTATAGTTAATCTCTTGTCACCTTGTCTTCATTCTACTACTTCAGATACTGGTGGTGACCTAACTATTGATACTGGTGTTCATGTTGCTACATCAAATAGTCATGGCACCTCCATTGAAAAAATGTCATCACAAGTTCATCCCAAAGTTTTTCCATGAGGTAATCCTAATATTGTACTTCCTTTACAAGAATTTGATGCTGCTTGTGATTAGTTAGAACAAAATACCCTCATAGGGTACTTTGTGGGTAGGACTCCTCCTGAAGCTATGCTCGAAGAATGGGTTAACAAGATTTGGAATCCTCATGGATTCTGAGTTGATGCTATGCAAAAAATTAACAAAGGTTTTTTAATTTTTCTTCACCAATACATCACAGGTAGACGTGGTTTTTACCAATGGCCCTTGGTTTGTGCATTCATCCCTACTTGTTTTTCAAAGATGGTCGAGAGACTTCACTGTCTTTGACAATAAAATTCTTAGAGTCCCTATGTTGGTAGAGTTCCCAGGTTTTCCCTTGCCGTGTTGGCCTTTTATTGAGTCCATTGCTAATACTCTTGGCAAAGTTATCACAGAAAAAATGAGAAAATTTTCAATGCTCGCCCATTGAAGTGAATTTGTATTGAGGTTGATCTTCTTAAGAATCTTCAGGATTCATTGGATATATAGATTGGTTCTCAAACCTTCTCTCAGAAGGTACTTTATTTGAACCTACCCAACACCTACTATAGGCGCTAGTTAGTGGAAGACAAGATTAGCGATTTCCCTTTCACTATGCCTAGGGTTAAACCCCCACCTAAAGACATTCCTACCAAGCTAGTAGAAGGGAGAAAAGAGAAATGGACCACTATTAGGTGCTAGGGAAAGGTGACCTTGGCTCCTAAATAGTCATATGCAGTGGTCATTTAGAATCTTCCTATTTCAATAGGAGTGCAAAGCCCAACTGGTTTAGGGATGCAAGAGATTTTTTTGGAACCAAACCCTAATGTTTCACAGGGGATTAAGGTGACTACCAAAGATAACACCTTGGTTTTGATTTGTACCTTTCTTTTTGCTTCTTCCATAGTGACTTAGAATGTTTACCATTGTCACAGTACTCCTAGACACATTGAGAAACTAGAGAAGAAACAATGAGCGATCAGTCCTTAAGATTTTCCTTTTGACTTTAACCCAATTTCTCTTTTCTTACAAAATAGTTAGTCCTCTCTCAAGGATGAGGAAGATATGGAAAAAAAATTCATTAGTTTTTTTATCATAGAATGTGTGAGGTGTCATAGACCTTTCCAAAAAGTACTATGTCAGGGATACCCATCATAGACTTGGAAATTTAGATTTTCTCTATATGCAAGAAGTTAAGATTTTTGGTTTCATGATTTCATCTATATGTCACATAATTTGGATGGATCCCATTATGTTTCCCTCTTAACATGACATTAGCAGAGGTGGTGTAGTTAATCTCTTGACACCTTGTCTTCATTCTACTATTATTTCATAGGTTTTTGACCCCATGCATAGAATAATTTGGCTTTTTATTTCCATTAACAATCATTCTTTTAGAGTCCATTAATATTTATGCTCACAATGATGCTATGGAAAGATCTCAATTGTGGGGTTGGTTGGCTAACAACTTGCCTCTAGCCACTTGGGTTATGTGTGGTGACTTCAATATGGTTGAGTTGGCCTTTGATACAGATGGCATTTTTCCTTTATACTGGACAGCTTGGGAAAGGGAAGCCTATAACTACATGAGCGATAAATTGGGCCTTTTTGATCCCAATACTAACTGCCACCAATATAGTGGGGTTTGGAACACTTGGTCCAACTTTTGAGTTGGCTTTGACCATATTTTAAAGCATCGCAATCATGCCATGATTATTGCACAATCTATTTTCTCCTTTTCTAAGGATCAAGATTTAGCTATCATTCCCTTGCCAAATGTGATGTTATCTAACCACTATCCCATTTATTTTTACATTGCATGGGAAACAACTATCCAAAAATTTGTCAAGTCATAATTCTTCCTCAACACATCTATGTTGATGCATGCTTCCACTATTGCTCGTATCCTATGTGTCTAGAATTTGGAGCCATGTCCACATTCCTAGACAAGGCGGATTCAGTGGTGGAATGATGTCATTACCATAATTTCTCACTTTCTATGCATCTATGGATGATAGTTAGTGGTTTTAAGAAGGCAGTCTTATGAATCTAGTACTTCTACACTTAAAAAAACTTCTAAGGCTCTCATCCTTGATCCTTTTGACATTGATTTGTAAATTCAACTTGCCAAATGTTGCCATTACAAATGAGTTGTGAATAACTATGTCGCTTGAGGAGCCCAAATCAAATCTCACCTTAATTGGTTGGAGGTTGGCGATAAAGCTTCAAAGGAGTTTTATGAGGCTCTTCAAGCCCATCCTATCAATTTTGGAATTAAAAAATTCAAACAAGGAACTTCAATTCTCTCCAATATCCTTGACATCTTGCAAGCATTTGTTCATCACTATGAGAATTTTTTTGCTTCATAGGGAAATTTAGTTGCTCAAGAGGAAGCTCTCTGAAAGTGTATTTTTGTTACTCCAAACTGCCTAGCAATTGAGCAACATGCTTTCTATGAGCACCTTCTTACCCTCCAATACCTTAAAGAGGATTTTTTCTCTATGGAAAATGATAAGTCCCCCAGGTGTTATGGGTTTCCTTGTGAATTTTTGAAACACCTTTGGTATCATATCAGTAATGATCTGCACAAAGTTTATCTTGATGCATATCACTGTAAAAGGTTAGGAGCTATTATCAACAAAGGAAACATTAAATTCATACCTAAAGCTTGTGATCCTGAGGATATTTTCAATTGGCAGCCCCTTACCCTTCTGAATGTGTCATGTAAGATTATTGCCAAGACAATTTCTCTCAAAATTTTCCACCTCCTACCTTTAACTGTGAGGCCTAAGAAAAGTGGCTTTATCAAGTCCAGATATATTCTTGACAACATTATTTTTTTCTAGGAAAGAATGGAGTGGGCTTGCAAATGGAAGCAACCAACTATTTTTTTGAAAATAGATTTTGCTAAAGCCTATGATAGAATTGAATGTCCTTTCATTTTGTCTATGCTCTAGGCTCTTGGTTTTGGTCCCAATTTTTTGTAATCAGTGGAGATGCTCTTTGGAGATGCTAATGCTTCTATTACCATCAATAATTTCCAATCTGATGCCTTTGGGCTTTTTCGTTCCATTAGGAAAAGTTTCCCTCTAAGTTTGATGCTTTATGTTCTTACTGTTGAAGGGTTTGGCTATTTGCTAGCCCATTCTGTTTCTTTAGGTTTGGTTCATGACATTTCTTTGTGAGAATCCTCTTTCCAATTTCTTAATGGTCATTTTTTTGATGATTCGTTTCTCACTCTTTTGGAGGATGAAGAAAACATCAATAATGCCTTAAATTGCCTCGACACTTTTTGTCAAGCTTCTGGCTATACTATTCAATGACATAAATGCTCTATTATCACTAGTCATTTTTGCTAGTGCCACCTTGACTATACCAATTTGAATGGAAATGGGTCACTCATGGAGATATCTTTCACTTTCTATGCATTTCTCTTTCCTTTCAAGCATCACCAATGGATCTACGGAATGCAGTGCTTGCCAAGATTACTAAGAAGTTGGATTATTGACTTACAAAACTACTTTCTCTTGCAAGAAAATTCTAGATTTGCTAGAAAGTTCTTGTAGCAATGCATGTCTATTATTCTTCTTTTTGGATTCCTTCCAAAGCCTCCTATCAAAAACCAGATAGATTATTATGTGATTTTCTCTAGGCCTCTAGCTCCGGTCATCATGGTTTTCATAAAGTTGATTGGGATTTTTGTTGTCTCCCAAAAGAGTCTAAAGGCCTTGGTCTTCCTTCTACATAGAAGCAAGGCCTTGCTATATGTGCCAAATGGATTATTCATGCAATCACTAGAGATAAAGTCTGGAAGATTTTGGTTTGCCATTGCATTTCTTCAAGATTTCTTGTCAGCATGCCTACATGGAAGGGGATTGGCTTTCAAACCCTTCTCGTTATGCAAGAACCCATGCACATATAGGGATCTTTTTCTATTAAGAGCATATGGAAAGCTTGGGAAGCTATCAAGCCTTGGCTTCACTAGTTTGGTGATGAGTTCTGAGATGGGTTCTCTTTGAACCAGTAGAATATTTGGTGGTATCCCCTATTTTCCATCCAAGGTATTCTCTTACTCAAGGTGCTAGCACTCTTCATTTTTTAAAATGAGGCATCAAGACTACTAAAGATCTTTTCTCTAGGGATTCCATGAATTTGAGATATTGGAAAGATATGCAAGTCCAGTACCATCTTGCCCATTCAAACTAGCATTATTTTGACTTATTGATTTCTGCAATTCTAGTGTATTTAATTCATAAAGTTGGTATTCAATTTGTTAGACCTTGTTGAACTAATTAGAAGTGGTTTCCTACCACTCCTTTCAACAATTACAAACCAATAGGTTATAGATCCCTTTCTCCCCATCTGCCAATGGTGGATATGCTCAATCAAAGATGGCATTTGCAATCTTCGCTTTCTTAATGGAGAAAGTGATTTGAAACTATCTAGAGTGCTATTACAAAACCCAAGGGATTGCCCAGTTTGCTTGGTGCCTAGCTTTTCATGGTCTCCTCCTTGGGCCTTGGCTCAATAATATTTGGGTTCCAGATCCTAGGTGCCTATTTTATGGCCAACTAGAGTATTTCCTACATATTTTCTAGTTTTATAGGCATGCTCAAAAAAATAGGCACTAGATTCATGACTTTTTTAAGTCACTTCAGCCTAAACCCTTTTCTTGGCACATGGTTAGTTTGGGTAATTCTGTCAGGATCCCTCAAAAATTTACCCAAATTTGGCATACCTTTAGGATGGAGATTTTGTTCACTCTGTGGAAAGATAGAAATGTCATTCTTTTCACTCACAATTTTCATGATATTAATATTTCTATATAGACTAAGGCATGCATTTGTAATAATATAATAATGCAGATTCAAGTACAAGTAAATAAGGTGGCCTTGGATGTTGCCCCCCTACAAGAGCTTCTTAATCATTAGGGAAATGTCCCTTGCACTATTGCTAGAGTACCTCCAGATGCCTCAGTTGATACCTCAACTCTTACAGGCCACTACTAGAGGCTACACTCGCCAGGTCATCGCTTGCACACTTTACATTAATAGGCTTCCCTCCACCACTCTCCTAATAGTGTCAATGATGGATGGAGGAACTACTCAGTTTCCCCACCCCATGGTGGCACTAGCTAGACCCCAAATCCTCCACCTAACACTTGGAAAGTGGTTTCTAGGAAATGACCTTTTCACTTGGAACTAGCTATTTCACCTCCATGAATAGATATGAAGGATGTTGATTAAGCCACTAATGTTACTGATGTTGCTGCTAATTGCTGGACTATTCCCAGTCTACCTCTCAATCCCAAAGACAATTGGGGATTTCATGATCATGATGAGCCACCTCCCTTAGTAGGCACTACCTTAGCCACTTGAGGTTGCTTTATATGTTATTTTTTTGATGAATAGTTGATGATTATGGCTTCAACCGTGTGAACTCTCATAGGGTGATCTTGTATCCCTTGACCCTTTTTTGTGAATTGTAATCGTAGTATATTATTTATTAGTAGGAAAGTACTATTCATCAAAATCCACCGTGTCCTCAATGCTTATGTAATATTGAAAGTTTTTCATTTGTTGGGTCCTTAAATTGGTCATCACAATTTCTTGTTGATAAATAAAATTTGCTTCATTGAATCTCTTCATTTGATTAGTAAATGAGAGATGTGTAGAGAATTTTCTACATTGGAATGGAATTGCACCATGTATTAGCTCTTGTATCTCAAATAGTTTAGAAAATGACATCTTAATTAGTTCACATTTTAAAATAATATTCACATAAGTTCAAATAAAATAAAAACTCTAGTTTTAATTGTCAATGATTTATATAAATAATATTACTGATGTGCCTCTTTATTAGTTACATTATTCTTATATGTAAACTTTGATCACTAATTAAATTATTCATAGCATAGTAAAAAAACAATTGCTTGCTAATTTTTTATATAATGGGATTCACTAAAGATGTAAACTACATATTGAAAAGTATATAAGTAGGTTATTTCTCTTCTTTGATCTTTTTATTAAGGAGCTATTGTGAATGGTAGTATTTCAAATGGGATGGGGAATATAGGTGGAGTATAACTATATACTATTAAAAAAAAAAAAAAAGGATTTGTGACATTTGCTAGAAAAGTCAATTAGTTAAATTGCCTTAATTAAGAAAAGTCAGAAAGGGCAACCACCGTGAAACATCACACAATAAGAAGAAAATTAAGCTTTGAAAAAGTATACCAACTTTGACTATTTAACACTTTTACTCTTCAAATGAAGCTTAGTGTGTGATGTTTAAGCTGCCCAAAAAGGGGCCTAAACCCATCCAAACAAAAAATCAAAAGATCCTAGAAATAGCTATTAAATGGAACCACAACTAGCAAGACCTAGGGTCCAACAACTAATATATTATATTTTGAATAAAAAATTGGTTTAGTTAGAAACCCTGAACCAAACACAAAAGAAGGCCCCTTGCTCCAGAGAAAGGAGGGACAAGGAAGAGAAACAAAGAGAGAAACTAGTGAAAGAAATAAAAACTCTAGAGCTAAAACAAAAGTCCACTTAAAACCTCAAAAATTGAATTGATAAGAAAAAGATCAAAAAAAAGGAATTTTAAAGAACCCGAGAGAGAGAGAGAGAGAGAGAGAGAGAGAGAGAGAGAGAGAGAGAGAGAGAGAGAGAGAGAGAGTACATAATTGTAAAAAACCATCTAGCTAGAAACAAACCTTTCACCCAACATTTGTGCAAGGAGAATCCACAAGCACATGACTCTTCTCACAAATACCAATCCATCTCTAAAGGATGCACCCCACCTCAAAAGGTTCTCCCACCTCAAATAGAAACCAAAAATAAGAGAACAATGTAGAGGAAACCCAATCTCAACAAAGAAACTTTTCGTGCCCAAAAAATTTAAACAATACACATGCATACACACATATATAATATTCAATTTTAATTCTTGAAAATAATTTAATAAATCATATCAAATTATTAACAGATTATTTCACTAAAAAAATTTAAATACTCTTTACTAATTTTCAAGAAATATTTAAACTAAAATATATTCACAGTATTGGAAAGTCCTTTCAAATATTACAATCATAATTGAATCCTTAAAAAAATTCAAAATTACATGAAGATCTACTTCTAATCTTCAACAATACATAACTTTTTCAAATTTTCATAATAAATCATCTTCAAATATCCAACATAAAATAAAAATCTTCCAAGCTTTTCTTCAACACATATCCATTTAGCAAGCCTATACAAAATAACCTTGAAAACCAAATCTAACTTCACAAGACATACAAAATAAATACCAACCCTCACAAAATTTATCCCCTTATCACCCCCAAAGTGCATAACAATGTATTGGCACATGCAACCCATACTACATGTGTGTCCCTCTTCCTTCTAGGGAAAAGGCTCTACACTTAGGGGATAGGCCCAACTAACCCCTTCACCTGAAGGCCACTTCTTTACTCCCAAGGGTGAGTGATGTCCTTCTACACCCATAAAACCATACTTTCAAAATCAAAATCAAAATAAGCCAATAGAAATTCATCCACACCCAATAATACAACAAGAACAATGAACAATACACATATACATCTATAGCAAAATTTACACATCATTTATTTAGAAAAAAAATACAAGACATAGTTTCCAAAACATGGCAAAAGCTCCAACCTTTCTCCAAGCTATGGTAAATGAACCAATTTGAGAAGAGCCCTCTATCCTTCCTTAATCCAATCTCCAAAACTGAAAATTTGTAAAATTAGAGAGCAGGTGAATCCCGACTCTATTTTCCAATTCCCCTCAAAAAGAAAAACACTGCTAATTTTTCTCCATCATGAAAGAGAACCAACACTTTGATGCAACCTAAGTTTCCTTATTTGGTTGGAATTATCAACTTACTGAAGATAAGGTGGCAATTTGGGTAAGTCTTCTTCCATTTTCACAATACTTGAAAAATGGGATTTTAAAAGTGTTTGAGAATAGATTTTATCTTGAGTAAATTCAAAATCAAAGCCCTAAAATATAGTACTAACATGTAGGTAACTTAATTTCACTAAAAGAAGACCATAACACTCAAATAAAACTCTCTAAAGTCACTGTAAACTTTAAATCCATAATTTAATTAATTAAAGCTTTCATAAGGTATTTTTATGCAAGGGAATTGAAACTTAAACATTTCTAACTAGTTAGGGTTAAGGTTAGGTGTCTTTTGTAAATATTTTAACCCGACTTTCCATTTAAACACATAACAACACAAGCATCAAGTAAAACTATAAAATATACATTTAACATTATGAGTGTAAATCAATTTTCACAAAAGGGAATCTAATATAAAATACCTATAAACATTACATTCAAAAAGTAAAATACTTAACAACAAGGTTAATATCTCTTCATTAGATCTAACCTTGGCATTCTCAATTCATACAAAGGCATAGTCTTGGTTCTCCATTTTACCATGGTTATTTCCTACACACTCAAACTAGATATTAGTAGTCCAAGATAAATAAATCATATGCATATATAAATCTTCAATCAATTCTATATTCATTATTGAATCAAAATAGAAGGCATTTCTCAAATGAATTTCCAATAAAAATTTTCCATTTCTAAACCATTGTGGATATATAATACTACCATTATCAAACAAAACATGATATGACCCTTTTGCAGCATTTCATAATTTCCAAATATATATAATCTGTCTAATGTTTGTATTTAAACATAATTTTACACATTAATAAAATAACTAACCAAGTACATGAATGTAAGTAATCATCAAGCATCATAAATAAGTTCTAACATCATAAATAATTACCATAAAATAAAGTGTCCCATAGTATCAAGGAGTCTAAGTAACAATCCAAAATAGTCCAACATATAACAAGATCTTAAAATATAAAGTATCTGAAATGCATATAAATTGCTATGATATGTTATGATGGGCTAGGGTGAGGCCTCACAAATCTTAATAAGATCTTACCTCAAGAGAAAAGGAATCTCCCTTTATAGGTGCCTTATAGTAGGAAAACTAGCTAGGGAAAACCTTCAAAGAGAAAAGGAATCGAAGGGGTAAACTAGCCCTTCATAAAAAATTGACCTCCAAAAAATAGAACCAGCTATAAGGGAGTAGATCAAAGCCTCCTCAAACCTACCAAATAGAGAAAGGAATACATTGAAAATACCAGCAAGACAGAGAAAACCTTACGACATGAAAATCATCATACAAGTTCCCCACAGTCCTCAGTTGAAAACTCCAAAGGCACCCATTACCCAAACACAATCCTTGAGAAAGACCAAACCTTCACAAAAGAGAGAGGAACTCTATAAATCCAACATCCAAAAATGAAACCAAGTGTCCCCATTGATAGAGGGCTCATAGTAAGGAGGAAAATACACAAACCAAGAAAGAGGTGGGGTAGTAGAGAACCACAACACACACAAAAAAAAAAAAAAAAGCTTTTTATAAATGCCTATAGAAGCACTCCCAAAACTAGTCCAAATATACCGAACAAGGGTACCAACCTCACCCAAAAAAAGCATTCAAAAAGAAAAGGGGAAGACAAAAAAATCCTCCAAATGAAAGGAACAAGGATCCCCTATACAATAGAAATAAACTAGACTATGCCTCTTGAATAGATAGGCAAGTCACAAGCCCACACAACCATACTACCAAAAGAAAATAGGGCTCTGAACCAGTGAACCATATAGGTCACCATCCTCCTCCTAAAACATTAACTCCTCCATGATGTGAATTATTTAAATTGGTAGTGTTTAGGAAAAAAAGGATCTTTTATGCAATATTAATATCATCAATTTTAGTTATAGAACCATAAGTGTGTGTCTAGTAAATTGTTAGCCCCAATTGATAATATAGTTAGTAATGTTATGAATATATTTAAGAGAGTCATATTGGTTTTTTTGTTGTCATTGAGGTTAAGTATCAGTTGGATAGATATTGTGCTAAATCAATAGAGTGTCATATAATTTGATTGATGAAGAGGATTTGAAGAAATTATGTTCAAGATGGAATTGATAAGTATGGTATTCAATGGGAAACTTGAATGAGTTGGATAGTTATAATGTAATATTGGTTTTATTGTTCTACAATTATGTAATATTGTAATGTATTGAGCTACTCAAGCTAAACCAAGTGACAAGGTTAAAGAAGGAAGATAGTATTCACTAAGTGACTACAGTGTTCACCTAGAAGTTGGTGAATTTAAGTTGGAAGTTTAGTATTGCTTGAGAAAGTCTAGTATTGACCAAGTGCTATATTACCTGAGTGAAATTTTATATGCACTGAGTAACATCTCAAAGATAAAAAGTGTAACTATCGAATTTGAGGTTGACTTTTGAAGGAAAAATGGAATGTTCAAGATGGTCAAAGGCATGAGTCAAAGTATTTTACAAGTTCAATGATTGAGAAAGTTCAAGGAAGATTTTATGATGGATATTGGAGAAGGATTAGGATGGAACCAAAATTCTATAAATGTTATATTTTCTACATGGCTGGCACACTACAAAGTTATAAGATAGTCACTATATGGTTACATTGTAACTGATTGTCTTAACTATTAATCCTGTTAGAAGTTGTAATCTTTCCTTGGTGTATTTATAAACCAAGGTTAGAACTCCTTTATTTATTATTATAATATATTAGGATATAAGCCAAGGTATCCTAATATATTTCTTATTTGTCCTTTTTCCACTACATCTTATTTTGTCATCTAGTGGAATATGTGAGGACAAATATATATTGTAATTTCTAATTTTAGATTATTCCTCCTTAAGAGGAATCTCACACTTGGCCTCACACACATATGAATGGTGGCAATCATAGACATGGGAGTTACATTCTAACTCCCCTCTCTCATCTCTATTTAAGAAATGACCCTCTTCTCTCATTTCACAAAAATGAGGTTTCTTCCTCTTCTCAAATATTGTATGAGCTCTTGCTCTCTTGCTCTCTCTCTCTTCCTTCTTAGGCTTTTCATGCCTCATTCATAATGTCACAAGGGGTTTTCTTTGCTTTCCCCTTTCCAAATATCTTGTCTCATGATGTTGGAGCTTGAAGCTTTCTCTCTCCTATTTTATGGTAATATCTTTTCATGCATTTACTCACTTAGATTCTTTCCTGGTATTGTTTATTTACAGATTTCTTTTTCCATTTCTAACATGGTATCAGAGCAGTTTAATCTTTTTTTTGAGTGTTTGCATGAAGGTACGATTTGAAGGAGACTCTTGAGAGAGATTTCAGTAATTTCTTCTTTAATCTTCTTAAGATGGAAGAAATTGAGTTTTTTTTTTGAGTTTGGCTGGTTTACCGCCAAACCCGATGAACTTCTGTTTGCTCTAATTTGTGCAGGTTACTTCTTATCTTCTATTAGTTTTCATCTAACTCCTTTGGAAGGCTTGCCACCAAAGCATTCATAGTTTGTTTTCTAAAAAAAATTTTCTTAAGAAATGGCTCTCTGACTATATATCGTGCTTCTATGGTTTTTTGTTTTTTTTTCATGAACTACTCAACTAGATGCTGGTTTTATCTATTTGGAGGAAGCACTAAGCTCACTTGTGCATTATTTGGCAGAAGTATCTTTGTACATTTTTTTTAATTACTTAATCCTTACTTTTATTTCTGCATGCCTTGCATGCACTGTGTTTTGTATCATTGCTCTTGGAATCAACTTTTCAGCCTTTTTTTTTTCCTCACGAAACCCTTTGGATCGGGTTTCCTGTCCGAATCTTCATTTTTTAATACTCCTATTTTGGGTTTATCATGCTTTTATCGTCAAGCATTCTCTTCCGCTGGGATTCCTCCCTAGAAGTTTCTTACATCCATCCCTTTAATTCCTTTCGTTCTTTGTGAAGGATTACGCATCGCAGAATAGGAAGCCAACCACATCAACCCTATTTTTCTTGAGCGATTCACAGAGCCGCTCCATT
Source organism: Cupressus sempervirens (assembly GCA_028749045.1). Lineage (NCBI taxonomy): Eukaryota > Viridiplantae > Streptophyta > Pinopsida > Cupressales > Cupressaceae > Cupressus > Cupressus sempervirens. The sequence continues at coordinate 67,123,221 of CM053784.1, forward strand.
ATAACTCCACATGACCAAATATCAGCCTTTGTGCCATCTTAACCTTTCTTGGGGATGATCTCAGGAGCTACATAAGCCAGAGTCCCGTAGGTCGTATGAAGTAGGCCGTCCTGCCTAAACTGCTCGGGTTCAGCGCTAAGGCAAAATTCTGAGACCTTGAGATTTTTTTTATTATTCCTAACTCAGAGCAATAGTCTTTTTGTGTTCTGACTTCCCTTCTAAGATAGTTTGGAAGATGTTTGCACTATCATCTAGTACCTTGGTCAGCATAGAAGGCATTTTCAACTCTTGCACCCGCACAATGCATCTGCCATTGGGAGTGGTCTTCTCAACAAATCAGTAGATGTACATGCACTCTTAGAGCTGTCCATAGAATGCGTGGCTTCTGCTTCTATTGTCTCTCGATAAGACACAATTGGAGGTGAGCCTTCTAACAGAAATAAATTTGCTGCCTCATATCCGGCTTGTAGGTCTAGGCAACGCTAATCTGGAGGATTCTCCTGTGATGGAGATGTCGAGAGGAGGCACGATTGAAAGCATGGCTGCTTTTGTTGAAGGGCAGACTGGCTTGCGTATAGGGGAGATCGAACGCCCTTCTCCCATTTCCAAAAAGTAGCTTCCTAAAAATTGACATGGCTGTCTCTACTATTTTTGGTATATCATGACGAGATTGGCAGCTATAATGTATCTTTACTATTCTGAAAGCTATTATTTTAGTAACATTTTCTTGTCTTTTCATGCAAGATTCTTTTTTCTTTTTTGAGCTCTAGACATAGGCATCTTCTGCTTTTATCATTGCCTTTTGTCAACCTATTTTTGGCATGAACTCATTCATTGCTTTTATCATTGCCTTTTATCAATCTATTTCTGACATTTTATCATTCATTGTCAGACAAGTGCCATATTTTACTTTAAATCTCTCTTACTATTATTCATGGTTTTAAGTAAGAAAAGAGAGAAGTTTAAGGAGGATTTTTCTTTTTGAGAAATTTTCTTAGAATTAAAAATTAAAACTAATCAAAGTTTTGTTATTATTTTTAACATAAAAAGTTAAGTTTTTTTTAAAATATCCTCATTTATAATTCCTTTTTTTGAGGATTCTTGTCTTTGATGGTGGCTCCATCCTTTATACCTTCTCAATGTTTTTTCTTAAAGGTAAATATTGTGACTTATCATATATTTATTTAAGTATATATGGGTGCACACATATATACCAAGATAAATATACCAGCTATTATAATTTTTATATCCATGTTTACCCTTAATGGAGTTTTATACCTGATATCTATATTTAGTTGATCATCCTTAAATCATTTTACTTAATTGGATTATGAGTAATCTTACACATTTTCCTTCATTTTGATATTTTGATGTGCCCATAGTTGCACTTTTATGCTTCTCTAGCATCGTTCTATGCCCATGTTGGCACTTTATGGTTTTATACCATTGATATACATGATTTATATGATATTTTTTTGAGTTGCATAGGGAGCCAATTTCTTCAAGGATATCTATGTAGGTCCCCTCAGTATAGCTGATGCATAGTGTCCTTATCTGGCCCATGGAGTATCCCTCCATCCTATATTGGTATGCACTCATTTTATATGGAGTTTCCCTCCATTTGATCCTATCTGTTCCATTTTGATAGGATAATATTTTTATGGAGTTTCCCTCCATGTTGTTCCATTTTGTTCCTCAATAAAGAGGATACTATTATTGGAGTTTTCTCTCCAAATTCAGATGATTTGATCCAATTTGAAGGCAATATGTTGTTATATCCTCATAATCCATTCTTTTGATTATCCTAACAAAAATCATGATAATTCTACTTTGATTAGCATGTCTCTCCTTTATGTTATTTTCATATATTAATGTGATAATGATTTGCATACTTCATTGCTTAGATCGTGAGTCATGTAAGTTATGGTACTGCAGCCCATTAACTTGCAGTGGGATGATTCATTAAGTGGACTGTCTATATCCACGTGATTGATGCAAGATTGATGCAAGAATCATTAGTTGGCCTTGTCTGTGGTCATTTGTGCATTATTATAATATACTTTTCATGAGAGCATTGATCAAGCTTTTTACTCAATTTGTCCTTGGTGACAATTTTTGAGCATATACTTTATCTTGATATCAGGTTATCTCCATTGTTTTGTGGTAACATGTTTTACTCATTGTTTCTCTATGAGAGTTTTATTATCCTTATTCAAAAGGATTTCGAATTTGCATATATGATGGAATTCTACTTGTGGATATTTGTCTTGTTGTTCTTTGTTTTTCAGGTGATCCATCAAGGAACCTTCTTGGTTTTCCACATATGAAGATGTGTCTATGCTTCCACTTGATCACATTCAAAGGACTCATGTACTTCTGTTGGATCTACAAATGTTCCATATGGCTTGAAGACAATCAAATTACTTCATATTGAAGATTAAGTTGCAGATTTTTGTAAAAATTATGGGTTTAATACCCTTTGATGTAATTACCCCAAGTAAAGATTAAAGGGGGGTGTTAGAAGTTGTAATCTTTCCTTGGTGTATTTATAAACCAAGGTTAGAACTCCTTTATTTATTATTATAATATATTAGGATATAAGCCAAGGTATCCTAATATATTTCTTTTTTGTCCTTTTTCCACTACATCTTATTTTGTCATCTAGTGGAATATGTGAGGACAAATATATATTGTAATTTCTAATTTTAGAGTATTCCTCCTTAAGAGGAATCTCACACTTGGCCTCACACACATATGAATGGTGGCATTCATAGACATGGGAGTTACATTCTAACTCCCCTCTCTCATCTCTATTTAAGAGATGACCCTCTTCTCTCATTTCACAACAATGAGGTTTCTTCCTCTTCTCAAATATTGTATGAGCTCTTGCTCTCTTGCTCTCTCTCTCTTCCTTCTTAGGCTTTTCATGCCTCATTCATAATGTCACAAGGGGTTTTCTTTGCTTTCCCCTTTCCAAATATCTTGTCTCATGATGTTGGAGCTTGAAGCTTTCTCTCTCCTATTTTATGGTAATATCTTTTCATGCATTTACTCACTTAGATTCTTTCTTGGTATTGTTTATTTACAGATTTCTTTTTCCATTTCTAACAAATCCATTATATATATTGATCATCTTCATGGATGAAGAAAACATCAAATGTTTATATGGTTTATTATCTTTAGAATTCTTCAAAAAATTACACTGGAATGTTTATTCAAAATAATATTCTCTTTATATACTACACTCTCATTGACAGTAAACGTATAACCCTCAAACCGTATCACACCTCAAAATTCCAGAGTGTAAAAAATCATCAATTGTAATCTTTAACTCAAATATTAATAAATAAAATCCATATTACAAATCACTCTCTTCATTTATTATATACTCCCATTGACCCTTGTGCCAAATCACACAACATAATTAACAAATAAAATTTGATAATATTCGATTGACGTCTTGACTTCAAGTAGTTGCACTAAAAAATAAGAAGGTAGTTTTAGATAGAAGTAGATATTTTGTACTTCTTAGAAAATTTATATACTTTATTCATATAGTTTGTATAGAACTTCATAATTTTTAGATGAAATCTAAAGTTTCAAATCCTTATATTAAAATTACAATATCATAATATATAGAAGGCATGTTGATATGAAAATTTTGTAGCTAGAAGATGTCACAAGTTGACCTTAATTACAAAAGTGCAATATCTTTATTACATGGTCAACTATTTTAGTAGAGAAATACTCAAATTTATATAATATATTGAGAACAATTATAATAATTAATATAAAAATAAACTTAAAAAATTTATTTGTGTACATTTAAACTAGGCTTCTTCACCAAAATCACACTAGAAATTTTATTTTGAAAAAAAGTTCTCTTCATATACTCTATCATGATTGACATTTAACATATAACTCTCAAATTAGAAGGTTAGGATTAACCTCAAATAGAAATATTAGTTACATGCAAATATAACCAATATCAAAAAATAATAAATCACATAGAAGCAAGACATAAGGATTTAATGCGGTTCACCCAATCCCTAGTCTATGACCACTAATAGAAAGTCCAATATTATTATTATCTAATGATTACAATCCACAATTCACTACATCTCAATACCACTGCAAGAAGCAACAATCTCATCATACATTATGAAATCCCTAACCCTAAGCCATTTTATACAAGCTTTTGTTGCTTACAAAGTTAGGGCTAGAATAAGTCATCCAATAGAGAAATAACAACCAATGCCTTTTATAATAGTGAGTCATTCATAGCTTTGGGGGCCCTGTCCCCCAAAACTCCTCTGGGGGGATTTCCCCTTTGTCCCACCCTATACTACAATAGGGAGCACACCTAGGTTTCTGCCCCAAGACATTGCAAGGGATGTTGCCCCTTCACTCTATCTTGGAGGCATTGTCCCCAAACCTCCATAGAAATAATATAGAGGTAACTACACTAAATAAACCTCTAAGTCTAATTTGGCTCCACATTACAACACACAATTCAAATTTAGAGAAGAAAAAATATTATTATTTCATTTTCCTCTTGAACTCAAATATAAAACCTCCTTTAGAATGTTGAATTGAACCTAATAAATGAAATTAATATTAAAAAAAAATTATTCATATAATATACTCCCATTCAATGTCACACCAAATTGTACAAAAGAACTAGAAAAAAAATAATTATTATCAAATGTCCTTTTGACTTCACAAAGTTACATTGGGAAAAAACAAAATGGCAATTTAAAATTGAAGTCAGTAGCTTGCACTTCTTAGAAGTTTCACATAGTTTATTCATATATTTTGTATGTTTTTTTATAAATTATAAAAAAATCATGTTTCAAATCTTAATATCATAACATAGAGAATGCCTCCTAGTTGACAAGTGTCATAACCATAAGATGTTACTGTTTGAAAGATAAGAGGAGTAATTGAGAGGAGAGGGGTGAATTAGTTACTACAAAAATAAAGCCTAGATCCCCTAGATGTCAATACAAAATAATATCTAAAAGCTTAACACTGCTAATGCTTGACAAACACTAAAAATTTTTGTAACTTGGTAAATATTATAATTGTTTAGTAACACTTAATATGAAAATCTTACAATGTTATCTGTGATTACTTATTACTTTAACTTAGTTACAAATATATAAGTGAAATAACATGAACACATTTGACACCAAGATTTAATGTGGAATTTTTTTTGAGAAAAACCACCAATTACAACTAATGGGGTCACAACCCAAGAACAGAATGGAACTAACAGAAAGGGAAAAATTATATTAACTGAGAAAATAAGCTAGTACAACTAGTACAGAGAAAATAAACTTCAGAACATGCCCTAAGGGCTTACAATAGCATAAATCTAGAGAATATTTCTCCTTTTAGCACCTCCTCTCAAACTCCACTCCGAACTGCCTTTTACAATGCCAGAAATCTCCTTAAATAGACCCCTGGAGGGTTAAGGACTAGGAGTACATTCTAGAAAGTTCTAGTAGGCATCCACCGACAAAATAGAAGGTTCTGGAAGCTGCGTTAGAAGTTAGTGCAAATCTAGAAGAATCCAAAAACGGTAACCGAACTTCTGAGAGGCATAACTTTTGAACCGTAGCTCCGATTGACGAACCGTTTACATTTTTGAAAAGCTCTCAAAGCGCTCTATAGCCTATGGAAGAGCTTTGCTCGTCCCCCACTTTTTGACCCTTTTTGAGGTCATTTAATGCCCCAAACCTAACTTTGAAGCATTCTTAGGAGGTCTCCAAAACTCGAAAAACTGCAATAACTTTCAAATCGTGGGGCCTATTGATCTGATTCTTTTTTTGGAATGCTCTAAATTATGATTACATTCATCTGGCCAATTCACACCTAGTTTACCAAAATGATGGCCCAAATACATGCTCCTATTTTTTCAAGATTTTCAAACGTACTGATAGTTGATCTATGAGAGTTGGAACCTTTATTTGGGCCAAATGGGTATCCAAAAATGTAAAGACATGAAATAGAAACTAAGTCTAAGTTCATTTTTATGGGTGACACAGGATTGCCCTTATACCTCTGGATGCTCCTGCATCAGACACCCAGGGTAGATTTAAAAGTGACCCTGTCACTTTATGGATGGTAGAGGAAATCCCAAATGGGAAACCTCAGCTGCTGAAATCCAAGTTGAGTCCTCGATCGACCGTCCTTTCCATTTGACCAAATACTCTTCATACTGCCTATTTTTGGTACTCCTACCCAAACGATGATCTAGAATGTCTTCTATCTCCTCCCTCTTAGAAGCAGGAATTGGACATGGCTCTAAAACCAGCTCCTCATCTGCACCATCATCATGATACTCGGTTAAATCTGCAATGTTGAAAATGGGAGAAATATGAATACCATCTGGCAACTCCACCTCATATGCATTTCCTGAGTTATGTTTCTTCAAAACTTTGTAGGGGCCAAATTTCTTCATTTTCAGCTTGTTGTATGTACCAACTGGAAATCTTTCTTTTCGTAAGTGCACCATGACTAGATCCCCTACTTGGAATTCCTTATGACTTCTCCTTTGATCAGCCCTAGCTTTATACTCTTGATTCATCTTAATAATGTGTGCTTGAACCTCCTCATGTAGACGCTTGATGTGTTCAAAAAATTCCTCAGCTTTAGCACTTGTCCTCTCACCTTGTTCTATCTTTCGGTAAAAGCATAGATCTGTGTCACCGTTTGCGATACAAAAACCTGTTTTGGTCAAATCTCATTTCTCTATCAAAACTCAATTTTAAAAAAAAACTAAAAATACCCTTTTATAGATTTTAGATTCAATATCATCATTATATAAATTTTTGAGTGTTTTGATTAGTTATAATATGTTATAATCTCAAAATATTATAAGTCAATATTTCAACATTTCAAAAGATGCTCTCTCAAAAAATGATAAAAAATAGTAAATCATATCAAAAAAATAAAAAATATATATTTATCACTAGAGGAGAGAATCCTCTTCATGAATAGGTAATTTATTTTCAAGAAGGTATAGATTTGATAGGGAAGTTTTGACGGGAGGAAAAAACTATTGGATTCTGACAAGGTCAAACTGGAGTACTTATAACAAAGAAAATATACATCAAAAATAATTATTTCTTCTTTTGTGCACTAGCTATAAATGTCATCTATAAAATATTTTTAAATTAGAACAAAAAAAGGTGATTTGCACATACTTGTTTGACGGGAACTACATCCTATATTTTTTACAGTTCAAAAAGGGACTTCAAAATAAAATAAAATGAATAAATTCTTAGTCAAAAAAAGTATAAAAATTATAGGTATAAAATTCATACAATTCTACAAATTTCATTAGTTTACATCATCTTCATATTTTAAACACAAATACCATTTTTTTTGTTATTAATGTTGAACTGTCACATTCTGATATCACATTTCTTTATAAAAGGTGACACAGGTTTGTGTTTTTACCTCTTCCTCAATTCTGGTGCAGTCCTTGGGCTATTCCCATATACAATTTGGAATGGTGGTTTTCCAGTGCTCCTATTTATAGAGTTATTATAAGCAAATTCTGCCTGTGGTAGAATCAAATCCCATCCCTTGGGCTTATCTCCAACTAAACATCTCAGCAAATTGCCTAGACTTCTATTTACCACTTCTATTTGGCCATCAGTCTGTGGGTGATGCGTGGAACTGAATTTCAAGTTTGTTCTCAACTTCTTCCACAATGTCCTCCAGAAATACCCCACAAATTTAGTATCTCTATCAGAAACTATACTCCTTGGAAGACCATGTAGTCTTACCACCTCTTTGAAAAACAAGTCTGCAATATGGACAGCATCATGAGTTTTGTGGCATGGAATGAAATGTGCCATTTTGGAGAACCTATCAACCACCACGAATACTGAGTCATTACCCCTTTGTGTCCTTGGAAATCCAAGAACAAAATCCATACTTATGTCCTCCCATGACCTTGATGGAACAGGCAATGGCTAATATAGGCCAGTATTTTGACTAAACCCCTTGGAAACTTGACAAACCTGGCAACTCTGTACAAACTTCTTCACATCCTGTGAAATTTGAGGCCAAAAATAATGTTCTCTAAGAATGGCAATGGTCTTATCTTGACAAAAATGTCCTGCCATCCCTCCACTGTGTTTCTCCTTAATCAGATTTTCCCTCATGGAACTCCTTGGAATGCACAATTGACTACTTTTGAACAACATGCCATCCTGAATCAAATAGTCTAACCACTTGGTTCTATCTACAACAACAGGTTCTTTACAAGCTTTCCATGCTTCAGCAAAATCAGGATCCTCAAGGTACAAATTCTTGAGTTCATCAAACCCAACTACTTCAACCTGCATTACTGTAAGCAATGATTGTCTCCTACTTAGTGCATTTGCAACCCTATTAGATTTTCCACTTCTATGCTTCAACACAAATGTATAACTCTGCAAGAATTCTACCCACTTCATATACCTCTAATTCAATTTACCTTGGCTATTTAGGTACTATAATGCCTGATGATCAGTATACAAAACAAATTCCTTTGGCAATAAATAGTGCCTCCATTTCTTTAAGGCCTAAACTATTGCATAGAACTTTTGATCATAAACAGAATACTTCTTCTTTGCATCATTCAATTTTTAACTAAAATATGCAATAGGCTTAACTTCTTGGCTTAGTACAGCCCCAATAGCACTGCCACTAGCATCAAAATCCACCTGGAATACTTTTCTAAAATCTGGAAGTGCCAACACAGGCTGTTCAGTCACCTTCTTCTTCAGCAATTCAAAACTTCTTGCAGCTGCTGCAGTCCATTTGAACTCTTTTCTATCCCCTCTTATTGTATCAGTTAGGGGTGCACATATGCCATTGAAATTCTTAATAAACTTCTTGTAAAAACTAACCAAACCATGAAATGATCTTACCTCAGTAGTAGTCCTTGGAGTAGGCCATTCCAAGATGGATTTTACCTTCTCTGGATCCATTTTGAGACCTTCAGGTGATATAACAAATCCCAAATAGACTAACTCCCTTTTTGGAAAGACACACTTCTTTAGATTAATTAATAGTTTCTCTTCCCTTAGCCTTTCAAGGACACTACGAATATGTAGTAAATGTTCTTCCAAAGTCTTGGTGAAAATTAAAATATCATCCAAACAGACGATAACAAATTTTCCCAAGAACTTCTTAAGTACCTCATTCATGAGCCGCATGAAGGTGCTTGGGGCGTTTGTCAATCCAAAGGGCATGACTAACCACTCATAAAGACCCTCCTTGGTCTTGAAGGCTATTTTCCACTCATCTCCTTCTCGAATCCGTATCTGATGATAGCCACTCTTCATATCTATCTTTGTGAAGTACTGAGCTCCACTCAAGAAGTCCATAAGATCATCCATCCTTGGCAGAGGAAACTGGTACTTGATGGTTATCCTATTTATAGCTCGAGAATCTGTACACATCCTCCAATCTCCATCCTTCTTTAGTGCAAGTACTGTAGGTACTGCACATGGACTCAGGCTCTCTTGAATCAAGCCCTTCCTCAACAGCTCCTGAACCTGTCTATTTAGCTCCTCTGTTTCAGTAGGAGTCATCCTGTGAGTAGCCTTGTTAGGAAAACTGGCTCCTGGAATCAGATCTATCTGATGACTGATTTTCCTTACTGGTGGCAATCCATCTGGAACATTATCAGAGATAATATCTCCACATTCCCCTAGTAAATCTGAAACTTCAAATGGTATTTCACTACTACCTTCTTTATCTTTCCTAGGAATCAAAGCATAGCACATATGCTGATGTTTCATGCCATCTAAAAACTTTCTTCCATCAACAAGAAAAATCCTAGCACTGCTACATACCTTTTCACCTTCCTTTTTCATGGGCTTCAATTTGTGGCGAACTCCATCCTTTGTCAGAGAGTATGTGTTTGCATGTCCATCATGTATTGCATGTCTATCAAACTGCCATGGTCTACCCAACAATAGATGGCAAACATCCATCGAAATAACATCACAGAGAACTTCATCATGGTAACTCCCAATTTTGAATTTTACTAAACATTGTTCATTTACCAGGACCTTATGATAATCTTTTACCCAAGAAATCCGATAGGGTTGGGGATGTTTCTCCCTCTTGAGCTTTAGCTTAGAGACCATCTCTTCTGATACCAGGTTATCAGTGCTACCACCATCAATGATCACGTCACAAAATTTATCCTCACACTTGCATCTGGTACGAAACAAACTCCTTCGTTGTCTTGGTTCATTCTCACCACTTAGTAGGACTCTTTCATTTACCAAGGTCTCTCCTCTTTCTGCATCCTCTGAATGTGATGATTGTGCATCCTCATCCACATGAGCAACCCTAGCTTGGCCCTCAGCTCTCCTATATGTCCTTTTTGGTCATTGAGGGCATTCAAAGGCATGATGACCTTCTTCATTGCAATGGAAACAGGTACCACGGAAGCCTCCTCTTCCTTGTCCACGTCCTCTACCTCTTCCTCTTTGATTTCCAAAGTCTTGATCATGGGAGTGGTTGAAACCCTCATTCCTCTGGTTTCTGCTAGTACCCACATCTTCATTTTTCTTTTGGGTCTCATTGTGGCCTCCAGATGATCTACCGCTTCCCCTTCCTCCTTGACTGCACCCTCTTTGTCTTCCTTCAAACCTTGTACTCAACTTCTCTTCAACTCGTAGGGCAAATTGGTATGCTTCTTCAACGCTAGTCATTCTTACCAGACTTAATTCCTCCTGGATGCTAGGTCGCAACCCACTGATATAATGAGCAACCTTCTCCTTATTTGCTTCTGCATGCCCTGCTCTAATAAAGAGTAGGTAAAACTCCTCTGTATATTCTTGGACTGATCTTCCTGCTTGCTTTAACCCATGCATCTTCTTAAACAGATCAAGCTCATAGTCCACAGGAATGAACTGCTTCTTCAATTTGTCCACCATGCGATCCCATCTTGTGATCTTCTCCTTTCCTCTTCTAAGTCTTTCCAGTTGAACCTCTTGCCACCAGATTTTGGCATGGCCTTTTAGTTTGGCCTTTGCAAACTTAACCCTATCTGGGTCGCTTATATCCTCATACTCAAAGTATTCTTCCAGTTCATTGATCCAATCGATCAGTTCATCTGGTTTTAGATTTCCTGAAAATATACCCACTTCAATTGTAGGTCTTTTCCCAAACTTAGTAATGGCCCTAAAAAGCCTTTCCTCTATAGGATTCAGAACTTCCCCGTCAACTTCCTCTTCTGGTCCCATTACTTCCTCTTCATTATCATCCTCACTATTGTCACCTGCGGCAACATTTGCTCCTCTACGAAGCTCCTCTTGCAATGCTTGTACCTACCTCTGGAGGGCTCTAACCTCCTCAAGATCAATAGCTCTGGCCCTTCTACCATGCTGTCTTCATGGAGGCATCTTCTAACTCAAACCCACAACCACACAGTCCTAGTGCAAACTGCCTCACAGTCGGCACTCTGTCTACACACTCAGGAAAACTCGCTCTGATACCACTTGATGGGGTCACAACCCAAGAACAGAATGAAACCAACAGAAACGGAAAAATTATATTAACTTAGAAAATAATCTAGTACAACTAGTACAGAGAAAATAAACTTCAGAACATGCCCTAAGGGCTTACAATAGCATAAATCTGAAGAATATTTCTCCTTTTAGCACCTCCTCTCAAACTCTACTCCGAACTGCCTTTTACAATGCCAAAAATCCCCTTAAATAGACCTTGGAGGTTTAAGGACTAGGAGTACATTCTAGAAAGTGCTAGTAGGCATCCTCCGACGAAATAGAAGGTTCCGGAAGCTGCATTAGAAGTTGGTGCAAATCTAGAAGAATCCAGAAATGGTAACCGAACTTTCAGGAGGCATAACTTTTGAACCATAGCTCCGATTGACGAACCGTTTACATTTTTGAAAAGCTCTCGAAGCAATCTATAGCCCTATGGATGAGCTTTTCTTGTCCCCCAATTTTTGACCCTTTTCAAGGTAATTTAATGCCTCAAACTTGACTTTGAAGCATTCTTAGGAGGTCTCCAAAACTCGAAAAATTGCAATAAATTTCAAACCATGGGGCCTATTGATCTGATTCTTTTTTTTGAATTCTCTAAGTCATGATTACATTCATCCGGCCAATTCACACCTTCTAGTTTATCAAAATGATGGCCCAAATACATGCTCCTCTTTTTTGGGGATTTTCAAACATACTGATAGTTGAACTATGAGAGTTGAAACCTTTATTTGAGCCAAATGGGTATCCAAAAATGTAAAGACATGAAACAGAAACTAAGTCTAAGTACATTTTTTTGGGTGACACAGGATTGCCCTTATACCTCTGGATGCTCCTGCATCAACAACTAGTTACTAATTTTCACTCTTTTAAAGTAAGCCCTATTAGGAGCCACCCATGTTAAAGGTCAAAAAACACATTCTCAGGTGTGACCTTGTTAGAGGATTTAATCACCCTATTAGAAGTGGCCTTGTTAGAGGTCTTTAGATAGTTCAATAGAACTGCCACCTTGTTAGAGAATTTACAAATAACTCTTAAGCCAACTCTATTAAGAGATTTAGATCATCGCTACAATGGTTAGAGAGTAACAATGACATGACTTGATTTGGAGTAACAATTCTAGCTTGTATACTTGATCCTTCTTGACAAAATATATCCTTTTAGCTTCTCAAAGATATTCTACTTATCCTTCTAATTCATTTCCTCTTTGAATCATTAGATCTTCAAAATCTTCCATGCATTCACATGCATCACAATTTCTAACCCTCAACTTAACCTTTTATTTATATGTTTCATATTGTCAATTCCACTTATATACAACTTAGAGTAATTAATATTCATCTTCTCAATCAGCTAGAACCAATAGATAAATCAATTGAAGTCAATATGCCAAAACAAGAAAATCCTTTGTTAGCTAACCCTGCTCGATAGACACCAACTCAATTTTTTTTCGTAAGTCAACCCAGTGAACTTGGTTAACACTACATACTTGCTAAGTTCCTTTGGCAATCAAGGTTTCTTAGTTAGTACTAGTTCCATCCAAAATTTCCTTCATTAACTAAGTGAGCTCAGTTAACACTCATCTTCTATAGACTTTGGCACTTGAGTGAACAATGTAGACACTGCCTTTTGAACTAGGAAAACTCTAAATTGTTTGGTAGACATATAAAACTATTTTTAATGTTTGACTGAGCTCAACATACACTGACTAGTAATGATATGACATTTTGTGTAACATCAAAGATAATAAACTATTAATGAATTATTCCAATAGTCTCCCTCTTTGGCATTGATGGGAACACATGTAATAGTATAATGAAATTTAAGAGTAAGAATAAATTAAGGAACATATCCTTACTTGGGTATATGTAGGATCATGGTGTGCCAAAAAGTGAGGATTTGAAAAATATGTAGTTTCGAAATACCTCAAACCATTTCAAAATCTATTGCAACTTTTTCTTCCACCCACCCTGATACTAAATGAAAATAATTAATATCTTTATAAGGTCTATTATATCTTTTGATACCAACCCTATATGCTCAACCTTAAAAACATCTTTAAAATGTGTTTTTGGCCTATTTTTATATGATTTTTACTTCAAACATGTAGCTGACGACTTTTTTTCCCCTAAAATTTGATGAAATGAAAAGGGTTTCTTAAGAATATTCTTATCTTTCCATAAATGTAAGGTTTGTCAAATTTTGAGTTTAGTAAGTAATTATTACTTATTTTCAAATGGAGTTACGTATCAAGTGCTAACTGGCATACTACTTGAAAAAAAACTATAACTTTCAAATGGTAAAACATTTTTTAAATCCAAAAGATGCATCAAATTCTATGTTTCTTCCACTATAAGGAAAAAAAATGAAAAATTAAATTTTGCAGACTTTTGAATTAGTTAAAGTGGTCAAACGCGATAGTTTTTTTATTCCAAAGATACTAAAGTCAAAAATTAATTATTTATTATTTATTTAAAATAAAAATACCCAAAAATATGTGCCACATCTAGGCACAAGTCTACTACTTATATCTAGAATATTATTTAAAAATATTATCATTTGATTTTGATGAAGGTGTTCAAACATACATCCATTTCTTATTTTTTGTTATAAATATTTTTTGTAATATTGCATTAAAATTCAAAATTTTGACCAATCAATTTTATTTTTTAAGATAAGTCCTAGTAGTTTGGAAACTAGATTCAATTTCCTAGAGATTCTTTTCTCTCAACTTTTTGATATAAGGCTAATAACAAGTAGAAAATTACATGTGAAGTTGACATAATTCTAATTTTTTGATTTTTTATTGCCACTTAAGAGCATAGTTTGAGTGACCATGATCTTGAACATACCCAATTTCATTTTGATTCTCATCCATAAGAACTCCCTCTATTAGTGTGAACTCTTCCTACCTTCAATTTCTCCCTCTATTGGAGAGCTTCTATCTGCTAAAACTTCTGCCAAGTTTATTCATCCTCTTTGACATCTCTATGAGATATGATAGCAAACTTCTCCACACAAAAAAAAATTATATGAGATATGACAACAGACTTCTCCCTCTTTGACATCTTATGCAGAAGACAATATTCAGTAAATATCAATGTACCTCAAGTAAAAATTCATTTGCAATATGCCCTTGTCAATTCTGTATCAACTAATTGGTCTTCAACATGCTCTAGTTGATGCATCACTAAACTTCATTTAGTGAGCTTCAGATAGGGAAATGGCCCTTAGCTTACCTTTTAGATATAGAAATGCATCCTTAGGTAATGACTTGATGAATATATCTATAATTTATTCTTTTGTATTTATATATTCCAATCTGACTTCTTTATCTTGTACCAATTCTCTCAATAAATGATATTTTATAGAAATGTGCTTTGTTTTGGTATGCATCATTAGATTCATTGATATATTGATTGCACTAATGTTATCATAATATATGACTAATAGATCCTTGATTTATATCTTCATACCTATCAATAGTTGTTTGAACCAAACAATATTAGAACAATTAACTATTGCTACCACATATTTTACCTCTACTATGGATTGAGAGATACAATATTGTTTCTTGTCCAAGACACTAGTCTTTTACCAAGAAAAAATGCTCCACCAATAGTGCTTTTTCTATCATCAATACTTCTTGCATGCCCAATCAACATTTGTAAATACTATTAGGTCCAAATTGGCTCATATTTTGTGCCATAAACCATATTCTTTAGTACCTTTCAAATATCTCATGACTCTCTTAAATGTCATCATGCGATTTTCTTTGGGATTTGCTGAGAATCTTGCCACCATATCGATTGCTAATGTAATATCAGGCCTTGTATGCACTACATACTATAATTTTCTAGTCATTGATCTATATGTGGTATGATCTACCACTTTGGAATCATCATTTTTGGAAATCTTATGTCTAGTAAACATAGGGGTTCCAACTGGTCTTGAGTCTTCCATTCTGAATTTCTTTAGTATCTCCTTGATGTATTTAGATTGAGTAATGTAGATACCATTTTTCTTCTATTGAATCTACAATCCAAAAAGGAACTTTATCTCGCCAAACATAGACATCTCAAATTCTTTACTCATTTCTTATGAAAATTCTTTGCACAAGTCATCATTTCCTATGAATAAAGTGTCATCAACAAATATTTATGCCAACACAATCTTCTTATCTAGTCCTTCTTTGATATACATGTTACTTTTATCATTTATTCTTTAAAACCAATCTGTATCAAGTAGTTGTCAAGTCTTTCATACCATGCTTTGGGAGCTTTCTTGAGACCATATAACGCTTTTTGTAATTTTTAGACCATGTCCTTTTTGCTAGGATCTTCAAAACATTTAGGTTGTTCAATGTAGACTTCCACATCAAGAATTCCATTAAAGGATGTAGATTTTACATTTGTTTGATAAAATTTAAATCCTCTATGAGCTGCATAAGCTAATAAAGTTCTAACACCTTCTAATCTTGCAATAGGAAAGTTTTACCATACTAAATACCTTCTTCTTGAGAATAGCCTTTACATACCAAGCTTGCTTTGTTTTTGTATATGTTTCCGTCTTCATTCAGCTTGTTTTTGAACACTGACTTTGTGTTGATTACATTTTAATCCTTGGGTCTAGGAACAAGAGTCTTAGTTTTGTTCTTCTCTATCTATTCTATTTATTCATTCATTGCTTCAATCCAAATTTCATTAGCCAAAGTAGTTTTAACATTTCTATGTTCAAATTCAGCAAGTAAACATATATCTTTAAATTTTCTTCTTGTCATTGTTCTCTCTAATATTTCTGTAATGATTAGATTAGGTACATGATGCCTTCTAACATATCTTGCTAACATAGGTTCTTTAGATTTGGAATAAGTTTCATTAACTTTATTATGAACTTTTGTATCAAGATTGGGTCCCATTGTCAGTGACTTGCATCCATCAGACTCAGTTTGCTCTAGATTGGTAGCCTCTGACTGTGACTTGGGTCCTTCAGATTGTGACTCAAGTTACACTGTTTGCAACTTGATAGCTGTTGGAGATTTTTGGTACTCACGAAGTAAAGCCTCCTTTCATTTAGATAGATTTGGTAGGTATCAAGTTCATAGTAGACAAATCTTCTATAATCCTCGAGCTCTTTGCTACTTTCTTCTTCACTCTTTTCTGCAAACTTAACAATTCTCACATGTTCACTTTATATGAACTTATGAGTAGGAAAGTACAAACATGTGTATCCTTTACTTTTGTAGGAGTATCCTAGGAATATGCCTTCATCACCTTTGATATTAAATTTTCCTTTGTAGATTCTTTCAAGATATAACATTTTCTACCAAATATTTTCAAGTAACTTACTTTAGGTTTGTAGCCATACCATAGTTCATAAGAAGTTTGATTTGAGTCTTCCTTTATCTATACTCTATTTAAGGTATGAACTACAGTGTTAATAGCTTCCTTCTATTATT
The DNA here is from genome assembly GCA_028749045.1 of Cupressus sempervirens. Lineage (NCBI taxonomy): Eukaryota > Viridiplantae > Streptophyta > Pinopsida > Cupressales > Cupressaceae > Cupressus > Cupressus sempervirens. Next base: position 67,140,204 of record CM053784.1, read on the forward strand.
TGATTGCAACATTCTTTTCTATCATCAATGCTCTTACATAATCCATGATGGATATGTTTCTTCTTTCAGCTATATAATTATGCTTTGGTGTACTAGGGTTGATACTTGTCTTTTAATTCCTTTTACAATGCAGAATTCATTGAATTCCTTAGAGATGAATTCATCACCTTTGTCTGATCTCAAACATTTTAACTTATTTATAGTTTTTTTTTCTACTCTTTCCAGATACCACTTAAATTTTCAAAAAGCTTCTAATTTTTCTTTTAGATACATTATAGTCATCATTCCAGAGTAATCATCAACAAAGAGAATATAAAAAATTTCTCCACTGTAACTCTCTATTTCAATAGGTCAACATAAGTCTATATGCAGAAGCTCTAAGACTTCTTCAGCATAATAGTTTTTAATTTTAAAACTAGTCGTGCTCATCTTACCAATTTTGCAATTCTTGCATGGACCCTTATCAGATTTCCTCAAGCTAGGAATACCTCTTACTCTTTTATGTTTTCTTATCTTAACTAGCTTATCAAAGTTTAGATGACATAATCTTTTGTGCCATAACCAATTTTCTTCTATTTGTGCAATAAAACATTTTTTTTTACTGAGATCAATATAAAATAGATTACCTTTTGTTTGTTTCCCAGATTCAACTATATTTCCTTTTTCATCCAATAGTTTGGTCTTCCAATTCATAAATTCTACATTGAATCCAATGTTATTCAGTTGTGCCACACTTAGTATATTACTCTTTGGTCATTCAACCCAATAAGCATTATCACATATAAGTTCCTTGGTCAAATAAATGCATCCTTTTCTTTTTATGCAACAAGGTTCATTATTTCCAAATTTCACACTACCGCCGTTATAATATTCCATATGTTCAAAATTTGTTTTGTCTCCAGTCATATGATGTGAGCAACCACTATTAATAATCCATGTATCATTTTTGTTAATGTAGCGCTTGCCCCTAGTTTGCATTTGATTATTATTGCCAAACTCTTTTATGATAGTTTTATGCTTGTTGATTAGGAACATTGTTTAGAGATTATCAGATATTGTTTCAGATTTAGTTGATTATATGATGAGATTACTTGGTACTCTATACTTCATGTATGCATGATGATTATTTAATAATTTTAGTTATTGATGATGATTAATTAGATGGATTATTATGTATCTTCTAATGGATAATCACCCCATACTGCATGTGTATGGTGTGCCTGTATTTTTTTTTTATGCATGAAATTTCTAATATGGTTAAGGAAGGGAGTCATAGGCACCTGTTAGTTAGGATGTACATGATGCACCACTTCCTACCATTGCCTATTTAGCTTAGAATATTGTCTTTGTATATGCATGGATTTTATGTAGGTTGTAGGTACCAGGTATCAACTTCCTTGAATTGCTAGGATGAGCATACCCTATCGCATTATCTCAATGGTAAGAGAGGGGAGATAAATTCTTAAGTCCAAATCCTAAACATTTAAGCCATTTGTCTTAGAAAATTGGAACAATTATCTAAGTTGTTTACCTTTAGAATTTTTCGGATGACATTAATTCATGATTATAACCCTTTAGTTTGATTCTATATGTGTTTTTCTTTGTTGGGTTTTCATATTTTGTTTTATGAGTCTGGCAATTTTTCTATTAATTAAATCAAATTAAGTAACTAAATTAATAATTTAATTTAATAAAAAAAATTATGATATTTTAATATTTAGTTATATTTAATTAATTGAGAAATTATTTAAATAAAAAGAATCAAATTTAAAAATAAAAGTTCAAAGTTTAATTTTAGAACGTGATAATATTTATTCAATTTAATAATAGTATATTTAATGTTTATTTTTAAAAAAAGACTAAATAGTTTTATTATTTAAGTTAATAAATATTTTATCAATTTATGTTTTGAAAATTAATTAAAGCATGAAAATATATTAATTTAAAATTTTCATAAAATATGCATGTGATTAAAATATAACAAATTAAATAAAAAACTAAAAATTATATTAATTTATTAAAAGTTTCATAATATCATGATGTGTGCATGAGATTAAATTTAATAAATTAATTGAAAGAGAATTCAAGTAAAAATTTGATAAAGTTATTTAATAATTCAATAAATGTGCATGAGAAAGAAAAATGAAAAGATTAAGAAAAAGTTAATAAGGAGTTGAAGTTTGGTGAGCAGAGAGTTGTCTAAGGTGAGCACACAACTAGTGCCCTGATTTAAGGAGAGAACTGCATATCACAACTTGGGGGCTTATTTTCGAGGGACCGCAAATTTTGGAGAAGGAAAGAATTTTTGGGAAGAAGAAGGTTCTAAGAGGAGGAATTTTCTCTAGAGTTTTCTTGGGCATAGAAACTAGGATCGCTGTCTAGGTAGACGCTTGTGATTATTCACTCAAATTTTAATGCACTCTTTCTTTCCTCTCTTCATTGGGTTTTTTAAATGGATATCTGTATAATTCTTGTGACGAATATATCATACTATCATTTTCTAGTATGCTTGTTGATTCTTTTGTGAATGGGAAGTTTTAAATGATCAATATAATCTCTCTTCTATAGATTTTTAATTTGGAAAATATGAACGAGGTAGGGTTTTATAATAAATTTGAAGATTTCTTTTGAAAATTTGACCAATTGGTTGTATTTTCAGCATCAGGGTATTGTTGGGAATTTTATTAATATATATAATATTAAATTTGTTTTGGAGGGGGATATTACTTGAAATGGGTTTATTAAAAATTTAAATAAAATTAAATTAAAAAACTATATAAAATAATAATATATATAGGAGGGAGGTGGGGCCACGACCCCGCACCTCCAAACACCACTAGCGGATGCCAGCGGTAGTCGTACCTATTGCCACAGGTATTGCAACAACTGTCATAGGCCCTGTGACAATAGGAAATGGCCACACGACACCTTTCAAGCTGGTAGGCTTTTATAAGACACGTTGAATTTTTATTAATTATTATTTTTACATTATTTAATGTTATTAAATTTATTTATTAATAGATATAAATTTTATTAAATAAATTTACTAAACTTATTTATTAATTGTTTAAAAATGAACTTATTAATTATATTAATTATTAACTATTTAATAAGATATATATATTTAACATAGTTTGTTTAATAGTCATGTATCAATTTAATTAAATGTATTTAAGTGTAAACAAATATAAGAATTTTTTAACAAAGTGTTAGATTTATTTTATTATTAATTAAAGATATTATTTTAAATTAAATTATAACTAATTTAATCAAAAGTCAATAATTATTATTTAATAATTTAAATAAATAATTACTCTAAATTATTTTTCAATAATTGACTTTAAATAAAAAATGGGTAATTGTGCTTTTTATTTGAATATAAGAACGGGTTAATTTGTAAGTGTAAATTGTGAATTTTACCTCCTCAAAAACTTATACTAAAATGACAATTGGAAACCTTACAGTTAACTCAACCATATACTTTAAAATCAAACCAAATTGAGAGACTATTTTTGTTTTCTATGTGCTGTCTATGTTTTGGGGGTTTCAGGGTTTGACCTAGCTTTGACAAATCTTAGGATGTTACTAGAGGCTTGAGGGTTATGTGATTGTGATGTTATGATGTTTGATTTCAATCTTTTAAATGCAAACATGGTAATGTGATGGTATGCTTTATAATATGTTTGTATTTATTGAGTGTTTTCCAGTGTTATTGTGTGACGCTAAGGTTTTTGGTATGATTTGCTCTTAATGATGTCATGCTATGACATATTTGATTTAACTATGTCGAGTCTTTGATCAATATTTTTTGGGATGCTTTCCAGTTGCTTGTAGAGAACTGATGTGATTATTGTGATTATCTCTCGATGCTTTCCAGTCACTTGTAGACGACTGAGGTGATTTTATATGATTCTTTGACTTATACTTTTATGAGCTTAGGGTAGGTTATCTATATGTAATGTCAAGAACTGGCTTGCAATGGGGGTCGGGGTCCTAAGTGGTTCCTAGGGTAATCCATTGTAAGTTGTTTAATAAGTGAAAACACTACAATAAATGAGAATAAAATGAACCTAATAAGAGTATTTGTATGTTCTCACCCATGCCTTGAGTTCTAGTATAGACTAATATGGGAGTAGAGAGAATACCTAGTTGTGACCTTGCATCGATAGTATGCCTTGTCAGTACAAGTGGATACTAGTGGCTACATAGGGATCACTAGGGGGCCAAGGTCTTGAGAGACTACCAAGATAATTCTAGAATAATTCATGTGTTGAAACTTGCCCACAAGGGGATACTAGTGGCAACATAGGGATCACTAGGGGGCTAGGCTCCTAAGAGATAGCTAGGGTAACTCCAACATGACTCATGTGATGAAAATTGCCTACTTACATAGTAGTTTCCCTATGTGTCTTGTGTGCCTCTGGGTATAGATGTCAACCTATCTTGGAACTCTTGATTTAGAATACTTTTAGGGTTTCCAAAACTTAGAGATTATTTTTGATGTTTGGATTGATATCCTACTTGGAACTTGATACTATCTCCTTAGGGTGGTGAGAGTGGGCCATTTAGGTTGCACATAGTCAGGTGGTAGTGCCTTGAACTCTTACCATTGAGATCCATCCATAGTCACTATGGCTAGAGCATTCCTTGTCTGCATTTCCTTTCATTCTTTCTACATTTCATTATGATGGATGGTTATATTTCATGATGGATGTTTATACCTTTTATGATGGATGGATATATTATATATGGTGGATGGTTTTATTTATTTTATTTTATTTTGTATCATGGTTCTAAGAAGGATGTTGTATTTATATTTCTACATATGTATGTATATTCTTTTAGCCTTTCATACCTTGTAACATGTATGTTGGATGATTGAGCATTTTGAATTTCATTTGCCAAGAGGAGTTTGGAACAAATGTATATTATTTAAATGGACATTGGACTTTTTAATTATTCTTTCATATGGATGTGGTATTTTATGGACTTAGTATTTATTAAATTTAAATGTGATTCAACATCATGAGATCCTTAGAGAATGTAACTTGTTATGTATGTTTATAGATGATTTTATATTGTTGCTTTCACTACTTTGTGTTTGATGTGTATGTTATTCTTCTTTTTCAAAAAAAAATGTTGGTAAACTTAGTAAAACTTTAGGTTATTTCTTTTCGGATCACTTGGTGGGGTGTTATAGCTAACAAGAGAGATAAGTGCCATCTTATCTCCTTCATCATCAGATTCATCTTTTACAACAATATATACCATTTCATTTGCATTGTTATCAAAATATTTAGCCATAAAACAAGATCTTACCTTTATCCTTGTAGTTGTTGAATTCCTTTTTGCCTTTGTACATTTTCCTTTACTTTTCATCCTTGTTTTCTCTATTTGGGCACTTACCAGCAACATGACCAACTTCTTCACAAGAAAAACAAATTAGATGAATCTTGCCTTTGTACTTTCCTCTGTCTTTCAAATTTTTCTTTGCAAGTAGGGCTTCAACAATTTCAAGACCACTATCAAAACTATCTTCAATTTCTCCTTTAGTTTTTGATTGAATTGTCTTTGATTTCTTGCTCTTTTCCTTGAGTGAGAGTCTGGTTTCAAATGCAAACTGACTATTTTTGGAACTAGGAACATAGCTATAATAGTTATCTAACTAGAGCATCCAAAGTTATTTTTCTATTTGGATCACATCTCATTTCCTAAATCAATGACACTCTAATTTCAAAAATAGGAAGAAGAGTTATGAGTAGTTCTTGCTTACAACTATTTGGTCATTAGTGTCTCCTCCAGATGCTTTTATGTGCTCTTAATTGGTTTGACTCTTTCTAGATATTTTGTAATGTTTTCATTTTCTCTCATTTTCATCTAATCAAATTGACCTCTAAGAATTTCTATTTTTTCTCTTCTTACATTGTCATCTTCTCCATAGATGTCTTTCAATTTGGTCCACATTGCATGAGTTGTTTTGCAGTCTTTCACTTCAACAAATTGAACATAACTAAGAGCAGATGCAATATCAATCATCATGATGTTATAATTTTTCTTTTCAGCAATGTCTTCAACTAATAATGTTCCAATAAGAGTTTTTTTTATTCAGCATCAAGATACTTACAACTTGAATCATTCATGGTTGTTAGATGTAACATCATAATTTTGTGCCACAATGCAAATATGTCTCTATTCAACTTAGGAATCTCTCTTTTGTAGGACATGCTGATCTTCAGCTTAGGTCCTTGAAAATTTCTTTGCAAGTACCATAAATCTCTAATACCAATTGTTGAAAATATAAGAGAAGTACCTAAGAGGGGAGCGGTGAATTAGTTCCTACAAAAATAAATGCCAGATCCCTTAGATGTTAGCACAAAATAATCTCTAAAAGCTTAACACTACTGATGCTCAACAAACACACAAAAATGTTGTAACTTGGTAAATACTCTAATTGGTTAGAAAACACTTAATATAAAAATCTTAAGATGTTATCTATTATTACTTATTACTTTAAATTAGTTGCAAACATATAAGAGAAATATCATGAACACTTTTCACACCAAGATCTATCGTGGAAACCCAATTTGGGATAAACCACCAATTGTAACTAGTTACTAATTTTCACTCTTCTAAAGTGAGCCCTATTAGGAGCCAACCTTGTTAAAGGTTACAAAACATACTATTACGTGTGCCCCTGTTAGAGGATTTAATCACCTTGTTATGAGTGGCCTTATTAGAGGTCTTTAGATAATCTAATAGAACTGCCACCTTGTTAAAGGATTTACAAATAGTTGTTAAGCCAACTCTTAAGAGATTTAGATTATTGCTACAATGGTTAGACTGTAACAATGACATGACATGATTTGCATGCAATTGAATTGTTGATTACAGATCTCAATTCTAGCTTGTATACTTGAACTTTCTTGATTGAGTATATCTTTTTAGATTCTCAAGGATATTCTTCTTATCCTTCTAATTTTCTTCCTCTTTGCATCATTAGATCTATAATTTTTTCTATGCATTCATACACATCACACTTTCTAACCCTAAGCATGAGCTTTTATTTATATATTTCATATTGTTAAGTTGGCTCAAATGAAACTTAGACTAAATAATATTCATCTTCTTAGTTGTCTAGAACCAACAGATAAATTAATTGAACTCAATATGTCAAAACAAGAAAATCCTTCATTAGCCAAACCTGCTTAGTAGACTCTAACTTAGAAGTGATTTTCCTATGTTAAATAGGTGAACTTGGTTAACACTACATACATGCTAATTTCCTTTGGTAACTGAATGAGTGCAATGAGCATTGGTTCCATCCAACATTTCCTTCATTAACTGAGTGAGCTCAGTTAACACTTATCTTCTGCAGACTTTCTTTTGTCACCCAAGTGAACTCACTAGACACTACCTTTTGAACCAAGAAAAGTTTGGATCACTCAGTAGACACAAAAAATTGTCTTCAATGTATGATTGAGCTGAACAAACACTAACTAGTAATGATATGATGTTTTGTGTAACATCAAAGACAATACGCAATTAATCAATTGTTCGAATAATTACAACTTAACCTCACTTACAATAGTCAAATAATTTTATTTCATGGCTAATTTTTTTTGTAGAGAAATAATAAACAGGCACTACTAATAGAATTGACCCTCTCAACTTGTATTATTAGTTTGTGCCTATGGCAGGAATACTTATGCAATTGTTAGGTGCATAAAGTTCAATTATTTTAACTAATCAAAATATAGAATTAATTATCTTTAAAGTGTTTTATATAGTTTCTTCTTTTTCTATACTTTCAAAATTAGAATGAAGCTGTTTATTTTCACTTGGATTGGCTCCTCCCAAAAAGGCAATGTGACAAATAAATTTTTGAATAGAAATTTAAAATAAAATTTTCAACCGGCTCCTTTTTGCATTAAATATGCATTTATGGACATTTAAAAGATAGTTATGTGAATCATCTTCCAAGTTCAAATATATTTCCACATCTCCATCTAGCAATTTGTGATCTCTTATCTCTACTAAAAGTTATTTTCACCACCATATCCCTATCTTGAAATTCAAGTTTTATTTTTTCTCTAATTTTTTGATGATTCCCAAGGTTCTCTATAAGTAGTTTTAGGTTTTCTACAATTTTCTCTTTTGAATATTATTCATCTAAATCTTGGATTTATTATAATTGTATTGATAGAAGTACATATAAATTGTTTCATTTGTAAAAAAAATTAATTGCAAAGAAAAAACATGTTTCTTGTATTGAGAAAATTGTTCAAAAGTGTTGGACTTGCAACCGTTAGTAATAACTAGTTTCTAAATCCTATTGTGTAGTGCCTTACATACATGCAACACCTGGTAGCCTCAAATGTTTTTTTCTCTAGAAAAAAGTAGGTCGAAGTGAAAGCATTTTCTCCAATCTCAGGTATAGGAAGAAAAGTACAAGCTACTTTATATTCTCAAGAACAAATGACATAATTAATATTATTAACAGTGAACAAGATAAGGGCCTTTAATTATTTTTGTAGAATTTATAGTTTTTGTAGGAATTTTAATAGCATAGGTAGAGGATGGGTAGTAAAAATCTTTTTGAAATCAATTACAATTTCAAATTCATTTATGATTAAAATAGAGATAAATTCAACCAGTTCATGTTGATGCTTCCATAGCTTGAATACATGTTTACTAGGACAATTGTAACTACAACATTTAACTAGTGGTCCATCAATGTCCAGTGGTGATCTATCAATCAAAGCTTAGATATAGAAAATAAAACTATCCTACTAGGCACTCATAGGTAGAGAATATATTTTTATCTAAGTTTTAGTTTCTGGATTCGATTATGCGTAGTTTTTTATTATCAACGTTTCGGATCATACTACATGATCCATCATCAAGATGCTAGAGAACATGAAGAACAAAAAATGATAAGATGCAGATCTAATAGACCCCTAAAAAGGAACAAGAGAGGGGGGGGGGGGGGGAGTTAGGTTGAAGAGAGAGAGAGAAAAAAGTACCGAGGGTGACAAGACACTAATCTATTGATTGAAAGCCACTCCTCCAAAAAAGGAAAACTAAAAAGTCAAGACAAATATGATGAAAATAATAAGACTAGGACCTAGATAAAGTTTTAATGGATATTAGAAAGATATAGAGAAAAACACATGGATGTTGTGGCACTCGTTTTCTAGTCTTATAGTTGAATGAGAAAAGAGCTAGGAATTCATGATTTAAATGCATATATTTGTAGATGGTCTAAGGAAAAAAGGTGATAGAAGAAAAATTGGTTGACTTGGGTATTCAAAAGTAGGGGAACCTAGAATCTTTGACCCCTCTCGTTACTCTTGCTCTTTCCTATGAATTTCTCTCTAATGGAACAATAATGGAACATGATCAAAAAATCTTAATCTTCTTCTAAGGTTTACTTTAGTGGTGAGTATTCGCCAAATGGCTAATCTCACTCATCAGGGACCCTAGATTTGGAAAATTATTTTGCTCTTTTTCTCTTCTAGACCCATGCTCTCACCAATCGCTAGTAATGATACACAATCATTTTTATTTTGATGATGAGTTCACCAATAGATTCAAATCAAATGTCCACATGGTAAATTAAATATTTTTACCCACAATTTTGGAGGCTTGTCTTATTTGATGATCACATTCACCAATATATGGTAGAACTTTAATTTGGGTTATATGATAAGTACATATACTTTACAAATGTCTCCATTCTGGAGACTTTCCAAGTAATTTTTTTATCCTTTTAAGCTTTGACCTGAAATGGATTTGGCTATTGATAGGTGTCATTATTTCAAAGTTTTTATCTAAAAATTATTGTCCTTGAACATTTAGGCCCAAAATAGGATTTATACCATCACATTTACGATCATCTAATGGTTACTAAAACAAGTTACTATGCTTTAGATGATATTAAATATAGTTTCTAAGTATTCATAGGTTTGGTCTTGATTTTCTTTAATAATTGAATATAAGCTAAGGTTTTACAGAATTTTCTTATAGTGTAAAAAAATATCAATAAAAATAATTTTTTTTGAAGTTTGAAAATAAAAATTGCCAATAGAAATTAAAATTTTTCCACTAAAATAATGTTGGATTCACAATGATTTTATACTTTTTCCAAAGGGGGGTTTCTTAAAGTTATCCCTATGACCCCTACATCCCAAATGCCTACACAGGTTCTTCCCATGGAGCGTTCCTCCTTGCATAATTGGAAAACCTAGGATCTCGTCAAAACATAGTATGTTTTGCAATTTTGATGGGGTTTGAGATTTTACATCATTCAATTTATAAAACCCTTCATTGAATTTGATCTTTAATTATCTTATGTTTCTTGGACTCTATAGAAGGAAACTTAGGAATAGTTGCATTAAGTTGTTGGTTTCCTATGTAATACAAGGGTTACAAAAACAACCAACTTCTTCTAAAAAATTGAAAGAGTGATTTTGCTTCAAAATCATTTTTAGATCTACCAGTTTTAAACATTATTAGAAATATTAAAGTTGGAACTTGGTACACAATAAACATAAAGGTCATTGGTTAATAAAATGCATGCAAAATATGGAAGCATAGACACAACATATGAAATTGTCAGCCAAATTTCTTATAGGGTTTTCTTTGCCTAAAGTAATGAATGGAGGACTGAAGTAGAAAAAACTAATATCAAATGTTCATCAAAATTTCTTAGATTTTTCTTGACCTAAAATAATGAATGGAGGTCTCAGTAAGCAATAGCATGTTGAGGTAAAAAGTTGATGATAGATATGAACTTATGTAGTGGTTTTAAGCATTTTCCAAACAATTTATACAATCTTTCATTATTTCTACATTTTTCTTATGTGTCCAATGCTCCATAAAAAAATGGTTTAGGTTGGCCTTTATGTAGGCTAGGTGCATTTTCCCTGAGAGCTACATTTTTGGCACTGACCTATGTATTCTAGTATTTTGTTGTGTTAGAAATAAATATAGTGCTCCATCACCCAATGAGAATTGGCCATGAAAAATATTTTACAAAAAACCATTGAGGACTGATCACCTAGATCATAGTTTAAGGGAAAAGTCAGCAATTATATTGGTGGTTGTTTATAGCTTGTTAAATAATCATCTAAATTAGCCTCTTTTTCATGTTATGATTAGGACTTTTCAAAAAACTGAAAACTCCTATTTCAAACATATATATCTTTGTTTAAGATAAATAACACTTTAAAAGTTAGTAAAAACTTTTCCCATTTGAAGTTATTAAGGATAATAATAGTTTAAAAATTAAAAAGTCTTTCTATTTAGAGCATATTTATGCTTCTAGCCATAATTGTATTTCTAATTATAGAAGCTAACCTTTAATTTCCATCAATTTAGATAGAATTATATTTCTCAAATATTTTAATTGTATATTTAATTATATTTATATTTAATTTTGAAATAACCTTTCAGTTATTTTCTTTCCTCTTCATATTGTTTTGTTCTACATATATTTCTATTATCTTATAGGCAAGAACTATGACACATTGCATCACTTGTTTAAAATTGGCATTCAAAAGTAAAAATATATTTAATGTGTTTTCCTTCTCATAATAAAAATTTTTTTTTGTCAATTTCACTAGGGGAGTTATGAACATTCACATGATTCTTGTTGAAAATAATCAAGACTAACAAGGTTACTGAGAGGGGAGGGGTGAATCAGTAACTCTAAAACTTTAACTCAACTCTGCATAATAATGTTTTTACTAATCGTCCATTTAAACTACTATATGCATGAAAAGATAAACATTTGTAACACAAGAACACATAGATTTGGTGACCCAAAAATCTTCCAATTAGAAAGTAAAACTAGGGTGGGGATGATACCCACAAAACTTCAATACTGTAGTATAAAGTTGGCCAGTTAAGGCTTACAATGATCACTTCTGATGATCTTCCCTGTTAGGAGCAAGTAGGATTACTAGATTCACCTTGTTAAAGGATTTAAAAACATACAATGAAGTATTCACTCTGTTAGGAGGTTTATAAAAGACTGTTAAGTCTACCTTGTTAAAGGATTTAGCAAACTGATTCACCTGTTAGGATGAAGCAGTGGATATGATTACAACTGATTGCTAGTAAGATCCTTTGCACTCTGATCACCTAATGCAATTAATATATCCTTTTTGCATCAATGTTGACCTTGTTGTATTCCTCTGTTCTGCTGGTGATTCGCTTTCCTTCTTCTCAAATTATTGCTACACATCATAACCTTTTTTTTTTAACATCTCATCATTTCACATGATATATACCAATCCAATATTTACACTGGCAAGGTCGGCCAAATACAAGTGAACAAGTATTACTGAGTCAGGCAGGTGGTAGAAAACTTGAGTTCCACAAACTAACTCAGTGACCTTCTGATACTCAGCATCCACTACAATACACTGCATTGTCATGCAATCGATAAGAGTAGAGGCAGGGTCCATACTAATCATTATAAATAGCTTGGAACTCGGTAACCATTGGTGACTAGGTGAATATTGTGTCACTTAGTAAAAACTGAATCCATTGATAACCTTCTTCACTTGGTAAATATTGATTCCTTCATTTACCTTGGTCACTCGGTAAACACTAAGTTCTTTGTTTACCTTGATCACTCGGTCAACACTAAGTTCATTGTTTACCTTGATCACTCGGTAAACACTAAGTTCTTTTGATGACTCAGTGAGCACTGACTACATGGAGAACACTGTTCTACTTGGTAACCACTAACTGCTTGGAAAACACTACTGAACTACCCATATGCTCAGTTTCCCAAAGAATGCTCGGTATCAACTGTTTACCTGTGGAATTTATAAGGTGACCGTTGAATGCTCAATGTGAACTATAGACTAAGTGATGAGCTCGATAAGCATTCAGAGTCGAATAAGTGTTGTCATTGATGAAAAATATATCATAATTCCAACAATCTCCCCCTTTGGCATTAGTGACAAAAACACTTATGAGTCAAAACTTATATACAATATTTGACATACTGACAACTGATTCTGCTGAATATACATGGCTTCCTTGCATATGACTCCCCCATACAATATACACAAGGTATTTCCTTGAGTTATATGACTTTTATTTACAGCATCTCTTTGTCCGTTTTGTACATTTATGTCACTAATAACTCTTTCTGAGTATCTCTTTCTCCCCCTTTTTGACAATAATGCCAAAGAATTAAAAAAATGTATTTACATAGAAACACCAAAATGTGAGATAAACTCTGAATGGACCTGAAGAATGAGTTGTAGAGTCTTGTCCCAATTCTCTTGTAGGATTTTGCATGTGGATAGAGCTATTTGAACTTCTATAGAGAGTTCAATCACATGGTCTACAACAGAGAAATTGTTGTCATGGATCAATGTTTTTGAATGGGCAATGTGCTTTTGTATTGTGTCCATGATGGGAAGGATCATATTTTGAATATCTAACAATGTAGATCAGATCCTTGACTCTTCTCTTAGCAATTCTGCTTGTTTTTCTGACAAAATTTTGATTCTGAGGTGATGAGATGAGGTTGAACTAGGGTCAAGCTTCAGATTTTGTGCGCTTGTCTTTAGATCCTCATCTATCTTATTCAATTGCTCTCTTGTTTCTTTAGTATACTCGGTAACATCACAAATCTTAGCAAAAAGAGATGTTACATTATTAAAATAATTTTCAATGTTGGCCAAAATTGAGGTTAATTCAACCTGTTTCATTGCTATATGCTGAGCAATGTGCTCTAGCACCTTATTATCAAATTTATTCTATGCCTTCTCTATCAACTTTTCTTGACCAGAGGTGTCCTCATTGAATTTATTGACTACCTCTTCTAATTGTAGAAAAATGTGTTGAGAAGTATCAACATCAACACCTATAGCCTCAGTAATTATATTTTTCGCTTCATCAATAATTCTAAATTCTCTATCTCTTTTATTCCTTAGTTCTTTCTGTTTTGCCTTCAGTTCTATTTGTTGGTTGAGAAGTCTTAGTTCTCATCAACTAAAGCAGTATCCATATCTATCTTTGGAATGATAATTTCAGTATCCAAGTCTACATCATCATCAATTGCCTTACTTGTAAGTAGAAGTTTTAATGAAGTCTTTGGTTTTTCTGTTGTACTAACATCTTTGCCTTTTGAAATAGAGACAATGGTTGATGAGGGTGGACTGGCTATCAAAATTGGAATAGGACCAACTAAAGGAAGAATAAGAGAGGGGCTAAATGTATCCAAAATTTGTATACTTTCCAGAATTGATGTGCATACCAGAATATTTACAATTGAAGAGCTCACTGATGCAAAAATTGGTACTAATGTAGCTGAAGTTGACAGAATTGGAGAGCAAACTAAAAAACTTATTGTACATACTGCAGAAGTAATAGATACTTCTGATGTGGTGACTATTGCAGTGGATGACTCGATAACTAAAGGAGTTGCCTATAGCTCGATAGATGAAGTGGTAGACACTTCCATTCATGATACCTGCAGTTGAGATGTGGTAGGTGCAGATGATATATCTGATGTAGTTGTGACCAAATCTGCCAAAGATGACTCCAACCTTGATGATATCATAGTTTTAGGTGGAGAGTGAGGAAGGGATATAATAACTGTTGCTGCAATTTTCACAGGGTCATCCACTTCCTTATCTACCTTTGCAGTTTCTTCCTCCTTGTCTTCTTCCTCCTTATCTTTCATCAATGCATGCAACTCTCCTAGTGAGACTGTGATGGATGGAGTGCTATCAAGTTTATCATTACTGTCACTGTCATCATCTTAGATTTCTACTGGGTCTACACTGGACTTATGTAGATGATAGATGTTTTTCCACATGTTTGTAGCATCATTTACAACATGTTCAATGTCTTTAATTGAAATCAAACAAGTGTGGAATCTGATCATCATTTTACCTTCATGGTTTTTTAATTCAGCTTTTACTACTGCTCCAGTGAGACTTGGTCAGAGATTCCTTAGAGATTGCTCATAAATATCTTTTACCATTTGGGTGGCTAACTCCCATCTCGGTTGCAATCTCTCCAGTAGTTCTTTTGAGATTTCAGGGGCAATCTGGTCTAGGGAGTATTTCTATTTACCCATCTTGTCGAGTACTAGTTCCTCAATCTTCATTTTCTTTGCATCAGTTCTAGTTTCAAATTTCAATGCTTTGAAATTTGTGATGCCAACTCCTTCCTCCAATTGTTTGATCCCTTGCTCAAATGTGGGTGTAGGCCTAACTAGTATAGGTTCCTACTTACCTTTCCTGGTTCTTTTGGTGAATACTGCAGTAGGCTTCTTTTTGAGTTTGGTAATGATTACCTTACCTTTCTTCTTTGGCTATTCCTCTGCAGATTCTTCTTCTCCTTCTTCTTCACCTTCTTCTTCTTCTCCTCTTTCTTCTTCTTCTCCTTCTTCATCTTCACCTTTTCCCTCGGTGAGCATAAGAGAACCGGTAGAAGTATTCTATTTTTCTATTTTCCTCTTGCCCTTGCTTATGGCCTGAGGTAGCTTGATTCCAAGCTCAATTCTGGCCTTAGCTTCTTCATAGGTTCTAAAAATTCATTGCCTTAGGTCTACTAGCTCATTTACCAGTGCCTCTATGATGTCTTTGGTTTCATCAATATTTATCTCATAAGGAAAAGGTTTTACCCATGCAACAGGGTCTGACTACCTAAATGTATACCTTGTCATAGTCAACCATGAAGCACACATCATCTTTGTAATCCTCAACAAGCTTAGGAGGTATTCTAAATCTGTTATTCATTCTTTCCTTGAAGTCTTCAAAATAATTATCCATAATACTATCAAAATTTTCACCCATCTCTGCTACAAACTCATTTATTTGATACAAGACTGGAATATCTTTCCTCCATACAACTGTACCTTTTGAAGGGAAAAATTTATGTACATAGAAAATAAACAAACTAACAAAGAACCAAATTTACAAGAATTGGTTTTGGAGGTTCTTATACTGTCCATGTTTTTATTAAATTGTTTTAGCAGCACATCTGCTAGGTCAAACTCCATGTTTTTCTTCACAACATTATAGGCTAAATTGACAACCTCATAGGGCATGCTATTCAATCTGCTGGAACTATACATCTTATATGCAATTAAATAAATTCTGAATCTTAACTCTACATTAGATACATTGTTAGGTTTTAATCGTTTGCCATCCCATTCAGCTAGGGTTAACTTCTGGAGTTCATCCCGACTTAGGGTTTTGGTGGTTTTTGATTTTCTTAACATTGGCAAACTCGTGATCCTATGAATCATTTTCTTTGTTTTCAGGATGGGTTGCTCTAACCAAAACTGACCATTATGCACATGGCTTAAAATGTATCTTATCAATTTCATTTGAAAGTTCCTTGGCAGATGCAGGATATGAGTCAAACCTTTGGTTTCTAGATGTTTGAATTCGGGTTTGAGGGTTCCATCCACACACAACTCGGCTAGGGCATTATCCATATATAGTGTCCCTATCTCTTGAACAGTGCATTTAAAATGAGTATGAATGTCATTTATAAGAAGTACCTTTGGTGGAATTTTTGATTGAGCTCCATGAGGGTCAAGTGATTCAGCTATGGCAGGAACGAGCTTGAAGCTGGGTGCTTTTCATTCTACTCCCTTGACAAGCATTTTAGAGCCTCTTTTTGCCTTGTTGCTTCTGGTGCTTGCAAATGCCATTGCTACTTGGTAAGTGAATGATTTTGTTAAACAAATTCTTTGCTGGAAAATTACTTCAAAACACTTGAACTCTCTTTCACACTCTTGGAAATTCTTCGCTCTGTATAGTCTGAATTCGTGGTGAAAAAATGAGATCAATTTCTGCCCTTTTTATGAAAAATTTGCCATTAATGCTTAGGTATGAAGGTAGCTGAGGTGACCTAGGGTTTTTTAGAGAGTCTCTGACTTACTCGATAAACCTTGCAACTCGGTATACAAACAAAAATCATTCATATTACTGACCTGGCTCAGTTAAGTTTGAAACTAACCTTGCTCAGTAAAATGCTTCACAGTGAATAATACTGATTTGTCATTTGCACTTCTACATTCTGGAACTACTTAGGATATTGCTTGAAGATACAGTCCCTGGTCCTTCTTGATGAGTCTAATTAGAAATGGTGGAGTCACCCACTTCTTGAGTGACATAGCCATTATTTGAATTTTTTGGCTCGGTAGATTTTGGAATCCACTATTGTCTCATCTGCTTTCAAATGTTGTCAGCTCTAGCTTTCTTTTCTTCTTTAATTCTTCCTATATTCATGCAATTCTTGGATATATAACCAATTTTGGTACATGTATAACATCTTAGAGTAGTATCTTTCTTCCTTAGGTGGTGCCTTGCATAGTTTATTCCAATGTGTCCATATTCTCCACAATAGTGACATCTGCACCAAGTATTGTAGTCCCAACCAATTAATGCATTGACAATTTGTTCTGCTAGATTGAATGTTTTAGATCTACATTCAAATGCCTTGTGACCTTGTTTCTTGCATTTTTGACATTTTCCCTCAAACTTTGGTTTCATATTGCATTCATTTGCTTTGTGACCATGTTGATTGCAATTGTAGCATTTACCATTGAATTTTCTTTTACCATTGCTCCAACATCTATTAGATGTATGACCTAACTTTCCATAGTGATTGCAAGTAGGTTTTTGATTCTTTTGGGTACCCTATTTGGAAGATTCACCTTCTTCATTATATCTAAGGCCTACTTTACCTTTTTGTCTATGAAGATTCTACTCATTTAGAAAATTCAATTGATCCATATCTGCTTGAGATTTTATCATCCCTTCATTGACTTGTTTTTCAACATTTAAGTCATTTTTTAAACTTTCATTGTTTTGTCTTTCAGATCTCAGATCACTTTGCAAACTTGCATTGATTTGTCTTTCAGTGATTAAATTATTTCTCAAACTTTCATTCTCAGATCTTAGAATCATAATTTCTTCATTTGCCTTGTTTCTCTGTTCCAAAACTTCACATAACCTAATGGATTGGACTTCTTGTTCTCTTTTGATCTTTCTTACTTCTTCCTACAGATAACCATTCTTTGCTAGGATTTCTTTGATTGCTTCATTAGCTTCATTTGAACTGCATGATGGTAAAAGGTCTGCAATCCTTTCTTCAATATATTGATAATCATTCATTTGTCTTGCAAGTTCCTTCCTTCTTTTCAAGGATTGAGAAAGATGCTCCTTTGCTTCATTGAATTGAGTCATGGCCATTTTCAGATCTAGTTTTTCATTCTCAATAGATTTTTCAAGTTTGAATATCTCCATTGTCCTTGATCTTTGCTCAAGCTGTTAAACTTTTGTCCTATTAACCATAAAGCTCTGATACCAATTGTTGGAAATAATCAAGACTAACATGGTTACTGAGAGGGGAGGGGTGAATCAGTAACTCTAAAACTTTAACTCAACTCTGCATAATAATATTTTTACTAATCATCCATTTAAACTACTATATGCATGAAAAGATAAACATTTGTAACACAAGAAAACACAGATTTGGTGACCCAAAAACCTTCCAATTAGAAAGTAAAACTGGGGTGGGTATGATACGAACAAAACTTCAATACTGTAGTATAAAGTTGGCCAGTTAAGGCTTACAATGATCACTTCTAATGATCTGCCCTGTTAGGAGCAAGTAGGATTGCTAGATCTACCTTGTTAAAGGATTTACAAACATACAATGAAGTATGCACTCTGTTAGGAGATTTATAAAAGATTGTTAAGTCTACCTTGTTAAAGGATTTTAGAAAATGATTCACCTGTTAGGATGAAGTAGTTGATCTGATTACAACTGATTACTGGTAAGATCCTTTGCGCTCTAATCACCTAATGTGATGAATATATCCTTTCTGCATCAATGTTGACCTTGTTGTATTCCTCTGTTTCTGGTGGTGTTTTGCTTTCCTTCTTCTCAAATTATTGCTACACATCATAACCTTTTTTTTTAACATCTCATCATTTCACATGATATATACCAATCCAATATTTACACTGGCAAGGTCAGCCAAATACAAGTGAACAAGTATTACTGAGTCAGCTAGGTGGTAGAAAACTCAAGTTCCACAAACTAACTCGGTGACCTTCTGATACTCGGCATCCACTGCAATACACTGCATCATCATGCACTCAGTAATAGTAGAGGCATAGTCCATACTAATCATTCTAAGTAGCTTGGAACTTGGTAACCATTGGTTACTCAGTGAATATTGTGTCACTCAGTAAAAATTGAATCCATTGATAACCTTCTTCACTTGGTAAATACTGATTCCTTCATTTACCTTGGTCACTCGGTAAACACTAAGTTCTTTGTTTACCTTGATCACTCGGTAAACACTAAGTTCTTTGTTTACCTTGACCACTCAATAAACACTAAGTTCTTTTTTTACCTTGATCACTCAGTAACGGTGAGCACTAACTACTTGGAGAACACTGTTCTGCTCAATAACCACTAACTACTTGGAGAACATTGTTGAACTGCCCATATGCTCAGTTTCCAAAAGAATGCTCGGTATCAACTGTTTACCTGTGGAATTTATAAGGTAACCGCTGAATGCTCCGTGTGAACTATAGACTAGGTGATGAGCTCGGTAAGCATTCCGAATTGAATAAGTGTTGTCACTAATGACAAATATATCATAATTCCAACAGATTCTAAGGTGCACTCAAATTTCTCTATTGAAATCAACATTGATACAAAGGCATATAGGAAATGTGGACTCAATCTTATCTTATTTTTGCAAGCTTCTCTCTATACTTAGTACATGATTTGGATCCTAATTTGTAAGTGGGTGTACAATATTTTTTCATAAATTAAATAGATTTGTATTGGAAGTCAAAAAAATTGTTAAGGAATGATGATTTGGTCTAACATTGAACATCATCTACACGCAACTTTGATTTCTAAATTTACCCATGTTTACTACAAGGAAGTTGATACCATACCTTTCACTTCACTATTCCTTGGAATTCAATTCAGACATAAAAAGATTGAACATTCATGTCAATTTGGCATGTTATATTGATTTGTTCTTAGAGTTACAGTTTGGAAAAGTGAATTAGCAAGATTAAGTAATATTACTACATAAATTATTTGTAGATAAGCTATAGAATATAAAATATAATTAATAATAAATTTAGTGTGGGTATCGGTAATATATAATTTGCAAGCTATTGTAGTGTCATTATTATTAGTACGTCAATATTGAGCATTTTAATTAAAGATGTTCTTTTCTATTTAGAGTCTAATGATTAATAGTTTTTAGTCATTTACTCAAAATAAATTATTATAAAAAAAATTTCATTTATGACTTTTACAAAGTTTATTTCTTATAGCTTGTTATTATTTTATTTTGTTGTTATCCAATGAATTCAATATTGAAAGTATGGCCTTCATTGATTAAGAAATTTCTATACAAGAATTAGACAATTCAACATTGAAAGTAGTAAGATTTCTCTTCATAGTAGCTTTGTATAGATTTTCGAAACATGGGTAAAGAGTACAAATTAATGTCCATGTTATAATAGCTAGAAAACATATTTAGCAAATTAAAAGCCAACTATAATGTTATCTATGAGCCAATGGCCATCCATTTTTTGGAAAATTAGTAAGTAATCAATCTTTTATAGTGTTTTATTGGTACAAGTTTATTAGAGTAATTGATCAAAATAATTGGATCAATTGTGCAATTTTTTGAGGTTTACTAAGAAATGTAACAAAAAGCATTATGTTTCAAAAAAATCTTTAAATGACCATTATTCCACTCTTACATGCATAATGGGTCCCACAATGTATGGCCTAATTGTCTAATTTCTATTGGTACCTAAGTTGTATGTTAGTATTTAAAAAAACAAAAATGCTTGATCTACACATTATTGACATTTGAAGTACCATTTATGGCTATAGGTATACAAAATTAGAAGTTTAAGATATGGATACACCTCCTCTAATATATATACAAGAACATAAAGAAGATAACAAATTTAAAATCTTTGAATTAAAACAATACTATTATTAATATAAAGAAGGCTTCATGATGGAAAATGCTACAATCAAAACAAGAAAAAGTAACATTAATTTACATTGACAAATGTGTAATAAAAAAATTACATTGACGACTATTTTTTAGTAAAAAAGAAAAAGTTTTAGAGGTTTACTTTCTCTCTGTATTTTTGTACCATCACTTCCCATGTAATTTTCCCTTGTACTTTACTCTCCACATTAAGATTTTTCTCTATTCTAGAAACACATCATGAAGGAAAATACACAAAGACATTTTCTCCTATTGACTATTCGCAATTTACGCAAATTTGAAAGTTTTCACACACTTTAGAAATTTTAATTCAACTTTACGATCGAATTTATCACATCTAATAATTTATAATACTTTTTTTTGTTTTCTCGGTCTTCATTTTTTGTCTCTCATATGATATTAGTTATTCAAGTTATTCTTCAATTAATTTTAAGTGTTGTGTTTTGGTTCCCAATATTGGTAGGTTTATTCACTACAATCTACTAACACACTTCAAAATTAAAAATCTAAGGATAAAGCTTACTACACCTACTTAATGGTTCACTATTTTTATTATAGAAGTTGAATTGAAGTTATAATTTGTATGAAAATCATTCACACTTTCAGTATTGGTGGACATTATTTTCTAAAAGGGTCCCCATGGCCCAAGATTACACAATGGATCAACCTCACTCTGACACCACTTCATATAGGAAAGGTATGAGGGATCCCCTATAAAGATTTAAAACTAAGAAGCAAGAGTAAAACATAGGGAAGAGCAACATGAGATATAGAAGAAATAGCATATTTCAATTGATTCAATGGAGATCCAATGCAAATTTCTTACAGTATTACGAGCATAGGGTCTACTTGGTTTTAAAATTGAATTAAAACATTAAATCTTACTTGATAGCTTAATTTTTTCAAGAGATTAATCTATAGATCTTTTCTCTAAAATTACTAATTTGGGTACATAATATAGCCATATGTTAGACAATTAATTTGGAGGATCACAACTAGGAAACATATTACACAAATAGGTCCTATTCCTCAAGGATAAATGTGTGACCACAAAATTAAGCATAAGAGGTGTGGTCTTAGAGATAGGTCCACACAATATCCAAGAATCCACATTAAAGATAAATGATCACATAGATAGAATAAGTTAGTATAAACAATTCCCACATTTTAGGTGATGCACCAAGAAAGATTGCATCACAAGAAATAATGAATGACAATGTACAAGTGAAAAAATATTAAGAATCATGATGAAAGAGATAAGATTCATGGTAGGTCCACTCAATGTACCTGTTCTTATAGATGAAAGGAAGAACTTGAAAATAAAATTTGTTTGTATTATAAAAAAAAAGTAGAAATAGAAAAAAAGGAATATCTTTTTTGGTTCACACGAGATTGTTAATTAACCAAAAATTATCATGCATCACATACAAAAACATGGCCCAATTTCTACTAACAATATCACAGTGTGAATATTCCCCAAAAGAACTAGCTATCCCTTCTAGAAATCTTGCATCTAAAAATTCCAATGGAAGATTAGGATTTCCGATACTAGTTGATAGTAGTCCATTTAAATGAGAAACTAGCTCAAATTGAAGGTCACATTAATAATTATAGAGGAACCTTGCCTAGAATCTAACTGCTAGAGGCTGGAACATAGATATAGTCTTGCCTAAGAGAAAAGGAGAATAAAAAATAACCCATAGGAAAAGATAAAACCCCAACAAATCCTTTCAGAGCCTACAAAGATTACACTTATTTGTGGACTAAAATAACATTAGTCCTTCATGCGTTGAACTTAAAAACCAAAGTTTTTTTCATTTTGGCCAAATATCAATACAAGAAGGCCTCCAAGAAATTAACACACTTACTCTAATAATTTTAAACAATCAAAATACGACCTTTGAAATTTGGAAATTTTTTAAGAAAAAAATCTTCTAGAACTTCTTCAAGCCCACCCTCATGAAAACCAATGAACAATTCGTAGAAGCAAGAGACGAGGGAATTTTGATTCATAAAATTCTGCAAACCCACAATTACTTTTAACATAAGAGACAAACTTATATCAATCTCTCAAAAAGACAATCAGTACCCTTGGATAAGATCTAATGAGCGTTAAGTGTTCCATTTATTCTCATGAGAGATGAATTCATGTTGAATCATTACTCATGAAACATGAGTCAATGAGTTTGACTCAAAATCACATAGTTAAATCCTGATAGCAATATGACAATTTGACTTGCTATGGAAATTATATCCTATTTATCAATTGATAAGCTTAAGGGGCTTTCTAATCAATGGTTCATAAGGCACAAAACTTGATGAAGGTTTTGCAAATGGGGTTGCAAGCTTTGGATTTAATCATGGAGGAAACTCTATAGTTAAGCATGCTCAGGATGTAGTAGTACTAGGATGGGCGACCTCCTAGGAAATTTTGATGCTTCAACCCTATGACCATCACCTAGATCCAATGAGTATTAAGTGTTCCATTTATTCTCATGAAAGATGGATTCATGTTGAACCACTACTCATGAAACATGGGTCAATGAGTTTGACTCAAAATCATATAGTTAAATCCTATTAGCAATATCGCAAGATCAAGAAAGGTTTATGCATGGAAGCCCTTTGGCTCTACTAAGGTAGATGACTTCAATAGTTCTTTCTTGTCTATTGTTCTTCTAGAGTTATTCAAATTCTCTAGTGTGGATGGTTTCCAATAGCTCAAAGGCACTTTTCCTAGTAGAAGATATGACTCTTACAGAGCATATTAGTATTATTAAGCCTATCTAGCTTGATTATTTTATATAGGGAAAAATATGGGTATTTTATCTACAATGACGAATAATTTTTCTAACAATGGTCAAAAAACAAGGGCTCTTAGGATCCTTACAAAAGTAGAATCTTACATTGGCTTATCCTCTAATATGATTTTTGTTAAGGTCATAAGGGTTTCTTTTTTAACTATCATTTCTATTTGGGTTGGCTTAGCACTAGAGTTATCAAAGGATTTATACTCAACTTGAAATACTATTTATTCTATTACTGCTCTTATGGGTATGGATTACAGTAGGCCTGGTACATGTAGATCTTGTAGTTTAGTGGAATCATAAGTAATTTTTACTCTTCATGTTGGTCATAAAGAGGAAAAAATACTAGTAGAGTATGTAGAGGATTCAATAATGAAATAGAGGGGCATAGATACAATTGGATTTCAAACTAGTGGGCTACATGTGTCAGAAGTTTTGATAGAAGCTTTTTTTTGCTTCCTTTGTATTGGATTTCTAATTAGCCTATACTCTTAGTTGTCCTAGTAGCTATAGCATATCTTAATCTCTTAAATTTTTTGAAGTTTCATAAAAAACATGAAGATTGTGAGAAGTTAAACATAGTTTAAAGTTAGGTCTAGTTCTCCATTAGTTATCACTCTAGAAAAAATATCTCTTGATCTTAGCAGTCTTATTGATTTTTTTATTTGTTGTTCTCAATTTTTGAGTCAATTTCTTTGTTCTTTTATATTAATTATTGATTTGTAAATGAGCCATCTTTTGTGCATACCTAATTGGAACATGATACAAGTGCAAGCACTTGCACTTGTCTAATAATATGATGATTACAAGATTTATCAAACAAACGATAATTCACTTTTTTTTAATCAATAATATAGTTAAAATAAATAGAAAATAAAAGTTAATTTTGAAATAATGATGAGCTCTAATAATAGTTTTTTTTTAAATGAAAAATATACTATTTAATTATTAGGTGATATGTTTGAAAAATATTTGAATGAAAGTATAGTTTACTTTAAATGAGAGGGTTTCATGCATGTCTTGCATACAACTCTATCTAAGATTTCCTCTTAAGTCAACCATCTATAAAACTACATTTAGTGCAAGATTTTTAAGGGCTATTTTATAATGACACTAGCCAGTTGTGACTGAGTTGTTGATACTGGTGCTCATGCTGCTACTTCAGATAGCCATTTTGCCTCCATATAAGTCATGCCACCTCCATTGAACAAATGTCCTTGCAAGTTCATCATGAAGGTCTTCCATGAGGTAATCCTAATATTATTATTCCTCTGCAAGAATTTGATGTTGCATGTGAATGGGAAGAACAACATGCTTTGATAGGGTATTTTGTAGGTAAGACTCCTCCCAATGCCATACTTAGAGAATGGATTACCAAGAGTTGGACTCCGGTGGAGTCCACATTGAAGCTATGCTAAACTTTATCAAAGGTTTTTATTCCTCTTTTCTAACCCATCCCAAGCTAATGTAGTCTTTGGAAATAGCCTTTGATTAATTCATTCCTCCTTGCTTGTGTTTCAAAGGTGGTCTCAAGTCTTTACAATCTACGATAGTCCAAAAGATTAGGGTTCCTATTTCAGCTGACTTTCCTAGTCTCTCCCTACCTTGTTGGTCATTCATTGAGTCCATTTCCAATAGTCTTGGAAAAGTTTTTACTAAGGAACATGATAAGTTTCTCAATGCTCACCCTTAGAAACACATTTCCATTAGGGTTGACCTCTCCAAGGATCTAGAGAATTTTGTGGAGATTCAAGTTGGTTCCCACACCTTCTCTAAGAAGGTACTTTTATTTAAAATTCCAAATACCTATTATAGGTGCCAGTTGGTGAAACATAAGAGTAGTGATTACCCTTCGGCAGTGCCTAGGGTTAAACCCCTTCCCAAGGATTCTCTTGTTAAGATAGTGGAAGGAAAAAAGAAGAAGCTTGGACCACTATTGGTTACAATGGCTAGGTTTTCTTGGCCCCCAAATAGTAGAATGTAGCATTAGATTCCACCCCTCCTATGTAGAATGGAGCACAAACCTCAATCATTGTAGGGTCGACAAGAATTTCATAGGAATCAATGCCTTTCATTTCAAAGGTTTCAAACCTTCCTCAGTAGATCAAGGTGGCTGTGAGCACTACCACTCTTGTAGTGGTTAACACTTCACTCGTTGTCTCCTCCATTGAGATATAGACTTTACCACATTCTCATAGTCCAACTGGGCATGTTAAGGAACTAGAAAAGAAATGGTGGGTCATTATGCTTGAAGGGTTTCCCTCCAATTCTAACCTAGTTACAACCTTGTTGTAAAATAGTTGGTACTCACTCAAGATTGAGACAGATATGTAAGAGTTTTCATGAAATTTTTATCATGGAATGTGTGAGGTGTTATAGGCCTCTCTATAAAGTACCATGTTCAGGATACTTGTCATAGACTTGGTAATATAGATTTCCTTTGTCTGCAAGACATAAAAATATTTGGTTTCATATTGTTTTCTTCTCAACACAAAGTTAGTAGAGGTGGTTTGTTTACTCTCCTTTCACCTCATCTTACTTCTTAGATTATTATTTCACATGGTTCTAATCCTATGCACAAAATTATTTGGATTTTTCTTTCTATCAATAACCATTCCTTTAGAATAGTTAATGTTTATGCTCCCAATGATCTCATAGAATGATTTCAACTTTGGTGTTGGATGGATGACAACTTTCCCCTAGCTACTTGCATTATGTGTGGTGATTTCAATGTTATTGAGTTGGCTATTGACAAAGAAGGTATTTTGTCTTTTTGTTGGACAACTAAGGAAAGGGAAGCATCGTACATTAAGCATAATAAATTGGGCCTTTTTGATCCCAATGCTAATCATCGCTGGTAGAGTGGAGTTTGGAAAATATGGTATAACTTTAGAGCTAGCTCAGACCATATATTAAAACATCTTGATCATGCCATGATTACTGCACAATCCTTTCTTACCTTTTCTTACTATTGAGAGTTACCTATCATTCCCTTTCCAGATATGACATTGTTAGACCACTATTCCATTTAGTTTACCATTTCTTTAGAAACTATTCTCCAGCAATATATGTGAATGCAAATTTTCCTTAACATGTTAGTGTTGGTGCATATTTTTACTATTTCTCACATTCTTCTTGTCTGGAATCTAGAGCCAAGAGCACACCCTCAATCAAATTAGATTCAATGGAGGAATGATGCTATTACTAGAATTACTAGGTTTCTTCACATCTATGGGCAAAAATTGGCTATATTCAAAAAGTGACCTTATGAATCTAATACAAAAGCTCTCAAAAAGGCTTCTAAAGCTCTTTTCCTTAACCCATTTGATTTGGATTTGCAAGTCCATATTGCCAAGCTTCATTGTGAGAAACAAATTGTTGATAACTACACTGCTAGGGGTGCCCAAATAAAGGATTATGTCAACTAGTTATAGAATGGTGATAAAGCTTCTAAAGAATTATTCTAGGCTCTTATAGCTCATCATACCAACATTGGGATTAAAAATATCAAATAGGGATATACTATTCTTTCTAATCTCGCTGACCTCCTACAAGCTTTTGTATACCATTATAAAAATTCTTTTGCTTCATACGAAAATTTGGTTGCTCGAGATGAAGTTATCAAAAAATGTATTTTTGTTACTCAAAATCACTCAGTAGTCAAGCAACAAGCTTTCTATGAGCAACTTCCCACAATTAGAGAGCTCATGGAGGTTGCCTTTCTATGGCAGATGACAAGTCCCCTGGGTGTGACAAGTTCCTCTGTGAATTTTACAAGCAATTTTAGGAGTTTATTGGCCCAAACCTACACAAACTTTATCTTCAATCATATCATACTAAGAGTCTTGGATCCATTATTAATAAAGGAAACATTAAATTCATACCTAAAGATGGTTATCCTAAGGATATTTACAGTTGGCAGCCCATCACCTTGCTTAATGTATCATACAAGATCATTGCTAAGGGCTTAGCTCTCAAAGATTCAACATCTTCTTTACTTAATAGTGTGACCTAAGAAAACTAGTTTTATCAAATCTAGATCTATTCATGACAACATCATTTCTATCTAGGAAGGCATTGAGTGGGCTTATAAGTCTAACCAATAGACCCCATATTTGAAAATTGATTTTGCCAAAGCTTATGATCAAATTGAATGGCCCTTCATTTTGGCTATGCTTTAGGCTTTAGGTTTCACCCCTAATTTTCTCCATGCTATGGATATTCATTTTGGTGATACTAATACTTGTATTACCATCAAAAACTCCCAATCTAAAGCCTTTGGGCTTTTTCAATCTATCTATCAATGTTGCCCTCTGGGTCTAGCTTTGTATGTGCTCACTACTAAGGATTTTGGCTACATACTTGGCCACTCTGTGAATGGCATTTCCTTTCCTAAGTATTTTTCCTAGCTTGTTAATATTCACTTTATTGTGACTCATTTCTCACTCTTTTGGAAGATGAAGAGAATATCATTAATGCCTTACAATGGTTAGATACCTTTTGTCAAGCTTCTAGTTTGGTTATTTAATGGCACAAGACCCTTTGTTATAGACAATCCTTTCTTCCAACTCCGCCATGGCTTTCTCAATTTGAGTTAAATTGGGTCACTCATAGGGAGATCTTCCACTTTTGAGGAATCCCCTTTACCTTTCAATCTTCTCTAGTGGATTTTTTGATTGTTGTGCTCATGAAAATTGAGAAAAAACCTTACTATTTCCTTACCAAACCCCTCTCTTTTGCAGGGAAATTCCTAATTTGCTTGAAGGTGTTGACTACCACACATGTGTATTAATCCTCTTGTTGGGATCCCTTCAAAGCCTCCTACCTCAAGCTAGAATGCTTGCTTCATGACTTTCTTTGGGCTTCCAGTTTTGATTGTCATGGCTTTCATAGGGTTTCCTGGGATTTTTGTTGTCTCCCTAAAGAGTCAAGAGGTCTTGACCTTTTGTCCACATAGAAGCAAGGGCTTGGTCTTTGTGCTGAGTGTATTATATGTGTTCTCACTAGTGATGAATCTTAGAAAGTATTGGTTTGACACTATATCTCTTTTGGATTTCCTATCAATGGGCTTGCTTGGAAGGGAATTAGTCTTCAGACATTTCTCATTATGTAGGAACCTATTCATATTTGAGGGTCTTTTGTTATCGAGAGCATTTGAAAAGCTTGTGAACCTATGAAGCCATGGCTTTGCTGGGATGGCGAAGGATTTCATGATAGGAATTCTTTGAATTAGAAAAACCTTTGGTAGTCTCCACTATTTTCCATTTAGGGTATTCCTCTAGCTAAGACACAAGGTGCTAGTGTCTGTCTCGCTCATCTAGATTGACAAACTTTTGATTTGTTGCTCTTTACCATTCTCAATAATTTGCTTCACATGTTGGGAATCTAGTTCATAAGACCTTGGTAGAAAGACTGGAAGTGGTTTCCTTCCATGCACTTCACTAGTTATAAGCCCAACATAGGTTATCAATTTCATTTTCCACATCTCCCTATGGTTGGTACTCTCAACCAATGATGACATCCTCAATCTTCTTCTAATCATTGAAGGGTTCAATTTGATACTATTTGGGATGCTATCCCTAAGCCTAAGACTGCCCATTTTTCCTAGTCCCTATTGTTTCAAGGGCTTCCCCTTGGGCTACAACTCAAACAACCTAGTGTTCCTAATCCTTGGTGTACTTTTTGTGGACATCCTAAGTTAGTTTTGCATAATTTTTGGTTCTCTAGGCATGCTCAAAATTATTGGCACTAGATATATGATTTATTTAAGCCTTTTAGGCCACAACCCTTTTCTTGGCACATGATTGTTTTGGGTGATTCCTTGGTCACAATTCTTCTGCTCATCATTTGCATATGCTACGCTCACAAGCTTCTAGCCATTGCTCCTCTAGTGGCGATGCTAGTTGCTATTGTTTCTTAGCTTTCTTACCTCGTCATGGTTCTTGTTGCTCCTTGACTCTAGTGGCTTCCCCTCCTATTGCTTCTCTTGGCTCTAGTGGCTCCAAGTGGTCTTTCCACTGCCTAGACCTAGAAATTTCTTTGCCACAAGTAAAGGAGAAAGATAAGGAGTAAGGTATTGATGAAGATGTTGCTAATGTGATGGGGACACAGCCTAAACAAAGAATGGACACAACAGGAAAAGGGAAATTGTATTAACTGTGAAAATAAGCTAGTACATTTAGTACAGAGAAAATAGACTACATAACATGCCCTATGGGCTTACAATAACATAAATCTGGAGATAATTTCTCCTTTTAGTACCTCCTCTCAAACTCCACTCCGAACTGCCTTTTACAATGCCAGAAATGTCCTTAAATAGACCCTGAAGGGTTAAGGACTAGGAATAAATTCTAGAAAGTGCTAGTAGGCATCCATTAACCAAATAGAAAGCTCCAGAAGCTGCATTAGACGTCGACGCAAATCTAGAAAAATCTAGAAACGATAACCGAACTTTCGAGAGGCATATCTTTTGAACCGTAGCTCTGATTGACAAACCGTTTACATTTCTAGAAAGCTCTCGAAGCGCTCTATAGCCATATGGACCATATTCACTTGTCCCCCATTTTTTAGCCATTTTTAAGGTCATTTAATGCCCCTAACCTGACTTTGAAGCATTCTTAGGAGGTCTCCAAAATTCGAAAAACTGTGATAACTTTCAAACCATGGGGCCTTTTGACCTGATTCTTTTTTTGGAATTCTCTAAATTACAATTACATTCATCTGGCCAATTTACACCTCCTAGTTCACCAAAATAATTGATCAATTACATACTCCTTATTTTTTGGCATTTACACATATCCCAAGGTGTTCAAATACTCTATCCTAGAACACTGATAGTGGAACTGTGAGAGTTGGAACCTTTATTTGACCCAAATGGGTATCCAAAAATGAAAACACATGAAACAAAAACTAAGTCTAAGTACATTTTTTTGGGTGACACAAGATTGCCCTTATACCTCTGGATCCTCCTGCATCATAATGGTTGGACTATTCTTAGTCCACCTACCAATCCCAGGGATTCTTGGGGTTGTAATCATCATAATGATCCCCCTTGAGCTAGCATTGCTTCTTTTGTGTGAACTTTAGTAGGGTGATGTTGTATCTTTTGACCCCATTTATTGTGAATATGTAACAAGTATATTACTTTATTAATAAAAAAGGACTATAGATCAAAAAAATTATATGAAATGATAATAATTGAATATAAAATTAGAAAAACAATGTTTTTGTTTAGTTCTTTAATATACTCATGTTGACATTAAATATTTTATCCTCATTTGCTGACATCACAATCAAAGAGTGGAAAATTGGACATGGTATTTCTTAGCAACTTCATACATTGATGTAAAACTTGATCACAATCTCAAAAGTCAAATCTTGAAAAGAATTTGCATGGATGATTATTTTCACCAACAATTGAAAACCTCACAAGTTGACATTCCCTTCACTTCTTTACATAAATGGTTTCTATCTCCACTATAAACCCAATTCTCTTTGCAACCTATAATTACTAAATCCTCCTAAATTAAGTTGGGTATACAAATAAAGATCAAGGTAGGGTAATTTCCTCTAATTTTGAATTGTATTCCCCACGTAAAGAAAATTTTGAGATTATTTCATGTTCACTACAAGGAAGGACACATTTCTTGCAAATCTTTATTCTTGGTAAATATAAATACACTTCAACCATATGAAGGAATAGATCATAAATCTCCAATTGGAAAGTTTTATAGATCTAATCTTAGTGATCCCTAATCTTCATTTTCTCTTTAAATTCAAGGCAAACATTATAATTTTGATTTGGTTCCATCATCTTCACTTACTCTTTGAATTGCATACAATTACTAGATTTCCATGATGAGGAGATTCCACTATGGGCATGAAATGGTGTTGAGAGTGTCACTGTTAACATTTAAAGTAGAATAGTCATTGTCAACCATGATTCACAATCTACTTCTAACTTTGGTATATATTCTCTCATATTACACCAGTGATTACTTTGTTATTTAGGGTTTCATAGTTTACATGTGAATAATAGAAAACCTTTCCCATAAGAAAGTTCTAATCATTTTTGGCTAACATTGTTGTTGTTTTGTGTGAAATCAATACTTTGACAAGCCTTCAAGTCAATGCTCAAGTTCTATAAACAATAGATTTATATGAAATGGAAGGAAAAGCCGCTAACACAAAAATATTTATCACCAATGAAAAATTTAAATTAGCCATATTTGCATGTTATCCCTCAATTTGGGTATATTGTATCCCTTGAATATCTTAGAAAGGGGTTCCAATCTTAGTTCTATAGGCATTCATTGTGTGATCCTAATGTTCTTTGTAGTAGATCTGATTTCCATCCTAGTATTTGGTACGATTCATTATACTGTAAGGTCAAGTTGATTCTTTCATTATTTAAAAATTTGTTATTATTTTGTTTTTCTTTCTTGATGAATAGTATATTTCTATTAATAAATAATATACTAAGATTACAATTCATAAAAAAAATGGTCGAGGAATATAAGGTCACCCTGCGACAGTTCACATGGTTGAAATTAGAATTAAAAACTATTCATAAAAGAAACATATAAAGAAACCCTCAGGCAGCTAATGCAACACCAACTAAGGGTGGTGGTTCATCCCAATCATGACATCCCTAGTTATCCTTGGGATTGGTAGGTGGGTTGGGAATAGTCCAGTTGTCATCAGCAGTATCAGGGGCCTAGTCAACATCCTTTGGATTGGGTCACGTAGGTGAGATAACCAATTCTAGGTGGAAATGCCACTTCCCAAAACTCACTCACTAAGGGCAATGAGGAGGAGCCAAGGACCAGCTAGTGCTAGCATGGGGTGTGTAGTCTGAGTAGTTCCTCCATCCACCATCACCACCATTAGGAGAGTGGTGGCAAAGAGGCTATGAATGGGACATGTGTGAGCGATGGCCTAAAGAATTGTGCCTATGGTGGTGGCCTCTAGGAATCAATTTATCAACTCAGGCATCTGGAGGTACCCTAGTAATAGTACAAGGAGCATTGCCCCAGTGATTAAGAAGCTCTTGAAGGTGGGCCACCTCTAAGGCCACCTTGTTTACTTGCACTTGATCTGCATCATTACATTTTTACAAATGCATGCCTTAGTGTACATAGCAATATTAATATCAAGAAAATTGGGAGTGAAAAAAACAATATTTCTATCTTTCCATAAGGTGAAAAAAATCTCCATCCTAAAGGTATGCTAGGTATGGGTAAATTTTCTAGGGATCCTTAGGGAATCACCCAAAATAACCATGTGCCAAGAAAAGGATTTAGGCTAAAATGGCTTAAAAGAATCATGAATCTAGTGCCAATAATTTTGATCACATATACAAAACCAAAAAATATATAGGAAAGACTTTGGTTGGCCACAGAATGGAAACCTGAGATCTAAAACCCTAATATACTTGAGCTGTGGCCCAAGGGGAAGATCTTGAAAAACCAGGCACCAAGGAAAATGGGCAACCTTGGGTTCTATAATAGGACTCCAAATAGTGTCAAAGCACTTTCTCCACTGAGAAAGAGAAGATTTTAAATGCCATCTCTGATTAAGTGTATCCACCTTCGACAGATGGGGAGAAAGTCATCTATAACCTAGACTTCATTCGTAATTGGTGAAAGGAGTGGTAGGATACCACTTTCAATAAATCCACCATGGTCTAACAGACTTAATACCAACTTTATGAATTAAGTGCCCTAAAATTATAGAAAGCAATAAGTCAAAAGTTTGTCGATTTGAACTAGCAAGATGGTATTGGACTTGCATATATTCCCAAGATCTGAGACTCATGGAGACCCTAGAGAAAAGATCTTTAAGAATCTTGATGCCTCATTTGAAAAAATGTAGAGCACTAGCACCTTAAGTCTCAGCAAGGAGAATACCCTGGATGGAAAACATGGGAGACCATCAAATGTTCTACTGGATCAAAGAGAGCCCATCACGGAACTCATCACCAAACTAGTGAAGCCAAGGCTTAAAAACTTCCCAAGCTTTCCATGTGCTCTTAATAGGAAAAGAGCCCTATATGAGCATGGGTTCTTGCATGATGAGAAGGGTGTGAAAGCCAATCCCCTTCCATGCAAGCCTGTTGATGGGAAACCTAGAAGAAATACAATGTCAAACCAAAATCCTTCAAGCTTCATCTCTAGTGATGGCATGAATAATCCATTTGGCACATAGAGTAAAGCCTTACTTCTATGTGGAGAGAAGGCAAAGGCCTCAGACTCTTTGGGGAGACAAAAAAAATCCCAAGAAACTATATGAAAGTCATGATGATTGGTACCAGAAACCCAAAGAAAACCATAGAGAAATCACTCTAATTTTTTATAGGAGGATTTTGAAGGATCCCAACAAGAAGAATAATAGACATGCATTGTTGCAAGAACTTTAAATAAAATCTAGAATTTTCCCACAAGAGAAAGTGGTTTTGTAAGCCAATAATCCAGCTCCTTAGTAATCTTGGCAAGCACAACATTCCACAAATCCACTTGCAATGCTTGAAAATAAAAAGGAATGCCTAGAAAGCAGACATATCCTCTTGAGTGAACCATTTCCATTCAAATTAGTTAATCCAAGGTGGAATTAGAAAAAAAGACAAGAAATAATAGAGCATTTTATGGCATTGAATAGCAGAGCTAAAGACTTAACAAAAGTGTCAAGGCAATTCAAGACATTATTGATGTTTTCTTCATCCTCCAAAAGAGTGAGAAAGGAATCATTAGCAAAAGGACCATTGACCAAATGGGAAGAGGATTCAAGTAAAGAGATGTTGTGAACCAAACCTGAAGACATGGAGTGGGCTAGCAAATAACTTCACCCTGCAACAGCAACAACATAAAGCACTAGAGCCAGAGGGCAACCTTGCCTAATGGAATGAAAAACCCCAAAAGCATTAGATTGGGAGTTATTGATGGTAATGCAAGCATTAGAATCTCCATAGACTGTAGAAAATTGGGATCAATACCAAGAGCCTAGAACATAGCCAAAATGAAAGATCATTCAATCTAATTATAGGCTTTTGCAAAATCTATTTTTAGAAAACCAGCTAGCTACTTCGACTTATGAGTGCACTCCATACCTTCCTAGATAGAAATGATGTTGTCAAGAATATATGTAGACTTCATAAAGCCAACTTGCTTAGGCCACACAATTAAAGATACAAGATGGAAAATTTTAAGACAAATTCCCTTAGCAATAATCTTATATGACACATTAAGAAGGGTAATGGGCCACCAATTGCAAATATTCATAGGATCTCCAACTTTAGATATGAATTTAGTGTTTCCTTTGTTGATAGTAGCTCCTAGGGTTTAAGAATGATAGGCTTTAAGATAAACTTTGTATAGATCAGGACTAATATAATCCCAAAGGCATTTGTAAAATTCATGAGGAAACACATCACACCTAGGGACTTATCATCTGCCATGGAGAACACCACCTCTTTAAGGTTAGAGGGTAAGAAGCTACTCATAGAAAGCACATTGCTCAATAGTTAGGCAGTTTAGAGTAACAAAAATACACTTTCTGATAGCTTCCTCCTACACAACCAAATTTCCCTACAAAGCAAAAATGCTCTCATAGTGATGAAAAAAATGCTTGCAAGATGTTAGGAAGACTAGAGAGAACAGAAGTGCCTTGTTTGATTTTTTCAATCCCAAAATAGGTATGACAAGCTTGAAGATCCTAAAAGAACTCCTTCAAAGCTTTATCACCAAGCTCCAATGAATTAAGGCGAGCTTTGATTTGGGCCCCTCGAGCAGCATAATTATTCACAATCTATTTATCATGGTGAAGTTTGGAAAGTTGAATTTGAAAATCAACATCAAAAGGATTAAGTTTGAGAGCCTCAAAAGCTTTTTTGAGCATAATGGTAGTGGATTCATAAGACCTCCTTTTGAAAGTTGCCAACTATAGTCCGTAGATGCACAAAAAATGACTAGTTCTGGTAATGGCATCATTCCACCACTAAATCCTCCTTGTCTAGGAATATAGATGTGGCTCAAGATTCTAGACATGTAGGATATGAGTAATTGTGGAAGCATGCATCAAAATAGATGTATTGAGGAAAAATTGCAACTTAACAACTCTTTGGACAACTGTTTGCCATGAAATGGCAAAATAAATGGGATAGTGAGTAGATAACATCACATCTGGTAAGGGAATGAAAGCTAAATCACGATCTGTAGAAAATGAGAAAAAAGATTGTGCAATAATCATGGCATGATCAAGAAGTTTTAAAATGTGGTTAGAGCTAGCTCAAAAGTTGGACCAAGTGTGCTAGTCCCCACTATGTTGGTAGTAGTTAGTATTGGGAACAAAAAGACCCAATTTATTATGCATGTAGTACTAGGCTTCCCATTCCCTAGTTGTCTAGCAAAAAGGTAAAATGCCATCTTTGCCACAGGCCAACTCAAATTTATTTTTTTGTTTTAAATAAATAAATATATCAAAATAATTTTTTAAAAATTAATTTTGAAAGATCAATTGTTCCAAGGTTAGTTCCACAAAGGGGGCTTGTAGAAACTTCATATTACAATCTATGTAAAGAGATTTTGATGAGATTAAAAATAAACTGATAGTATTTTTTTTGATAAAACAAAGTGTTACACTTAAAATTAGTTTCAATGTGAATAAATAATTATAAATTTTGTTGGGAATGAGGATGTATTGAAAGGGGTTGATATATTTAAGAATTCTAGACACCTAAGTTGAAGCTATGTGAAAATAGTTTTAGTCAAGTATTGTTAATTTATAACTTATATCAATATTGACAAAGACAAGTGGTTAATTTTGAAATGCTTAATACATGTAATTTAAAATTTGGGGAATTATTAGAGGAAAAAAAAGTAATATGTTATTCTTTTCATCAAGAGTGCATGTGGGATTATTATTATTTTTATGACAACTGTAGATACATAGTAGGCAAAAAAGAAATAGGCAATAAATATTTTTTTGTAATAAAAATATTGCAAACTATTAAACTTCCTTTTTAGGGGAAGGTGGGATTGATGAATGTTGATGGCTACTATGATTCTCTACTAATATTTATAGATAAGGTTGTGAAGGAGTGGCTTATAAAGCCCATTGCTCAAGGTATTTTTAAGTGGCTAATATTTGCAAATTTGTTAGTTTTAGAATTTTTGGGCTAGTAATTCAGCTAATAATTTAAGATTTGATACAATCTAAATCACCATAGTTTTGTAAAATTTAGTTCTAGAATATTTAAAATTGCTAAATAATTATTTTTATTGAAAAACTTAAACTCAAATAGTCACCACAATATTCATTACATGATTAGATTTGAGTAACCTAAATATAATATATTATTGGAGAAAATATATTTAACTAACCAATAATTACCATATTATTAGTTACTTTAGGGATATATCGCCAATATTTATTTTTCACTATTGATTTAAAATATATTTAACAATACCTATAATATTCTATGAGGTATTTTTTCATGTCCCCTTTCCAAATAATTAAAAAATAATAATCTTTGCTAAGGCAGGTAGGCCCAGAAAGGCTATGTTTCAGCAAAAGGGGATAATCTTTGGAAGTGAATGGACTAATAAATAAAAATTATTATTAAAATATGTTTTATCAACCCCTCTTGGATGTGAGTTAGGGTTATGCCCTCTTTTAAGGAGTTTGGAAGCATTTTGGGCTCATTCCAGAACTTGATTTTCGCTTATTGCTTTGTTGTTCTTCAGAAGCTGCCAAACTTGTGGAGAAGGAGACCAAAGGAAGGGAGTTTGCAGGTTTCTAGGAAGGATAAGGATGGAATTTTGAATCCATTCCATGTGCAAGCTCATTCAGAGTTTGCCTTTGTGCTGAACGGTACAGATTTGTGGGTTTTCGGGTGTGTTTTTTGGAAGAGTTTGGTGTTTCCGGTTGAGTATTTCATATCAGTTTGGGTTGCTTCTATATATCAAACATTAAGAAGTTAAAATAGATCTGAATATATGTATTTGGCTATGATTATACTTTTGTGATGTATTATTAGTGTTTTTGTGGTGTTTCTGGCTATTTTGTGTTGTTTTTAGGAGCCCGATGAGCATAGTTTTTGTCCTATGTTTGTGAGCTGTTGTGTAAATGCTATATAAATATAGAAATGTCATTTTTTAGGCCTTTATGCTGCTGAAATTTCTGTAAAAATGTCCATTTTCAGATTTATTAATAATATATAAAGTTGTGAAGTTTTTGGCACTATTTCGGAGATACCCGATTTGGGGTTTATTGAAAAATTGGGGGATCATTGTATTATTAGTTGTTTGATTTTAAAAATCTGATTAGAGGCTTGAAATATCATATAAAATTAGAAACAAGACATTTTAGTGGTATCAGAGCTATGATCTTGCCAGCCTGAGGGTTTGTAGATGTTTGCATGTCAGTTTGACAACTACCCAAATATTGCATGTCATAATTTATGGTTGCATGTTGCTTCTAATCAGATGCATGTCAAAAATTATCATTGCATGCTACTTCTAATAATTTTTATGTTAGTTCTTGGTGAATTTGGTGGTTGCATGTTGCTTCTAATCAGCTGCATGTCAAAATTTATGGTTGCATGCAACTAAGTAAAAGAGAAAAGGGATATTTGCAGCGAGAAAAGAATAAAGAAATTTTGATCAAACCTCCAGTTGAAAGTAAAAGTACAAAATCAAAGGAAGGAAAAAGTATGGCTTATCTAGATGAGATGGCAAAGAAATTCTTCCCAAGACATCCAAGGTATTTGTCATAATTACTAGTTGTTGTAGCTGCATATTGCAAGTAGTTTAAGTCTCATGTTTGTAGTGAATATTGCCAAATTAGTTGCACATTCATGTTAAGTTATTGTTTAGACAATCTGGAGTCTTTTTTTAAGCATTCTCTTTGATGCAAATCGAAACAAGAGTCCTTGCAGCAATCTGAAAAATTATATTAGTCATACGACCCCTTGCTTGCAAAGTGTTTGACGAAATGTCAAACAACTAAAGTATAAAGATTCTTGGTGTTTGAAGAAGCTATAATATATTGGGGTTACACTCTACTTTATCTAGAATGGACAGGTTTAGTACAAAGTCTCAGAGGACATGATCTTGGACAATTGATATCCAGAGTCAGAACAGTAGAAAGGATGGTTATTTAGACATTCAAGATAAACTTAGGAAAATAAGCCATGACATGTCTGAACAGTTGGTTAAGCACCACTGTATGATGAATGACATGCGGTCTGACCCAGTTAAGGTGCATAAGTTGATTGGATTTCTATTTGACAGATTTTCTCATAGGACAAATGACCCAATTCCCAAGAACTTGCATGAGGAGTTTGAGAAACTAGCTTATAGCCAGGTAGAGGTCTCAGATTCTACTCTGCCACAGGAGGTAGTGAGAAAGGATATTATGCAGATTGATAGTAATGGTCAACTTGATACTCAAATTGAGACAATTGTATATAGGTCATCAAAGGGTGATGTCACGGGTATTCAGGATGGTATAGTTACAACAGGCAGTGCCTATAGCATAGTGGGTTCAGATGATGATTATGAGGATGTTGTTGTGCATAATGGTGATATACTTGGTAGAGATGAGTAGACATTGAGCATTCATGAATTTGTTGAGAAAGAGTACTAGGCACAATTAGATGCTTCATCACATGAGGTTGAGGCTGGTCGTACTTCACATGATTTGTCTAGCTAGCTAAAAGTGAACAAAGACAGTATTGTGACTTCATTATCTCATCATGATAGGTATGTGGAGTTAGTTGGTATTGGTCATATTACTCAAGTGAGGAGTTTTCTTGAGTTACCAGCTAATTCTAGTTTACGGATATGGACTCAAGATTTTTATATTGGTGTTTGGAATTCAGTTGACTGGAGATCTTTAACACTTTTTGGTAGCAGTGTTTGTTTGGGTGCTATCATAGATTTGATTAGAAAATTGCACGATGTTGTCTTTTCTTGTGCTAGCAGCTTGTCCGATGTTGGTATTAGTTTTTATACACCAGTGTTGGGCTTTGTTCATATATCTAGTCGACCATACTTGCTGGAATATTTTGATGATCTTTCATATTTGGCAGTGTGTACAGATGAGTCCCAAGATCATATTGGCATTGATGACATCCAGGAGAATGCAGTGGGTAGTTTTGAAGACTTAGTTTCCTTGGCAGTTTCTTTTGGTATAGAGGAGTTGGACAGCAGTGCTACAATTTTTGATACTCCATATGTTGATATGAGCTTTGGAGTTGATTCACGGGATATGGATGGTAATACTCTAGAGACTAGTAACTTTGAGGATACTCCTTTAGATAGTGCATCAGAGGAGGTTTGTAGGAGGCAATCTAGCAAGTGTCATCATGTGTCTAATCAGTTGAGAGTTAGTGAGCGAGACATTGCTATCACTTGCCAACATTTTGATGCTACTAGTTAGTTGTTAGTAGTTTATGGATGGGGTTCTCCTACTAGTGATGAGCAGGAAGGCAGTTATCTTTCCTTGATAGAGATCCACTCTTTATGGGAGGCTATTCAGATTTTGAGATAGAATTATATGCAGTTGGTAGCCAACAGAGATTATCTTACAGAGTGGGGGAGTACAGCATATGACGCATTATTGGCCAAGGAAGATGAGGTGAGTGAGCTTACTCAGCAACTCGAGGTGACTTTTGAGATTCTTGAGAGTACACAGTTGGATTTTGAGGAGTCATAATTTCATTTGATTAAGGTGACCATGGAGTTAGAGTGACTACAATCTTTACCAGATGTTGTACAGTCACAAGCTATGGTGTCTAGTGATCTAAGGATTTCCATGGTCGAGATTGTCAGAGATAGTGGAGATGGGGATGCATCCATCCTTGATACTAACATTGGCATATCGGGTTCATTCCCACTAGAGTCAGGTTCAGTTGAGTTGAGTGCTGCAACAAATTGCTGTGATATGCTTGACATCGTGGTGGCCTCTACTACTAATGACACAAACTAGATATGTTGTATCAAAGATCATGTGTGATGTTGGTGAGCCGACAGTTGGCATGGTTCCTGCTAGTAATATTACTCCCTTGGCAATGTCTTCAGAGGTAGTAGTCAATTCCAACTTGGTTAGTGATCGATTGCAGTTAGTTTCATCTAGATTACAGTCTAAGCCATCGATTGAGATTGGCACATTCTATCAGCACTACACTATGAGGTATGCTCATCAATTTACCTTTGATGACCATGTTGATTAGATGATGATACAGAGATGTACTTTGGTTCCTAGTGCTGGTCATCAGTTATGGGATGGTTTGATGCCTCGGGATGAGAGTTGTGATGGGCATGACATGGAAATTGGTTCTACAGTTTATAGCTTGATAATACATGACTTAGAGCAGGAATTTAGGAGTGATGCTTCAGCAGTTGTTGTTATTGATTCTACTCCTTTGGCTATGACA
The DNA here is from genome assembly GCA_028749045.1 of Cupressus sempervirens. Classification (NCBI taxonomy): domain Eukaryota; kingdom Viridiplantae; phylum Streptophyta; class Pinopsida; order Cupressales; family Cupressaceae; genus Cupressus; species Cupressus sempervirens. The sequence goes on from CM053784.1 coordinate 67,181,500, forward strand.
TCCCCTGACTTAGCTAGCGGTCAGTCATAGTGGGCTATATCACTTGTTCATGGAAAATTTGGTTTGGGTTCCATTTCTTGCTCTTTATCTTGTAATGTCTTTTCACCATCAGCAGTGCATGGGAGTTATGGTTATGAGATAGTGGCTAGTGATTTGCAGAGTTTTTTTGACTGTAGGAGTTGTACAGTGTGTGGATTCTCCATACTTGGTACAGTTTCATTCAAGAGCATTCAGCACTGTTGCAGAGTTTGATTGTACATTCTGTATAGGCCAGTGGGATACATTGATGGTATTTACTGTGTTGGCAATTTGATTTGTCCACTTTAATTGGGTTCTGATGTTCTAAGAGTTTGTGTCTCGTGTGTTTCTAACGGTGGCAGTGGTGATTTTGGAGTTTGGTTGAGCTGTAATTGTCAATTTGATTATGGATTCCTCTTGATCATATTGCAGAGGATATTGCAGGAGCCTATGTTAATTGGCAGTAGTATAGTTCATGACTACATTTGGGATCCAAGTTGATTGATTGGTTTATTTTTCATCTATTTCTTGAGGAAAAGAAATATTTCGGAGGGGAGGACTTTTCATGTCCCCTTTTCAAATAATTAAAAAATAATAATCTTCGATAAGGCAGGCAGGCCCAAAAAGGCAAAGTTTCAGCAAAAGGAGATAATCTTTGGAAGTGAATGGACCAATAAATAAAAATTATTATTAAAATATTTTTTATTAACCCCTCTTGGACGTGATTTAGGGTTATGCCCTCTTTTAAGGGGTTTGGAGGCATTTTGGGCTCATTCCAGAACTTGATTTTTGCTTATTGTTGTGTTGTTCTTCAGAGGCTACCAAACCTGTGGAGAAGGAGACCCAAGGATGGGAGTTTGTAGGTTTCCAGGAAGGATAAGGATGGGATTTTGAAGCCATTCCATGTGCAAGCTCATGCAGAGTTTTTCTTTGTGCTGAACAGTACAGATTTGTGGGTTTTCGGGTGTGTTTTTTGTAAGAGTTTGGTGTTTCCGGTTGAGTATTCCATATAAGTTTGGGTTTCTGCTATATATCAGACATTAAGATGTTACAATAGAGCTGAATATATTTATTTGGCTATGATTATACTTTTGTGATGGATTATTAGTTTTTTTGTGGTGTTTTCGGCTATTTTGTGTTGTTTTCGGGAGCCCGATGAGCATAGTTTTTGTCCTACGTTTGTGAGCTATTGTGTAAATGCTATACAGATCTGGAAATGTCATTTTGTAGGCTGTTATGCTGCTGAATTTTTTGTAAAAATTTCCATTTTCAGATTTATTAATAATATATGAAGTTGTGAAGTTTTTGGCACTATTTCGGACATACCCGATTTGGGATTTATTGAGAAATTGGTGGATCATTGTATTATTGGTTGTTTGATTTTAAAAATCTGATTAGAGGCTTGAAATATCATATAAAATCAGAAAAGGGACATTTCATATTTATGTTCAATTTTGATTTATAATATTCCATGGTGATTAATGAACTTCCTATAATTATTGAGATTTATCAATATTTTATACAAAAAAATTAAGATTCAAAAATAATCACCAATATTAATCATATTTAGAATAAAAGTTTGAGAGATTTACCAATAGAAATAAAATTTTTTTTTTCAAAATAATGAAAGATTCACCAACATTTTATACCTTTATTTGGAGGCGGCTTTCTTAAAGTTAACCCTATGCATTGTTCCTCATATCATTGTGTTCGGTCCTACAAGAAAGGAATTAATAATAAAGATAGAAATGAGAAAGAAACAATAGTTATCTATGTTTATAGAAATTGCACAAGTTGTTTACACTTTATTGCTATATTTGGTCAATTTTTTTGATATATTAAATTATTATTATAGGTTAATAAATGGGTATCTTAAAGGCTAGCAATTACTCTTTTCCCAATAATCCTAGATGCTAGCTAACAAAACAAAAGCTCACACAAATTATTACAATAAGTAATCTCATAAATTCCTTAGAAAAGTAGCCCTAATTATTTTATATATGGCCTAGAAGACATGAGACATAAATTATATTAATGGTAGTTCAAACTGCCACTTACTTTGTCTTCTTTTATATGGACTAGCCACGATCTTTTACTATTACTACAAATTTTTATGTAGTCATCTGTTTACCATCATTCTTGACACCTTTGAGCTCCCTTCTTTCTTCCTTCAAGTTTACATATCCCATCCTTCCACAATTATATTGTGGTTAGTCTTAAGTAATATAACACATGCATAATGATATTAATCCTAAAAATTAATAATGTGTAGCAATATTTTAAGACAACTTTTGTTCATGGAAATAATCCCAATATAAGGGCACCCAAAAAGTCCACAAGCATTGTTAAATCATGTTGACACATATGTTGCTACATCTTTAAAGTGTAGTACTAGAAATAACTATAGGGAAGAAATAGGAAAAAGCACAAAAGCATTGAAACATGAAAATGAATAAGAAAAATCACTGTGACAAGAGTACCAAATAATGAAGTTCAATTTAATTATTGTGGCATCTTCTGTGAATGATTAACTTGGCAAGGAGAGAATGACACACCTCAATCTTATGAATACACCCCAAAATATGGTTTTGATTTGCCTAGTTTTTTAGTAAACATTGATCCAATTGATATGAAATGCTTCTCCTAATCCACTAGTTCTCTTTTGGAATGGAATAATCATAGCAATATAGGATAGATATATAGAAACTATAAACCTAATAATTAATTTTTTTTCACTAATTCACATTCATTTGACCATTGTTCCATATCAACTTTACTCTGACATTCAAAAAAGGAGTACAATTTTGGTGATCACTAACGACTTTTAAATTCAATGAGGTCTTGATTTGAGTGTATTGTCTTGCATTTATAATTCGAAATGGAACAGTTCCATCAATCCATAAAGTCTTGTCTCTAAACTTAAAAAATGTAGCTAGCTAGAACAATTATAAGGAATACTTTACAAGCTACTTCACTCTCATAGTAGGAAATTTTATTTTTCTATAACAAAAAATTACCCCAATGAATGTGTTTCATCTATATTATTTTTCATATTAGTTCAAGTGGTGATTCTAAGAGAAAAAAAAAATACTAGAACAGGAAGATTGCATGTTGTCCTCAATTAATATTTTTTATTTACATTAACATTCATGTTATTTCAAGTGGCAATTATAAGAACACACAGAAAAGCTAGGTCAAGTAGAGTACATGCTCCCAGCACTAATGCAACTCACCAAGGGTTTGAGAAAGGTTCCTATAAGATTCACCCACCAAAAATCCATATATGCTTTTGTAATAAGTATTGATAACCTTGATCAAAAAATGAGTTTGTCCATTATCAAAAAATGCTCCTCTAGAACATAATATATTTTTTTTTAAAAATTGATATGATTTAATAATTTTTTTCTCAAAATCAACATCTTTTCTAGTATTAAAATACATGCCTATAGAATTTTTTTAATTACACTATACCATATCTCATTAAAACACTAAAAAATCTATATGAGAATATTCTTGACTTTGAGCTCTATAAAATGGTGTTTATATGTTTTTTAAAAATATCTTAAAAAATAGTAAGAGTTATTGAAACATCATTTTTCTAAAATCATTTTATTTCTTTAGTAATTGGATAAAAACTAGTATAAAACATGAATTTAATAAACAGTTCCAATTGAAAAATTTTGACACCATATATAACTTACCTAGAATTAGTCTATGTAGATCACATGTTTGAACAAAATTGATTTTTAAATAGAAATACTCAAATTTAGTCATTCTGATAAGTTAGCCTAAAAGGTGACCCATGCATCTTCTTTCTAAGCTCAGTCTCATTTGCAATATTTGCACAAAAGTCTTCAAGGTGAACTTCATGTTGGTATTTTTATCTTGCTATTGTTGTGATCTTGTTCTAGGGATCAAAATTAGTCATTTTTAGATAAAGTAGAAGATGGAAGAAGTAGAGCTCATCTAATGATCTTTTTACAACCTTTAGAAATGGGCATACCTTAGTTTTTAGTTCTTCTTTAGAAATTGGGAACTACAATCTCAACTTCTTCTTCTCTTTCTAGATCTTGTCATAGGTTGTAAGATTTTGAGTAAGATCTAACAAGACCATCTTATTTTTTAGGTACTTGGGAAGATTGTATGGCTCCATGAAAAATCACTAAACTTGGATGTATAAAAAGGTAGGAAACTAAATGAACTAGGTGTCATAATCTTTGACCAACTTCATTGTGTCCACTGACAATCTCATATGTAACCTTTTTTGTAGTGTTCTCACTATGCACATGGAAAAGGTATCACTTACCCTTATGCAATCATATTTTGAATTTAAATGCAACTACACATAGTATTCAAGAAATTTGAGGTGTTGGGTTTTGCTTCTAGTCATTCCTTTGAATCATATTCCATCATAACTAATCCTTTGTGTTAGCATGTAGATGACATAAGAACTCATGTAAAATTTCCTTGTATGATCTAGATTCATCAACTATTCATTTAGATTGTCATTTATTAGCCCAACTCAATCTATTGTGTCACCTTACTCCATCACCTACTCAAAAAAATACCACATCAAAGATTTAGATCTATAAGAATGAGGCATGCCAAATATGTGACTCAACATCATTTTCATATCACTATACTCCCTCTACAAGTTGAGTCTATACTATTTCCATGAGAATCTTGGAATGATGAAATATATTCTTTTTGATCCATCTTTTGTTGAATATTTTTTCATAGAAATGGACTCCAGTGGTGTATATTCTAAGTTCTTGCTCCCATGTTTTCCTAACCATCAATGGATGAGAAGGAATCCTAAAAGCTTCAAAAATGGATCCTAGAGAAAAATATGCCAGAATATTTTGTTCAAAATTCCTAATAGATCTATCCCTAGGAATATAGTGTTTGGTGTATCCCACAATCAATTTTAGATGCTGAAAAGAAGGCGGGAAACTAGCTACAACAACAGTTCCACTTCTCACAATTAATCTAGCTGGGTGCACTGGATGATTGTCATTATATCCAAAAATTCATTGATTAAACTTTGTCAAATCAAGGCCTCTAAGGCTTGTATCTCCAATCTCCACCCACTTGGACATGATTTTGGATTTGAGGTAGAATCCTCTCCTTTCATTTTTTATCAATTGTCCTATGTTTCTTCTATTCCCCTGGGTTCTTCCATTCCTCCTTCTTACAAACTAGAAAATGCCCATAATGTAAGAATATGTAAAGAAAGAATAAAATAAAGATATAATTTGTCCAAAAGACAAAGATTTTGGAATTTCATCAAGATTTTTAAATTCTTCTCCTTGGGATTCACTTTTCAAGATTTCCTCAAGACACATGCAATTTTCCACAACTCACTAAAATGGTTCCTTTTTGATAAAATTCATGATCCCATGTCACAAATTCTCAAAAAAATCTTCAACAATTTCAAAAAAAATCTCCAAAAATCTTCTTTCCAAACTCTTTGAATTTCAATCTTATTCTCAATTTGCTCTTCAATTTTCTATGTGAGAAGGAATGAATGAAAGGGTTTCTTATATAAATTGTCATTCAGAAAAGATCCCTTAAAAGCTATAGGCTAAAATTAGGTAGTTTCTTTCCTTAACCACCAAGGTTTCCATTTTTTGTGCCACATGTCACTTTTTCTTCTACTTTTCAAAAAGTTGTCATTATTGATGTTTTTAGCTTTAAGATGAAGCTAAGTCTTCATTTATCACATATTATTATTATTATTTATTAATTGAAAAAATATCAATTAAAATTAATATTCAATTAATTTTCATGTTTAAATGCAAAAAGAATCAAATTTACTTCCAACTTCTTCTCCAATATTTCTTTTTTGAATTACTCTTTAAAATAACTAAATTAAATATCAACAAAATTAATATTTAATTTTTCAAGTAAATCAAAGAGAAATTATTTTTTCAAATTGAACTTTTCAATTCATGAAGAATTTTTCATTCTTTTTCCTTTTCTAATTTTGATGGATTTCTTTCCAAATTCTTCCATTTTATAATTTTTTACCTATTTCAGATTTCACAATTCTTCATATCATGGATTGTCAATTTTTCCATATTTTTTGGGTAATTCTAAGCTTTTAAAATTTTCCAAAAAAATTGTCATTTGGACTATACAATTTTCCCAACTTTCAAATTTTTTCAAGTTTCTCAAAATTTTCCAAAATTTTCCAATCTCTGGATTTCTCCACAATTCCAAAATTTCCAAAATTTCAAATTTCTCTGAAACTTTTCTTATTTGAATTCTGAAATTTCTCATCCTTGGTGATTTTTTGGATGTTTTGGATTTTTGTTAGAGTTTTGGGTGACTCTACAACACCCCCAAGATCAAATGAAAGACAAAGATGACTTCCACAAGAGATTGGCAAGACAATTGCATGAAGATGCAAGAATGCTATTATTTATAAAGGGCTTGATTAACATCCAATGGATTGATTTGAAATGTACATAATAGGCCTCCTTATATAGGAGAGGTGATAAGAGACAATGATAAGGAGAAGATAAGCTATCATCCACACAAGGTGGAATCACATGTCCATGAAAAGTGGATCATCCTCCATTATGCAATGAAATATGTGCAATGATGAGGATGATAATGTGATAAGTACACTAAAGGTGGAACAAGATAAAAACTATGACCACCTAGAGTGGAATTCTCCTACACGATGTGTTTAATTGAGGTGCAAACTCCTAAGTATCTCAATCAAAAACTACTATGAAATACATTATCCTAAGTCAGCTTAAGTGTAATTAGTGAATATTTAATTACACCAACACCCTCCCTTAAGTGGAACTTAGGGGAATGCACTTAAACTCACAATGCAAGATGCGCCCTAGCTACTAGGACATTTTAGGTACCCATGTACAATATGCAATGTAGTACATGAAATGTAATCTCTCATAAAGTGGAGAAAGAGAGAAAACGTCATGAAAAAAATCCTCCTCCAAAAAGAGAGATGAAAATAAGATGCATGTATTGGTGTAAATAATTATTCACTATTTACACTTTACTTAAGTTTACTTAGGTCAATGAATTATTTTATTATTTATTAGGTGAGACACTTAGGAGTTTCTTTACTCTTATGAGTTGTCATGTTGACAACACTGGAGTAAGCAACTCTAATTTAGTACATGGTGTCTACAACACTGAATTTTGCATAATTAATTGAGTTGTCATGTAGACAACATAGTTATTAGCACTCTTAATTAAGCACATGGTGTTTACAACATAATTTTGCATGCTACACCTTTGTATTCTTATCCTCTCATCATCACACTTACTCCTATGCTTAATGGAGGATAATCCACTTCTAGTGGACATGTGCTTGGTTATAAGACTTATTAGTATGTTGATTCCTAGGCATTGTAGAAGCATTCCAAAGGCCCTTATATATAGGCACTCCTAGTGTACTTTCAAACTAAATTGAATATCATATCATCATTTTGATCATACTTTTTTGGTCTACTATTGTGCTTGTGCTTGAGTTCCTTGATCTTGGGTGATTTTTCCCTAAGTCAAATTCTTACATGGTATCAAATCTCTAGGAATTTCTTTTCACATAGTCATTCAAGACTATTCTTGCTTCAACACCTCAACCCAAATCTAGAGTAGACTCACTATTGCATCTGAGATGTCAATTCAGTGAAAATCTACTATAAATTTTCCTATATTGGCCCAAGTCAATTTTGAGGCAAAATTTTTGTTTGCAAACTAGCACCCAAAGGTTCAATTTTCAAATTCAATATAATCATATTTTAGATTTGCAATTTTTTTTTCAAATTTGAATTTAGTTTTCTCTGCATCTTCATCAGTATATTTCTACAATTTTTGTGGAAATTTTCAAAAAAAAAAATTCAGCCAGTACAAACTATAGAGATTTTTTTTTTTTTTGCAAGAATTAGGTGGTGAAATCTCGACCCCTGTAGATTGAATATTTCTATGGACCTAGCTTTTTGAACATTAAAAATTTTATGCATTCATCAATGTGGGACTAAAGATAGTTCCCACTATCAAAACTCCAATCTTTGGCTTGCTTCTTAGACCCTAGCGGCCGATAAAATTTAACCGATGTCCTTCCCTATTTTGGCATAAACCACCATGTTTCAATTAGTTGGCACCATGCTATCTTTTTCTAGCATACATGTGGCCATGTTCGTAGCGAATGAATTTTGGCAAACAATCATCCCTAGCATTTGCAAACCTTGATATGTGGACAAATGATTAACTTCCATGTGGACCCTTCCATGACCTGTCCATGTCACCAAAACCTAGGTGTCCACCTTAGCCACTGTATCAGGATCAATAGAGTGCAGTGACACATGTCAATTTCCATAAACAATTCATACATTTTGTATACCACCATGTCAGTAGTGACATCATCAAGGGGTAGAGTTTTCATTGATGTCATCATTTTACTATCTTAAATTTGATGACCATCTAATTGTCATCTCCAAGAAACTTTGAACTACTATGGTGGTTGTTTGACTGTCAAATTTAACCTAGTCTTTTGAAGACTAGACCCCTCTCTACATTCATTTTTTATTTGCCAGTCCAACTTTGGGAGGCCACATATCAATCATCCAAACTCCAAATCAGGTGCAATTTTCTTTTATTTTAGCTAGAATTTCTTGAATATTTTAGTGGTTGGTTATTTTCTAGATTTGGTGCATGGATTTCTCATAAATTGCATATTTTGGTGATTGTACCTATCCAATCCTACATTTTGCAACTTCAATTGCTCCATATGGGTTCATCTGGACTAAAAATCAGGTTCCATTTTTTTTTAAAGTATGTTATTTTTTATCTACTTTCTAGATTTGCAATCAGACTATAGGGTTGTGTGGTCAAAAGTATCACTTTCAAAAATAAGTCCTTTCTTTGCTTTTTATTGCTTCAAAATTGTTGTAAATTTCTAAACTTGTACTCTATAAGGAGGTTGTAAAAAGGCAAAATCAGAAGTTCACTAGGGCCAAAGTTGGGTTGTGAAAATTGTAAATGCACTAAATATAAAGTGCCAAAAGCATCTTTTTGGGGGGGTTTCTTGATTGAGTGAAAGGGGGGGGGGGTATTTCTTGATGTTGTTTTCCTCTTTTCCAGTTGTTTTCTTTCATTTCTTGCATCATGGGAAATTCTAAGTTTCTAAAATTAACACCACATAACTATGCTACATGGTCTATTAAAATTTCATGTCAATTAATGCATAACAAAGTCTCTCATTATGTAGATGGTATCCTTCCTAAACCAATAGGTGATCAAGTATCTAAAAGTGATATTAATGCTTGGGAATTTGAAGATAGGAAAATCCTAGGTGATATTCTATTGGGGGTTGAAGAAAAGTCATCTATCAGATTGAGAAGTACAAGACATCCAAGGATGCTTGGGATGCCCTCAAAAACCTATATGGTAAAATGTTTAAGAAGGATTTTTATAAAATTGAAGATGAGCTTGTCTCCCTAGATCCTAAGAAATTTGATTCTATACAGGATTTCATCATTAAGGTGAATGAATTAAGAATGAAGCTTAATGATAATAGTCCTATTAAAGATGATACGTTAATCTATCTTATTCATAATAAGCTATCATTTGAGTACTCCACATTTTTTTCTTCTTACCACACTATAAAGACTATATTAGGGGCTACCTATCAAAAAGTCAATTTTGATCATTATGCTTAGTTGCCGGATGATGAAGAAAAGAAGTTGCAATTAATGGGGATTCACAATTCATCCAAGTCTAAGAAATTGGTTGCAAATAATGAGGGTTCTCAAAATTTAGGAGGTCAAACTTCAAATAAAGGAAAGCGTAAGAAGAAGTGGAAAAATAACACATAAGAGGATACAGAAAAGACAACACCACCATCAAATCAACAAGGCAAGTATTCCTCAAATTCAAACAAGAAGGGGGACACTAATAAGGAGAAGAAAAAGTGTGCCTATTGCAAGAAGATGGGTCATGATGAACATGAGTGTTATCATAAGAAGATTGAAGAGTTGGCCACCATCAGGAAGAAACACAGTGTTCCATTTCCTATGCTTATAAGGAGGAACGATCTTCATCTTTAGATTCAGCTAGGTTCACTACATACTCACTTTCAATGATAACATTTCATGCTACATATGGGCCTACTTTCTTCATCACAAGAATGAAGTGTTGGACAAATTTCTAGCTTTCAAGAGTCATGTTGAAAAGAAATCAAGGAAAGTCATCAAAGTTCTTTGGATGGAAAATGAAAGTATATATGTAAACACAAGACTTAAAGACTTTCGCAAACTTAAGGGTATTGATCTTTAGAATCCACCACCATTCAGTCCGCACAAGACAAATGTTATAGCACTAAGGTTAAAAGCTCTTAAGTTAATAGAAAGTTGCATGATACAGGCCAAATCTCTTGATCCTACACTTGAATTTGAAGCTATAAGTAATGCAAATGACATACTTAATAGGTCTCCTCATAATACCTTAGGTGCAAAGACTCCTTTTGAGGCATGGTGCGGTAGAAAACTAGTTGTGAAACACTTCAGAGTCTTCGGCTGCCTAGCATGGGCAATCATATCTTCTAGGGGATGCAAAGCACCACCACCAAGGCCTTGTACTTTTATCAGATATGAAGACCATGTTAAGGCATATAGACTTATGGATGCTGAGACACATGATATTTTCATAGAGAGGAATGTTCACTTTGAGAAAATTTCACCCAGCTTATCCTCTAATCCTCTCTACACTTCATACATTGTGGAAATTGATAGTGACACCGGTGATAGTGATTCAATATATTTAGATATATGGGATCCCATTGATAGTTTCAGTCCATGATCACATCATCAACACATTCCACATGCATATATAGCTATAGTGATAGCTTCATCATAGTAGGATACATCTAGTCTTCCAGCTAGAGCATTAGGGGATGACTTCTTGATAGATATTTTAGGTTTGTTTATGGAGTAACATATAGAAGATTCAAGAGACATCATTGATGATAAACATCTTCTCTTTGTTGAATAAGATCCTTCCTTAGCTATTGTGAGGGCTCACTCTGACCCTTTTGTCCATTCTCTACATGATCGATCTTCATAGGTTGATATGATTCTGGATCATTATGTACAGTAGTTGTAGGAGGTATCTTTATCATTTGAGGAGACAATTTGTTCTTTGGGATAGGTTCTAAATCCATTCTTGCTATATCTAACATTGCTCTTTTCAGTATTATTGGAAGGGGTGATAGTCAGTATCAACATAGGGACAGTTGAGCAAGTTTCAAAGGCATCATTGATCTTTCATATTCTTTCTACACATTAGGGAAGCATCTCATTTTTATCTATGATAATGTTTCTTCCACAAGGTAGGAACACTATTTGGTAGTCCTGGATCAGCTTCTACATTGGAGTAGCTATCACTGATCGACATTCTTCATTTGGGGGGACTACCTTTTCTCCTTTCTTCTTCTCATGCTTCTCTTTTGTATATAATTGATGTATGTCATTATGTGGGGGTCTTCATTACTCCATCCACCCATGCATCTTGTTCTCTCATCTCTCTTTTTGGGGGAGGGTTTTTTCCACGAGGTTTTCTCTCTCTCTCTACTTTATGAGAGATTGCATTGCATTATGTACATGGTTACCTAACATGGCCTAGTAGCCAAGACCCATCTTGCATTTTCATCCTAGCTTTCATAAGCTTAAGTGCATTCTCCTAAGTTGAACTTATGGGGGGGTGTTGGTGTAAATAAGTATTCACTATTTATAATTTACTATGTTTACTTAGGTCAATGCATTATTTTATTATTTCTTATGTGAGACACTTAGGAGTTTGTGTACTCTTATGAGTTGTAATGTTGATAATACTAGAGTAAGCAACTTTAATTCAGCACATGGTGTCTACAACACTAGAGTTTGCATAATTAACTAAGTTTCCCTATAGACAACATAGTTATTAGCACTCTTAATTAAGCACATGATGTCTACAACATAATTTTGTGTGCTACACCTATCATTGCACTTACTCCTGTGCTTAATGGAGGATAATCCACTTCTGGTGGACATGTTCTTGGTTGTAAGACTTATCAGTATGTTGATTCCTAGGCATTCTAGAAGCATACTAGAGGCCTCTATATACAGGCACTCCTAGTGTACTTTTATATTGAATTGAATATCATGTCTTCATTTTGATCATTCTCTTTTGGTCTCCTATTGTGCTTGTGCTTGAGTTCCTTGATCTTGGGTGATTTTTTCCTAAGGAAAATTCTTATAGCATGAATGGATGGAGTAGTCAAGACCCTCCCAAAATTGCATACATTATGTATATATAAAGAATGGTCCCCACTTAGGAAAGAAATAAGGAGACATGATATTACCCCCATAATGAAGAAGCCCCAATGTAGATGAAGAGTACCAACAACAAAAATATAATCCAATGCCCATAAGAAACATGTCTCTCCTTAGGAAGAGATAAATACATCAAAAGATGAAGAAGCCACTCCATGTAAAAAGTTAGGAACAAGGAAGAAGTTCTCCATGTATGCATCTCTAAAGACTGAATAGGTGTCTACAAGCTCAAAGATTTTGTCACACCATCAAGCTGACCTATGAGATATGTAAAAATAAGAGAACGTGAAGAGTTGGGAAATATAATCTTTGAAGAGGGTGAAGAAGTATCTTGAGGAGAAACCTCCTTAGACGTATTAAGAAAATCTTCATTATGAGACTCATCAAAAAGAGCATCTAGGAATTCATCCCACACTACAAGATCTGAAGCACGAATATCATCCTGCTGAATAGTAGAACTTGTATCTAAAGAAGCAGGATGTGGAGGAGTGGGAAGTTCAAAACTTGTCTCAAGAACAAAATGATTCAAGTGTCCAATTTTCTCCTCACATGAATTATTCTCCCTTGATGAAGGGTTAGGTACATCATGAATATAATCATCACTATCAACAAAATGTACAAAATAATACAAGTGTGATGTATGATCAACAAATTCCATAGCTATGACATCTCTAGTCTCCATGTCCCTAATATATACATAATTAGGAGTGAACTAAAAAAACTTACCTTATGCCCCATGAGTAATTTGGTAAATGGAAAGGATAAATTATTGGTCAAGGATGGTACACAAAGAACATCATTTAATGTACTCTCTCCCATAGGAATAAAACATTTCTCACAAACCTTCATGTATGCATTATTACCCATCAATATAGGTGCAGAATTACAAGGCTCAATAGAAGAAAACATATCCATAGAAGATGTCATATCATATGATGCACCTAAATCAAGAAGTTATTTACCTTGCTTAGGATGTGTGGAAGTAATGAGTGCTTTTCCTTTACCTCTAGATGATAATGTAGATGTAGCAGCTACCTGATATTGAGAAGAAGGAGAAGACAGTGATGAGGGAAATTGGATATTGTTCTTTTGAAGAATGTGAATAAGTTCATCAATCTTCTTATGGAAACATTTATGCTCATCATGTCCTAATTTTTTTTAATAAGCACATTTATCTCTCTTTCCTCTAGATGATTCATGTCTTGAAAATGACTTGAATTCAATATTATGTTGTGAAGGAGTCATTACCTTTTTCATGTTGCTTAGGATCCTTGTGTTGTTTGTTTCTCTTCCATTTGGGAGCCTTTGGAGAGGAGTCATTTGCAACCAATGTTTGATGCTTTAAAGGATTCAATTGACCCATGTGTGCTAACTTTTCTTGTTCCCTTGTGAGTTGAGCTAAAAATTCATCAAGAGAAGGAATTTTGTATGCACTACCAAGAGCATTCATAGCAGAATAGAATGTGGAAAAAAAGATTGATTATTTAGGACCTAGCTTGGAAAGAATAGATAATGTCAATTTCTCATCATCTTTAGTAATACCACAATTAGAAAGCTCCAATCTAATGGAATTGAACTTAGAGAAAAAAGTCTTGAATGTTGTCAAAATTACATGGACTTAGACCTATAAGCTCATTCTCCAATTTTGAATTTTCTTATTCTATCATGTTTACCAAGGATTCCTTCCAATGTTGTCCAGACATCATGAGGATATGTGCAGAAAATAATTAGAGATGGTAGATCTAAGAGAGAAAAGTACTTTATCCCTTCTATCAGACCATTTCCTTCTTTCTACAACACCTATAGCTAGTTCTATATCCTATCCAAGAATCATTCTAAGCAATCCAATGCTCATCAATTGATTAGAAATTGCTTGTTTTTGTTTATGATAGTCATATGGAATGAGAAATGGAACTTTTGAAAAATTCATAATGAATCAAACAATGACTAAAATCGACTAATAACTCCTTTAAATTACTAATTCAATTAATAAAATTGCAATCCAAGTATTCACTAAGTGCAAATATAGCCAACAAGGACCTATTTTTGAAAGTGATATGCCCACAAATCACTAAAATATGATTATAGTTTTGGAAAGTAGAGGAAAAATCATTCACTTTCAAAAAAAAAAAAATGCACTTGAAAATGTTACCAAATGTGCCCAAATAGAGCCTTGAAAGTGGTAGAAAATGGGATTTTCCAATTTTTAGAAAACTTCAGAGACAAATGTCAAAAATCACCTACATCACTACATAGATTATAAAATTCTACCCCAAAACAAGAAATATTACTTGAAGAAAGGAGTTTGTATGACGAAGATATTGTTGTTTGAAAATTGCCTCTAAACTTATTTTTTCTGAATCACCGTCACCGCACCTTCAAAAATCAAATGGTTGTAGATTTGGCCTTAGATGTTCAATTTGGATGAAACAAAATTTGATTTAGAGATTTTTGGACATCCTCTTGTTGGAAATATTCAGGTCTAACAATGTTACTGAGAGGGGAGGGGTGAATCAGTAAGCTTTTAAAATTTAAACCAATTCAGCATAATAACAAATTCACCATTCATTCATCTACTTTACTGAATGCATGAAAAGATTAACACACTGATTTGGTGACCTAGAAACCTTTCAAATTGAAAGTAAAACTGGGGTGGGGATGATGCCCACGAAACTTCAATACTGCAGTATAAAGTTGGTCGGTTAAGGCTTACAGTGATCACTTCTAGTGATCTGCCCTATTAGGAGCAAGTAGGACTGCTAGATCCACCTTGTTAGAGGATTTACAAACATACAATGAAGTATGCACTCTGTTAGGAGATTTACATAAGACTGTTAAGTCTACCCTGTTAAAGGATTTACAAAACTGATTCACCTATTAGGATGAAGCAGTGGATCTACTTGCAACTAATTTTTTGATTAGATCTTATGTACTGATCACTTGATGTGATGGATATATCTTTGCTGCTCCTTGATAACCTTGTTGAATACTTCGCTGTTGATTCTTTTTCAATTCGCTCAATTACATTCTTACTTCACTCTTGCTTGACTATTACTCTTCTTCATTTTATTATTTGTAAATGGTACAATACATTACATATATACCATTCCAATATTTACAACAACAAGGTCGGCCAAACACAAGTGGACAAAATATTACTGAGTCGACCAGATAGTAGAAAAATCAGGTTCCTCAAACTTACTCGGTGACCTTCTGACACTTGGTATCCACTACATTACATGACATCGTCATGCACTTGGTAGAGGTAGGGGCTCGGTCCGTACTAGTCACTCTGAGTAGCTTGGAACTTGGTAACCACTGGTGACTCGGTAAACATTGTGTCACTTGGTAGAAACTAACTCTTTCAATTCACTTGGTAAGCACTGAATACTTCTTTTTCCTTTCTGTCTTGGTAATCATTGAAACCTTCATTTACCTTCCTGACTCAGTAAACACTAAATCCTTCATTTACCTTTCTGACTCAGTAAATACTAAATCCTTTGTTTACCTTCCTAACTTGGTAAACACTAAATCCTTCGTTTACCTTCCTAACTCGATAAACACTAAATCCTTCATTTACCTTCCTGACTCGGTAAACACTAAAACTTTCATTTACCTTCCTGACTTGGTAAACACTAAAACTTTCATTTACCATCCTAACTCGATAAACACTACTGAACATACTTGGTAACTAACAAATGCTCGCTATGAACTGTAAACTGAGTGATGAACTCGGTAAGCATTCAGAATCAAATAAGTGTTGTAACTAATGACAAATGTATCATTATTCCAACAATCTCCCCCTTTGGCATTAGTGACAAAAACACTTATGAGCCAAAATTTATATACAAGATCTGACAAAACTGATTTGATTCTGCTGTGCTGTGTGCTGAATATACATGGGCTACCTTACATATAACTCCCCCATAAAATATACACAAGGATTTTACATGAGTTATATGACTTTAGTCTTTATTACTTTATTACCTTCTCCCCTTTTGTGTCTGATTTTCGGATTTTCCTCTATATATTGCTTTCTCCCCCTTTTTGACAATAATGCCAAAGAATAAAGAATGTATTTACATGGAGACACCAAAATGTGTGATAAACTCATAATGTACCTGAAGAATTAGTTGCAGAGTTTTATCTCAATTGTCTTGCAGGATTTTACATGTGGAGAGAGCTACTTGAACTTCTGTAGAAAGTTCAATCACATGGTCTGCAACAGAGAAATTATTGTCATGGATCAATATTGTTGAATATGCAATGTGCTTCTGCATTGTGTTCATGACAGGAAGGATCATATTCTGGATGTCAATCAGAGTAGACCTAATCCTTGCTTCCTCTCTCAACAATTCTGCCTGTTTCTCTGACAAAAATTTGATTCTCAAATGATGGGATGAACTTGCACTGTGGTTAGATTGTAGCATTTGGGCACTGACCTTCATATCCGCATCAATTTTATTCAAGTTTTCTTTTACTTCCTTTGTATATTCGGTAACATCACAAAGTTTTGCAAAAAGTGAGGTTACATTATTAAAAGAATTTTCAATGTCAGACAAAATTGAGGTTAATTCAACCTGTTTTATTGCTAAGTGCTGAGCAATGTGCTCAAGCACCTTATATTCAAATTTCTTTTGTGCTTTCTCTATTAATTTTTCTTGTCCTGAGATATCCTCATTGAATTTATTCACCGCTTCTTCTAGTTGTAACAAAATGTGTTGAGATGAATCCACATCAACACCTATAGCCTCAGTTATTATGTTTTTAGCACTCTCAATTATATTGAATTCTCTGTCCCTTTCATTCCTTAGCTGCATTTGTTGTGCCTTTTGCTCTAATAGCTGACTGATCATTCTCATTTCATCAACTGATGCAGTATCTAGATCTATCTTAGGAATGACAATGTCCTTATCCAGATCTATTTCTTCATCTACTGCCTTATTGGAAAACATGTATCTCTTTGGTTTTTCTGCAGTGACTGCACCTTTGCCCTTTGAAATTGAAATAATAGTTGATGATGTTGGACTAGCTATCAAAACTAGAATGGGACCAAGTAAAGGTAAACTAAGAGAAGTTTTGGTTGTATCAAAACTTGATATACTTCCCAAAAATGATATACTACTCAAAAATGATGTACATACTGGTATATTAACAGTTGGAGAACTGACTGGAGCAAAAATTGGGGCCAATTTGGCTGAGAAAGACAAAATTGGTAAGAAACTGGGAAGACTTACTGTACAAGCTGCAGGTGGGAGAGATATAATCGGTGAAGTAGCTGCTGCAGTGGATGACTCGATGGCTGATGATGTGCTTGGAATCTTGGTAACTGAAGAAGTGACCGCCAGCTCGGTAGATGAAGTGCTTGGCACTTGTATTGCAGAAACCTGGAGCTGAGAGGAGACTGGAGGAAATTAAGCAATGGATGTCTCTGTTGTGCTCACAATCTTGCTTGAAGATCCTATCTCCATAGTAGATTTTACAGTCTTTGGTGGAGAGTGAGGAAGGGAGGCAATGACAGCTGCTGCAATTTTAACTGCATCATCCTCTTCCTCAACATTTTCTTCTTCCTTTTCTTCTTCTTCCTTCTTTTTCGTTACCTGTTCAAGGTCTTCATTAGTTACTTCCATGGAAATTGTGTTGCCACCATCCATATCCTCTTCATCATCACCATTGTCATCATCATCCTTGATCTCTATGGGTTCCTCAGTTGTCTTATGCAGTTTATATGCATCACTCCAGACATCAGTTGCATATTTAACAACTGGCTCAATGCTTTTTAGCAATATGAGACATGTATTAAATCTCATATTCATTCTGCCTTCATGATCCTTCAATGCCCTTTTGATTTCTGCATTTGTTAGGCTGGGGACCAGTTCTGTTAATCTTTTCTCAAAAATATCTTTAACTATTTGCTCGACGTTCTCCCATCTCACCTTTATTTTATAAAATAGTTCAGCAGGAATTTGGGAAACAAATTGGTCTGGGGAGAATTTCCAAGTTCCCAACTTCTCCATTACCAGATTTTCAATTTCTTTTTGCTCAACAGGAGTTCTAGTTTCATATTTCAATGCCTTGAAATTGCTGATTCCTGCACCAATCCTTAGTTGTTTCATCCTTTCTTCAAATGTTAGAGGAGGTTTGCTGAACACAACTTCTTTCTTGCCTCTCCTGGTTCTCCTTGTGAACACCGCCTGAGGTTTCGTAATGATTACCCTACCCTTTTTCTTTGCTGATTCTGCTTCCTTTTCTGGCTCCTCTTCTTCTTCTTCTTTTTCTTCATCCTCATCGTTGCCCTCGGTAAGAATAAGAGGTCCAGTATCAGCTTTTAGCTTTTCTATCTTTCTCTTGCCTTTAGAGATTGCTTGAGGAAGCTTGATTTCAAGCTCTATTCTAACCTTAGCCTCTTCATAGGTTCCAAATGCAGGCAACTTGGGATCCACTGGTTCATTTACCAGTGCCTCAATGATGTCTCTGGCATCATCAATATTTAGTTCATAGGGCAATGGTTTTACCCATGCCACTCGGGGTTTGACTTCCTAGATGTAGACTCTATCACAGTCAACCATGAAACAGACATCATCCTTATACTCTTCAACAAGTTTTGGAGGTATTCTAAATATGTTGTTCATCCTTTCCTTGAAATCTTCAAAATAATTATCCATTACTTTGTCAAAATTCATACCCATTTCTGCTATGAATTCGTTTATTTGATACAAAATTGGAGTATCTTTCCTCCATACAACTGTACCCTTAGATGGAAAGAATTTATGTACATAGAAAAGTAAACAAACTAGCAAAGAACCAAATTTACAAGGGTTTGTCTTTGCAGTCCTTATGCTATCCATGTTTTTATTGAATTGTTTTAATAGCACATTAGCTAGGTCAAACTCCATATTTTTCTTTACAATTTTATATGCCAAATCTAAAGCCTCACAGGGTACACTATTCAGCCTGCTGGAACTATACAGTTTGTATGCAATAACACAAATACCAAATTTCAGTTCTATATCTGAAACATTGTTGAGCTTTAAACCTCTTCCATCCCATTTAGCTTGGGTTAATTTCTAGAGGTCATCTCGACCTAGGGTTTTGGTGGTTTTGGCTTTGGTCAACATTGGTAAGCTCGTGATCTTGTGGATCATCTTCTTTGTTATGAGGATGGGTTGTTCTAACCACAATTTTCCATTATGCACACGGCTTAAGATATACCTCACCCATTTCACTTGGAAACTCCTTGGCAGATGTGGGATATGGGTTAAGCCTTTGGTTTCCAAATGTTTGAACTCAGGTTTTAGGGTTCCATCCACGCATAACTCGGCTAGGGTACTATCCATATCTATTGTCCCTATTTCTTGCACAGTACACTTGAAATGAGTATGAATATCATTGATTAGAAGTACCTTTGGAGGGATCTATTATTGAGCTCCATGCGGGTCGAGTGATTCAACGATGGCAGGAACAATTTTGAAATTGGGCACCTTCCATTCGACTCCCTTCACAAGCATTTCAGAACCTCTCTTTGCCTTGCTGCCACTGGTGCTTGTAGATGCCATTGCTACTCGGTGAGAGAACGATTTCGTAACACAATTTCTTTGCTGGAAAATCGCTTCAAATCACTTGAACTCACTTGGATGCACTTGAAAATATATTTTCTCTGTGAACTCTGAATTCGCGATGAAAAATGAGATCAAATTCTGCCTTTTTGATCAAAATCCTATCATTAATGCTCGGGTACATAGGTAGCTAAGAATTAGGGTTTTATAAATAGTCACCAACTTACTTGGTAAACCTTGTAGCTCAGTGAACACACAAAACCTTTCTTATCTTCCTGACCAAGCTTGGTAATGTCTGAAAACCAACCTTACTCGGTAGATACAACATTGTGAATTATGACTTGTATCTGCAATACTGATTTTTCATTTTCACTTCTTCTTTCTGGAACTGCCTAGGATATGGCTTGAAGATGCAGTCCCTTATCCTTCTTGATAAGTCTTAATTAGATATGGTGGAGTCACCCATTTCTAGAGTGACATTTCCATGATTTGAATTTTCTTGCTTGGTAGACTTAGGAATCCACTGTTGTTTCATTTGCTTTCGAATATTATCAGCTCTAGTTTTCTTTTCATCTTCAACCTTTCCTATATTCATGCAATTCTTGGCTATATGACCAAGTTCAGTACAAGTATATCATCTTATGGTTGTATCTTTCTTCCTTAGGTAATACCTTCTACAGTTTGTTCCTATGTGTCCATATTCTCCACAATAGTGACATCTACATCAAGTATTGTAATCCCAACCAAATATTGCTTTGACAATTTGTTCTGCTGGATTGAGTGATTTTGATCTACATTCAGATGCCTTATGTCCTTGTTTCTTGCATTTGTGACACTTTCCTTCAAACTTTGGTTTCTCCTTGCATTCATTGGCTTTGTGACCATGCTGATTGCAATTGAAACATTTGCCATTGAATTTACCTTTACCATTACTCCAACATTTGTTAGATGTATGACCTATCTTGCCACAATGATTACAAGTGGGTCTTTGATTCCTTTGAGTACCTTGTTCAGAAGATTCACCTTCTTCCTGGTATCCAAGACCAGCTTTACCTTTTTGCTTATAGAAATTCTGCTCATTTTGCTGATTCAATTGATTCATGTCTGCTTGAGACTTCGTCATCCTTTCATTGACTTGTTTTTCAATTTTTAGATCATTTTCCAAGCTTTCATTGGTTTGTCTCTCAGTTCTTAATTCATTCTGTAGACTTTCATTTTGTGCTCTGAGAATCCTAATTTCTTCATTTGCATTGGATAGTTGATCTGCTACATCTTCATGTTCAAGGGATTGATTTTGAGTTTGATGACTTCTATCTTCCAATTCTTCTTGTGCTTTGTTTCTTTGTTCCAAAACTTCACATAGCCTGATTGACTGTATTTCTTGCTCTCTTTTAAGCTTTCTTACCTCTTCTTGCAGAGATCCATTCTTTTCTAAAAGTTCTTTGATTGCTTTGTCAGCTTCTTCTGAATTACTTGATGGTAACAAATTTTCAATCCTTTTTTCAACATAAAAATGGTCATTTATTTGTCTTTCAAGTTCCTTTCTTCTTTTTAGGGATTGAGAAAGATGTTCCTTTGCTTCTTTGAGTTGAACCATGGTCATCTCCAAATCTAGCTTCTCATTCTCAATAGTTTTGTCAAGTCTGAATATCTCCATTATCCTTGATCTTTTCTCAAGCTGTCAAGCTCTATCCTCAGAACCACAAAGTTCTGATACCAATTGTTGGAAATATTTAGGTCTAACAATGTTACTGAGAGGGGAGGGGTGAATCAGTTAAACCAATTCAGCATAATAACAAATTCACCATTCATTCATCTACTTTACTAAACGCATGAAAATATTAACCCACTGATTTGGTGACCCAGAAACCTTTCAAATTGAAAGTAAAACTGGGGTGGGGATGATGCCCATGAAACTTCAATACTGCAGTATAAAGTTGGCCGGTTAAGGCTTACAGTGATCACTTCTGGTGATCTGCACTATTAGGAGCAAGTAGGACTGCTAGATCCACCTTGTTAGAGGATTTACAAACATACAATGAAGTATGCACTCTGTTAGGAGATTTACATAAGACTGTTAAGTCTACCTTGTTAAAGGATTTACAAAACTGATTCACCTATTAGGATGAAGCAGTGGATCTGCTTGCAACTGATTTGTTGATTAGATCTTATGTACTGAATACTTGATGTGATGGATATATCTCTGCTACTCCTTGATAACCTTGTTGAATACTTCGCTGTTGATTCTTTTTCAATTCGCTCAATTACATTCTTACTTCGCTCTTGCTTGACTATTACTCTTCTTCATTTTATTATTTGTAAATGGTACAATACATTACATATATACCATTCCAATATTTACAACAACAAGTTCGGCCAAACACAAGTGGACAAAATATTACTGAGTCGACTAGATAGTAGAAAACTCAGGTTCCTCAAACTTACTCGGTGACCTTCTGACACTTGGTATCCACTACATTACACGGCATCGTCATGCACTTGGTAGAGGTAGGGGCTCGGTCCGTACTAATCACTTTGAGTAGCTTAGAACTTGGTAACCACTGGTGACTCGGTAAACATTGTGTCACTTGGTAGAAACTAACTCTTTCAATTCACTTGGTAAGCACTAAATACTTCTTTTTCCTTTCTGTCTTGGTAATCATTGAAACCTTCATTTACCTTCCTGACTCAATAAACACTAAATCTTTCATTTACCTTTCTGACTCGATAAATACTAAATCCTTCGTTTACCTTCGTGACTCGGTAAACACTAAATCCTTCGTTTACCTTCCTGACTTAGTAAACACTAAATCCTTCATTTACCTTCCTGACTCGGTAAACACTAAAACTTTCTTTTACCTTCCTGACTTGGTCAACACTAAAACTTTCGTTTACCTTCCTGACTCGGTAAACACTGTTGAACATACTTGGTAACCACCGAATGCTCGGTATGAACTATAAACTAAGTGATGAACTTGGTAAGCATTCAGAATCAAATAAGTGTTGTAACTAATGACAAATGTATCATTATTCCAACACCTCTATATGATTCCAAAAAAATAGGATTCTCAAAATCTCCTTTAAATTGTAATGTCCCAATTGTTAATGCTGCACCAATAGTAAGTCAAGATAAGATCACACTTCTTGTGAAGAAGTCTTCACACTATGAGAGATTTGATACCATGCTCGAGTTTTAGGTGACTCTACAACACCCCTGGGATCAAATGAAAGACCAAGATAACTTTCACAAGAGATTGGCAAGACAATTGCGTGAAGATGGAAGAATGCTATTATTGATAATGGACTTGATTGACATCTAATGGATTGATTTCAAATATACATAATAGGCCTGCTTATATAGGAGAGGTGATAAGATAAAATGATAAAGAGAAGCTAAGTTATCAACCAGACAAGGTGGAATCACATGTCCAGGAAATGTGGATCATCCTCCATTATGCAATGAAGTATGTGTGATGATGAGGATGATAATGTGATAAGTACACTAAAGGTGGAATGAGATAACAACTATGACCACCTAGAGTGGAATTCTCCTACACCATGTGTTTAATTGAGGTGCAAACTCCTAAGTGTCTCAATCACAAACTACTATGCAATGCATTATCCTAAGTAAGCTTAAGTAAGTGTAATTAGTGAATATTTAATTACACCAACAATTTTCAATTTTCAATTTTTTTTTCCAAATCTTCTAATTTTTAAATTTTCACCATGGTTTGAATTTTTTTTTGTTCTTTCCTTTTAACCTTCCAAGATTTTCCCCAAAATTTAAGAAAATTTTGGATTTTTCTAATTTTAAGTTTTTTCAACCTTTTGAATTTTCTTTGATTTGCTAGAAATTTGGTCATATGTTATGGAAGAGCAGGCGGGGGGGCCGGGGGATTAATGGAATCATGGATTCGAATCCAAAAGAAGAAAATTTTATGAAAAGGAAAAAACTCAAGCATTCTTAAGGGAACTCAATAGGGATTTGAGTTTGTCCACGATTCCATTCAAAAGGAAACTATCCACTAGCTTACAAATTTATTTATCCATAATGTGTGGAGAATGGGATTTTCAAAGCTCTCATGGAGTTTATCCATGTCAAAAAAGAATTCCTTAACTATGTCCAAAGTGCACTTTGTGAATGGTGGAGATCAGAGTTTTTAAGTGGTGAAAGATTCACACACTTTGGAGGAATCCATGATAGGTGTAAATATGCACTCCCACTTTAGTTTAAAGAACAATTTCAATGAGGCCAATGATTTTTTTTATTTGACTAGTCCATCCTATTTATTGACTTGTGCTCCATGCATGTTAGGGGGTTTCCATTGTGGTTCACATTGCTAGCTTTTTTCTTTACATAATATCAAAAAGAAGAAATCTGAAGGTGGGAGATTTATAATGATCAACTATCCATTCTATGCAACAGAACATGACTTATATTGAAAAGCAATCCATGGTTTGATAGGCCAAAAACTCATTCATTATCCAATACCAAATAAGAAACTATCAAATATGTAAGGGGATCCCATGAAATTGGCGGTGTTATGACAAATGGTCACAATAGGCTTTTCATATAGTGCTGCTAGGGTTTCCATCAACTCTTCCATCATCTTTACTTTTTTAAAGTTAAATATCACTGATGGTGCTAGGCCTAATCAAATACTTGCAAGTGCCTTTCTATTTAGAACCCACCATTCTTCATCTTTCACAATTCCTTCTTTCTTGGTTTTTCCATCCAATGTTTTCCATAATCCTTTTAATAAACATAGTCCTCCATTTACATTTTCCATAAATAAAATTTCTACCCATCAAGCTTCTCAACCTTTAGCTTACACACATCTTCCATCACTCCCACTCAACTCTAAGATTTTCTTGTAGAGGATAACAGATAAAACAACCTCACTCTGGTACAACTTTTCAGGATTAACCACATATAGAAATAATATTTACATGCAAATATAACCAATATTAAAAAATAATAAATCACATAGAAAAGAACATAAGAAACCAATATTATTAGTATCTAGTGATTACAATCGGATAATAATCTATAATCCCTTACAACTAAATACCATATGTAATGTCCCCATTTTAGCAATTGACCAAGTGTGTGTGCGTTAGCCTTGTTCTACATGGTCCTGAGGGCTAACGAAGGGTTTAATGGGATCTTGGAGTGTTTTGGCCTAGTCATTTCCAGTTTGGGCCAAAACGAAGTTGATTTACTCAGTTTCAGGCATACTTACTATTTTTAGTAAGTCGGCAGGACACAGTGTAGGTCAATTTTGGTGATTGGATTCAATACTCCTCGATGAGAGCTTTCCGATGACCTATCACTCGCATTATTCGGAGTTCGATTGCTAATACATTTTAATGCCTGAAGTTTTATTAAAGTAACATCTAATTTAATTGTAAAATATTAAAGTGTTACTTTAATATTTATTTTATGGTGATGTGTACCCAAGGGAGACATAAGGGGTATTTTAATATATGTTTTATATTACACATCTTTTATCCCACATTGCCCATATGAGTTTAGTGGACCCATGGGAATAGAATAAAAGGAAGCATCTGTGGCTTCATTAGGCAGGTTGAATATGAGAAGAAATTGGTGTGTGAGTTGCAGCTTTGTTTTCGGCATTTGAGGACGTCTATCCTCTCTTGTAACATTCTAGACGTCATTCCCTTGGGGTTTGGCCTTTGGAATTCTTTCTTATTGGCTTCATTATCAGGTAGTTAGTTGCATTTCTGGCTACAGGCAGATTTGATATTTTGCTCATATCTTCTTCACTACTTGTCCGATGCTTATGCCGCTTGGAGGGAATGGTATTATGAAGGTAGTGAACTGATTGGAGGACAAAGTATTGTAGCAGAAAGTTCGTAAGCATGGGCTGGAGTATTATGACAATATTGCTGAAGTAATTAGTGAGTTGATAAATCTGCTATGTATTTGATTTTATGAATTCTGAAAATAACATTTTATTAGCAGCAGTTCATTTCCACTTTGCATATCATTGTAGTTGCTTTCTTGTTTATGTTGTATGATACCAATTCCATGCACGAAACACAACAAACAATAAATGTTTGATTTCTGGAATTATAAGGGGTTTAAAACATTAAACGGAGAAATAAGAAGTTGAATGCAAACTGTTTGACATAATTCCTTTCAGCAATTTGGTTTAGTTTTTTGGGACATCCAGGGGTGCCCATTACAGTGGTATCAGAGCTATAAGTCCTGCCATCCTGTGGAGGTCTTATAGGGAATTTGGAACAGCCGGATAGAGGGAAAAAGTAAGTAAAAAAAAACACAGGCTAAGCATTTATGTTTGAGCATGCGACAGGGGTCTTATAATTTCTGCGATACCAGAGCAAGACAAAATAGGATTTTAGACTTGCAAAGCAAACAGTCTAGTACATCCGTGCAGGGGGACATTGAATTCAACCATACAGACACAGAGGAGATATTCTGTGATCAGGACAATAATATGGGTGATCGAGATGATAGGAATACAGGATTAGGCGGAGGCAGAAATGTTGGTCGAGATCAAGGGGAGGTACTGTTTCGACAGTTACTGGATACATTAGAGCAGGGGCAGCATATGCAGCAGGAGCAGAATAGGCGAATGGACATGATGTTGCAGCTCATGGCTAGACAGATGGGTGTACATATTAATCCAGGTGAGGCCAACAACAGAAACAATAACAACGAGGGAAACAATAACAACGGGGGAAACAATAACCATGAAGGCCAAGGCAACAACAATGGTCCTGAGAATAACATTAATGGTAATAATGGACACGACAACAATGGGAATGAGGCTGATAACTTTAGACACGTTGCACGCCCAGCACGAACTGTGAGCTCGAGACCTCTTCTACCCACTTTTCCACCCAGAGATCCGGTTCATCCAGTAAACGAACCACAGATTACCGAGTTACAGGATCAGTTCAAGAGGGACTAGGAGGCTAGTGGACCAGAGTTTCAGGCGGATATTTCTCTTAGAGATTATATGGACTTGAGGATGAGACACATGCCTAAAGCAGGAGGGAGGAATCAAAACTTTGAGCTGAGGAAGAAAGTTGGAAAACTTTCTTTACCTTATTATGATGCTTCAGGGAAGATGACTGCACGAGCTTGGGTGCAAAAGGTAGATACATACTTGCAGCTTAATCCTATGCCTGAGGAGGAGGCTATCAAGTATGCGGCTATGCACTTGGATGGCGTTGCACATGAATGGTGGCATCATGGCATGGTGACTTTGGGGCATAATCAGATTACATCTTATGAGGAATTCACCAAAACATTGATTGGGAGATTTGACACTAAGGATCCCGAGTTACATTTCAAGGACCTAGCATAGTTAAAACAGTCAGGTTCTGTGGATGCTTACATTGCCGAGTTTCAGCGCTTGTCTGTACTTGTTACTGATATCTCTCCTAGGAGATTGGTGGTGTTATTTTGTGATGGACTTGCTGATCCATTACGAGGTTGGGTGAAGGGACATGATCCACTCATGTTAGCTGAATCAACTAAAAAGGCATGAGATTTAGCCCCTTCGGTATACAAAGGAAAAAACCATTCAACAGATTCTTCCTACCGCAAGGACAAAGACAAAAAATCATTTCAAAAAGAGTATAGCAAACCCAAAGAAGGATCTAAAGGACTAGACAATGAAACCTTGAATGAACTTCGAAAGAAGAAGCTGTGCTTCCATTGTAGAGAGCCTTGGGACTTATCTCATAAATTTTCTCTCAAGGCTAAGGCAAATCAAATGGAGTATTTTTCAGCAGAAGAGTCAGAGTCAGAAGGGGAGGATCAGCACTCTGATTCAGATGAGGGTAACACTATAGAGGAGAGCAACATTCCTAAGGATGATAGATCGTTGGCACGCTTGACAGGGGCCCAAAAGGCAATCACATTTAAGGTCAGGGGTACTATCCAGGGGCAAAAAGTGATATCTGTTATTGACACTGGGGCTACACATAACTTCATAGATGCACAGTTGGTAGCCAGGAGAGGGTTACAGATAGAGGAGCATGATGGGTTTAGAGTCATGGTGGCTAACGGTGATAAGCTATTATGCACTCGAAAGATATCTAATCTTCGCATTAGGTTTGGAGATGGCTACGAGTTGGAAGATGAGTTCTATGTTGTGGACATGGGAGATTATGATGTCATCCTCGGCATGACATGGATGGCTTCACTAGTTGAGTTCACACTCAATCTAGCGAAATTGGAGATGAGATTCCAGCATGAGGGGAGAACTGTGGTACTTAGAGGGCTTTCAGATGGAGGTTGCAGAATAGTGTCCTTGAGGAGAATGCAGAGACTTTTTCGTCATGATGACATAGAGTGGGCGGCAGAGTACCACATTATGCCAACTTCACCAGAGCCACAAGAAAAGAGTCATCCACTAGATGTCCAGAAGATACTTGATAGACACGCTAAAGTATTTAGCGATATTCCTCATGGGGTTCCTCCTGAAAGAGGGATGGAACATGTTATTGAGCTCGAGGAGGGAGCCAAACCAGTTATGATTACTCCCTATCATCATCCTAAGAAACACAAGGATGAGATAGAGAAGGCGATTAAGGATTTGTTGGAGATGGGGCATATCAGGCCCAGTAAGAGCCCTTTTGCTTCAGCAGTAGTATTGGTAAAGAAGAAGGATGGGACAATGCGCATGTGCATCGATTACAGGGCACTGAATAAGAAAACAATTAAAAACAGGTATCCCATTCCTAGGATTGATGAGCTAATTGATGAGTTGCATGGGGCATGCTTCTTCACCAAAATTGATTTGCGATCCGGATACCATCAGATCAGGATGAGAGCAAAGGACATTGAGAAAACAGCCTTTCGATGTCACTATGGCCACTTTGAGTTCATGGTTATGCCATTTGGTCTAACCAATGCACCTGCTACATTTCAAAGTTGTATGAACCAGGTATTCAGGAAGCAGCTGAGGAGATTTGTCTTGATCTTCTTTGATGACATCTTGGTCTTCAGTAAGACCTGGGAGGAGCACTTACATCATTTGGAGGAGGTGTTATCTATTCTGGAGAGAGAGTCATTGTATGCCAAGGAATCTAAATGTGAGTTTGGCATGACTGAGCTCCTTTACCTGGGGCATATCATTAGTGCAGATGGCATTCGGGTTGATCCCAAAAAGATTAGAGCTATTGTAGAGTGGCCTACTCCCACAAACCTTACACAGCTTAAGGGATTCTTTGGTTTATGTGGTTTTTATAGAAGGTTTGTTAAGGGATTCTCACAGATTGCTACACCCTTGACAGATCTTACCAGGAAAGGAGCCTTCATGTGGACAGGGGCAGCACAGAGGTGTTTTGAGAATTTCAAGTAGGTAATGTCTTCATGTCCAGTTCTAGCTCTACCGGATTTCACAAAGCCTTTTGAGCTTCATTGTGATGCATCAGGTGATGGGATTGGAGCAGTATTGATGCAAGAGAAGCATCCCATTGCATTCGAGAGTAGGAAGCTCCGAGGAGTTGAGAAAAGTTATTCTGTCTATGATCGGGAGATGTTGGCCATAATGCATGCATTGGCCAAATTTCGATCATATTTGGTAGGTGGACGTTTTGTGATCAAGACTGATCACAACAGTATTAAATACTTCATGAGCTAGCGTGATCTTAATGACCGGCAACAAAAATGGGTGACTAAATTGCAGGCTTATGACTTTGACATAGAGTTTGTCAAAGGTAAGAAAAATGTGGTGGCTGACGCCTTATCTCGGAGACCTCACTTATGTGCTCTGGCAGAGATTTCAGGAGATTGGAGAGATCAGATTATAGCAGAGTATGTCAGAGATGCTTGGGCTTCTGGATTGATTTCAGGTACCATACAGGATGATCGCTATGAGGTGATAGATGGATTGATCAGAGTTTAGGACAGGGTTTATTTGATTCTGTCATCACATTTGAGAGAGGCGATATTGAAGGCATTTCATGATGCACCCACAGCAGGACATCCGGGGGTCTTCAAGACCTACAGGCAGATCCGAGAGCGATTTTCATGGAAAGGGCTCAAGGATGATGTTTAGAGGTATGTCAGGGAGTGTATGGTTTGTCAACAGAATAAGGGAGAACACACATTTCCTGCAGGTTTATTACAACCCTTGCCCATTCTTGATAGGAAATGGGAAAGTATTTCGATGGACTTCATCACTGGTTTACCACGAGTGCAGGGAAGGGATTGCATCTATGTGGTGGTGGACCGCTTGACGAAGTTTGCTCACTTCTTTGCTATTCCGTCCACTTACACAGCAGCACAGGTGGCAGATCTTTTCTTTAAAGAGATATTCAGGTTACATGGGCTGCCCAGATTCATTGTCAGCGACCGGGATAGTAAGTTTATGAGTGTTTTTTGGCAAGAGTTGTTTAGGTTGTGTGGTACAGATCTTACACCTAGCACTAGTTATCATCCGCAAACAGATGGGCAAACAGAGATTGTGAATAAATGGGCGGAAGGATATTTGAGGAACTATGTAACTACACAACAAAAGGCTTGGATTAAATGGTTGCATATGGGAGAGTATTGTTATAACACCACTTATCATATGTCCATCAAGATGACTCCTTTCATGGCACTCTATGGTTATGAAGCACCTAGCTTCATGGATTTAGTTTTGGGGGACAGTAGAGTGCCCAAAGCCAAAAACTTATTACAGGATAGTCAGGACATCCTGAAAGTGCTCAAAGAGAATATACAACAGGCCCAGAATCAACAGAAATTGTATGCTGATCAGCACCGAATAGAGCGTAGCTTCGAGGTAGGGGATATGGTTTACTTGAGGCTACAACCATATAGACAGTCATCGCTCAAGAAGAGCGGAGCTGAAAAGTTGAAACCTAGATTTTATGGTCCCTACAGGGTGATTCGCAAAGTGGGCAAAGTCGCCTATGAGCTTGAGCTTCTAGAGGGCAATCGAGTGCACAATGTGTTTCATGTGTCTAGGCTTAAGAAAGCCATTGGTTAGAGTGTAGTGCCTTCTGCAGATTTACCCCCTTTGGATGAGGAGGGGAAGCTTGTGTTAGTACCTGAGGCTATTGTGGATACCAGAGAGAGGAAGCTTAGAAACAGGATAGTGAAGGAGTATTTGGTCAAATGGAAAGACCTGGCGGAGGAAGATTCTACATGGGAGAGTGAGCAGGTTATTCAGCAGGCTGGACTGAGGTTGCTTGAGGACAAGCAATTTCAAGGGGGGCGGACTATAATGTCCCCATTTTAGCATTTGACCAAGTGTGTGTGCGTTAGCCTTGTTCTACATGGTCCCGAGGGCTAACGAAGGGTTTAATGGGATCTTGGAGTGTTTTGGCCTAGTCATTTCCAGTTTGGGCCAAAACGAAGTTGATTTACTCAGTTTCAGGCATACTTACTATTTTTAGTAAGTCGGCAGGACACAGTGTAGGTCAATTTTGGTGATTGGATTCGATACTCCTCGGTGAGAGCTTTCCGATGAGCTATCACTCGCATTATTCGGAGTTCGATTGCTAATACATTTTAATGCCTGAAGTTTTATTAAAGTAAGTCTAATTTAATTGTAAAATATTAAAGTGTTACTTTAATATTTATTTTATGGTGATGTGTACCCAAGGGAGACATAAGGGGTATTTTAATATGTGTTTTATATTACACATCTTTTATCCCACATTGCCCATATGAGTTGAGCGGACCCGTGAGAATAGAATAAAAGGAAGCATCTGTGGCTTCATTAGGCAAGTTGAATATGAGAAGAAATTGGTGTGTGAGTTGCAGCTTTGTTTTCGACATTTGAGGACGTCTATCCTCTCTTGTAACATTCTAGATGTCATTCCCTTGGGGTTTGGCCTTTGGAATTCTTTCTTATTGGCTTCATTATCAGGCAGTTAGTTGCATTTCCGGCTACAGGCAGATTTGATATTTTGCTCATATCTTCTTCACTACTTGTCTGACGCTTATGCCACTTGGAGGGAATGGTATTATGAAGGTAGTGGACTGATTGGAGGACAAAGTATTGTAGCAGCCAGTTCGTAAGCATGGGCTGGAGTATTATGACAATATTGCTGAAGTAATTAGTGAGTTGATAAATCTGCTATGTATTTGATTTTATGAATTCTAAAAATAACATTTTATTAGCAGCAGTTCATTTCCACTTTGCATATCATTGTAGTTTCTTTCTTTTTTATGTTGTATGATACCAATTCCATGCACGAAACACAACAAACAATAAATTTTTGATTTTCGGAATTATAAGGGGTTTAAAACATTAAACGGAGAAATAAGAAGTTGAATGCAAACTGTTTGACATAATTCCTTTCAACAATTTGGTTTAGTTTTTTGGGACATCCAGGGGTGCCCATTACACCATAGCAAGAAGCAATTATCACATTACACCTTATGAAATCCCTAAGCCTAAGATATTTTATACAAGATTTTTTTTTTCTACTTTAGGGTTAAATTTATTTACATGTCAGTCCAATTTTTTTTTGATAAAATAGCCCCAAAAAAGATTTGTGGGGGCTATGCCCCTAAACCCCCACTTGGGGCCTGGCTAGGCCTCAAACATTCCTAAGGATAGTACTTCCCTAATCAGTCACCAAAAACTAACAAAAATCTAGCTATACAGGTGATGACATCATTCTACCACTTTATCCACCCAAATATTGCCTTGGACTAAGGCTCTAAATTCCAAACATACAGAATATGAGCCATAGTGGTTCATTACTCAGCAATGATGTGTTCAGAAAAAAAAAAGAGAAGTAGAAGAATGCCTTTGATTTATTTTCCAAGTTACATCTAGTGGGGGAATGATAGGTAAAGACCTTTCCTTAGAAAGAGAAAAAATTATTGTGTACAGATCATGGCATGATCGAGCCTTTTCAAAATCATGTCAAAGCAAGCTCTAAAATTAGACCAAGTATTCCAAATTGTACTAGGATGTTGGTGGTGTGTATTGGGATAACAAAAGGCTAACTTATTATGTATGTAGTACTAGGCCTCTCACTCTCTAGATGTCCAGTGAAATGACATAATGCCTTCCTTGTTAGTATCCATCTCAATCATATTAAAAACTCCACAAATGATCCAAGTAGTAGGTGATAGAGAATTTGCCATCCATTTCCAAAGTTGGGATCATTCAACAACATCAAGTTAGGAGCATAAACATTAACAATCACAAAAGAATGATTTTGGAGGGGCAACAAAATTTAAACAACCCTATGCATGGCATCAAAACCATTAGCCAAAAAAGAAGAAATTAAATGAGGTGAGAGAAGAGAAACAACACAATGTCAACTAGTATCATATTGAGAAGAAAAACTATGCTATTTGGACAAATAACACGGCATGCAATGCTTAACAAGAAATTGGAAATCTTAACTTCCTAGAGACTGGGGATATCTAGGATACCAATCCTACGTCTAGTATCTCGCACATAGTAAGAAATCGAAAATTCCATGAGAGAATATTCATAGAAAAAATTATTGCATATCATCCTTGTCTCAAATAGAGGATAAACTGTTGTGCAAGAATGAGCTAGAATTGAGTATCAGGATGGTAACTCCCATATAAATGAGCTTCTACTTGACCAAACCACCATTAGAGTCTTCACCAAAACCTTTAAGGCTTGATGAAAAGCATAAAGATTTAGACCCAAAAGGAACAATTATAGAAGCCACTTGTGGAGTGCAGACCCAAGCAGGTTGAGAATTATTCATAGGAAAATCCATCCCCTAGAAGTAGGAACTAGAGAGAAAGGCACAACCAAGGTAGTAATAGGAACAATCTCTAGCAAGATCCATGTAGTAGAGTATCCTTGTTTCTTAGTTAGAAAGGGAGCCTTATCCTCGCAAATAAGACTTTTCCATTCATTATTTTTGGTGTTATCAACAGGATTTTCCATTGATTCCTTAGCAGGAGTTGGCTTGCAAGGAACAACTAGAGGGCAGTGTTTGATATTGTGATCAATCAAATGACACCTCTAATAGGTGTTTTTTAGGTTAAGATAGAGCACCTTTTGAGAGAAGGTATGAACTCCAACATTAATGTATATAGATTTCTTAACGTTGTGGGAGAGATCTACCTCAATGCAAACCCTCGTCGGAGGACATGCATTGAAAAATTTCTCTAGTTCAACACAAACCACCCATGCAAGGGTTTGAGCAATAACATGAATAAACTTCTACCACGAAACTTGAAGGCCAAAAAAAATGACCAAGATAGTGACTTCAATTTTTTTTCATTTGACATTGAGAAGTTGTGAGATCACCACTTGAAAACCAATAGTGAGGTCCTAACTGACCACAACAAATCATTAAAACTGCATCGGCCTGGGAATAATTCACAAAGAGGAAGAACCAAAATCCCTTTGTAAGGCTCTAAATATCATCAAGCTAGACTCCATGTAGAGTCTAGCTCTTGGTAACCCATTCTTTGAGCATGCTTTTAGGAGGAGTGTGACCAACAAAATAACCAATCAAGGTATGGTGCTCTAACCATTTGTATGCATCCTCAAACTCTTCAATGTTAAGTACAATATTAGGGTAGGAGGGATTACCTCAAAAAAATTTGGAAAAAAATTTCTCAATCATTTATTTAGAGGACGTACCATGAGCATCCATTGCATCAACTCTAGCCCTAGTAGAAATTACTAGGCTAAAGCTAGCCAGAGCCATTAAAAAACACTCATAATGATCCCACAATTAATGTCATATGACAAATGCAAAAGCAAAAGCAAATTTAAAAAAACACTTCATACAACATGCAAAAGCTTAAAGAATAAGATATTTTAAAATTACTATTTGTCAATTTCTTTGTAATGTTTGCTATTGTTAATTATTTTTTAGAAGGATATATTTTATGCAAAGTCAACTAAATTAAATAGTTCATGAAGTTTCCCAAATTCAATATAGAATAAAATAGGTGTAATCATATTTATTTAAACAATTTAATACAAGCATTTGGTGCATCAATTAGATTGCCCAATATTCTACATTATTATCTTTTGTCTATTCTAGCATAGGAAGACCAAACTATTACTTGAAGCTTTGTACACCTACACATTCTTGGCACTAACTAAATAGCTGATATATTCGTCGACTCATAGTCAATGTCATTACTTTGCTAGTTATGTGTTTGAAATAAAGTGTACTTGGTATGTATAATAGTCTATGTCTCCCTCTATCAATGTACACATTGATAGGCTCATAATGAACACATTACATTTATTTTATTATAAAACAAGGAAAATTTTTATTAAAATGAAATATAATTAATTTTATTCATAGAAAATTAAAGAACTTTTCTAATATAAGAGTAAAAATTAAAATTAATAAATATCATTTAGAAATATATTTGTACATGATAGATTGTGGATTTTTTAAACTATAATTTAATTTTTTTCATTGAATTTATATTAATATTTAAATTGTAAACTAATATTTGAGTATGTTAATTAAATTTCTAAATTAAATATTAAATATCAAAGTATATTTTGTAAATATTTATTATAAATTAATTTAAAATAAAATTTTCTATTTCAAATATTACACATAAAAAACTTCATAGTTTATTAAAGTCATCTACCAACATATATATAAGTTATTGATCAATATAATTATATCAAATTTCTAATCATTTAATCATCTCTATTTAGAATACTTATCAAGTTCGGCAATAATTATCGATTTGCACATAATGTAAATTCTCAAATGGATAACAAAGAGCTAAATATATATAATTTCCTGAACTAAAAGGGATGGCTACACTTTTTAGAGTCAAGCTAAAACATGGTTGTTGATCTCACATATCAACGTGACAGAGCCACATTTACTGATTTTCTCAGAATGAAGTAAGGCGATTTCAAATTTAATTCTCTTCTTAATTTCCATTGAATGCTACTTTACTAGTCAGAGTGTGGCTAAAAGCAAAACTGGTGTAGGGGCACCTCCCTCTATTAATTTTATATTGTTTAAATTCATCTCCAAAATTATTTATTTATTAAGTCATTGCAATCATAATGTGAAATGGTCTATTTATTATGTTATTGTAATCGGGATCATATGAAATTTGTAATGAAAATTCGAATATGGATAGGAAGGGACACAGGAAGGTAAACAGTTGTAACCATTTCAGGTTGTCTTTAAAAGAAAGTCATTATTGTAATAGTGAAGAGAGATCGACAGAGTGGTTAGAGGAATAATGAATAGGTTGTGAGAGGAAATTAGGCTCTCTGGTATTAACCAGAGAGCCGTTGATGTTTTGATGACTTTGACATTAAATGAAATATATTTTTATTAAATCTTTATGTTTCCTTCTATCGGCTTTTGATCTCTATCAAGAAGGTTATAACAGTGAGCATAAATCGGTTTCTCTCAATTGTTATTTGCAA
This sequence comes from Cupressus sempervirens, assembly GCA_028749045.1. Lineage (NCBI taxonomy): Eukaryota > Viridiplantae > Streptophyta > Pinopsida > Cupressales > Cupressaceae > Cupressus > Cupressus sempervirens. The sequence goes on from CM053784.1 coordinate 67,217,809, forward strand.
GAAATGTAAATGATTTGATTTGTTTTATATAAAAAGATAATGTGATAAACAGATTTGAAGATTACAATATGTCCTCTTCTCATTAGATTGGTATCAGAGCTCAGAAGATTCTAAGTGCGTACATGGAAGATGATATACACCAGGTAGTGTTGGGTTGTTTTGGATTCTTGTTTTGAGGTTTGTGGTTGCAGAATGGTGCTGGTTCATTCAATTGCAATGGGTGGACAGAAGATGTCTACCAAAGGATCATAGGAGATGATCCAGGGCCAAAGAGGATGGTCCTTTATGTGTCGCCAATAAACTAGGGAGAGAGGCATGATGGGACTCCTAGGTGAGGGACGGGAGGTTGTGATGTGGCATGGACGAGTGGATTGTGCAATGGCTAAGGCACCATTGGAGGTGACCAACATAACTCCATTGATAGGGTTCAGTTAAAAGAGATAAAGAAAGTAGAGGAGGCATTGAAGCAGTGATGGTGAAGAGGCACAGATTCTCATCAATGCATTTCCATGAGGTCATGGAAAACTTTGAAGTTTGGGAGTATGGTGCAGGGGCACCTCCTTCTATTAATTTTATATTGTTTAAATTCATCCCCGAAATGATTTATTTATTAATTCATTGGAACCATAATGTGAAATGGTCTATTTATTATGTTATTGTAATTGGGATCATATGAAATTTGTAATGAAAATCCGAATATGGATAGGAAGGGACACAGGAAGGTAAACAGTTCTAACTGTTTCAGGTTGTCTTTAAAAGAAAGACATTATTGTAATAGCGGAGATAGATTGACAGAGTGGTTAGAGGAATAAGGAATAGGTTGTGAGAGGAAATTGGGCTTTTTGGTTTTAACCAGAGAGCCATTGATGTTTTGTTGACTTTGACATTAAATGAAATGTATTTTTATTAAGTCTTTATGTTTCCTTATGTCGGCTTTTGATCTCTGTCAAGAAGGTTATAACAGTGAACATAAATTGGTTTTTCTCTATAGTTATTTGCAAGAAATGTAAATGATTTGTTTTATGTCATGACAGTCTGAAGGAATGGTAATGGAAATGGTTTTATATAAAAAGATATTGTGATAAACAGATTTGAAGATTACAATATGCCCTCTCCTCATCAGAAACTAAAATACGATTATTTTTATACGAACGGTCGTCCTATGCGGGTGCGGTGGATATTCACCGTTGGAATTGAAAGAAAGAAGTGACAAGTAAAATAGACTAGTTAGTGGTGGGAAAGTGGAGAAAAAGATTATGATGTGAACCAGAATACTAACTTTATACCGTGCCTTGGATTTTGGCAAAAAGCCAAAATAAGTGTGATGCGACGAACAGACCATTGGAGAGAAGGCCTTTTTGTTGAAAAGACAATAATGGAATCTCACATCTCAAAATAAGTGTGATGCGACGAACAGACCATAATGGAATCTCAGATGCAGCACAGGAAAATGTGATTGCCAAGCACGAAGTCGACGTTGATTAATAAAGCAAGACTAGGAATTTATGCGTTTAACATCAACTGCTTCTATTCAAGGAAAGCATAATCAGCTTTATATCATCTTCATTCCCATTTTATTTGCACGCCACGATGCAGAGAACAACTCTGAAAGTCCAGGGAATTTTGATGTTAATATTCAACGGAGGAAAGTTATCATAACGCATTATCCGAATTTACATGACGGAGACGCCTTGGGTATATTATGCCATATTACAGCAGTAATTGATTTGTATTTCCTGTCGAATGTCATGAACGTAGAAAGGTTTTCTAGGAAAAAAATTCTAATTATATTTGATTTACTGTGTTGATAATTTGTCTGCAGTTCAAGTGCCACGAAGGATTAATTTGACTGGTCAAATTGAGCAGATAACGAATTTATAGGAAGCTGAGGAGAATCCCACCAAGGAAGGCAGAATCCCGGAGCCATTCCCCACCATTTTCCAACTTCAAACTACATAAGTTTCCATATCTTCTCCTTCACTTGGACAATTTGAATAGATTTTCTCGCTTCCTAGATGGATGCGTGACATTGATTGTAAGAAAAAGTGATCTCATATTTGTTGTCATGGAAATACACATTTTTTAATAATAATAAAAAATTTGGTTATGATATGATTCTTTTTAATAATAATAATAAAAAATTGGGTTATGTTAAAAAACATATCGAAGTACTGATGGTTATTAATATGACTAGTAGTTGCACCCTTTTGTATGAATTACTATAATGAGTAGTTGCATGCTTTTGTGCATGCAATGAAGAGCAAATATAAATTTTGAACTTTTTTAATATTCAAATAAAAAAATTAATATTTTACTTTCCTAAAACATCTCATTTACAATTACACAAAAGATTATTAAATTTTTCAAAATTAATAGTAGTGCATATAAATATAGGAGACATCATAAACTACCATAATAAAATGAATAAAGTGAAATCTCGTGGTATTAAACCGATAGGCTTACTCCTCACTAGTTTTCTACCAGAATGTTAGGATTTCCCGATGTTATCACACATTGTAAAAACAAAAAGTGGCAAAAATCTTATGTTCCTATTTCTTTCTTTTTTTTGGTTTTTTTATGTGTGAGTAAGAAGGATATAAAAATAGGCATAGAGAGGTATACAGAGAGTGTGTGAGTTAGAGAGAGACATATTGATATAGAAATAGGTAGGGATAGTCATTTGTTAACCAACGACGAATCATATTAGTTAATATTTCAAATTGTGCTTACTCTTTTAAATTTAATAATAAGTTGATGTTCTATAAGAAATGACGGTGAGCGAGATAAAAAGACACATATAGAAATAATAACTAATATATAGAGAGAAATGGAGATAGGGGGTTATATAGGAGGGAAGAGAGATACATAAATAGCATGACAAAGATAACGAGATACATCGAAGATATAAAATTGACAAACTAGGTCTTTTAACACAAGTTGGAGATACCATCAATACAAAATGGAGATCAATCTCTCCAATATCAATTCAAGTTATATTATATGTCTTTAAATCTTAACTTTCTTTATTTTTCCCTATAACAAAAATGGTATTATTGCAATAATAGTATTTGCAAATGTTAGAGTGAGGTAAACATTACCACATCACAACATGTATACATATCCACTAGGAAGGAGCTTTAACCAAACTATTGAACACCTTCAATAATGGTTCAAGATCCTATGACAATTTAAAGGACCTTATGTTATAAAAGAAAAACAACCTAACAAATACAATGACACCCATCACATATATTGTCATGTATCTGACAAATGGGGTCATTAATTTCCCCCTCATAACCCTAAAAAAAATTCATTTTACTTTATTTTTACATTCTTGAAAATATTTTCCCATTCGGTTGGATCATGAACTCTACCTATAGACATTCTTTCTCTGACAATAGTGTCTCTACCAACATTCTGCAAAAAGAGGGGTAAAAATTTATTAAGACAGAAAGGAATACAACAAGGAGAGCTCAACAAGGAGCTGGATCCTGAGCAACAAGATCATCAAATTCTTGCACCATCTCAAAGGACAGTTGCCCCCTATCCCTAATATTCCAACCCGGATCATGACTAGAAGCCCATTTGGCTAAACAATCAGCAGGTCTATTCCATTCTCGCGGAATATACTTGAACCTAATGAACATTCATCATTTCAATTTTTTGATAATAATTGTTCTACTAATTTGTATTTATGGTTTCTTGTTTGTTTTAATTATTATTTTTGTATTGAATTGAGGGTTCAAGTGAATCCACCTATTTTTACTACTATACTATCAAATTATTACATAGCAATAGGTTTAACAATTCAACAATAATTTTTTATTTTTTTTAAAAAAAAACTTTAATTACATACTCTTTAATCACCTATATAAGAACTAACAAACTTTCTAATAATCAAGCTAGCATTGATTCTATAAGAAGCTATCTACTCATTAGAGAAGTCAAATTATCATCCAAAGTAAAATCAATAGGCAAGATTGGATTTGCCTAGGTCTTTGAGAAATACTCCAAAATGAAAAGTAATCTATATATGGTTATACAGAGGAACTAAAATTTTATACCAAATTTTTTATTGAAATAAAAAAATTTAATTATAATATAAATCATAGTAATTACCATTCAAGAAAATACAAGACTATCGACTTAACTCTTGCACTTTTCAAAAGTGCAAGTGCTAGTTATTATTATTACTATGTTTTGGATCATTTGCTAAAATCATTTAGTCTTTAGAATATATTGATTTAATTTAGATTGTGTGATTTGTCAAAATAAAAATTATGAAAAGTACTTTTTTAAAATTTGTAATTGAATAATTTTGGATGAATAAAATGTATAGATGACACTCTTTTTTATTGAGTAATTTTGGGTGAATACAATTATGGACATCATTAATTTTAATAAATATTTTTTCCTCATTTTTCTACAATTATTATATTTACAAGAAAATAGCTTCAATATATTCTAAATTTTAAATGATCAACTTAGACTAGTATTTTATTTTAAATATTTCATGGTGATACATTTCATTTTAGAATCATTTGCTAAGTTTGATCCCAAAAAATATGAAGTAAAAAATTAAGTATTTTTTAGTTTTAAAATTATTTGCTAATTTTAGTCTATCATATTCACTTAATTAATAAATAATTTAATGTTTAAAAAACAATAAAAAGTAAAATATTATATATTATTAATAAAATTACTTAAAATCATTAATCCACTTGTAAATATTAAATGTAAAATTAAAGTGTAACAATCTAGAAAACAACGTTAGTTTTTTAGTTTAGAATCATGTAGTAAAATTATTCCATTTTAATACATATTGAATTCATTTAGATTGAGTCATTTGAGAAGAACAAAAACTATGGAAAATACTATTTTTAATTAAGTAATTTTGGATGAATAAAATACATCATTAATTTCTAAAATTAATTATATTCATTAAATTATTTTATACTATTTAATTTCAATTTCTATGAAATTTCAAAAAAATGATGATTTTAAAACATGTTAAATTTTCTATACCTTTGTATATGTTCATAGAGAATGAAAGAATTTAGATAAATAAAAATTATAGACATCTCTATTTTTTATTAAATAATTTTAGATGGCTAAACATATATTTATGATTCTTCTCACAAGAAAATACCTTTAACATATTTTCTATTTAAAATGATCAACTCATAGCACTATTAAAAAAAAAAAAAAAAAATTCATGATATTGTATACAAGCTAATATGAAATGAATATTAACAAGGACGCAAAGTGTCAAAGTTCGTACCTAAGTATAGTTTTTGAATATGACAAGTAGTAATGTAGATAGTATTTTATACATTGAATATGCAATAGGATAAAGCATGTGATACAATTTTTCATTGTATTTCAACACTACTTTGCATTGGCAAAGCATCTACTCAATCATGTTATACAACTTGATAGAGAAAAAGTATGTCTCATAGCATATCAATGCATATACATTATTTCATTATACATATATGACATCAAGAGTGTACTTGGATATGAGACTCATACATATACATTATTTGATTACATGTCTTACTTTATATTGATTGGTATCTTTTGTAATTACCATTAATTATAGCTTGATATGTCATTATAGCTATCCATGATACCTACAAATTCCATTTTGTGCATGTTGGTATATTGTATTTATGTCTCATAATAACTTGCTTTTCATATTTTATATAAATGCTAATTTGTGACTAGTCATATTTACCTTTTGTTGTGAGCAATTGTTCAATCTCCATTTGTCACAACATGATTAATGGCATTGTCCTAGTTCAATGTGAACTGACCTTTCATATTGAAATCTCGAAGGATAAAGATGAACTTTGATTTATCCTTGTGTAGTCCTCAACTTTTGTGTCTTTTAGGTTTGGTAGTAGTTGTTCAACAATGGACTTGTCTATTGAACACTAGATGATTTGTTTGTTTTTAGTTGTGATTATAGTCTTTAGGTATAATGAATATACATATGAAACCTCTTGATTGCATCTATTGCAATAAGTTATTTTGTCTTCTAGCATTCCATAATCTTCAATTTTTAAGTTGCATTGGGAAAAAAATGCATGAAATGGATTTGTGAATGAGTTGGCTACTTTGAGAACCCCAACAACCTACAAGATATGTTTTGATATTGATGTAGCTTGTGTATGAATTAATTAGTAGTTGAAGTGTTGAATTATCTGAGTTTGCTTACCTGTAGTGTTGTTTGAAGCAATGCATTCAAGGCATCTAGTGTTCTCTTGTTTTTTAGTGTAAAGATGTATGTAGCAACCCCTGTGCGAAATGTTATGTACATGTCATTCTGTCATAAAATGTTTCTAAACAACATTGTAGGAGTCCCACCTCTTTGTAATTGGATTGGTATTTGCATGGATTCTTCTTGGAATACAGAGTTGATTTGGAATTAGTCATTGACAAGATATCTTTATTTTCTACATTTAAAACTCTATACTCAATAGAAACATGACTACTGTACATATTGCATAGAAAGAAGACATTTTTAGTGTTTTTTTAACCTATACTATGTCATCATCATTGTTTCCATCTTTTATGTCAATAACATTTTGGGAGCTTTTTTGACATCCTATAACTATTAGCACACCTATTGTAACAATGACCTAGGTGCTTGTGCTTATGAGTAGTTGTTTGATTGTGGTGCTTGGTATGAATTTTTATTCTTGGCAAAGTCACGGTACAGTTTGAATTGTGCTTGAATATTGGAGCTTCAAGATGCAATTGAAATCTCTGTGGTCATAGGTTGTTTTGTATCCTATTTGAAATCCTAACACTATAATGGATGGTCCTGGAACTATCTTTTTTTTGTACTCTTACATGAGGTTCCCTATCACACTTAAAGTTATTGTCATTTCTCCTTTAAAGTCTGTCAAGTCTGCATGTAGCACCTCTCACATATTGTTGTCTCTATCCAATGTTGCTATATATATGAAAAGTATGTCTCCTTCTTTTCTTTCTTTCAAGTCCTCAATTGATATTGCATTGGGGTTTCCTATTTTAGACTTGCACAAAGTATTATGGTGTTAGTTTAGCATTGTACTGGTTTGATATTTAACATTTCTTCAAATACTAGAAATTCATGTATTGATCGATCATTTTTCATGTGAGAATTCATGTTATTGGAGATGAGAAAAACTTGGTACCTTTTTATTCTTTGCTCTTGCTTGACATGTGTTCCCTTTCCTATTCTTTTACTTCCTTCCATTATTGTGCTGCACAAAAATGTAGAACATTGAAATATATATTGTTTATATAGAGTTATTATTTTTGATACATAAAAGTCTTTGGTGTAAGATTTATTTTCATTATTGTATGTGTTCTTTTATTTAATTTTGTGTTTGGTTGTCTATGTATTAGCAATCTAGAGTGGAGTATGGAACCTTATGAATGTGGCAAGGTGGTCAATCCAATATGCTTCTGCTTTGTTAAAACAACATATATTACTTGAGTTTGTCCAAATGTGATCAATTGATGGGTTGTATATATTTTTTGTTTTTTCTATGATGTAATTCATGTTGTGTTCTTGCATATACTTTTCAAGATTTTCTTTCCTAGAATTTCTTGTTGACATATCAATATTCAAATCGCCTACAATGTATAGATTAGTCATTGGTTTGACATATGTGGTGACATGTTGAATAATAATGGCATATTCTTTAATGAGTGTGTTAAGTCTTCCATAAAGGTTACATGTATTTAGTTCATTTCTTTTGATCAAAGTTTTTATTGTAATAGATTCTATATTTGTTGCATTGTATTGCTTTATCTTTGAAATGACTAGATATTTGTTGGCTAGTGTCATTATACCATGTATGTGGCAGGCATTAAAGTTGCTGAAATGTTGGAATTGGTCATTTATTTTAGGGATTTGCACGTGTGCTTCTTGAATGCAGATGATGTTAGATGACATTATATCATATTCATTACCTACATCATTTATGTGAGGCCTTACACTATGTGTGTTTAGTGTGCATAATAGCACAGATGGTGTGTTATGAGAACATGTATCATCATTCTTGAATTTTCATTTTGCACTTGATTATAGGCAGGACATTTCAAGATGTATTCTCTCTTTGATTTTAAAATTTTTTGATATTAGAGGTTTTAACAGGAATAATGAGTCAGTTGTTTTAGTTTGTGATAGTGTTATGTATGTTAATCCATGTTGTCTCACACCTATGGGGTCAAAATTCATTGCCTCCATTGCAAGCCCTCTTGACTTGTGTATTGGTCTTGCACATGCTATTTATATAGGTAATTTCTTTCATACAATAATTTGATTTCTAATCAATCCTTTTTGCATAGGTCGAATAATGTGTAGTATCGATACCTAGTCATTTTCAATTTTTTCTGTATAGCATTGCACGAGTTTCTTGCGTTGTTGCTATCCAATTGTATGGTCATTAAATCTTATCCAAACTATGTCAAAATAAATATATTTAATGTATGCTTTGAATATGTAATTTGATCCATTTACTAGATCATCTTTTGTGTTGTAGTTTCCTACATATAGTTCTACCAGAATATTTGGTTTGAGATGAATTTGATGTGGGATTGAAATTTTTTGTGTGTGTACACGTAATGCACTATTATTTTTATCATGTTTGTCAATGGCATTGAGGACGGTCATTTCACCAAGAACTATTTCAAGCATTTTTATACTATGAGCATCGATATCAATTCTTCTATGGAAATGGAATGGTAGTGTTGGGTCTAATGGTGGTTTACTCATGCATTGTTCATTGATATAGTGTAGATCTTCATTTGTTTGCATGCCTATTCATATTTTGTTGAGAACATTAATGAATTCATCCTTTTCCCTTACTGTACATGTTAACAAATAACTTTTAACATTGTCTATCTAGAAATTGTAAGGCATCAATTTTGACATAGTTGATTTATTTTCAAATACAATTGCATCAAGTACTAGTTGTGCTTGGTATAAGTCTTTGCAGAAAATTATATCGACATTTCCAAAGTATAAAGTAGGCATTTTCTATCTCATAGAATCATTTTTCAATGTAATGTAGGAATTTGGCACCAAATAATGATATCTAATCAATTAGAAGTACATGTAATCGATGATAGTGCTTTGACATTGCATGTAGTATGTTGCTATTAAGTGGCAAGAAGTCAGATGTGATAAAAGGCATGTGGAATGCTGAATGTAATGTGACTCTACCTATGTTGTGTGCTACTTTTCCTATGTAAGCAGTTATTAGGCCCTTTGGTTTGTTGGGATCACTATCAATGTACTTATTATAGATCCAAAAGTTTTCTTAGAATATAACTTTTGTTATAGTTGAAGTCTTTTCACTTCTAGCTCTGCTTGTCAAGAACATATGCAATGGGTTCTTGTTGTCTTTAATTTATTTTTTTAACAATATCTTTGACGATTGCTTGTTTTTCTCTATTTAGCATTTGCCTCAATTTTTAGTACTCATTGTTGTCCATAATTTGTGCATGGTGGCTGATTTCAAATATTTTATAACGTATTTCACTTTGTATCTTGTGTACCTTGTGTTGGATGTCTTTTTGTATATCATGTTGTTTAATTTTCCTGTGTTTGTTGACTGTGAGGGTTTGGCCATCCATGCCATCATTTTTAGTATATAGATTCTTGATTGCTTTTTCCATGTCACCCCGTGTAGGAGTTGTGTTATGATTAAGCTTTGTTTGATTTGTTATGATTATTTTATAATAGTATAAATGTGTTTGTTCCTATGATGCAAAACATTGTTTCAATGTGCTCTTATTGACTATACATGGCACGTAGAGTATTAGTTGTTCTCTATAATAGTTTTCTAGGTCCGTATAATTTTTGAAGTTGATAAATCATATTATACTTGGTTTCTCTTTTTATGTGTATTTTGTGCCCTTTTTTCTATACTCAAAGACAAATTCTGTAAGACATATCTCATGAATGATTGGAGGTTGAGTTAAATAGTATTCCACTCAGGATTTAGAGAGGACATTTTTTGACTCATCAAGTTCTTTAAGTAATTTATTATTGCATTTGAGTATAAATGTACAAATGTGATCATCTCTTGTGTCTATGAATATGCACTTTCTTGAGCTATGATTTAGTGGCAGTGATAGAACTATGTGTGTAGCTTGTTGTGATGACATTTGTTGTAAATTTAGCACTACATTTCCTAGCTTTATTATCATTTGTATTTCATCAATACTATCTTGTTGGTGGTCATTGCATATTCTTTTTAATATATTTGTCATTGTTTTTTTCACTTTGTCATGTATGAGCTACAATAAATTACTACAACATATGCATTCAGTACAAATTGTACATTAGTATTGGCTCTCCATAGTTGTAGAATTTTCTTCGCAAAGTTATTGTTCCAAATTTTTGATGGCTTTTTTGGCAAGAAGAGCATTAATCATTTTAGAGTTGATCTTAGAGCTAAGATATATATACTTCATCACTGGTTCCAACTTCATCTAAGAATATTTGAAGTGTGTATGATAGGTCATAGTTTTCCTTTTCTAATTTTGCAAAGATACTTGTTGTTTTTAAACTTACTGCTTCATTCTTCTCTAACAACAGTTCAAGTATTAGTATCCTTTGGAGGGGTGGAAAAGGAAAATTGTATTTGCATGATATCTCTCTTAGTCTTCTACATTGCTTTGTGTGGTGGTGCTTGTGAATTGTGCAAAAACTAGGCTTTATATGTTCAGTTGTATAAGTAATGTACTTCTCGATAAAGTCTATGATGGATGTATTGCTATCCATTCCATATATTTGTGCATTTTTTACCTAGAGTAGGAAATGATCATGTTCATTTCCTCGATTCAGGAATTTAGTTACTGAGAAGTAATCTACAACATTTCCAAAGAATGATTCATTAGTTAAAATTTATTTTTTCATTGCATCTATTATGTGCCTATAGTATCATGCACAAGTGACTATGTCTTTCTTTATTAGAATGATTTTTTCACCTTTTATTTCATACTCTTGTTGTTGTTGAATTTTTGACTAGTGTACATTGTGCAATTGTTCGAGTATACTTCATAGTGAATCCCAATTTTGTTTTGTATTAGTGAAAGTAACAAAATATGTTGGAAGCCCTAGTTGGCATATCAATTGTTCTTAAGTTGGTGTATGTAGTTTGGAGATATTCTTATTTTTTTGAAATCAACGTATCTAATGTCTGATTTGAGAATTCTCTCCAAGTTGGGTTTTTGCTTAACATATTTTGCTTGCAAATTGTGTCCTTTCAATTGTCCCTTTTGTATTCTTATCGACATGGTGGAAAGTACCTTTTGCACCAATATCTTGATAGTCTTGAAGAAGATATTTGTTGTGTGGTATGCAAAGTACCCTTTTGATTGCAAGAGTTCTCATTGTAAAATCTTATGGTAAGAAAATATTTGAATGATGTTTTCATAATGCGGTTTTCCAAAGAATAATGTGGGAGAATTTATTTCCTTAGCATATCTTTCTTTGAATATTACAATTGGATGATGCTCTTGTGTAGGTGTGATGTCAATTATCTTATCTTGCAATTTATGTATGGATCTAGATTCGGTGAATCCATATACCAAAGTTTCTTACGACTCATTATGTTCTTCATCATTATCTATATATGTTGCATTTTCACTAATTGTAAAGGATGTTTCATCTTCAAAACTTGCATATGTCATTTCATTATCAACATTAATCTCAAGAGCTTCTTTCCAATTATTTTTTATTTTAACATTTTCCATTATGTATAGTGGTGTACTTGTGAGTTTTGAGAGTTCTTGCATCACTACATTTGGCCACACTATTCCTATTTGAAATGTATTTTTGTATTCTAGGCACCTTTTGAGAGTAATGACAATAGTTGTTGTGCTATTGCTTGCTTGTGGTAGTGCATTTTGTATGATATTCATATTCACAGGAACATTGATAATAGAACCTGTCAGTCCCACTTGTGATCTTTTGTATCCTAGTTCCCATATTTAAGTAAATACAATTCTCATTGACACTAGTCATTCTTCCAGTTGTGACAGGATTGGCACATCTTGTATCGGTTCATTAGTTCTAATTTTTTTGGTGTACTATATGTTGGGAGTTTGAATTGTTTCAATGTAAGAAAAAATACTCGACAAATGAAATTATTCAGTGCTTCATATTTTATTTGTGTTAGAGTATAATAGTTTTTCTTTTCCTTTTGTTTCATTAGTCTAATCTCTTTCATGAAACACAATATTTGACAAATTGGGCAATCTAATCTCTATTGGTGACAATCTAGTTTTTGTTTTTTTAGTAGATGACATTGTCTTGTGTCATGCCCAAAATATATGGGCAAAACACACAACAATTTTTTTTCTTAAAGTTAAAAATTAAACTACTCTACATTTGAAATGTTTGTGTTCAAAGTTAAAGTATAGGTTCTCTACATTACATCTTAAGTTAACAATCTAGAGGAGGAATAAATGGTTAAATTCAAACTCTCGATATCAATTTGATATAGGCACTTGTTTCATTATTGCATTTCTTTTTTTAACAAAATTATAATTAAAATTATTGGATAACCATTTAACAATCCAATTCTTAAATAATTAGAAGGTTTGACACCCTATCACTTTTATTCAATTTTTTTAAAAAAAACTAACTCAACATGAAAAGCGATCCCTTCAACTCTAAGCTTTAATATAACTACACAAACAAATTCCAATTTTATTTGAAACATAATTACTTTCAAATCTACAATCTATTTTAAAAATAAAACTTTATATAATAATAATAATGGTACTAAAAATTAATAGAATTTAAAATAATAATTAGAATATTCCATTCCTGACTTATAAAATAATTTTCAACAATAATTTAATCAATGTTTACAAACATTGAAATTTAAATTACAATTATAAAAATGATTAAATAAACAAGACTAAATTTAAAGGTTATTTTAAATAACTAACTACTTTTAAAATACACTCAATTGAATTAAAACAACTTACCAAAAAATTAAATTAACAATGATACCATTAACAATACTAACATTACTTGAATCTAAACTATCTTAAGTCTAACTAAATTAAATTTAAAATCAACATAATACTGAACTAACTTAATTTAATACTGATAAAACAACTTAAATAAATAAAATAACAATAAAACTAAACCTAACATTAAAATTTACTAACATTCTAGCTTGAGTGAATTTTAAAACTAATTGTAAAATAAACTTTTAAATAATATAAAAACTAAATTGAAATTACTAACTAAAATATGAACTAACCTTTTTTTTTCTTTTTTTTTTTAAGATGAAAATCTAAAAAGAAAACTTAATTTACATTATCACTAAACTAATCCTAAATTTACCTCTAAAACTTTCATTACCTTCTAAACTAATACTAAACTTAAACCAACTAATTTTAATATAACTAACTATCATAATAAACTAAAACCAATTTTATTAAAAACTAACTACCAAACCCCTTAAACTCTATCCTATACACCTAAACCCATAAATTTTTGTTTTGTTTTAAACTACTTACTAAACTAAACTAAGTTATAACAAAAACATTGACTAACACTTAATCAAAAATAACAATTCTATCATACTAACCTCAATAACATACAAATCTAAAGCTTTGTTTAAAAACTAAACTAACCCTATAATACCCCAACCCCCACCTAAACATCTACTCTAGCAAGTGGGAATAACACACTTCCCAAGCTTGGGCATTTCCCAAGCCCATGTCCAAGTGGGAAAGATCAGCACGAAAACCCATGTCAACACCCTGCATGATGACTAGGAAACAAGCGCATGGAAGAAAGGTGAGCTGGTAATAAGGTTTTAACATTGATTAGACTTGCTTCAAGACCTACCCACTTTACCAAACACTGCACAATCCATAAAGAAGTCAGACTACCACCTCATCTTGTCCCAAGTGCGGAAGAGAAAAAGGGATTACGTGGGAGTCAAAAGGTAAGATTTGATTGCTTCCCCCCCCAATACCACCAAGGACATAGCATGCTGACCCAGGCGCCATGGAAAGTGCACAGTCTAAGGAGGATAAAAAGGTAAGCAGTCCAATTAACAAAGATTTCAAAAATTAAATGGCACATTTGCTAGCACTTACTCAAACTGCCCACCTGCCATTCACAGGTACTATCTGCCAACACAGACCCTTCCACCAAAAGGAACTCTAAAACATTTAATGCCATCCCAAGAAGGAAGAGACTGTGCGTAGGGGGATGGGAGAAAAATTAATGACAAAAAGTTTTATGGGTAGATTCTAGGATATTTAGATTATTATAAAGTATCTCTTTTATTTTATTTTTATTTTTAAATTTAAACTTAAATTAAATCATCTATTAAAGAATATTCTTTGTTGTCACATGAGACCAATTAGTTTGCTTGCCCATACAAAATCTAGAGAGCAAAATGCGCCTATAGGTGCATTTTTGTCAAGCCAATTTTTTTTCTAAGTGTTGAATGAATTTTTGAAGTGTGAAAATTTTCTCTAACTATCTAGTTTTCTTTTGAGAGAGATATATTTTTTTTTTCTTCTCTCTTTTTTTTGTTGAATTCCCAAAAGTGTTTATTTTTAATCAAGGGGATATATATACATATATTTGTGTCAACATCCTTTTTGAATATAATGAGGTATATGTATATTTTCGTGTCTAATTGGTTTTGCCACTTACATAGTTTATCAAGGAAGGTGGCAAACTTCTTTTCCTCACTTTATGATTATTTACTTACTCCTAATGCATATAACATTGAATTGAAAAATTTCAATGTATCCAATTACCTTTCCTTAACATGAATAAACTTAAACATTGCATAATTGGACATCATCATGTGATCCATTCCACATATCACATATCCATAAATTGAAGTAACATAAGATACAATGCAAGGGGTTTCTAAATCTTTTGTCTCTTTCTCTATTATTCAACCTAGTTCAAGGCTCCATCAGGAAAGAACCAGTAAGAAAACCCGATGTCTTTCCCAAATACATCAAAGTTTAAAATACAATTTTACATAATGTTACAATTCAATTGAATTCTCTTCTAGGGCTTTCACAAGAGATCTTTACCAATTTCTTCAATGTGTCAAGGGAACCATGGGAAAGACAAGAACCAACATGGAAGTTAAAAAACATACTAAGATGAACAATTCAAGCATGCACCCCAAATTGGTTTTACACAATAGGTCCAAGCATAGAACCTGACTAGGGGGGAGGTGGATTTTTCCAATGGGAGACATAAATCACCATATCATAACATAGCCCTTTTGAGGCTAAAACATCAAGAACTTCTGTTCTTCAACAACGACCTTTCAAGGCTATTACCACAAGGATTTTTCATTCCTTTCCATATCAAGAATTCACAATATCAACAAGGTATATGATGACAAGTAGGGGCCCATAAACCCTACCCTCTTTCCCTCCTCTCACCATGAGAGGAGACTCTACACCATTGAGGTCTAACTAAGGCCCTTCCCTCATACATGGCCACTTCTTCCCTATCCAAGGGTGAGTAATGCCAAAAAAATCCCCATGAAATCCCCTCAAAACAAAACATCAAGACAAGCATAAGAATAACATCAAGAACAAGTTAAAATCCCTCCAAATCAATCTCAAGACACAAGCAAGCAAAACAAAGAACAACACAATGTCTTATGCATGATTCAAGCATGAACAACATGAAGAACAAATTCAAAAGAGTGAATAATGCCTATCTTCACAAAAAGTTATGGTAAAATAGTAAGTTGAGAAGAGCTTCTCCTTCCTTTCCTTCAATCTTCAACTTCTCTCTAAAAACTAGAGATTCGGTAAGAACCCCAAAAATACTCCAAAATGCCTCTAAGTATGATCCTTAACTCAACTAGACTTCAAGCAAACTCAAGATGTAGTTTGTGTCACCAACACAAGTAAAGAGACAATCAATTTTCGCAATCAACCAAAAGTAAGGTTTTTGAGTGGCCCTAAAAGTCAAACAAAGAGGCTAAGAGGGTGGAAAGTACTCCCCACCCATACCCTTACCCCTAGGGCACTTAAATTTAATGTTTTTAGGCCTTAAAGACTTAATAGGAACAATTAAAAGCTAGGAAAAAAGTAAGACCAATTAACAACCTTCAAAGAAAGACAATGCGAAGATAGCACAAATTAACAAGGGGTCTAGTTCTGTCTGTCCATTAGGTTTCTCGACTAATTATCCTGCACACTCATTGCACACATTAGTAGGTTCAAGAAATCACATGCATTATGTAATTTACGTATCAGACAAATCATATAAATTAAAACATCCATTTTTCTAATAATTAATTGTTTATCTAATTCTACTCATAATTTTGACTGTTAAAATTGCATAATCAAAGTGTTAGTTTTGCATTCATTTACTTCATCATCATACATGTCCATAAAGCATTAAATGACAAGGTCAAATATCTGAAAGTAAAGCATCACACATCATAAATAGCATAATAATGTTTAGTGCATCAAATAATGTTCTGACATATCGAGTCATAAGTATCAAAATAATAAGGTATCAACTATGTTACAAAGGGTCAGGGTGAGGCCTCACATCTTGCCTCTTTTTTTTGTTCTTTAGATTCTAGATGTGCATGTTAACTTATTTTGAGTGTTCTTGCTCTAATTAGCATCATTCGTTATATTTTTTGTGTATCTATATGAAATTTCTTAAGATGACATAGTCAAAATGCATCTATTGTACTTTTTTAGTATTACTTGGTGAATCTCTGATAAATCTCTTGAGGTGACATAGTCGAAGTACATTATTTCTACTAGGGTTTTCTAGTTTGATATTTTTAATGTGCACCTTGTCAAGTCTTATATTATTTTTATTTGCAACTTCTACAATGTGTTGTGCATTATGCTCTTTTATAAATCTCTTTAGTTTTTTGTATCACATATGTGCTCAATGAATGACTTCTTTTGACTGTAATCTCAATAGTGGTTCAAAGTAACCAGTAATAGGATTTGTATCATGAAAGAGAATTGAGTATGCCTCTTCTTGTATTGATTCATTGAAATGCAAGTATTTTCTTCTTGTTGTCATTGACCAAATGTATATTTTTATTTTTAACCACTTGGATAACCAATGAATGCAAAATATATCTCCCCATAGTCTAACTTCTCCATTGTGTATGTTTTGTTTTGTAGAAAGTTGCATTCTACACAAATATGTTTCTTGATCATGTACTTGATGTAGTTCATATAGAGTTTGTGGATGAAGTTTTGTACTATATGAATGCAATGCTTCTGATTCACCTTCTTGTTTGCATTGTAAGAAGTAATCAATGGTCCTGTTTCTTAGCTCAAGTGATGTATATCTATAATTTAGTAGAAATTTCAAGGAGTCAAATAAGCAGTCTCAGGTGTTGTACTTGAATATTGGTACTTTTCATAGTCCTTCATTCTCTAGGACAATATCAATACTACAAGTTCTATCTTGACCTATTGGCTTACAATGCTCTAGGTCTATAATTTCTATTTCATTTTGTATCATTTTATGTTTTAGGAAGGACTAGTGCCACTTTGGCTTTCTTGTGACTTGTATACTTGTGCAATGTTTCTTTTCTACATGTGGATATTTCTTTCTTGCATGACAACATGTATCTTTTCAATACACTACTTTTAGTCATCTTGGATTATTTACTTTGGTTTTTCTATTCTTTAAAATTAGACTTGTCATAAGAAACTATACTATACATTGCAATATTTAGTCCCATATATTTACAAGTATCTAGTATGGCACAATTCAACTTTCATAGAATAATTTAGATTTGAACTATGATTGTCATGAAAACACAAGTGTACTTCAACATTCCGCAGTACAAAAAATTATACTTCTTATCTCTTCCACTATCGCATATTAGAAAAAGATATATTATGATATTAGACTAAAAGACACATAACATGTTGCATCATTAGAATTGATTGCTGAAATGTTCAAAAAATAAAATGCTAATAGAAAACACAAGTAGCAAATACGAAAAATAATACTTCTCTTGTTCTTTGGTCATATCTCCATGTTACTTTTATGCTTTTTTCACCTTTCCTCTTCACATCACCACCAGAATATTAAATAGTCATCGATGAAATATTCAAAAAGATAAATGCTAATAAAAAACACAAGTAGCAAATACAAAAATTACTACTATTATTTTCTCTAATCATGTATCCATGTTATCTTTATGCTTTTTTCACCTACTCTTCACATCTCCACATCAAATATGATATGCTAACTATGCAATCAAGCAATAGAAATAATGTTCAGATTGCTTTATGTTTATACCATTTGAATCTCAAATTAAATGGTGAAGCTCAAAAAAATTATTATCACTTGGACCATGACATTCAAGACTTGTATATTCTGATGTCACATGGAAACTAGAGAAGTCAAATGTGCCATTGGTAACACCATGCATGTCTATATTGTTAGGATTAGTAGCAAGATTGTTTAGAAATGAAGAAACATTTTCATTAGAAACATTACTAGCACATTTTTCTATAATTGGATCCATGTTGAGAATTCTAGAATTCCATTTTTCTTGAGACAGGTACATGGGGAAAACATCTTGTTGCAATAGTTGCAATGAGCATGAGTTTATCAAATTTGAGGGATGTATATTCTAATAACTCATTTCAAAATTGGGTAGTCTAATTGCACTAGTATAAGTTGATTCAGATAATGGATAGTGATTTTTTGTGTCACTTTCTAAAGAATACATGTTATCTATGCTAGTAGCATATATGGAATTTATATGTTCTTTCCATGAAAGATCTTGTACTAGATTTCTATGAAAACTTTCATGGATGTTAGATTTCATGTGCATCATAGTTAGAAAGTGTTGGTTCTTAGTGATAGGTATTCTATGACCAAAAAGATCATTTGTATAGACCATTGACATTGGACTATTTCTTTATGTTTCTATTGGACATCGTTCAACATGAAGGCTCAATCCAAGTTGATCTTTCTCTAAGTGAGAGATTCTTTTTGTTTCATGTATCTCTGTATCTGGACACATAATATTTGTAATGGATTTGTATCCTTTGAAGGATATTATAGCCAGGTCATATGCAATAGCAGCTTCCTCTTTGGTATCAAATGTTCCTAGACATTTTTACTTTTGTTGTATAGGATTCCACACTTGTGCAACATAACAACCACTTGAAAATTTCCAAACACCTCGATATGACTTTTCTTTTGGATAGATTCTAGATCCATTGCAAAATGACATATGTCCTTTGATTTCTTCAACTTTTTTAGAATGTTATTGCAATTCAAACAACTTCATGAATTTTGTTTTCTTCCTATTTGATCTCATTATAGTTGACATTTGAGTGCTTTGCACATTACAAGGTTGATGTTAGAAATGGAAAAAGAAATCTCTAAATAAGCAATACCAGGAAAGAATCTAAGTGAGTAAATGCATGAAAAGATATTACCATAAAATAGGAGAGAGAAAGCTTCGAGCTCCAACACCATGAGACAAGATATTTGGAAAGGGGAAAGCAAAGAAAACCCCTTGTGACATTATGAATGAGGCATGAAAAGCCTAAGAAGAAAGAGAGAGAGAGATAGAGAGCAATGCTCATACAATAATTGAGAAGAGGAAGAAACCTCATTGTTAAATGAGAGAAGAGGGTCATTTCTTAAATAGAGATGAGAGAGAGGAGTTGGAATGTAACTCCCATGTCTATGAATGCCACCATTCATAAGTGTGTGATGCCAAGTGTGAGATTCCTCTTAAGGAGGAATAATCTAAAATTAGAAATTACAATATATATTTGTCCTCACATATTCCACTAGATGACAAAATAAGATGTAGTGGAAAAAGGACAAAAAATAAATATATTAGGATACCTTGGCTTATATCCTAATATATTACAACAATAAAGAAAGGAGTTCTAACCTTGGTTTATAAATACACCAAGGAAAGATTACAACTTCTAACACCCCCCTTTAATCTTTACTTGGGGTAATTACATCAAAGGGTATTAAACCCAAATTTACAAAAATCTGCAACTTAATCTTCAATATGAAGTAATTTGGTTGTCTTCAAGCCATATGGAACATTTGTAGATCCAAGAGAAGTACATGAGTCCTTTGAATGTGATCAAGTGGAAGCATAGACACCTCTTCATATGTGTAAAATGAAGAAGGTTCCTTGATGGATCACCTGAAAAAAAAAACAACAAGGCAACTATCCACAAGTAGAATGCCATCATATATGCAAATTTAAAATCCTTTTGAATAAGGATAATAAAACTCTCATAGAGAAACAATGAGTAAAACATGTTACCACAAAAAAATGGAGATGACCTGATATCAAGATAAAGTATATGCTCAAAAATTGTCAACAAGGACAAATTGAGTAAAAAGCTTGATCAATGTTCTCATGAAAAGTATATGATACTAATGCACAAATGACCATAGACAAGGCCAACTAATGAAACATGCATCAACATTGCATCAATCATGTGGATATAGACAGTCCACTTAATGAATCATCCCACTGCAAGCTAATGGGCCGCAACACCATAATTTGCCTGACTCATGATTTAAGCAATAAAGTATGCAGATCGTTATCACATTAATATATGAAAATAAAGTAAAAGAGAGACATGTTGATTAAAGTAGAATTATCATGATTTTTAAGGAAACTCAAACGAATGGATTATGAGGATTTAACAACATATTGCCTTCAAATTGGATCAAATCACCCGAATTTGGAGGGAAAACTCCAATAGTAGTAACCTCCTCATTGAGGAACAAAATGGAACAACATGGAGGGAAAATCCATAAAAATATTATCCTATCAAAATGGAATAGATAGGATCAAACGGAGGGAAACTCCATATAAAATGAGTGCATACCAATATAGGATGGAGGGATACTCCATGGGCCAGATAAGAAAACTATGTATCAGTTATACTGAGGGGACCTACATAGTTAACCTTGAAAAAATATTAAGCTCCCTATGCAACTCAAAAAATATCATATAAATCATGTAGATCAATGGTATAAAACCATAAAGTGCCAACATGGGCATAGAACAATGCTATAAAAGCATAAAACTACAACCATGTGCAGATAGATCAATAAAATCAAATCATTAAATAATGAAGGCAATAGTGTAAGATTACTCATAATCCAATTAAGAATTAAGTAAAATGATTTAAGGAAGATCAACTAAATATAGATATCAGGTATAAAACTCCATTGAGTGTAAACATGAGTATTTGATTCATTTTGCAAAGGTATATATTAATTTCTGAAATGTTATAGTCATAAATTATATATTTATCTGGGCATATAGTTGGGCCCCCATATATACTCAAATAAATATACGAAAATAGATTGGTTAAAGAAAATAATCACCTTTCCATACTTAATATTTTGGAAAGTCACAATTTATAAAAGGTCACAATATTTACCTTGGTTCAAAAATATAACCTCAAGGTAATAAGAACATAAAATCATGGGGCAAGAAAAGATCTCCCCATTTTTCTCATACTATGCCTTCAAGATTGGAAGTGATTCAAAAAGAATTTTTTTTGAAATAAAACATTAAGAAAGATATAACTAAAAAAACTTAGTAATTAATGATAGAGGTCAGATCTGGCAGATAAGAATATACTAAAAAAAGTTAAGAAACTTTTCTAAAAAAAGTTTGAATAAAGGCTTGTAATGATAGAATATTGCACTTGTCTGACAATGAATGATTACATGCCAAAAATAGGTTGACAAGAGGCAATAATAAAAGTAAATGATGCTTCTTTCACGAGCTAAAAAAGGAAAAGGAATCTTGCATGAAAAGAATTCATTACCTCTAGCTGTGGCAGATTTTCCAACTGAGTGATTCCTAAAATCATAGAAAGCTTGAACAAAATATGTTAATAATTTTAACTATGAATGACATGTGTGCCTTCACAAATTTGAAACATCCATCATAATTCCCTCCACACTAGCACATTCAATCTTTGCCTCAACTAGAATAAGAGGTCTTGATGACGGGGTGGGAGAAGTTTTGCAAGCCGTGTCATCGCCACGATGATGGGGTGTCAAATGACACCACGAACGATGCTGTGAGAAGAATAAATAAAAAATTAGGCCCTTTTTCGACACTCCATCTTCTCAAATCTCCACTGTAGCTAAATAAATATGTGCCCAATGCTCAGCACAAATTGAAACAAATCTCACTCTGCATTTCCTCCAACCTCCGTTGGCCTGCTCCCTCTCATTGCAAGATCCATAGCGCAGACAAAGCTTATAAAAATGGTGGCTTCAACAGAGAACGGATTGATGATTGGAGCTATTTTCGAATGGGACCGTTCGACAATGTTCTCAGATCTGATTCTCATGAGACCACAGAAAGCACCACGAGCAGTCCTGGACCTCCACGGAACGCTCCTACGAAGGCCAACAATGTTCTTCGAGCGATAGTTTCCGCAAAATGGTTGCGTCCTTAGGGCTTCTGAAAAGAAATAATTGAAAATTTTCGATCACCCACACTGAAGACTTCGAATATTGAATTTGTCAATGACTCACACTCACTCAAGTCAACCTCAATAATAGGTTGTAAATTTCTCAAAAAAAGTATACGACAAATCCAGCAAAGTCAAGTTTTTGAGTCTTTGAAAAGCCAAAAGCCCCTCTGGTCCAATTGACCCTTAGCAGATTCAGGAGATGGAATCACTTTTCAAAGAGTGCCATCATCTAGATGAGAAGCAAAGGCAGCTTTTGAGTAAGCAAAAAGGGCATGATATTCTCTGTTTGTACTAGGGCACACTGCCCTTTAAGGCTAGGATTACAGAATGTCGCGAAATTACAATAAATTTGTTGGTTAGGGCCACAGATTGTTGCAGGTCTTGCGTGGGTATTGAAGGCAGGTGTGCATTTGGCTAATGCAATGGCCCAAGTCGAAGTATTCAACATGACTGATACAATTTTCCCTTTCAACATAATGAGCATCTGTGAATTTACAAGCAAACAATGGTGCTTCTTCCTGGCATGTGTATATGCTGACTTTTTAGCTGCTTATTATGTTGAGAGAGCGAACAATACTGTCACAGACTCAAAGATGGAACAATTGCAATGAATTGTTCAACAATTAGGAAGTCTTAAGGCAAAAACAAAAAGTGGACAGAGATCTTATTCCCTAGTTTGTTTACACAGAACGACATAATGATGTTGTGATGGGAACGAATGGTACCAAGACGCTGACATCTATGGAAAAGGATGATTACATGAATTCCATTCTAATTTAAATTGATCTGAAATATACTGGAAATGCGATTTGCTTCACAATAAAATTAGAAATCGCACATTGAAATCTTTACTGAAATTCAAAATAAGAATAAATATGCTTAAAAATATAAATTTGATGCAAATGGGTCTTGCCCCCTGCTAGATTAAGTTCTGATTCTAGAATTAGAAAACCAAGATGAAATCTTAGCACGAGCGACATGAAAACTCTCTACTCATGCAGGATAACGAAATGCTTCGGTTGGAGAACATGGCAATCTAAGAAGCCATGAGAATTTAAAAAAAATTGCAATGACAAATGCCATCCTCATATAAAAAAAGAAGGGAGGATAGGCAAGACAGATATTAAAAGAGCACAAAGTTGCTAATAAGGGAAAAACCCTTTGGCGGAAAGCCTTCCAAAGGGGGTTAGATGAAAACTAATATAAAATAAGAAGCAACCTGCACAAATTAGAGCACACAAAAGTTAATCGGACTTGGCGGTAAACCAGCCAAATCTATAAAAAAATTCAATTTCTTCCATCTTAAAAAGATTAAATAAGAAATTAGTGAAATCTCTCTCAAGAGTCTCCTTCGAATCGTACCTTCATGCAAACACTCAAAACAAAGATTACACTGCTCTGATACCATGTTAGAAATGGAAAAAGAAATCTGTAAATAAGCAATACCAGGAAAGAATCTAAGTGAGTAAATGCATGAAAAGATATTACCATAAAATAGGAGAGAGAAAGCTTCAAGCTCCAACACCATGAGACGAGATATTTGGAAAGGGGAAAGAAAAGAAAACACCTTGTGACATTATGAATGAGGCATGAAAAGCCTAAGAAGAAAGAGAGAGAGAGATAGAGAGCAATGCTCATACAATAATTGAGAAGAGGAAGAAACCTCATTGTTAAATGAGAGAAGAGGGTCATCTCTTAAATAGAGATGAGAGAGAGGAGTTGGAATGTAACTCCCATGTCTATGAATGCCACCATTCATAAGTGTGTGATGCCAAGTGTGAGATTCCTCTTAAGGAGGAATAATCTAAAATTAGAAATTACAATATATATTTGTCCTCACATATTCCACTAGATGACAAAATAAGATGTAGTGGAAAAAGGACAAAAAATAAATATATTAGGATACCTTGGCTTATATCCTAATATATTGAAACAATAAAGAAAGGAGTTCTAACCTTGGTTTATAAATACACCAAGGAAAGATTACAACTTCTAACAGTTGATTATGAGGTGTACAACTGACATGAAAAAGTTTGTGTATGCATTATTGCCTCTCATTGACATGTTGGCCATGTCATATGAAAAGGCTATTTTTTCTACTGTGTCAAATGTTCCTAGCCATTTTTTTCTTTGTAGCTTGGACAATGTTATCTTTGTTGAAAATTGATTAGATGCTTTCTTGCAAACACCCCTACATATCTTCTCCATTTCTTCTTTTGTGTTTTTATATCACAATTAGACTTTTGCTAAGACATGTTTTAATGCACACATATTTAAATTATATTACAAATGACCAATCCTCTCAAACAATAATTTCAATTATAAAGAAATGGAAATGATATGCAATTCCAAGTAGCTAAAAAATGACTATTGTCATATTCTTCATAATCATCTTTTGTCAATAGTTACTTGCAACTTATCTCTATTATAAATATTATTTCCATACTATGAACAATCATAACACTACTAGTCGATAAATACTAAATGTCATTACTATTGTCATGAATAGTGAAATTATTATTATTATACGTTGCTTAGTTACATACCAAACGCATACAATATGACTATCATACACACTACAATTAACGTTACAAACCATATAGTATTCTCCACTATGAAGAATAGTGTAAAATCTACCAATATTATCAATATTAGTATCATCCATGCTTTTGTTACAACTTCATCATATGTAGGCACATGCTCATTTTTGTTCTTAGCCAACTTAGTCATCATGTTCTTTGGATATGCTCCATTCACTGCAAGGGGGTCACCAATCCAAAGACATGGTTAAAAAAGTGGAAAATAAATTCTTAGATTGTGGGTGGTCCTAACCTACAAATGTATATATGTGTTCTAATCTATTCTACGAGGTTCTGATTCTAGATTTAGTAAGCTTATCAAGAAGACAATACAATTAGTAAGTTTGCATCTTTGAAATCTATTCAAGGGTATGTGCAAGATCATGGTCAACCAAACTATGCTCTTAAGTGGCAATAAAAAATCAGAAAATCAAGGTTATGTTAACTTGACCTACAATTTTCTACTTGTTATTAACTTTATATCAAAAATTTGAGAGAAAAGAACCTCTAGCAAATTGAATCTAGTTTCTAAACTACTAGGACTTATCTCAAAAAAATAAAAACTGATTGGTCTAAATTTTGAATTTTAATACAATATTACAAAATATTTAGAACAAAAATAAGAAGTAGACATATGTTTGACCACCTTAATCAAAATCAAATGATAATTGTTTTTAATAATATTCTAGATATAAGTAGTAAACTCATGCCTGGATGTGACACATATTTTTGGGTATTTTTATTCTAAATAAATAATAAATAATTTTTGGAATAAAAAAACTCTCATGTCTGACCACCTTAACTAATTCAAAGCTCTGCAAAATTCAATCTTTCATTTTTTTTCTTATAGTAGAAGAAACATAGAATGTGGTGCATCTTTTGGATTTAAAAAATGTTGTACCATTTGAAAGTTATAGTTATGTTTCAAGTAGTGTGTTAGTCAGCACTTTATATGTAACTCCATTAGAAAATAAGTAATAATTACTTACTAAACTCATAATTTGACAAACCTTAAATTTATAGAAAGATAAGAACATTCTTAAGAAACTCTTTTCATTTCATCAAATTTTGGTGAAAAAAAAGTTGTCAGCTATATGTTTGAAGTAAAAATCAAATAAAAATAGGCCAAAAAGACATTTTTAGGATTTTTTAAAGTTGACCATATAGCTTTGGTATCAAAAGATATAGTAGACCTTATAAAGATATTAATTTTTTTCATTTAGTATCAGGGTGGGTGGGAAAATAGTTGGAATAGATTTTGAATTGATTTGAGATATTTCAAAACTACAAATTTTTCAGATCACCACTTTTTGGCACACCATGATCCTATACATACCCTCAAGCACACCATTTCTTTGAATTTTTTTGTTAGCAATCATTACTTTAATCACAAAAAATTATACCAATAAAGATTTTATGAAATTCTAACATGGATCTTAAGTAAATAATACAGAACGAAACAAGTAGATTTTGGAAACTAGTAGCTTTGAAATTTCTAGATTCTAATCAAATGTATAACTTTACTTACTATTTTGTTCTTTACTCAATAGCCAAGTTTGTGTATTTGATCCTTGTTGATTTTCCTAGTTTGCAATCAAAGTGCCATAACAAGAAAAGCATTATCAAACCTTCACAACATTAGATGTAATTAATTAGGTCAATAGTTCTTATTCCACATATGCGACAAATAATCTATTATGTAGCATAATCATTGTGCACACATTAACCATAGTAGATCAAATTATTACTAGTTCTTAGTAAACTTTGCAAAAGTATGGTTAGCTAAACAAAGCTATCTGCATGTTTGCAACAGTCAAAGTTCAAAAGAACTTCTAATATATTATAAAGTGAGATGGAGATTACTAGATACATATTGTAGTACATTTTTTGAAGCCTAAAGGGATACTTCACTAAGAAGAAAATGACATAGAAATGACTAGATACATATTATACTATGTCATAGTGGAAAATATTATAGCTTTTACATGCAAGTTGTGAACTTCTTTCACAATAAGCATAAGCTTATACATCATCATTATATTCTTGTGTTGATTGTCATCTTGTAATCATTAGTTCATCAGTAAAAAAATTACCATCTCCCAATATCGGCTATAAGATCAATACCAAATGGCTCAAAATTATTCTCAAATACAAACATAAAATGACATGAGTAATGGTGCTTTATGGTCTTGGCTACCAAGGCTCTCGTCTCATTATCATACCATTGCCCAAGAATCTATGTGTTGTCATGTCTTATAATCCATTGAAGTGAAAAGGTTGGATATGTTACCAAAAGGTTTGTTATTTATAAAAGTGTTTCTTCTTCAACAACTGTGCTAAATGGTGATAGTTCTTAGAATATTGTCTTGTGTGCTGAATTGAAAATGGTTGTCAATTCTTCTATAGTGTGATTTCAAAGAGGGAAATGTCTTATGATATCTTCACAATGAACTATGACATGAGCTTCCCTATATTCCTACACCAGATGTTTTAAGTAAATCAATTTACCATTAGTCATGAATGGGGATAGAACAAAAATTTGATTAGTATTTGGTATTGGTTGAATGTCTCCCCATCCATCATATATGAACATGACAACATGCTTATCATAAAAGTATCTTTCCAATATTTTTCTTTGGCATTCATCTATAAGTTCTAGAAGTTTTTCAAGAATACTAGATTCTAGACTTTCAGAAAAGTGATTTGTATTGCAATCTAATGAAACAAATGTATCAAGAAAATCCATACTTGTGTAATATGGAGATGAAAAACCTGCTTGCAATGAGCAACATTTCTTAGAATTTACTGAGAATCAGTTAGTTCTAAGGTATATCTTCAAGCTAGTGTCATTCTTTCTTTGATATACTTTTTATGGCAATAATCATACGAATATCATTAATATAAATGATTCTGTACATACTATTCAATAAATGTGCAATAGATGACTATCAATTACAATGTTTAATTTTCCATCAATGCATTCCACTATTCATTACATGTTAATAGTATACTATTCAATAAATGGACAATGGATGACTATCAATTACAATGTTTAATTTTGCATCAATGCATTCCACTATTCACTGCATGTTAATAGTATAATTATTATTCAAGTTCTAAAGTTCTCTATAGTAATTATAGTATCCTAAGTTAAGAACCAATTAGATTGATAGCAAATCTAGAAGAGACATTGCTTTCATAATCTTTTTATTCATATATCGATACAATACTCATATTACTTGTACATACTCCTTTATTGATAAAATAAAGTGCCTAGATAGAGCACCTAATCTTCGTAGTATTCTCCATACTTTGTAGATACATGTAATAGTAGGCAAAGGACAATAGTCTATGTGTTATTTTTCACACTTATACATACATGTAACCATAGGAAAAGGATGATGTGATAACTAAGACATTAGTACTTTCAATTTACGAGCAGAAGTCAATTTATAGTACTGCTAGACAATCAAATAGTTCATCAAGAGCTTGTAGTTGAAGGAGTTGGAGCAATCAAATCTATAGTTGGAGAAGTTAGATCTACTTCAATTTGAAGTTGTTTCTTACTTGGATGCTTCTGTTCACATGGAATACTAGTTGCCTTGGGTAGATTTGTGTACAAAGACATGAATGGATTGTACACATTTGTTACTCTTGTCACAAGACGTTCACCCAAGTGAGTAGCGTGTGCATTTAATGTGTGAAATAGAACAAGATCACATTCATTAGTAATAGCTAGATGCACAAACCTATATACACATGATGTAACCTCACACTCTTCAAGTGCTTTATGGGAAAAGAGGCCACTGTTGTCACTTAGGTTTGCACCCTTGTCCAAGGCCTATGTGCGAGGACAACCTAGTGAAACATGGAAACAACCTCCAAGCTGTGGGACTTGAACTACGAGGTTGAGTCTCCGGAGAAGGCCGACCTCTTACTGTCAGGGCACACCTATCTATTCTCAAAAGGGAAAGGGAGAAAGAGAGCATTAAAGAAAATCTACCTAGTCTAATCTAAGGCGGTGATGCACCAAAACAGAGTGTTCAGACTCATTCCTGCCCATATATGTACTACAAAACTAGGGTAACATACAAAATTCATACACGTCCAGACTTATATCGATCAATAATCACATACAGATCAGAAAATCAACTGAATGACACCAAGAAAAGAAGATTTCACTTGTATATTATCCAACAGGCCAAAGATAGATACAGTATGTGGACCACTAATCTCAATAATGCATCAATGAGAGGCAAAATGAAGCACATACACATTGACCACTGAAGAGAATGGCACAGGATGCTATGTAGCTCAGAGACACAGGGATTCTACACTGTAAGTCTGCAAGCAGTAGCAGAGAAAATTAGGAAGAGTCCCCCTAAGAACAAGTCACCAAATTGCCTTTATAGATCAGGCATAATTAAAGATTTCTGTGTCACACTCACTTCTTACCTACTGGCATTAACTTCCCATCTTGAGAATCCAATCGAAGATCTGATTGAATCCTGGCCTGCATACCAAGAAATCTCATATCTTTCTGAGAAAGAGCCTGGAGAAGATAGAAACGGCGCCACAACATTCCCTGACATGGTAGATGGATCGACTGGATAGATGGAGTGTCCCTCTGCACCTGATATTCACTCTGAGTTGGTGGCAATTGATTATTAAATCAGATCCACGAAAAAAAAAAAAAATGATTTCTATCCTTTCTGGTTCAAGAAACAGCAGGGTCAAAAAGGTCAATGAGGTCCACATGCTAACTGGGCCATGTGGGGCAATCACTTTCCTCCCCTTTGCCACCCTGGCAGTCCTCTTCACACGCTGACCACACCTTTATGTTTGACTGGGGGCTATGTCACTATGGGCGCCATGCCCTGAAGTTCCTAATAGCGACATAGCGCCCAACAGTTATCTCTATCTGTGGTGGTACCAAACTGTGACTGCGATGCCCCAACCAGACTGTATCATTGACTTGGCAACTTAACTATCAATCATAACTGCGATGTTAACTGTGCATCTAAATCCAGGCCCACGAGGACACGCGGCGCATGGACGCTAACTCTCTATCATAAAATTCATGCGGTTTCTCCATGGCGAGATAGCGCCTGCCACTGATCTTCGTAGATCTAACGGTGTAGAACTCGCGCCCTGCAACGTGCTGGTTGCGTTGAAGATCTAGTGCCACCTCATGTCTATGTTCTGATCTGGCATATGTGGCAGTCCTTCATTGGCCTGACGTAGCACCATTCTGGCAAATTCCCTAACACTTGGCCCCACTGACCTGGCACATGGTACTAAGGCGCTATGTCGCTATGGGAAAATTGAGGCAACCTTCCCATAGTGAGATAGCGCCCAACTGCCATCTCACCCTTTGATGCAAACATGGCATATTCTAAAATGCCACTGTGGTAGATGAGGTACCACCCTGACCAATCGCGAGGCCATAATGTTAGATAGCTCATCCCACCTGTCCCATCCTTCGGTCCCACCAAGCTTGAGAGTTCGTCATGGTCAATTTTTCATTTGGGCGCTATGTCGCCAACGAAAAACTCGTGAGTTTTTCGATGGCGCCATGGCGCCCCACCAGCATTTCTAAACTTTTCGGCTACCTGACCTCTTCCCACTGCAAAACTGGCCCGTCGTAAACTTGCTTGCCGTCACACTTCCCGGTCGGGCGCTATGTCGCCAACATAACCTTTGCACATCTCCGCCATAGCGCGATGGCGCCTACCGTCGATCGGCCTCGATCCAACGATCATGGAGTTCTTCAACTCCCTTCCCTTGTAAGTCACTGGGCTCGCGGCACATGTGGCACTTCCCTATTGGTTCGACGATTGCTTAATCCTTACCGCGCCAATTGCGTGAAACCTGGTTCCATCAAGACACGTGGCGCCTGGGCGGTATGTCGCCAACATTAACTCTCGGGCAGTTCTCGATGGCGAGATAGCGCCAGCCGTAGATCCCTACGGATCCGACGATCGTGAAGACTCGCCATTCCTCCCAAAACTACTAGCCATGCTGAACGCGTGTCGGCATTTGATTCGTTCTCCTGACGTCGATGGGTAGGACTTGATTCCCGCCGACACGTGGCGGATGGTCTCTATGTTGCCATGTTAAAACCCGTGCATCTCTGCCATAGCGAGATGGCACCATCTACTAATCTGGATCGATCTGACGGTGGAGATCCTACCCTTCCATGTTCTGGTGACACTGACTGAACTCTGACTTGGAGGATGTGGTCGCTCTTTATTGGCCCAATGAGACACCTCCCTGGTCTGACAAAGCACCAACTCGAAGGGTCCGTATCGCCTTGACCCCACTGATGAATATGTGGCTACATCTGATTCGCCATCCTTATGCCCGACTGGCAAATTGCATTGCAGAGTACCGACGGGACCCATTTGCCTGACCCTTCCTCGCCACGATGGATTTTTTGATTGGGCACTATGTCACCATCCGAAAATGCATTGGTTTTCCGTTGGCGCCATGGCGCCTTGCCGTGTTTTGAAATTTTTGGTCCGTGGAAACGTGTCGCCCGCCGACGTGAGCATCTCCGCCGGGCGCTATGTCGCCATGGAGATTTTTCGGCCGGCGTGTGATAGCGACATAGCGCCTACGGCACCGAAAAAATTTCCCGACCCGCCCTCCATTGTAGCCCACTCGCCAGACCCACAGACATGTGTCAATTGGGCGCGATGTCGCTGATGCTAACGCTCGGGCAGTTCTTGATGGCGAGATCACGCGGACCGTCGATCTTGCTGAAATTTGACAGAGAAGATCCTGCGGGCTGTGAAATACATCATAAGGTCTGATCTTGGCATAAAAAATAATATTTCCACGGCTAGCCGTTGGACGAGCTGAGCATTTAAAATTTAAACCTTTGGTGGGTGAGCGAAAGGTAACAGCCACCAAGAATAGATGCATGTTGAGTTCCTCAATATGCAAAAATTGCTTCATGGTACCCTATTGGTAGCACAAACTACTCTCGTAGATAAGCATTTGCTATTTGCTCAACAACTATTGTTTCTTGTACCAAGTCCATACAATTTGACAAGAATCGTGAAACAATATTAGCATAGAAGATTGTTTCTCAAGCATTTTTCAAAAATCTTTCGCCTGTCAATGTCCTTAGAGATCGCTCGGTACATGAATAGTCAAATATGAAGACATGTTGCATTGTAGTTGATTCAATTGGTCCTATAATGGGACAGTCCCACTATGGCCTTGGAATACACACTTGTTTATCCATTTTCAAGTTGTAAAGTCTAGTGTCAACTTTCCAATTGTCAAATTCTATAGTTTTTTAAATTTCTAAAGCTAGTCATATTAGTCACTAGTATAATTCCCCTAGTAGAGGAAGTAATTGCTCAAGATTTTGGAAACCATGTCGCAAGTATTGTCTATAACACAAGTTTTCATGATTGAAAAGAAAAATCAAGAAGATGCACAAAAATACTCTTTAGTTTTGTGTTGTTTTGCTATGTTTTATTTATTCTAGCAATAAATTAACATTCAAGATGCAGTACATGTTATCATTAACATGGAAATATAGGCTTGTAGGATTACTTTTAGAAAAACAATAGTTAGCATTGAAATCTTCATTATTATTATTATTTTAAAGAAATTTGTTCAAAGTTTGTATTAATAAATAAATCAAATATTCTCTTTTACCAATGAGATATTCTAATGATGGAAAATATAATAAGAAAGTTCTTAAGTGGGAAATGTTGTTTTATTGATAGATTGGCAAAAATGATTCTTACTAAAAATGCTTGAATGTCAAATTGATACCACTTTACATGGGGCTGTGAATTAATATTTGCATGAGAATCTAAGGAAAATATTGTCAGTAACATGAAATATGATTATGATCAAAATCTTTATTTCAATTGTACCCTATGAATATATTGGTCCCACTCCCTATTCCCCCATCTTCTTCAACATTAATGCTTCTTTCTAAGTGAAATCTATGATGGGTCTATTTTAAGTTAATCAATATCAAAATTGGCAATATTGTAGCTATGATATGCACATCTAAAAATAATATGTGAAGAGGAAAAATTAATATAAAATAAACTATCTCAATCATAAAGATACCACCCCACTATATCAATCAAATAACATGTCAACACCAAGGCCATGTGATCTTCATCACTCTCCCATATGCTTATGCTTCTACTATCTTCTACAACTTCATTAAGAGGAAAAATTAATTTAATTTTCCTTGGTTTTAAGTGAAAATCATTATTAAAACATCTTAAATAGGTATCATAATGAAATATATATATATATATATATATATATATATATATATATATATATATATATATATATATATATATATATATATATATATATATATATATATATAATTGATTTTTTTTAAAATATCCCAATCGATTGATCTATTTGTTTCCCCACCATGACATGTGAAATATGCAATAAACTATCTCAATCATAAAGATATCACCCTACTATATCAATCAAATAACATGTCAACACCAAACCCAAGTGATCTTCATCACCCTCCTATATGCTTATGCTTCTACTCCCTTCTACAATTTCTATCAAATCATTCAATAACTTTGATAATGTGAGTGTCCCAAGTGACACGGCTTATACTTCCATCACATCATCTTTTCGTACACATATTGAATTCTATAGTTATACCCACCTAAATTATTAAAATTCCTTTAGACATCACTATTATTATGTTCTCCAAGGCCCATGCTAACAAGAATCATGAGTGATAACATGATGTATAACTACAAGAATGTCAGCAGTAATCTAATAGATGCCATTAATGTTGGTGTAGCAATTTAGTTGAGCATAGAGCGAACAACTCACAACCTCAAAATATTGAACTCCACTCATCAATAGAATTATAATCACGTGGGTCATGACCATTATGAATGGTTCTAGAAAAACATACTATCTAGTTTTTTAAATGTTTTCAGTCAGAACTTGACAAAGTGAGTTTGAGGCAACTGACATTACTGCAAATTGCTTGCAGAAAACCCAATTCATAGACTTGAAACATCTAAGTCAAATAGATTTTGAATTTTCTTTTGATGTCTAAGATAGAAAAATGTTAAACAGACCCAGTAGAATGTTTAATAGGACTCGTCAAATGTTAAGGTGGTCTTTACAAAGCAGGAGACTAAACTAAGACCTTTATCTACATACATTTAAGGTGCAATGTTAATGATATTGTTTCCTACACTTCTTTGGCTGCACAAATCTGAGTTGTGAAACCTTGATGAAACTAATTAGAAGCTTGCTGTCCTAAAATCTGGAATCTACAAAATTTTGCTACTTAAATTACTAAAAGTTGCATAGCTTTTTGCTTCTCCCTTGGTAGACACTGCTCCAAGTTTCCTTCATCAATTTTTCAGCAAACGAGGACAGTTTTAAAGGAAATATAGACATCATAGGGTATCACATCCTGAGCAAGGGTGGGAGTAGTCTTTGAGCTAGAATGCCCAAGGCTGTGAACAAGACCAACGATGACTGATTTCATAAATAATAGAATTTGTAACTAGCTTCCATTATCTCTTCACAAAAAGAAATATCTAGGAATTGAATCTTCATAAATCATAAAATGTAATGAAGACAAGCTCTGTTGATGATGGAATTCAGTGACTTAATAATGCCCTTCTCATATAGAAATTTGCCATCTTTGACAAGGCCTCTCTTACCTAACAACTGGGTCATTCTAGATTTATATAGAAGCAAAAAATCGCACTTGCTACTGGTGAAATTCAGAGAGTTTCTAATCTACCAATAGGCTATTTATAAATTGAAAAAGTTCAGATGAGCAACAGCTATAGAAGCACGACTAGTGATAAAATTCAAATATTAAGTTATCCCTAATTGCTATGCACTCTTGTAGATTCTTTCCACTACAAGAGAAGCTACTTAATTATGAAAGAAAGAGTGTCATTGCCATTCTATTATATTCTATCTTCACACTGGTTCGTCCACCAAGACTCAATTCTAGTGGATTCACACAATTCTAATTTTGCTTCATGCTCTCTCCAACTACATACCACTCAATTTTTAATTATACAGAGTGACTTAAATGATCAAAAACATAAACCCCAGTTTCAACTTAGTTTAAGATGAGTATTCATCCCAACTGTGACTGTAGGGAAAATACTGGGGAAAATTAAGAAGGGGACATAACATAAGATGATGATATATGCAGGCTATGTGGCCCATGGATATTGACTTTAAGAAAGAAATCCTTTATGTCCTCCATTTGAAATTCGTGCTTCAATATACTTTCTAAGATATTTTAATCCTCTTGTACTTAACTTTGATTAACATTGTGGCTACCATATATATTGAGTGTAGAACCCAAGCTTAATAGGGTACACTCAAGCATGTCTAGGTTACTCGTATGCTGAAAAATATACCCAATTGCATAAGCACCGTGAACAATGCAGAGTACAATAGCCATTGTGAAACTGTAAAGGACCTTTTAGATTTATTTATTTTTTAAGAATGTAGCACAAGCTTTCCTCAATCTATACTTAAAGCTTCATGAAATCCCGCACTAGACGAACCTCCAGAAGAAAATAGAACATCAATTTTCATTGTAATAGAGGAATACCATTGGACACACTGATTGAATTAAACAAACTTTTGATGAGATGCAATGGGCCTGCAGGCAAGCCATTGGGGCTTTCCTTGTAGAGAAATGTATTCAAATATCCATGTGGGAGGTTGATAATATACTATTTTATACAAAATATTAGTACCAAAAATGGACATAAGTACCACACTTGATTTTAGCTTTTCAATACCTATAAGTTGAAAAATAAAGGTAGAGGGCCTAAGTGAATTTGACTTGCGATATGAACAGAGTCATTGCAAAGTTGGATAAAAGTTACTTAATTTTCCTAAAGGAAGTTGAAGGAATGCATCCATCATAACTAAGAAAGGTTTGGACGAATCGACAAAGGTTAATAAAACATGGCAGGAAGGAGATGTTGATGCAAGAACTATAGGGTTTGGAGATAATTTAGTGTTGTCTAAGGAAACTCTAAAGGTTACTAAATTAGACGACATTGTAGAAAAGTCAACAAATCTGAACATAGAGGTCTGTAATGAAAAAATTGATGCCATGGCTTTGGATTCAGAAGCAAAATTAAATGCAGCAAAGGAAAATATTGATAAATTGGAAGACAATCAACTTTTGCTAGATGTAAATGTTAATGATAACACTCTACCATCAAAACTAGTTGCATCCAAAATAAAAAATGATAGAAACAAAGACACAGAAGAGGAAATTAAACCATCTAAGAAGACTTTATCCAAATCAAAAATTGACACGAGTAAAGAATCTAGAAAGGACAGTATGCAAATAAAGACAATGCCCAAACAACCTACATCAAAGGCAAAGATTGATAAGAAAAGAGATGATATGGATATTGTAAATTGAAGTCTCAAGCTAAACAACCTACCACAAATAAGAAAGTTGTAAGCAATAGAGATAATGACGAGAACGTCATAGCATCAAAGCAGTCAGCATGTAAAACAAGAATAGCGAAGAAATGAGATGGCAAAGGGAATGCTAAATCTTTCAAACAAGAAGCTAATCGAATAGGCCTGAAGAAAAAGACTGTTAAGGAAGGAGATGTAGTTAAGGATATTAGTTC
This sequence comes from Cupressus sempervirens, assembly GCA_028749045.1. Taxonomy (NCBI): domain Eukaryota; kingdom Viridiplantae; phylum Streptophyta; class Pinopsida; order Cupressales; family Cupressaceae; genus Cupressus; species Cupressus sempervirens. The sequence goes on from CM053784.1 coordinate 67,254,572, forward strand.
TTTGGAAATCAAGGAAGTGAAGGAGAAGTTTGGCAGGGAAAATGCTGACGAAGATGAAGATGTTGGTGATGGCACAGAGCCATATTATGCAGACTCAAAGATTACTCCCACAAAGCTTAACATCAAGGAGGGGGACAATCCTGAATCAGAGAACAATAAAAATACAACCACTAGTGCTGAAAAAATCAGTATAAAATGCAAGAATACTCCTCCAAGCAAGCATAACTCCAGAAGCAAGAAATCTAAGGTTTTTTTATTCTGGTGATGGAGACGATAATGTGGATGCAAGCTCCAGTAGGAATGAAGTTAGAAAGACCCTTATGTTGTATGACGCTTTATGTCGACACTTTGTGCTAGAAGATGAAGTAAGCAAGCAAGGAGGTAAACATGCAAGTGGTGGGTTTAAAAGACCAAACATGGAAGTAGGTACTAAATTGATGGAAAAGGGCCTCTGGTTTAATCAAGATGCAACCCAGTGATATTTTTATATTAGATTTGAAATGTGTGTGATTGGGCTTCATCCATATGTATAGGCTGGTATAGATTACATTGGTGCAAACAATAATGAGTGTAAGGACTTAGTAGCTATTAGTATTATTGCATATGGGGGGTATGAAGATAATGAAGATGATGTTGTGACCGCCAGTCACCATCGCCCCAGCCGGGGCCCCCTTTCTATTTTTTAAAAAAAAACTTTTGCCAGCTTTTGTGGAGCGCAAGACTGAAGGAGACAAGGATTTAATTCCATTTAGGAAATATGCCAGCTGTCCCTAAAATTTCAGAGCGCAGTTTTCAGGAAATGAAGGATTTTATCCTTCATTCCTTAAAAAGCCCGCTCCCTAAAATTTTAGAGCGCAATTTTCAGGAAATGAAGGAAGGAAATGAAGGATTTTATCCTTCATTCCTTAAAAAGCTTGCTCCCTAAAATTCCGCGGTGCAATTTTCAGGAAATGGAGGAATGTTTTGATGAAGGATTCTATCCTTCTTTCCTTGAAAATCTCGCTTTCATAAGACAAAAAGCGCAAGTCAGTAGGAGTGAAGAAACTATTATGCAAAGGAAAAATCCTCAATTCTGAAAAAGCCTGCTCTTGTAAATTGGTTAAAAAATCGTGAAAAGCGAAAAATTGAAAATTTTGCAAAAAATCAGAAAATTTAGAGGAAGGATGAATTTTCTTATGAAGTGAAAGTTGGATTTAGAGAGGAAAAATGAAAAAATGATTTTCCATCAAAAGATTTTTTTTGGATTTACATTAAAAAATCAAATATTAGTTTTACTAATATTTAATTTTATTTTTTTTGAATAATAACCCAAAAAATAAAAATGGAGAAAAAGTTGCAAATAAATTTGATTTTTCATTTAAAAATGGAAGTTAATTAAATATTATTTTTTTAAAATTGATATTTAATTAATATAAAAATAAAATAAAAATAGAAATACTTAGCTTCATCATGAAGTTAAGAGCATTAAAGATAGCAACTTTTTGAATCAAGCAGCAAAAAAGCGACAAGTGGCACAAAAAATGGAAACCTTAATGGTTAAGTAAAATAGCTGCCTAATTTTAGTTTACAGCTTTAAAAGCATCTTTTTTGAAGGATGATTTCTATAAGAAACCCTCTCATTCATTCAGGCTCACGCAGAAATTTGAAGAGCAGATCGAGAATAGGAGTAAGATTTGAGGAGTTCAAGGAAGCAGATTTTTTGAGAAATTTTCTGAAATTGTTTAGGAGTTTTTTAGGAATTCACATCAGAAGATTTTGAATCCTATCAGAAAGGATTTTTCTTTGCAGTGAGTTGTGGAATGTAATATTTCTCGTGGAAGTGTTAAAAAGTGAATCTTGAAAGGAGTATGGAAATTTTGGTGAAAATCCAAAATCTTTATTTTATGGACAAGTCATATCTATTGTTTTTAATGCTTTCCTTGCATAGTCTTATGTATGTACATTTTCTATTTTGCAGGAAAGGAAAATGACAGAGCCTAGGGAAACAGGAGAAACGCGAGGACAATTGATAAAGAATGAAAGGAGAGGATTCTATCCTAAATCCAAAATTGTGTCAAAGTGAACAGAAATTGGAGATACAAGTCTTGGTGGCCTTGATTTCAAATATTTTAATCGGAGAATGCTCGGATATAATGACTATCACCCAACACACCTCGCTACAAAAATTGTGAGAAGTGGAATTTTTACTGCAGTTGGTTTCCCTCCTTCTTTTTAGCATCCAGAGTTAATCGTGGAATGTACCAAGCATTGCAGTCCTAGAGACAGAACAATCTAGGATTCTGAATAAAATATTCTGGCAGATTTTTCTCCGACATCCATTTTTGAAGCATTTGGAATTCTTTCAAATCCAAGGATGGTCACAAAATCACAAGAGCAAGTACTGAGAATCTATACATCTGGAATCAATTTTTGTGAAGAAATAATCAACAAAAGATGGTTGAAAAAGAATAGACCAAATCATTCCAAGATTCGTAAAGAAATAGTATGGCTCGACTTGCAGAGGGAATATAGTGATATGGTCATGATGTTGAGTCGCATATTTGGCATGCCTTATTCTTATAGGTTTGAATCTTGGATGTGGTATTTTGTTGAGCAGGTAATGGAGGAAGGTGACAGAATAGATTGGGCTAGGCTCATAAGTGATAACCTAAATGAGCAGTTGATGAATCTAGAGCATACAAAGAAATTTTACATGAGCTCGTATGTCATCTACATGCTAGCACGGAGGACAAATTATGATGGACTATGATGCAAAGGACCAATTGGAAGCGGAAGCCAACACCTCAAAGTCCACGAATGTTACCCATAGTTGCATTTGTATTCAAAGGATGATTACATGAGGGTTAATGATATATTTTCCATGCGCATAGTAAGAACACTACAAAAGAGGCCACATATAAGAATGTCAATGGGTGCAATGAAGTTGGTTGAAGAATATGGCGCCTGGTTCATTCAGTTTCCTACCTTTCCATACATCCGAGTTTAAGGATTCTCCACAGAGCCATACAAACTTCCTAGGTATCGAATAGATAAGATGGTCTTGTTAGAGCTTACTTGACAACTTACTTCCTATGACAAGTTTCAGAAAGGGAAGAAGAAGTTGGGATTGCAATTTCCAATTTCCATAAGAGAAGGGAAAACTGAGGTATGCCCATGTCTAAAAGCTGCAGAGAAATTATCAGATGAGCTCCACTTCTTTTGCCCTCTACTTTATCCAAAGAGGAATGATTTTGATCCTTTTAACAAGATCTCATCAGCAGGAGGGTCAAAGTACCAACACAAGGTTCACCTTGAAGAATTTTGGGCAAATGCAGTAGACGAGAATGAGATTAGAAAAAGATTGCATTCAAGACTACCATTAAACATTATTAGAATTAGAACATGCAACATATTCAAGGTTCCTGATCTAATGGAGGAGGACCCAAATGTGATGTGAAAAGGATTCAATTTAGAAATGACAGCTCAAACATTTGATTGGAAGAAGAAAGAAATTAAAGATCTCGAAACCCTTTCAAAACCAGTCTTAGATTTTACAAAATGTTGGATCGAGCGTAAGCTTGAAAAATTAGTTGCACCAGCTAATGGATTCACATATAGGTTGCTTGGTCACAAACCACTCAAGGATGAAAGATCAAGACAAATATCTAAAGGGACTGTTGAAGAAAGGGGAACTTCATCCAAAGATGTAGGAACCAAGAAAGGGAAGGAGGCACCTCAAGAAAAGCATCCTAGGATTGAGGAAGTCATCAGAAAATCTCAAAATAAGAAGCAAAAACATGGAGATGCTCCCTCTTCTCCAAGTCAAACTCCAAGTGTCCAAGAGATAGAAACTTTTGAAAGGCAGGATGCAGGGATAGGTATAAGGAGATTTGGGCAAAAAGAGAATTTCGATAGGCCAATTCATGATAGGTTGAGTATAAATGCTTATGTAAAATCCATGCAATAAAGAGGGAGAGATCAAGATATTGCTACAGAAGAAAGTCTTGCTAAGATCTTAGAGCGAGAAATGATTAATGATGGAGATGGTCCACTAGAGGAAGAAACTCCATGGATAGCAATACATCTTCCAAGTGCTGAAGCTATAGTTCCTGAGGTTACAATGGATAGTCCAGGAGGTGAAGAAGAGATTGACATTCGAGCGGTCCAAAGGAAAGAACAATTGGTAATTTCAGGGGACCAAAGTATACCCATTCTGAAATGGTTGAGGCAACGAATTCAATTGCATCAAAAAAAGGAGGTTGATCCAGCAATTGAATTACAGGAAATTTTTGACCGATCAAACTGATTAGAAGAACAAGGGAAAGGAAAAAGATATACTAAATTCATCAGAGGAGAATCAGGATCTAGAATCTTGCAGATTGTGACTCCCACAGTTAACAAAGGGAAAAATCAGATTGCTCCAGATGAATATCATGTTACAGAAGTAAATCTTGGTCGGGCCTCTCGAGAGCAAATATTGGAAGAATTTGATGACTCCACATAGGTTTTAAGGGATAGGCTAAAGAAAGTAGAAGAAGGGTATGAAAAGCAGAAAAGAGAAATTTGGGCCTTATGTCAGTACATAAATAACTTGCGTCATCTAGTAAGAGAGGAAGGTCCATCATTTGTCCCTCCAATAGGTGTTTCCAGTGAAGTGGTAGGTGATATTGACAGAATCAAGTAGATTGCTCAGGGTGCAAAGATTTGGATCGAAAGAATTCAAGAGGTAGCCTTCAAACATGTAGAAGAATTAGTGCAAGTGCACAATAGGGCATTGGCTGTAGTCTCTAGGATTCAGTGCATGGAGGAATCATGGGTGGATGAGCATATTTACCAAGAAGAGGTGATTGCTGACATTCAAAGTCTAATGGATACCCCAAAGCAAGAATTGATTAATGGTCGAGTTATCAGCGAGGGGTATTTCTATGATTTTATTCGATGGTACAGTGCAGTGATCATGGCTAAGAAAATGTTCGAGAGCTTTACCAGGGAATCTAGTCGATGGAAAAAGATTGTTGATAACATCAAGCAAGGAATATCAAATGCAGTTGCATCCTTGTTATCAAAAAGATTAGGGGAAGAGGAAATGACAATTGATAATCTAAAAGTCAAGTTAGAGGAATTCTTTCAGCTAAACATATATGGAAGAGATGATTTTGAGAACTTCTCCATCTTCTCAAATACAATGCACACTACTAAGGACTTACTACCAGATTGGGATGAAAGCTTTGGAAAAATTGTAGTTCTAGAATTAAAGCAAGAATCTGCACCAAGCATCAGTATAGAGGATTTGGAAATAGTATTAGATAGACTTCGATCTTTTAGGTAAAGATATCAAGGATAGATGCATTAAATGCAGAGCGGGTGTACATAGAGATCATTTATTACACCCCACTCTTTAAATTAGCATGCATGGTGAGCATTTATTACCCACTACACTAGTAGATTCCTTATGGCATTAATGTAGATTCCTTTCCATTTCCCTAACCCTAATTAGGGCTGATGTGGCATGATCTCGGCCATCGGTTATTGTGATCATCCGGGCCACCCGTTGTAATTAAGGACTTATATAAAGGCCTCATTTCTCATTTGTAAGAGAGATTTTTATGAGATTTTTGCTATGAGCTACTGAGATAATAAAATTTTCATTGGAGTTTGGTGAATACTTGATGTGTCTTAGTGCTTGCTTGTTCTCCTAAATCTCTTCAAGTAGATTAAGTTTAGAATAGTCAATGTGTGGTGATTACAATGGAGAATATGATGGTGTATTGATGAATTCGTTTGGTTCATAATTTTGATGTTTTAGTGATTCTAATTCGTTGTGTAAAGTTAGCCTGAACCCCTTTCATGCATATGCTCAACTTCTATCATTTGTATACATTGTTCTTTATGATGGTGTATGCGGTGATATGAAAATCTTTGGCGTAACCCTTGAAGATTGCACTGGTTAATGCTTAGTTGTAGTATAACTTGGCGAAGCGTAATTCAGTAAATTGAGGAATTTGTCCACTAGAGTACTATTTCTTGTTATCACTACCCTTAGGATTAGAATAGAATTCCTGAACCCCATCCTATTTAATTTCTACATATTTTGTGAAAAATCCAGAAAAAAAGAGCTTCATTGCAAAACCTTAAGATAGCTCCCTCATCCAGTATGGCTTGAAATGAATATGAATAAACATGTAAGACCCATTGTGATCATCAGCAAATCACATCAACAACAATCTCATCCACAGTCAAGACCTAGCATTGAAGAAACCTTGAAGTCATTATATGATCTTCTAGCAATCTTAGCATATACAAGACTTTATTCAAGAGAGGATAAGATATTTCAGTATTTTGTTCTACTATTTGGTGAGTCATAAAACACACAGCAATAGAAACTAGTGCTAGAAGGAGGGCTTGACTAAAAGATTTCATAACAGTTTCACATACTGGAGAACATTAACTCATCCTTGCTCGAGGTACATCGAAGATCCTTGAGATTCACCCCAGGAGCGCACGAATTACAAGAGTTGAGTTTTGATCCAAAGCTTAGGCTAGGAAATAAAGAAGCATCTACGAGCCAGAATACACCAAGTGTATCTGATCTCACAAGGATATTCCAAACTCCACCACCTCAACATCAAGAACAAGGATCAATCCAAGGAGGAGTTCCACCAGGAGCTACACAAATTCAATAGTTATTTGTGCAAATACTTATACAAGTTGTTTCACCTACAACTGTCCAACAACAAGTTCCAGCAATGGTCCAGTAATGGCGTCTGCAGAATGCATCACCCCTTGCAACATTTTCCGCATACAATAATATGCCAAAGAATCCTGAAAACTTTTGTTCTAAATTTTTTGTGAATGATTTGAATCGCACTGCTGATGAACACATTAAAATTTTTCAGGATGTCCTCCAGAATAGAAATGTGCAAGATGAGGATGTTGCATGTAGACTATTCCCTTATTCATTGGGTGAGGAAGCATTTTACTAGTATATCAACCTACCTTCAAATTCAATGCAGACTTGGCAAAAATTGAAGGATGCATTCCTCGGGAAGTTCAGATTGCCTATCACCCCTGCAGAATTGTATAGATAGTTTATCGAGATAAGGAGACAAGAATGTGAATCAATTGGTGCTTTCAATAATCGATTTTAAAGGTCTTATTCGAGATTGCATGATCCATATCACATAGGAGATTATGCAACATGACCTATCTACTATGCAGCCCTAGACTGTTTCACATCTATGTTTGTTCAAAAAACTCATCCGGCTCCTGCAAGTTTGATCCAAGCATATGCTGAGGCGGAGAAAGTTAGTTTACAATCACCGGCAACTATGAATGGAGCACCTTGCTATTTTGGAAATGCAAATGCATTGAATCAAAAAGTTTTGAATTATGCTCTGACTATCAATCCAGTTCCTGCCCCTCCGAGCCAGTTGGTGTTGCACCCTAGAGCACCTATGTCGTAGGAAATGCCCACACAACCAATTTATCTCCAGAACATGAAAAATTCTACAAGGACCCATGAGGAAAAAGATGAGATGAGATATTTGATTGAACAAGTGAAAAAGTTGTCCACTGAGGTCACTTACCTTAGAAATCAAAATAATCAGTTGCAAAATGCACAAAGGAATTATGAGTCATATCAAGGTAGAAACTGAGGTTATCAAGGGAATACCCCTCCACATCACAATATTAATCAAGGAAACAACCAAGGATTCAATGAAGGTAATCAAGGATATCGTAATAATAACCAAGGTCATCAAAGAAGATCATGGAACCCTAATCCAAATAATGGAGGCGTACCATCACCATTGGATAATCCTCCATCTGAGAATCTCCCAGTTGATAAATTTTTCTTAGCAAAAGCTGCACTATCTGGATGGTGTAGATTACATGAGACTAGTCAACATTCTGAATTACAGTGTCACAAATTTCAAAGAGCAGCAGATATTTTCAAGGGATAAGTGAGGAACACTACCACATCTAAGAATCCTCCTCCTACAGGATATGAGATGGTACCCTCACCAAGATATGACCAAGCATTGGTTTTTGATGATTTTAAGTTTCCTCCTCCTGATTCACAAGATTACATGCCAATACAAGCTAATCAAAAATTCCCACCAGCTTCAACAAATGGTCCTATAGAGATGCCGCATTATCAAGTCCCACCAAAAAATCAACCTCCACCAGTATCCCCAAATGAATCACTACATAAGGATGGATTTTTATTCCCTCCTCTATATAATAGTGTCTTGGTGGAAGGGACAAGTGAAGTGCAAGCTTATCAACAAACATCTGGTAATACTCCAATAAAGACGTATCAGAGGAATTATAGGAACCATGAACCATTAACATCATTAGTTCCTCCAAATAACTTTTCAACTCCCCCACATCCAAATGCTAACAATAATCCTGAGCCTCTCAGAGACTCCCTTGAATATTGACAGCTCACAAGCTCTCAAAGAGATAGAGGCCAATCTCCCATGACAAATTCTTCACAAAGTGATAAAGGAAAGAATAATCTTCAATCCTCTGCTCAACAAGGAGAACAAAGGCAATGTGAAAATCCAAGACAAAAATAGAAAGGAAGTCCTTCTAGAGAGGACTTGAAAAGGTTGAGTTCTTATGTACTAGAGGAATTCAAGAAAATCAAAGCGAGTCTTCCACTATATGAATTGATGAAGATTTTAGAAATTAGAGATACATTATTGGAAAGTTTCAATGACGCCCCCATCAAAATGTATCACATCCTCCAAGAGGGGTATCCAATGTCCAACAATATAATTTTGCACAAAACACCAATGTTGCAGATGATGTATCACCATATGCATCTAAGCTTGTTGAGAATCCTTCAAGTTTCATTGGAATGGTGCAAAACTCTCAAGATGATCAGAAGGTTACATCAAATGGAAAAGTATCTTCAAAGGATCCATCACTAGAAATGGTCAAAGATAATTCTCCTATAGTGGAAAGTTCCATGAAAACTCAAAATAAGAGAAATTCTATACATAACAATGAGACATTTGATTCAAAAGGGCAGAAGCCAGTGGTTTTTTTTCAAGGGAAGGAGGAACCTGCACCTTTCCTAGTATCTGTTAGAATTTACAAAAAAATGTTACATAATTGTTTAATTGACTCTGGTGCATCAAGTAATGTAATGCCATTGGAAATATGTAGAAAGTTGGGATTGATTCCACTTCAGACTGATAAGAAAGTCACACAATTGGATAAAACTGAAGTCCCAGTCATGGGAGAGTTGAATAATATTCACATACAATTGGCCTCTAATCCATGTGTTCAAAGTTGTATTGACATATCTATTGTGGATATTCCTAAAGGGTATGGCATGCTTCTTAGTAGAGATTGGGCAAGGAAATTGAATGGTTATATTGCAACGGACTTTTCACACATGTGGATCCCATGGAAGGGAATTCCCAATCAGATAAGGATAGAGAGCACTCCAAGGCTCCGGTTGTTGATCACTGAGTATGGTGAACACAATGAGATCTTGTTTATAGAGACCACTTTGGGATCATATATTCCCAAACTAGAGAGGTTTTAATGTTGCAAGGTTACAATCAAGGGGAATGTCCTGATGTGACTCCAACTTTCGCTAAGGTACCAGTTATGGATAATTCAGAACCATCGCTAAATGAAGGAATGTTTGAGAATTTTAGGAATTTTGTCCTAAAAAGGATTAAGAAGGAAGTTGAATTAGGAAAAGATGCATCCATTCAAAATCTATTGTTACCCAACTGGTGTAGAATACATGATATTTTTCATTCTGAGATATCATGCACCATGTGCAAAGAAGCAATTGCACAAGTTTCCAAAATGGTTCCACAAGCATGGATAGCAGAAAATGTGGTCAAAATGAACTCATCCTGTATGAAAATTTTAGACCCACAGCAAGAAAGAATTCAAGAAGGTGAAATAGGACAAGAAGAACATAAAAAAGAATCCAAGGATTCAAAGATAAAATCACCCATGGAATATGAAAATGATCAAGTATGGACTCTATCCTTTGATGGATCCAAATCAAAGAAAGGTAGTGGAGCTGGTGTTGAACTCATCAGCCCAACTGGAGAAACATATTTGGCATCACATAGGTTGCAGTTCCCTTGTACTAATAATGTGGCTGAGTATGAATCATTGGTCATTGGATTGCTCCTCGCTATCCAAAAGGGTGCCAAAATCCTACACGTACATGGAGATTCAGACATAGTCATTGGACAGGTACGTAAGAAATATACATGCCATGATAAAAGATTGGGTCGGTATCGCAATAGAGTTTGGGACCTAATCGAAAGCTTTGATGCTTTCAATATTAAAAGGATAAGTCGAACAAGAAATCTAGTAGCAAAATCTTTGGCTCAATCTGCAAGTTCATTAGAACCATTAGCCATGGATTGTGTAAAGAAATTTACAGTTGAGCTAACTTCAGTACCATTAGTTCCTGACAACATCACAAATTTTCAAGTGTTTGAAGATGACAAGCATATTCTTGATTTTTTGACAAGCTCAAGAGTATTTGAAGCACAAGTCATAGATGAAGGAGAACAACAACAAGCTCAATTTGAAATCGATGAGATTATGAATTTAAGGACAAATACCATTCCAAAAGGAATGATTGAACTAGAGAGAATTTTTGATGCCGACAGACTAAGTTCCCTCAAGTACCAAAGTACTGAAGGAGGGGAATGTGAAAAGGTGAACTTGGGAACGAGGGAAAATGTCAAGAATGTATTTATCGGGAAAGTTTGTACCCCCATAGAAAAGGAGGAAATATTGAAGCTTATGAAGGAGTTCCCTGATGTGATTGCTTAGGGATATGAGGATCTAAAGACATATGATACGTCTCTCATTACACATACTATTTCATTAAAGCCAAACAGTAAACCATTTAGACAAAGGCAGAGACCAATGAATCCATTGTTAGAACCACTAATACATCAAGAAGTGAAGAAGTTATTGTCAGCAAGGATTATATTCCCAGTTCGACACTCAACGTGGGTCGCCAACCTTGTACCTGTTAGAAAGAAGAATGGAGAGATAAGGTTGTGTGTGGACTTTAGAAATCTCAACAGAGCTTCAGAGAAGGATAATTATCTAGTATCGTCATTAGATGAAGTAATACAAGTTGTTAATGGTTCTCAAATGATGTCATTTTTAGATGGTTATTCTGGATATAACCAAGTGATGGTAGAAGAAGAAGATAGACTAAAGACGCCATTCACAACAAAATGGGGTACATTTTCTTATAGAAGAATTCCTTTTGGTTTGATCAATGCAGGAGCCACTTTTCAAAGGGCCATGTATTATGCTTTTAGAGACTTGGTAAAGAAGTGCATCATCATTTACATGGATGATCTCACAGTATTCTCTTGACGTAGGGAAGATCACATCAGTAATTTGAGGAGAATCTTCCAAAGATGTAGAAGATGTGGGATTTCCTTGAATCCAAAGAAATGCATGTTTGATGTCACTGAAGGAAAATTGTTCGGACATGTAATATTAGAAAGAGGAATCTCAATTGATCCTGAGTGCATTGAGGAAATATGAAAGATAGGATTTCCAGCTAGTCAGAAAGAACTAAAGTAATTCTTTGGTAAAATTAACTTCGTAAGGAAGTTCATAACTGGATTTGCAGAGATAGTAAGGCCATTAAATGATATGTTAAAAAAGGGAGCAGGAATAGATTGGACACATACAGCAAAAAAGACATTCGAAGAAATCAAGCAAGCAATCGTGGATGCTCCTGTTTTGTTGAGTCCTGACTACACCAAGCCTTTTTATATATATTCTTTTGCCTCAGAACACACTTGCGCAACTATCCTCACCCAGAAGGCAGATGATCAGGATGAATATCCTATTGCATTCATGAGTTCATCCATGAAAGCTACAGAATTGAGATATCTGAATGTTGAAAAACAAGCTTATGCTTTGGTGAAAGAAATAAAGAAATTATGACATTACATCCTAAGAAGCAAGGTTTATGCAATAGTTCCTGATTCAGCAGTAAAGACTTTGCTAATGCAAAATGAATTGGGAGAAAGAAGAGGAAAGTGGATGGCAATTATTCAAGAATATGACATGGAGATACAACCAAATAATTTCGTATGAGGACAAGCTCTAGGCCAAACCCTATCTACAACTGGTCCCGAGTCAGTACAACAAGTATATGTGTTAGAAGAAGTATCCCCAGATGAATGGTATGATGACATTGTTCATTATTTGCTAAACCATAAGTCTCCATCACACTTGAATTCTATTCAAAGGCGTTCATTGAGAATGAAGAGTCAAAATTTTATGCTTCAAGGATCTGTGCTATATAGAAAGAATCATGATGGGGTTTATTTGAGATGTGTTGGAAAGGAAGAGGCTAGACACATCATTGAGCATTTTCATAGTAAATATGGAACTAGCCATGGAAGTGGTTTGGCTATGGCTCATCAAATATCAAGAGTAGGGTATTATTGGCCAACCTTGTTTAAAGACACTTATGAACACGTGAAGACTTGTCACACATGTTAGATAGCTACGACATGTGAAAGAAATCCTGCTATGCCATTACAACCTGTTATTGAAGTAAAACCATTCGCAAAATGGGGGTTAGATTTCATCGGTCCCATCAATCCACCATCATCAGGACACCACCAGTATATCCTGACTGCTAGAGACTATTGCACTAGATGGATTGAGGCTCAATCACTGAAAAATTGTACAATAGAGGTTGTTATCAAATTTCTTGAAGAAAATGTCATTACCAGGGTGGGTGTCCCCATGCATTTGTATGTGATAATGGGCCAGCATTTAGATCGTTGAATTTCTCAAACTAGGCATTTGACTATGGGATCACACTAAACTTTTCATCAAATAGCTATCCGCAAGGGAATAGATTGGCAGAATCAACAAACAAAAATCTATTGAGTGCAATGAAGAAGTTATTAGACAATAACCCTAGAGATTGGCATACACAGCTGAGATTCGCACTTTGGGAGGATAGGATCAGAATAAAGAGTTCTTTGGCTACATCTCCATATCATTTGGTCTACGGACAAGATCTAATTTTTCCTATCCAATTGAGGATTCCAACACTACGACTCATGCAAGATTTTATGGAAGGAGAAGATAGAGTGCAGACACATTTGACCCAATTATTGCACTTGGAAGAGAAGAGGGATGAAGCATTGGAAAATTTTGCTAAACATCAAGGAGTTGTTAAGAGATAGTTTGACAAAATGGCAAAGGTTAAAGAATTTTGAATTTCAAATCTGGTACTTCTCTAGGATAAGGCACATGGAAAGAAAGGTGGACATGACAAGTTTGATAATCTATGGAAAGGTCCTTATCAGATTTTTGAAATTTTGGGAGATAATGCATTCAAGCTTAAGACTCTAACAGGAAAGGAAGTCCAATTGCCTATCAATGGGCAATTCCTCAAGCATTATTTCTGCCCTTAGGTTTGCTTTGTGAAGCCTAACTTGTACATAGTTAGTTTAGGTTTTCCTTTGTGGTGTGTTTTTGTTTTTTTTTTCTGTTTTTTTAGTTAGGTGGGCGTTTTGGTTTGTCTCCCCTCTCTTGGTTAGGAGTTTTGGCTTTGCGTAGTTTAGGTTTCTTTCCCTTGCTTGTTTTGTTTTCTTTTTCCCTAGGTTGTCTTCCTTGGGTGGTTCAGTTTTCTCTCTTCTTTTGGTTTGGCTTCGGTTTTGGCTTTTGCTAGGTGGCTCATAGCTATGTGAATCTCCTTTTTGCAAGTGGAGTGGTGCCATGATTTGGTTACTTCATCTGAAGACTTCACCAAGTTTTCTTTATTTCATTTCTTGAATAATTGTTATGAAGAGCATTAAAATCTCAGCTATCCTTCATATATTTTTAGTAGGTTAGAAAACATACTTGAATCAGAAGGTTAATCATACATTGTGTCTTGACGCATGAACTCTAAGGTTGCCACATATTTCACACTCTTAACTATTGCTCTAAGTCCATTTTTGTGTCTTTGGAAAGCTCATGACTTGTGAAAATTTTAAAATCTTGCTTCAGGGCCACTGTAACTCCTAAACCCATGGTAAGCTTCATTGCTTACAAGCCAAGAGAAAAGAAATAAATGTAATACAAATTCAACAAAAAATAAAAAAATAAAAAAAATAAAACAAAAAAATGATGAAATAATGAGATTGGCTTTGGGGGTACGCAGAAATCTCCATAGGTGTTCTAAAGAATAATTCACCGGAAGTGGAGCAATCTCCGTTGGTTTTACAGTGACAACTCTGTCGGGGCTATGGGCACCTGACTGGCAATGGGGCAATGTCCAGGATGCTTTTGAAGTCAAGAGGAATCAATAACTTGTCATGATTAATCCTAGGATTTCTGAGTGGTCTTGTTGAGATGGAATTAATTTAAATTGCACACACTTAGGTTGTCGCAGAGTAAATGTGTTTTCGATCCAATATATGATTATTCTCCCCTTTTGAGATTGTTTTCTCTCTTATTGATGACGTAAGATAGAGAAACTAGAGATTTTGAGTTCAGATTAAGTCTTATCCTTGAAATGCATGTAAGATTTCACTCTTGGAGTCGCCAGATGTTGTGACCGCTAGTCACCATCACCCCAGCCGCGGCCCCCTTTCTATTTAAAAAAAAAAAAACTTTTTCCTGCTTTTGCGAAGCCCAAGACTGAAGGAGACAAGGATTTAATCCCATTTAGGAAACATGCCAGCTGTCCCTAAAATTTTGGAGCGCAATTTTCAAGAAATGAAGGATTTTATCCTTCATTCCTTAAAAAGCCTGCTCCCTAAAATTTTAGAGTGCACTTTTAAGGAAATGCAGGAAGGAAATGAAGGAAAGAAATGAAGGATTTTATCCTTCATTCCTTAAAAAGCCTGCTCCCTAAAATTTTAGAGTGCACTTTTAAGGAAATGCAGGAAGGAAATGAAGGAAAGAAATGAAGGATTTTATCCTTCATTCCTTAAAAAGCTCACTCACTAAAATTTTGGAGCGCAATTTTCAGGAAATAGAGGAATGTTTTGATGAAGGATTCCATCCTTCATTCCTTGAAAATCCTGCTTTCATAAAACAACAAGCGCAAGTTAGTAGGAGTGAACGAAATATTATGCAAAGGAAAAATCCTCAATTCTAAAAAAGCCCGCTCTTGTAAATTGGTTAAAAAATCGTGAAAAGCGAAAAATTGAAAATTTGCAAAAAAATCAGAAAATTTAGAGGAAGGATGAATTTTCTTATGAAGTGAAAGTTGGATTCAGAGAGGAAAAGTGAAAAAATGATTTTCCTTCAAAAGATTTTTTTTGGATTTACCTTAAAAAATTAAATATTAGTTTTACTAATATTTAATTTGATTTTTTTTGAATAATAACCCAAAAAATTAAAATGGAGAAAAAGTTGCAAATAAATTTGATTTTTCATTTAAAAATGGAAGTTAATTAAATATTGATTTTTTTAAATTGATATTTAATTAATAAATAAAAAAATCAAAATAGAAATACTTAGCTTCATCATGAAGTTAACAGCATGAAAGATAGCAACTTTTTGAATCAAGCAGCAAAAAGGTGACAAGTGGCACAAAAAATGGAAACCTTAATGGTTAAGTAAAGCAGCTACCTAATTTTAGTCTACAGCTTTAAAGGCATCTTTTTTGAAGGATGATTTCTATAAGAAACCCTCTCATTCATTTAGGCTCACACAAAAATTTGAAGAACAGATCGAGAATAGGAGTAAGATTTCAGGAGTTCAAGGAAGCAGATTTTTTGAGAAATTTTCTAAAATTGTTTAGGAGTTTTCTGGGAATTCAAGTCAGAAGATTTTGAATCCTATCAGAAAGGATTTTCTTTGCAGTGAGTTGTGGAATGTCATATTTCTCACGGAAGTGTTAAAAAGTGAATCTTGAAAGGAGTATGAAAATTTTGGTGAAAATCCAAAATCTTTTTCTTATGGACAAGTCATATCTGTTGTTTATAATGCTTTCCTTGCATAGTCTTATGTATGTACATTTTCTATTTTGCAGGAAAGGAAAATGGCAGAGCCTAGGGGAATAGGAGAAACGCGAGCACAATTGATAAAGAATGAAAGGAGAGGATTCTACCCTGAATCCAAAATCATGTCAAAGTGGACAGAAATTGGAGATACAAGTCTTGGCTGCCTTGATTTGAAATATTTTAACCGGAGAATGCTCAGATATAATGACTATCACCCAACACACCTGGCTACAAAAATTGTGAGAAGTAGAATTTTTGCTGCAACTAGTTTCCCTCCTTGTTTTCAGCATCTAGAGTTAATCATGGAATGTACCAAGCATTACAATCCTAGAGACATAACTGTCCAGGATTCTGAATGAAATGTTCTGGCAAATTTTTCTTCGACATCCATTTCTAAAGCATTTGGAATTCCTTCAAATCCAAGGATGGTCACAAAAACAAAAGAGCAAGTACTGAGAATCTATACATTTGGAATCAATTTTTGTGAAGAAATAATCAACAAAAGATGGTTGAAAAAGAATAGACCACATCATTCTAAGATTCCTAAAGAAATAGTATGGGTCGACTTGCAGAGGGAATATAGTGATATGGTCATGATGTTGAGTCACATATTTGGCATGTCTTATTCTTATAGGTTTGAATCTTAGATGTTGTATTTTGTTGAGCAGGTAATGGAGGAAGGTGACAGAATAGATTGGGATGGGCTCATAAGTGATAAGCTAAATGAGCAGTTGATGAATCTAGAGCATACAAGGAAATTTTACATGAGCTCCTATGTCATCTACATGCTAGCATGGAGGACAAATTATGATAGACTACGATGCAAAGGACCAATTGGAAGTGGAAGCCAACACCTCAAAGTCCATGAATGTTACCCGCAGCTGCATTTGTATTCAAAGGATGATTACATGATCATTAATGATATATTTGCCATGCGCATAGTAAGAACACTAAAAAAGAGGCCACATATAAGAATGTCAATGGGTGCAATGAAGTTGGTTGAAGAATATGGCACCTAGTTCATTCAGTTTCCTACCTTTTCATACATCCAAGTTCAAGGATTCTCCACGGAGCCATACAAACTTCCTAGGTATCCAATGGATAATATGGTCTTGTTAGAGCTTACTCAACAACTTACTACCTATGACAAGATTCAGACAGGGAAGAAGAAGTTGGGATTGTAGTTTCCAATTTCCATAGGAGAAGGAAAACTGAGGTATGCCCATGTCTAAAAGCTGTAGAGAAATCATCAGATGAGCTCCACTTCTTTCACCCTTTGCTTTATCCAAAGAGGAATGATTTTGATCCTTTCAACAAGATCTCATCAATAGGAGGGTCAAAGTACCAACACAAGGTTCACCTTGAAGGCGTTTGGGCAAATGCAGTAGACAAGAATGAGATTAGGAAAAGATAGCATTCAAGACTACCATTGAACATTATTAGAACATGCAACATATTCAAGGTTCTTGATCAAATGGAGGAGGACCCAAATGTGATACGAAAAGGATTCAAGTTAGAAATGATAGCTCAACCATTTGATTGGAAGAAGATAGAAATTATAGATCTCGAAACCCTTTCAAAACTAGTCTTAGATTTTACAAAATGTTGGATCGAGCATAAGCTTGAAAAATTAGTTGCACCAGCTAATGGATTCACATATAGGTTGCTTGGCCACATACCACTTAGGGAAGAAAGATCAAGACAAATATCTGAAGGGACTGTTGAAGAAAGGGGAACTCCATCCAAAGATGTAGGAACCAAGAAAGGGAAGGAGGTACCTCGAGAAAAGTGTCCTAGGATTGAGGAAGTCATCCAGGAATCTCAAAATAAGAAGCAAAAACATGGACATGATCCCTCTTCTCCAAGTCGAACTCCAAGTGTCCAAGAGATAGAAACTTTTTAAAGGTAGGATGTAGGGACAAGTATAAGGAGATTTGAGCAAGAAGAGAATTTGGATAGGCCAATTCATGATAGGTTGAGTATAAATGCTTATGAAAAATCCATGCAATAAAGAGGGAGAGATCAAGATATTGCTACAGAAGAAAGTCTTGCTACAATCTTAGACTGAGAAATGATTAATGATGGAGATGGTCCACTAGAGGAAGAAACTCTAGGGATAGCAATACATCTTCCAAGTGCCGAAGCTATAGTTCCTGAGGTTACAATGGATAGTCTAGGAGGTGAAGAAGAGATTGACATTGAAGCGGTCCAAAGGAAAGAACAATTGGTAATTATGAGGGACCAAAGTATACCCATTCTAGAATGGTTGAGGCAACGAATTCAATTGCATCAACAAAAGGAGTTTGATCTAGCAATTGAATTATAAGAAATTTTGGACCGACCAAACTGATTCGAAGAACAATGGAAAGCAAAAAGATATACTAAATTCATCAGAGGAGAATCAGGATCCAAAATCTTGCAGGTTGCGACTCCCATAGTTGATAAAGGGGAAAATTAGATTGCTCCAGATGAATATTATGTTACAGAAGTAAATCTTGGTTGGGCCTCCTGAGAGCAAATATTGGAAGAATTTGATGACTCCACACATGCTTTGAAGGATAGGCTGAAGAAAGTAGAAGAAGGGTATGAAAAGCAGAAAAGAGAAATTTGGGCCTTATGTTAGTACATCAATAACTTGCATCATCAAGTAAGAGAGGAAGGTCCATCATTTGTCCCTCCAACAGGTGTTTCCAGTTAAGTGGTAGGTGATATTGACAGAATCAAGTGGATTACTCAGGGTGCAAAGATTTGGCTTGAAGGAATTCAGGATGTAGCCTTCAAACATGCAGAAGAATTAGTGCAAGTGCACAATAGGGCATTGGCTATAGTCTGTAGGATTTAGTGCATGGAGGAATCATGGGTGGATGAGCATATTTACCAAGAAGAGGTGATTGCTGACATTCAAAGTCTGATGTATACCCCAAAGAAAGAATTGATTGATGATCGAGTTATCAGCGAGGGGGATTTCTATGATTTTATTCGATGGTACAGTGCAGTGATCATGGCTAAGGAAATGATCAAGAGCTTTACCAGGGAATCCAGTCGATGGAAAAAGATTGTTGATAACATCAAGCAAGGAATATCAAATGCAGTTGCATCCTTGTTATCACAAAGATTAGGGGAAGAGGAAATGACAACTAAAAATCTAAAAGTCAAGTTAGAGGAATTCTTTCAGCTAAACGTATATGGAAGAGATGATTTTGAGAACTTCTCCATCTTCTCAAATACAATGCACACTACTAAGGACTTACTACCAGATTGGGATGAAAGCTTTGGAAAAGCAGAAAGAGCAATTGTAGTTCTCAAATTCAAGCAAGAATCTGCACCAAGCATTAGTACAAAGGAGTTGGAAATAGTATTAGATCGATTTTGATGTTTTCGGCAAAGAAATCAAGGATAGATGCATTAAATGCAGAGTGGCTATACATAGGGATCATTTATTACACCCCACTCCCTAAACTAGCATGCATGGTGGGCATTTATTACCCACTACAGTAGTAGATTCCTTATGGCATTAATGTAGATTCTTTTCCATTGCCCTAACCCTAATTGGGGCTGATGTGGCATGATCTCGACCATTGGTTATTGCGATCAACCGGGCCACCCATTTTAATCAAGGACCTATATAAAGACCTCATTTCTCATTTGTAAGAGAGATTTTTATGAGATTGTTGGTATAAGCTACTGAGATAATAAAGTTT
The DNA here is from genome assembly GCA_028749045.1 of Cupressus sempervirens. NCBI lineage: Eukaryota > Viridiplantae > Streptophyta > Pinopsida > Cupressales > Cupressaceae > Cupressus > Cupressus sempervirens. The sequence continues at coordinate 67,274,235 of CM053784.1, forward strand.
TCATTGGAGTTTAGTAAATACTTGACATGTCTTAGTGCTTGCTTGTTCTCCTAAATCTCTTCAAGTAGATTAAGTTTAGCATAGTCAATGTGTGGTGATTACAATGGAGAATATGATGGTGTATTGATGAATTTCTTTGGTTCATACTTTTGACGTTTTAGTGATTCTAATTCGTTGTGTAAAATTAGCCTAGACCCCTTTCATGCATATGCTCAACTTTTATCATTTGTATACATTGTTCTTTATGATGGTGTATGTGGTGATATGAAAATCTTTGGCATAACCCTTGAAGATTGCACTGGTTCATGCTTAGTTGTAGTATAACTTGGCGAAGCGAAATTCAGTAAATTGGGGAATTTGTCCACTAGAGTACTATTTCTTGTTATCACTACCCTTAGGATTAGAATAGAACTCCTGAACCCCATCCTATTTAATTTTTGCATAATCTGTGAAAAATCCAAAAAAAAAGTGCTTCATTGCAAACCCTTAAGATAGCTCCCTCATCTAGTATGGCTTGAAATGAATATGAATAAAAATGTAAGGCCCCTTGTGATCATCAAAAAATCACATCAACCACCAATCTTATCCACAGTCAAGACCTAGCATTAAAGGAACCTTGAAGGCATTGTATGATCTTCTAGCAATCTTAGCATACACAAGACTTTATTCAAGAGAGGATAAGATATTTCGGTATTTTATTCTATTGTTTGGTGAGTCATAAAACACACATCAACAGATGATAGTGGAAAAGTATTGGATTATATTGGGCAAGGTGGAAATAGAAAGACAAATGGCAAATAGAATGATGACCAGAAATTAGAGAGGGGAAATCTTGCTCTTGAGTGAAGTATGCATCATGGTGTTGAAGCCAAGGTGATTCAAGGTAAGAAGGACAATGGGAGTCCTTCTGGAAAGATATACACTTATGATAGCCTAAACAAGGTTGAGGACCATTGGATGGACAAAGGGAAGTCTGGATTTAGTGTTTTCAAATACAGATTGCAGAGGTTATATGGTCAACCTAAGTTATCATATGATATACTGAAGGCTGCTATTAAATGGAAATTGAATCTATCTTTAAGGCAAGGACTTATTTCTATAGACATATCTTTAAAAAGAGAGAACACACCTATTTATCTTGTGAACAGGGTTGATGATGATAAAGAGCTAGAACACTTTGAGTATATAAGCAAAGTGGAGGCTCCAAAATCTGTTTAGTTAATCCAAAAAATGTCTTTCAGATTTATAATGATCTTCACTCATATCTAGCAAGTGCTAACATTAATGGTGTCAAAGTAGATGTCCAAAATATTATCCACACATTAGGTGTAGGTCATGGTGGTTATGTAAAGTTGGCAAGTTAGTACCATCAAGCATTAGAGGCTTCCATCGATGAACTAAATGGAAGATTAAGTACTAAACAACAGCTGCAACCACAAACTAGAGATTGACAAACTATTCAACTGACACATTCTCAGAAATCTATTGTTCAAAAGATTAGAACAACAAACAATAGACACTAATCCATCATTACAAAGAAGGGAGATATGAAAAATCAATACATTTTTGAAAAGCCAAGCAACAACAAGAGTAGGATTTGGACATTTTCTCAATCCATCCTCAGAAACAACAGCAATAAGAATGTTTATTTTAAAGGAAAAAGGAGTTATGAACTTACAAGAAAATGTTGGAGAGGCAGAGGAAGAATGGGGAACTTGTTGGGAAGGAGTGAATAAGCGACCTATATGGTTTTCAATTGCATAAACCTCTCTTTTAGAAGTGAACCTCATTATGGGTCAACCTTAAGGCACAATACTCTTCTATTCATTATGCATTAATAACCATTGATTCTGATCCTATTTGTTATACTAAGTAGTGGAAAGTAGAATCCAACAATTCCCAAGTCATCATATTATTATTATGTTCTATTGTCATAGCCTAGTTCTTTATCAATCGTATTCAATTGATCTAACTACACTAATTATGATGGGTCATCCTTATTCCTATGAATCATTTAATCAAATAAATATTATGCCCTATCCAACAATGTATGTGCATAAGTAGTGCAATGTAGAATTCAACTATTCACAAGTCAACATATTATTATTATTTCCTATTGTCATAGCTTGGTTCTTAACCAATCATATTCAATTGATTTAACTACACTAATTGTGATGTGTCATCTTTAAACTCTATGAATAATTTAATGGAACAAATATTATGCCCTATCCAATAGTGTATATGCATAAGTAGTGGAATGTAGAATCCAACTATTTGCAAGTCAACATATTATTATTATTTCCTATTGTCATAGCTTGGTTCTTGACTAGTCATATTCAATTGATTTAACTACACTAATTGTGATGGGTCATCCTTATCCCTATGAATCATTTAATGGAACAAATATTATGCCTTGTCCATGTATATGCATAATTAGTGGAATGTATAATTCAACTATTTAAAAGTTAACATATTATTATTATTTCTTATTATCATAGCTTGGTTCTTGACCAATTGTATTCAATTGATTTAACTACACTAATACTGATGGGTCATCCTTATTCCTATGAATCATTTAATGAAACAAACATTATGCCCTATCCAACAATGTATATGTATATGCTACACACATATAAGTATGTAGTATTAGAAAAAGAAAAATTCAGTTAATCATTTGGCACTATAGAGAGCTTCATTGCAAAAAATAATTGGTGTAATTTAATGTATCACCTTAGCATTCTACATAAATTATGCTACCTCTGAAAGACAATAAAAATGTGTTGGTAGCTTCATAAAAACATCTAAATTCAAAGTCATTGATGCTTTTAGTAGTCACTTGGTGGACGAATTATGCAATTAAGACCAAAATTTACATCTTAAAAATGTATTTTTTTGTTCTAAGTAATCTAATAGGTTGCATGTTATCTTATTATAGGGTTCACTTTGACTAGCTAATGTTGGTACTCTTCAGGCTTCATGCCCTTGTAAACAAAATATGCTAAGATCAAAGTACAATATCTTATAAATGGTTGGGTTATTGATTGGTTGATGAGGATGGTTGTCAGGTGCTCGACACCACATAAATAAAAATGAATTAAGAATATATTTTCAACAATATGATATTGTAAACATTCACAATATTCTCCTAAAAAATTTGTAGATGGAATAAAAAATATTGTGTTACTAGCCACAGGCCTGTTACTGTATAATATTTATATCCTCTAGAAAATGATCTACTCTTTCATTCAAACCCTATCTCCATAAAACTTGCAGATCTTTCTAATGGCAAACACTCATGAGCCATAATTTTCGAGTGGCATCAATCACAAACATACTGGAATCACAATAAGCTATCAGTGATGCTATGTTAGCTCATTGAGTTTGGCTTTACACCCTCTTTCAGGGGATTTTCTTTAATAATTTGACAAGATCCATGTTTAATTGTGTTTTGGTAAACTCCGAAACCATTTTGTGGATTAAATTATAAAAATCATTGGGAATATGCATCTAAAGGTTACCAAAGTTCAATCTATAGTAGCCAAGCTCATATATTTCAAAAGCTTCAAGTTTTTTTCTAACACGATCCTCTATATCACTTGCTTTGGAACTACTTTTATGCAATACATCATTCTTCAACAATTTGGGTGGCTGGGATAGTTGAGATGGAGATGATAATTCAAGTTTGGGAGGATGGTGACACGGCCTTTAAAATGGTCAATAAAATGGTGAGTCTGAATCTCTCCCCCAAGCAACACAAAGACAACACATTTACAAAAACAACACTAAACATCAAAAACCATAATCACAAATTGTACTCAAATTCTCAATATAGTTTTCCACAATAATCAAAATCCATATATCAAGCACACTATATGGTTCTAAATTTTATCCATGTACAAAATTATTGTGATCTAAAATATATGCATAGATCTTAGCAAAAAAAAACTCAATTCTTCTATAAGAAACTTGGTTCTACATAATAGATCATAGATCTGAAATATTGACAAATGGATCTCAAATTTTGAAACAAAAAACTCAATTCTTTTACAACAAAATTGATTCTAAACAATAGATTTGGACAAGTTTCCATAGATAGATTTCATGTAAATATGATGATCACAAAAAAGAATACAACTACAACACAATATGTTCTAAACAATAGATTTGAACAAGCTTCCATAAATAGATTCCATATAAATATGATAATCACAAAAGACAATACAACTAGAACACAATATAATCTCAAATAAAAAGAATAGAAAAATCTTAGACATACCTTGTACTCTAGTAGGATGAGATAAAAGCCTTTAGAAATGTGAATTAAAAATGATCAACCAATGCTATAAATAAAGAAACAACAATTTTAGAGGATTCCATAATCAATGCTTACATAAGACTAATGTTGACCTAAAAATAATTTATAAGCTACAACTATAAAGTAAAATATCCCCTGACATCCTTTTAAAGCAAATTTATGCAACACAACAATAATAAATGACAGGATATGTCATCTCTTTAATTGCTTATTATGTTGTCTTATTTTTTTTGTTTGTGTTGATTTTTTAGAAATGGAATACAACTATAACCACAACAATAATAAATGACAAGAAATGTCATCTTTATAATTGCTTATCATGTTGTCTTGTTTTGTTTCTTTGTGTTAATTTTTTAGAAATCAAATACAACTATAACTGCAATCTATAAATGTTTGACAATATATTTCATTGTTATTATAATTATTATTATTATTATTATTGATATCTAAAGTTTGGAAAAAGAGAAAAAAAAAATTTCTATGCAAAAAAAAAAAAAAAGACTTTCAAACTCATGACTGTACCACACATAGGCCTATCAAATTGCATAAAAATAAGTGTCACTAAATTTGCAAAAATCTCAAAAAAAAGATTTGTCTATAGTGGAAAATAGATACAAAGAAAAGTACTTGATTGGACAAACTAATAAAATCATTCGCTTGTAATGAATGCATAAGTTTCTTGCCATGGCAGGAACTAATAATGAGAAAAAAGCCAATTTGTTATTTTTAATTTTCTAGCCCTTTGCTAATTTTGAACAAAAAGGAAAATGAATAAAAAAAATTGAAATATTTTTTAATATCAAAATTGTTTGTTAAATGATAACTTCATAAATATTTTTTTCAAAAATTAAAAAATACTGTATATTACTAATAAGATATTCATTTGCATTATGAATTTAAAAAAATCAATAATCTAATTATAAATATTAAATATTAAAGATAATGTATAACAATTTTAAATTCTTAACACTATTTTACATGACTTAATAGAATTGATAATTTTCACAATCTTGAATTATGTGGTAAAAATTGATCTCCTAGACCCATGCATGCATTGTGAACTAATTGAATATGAAATATTAAAAATGCAATATAAGGAAAAATTAAGTTATGAGCTAATACTAATTTGAAGTAAAAATCACTTACCCATTAATTAATTTCATTAGATTTAATTACCTATAAAGCATTTAATTTCACCTAGTTAAACTGGATGAAAGTCACATTTAAATATTCAAGCTCACAAAGTTAGTTCAAAACACCATTTTTATAGTTAAAACATGGGTAAATCATTCCATGATTTCCTTTTAAATAAATCAAACATATTTATTATTATATATTCATACAAAAATAAGATCATACAAATTAGTATATAGTCATACAAAATAAATGAAACATGATCATACAAATTAGTATAGATTCAAACCAAAAGAGTCATTGATTGAACCCATGAATTTAAACTACAATAATAGAAAAATAGGATGTACAAATTTGTATAGCTTCATACAAAAATAATTAAACATGATTGTAGAAAGTAATATCGAGTCAAATAAAAAAAATCAATGATTGAACCTATGAAATTAACCAAAAATATTCCCAACCTTTAAAAATTAGCACTTTTAGGAATCCATGTCCCAAGTCTTCCTTGACATCTTGCTTAACCAAAAATCATTTCCTATTTTCTCTAGCTTGCAACATTATCTCAATTTATTTTTTCTAGCTTACAATGTAACTTAAATTTATTTTTTAAGTCCTATTGTGCACACTTGAAGAATATTTCAACTTTGATTATAATTATTTTGTCAATAACTATTGTATAAATTTATATGGCCCTTAACTAGCTTTCTTGTGGTTGTGTCGGTATCATTATATGGTTATCCAGTTCTTTAAGTAATAGATTAATAGACAATTCATTCCATTACTAAAAGAATACCACTTATGACCATCCTTTGTACTATTCTTTCAGAATTACATTATCTCTTTTCATTTCTCTTAAGTGCACTCTAAACATTGTTTTCTTGACATCTTTTCAATGCTCTTATATTATTCATTTATATGAGAAACATTGGTTTTTGTTTTGTAATAGTGCCTTAAATTGTCTTTGATCAATAACCTACACTATATTTGGTTAAATTTTTTGTTGCATTCAAAGATTCCACTCTCACACATTGAGCCTAAGGTTATAAAAGAAGGCTTGAATGATGAAGATTGGATGAAGATCATGGAGGGAGAAATTGAGCAAATAGAAAACAATGGGACAAGGACACTAGTTACCTAGCCAAAGGAAAAAAAAATGTCAATAGGACAAACTAGCTATAAAAGAATAAAATAAATGAAGATGGGGAAGTAATAAGAAACAAGCTCAAACTTGTTTACAAAGTATATGCACAAGGTGAAGGAATTGGCTATGGGGACACCTTTGAGTCAATGGCTACACTAGAAGAAGCTAGGATACTCCAAGCATCTGCCACTTATAAAAGATCCAAGGTATATCAAATTGTAAATTTTGTATTCCTAAGTGACATCCTAAAGGAAAAAGTGTACATAGAACAACATGAGGCATTTGTATCAGTATATGGAAATGATAAAATATGAAATTTAAAGATATTCCTATATGAACTAAAACATGCACCCCATGCATGGTACAAGAGAATTTTTTGATATTTGATAAACATTGGTTTTGTAAGAACAAGTGATAACATCAACATCTACCTAAAGAAAGTGACTTGATTTGGGTTGTTGATTGTAGAAATATTTATAGGACATATCTTTGGAAGAGATGTTAAAGTGATTAAGGAGTTTAATAAATAAATGAAGAATGGAATTAAAATGTCCATGACTTGAGAAAAAACATTCTTCATTAGACTACAAGAATCTCAATTAAAATGTCCATGACTTGAGAAAAAACATTCTTCATTAGAAAAATAATGTATTTGAGGGAGATTCTAAACAAATTTGGATAAGAGGAGTTGAAACTAGTAAGAACCCCTAATGGTGAATGATTGAAAAGTATCAAAGGAGGATGAGACGCTTGAAGTGAATGAAATTATTTATGAATACATGATCATTAAAATATTGTATATTGTGCATAATATGGGTATGTGCAGGATCATGGTCAACCAAACTATGGCCTTAAGCGGCAATGAAAAATTAGCAAATTAGCGTTATGTCAAATTGACACGTAATTTTAAAGTGGTTAAGGACTTTATATAGAAAAGTTGTAAGAAAATACTCTGTAGGAAATTGAATGTAGTTTCTAAACTACTAGGTCTTATCTACAGAAAAAATAATTCATTGGTCAAAAGTTTGGAATTTAATGCAGTACTACGAAAATTTTAGGGTGAAAATAAAAAGTAGGTGTATGTTTGACCACCTTAATCAAAGTCAAATGATAATTTTTTTTAATATAATTATAAATATAAAAAGTAGACTCATGCCCGGATGTGATGCATATTTTTGATATTTTTATTCTAAATAAATAATTAAATATGAATTTTTTACTAAAACTTTTTAGGAAATAAAAAACTCTCGTGTCTAACCACCTTAACTAATAGAAAATTCTACCAATTTTTTGAATTTTTTTTTCTCTTATACTAGGTGAAGCATAGAATGTGACCTAGCTTTTGGATTTAAAATTTTTTATAACATTTGAAAGTTAAAGCTATTTTTCAATCAGTATGTTAATCAGCACTTTACAATAATCTTCATTGAAAATTAACTAATAAATGTTTATCAAACTCAGAATTTGACAGAAATTATATCGATGGAATCTTGAGAGTGATATAAAAAAACTCTTTCCATTTCATTCAATTTCGATGTAAATAACATTGTCAGATGGCTACCCAAAGTTTGAGTGTCAGTGAAACCCTTCTCAAGCACATTTTTTGGGTTGACCAAATATGCTTGGTAAATACTAAGGCCAATCAGATATCCAATTTTCAAATCGAATATTCAATTTTGAAATTGCATATCTGATCACTGTCGAAAATTTTCAACACCAATTTGGAGGGAAATTTGAGAGGGGAGATTTTTTTCAATTTTAAATTTGGAGGGAGGGAAATTTATTTTGGGAAAGTGTGGACATTGGTATTACTATTATTACATATTATTATAATTATTATTATATTATAGTAATACATATGATTATTATTATTAAATATAACATAGTTATAAATATAATAATTATTATTATAACTAAATATAATATAGTAATATATATGATATATAGTATTATTAAATATATATAGTAATATTATATGACTAAATTATTATATATAATAATATATATGTTTATTATTATTATTAAATCTATAAGCTAGTAACATATATGATTATTATTGTTATATAATCTAATAATATATTATTATTAGATTAAAATATACAATATTCTATAATTATTAAATATAATAATCACATAAAATGCATCATTTCAACTCATTTCATGACAACATATGTAGTGCCTGCCCCTAAGTCGCATTTTTGTTATCATTGTCGAACTCTAGTAGACAAGTTTTATGTTGATGGTTAGCAACATTGTTTTGAGACTATCAAATATTGTTCTATGGATTCAGTTGATATGTGATTAGATCACTTAGACTTTACATTTCATGTATATATTATGATTTCAGTTATTGATGATGATTGGTTAGATGGTTTATTAGATATTTTTTCTTATGGATACTTACCCCATACTTGCATGTGTATGGTGTGCGTGTTTTCTTTTGTATGGCATTTCTGATGTGGTTAAGGAAGGGAGTCGTAGTCACCTGCTAGTCAGGATCTACACGATGCATGACTTCCTGCCATTACTTGTTTAGTTTAGTATATATTGTGCTTGTACATGCATGGTTTTTATACAAGTTGCAAGTACTAGGTATCGACTTCCCTAAATTGCCAGGATGAGCGTACCCTATCACATTATCTCAATGATAAGAGAAGGGAGATAAATTCTCAAGTCCAAATCCCAACCCTTTAAGCCATTTGTCCTAATTGAAAATTAGGACAAGTATCTGAGTTGAGTACCCTCTGAATGCATCAGATGACGTAATTCGTGATATTAACCCTTGGTTTGATTTTGTATGTATTTTGCGATGATGAGTTTTCATATTTTATTTTATGAGTTTTTGATGTATTTTCTATTAATTAAGCCTAATTAAAAAAATTAATTAACGGTTTCATTTAATGAAAAATTAATATCGTGTTTTAATATTTATTTTATTTAATTAATTAGAAAATTAATTAAATAAAATAATTAAATTTAAAGATAAAAATTATAATTTTAAAGTTGGTATGTGATAATATTTATTTAAATTAATAAATATTTTATCAATTAAGTCTCAAAAATGAATTTAAAAGTGGAAAAGATATTAAAATTATTAAAAGATTCTAGATTTCATGTGATTAAAATATAAATATAATAAGATAAAACAAGTGGAATTATTAAAGTCAGTGCATGAGATTTAAAAAATAAAAAATAAATTAAATTTCAAAGAGTAAAGTAAATATTAAATTAATTAATGTGCATTATTTAAATGTTTGCTCACATAGGAGTTTGCAAATTCTAAAGAGTTGTCATGTAGACAACACATGAGTTTGCACTCTAAGTATGCACATGTTGTCTACAATTAGGAGTTAGCATATTATTAGAGCACATGGTGTCTACAACCTTATGACTCATCTAGAAGGTTGAAGAAGACTCATGCTTAGTTGTCATGCTTATCTTCTAGTTGTTTCTAGACACATTCTAGATGCATCTTAGAGGTCTTTAAATAGAGGCTTTCCTAGTGTGTTTGGACAAGCTTCAAAGCTTACATGTATTTGAGAAGCTCATATGCTTCTACATGCTCATATGTTTCTACATGCTTCTATGCTTCTTCAAGCACTTCTTCTCATGTGGAAATTTCAGTTGGCTTGGATCTTGGAGGAATTGCATATGAGAAGAAGGAAGGGATTTTCTATGGACTTCTGAGGCATGGAAAATTAGCTTCAGTTTTCAAGTGCACTCATGATAATCACATATTCTATTTGCACTCTTTCTCTTCCTATCTTCATCATGTCTATTATATGTGTCTAAATGCTCTTTGTGATTGAAACTACAATTTGGAATTGGAATCTAGATATGTATGTTATTTAGTTGCAAAGAAAACAATAGAAAACCCTAGATCCAATTAAGGAAGAAATTAAATCTAAATCGAATTTGGGTTCGAATTAGAATCAAATTAATAAATAGATTCGAAAAAAGTTTCTAAATCTATAGTCAAACCTATTAGAGAAATTAATGGTTAAATTTAGAGAACAATTATTCTAGAGAGGAAATTCTTAATTTATAAATTTAGAAAAATCTTGTTTGTTTATAATTAACTTTGTAAATGTTCTCTTTTCAAGTTATACAAATCCATATATATATATATATATATATATATATATATGTTTGTTATTAAAAAAAAGTTATATTATTTGATAATGTCTGCGTGTGTGTATATATATATATATATATATACATATACGTACACACACACACATATATATAAGTATATGCATATACATACATACATACATACATACATACATACATACATATATATATATATATATATATATATATGTTTAAATAAAAATGCCATTTTACAAACACAGTGAGAAACTCTTTAAATCTGAACTGTGCGTTGATAAATGTTTATTGAAAAAATCTTTTAAATAAAATATATTTTAATGCAAGGGAGGGGTGGGTTACATCCTTCCCCGTAACCCCCCCGTCTTCATTGTGATAGCGGTCGCGGGGTACCTACGTACCGCAGGGTACCTGCGACGAGGCTTTTAACCGCTGCGATGGGCTTGTTTACTACCACACGGCATTGTCGTGCACATTGGAGGCAACGGCTTTAAGCCTACGCCATATATTAAATTGCATACATTGTTTTATTAATATATATACCATTTTGCAACATGATTCATATGCAATTCGATCTTTCAATGGTATTTTGAATTTGTAATAAATGTTATATTATTTTTATATTGTGAGTTTTTATTAATATATGTGTGTGTGTGTGTGTGTGTGTGTGTGTGTGTGTGTGTGTGTGTGTATGTGTATGTATATATGTGTATATGTATATGTATATATATGTATATGTATATGTATATGTGTATATATATATATATGTATATGTGTATATATATATATATGTATATGTGTATATATATATGTATATATATATGTATATGTATATGTATATGTATATATATATGTATATGTATATGTATATGTATATATGTATATAGATATGTATATGTATATGTATATATATATATATATGTATATGTATATGTGTATATATATATATATATATATATATATATATATATATATATATATATATATATATATATATATATATATATATATATATATATATGTATATGTGTATATATGTGTGTGTGTGTGTGTGTGTGTGTGTGATTTGGTAATAGTTATTATATATATATAGTATTTGACTTCAACCTTGTTACTTATAAATGTTAAATGTTGATAATTGTTTATCGATTTAATAATAATTGTCAACTATTGTTAATCGGAAAGAGATATTGAATTCATTTAAACTATTAATTTGAATATTAAAGGATCAAAGGATGGTTGACTTTAATATTTAAGGGATATTAAATAATTACGAGTCAGTAATTTATGTTATGATGATTATTATAATGATGTAAGTTAAGAGACTTAAGATGATATTGGATTAAAATTTAATGGACAAGGGGTCATTGTCATGATTATAACATTAAATAACATTGTTATAATTTGAATTGTTATGTTATGTATTATTAAATAAATTATTGATATACCTTGATCATGCCAAGAGTTAATTAAATATTAACCAATGAAGTTTATGTAAAGTTTCTCTAGATCGATTATTTATAGTTTTGATGAGTATATTATTTATTAATGTTTGTTGGGTAAAACAAACTATTAATAAATAATGGTTTAAATAGTTATCAATAATTTTGATTAGAGTTAATCTAGTGGAGATTATTTAATGATTGAAGTTTTGTAAAATATATTAATTTTAGAATTTGGAGTATAGTTGATTTTTAATCAATTGATATTCATTGAATTGTTATTATTAATAATTAAATTGTGCAATAGCATCTTTTTAGAAAAGAGTGATGAATGTGGTCATTATAGATTTCTAATATAACTTGCTATTAAATAATAACAAGCCGTTATTGAACTATTAATATGAATATTAGAGATTTGAATTATAGTTGACTTTAACTTACAAAATTATAGTTAGTTATTAGTCAACTAATATTAATTAGAACGTTGCCATGGATGTGTAATTATTAATTAAATTAATTAGAGTTAATTAGATTTAATTAATAATTAAGTTATGTAATAAAGTTTAATTGGTAAGCTAATATTGATTCCTTAAGTGAAGATGTAAAGTATTTACATTTAAGTTGATAAGTCTTATTCTAATGACTTGAATAATGACTTTAGATATTTTAATGGTTATTAGTGATGATTTAATTATTGTAACGATTAAATTAAGAGACTTAAGTTTCAGTGATACTTAATTGATTTTTAGAATGATAAAAGTCATGGATTGTGTACCTATGTTAATTGATTGATTTAATTGACCATTTTAATAAAATTATAATCTTCTTATTCGAAGATTGATAATTGATTCTCTTATAATTTAACGAATAATGATATTTGATTTATGCTGAAAGATGAAGTAATTTTAAAGAAGAGTTAATCAATTAGAATATGGATCATTATAAAGAGAACAATTTAATTAAAGGTCAATGATGATCAGTTTAATGAGTAAAGTATTTACCCTTAAGTAGTTCTTAGAATGTAAATTCTAGTAATGGAAGGATAATGCTATCGGGAAACAAACAGGTTGATGAGTAGGTCAAATGATAGATCCTATACACTTGAAGTATACTGTTAAACAGAAACTAAAACTCTACACATTACTCAACTATGTGATTTTAGTAAACCAAAACATGTGTTTGCATTGTGTTTTCTCTATGCTTCTTGTTTTGGGTTTTTGGGTTGACTAGTGTTGACCAATCTTAGGTTGTTACCAGAGGCTCGAGGGTTATGAGATGTGATGGCATGTTGATCTTATTTGGTCTCGATCTTTATAAACCCAACCATGGTAATGTGATCATATACTCTATGAAATGTTTGAAATTACTTATTGTTATTGCTTATCAGTCTTCTTGAGTGAAGCCGAGTTATATGTGTATGAGACACTTGACCTAATCATTTTTGAGTCATCGATTAGTTATCCTTGGATTACTTTCTAGTCGCCATGATGGGACTGAAGTGTTGATTTATTTCTTGATGATGTCATGTTGTGACATGTTTTGACTCAACCATTTTGCAGTCTTTGATCAGTATGATTTTGAGATATATTTTGGTTATTGAGAACCAATGGATACTTTTGATTATCGGTGATGCCTTCAATTACCAATAGAGAACTATTGTGGTCATAATTATCTATGGATGCTTTTCAGATGCTCATGGAGATATGATTCTTATTGTGGATATTTGATGGTTTTATCATGGATATTTGATGATTCTTTTCATGGATTATCTTTTGGTATTTCTTTCCAGTCGCTTGCATAGGACTAAGGTGATTTTATGATTCCATGAGCTTAGGGTAGGTTATCTACTTGTAGTGTCAAGAAGTGGCTTGCAATGGGGGCCGGGGCCCTAAGTGGCTGCCAAGGTAACTCATTGTAAGTTTGGTTAATAAGTGATAACATTTATACACTAAATAGAGATTAAATGAACCTAAAAAAAAAAAATTTTGGTTCTCACCCATGCCTCGAGTGCTTGTATGTAGATTAGGATGGGAGTAGAAAGAATGCTTGGTTGCGACCTTGCATTCCATAGTATGCCTTGTCAGTATGAGAGGATACTAGTGGCCGCATGAGGATCAGTATGGACTTGTCAAGTTTAGCTAACTGCCAGGGTAACTTGTACATAATATATGCGATGACACTTTCCCGCTTGCATAGTAGGTTTCCTACATGTCATTGTGTGCCTCTGAGAACTGGATGTCAGTTTTGTGATTGGAACCTTTGAGTTAGTATACTTTTAGGATTCCTGGACTTAGAGAGTTTTCATGCTATGTGATTTTTATAGCCTGTTTGGGACTTGAGATTATCTCATCAGCACAATGGGAGTGGACCACTTAGGTTCCACGTAGTCAAGTGGTAGTGTTTTTCCACTCTTATCATTTGAGATCCATTCGAGACACCGTGGCTGGAGCATTCTTGGTTGGTATTTATCTTCATTCTATTCTTGGATCATTATGATAGATGATATACCTTATGATGGATGTATTTACTGGTATGTTTCTTATATTGATGATTTGCATATGTTAGATGATGTTATCTTATGCTTTTATTTGCATGTTAGATTTCTTTTTTGCATATGATGTAGAATGTTTAGGAGTGACATTCCTACTATGTTAATACCGATGATCTCTTTGGTGATTTGAAATGTTATGCACGGAGGGATGGCTAGGATCCACGATAGTCTAATGATGCTATTTACGATTGGGAGAAACCGTGCACTTAGTTATTTATGTTTGTGATGTATGGTTATCTTTTGTGATGATGTATCATGTATGGTTTATGGTTTCATTATGTTATTGCATCATGGATTAATATTGGATGATGATGTACTTTATTTACATGAATGTTTATTCTTTTAAGCTTTTCATACCCTATGACATGTATAGTGGATGATTGAGCAATATAAAATGTAATTACAAAAATGACACTTGTATATTGTTTATGAACATTGAATGTATTATTGCTAAGGATGTGATGTTAGATGAATAGTTAATTTAGATGTGATTTAACGTTAAGGGATCTTTAAAGAATGCAATCTATTATGTATGTTATGTTTACTTTCACTTGTACTAATGTTATTGCTTCCGTTACTATGTATAAGTTGTGAATGGTTTATTTTTCATGTTTTAAAAAAAAATTATTTGGTAAACTTAGTGAAATTTTAGATTAATTCTTTGGATCCCTTGGCAGGGCATTACAACATATGTCCCTAGGGCCCCTAATGACCCCTTTTGACGCATTCCTAATGGGTCCCTAGGGGTCCTAGGAGTCCTAGGGATATACATTGTCATGGAATATGTCAAAAGAAGTCATAGGTCATCCATTGACCCTGTTCAACCCAAATAAATGATTTTAATAAGTTCCAAAGAGTCCTAAGACCCATAGGGGCATATGTCATCATGGAATGTGTGGAAAGGCATCATAGGTCATCCTATGACCCCCTTCAACCCATATAAATAACTTTAATATGTACCTAAGGGTCTTAAGACCCCTAGCAACATATTTCATTATAGAATGTGTTGAAAGGGGTCATAGGTGATCCTATGACCCCCTTCAACTCATATAAATGATTCTAATATGTCCCCAGGGGTCGTAAGACCCCTAAGGACATATATCGTCATGGAATGTGTCGAAAGGGGGTCATAGGCCCCCTTCAACCCATATAAACAATTGTAATATGTCCCTAGGGGACCTAGGACCCCTAGAGAAAAAGGGGTCATAGGTCATCTTATGACAACTTTCAACCCATATAAATGATTATAATATCTCCCTAGGGCTCAAGGGGCCCTAGGGACATATGTTGTCATGGAATATGTCAAAAGGGGCCATAAGACATCTTATGACCCCCTTTGACCCATATAAATTATTTTAATATATTCCTAAGGGTCGTAGCACCCCTAGGGACATATGTTGCCATGGAATATCTTGAACAAGGTCATAGGTCATCATGACCCACTATGACCCATTTAAACGATTGTAATATGTCCCTAGGGGTCCTAGGACCCCTTAGGACATATGTTGTCATGCAATGTGTCAAAAGGGGTCATATATTACTATGTCCCTAGGGCTCTTAGGACCCCTAGAGACATATGTCATCATGAAATATGTTGAAAGGACCTATGACCCCCTTCGACCCATATAAACAATTTTAATATGTCCGTAGGGGTCCTAGGACCCCTAGGGACATATGTTGTCATGGAATGTGTCAAAAGGGGTCATAAGTCATCCTATGACCCCTTCGACTCATATAAATAATTATAACATGTACCTAGCGGTCCTATGACCCATAGAGACATATGTCATAATGCAATGTATTGAAAGGGGTCATAGGTCATCCTATAACCTCTTTAGATCCATATAAATGATTCTAATATGTCCCTAGGGGTCCTAGGACCCCTAGTGACATATATCATTATAGAATGTGTCGAAAGGGTTCATAGCTCATCTTGTGACCCCCTTCAACCTATATAAATGATACTAATATGTCCCTAGCAGTCCTAGAATCCCTCAAGACATATGTCATCATGGAATGTGTAAAAAGGGGTCATAGGTCATTCTATGACAACTTTCAACCCATAAAAATGATTCTAATATGTGTCTAGGGGTCCAAGGACCCCTACGAACATATGTCATCATGAAATGTGCCGAAACGGATCATAGGTCATCCTGTGACCCCCTTCGACTGATATAAACTATTATAATATTTCCTAAGGGGTCCTAGGAACCCTAGGGACTTATGTCATCATGGAATGTGTCGAATCAACTCATATAAATGATTATAATATGTCCCTAGGGATCGTAGGACCCTTAAAACACATGTCATCATGAAATGTGTCAAAAGGGGTCATAGGTCATCCTATGACCGCCTTCAACCATAGAAATGATTATAATATGTCCCTAGAGGTCATAAGACCCCTATAGACATATGTCATCATGGAATGTGTTGAAAGGGATCATAGGTTGTCCTATGACCCCCTTCGACCCTTATAAACAATTCTAATATGTCCCTAGGGGTCATAGGACCCCTAGAGACATATGTCTTCATGGAATCTGTCAAAAGGGGACATAGGTCATCATATGACCCCCTTTGACCCATAGAAAAAATTGTAATATGTCCCTACAGATCCTAGGATCCATAGCGACATGTGACATCATAAAATATTTCAAAAAGGGTCATAGGTCATTCAATGACCCCTTTTGATCCATATAGACAATTTTAGTATGTCGCTAGGGGTCCTAGGACCCCAAGTGACATATGTCATCATGGAATGTGTTGAAAGGGGTCATAGATCATCCTATGATCCCCTTGGACCAATATAAATGATTACAATATGTCCCTAGGGCTCCTAGGACCCCTAGAGACATGTGTCATCATAGAATATGTAGAAAAAAGTCATAGATGACCTATGACCCCCTTTGAACCATATAAACCATTCTAATATATCCATAGGGGTCTTAGGACCCCTAGGGACATATGTCATCATGGAATGTGTCGAAAGGGGTAATAGATCATTCTATGACCCCTTTTGACCCATATAAATGATTCTAATATGTTCTTAATAGTCGTATGACCCCTAGTGACATATGTCATCATGAAATGTGTTGAAAGGGGTGATAGGTCATCCTATGATCCCCTTTGACCCATATAAAAGATTCTAATATGTCTCTAGGGGTTGTAAGACCCCTAGCAACATATGTCATTATGGAATGTGTCAAAACGGGTCATAGGTCATCCTATGACCCCCTTCAACTGATATAAATAATTGCAATATGACCCTAGAGGTCCAAGCACCCTTAGACACATATGTCATCATGGAATGTGTTCAAAGGGGTCAAAGGTCATCCTATGAGCCCCTTAAACCCATATAAATGATTCTAATATGTCCCTAGGGGTCTTAGGATCCCTAGGGACATATGTCATCATTGAATGTGTCAAAAGGGATCACAGGTCATCCTATCACCCTCTTCGACACATATAAATAATTTTAATAAGTCCCTAGGTGTCCTCAGACCCGTAGAGACAAATTTCATCATGGAATGTGTCAAAAAGGGTCATAGGTCATCTTATGACACCCTTCGACCCATATAGATGATTCTAATATGTCCCTAGGAGTTGTAGGGCACCTAGAGACGTACATCATCATGAAATGTGTCAAATGGGGTCATAGGTCATCTTGTGACCCTCTTTGACCCATATAAAAGATTGCAATATGTCCCTAGGGGTTTTAGGACACTTAGAGACATATGTCATCATGAAATGTGTTGAATGGCCTATGACCCCCTTTGACCCATATAAACGATTCTAATATGTCCCTAGGAAGCAAATGTCATCATCCAATGTGTTGAATAGAGTCATAGGTCATCTTGTGACCACTTTCGACACATATAAACAATTATAACATATCTCTAGGGATCGTAAGACCCCTAGAGACATATGTCATCATGGAATGTGTCGAAAGGTGTCATAGGTCATCCTATGACACACTTCAACCAATATAAATGATTCTAATATGTCCCTAGGGGTCGTAGGACCCTTAGGAAAATATGCCATCATGAAATGTGTCAAAAGAAGACATAGGTCATCCTATGAATCCCTTTGACCCATATAAACGATTGTAATATGTCGCTAGGGGCCCTAGGATCCCTAGAGATGTATGTCTTCATCGAATGTGTCAAAAGGGGTCATAAGTCATGCTATGAACCCCTTCAACCCATATAGATGATTCGAATATATCCTTAGGGATCCTATGAGCCCTAGGGACATATATCATCATGAAATGTGTTGAAAGGGGTCAGAGGTCATCTTGTGAGCCACTTTTACTGATATAAACGATTCTAATATGTCCCTAGGAATCCTAAGACCACTTGGGATAGATGTCATCATAGAATGTGTTGAAAGGGGTCATAGGATGACCTATGACCCCATTTGACCCAAATAAATTATTTTAATGTTCCTAGGGGTCGTAGAACTCCTAGGGACATATGTCATCATGGAATGTGTCGAAAGGTGTCATAGGTCTTCCTATAGCCCCCTTCAACCCATATAAAAAATTTTACTATGTTCCTAGGGGTCCTAGGACTACTATGAACATATGTCATCATGGAATGTGTTGAAAGGGGCCATAGGTCATCCTATGATCCCTTTTGACTCATATAAACAATTGTAATATGTACCTAGGGGTCCATATGTCATCATAAAATGTGTCAAAAGGGGCCATAAGTCATCCTATAACCCCATTTGGATCATGTAAATTACTATAATATATCCCTAGGGGTCCTAAGACCACTAGACATGTATGTCATAATGGAATGTGTCAAAAAGGGTCTTAGTTCATATTATTACCCCTTGCAATCCGTATAAATGATTCTAATATTTTCCTAAGGGTTCTAGGACTTCTAGGGACATATATCATCATGGAATGTATTGAAAGGAGTCATAGGTCATCCTATGTCCCCTTTCAACACATGTAAATAATTATAACATGTCCCCAAGGGTCCTAAGACCCCTAGAGATAAATGTCATCATAGAACGTGTTGATACATGATTTTAGTATATCTCTATGACCCTTAGGGACATATGTCATCATGCAATGTGTCAAAATAGGACATAGGTCATCCTATGACCCACTTTGACCCATATAAATAATTTTAATATGTCCCTAGGGGTCCTAGGACCCCTAGTGACATATGTCATCATGGAATGTGTCAAAAGGTGTCATAGGTCATCCTATGATGCCTTTTGACACATATAAATGATTATAATATGTCCATAGTGGTCATAGGGCCCCTAGGGACATATGTCGTCATGAAATGTTTCAAAAAGGGTCATAGGTCATCCTATGACCACCTTCAACCCATATAAACGATTCTAATATGTCCCTAGGGATCGCAAGACCACTAGCGAAATATTTCATCAAGGAATGTGTCTCACGGGGTCATAGGTCATCCTATGACACCCTTCAACCCATATAAATGATTGTAATATGTCTTTTGACATCTTAGGACTCCTAAAGACATATATCATCACGGAATATGTCAAAAGGGGTCATAGGTCATCTTATGAACCTTTTTGACCCATATGAAAAATTTTCATATGTCGCTAGGGGTCCTAGGACCCCTAGCATCATATGTCATCATGAATAGTGTCGAAAGGGGTCATACATCATCCATTGACCCCCTTTGACTCATATAAATGATTCTACTATGTCCCTAGCGGTCGTAGACCCTTAGGGACATATGTCATCATGAAATGTGTCGAAAGCAGTCATAGGTCATCCAATGAACCCTTCATCTCATATAAATAATTATAAAATGTCCCTAGGTGTCCTAGGACTCATGCAGACATATGTCATCATAGAATATGTCAAAAGGGGTCATAGGTCATCTGATGACCCCCTTGATTGATACAAATGATATTAATATGTCTATATGGGTCTTAAAACCCCTACGAAGCTATGTCATCATGGAATGAGTCGAAAAAGGTCATAGGTCATCTTATGACCCCATTTTAACAATATAAATGATTCTAATGTTTCCTTAGTGGTCCTAGGACCCCTATTACTTATGTCATCATGCAATGTGTGAATTCAACCCATACAAATAATTTTAATATGTCCCTAGGGTTCGTAGGACCCCTAGGGACATATGTTGTCATGGAATGTGTTGAAAGAGGTCATAGGTCATGCTATGACACCCTTCGACCCATATAAATGATTCTAATATGTGCCTAGGGGTCCTAGGACCCCTATGGAGATATGTCATCATGTAATGCATCAAAACGGATCATAGGTCATCCTATGACCCCTTTCAACCTATATAAATGATTCTAATATGTCCCTAGGGGTCCTAGGACCCCTTGGGACATATTTCGTTATGAAATGTGTCGAAAGAGGAGATAGGTCATCTTATGACCCCCTTCGACCCATATAAACGATTCTAATATGTCCCTAGAGGTCCTAAGACCCCTATGGACATATGTCATCATAGAATTTATCGAAAGGACCTATGACACTTTTCGACCTACATAAATGATTCAAATATGTCATTAGGGGTCCTAGGACACCTAAGGACATATGTCGTGATGGAATGTGTCGAAAGGGGTCATAGGTCATCCTATAACCCCCTTTGACCCCATATAAATGATTCTAATATGTCCTTAGACTTCCTAAGAACCCTATGGACATATGTCGTTATAGAATTTGTTGAAAGTGGTCATAGGTCATCCTATGACCCCCTTCGACCCATATAAACAATTCTAATATGTCCCTAGGGGTTGTAGGACCCATAGGGACATATGTAATCATGGAACATGTCGACGAGGGTCATATGTCATCCTATGACCCCCTTCGACCCATATAAACAATTGTAATATGTTCCTAGGGGTCCTAGGACCCCTAGAGACATATGTCATCAAGGAATAAGTCAAAATTGGTCATAGGTCATCCTATGACCCGATTTGACCCATATAAATGATTCTAATATATCCCTAGGGGTCCAAGGACCCTTAGGGACATATGTCCTCATAGAATGTGTCGAATGGGGTCATAGGTCATCCTATGACCCCTTTCATCCCATATTAAAAATTATAACATATCTCTAAGGGTCTGAGGACCCCTAGAGACATATTTCATCATGGAATGTGTCGAAAGGTGTCATAGGTCATCCTATGACACACTTCGACCCATATAAATGATTCTAATATGTCCCTAGGGGTTGTAGGACCCCTAGGGACATATGTCATGATGGAATGTGTCGAAAAGGGACAAAGGTCATCCTATGACCCACTTCGACGCATATAAATGATTGTATTATGTACCTAGAGGTCTTAGGACCCTTAGAGATGTATGTCATCATCGAATTTGTCGAAAAGGACATATGACGCCCTTCAACCCATATAGAAGATTCTAATATGTCTCTAGGGGTCCTAGGATCCCTAGGGACATGTGTCATCATAAAATGTGCTGAAAGGGGTCAGATGTCATCTTACGACCCCTTTCAACCCATATATGATTCTAATATGTCCCTAGGTCTCCTAGGACCTCTAGGGACATATGTCATCATAGAATGTGTCAAAAGGAGTCATAGGTCATCCTATGACCTCCTTCGACACAAATAAATTATATTAATATGTCCCTAGGTTTCATAGGACCCATAGGGACATATGTAGTCATGGAATGTGTCAAAAGGGGTCATAGGTAATCCTATGACCCCCATTTGACTCATTTAAACAATTCTAATGTGTCCCTAATGGTCCTAAGACCACTATGGACATATGTCGTCATTAAATGTTTTGAAAGGGGTCATTAGTCATCCTATGACCCCTTTTGACGTATATAAACATCTATAATATTTTCCTAAGGGTCCATATGTCATCTAAAATGTGTCGAAAGTGGCCATAGGATGACCTATGCCTCCATTTGAACCATGTAAAAGATTTTAATATGTCCCTATTGGTTCTAAGACCCCGAGAGACATATGTTGTCATAGAATGTGTAAACAATTCTAATATGTCCTTAGGGGTCCCAAGACAACTAGGGATATATGTCATCATAAAATGTATTGAAAGGAGTCATACGTTATCCTATGACTCCTTTCGATGCATATAAATAATTATAACATGTCCCTTGGGGTCCTTGGACCCCTAGAGACATGTCATATTGGAATATGTCAAAAGGGGTGATAGGTCATTCTATTACCCCCTTCGACTCATAAATGATTCTAATATGTCCTTAGGGGTTGTAGGACCCATAGGGACATATGTCATCATGAAACGTCTCGAAAGGGGTTTTAGGACATCTTATGACCCCCTTCAACCCATATAAATGATTGTAATATGTCTCTAGGGTTCTTGAGACCCCTAGCGACATACGTCATCATGGAATGTGTCAAAACAGGTCATAGGTCATCCTATGACCCCTCCCAACACATATCAATGATTATAATATGTCCCTAGTGGTCATAGGGCCCCTAGGGACATATGTCATCATGGAATGTGTCAAAAGGGGTCATAGGTCATCCTATGACCCCTTTTGACCCATATAAAAGATTCTAATACGTCCCTACAGGTCGTAGGACCCCTAGTGACATATGTTATCATGGAATGTGTCAAAAAGAGTCATAAGTCATCCTATGACCCCGTTCGAACCATATAAATGATTGTAATATGTCCTTGGGGGTTCTAGGACCCCTAGAGACATATATCATCACAGAATGTGTCAAAAGGGCTTATAGGTCATCCTATCACCCATTTCAACTCATATGAAAAATTTTAATATGTCCCTTGATGTCTTAGGACCTGTAGGGACATATGTCATCATGGATAGTGTCAAAAAGGGTCATAGGTCATCCTGTAACCCCTTTCGACCCATATAAACAATTCTTATATGTCCCTAGTGATCCTAGTACCTCTAGGGACATATGTCATCATGGAATGTGTCGAAAGTGGTCATAGGTCATCTTGTGAGCCCTTCAACTCATATAAATTATAAAATATCCTAAAGGGTCCTAAGACCCATAGAGACATATGTTGTCATGGAATGTGTCGAAAGGGGTCATAGAAAAGGGGTCATAGGTCATTTGATGACCCCCTTGACCGATATAAATGATATTAATATCTCCCTAGGGGTCCCCCTAGGGACATGTCGTCATGGAATGTACAAAAAGGGGTCATATGTCATCTTATGACCCCCTTCGACCGATATAAATGAGTCTAATGTTTCTCTAGGAGTCCTAGGACCCCTAGGGACTTATGTCATCATGGAATGTGTTGATTCAACCCATATAAATGATTCTAATATGTCCCTAGGGGTCGCAGTACCACTAGGAACATATGTCATCATGGAATGTGTCAAAAAACCTATGACCACCTTCGACCCATATAAATGATTCTAAATATGTCATCATGGAATGTGTCAAAAGGGGTCATAGGTCATCCTATGACCCCTTTTAACTCATATAAATGATTCTAATATATTCATAGGGGTCCTAGGACGCCTAGGGACATATGTCATAATGTAATGTGTTGAAAGGGGTCATAGGTCATCTTATGACCTCCTTTGGCCCATATAAATGATTCTAATATGACCCTAGGTGTCCTAGGAGCCCTATGGACATATGTCATCATATAATGTCTTGAAAGGGGCCATAGGTCATTCTATGACCCCGTTCAACCTATATAAACAATTCTAATATGTCCCTAGGGATCCTAGGACCGCTAGGGACATATGCCGTGATGAAATGTGTTGAAAGGGGTCATAGGTCATCCTATGACTGCCTTCGACCCATATAAATGATTCTAATATGTCCCTAGGCATCCTAGGACCCCTATGGACATATGTCATCATGCAATGTGTTGAAAGTTGTCATAGGTCATCCTATGACCCCTTTTGACCCATGTAAATGATTCTAATATGTCCCTAGGACCCCTAGGGACATATGTCATCATGGAATCTATCGAAAGGACCTATGACCCTATTCGATACAGATAAATGATTCTAATATGTCTCCAAAGATCCTAGGACCCCTATGGACATATATCATAATGAAATGTGTCGAAAGGGGTCATAGGTCATCGTATGACCCCTTTCAACCCATATAACCAATTTTTATATTTTCCTAGGGATCCTAGGACCCTTAGGGACATATGTCATTATGAAATGTGTCGAAGGGGTCATAGGTCATCCTATGACCCATATAAATGATTCTAATATGTCCCTAGGTGTCATAGGATCCCTAGGGTTATATGTCATCATCGAATGTATTGAAAGGGGTCATAGGCCATCCTATGACCCCCTTCGACTCATATAAAGAATTTTAATATCCTTTGACCCGTTTGAGTACATTCCACGACAACATATGTCTCTAGGGGTCCTAGGACCCATAGGGACATATGTCATCATGCAATGTGTCGAAAGGGGTCATAGGTTATCGTATAACCCTGTTCGACCTATATAAACAATTATAACATGTCCCTAGGGGTCCTTGGACCCTAGAGACATATGTCATGATGGAATGTGTTGAAAGGGGCATAGGTCATCCTATGACCCCTTTCGATCCATATAAACAATTTTAATATGTCCCTAGGCGTCCTAGGATCCTTAGAGACATATGTCATCATGGAATGTGTCAAAAGGAGTCATAGGTCATTCTGTGACCCCTTCAACCCATATAAATGATTCTAATATGTCCTAAGGGGTCCTAGGACCCTTAGAGACATATGTCATTATGGAATGTGTTGAAAGGGATCATAGGTCATCCTATGACCCCCTTCGACCCATATAAATGATTCTAATATGTCCTTAGGGGTCCTAAGACCCCTATGGTCATATGTCATCATGGAATTTGTTGAAAGGGGTCATAAGTCATCTTGTGACCCCCTTCGACCCATATAAATGATTCTAATATGTGCTTAGGGGTCCTAGATATGTCATCGTGGAATGTGTCGAAAGGGGTCATTAGTTATCCTATGACCCCCTTCGACCCATATAAATGATTATAATATGTCACTAAAGGTCGTAGGACCCTTAGGGACATATGTCATCATGGAATGTGTCGAAATATGTCATAGGTCATCATATGACCCCATTCGATCCATATAAACTATTCTAATATGTCCCTAGGGGTCGTAGGACCCCTAAGGGCATATGTCATAATGGCTTGTGTCAAAAGGGGTCAGAGGTCATCCTGTGACCCCTATCGACCCATATAAATTATTCTAATAGAAATAAGATAGTAAAAATATAATAATATTGTAGTAATAATAATATAGTATAATATATATAAATATATAAATATATTAATATATATATAATATTTATAGATTATAATAATAATAACAAAATATATTATTATATATTAATAACATAGGTCATAATAATAATATATTATAAATTATGATTTATAGATGATAATAATGATAATATATATTAATAGCATATATACACACACACATAGATATATAGATAATATTACATTATTATATTTAATAAAAATATTGTAAAAATAATAATAACATAATATATTATTATATATTAATAGATTATATATTATATATTTACGTTACATTATTATATTATTATCAGATATCCAATATTTCCGTCAGTTCATATATTACTAGATATATTATATATAATGTTATAATATCAAATATTTGATATTTCCATGGGTTCATATATTACTAGATACATTATATATTATATTATATTATTATCTTATATTATATTATATTATTATAATTTAGAATATATTATAATAGTATTATATTATAGTATAATTATTATTATTATATTATTATAATAATATTATAATATAGTATAGTATAATATATTATATAATATCTTATACTATTATATTATTATATTATATTACATCATATTATAATATTATAGTAAATTATATTATATTTATACTGTTATATTATATTTACTCCTATTAATCTTTGTAAATAATATAATATATATTTATTATTTTATAATTATATAATTTAATAACTAATTTATTATTTCATATATATTTCTCCATGTTATCAGGTATTTGATATTAGATCAAATATCCGATAATATTAGGTATCCGATAACAAATTGGATATCCAGTAAGGCTTGGGTCTTACTTTCCAAGTTTGCTACTTAAATAGGTGGAAAAAAGTCAGATTAGATTTTGAAGCACTTTTAGACATCTTAAAACTCTATTTTTTTCACATCACCACTTTTTGACACACCATGATCCTGCACATACCCAAATACTAGACATTTCACAAGTAGTACATATCTTGGCTAGATTCTTTGCTAATCCTAAAAGGTCACACATTGTTTCTATGAAAAACGTTCTTTAGATAGAAAAATTGTACTACAGAATATGGTTTAGGGTATCCTTGCAAAGGAACCTTTGAGCTCAATCTCTTTATAGATGCTAACTCAGTTGAAAATATAAATAATATAAAGAGAACAATTGTGAGTGAATTCTTCTTTTATGGAAGAAATTTAGTATGGGCCAAACAGAAGAAAATTTTGATATCTAAATTAAAAAATGGTTGAATATATAGTTACAATAGTAAACCATACTTACATTGTTTGAATTAAACAACAAACTTTATGTTATTCAAGAAAAGGTGATGGAACTAGTTGCTATAAGCCATGAAAATACAAGTGCCATCAACATATAAAAGAACCTGGTTATGCACTTAAAGAAAATGAATGTCTCTATTAAGTATTACCTTTTGAGAGAGAAAGCACAATATAAGCAAGCCAAGTTGGAATATGTTCTAGCTAAAGAGTAATTAGCACATATCTTTACTAGACCTCTTCAAAAGGATAATTTTAAGTATCATCCAGATGAAAGTTAGCGGTGATACCCTTACAATTCCTAAAGTAGAGAAAAATAGCCAAGGATCAATCCATGATTATAAAAGATTATACTGAGACTAGATTGATGATAAAGTGGGACTATTCCATAGGGGGAGTAGTCACATTGATAAATGTTATGGGAACCTTTGACATTATTTTCAAAGGGGAAGAAGTAAAGTTAGCACCATGAATAATATGGGGAGATGAGCAATATAGGGAAAATTAAGAAGAGAACATGCAACCAGAAAAAAGGAAAGATGATAGAGAGAAGAGTACACCAATGATGAAATGTTTTAATGCATAAAATATCTTAGGGGGAGATGTCAAGGAAAAACAAGGAGATCAAGGAAAAGATATAATCCTTATAGAAGAATCAACTTTCCCCACTATTGTGTAGTGCAAAGAGGTAGTTTTTCAATGTATGAATAGATATGGCTAAGAAAATAGATTAGGTTTGCAAATGGTAGTGTGTTTTTGTCCATTAGTAGAAATAATGTTATGGTTTTAAATCCTATAAAAAGAGCCATATCCAGGTTGAAACATTACTATGATGTAATATGTTTATTCTCTAATATGAAGAAAAAGTACACAAGTGTAATTTCTAGAAAGTGGAGCATGAAACTATAAAAGGGTGGTTTAAGATTGCCTAGGCTATTAACTAGAGAACACCTCTAGTAAATAGATTAGGGATTCATTTATTATTCTAATTCGCAAACTTGAGGTCACCCAAAAAGCATTTTTATGGGAGGAATGGATGTATTTCTTCATTCAAGTGATTCGAA
Organism: Cupressus sempervirens; assembly: GCA_028749045.1. Classification (NCBI taxonomy): domain Eukaryota; kingdom Viridiplantae; phylum Streptophyta; class Pinopsida; order Cupressales; family Cupressaceae; genus Cupressus; species Cupressus sempervirens. Next base: position 67,302,539 of record CM053784.1, read on the forward strand.
CAGGAGAACAAAATTGATATTGAAAATATATTATAGGGAAATGCCTACTTGAAATTTTTAATAATTATCTTGTAAATTTATTTTTTATATGTCATCCTATTTTATTTTCATGTAGAAGGAAATTCCAAATCATGAACCATGGATAGATAGGATAAAAATTTATTAAAACTACCCTATATTTTAGATACATACGAGTTATGGAAAAGCATAGAAAGATTAATGATTGTTTTATTCAATAAGTCTAGTTAATAAGGTGCAAGAGAGTGCTAATAAATGAATGTAACAAGAGACTATGTAGCTAGTGAGCATATATATTTTCTAGTTTATTTAATCCACTATATTTACATACATCAAAATTGAGCATTTTTAAAGCTAGACCAATCAATTTATGATAATATGCATTCAAACATTTTATGTTTATTGAACTTTGCATGCTATTAGCTCATATTAACAAGAAATTTGTAAAAAAGTCAAAGAAATGTATCTCTTTCCCTATTAAGTTTGTCATTTGCAATATAAATAAATTTTTAATGGGCTAAACCTTTAAGTAGGCTTTAGAAAGTTTACTATACAATTTTATAATTCCGAACAAAAATATTATTGTAAGGGTCTTGCAAAGGTTCATTTCAATTTAGGAACCTGGTTATGACATATTTGAAGTTAGAAGAAGATTATGGTCTAGGTTCACTTTGAAAAAATAGTCACTCTTAAGCTAAAGATAACCATTGCTAGAATTAAAGATGATGGAATAGATAAATTTGATATGTAAAATAATGAACAAGGAAAGGGAAACTTATGCCTGAACTTGATTAGGATAACAATGAAGAAGATAAAATTGAAATGATAACCTTTCTAGCAATAAGAATGAACTCAAATTGGCTATGAATTGAGGTTCCATTTCAAAAAGGTAAAATAAATCCTATTTAAACATTTCATCTATCCATTCTACTTGAAGTAAAACAATTGACAAGATGAGACCTAATAGGAAAGTGTTTGTTGACTTAGATACCATAGAATAGATTTATAATGTAGTGGGTGACCAAAGCTTTGAGTCTCCAGGGAAAGTTTATTCAACAAGTACCCCTCATTGGTAGGAGACTTAAATTTGTAAGAGGATAGAAGTTTTTCATAAATCCAAACCTATGGAAGATTTTGTGTCAAAAGTAAGGGGAAGACTACCAAATCTAGGAAGATGAAAACCACTTCTAGAGTGGACTTTGTGCCAAATACAACAATTTGGGTTTTAGAGATACCTCACCCATTCATAGATAGAAACCTCAAAGATTCTACAAAAAAAATTGTAATGGATAATTTCAATATTTCTTCTTCTTTGAGGGTAATAAATGTACACCAACTAGAGGATTCCACAAAAAAAATGTTCAGTAGTATGTGGGAAGATGAAATGGATAAGGAGCTTAAAGAATAAGCTATGTCTTATGGACATGACATTGAATCCATTTATCATTTGAGCTTAAAATCTCTATCTCAACTACCTCTTTTGTTTAATCCTAAATCTTGAGCGGAATAAATGTTGGATCAAAGAAAAGGAGAAAAATAATATCTAAATTTTGTAATGATTAGATGGAAATGGTAATCTAAGGTGGCACTCAGTACTATTAGAGTAATTAGATATTTCCTAATTAACTCTAGTTTCTTAAGCTAAACTTTAGGCATCTAATAATTAATTATTTTATTAATTATTTTGATGCAACCTAAGTTAGACCTTTTTAGGGTTTCGATCTCCTTTATAAGATGATCTCTCATTGTAAATATTGAGAGCTGAGAATTGAGATTAATTCATTGTTGATTATAGAAATCTACTTTTTGCTCATCAAGAATTTCACATCTATGGATCCAGCAATTTTTGCCTTCACAGCTTTTTGCTTCTCTCTTTCCTGAGAGGTGTTTGCATGCAGATGATTCTTGAGAGTTGTGGGGTTGATCCTACATCAACTACAACATGGTATCTGAGCTCCAGATCTTGATGCTCATATACTATTATTGAGAGATTTGGCATCGGTTATCAGATGTGTGCTTTCAACATTTTTTTATTGGATCTAGGGGTTAACTCATTTTCGAGGCACTTTGAGCAAAAATAGACATCATAGTTGAGCTTAGAGTTCTTGACAACCCCAATTTCCATATAAAATACATCCAATTTGAACATTGTGAAAATTTAAGGCAAATATTTTTTTATTTTTTTTTGAGCACCCAAGCCATTTTTTACCTGGGCACAGAAATCGAAGCTGTTGTTTTTTTCTCCAGAAAAAATATGTCTTTCGGAGTTACCGATGGGTTCACTAATCCTCTAATCGGTGAATCTTTGGTGAAGGCATTACATGTTTTGTTCATCAAATTGCCTTGGGTCTATGCCCATCTGTTTGTGGCGCATTCCAACCTTGAAGTCCATGCCACCAACCTCTATTTTGTTCCCTTCAAATCCTTGGACTGCGATCGAGCGCTCGTTAGCCATGAAAGCACTTGATGTTTTTTTGACGTAATTGGTGATTTGGTGATTATTTGCGCGAGATCCCCTCTCCCCAGTGCTGAAGATCTTTATGTTCTACAACGATTGGGCGCTTCATTTTTGAATGGGTGTTCTTGACGCTGCTGATCTCGGGCTTCCCACGTGATTTCTTTTGATAGTGATAGGACACATCTGACGCCATATCTGACGCCATGAGTATTTGATGTCATTAGTTTCGACGGATCTTTGGGTGTTGTATGGTTGATGTAGGATCAACCCCACAGCTAACGTTTGGCAGTGCACTCAGACTTTGAGCAATCTTGTTTGGATTGTGGGCTCCCGTATTGCTCTCATATTTGGGAGGACCTGATACCATCTCCACATATTCGACATAGTTGAGAAGGTATCTGTTAGCAGCGGCCCTTTTTTCTTGTTGAAGTTTCTTATGGATCTCTGCATACGCGATTTGAATATTTATTGGGGGCAACATCAACGATTGAGCTTTGGCGGACTAAACAATGGTTTGGAGGTCTTATTGGATGGTCTATGCATGCATTCATGGGTTGCGATCCAAGGTTTCCTTTACCGTGGCTCAAGCTCTGCGGGATTCTCTACCACCTTACGACAAATTGTTGAGCAAATTATTGGGTGAAGCACCCTTATTACCTAAATCAGATTTGACATATTTTTTGGGCCTCACTGGTTTTGTCTTTGATTAATAGTTTGATGATCATGCCTTTAATTTGGCGCCAGTGACTTTGCCAACAGTATTGTGGAATGCCGCCCAAAGTGGCCAGCTCAGCCAGTGCCCACTCTTCTCTAGATTTGGAGCATGCGGTTTGACAAAGCAAAGTTTCTTTTGGAAGCACTCTATTTGGGGATGTGAGCTACCAGTTCCCTTAGGCTGTGTCATATCTCACCTTTTCCTCATACATCATGTGTTGTGTGGATAGGGAGTTGTTTGCATTGATTGCTACTTATTTGGCCTCCAATCTTGAGTCCTGTGCATGATTGTTTAAGGTGGGAGCTTTATTTTGGCATGTTTTGCCATGATTTTTGGATTTTTATAGTCTGTATTCACCCATGATTTGGCATTAGTTGGTATTTATCTATGAGTTCACCCATGATTTGGCATTAGTTGGTATTTATCTATGAGTTCAGTAGGCCCCATGCAAAACCTCATAGATTGTAGGCCAACTTTTTTTATCTCTGTGATGACGGTTTTGCCTTGCACATGAGGATTTGTTTTTCTTTTGACAAATGTTTTTGGCACATGCTTTCTGGCCACCAATTTTTTATCCAGCACTAGCCCTTTGTCTGGCTTTGTCTTTTTGGTTGTTAGAATAGAGGTCATTTTCTAACAACTTTTTGCCTCAATGATTGTTTAACCATCAAATTTGGGCTCATCACTTGTTGACATTAGCGCCACATCAACATTGCATCAGCATCCCTGTCACCTCCTCGAGCTCCATTTGGACTAACCTTCATGTTTTTGCTCATATCTCAAGCCTACATACTTCTTTTTTTGTAAACAAGATATCATCAAAAAGTTGGTTCCAAGCCTGTCATAGTGGTACAATCACTTTTGAGTTGTCATGTTGTTTTGATGGCTTTTTCTGCTAGCAAAGTCTAGAGTTCCTTTTTACACTCTAGGAGACATATCTTGAGCATCCAATCTCCGATTTGGGAAATCTTTATATTGTTGGAAAGTTCTTTCTAAGCTCTTTCCAATGATGCTAGTTGTTTTTCTGGATTCTACTCTAGGTACATTCTATTCAGTCTATTACATTCTTTTATTTTGATGGATAACTTGGTTGTTTCAGGTCTAAGGATCAATTTCGTTGCTTCATATGATTTGTCATAACTTGTACTATCTTTTGTATTAATCTTATATCTCTTATGATCTATTTAGACATCATTTGTATACATTCTTGCAAACACACTGAGATAAAGTGCCATATTGTATCTATACTTTTGTTTCAGTTGTTTGTCTTATTTTGCCTTCTAATTTGAACAGTGTCATCTGAGGACACTCATGTAGATTATTGTATTCTTGTTATTTATTCTATCTTGTGCCTTATTGTGCATGCACTACTCTAATATAGTGCCATAGGGGGGGTTGATTTTTTCTCTTTGTTTTCCATCTTCCTTTGTTTAGTAAGTGTCCCTCAAGTTACATTACCTTCATGATGTGTTTAAGATTGATCACCTTAGTACACATAGATGTACTCTTTTGTGTATCTCGAGTGTGGTTCCTTGAGATGTGGTTCTTTTGGCCCACTTTTTCAATTTCCTATCACCTCACCCTTGTCTACATTAAGGGGGTTACTTATATTGTTTCTCATGCTTCCTTGGTTAGATTAATCAACTCTTTAGGCTTTGGTGCTTCATGCCATTTGTATCTTCAAGTTCAATTGTTTGCCTTTGTGTGCCTCCTGATTTAATGTAGATTATACTCTCCTCTACCTAGTCAGGTTCTATTTCAGTAGAGGTTCTTTAGACCAGTAGTTACTTTTGATAGAGCTTTCCAGCTTCTATATGCTTCAGTGGTGTTCTGCATGATCATCTTTTGTTCCTATCTTCTGGAACATTCCCTAGTTTGGAGGCTTCCTCAGTCCTTCACTAGTTTCTTTCAGCATGTTTTCCATCTCTTTTTGGAGTAGGAATTTTTCCATGTGGTTTTCTATATTTCTTCTCTTTTTAAAAGTTTGGTTGTGCTTGGGTACCTCATCAAGCCTTGTTTGTCAAGACCTAATTCTACTTTCAGTAGTAGTTTCTAGGTTTTTAGCTACTTCCTAAGTTTATCTTAAGGGGAGTGTTAGAGTAATTAGATATTTCCTAATTAACTCTTGTACCTTAAGCTAAACATTAGGCATCTAATAATTAATTATTTTATTAATTCTCTTGATGCAACCTAGGTTAGACCTTTTAAAGGTTTTGATCTCCTTTATAAGGATGATCTCTCATTGTAAATATTGAGAACTGAGAATTAACATTAATTCATTATTGATTATAGTAATCTACATTTTTTCTCATCAAGAATGTCTCGTCTATGGATATGGCAATTTTTGCCTCCATAGCTTTTTGCTTCTCTCCTTTGTGATAGGTTTTTGCATGTTGTTGATTCTTGGGAGCTATGGGGTTGATCCTATGTCAACTACAACAAGTACATCCCTAACCTATAAAAATTCTATGATTCAACACTACGGTCTTCATTGAATAACTAGAATGAGATATTTTCTCTTGGAGTAATGAAGAGACCTATGGATGGTGGTCATATCTCATATGAATAAAGTTAAAAATGTGGTGTGATTAAGGTTTTAGTGGAAAATGATGTGAAAAATTCAGCTGATAATGTATAAAATATGTATGCAAAAATATTATAAGGTGGAGAAATTTTGTAGGAAAACAAAGCCACGAAGAATCTATCAAGATGTTGAAGCAATTAACAAAGATCAATATTTTTATGCAAAATTATTTGGAAGAGATTAATGTGAAACACTTGAAAGACAACATGAAGACTATGGAGGCTATACACACTATAATTCAATCTTTTGAGGAAAATATTGATCATATAATGAATAAAAGGATCTAACAATAGCTAATTTCTCCTAGGTGGCAAATATTGAATCTTTACCAACCCTTTGAATCAATCCAATCAAAAGTCATGCAAAGAAAGTGATTGAAGTTAGAGAGGCAAAGACGTTTAGAAACAATAAATTATTGCACATATTGGCCTTCCCATTTTTATGACATTGGAGGATTTTTCTCTTGGGCATAAGGAATAGAAATTGAAACATGTCACCATGACAAGACAAAGAAAATTTAAAAAGTTCCCCTGTGCCACCACAACCATGAGCTCACAACTAGAATTATTTATTTATTCTAGTTACTTTAGGTATCTCGTAGTTTTTATTTTCCAATTATTTGCAAACCCCATCATATTCATGTGTAGAGCTAGATAACTCTAGGTTTCCAAAGATCATTGGCCATATAAGGTGATTTATATGTTTTAAAAGATATTTAAAAATCTTGATAGATTTTGAGCTTATTCACCTAATACTTATATTTTGATTTATGATACATGAAAATTTGTCAATGAAGCTGATGAATGATTACTACTGGCTTAGATATGTATGCTTCAGTATTAATGAAAGTAGATTTATTTATAAATTTATCTTTCAACATGGTGACTATTTATCTTTTAAAAATTTATCATGTATCTCATAGGATATGGTTGCTTATAAGCTCGACTAAGTTAAAATTATTAGTATAAAATTTGAGTATATGGGATCTATTTTCTAGAATTACTTAATTTGAAAATCACATTCATATCATGGCAATGCATGAATATTAGTTTTTCCTTTATCAATTTCTGGTTAATGTTATATTTTAAGATTTAGTTAGTGTATTCTTATTTTTTTAAAATTATTTAAATGAAGTTGTATCTCAAATTCATAGAAAATTTAGTTTTTGATTTACACAACAATAATTACTTATTTGTTCTTAAGGAAAAGGATTATAGAGTAAAAATTAAGTGTTATTAAAAGGACAAATCTGTCAACCATCATATACTGATTCGAAAGTATTCATTAAAAAAAATGTGCATTTGAATTACTTTATCACGTATCAAAAGTGCTTTAATTTTTATTATTAAAATCTATTTTTTATGAGTTGTTATCTCCTAGATGCTCATTTATCGGGTGAATATTATGTTACTAATAGTTATTTTTGTTATAAAAAAATCTCTTACAAGCTACATATGTAAGCATAATAATGTAATATTAAATGTTGTACCCAAAATGTGTACAAATATACTATGTATAAATACTTCATAATACTCCTTAATTATTTTTCCTAAAAGAGTTGACTAAACACCAATATTCATAAAATATTGTTTAATGACATTTTATGAAATGCACTGATTTGTCCATCTAAAATCTCCACAGAATTTGATAATTTATCATTTATATAGAAAAGGAATGGATTGGTGCAATAGAATGAAATCTAGATCTATAAGAACATTCTTGAATGATTTATATACTCAATGAAATAGCATTCATATTTTATACGCATTTCTATCGACAAAAGATAACATATCTACTTTATCAATATTAAAATCAAAATTCATTAAATCATGATAAACTATATACTACCACTAATAAGTGATTAGATACACAATCCAATCATTTTTTTAATGATGAAGAATCAGATTTATAAAAGACAAATATCTCTAAAATTATTTCATAAAATAAATAAATCCAAGGAAAACATTCACCACAATGCCTTTATTTTGGATTGACCACTACATACTGAATACCGATAAGAGGATGCGTTTCCTTCGTTTCTATCAGACAAAGCGCTCAAACTCTGAGCACTTCTTATTGTAAGATATTCGTAATTCTATAATATAAGAACTTCGACAGTGATGTCGTCTTCCATCCATGTCCTTAATTTGCCTTCTGAACATTGTTAGCAGTGCGACAAATTTTCTGCAGTCTTTCAACTGAGGCCATACAAACACAGGCAGCCACATGTAAGGTAGAATGTGAGAATGGGAATGTTTGAATAATAGTATATTAAAAAATAAATAAAAATGTAAGAAGTAACCATTTATTAACGATCTGTTTATCCTCTAGACAAAATGTATTTTTATCAAAATTCAAAAAAATTTAACAATACAATGTATTTTTCTGAAAAATCATGATCATATTTTGTAATAAAAATTAAAAATTAAAAATGGCTTTTGATACAATCTGTTTGAATAATAGCCACACCCATTAATTATTTCTACCTAGCTGAGACTCCGTAACACAGCTTTTATCGTGATCTACCCTAACTCTCCTCCCAGAAATCGTAACTCCTCTACCGTCACCGAGCAATCGCTTAATTTCTTGTTGGGAGGGAGAATAATAAACTCCCTCTAATTGGATCGTTGTGCTCTGCCTCATCTCTTCTTATTCTTCTTATTCTTTTACACACAGATCTACTCATGAATGGTGTTGTGGGTTTTGTTTCATCTTGAAAGGGCCAAGAGGACATTGCAATCTAGCGAAAGAGCTGTTTCGTTGCAATAACTTCAAAACGCGTTGGTAGACTTTCATTTCGAAACCCAAATTCATTTATGTTAATCTATTCTTCTTTTGCGAGTTTAATTAAGAAATTTGATGTAGGGAAGAATAGTTATCACTGTTTTTGTGCTCTAGAACTAAAATAGTAGTTGAAATGAAGGCTAGTGGGAAATAAGAAATTCTTTTGGTAAAACTACTTGCTATTGATACTTCATCTATCACCCCTATTACATCTAGTACTTTACAAGTTTCACCACCTATAGTTACACCTACTCCTACATGAAAGTAATCACCAATAGAAGAAGTGAAAATAACAAATGTGCAATTCTCATCCACACCGCAAGAACCCAGAAGGAGGTCTTCAAGGACTTCACCATTAGAAAATAAGTGAAAGACAAACATTTTGCAATGACATCATTTTGAAATCCGCCATGTATCCTCCACGCTAAGGTGATATTGAGGAAGTCTCAAATCCTCGAAAGTTCTTCATTTGTTATGTTTGGCACCCTCGAGGAATTGGTCATCGTGATTATTTGTTGTTGGTAGAGAAACTCTGCTTCGTTGAAATATCTTCATTCGATTAATAAATGAGGGACGCGCAGAGTATTTGTTACGTTGGAATGGAATTGCACCACGTTAGATATGAATGAAATATGGATTGTTTTCTTTCATTCCATGTTTCCAGTTGTTGTCGGTGGAAGAGAATGGGTAATGGCGTAGCTCTCTTTCTTTGTATTTCAGACCGTTTACAAATCACACCGTGTGTTCTGCTTTGGCGTCCTTCTAAAAGTTCCACCCGATTGTTCATTACCTATTTTGACCATTTCAAATATCAAATTTAAGTCTTGTAAGTCATAGGTATTTTTTTGCGAAATTTGTAGACGACTCCATATGTATTTAATTCACATCTTAAATAAACGGTCATGTAAGTTTTATTTTTTTGATGAATAGTCATTTTCAATTAATAAAATTTACGAAGTTTACAATTCACAAAAAAGGGGTCGAGGGATACAAGATCACCCCGCGAATGAGTTCACACGGCCAAAGTCGAAATTAACAACATGGCCTCAGCCAGAAACTATTCACTATTCATAAAAAACAAAACTTTTAACAACCTCAGGCTGCCAAGGCAATACCAGCAGAGGGAGGATCGTCTTTATCAGGAAATTCCCACGCATCAGTGGGATTGTGGCGTGAACTGGGAACAGTCCAGCGGTCAGCAGCATCACCAGGATCTGGGGTAGTCACAGTCTTTGCATCCTTCTTGTCTAGATGTAGAGGAGAAATTGCCACGGCCAGACGAGGAAACTTGCCAGAGTGCGCCCATCCAGGGGGAGGAGCTGGGGACCGGCTAAAAGCCCGCCCAGGGGGAGGAGTTGGAGACCAACCAGAACCACCACACGGTGGAGAAGCGGAGCGGCGCCTCCAATTGCCATGTCCACCACTAGGAGAGCAGTGGCGGGGACCCTGGGAGCGCAGTGTGTGTGAATGGCGGCCAGAGGACTGGCGTCGAGAATGGAGACCATGAGACGAAGAGGCATCGGCCGAGGCATCTGGAGGCACTTTGGCAATGGTGCAGGGAGCATTTCCCGAATGATTTAACAATTCTTATAAGTGTGCAACTTCCAGGGCAACTTTATTAGCTTGCACCTATATCTGCATAATGACATTGTTACAAATGCATGCCTTAGTGTACATTGCAATGTTAACATCCAAAAAAATGTGAGTGAATAAAATTGCATTCCTATCTTTCCACAGAGAAAACAAAATTTCCATCCTAAAGGTATGCCAAATCTGAGAGAACTTTCGAGGAATTCTGGGGGAATCACCCAGCAAGATCATGTGCCATGAAAAAGGTTCGGGCCTAAAAGACTTGAAAAAATCACGAATCTAGTGCCAATAATTCTGAGCACGCTTGCAAAACTAGAAAATATGCAAAAAGGACTTAGCTTGACCACAGAAGGGGCATTTGAGATTAGGAACCCCAATGTGCTTGAGCCGGGGCCCCAGGGGAAGACGTTGGAAGGCAAGGCACCAAGCAAAGTGGGCAATCTTAGGTTCTGTAATGGCATTCCAAATGGTGTCGAAACGTTTTCTCCATTGAGAAAGCGAAGATTGCAAATGCCACCGTTGATTAAGTGTGTCCACTATTGGAAGGTGGGGCAAAAGCCATCTGTACCCCATATTGGGCTTATTATTGGTAAATGGAGTGGCAGGATACCACTTCCAATCATGCCACCAAGGATGAACAGACTGAATCTCCACTTTATGAATTAAGTGCATAGGGATGGAAGACAATAGAAGGTCATAAGTCTGGCAATCGAAAGTGACAAGGCAGTACTGAACTTGCATATCCTCCCATGACCTAAAATTCATGGTGACTCTTGAAAAAAAATTCTTGGTATTGCGGACGCCACATTTAAAGAAACCCAAAGCACTGGCACCTTGAGTCTTGCAAGAGGAGTACCCTAGATGGCAAACAGGGGAGACCACCAAATGTTCTGTTGATTTAAGGATAGCCCATTGCGAAACTCATCACCAACCCAACGAAGCCAAGGTTTAACAGCTTCCCAGGCTTTCCAAATGCTCTTTATAACAAAAGAGCCCTGTATGACCACTGGTTCACGCATAGTGAGAAGGGTCTGAAAACCAATCCCCTTCCATGTCAGTCTGTTAACAGGGAAGCCAAAAGAAATGCAATGCCTTACCAGTATCTTCCAGGCTTCATCTCCAAAAATAGCTCTGATAATCCATTTAGCACAGAGGGCAAGGCTCTGCTTCTGAGTGGAAAGTAGGCAGAGACCCCCAGATTCCCTTGGGAGACAACAAAAATTCCAAGCAACTTTGTGAAAACCATGATGGTCAAAACCAGAGGCCCAAAGAAAATCTCTGATCAAACGTTCTAGTTTGAGATAGGAAGCTTTGGAGGGAGCCCAGCAGGAAGAATAGTACACATGGGTGGTAGCCAGAATCTTAGAACAAATTTGAAATTTACCAGCAAGAGAAGTAGCTTAGTGATCCAATAATCAAGCTTTTTGCTAATCTTTGCAAGCACAACATTCCAAAGTTCCACAAGGGAAGCCTGGAAAGCAAAGGGAATGCCAAGAAAGTGGAAGATTTCTCCATGAGTAACCCATTTCCATTGAAACTGGCTGAGCCAAGGTGGAGCTGGCAAGAAAGACTGGCAGTAACAGAGCATTTTATGCCATTGAATGGTAGAGCCAGAGGCTTGACAAAAAGTGTCCAGACAATTTAAATCATTTTTGATGTTTTCTTCATCTTCAAGAAGAGTAAGAATAGAATCATTAGCAAAATGACCATTGACTAACTAAGAGGAAGAATCAGGCAAGGAAATGCCACAGACAAGTCCTTAAGACACAGAGTGAGCAAGTAAATAACCAAAACCTTCAGCAGCAAGGACATAAAGCATTAGAGCTAGCAGACAACCTTGCCTGATGGAGCGAAAAAGTCCAAAAGCCTCAGATTGTAAATTATTAATGGTGATGCAAGCATTAGTGTCACCAAAGAGCATCTCCACGGACTGAAGGAAATTGGGACCAAAACCCAGAGCTTGGAGCATAGCCAAAATGAAAGGCCATTCAATGCGATCATAGGCTTTAGCAAAATCTATCTTTAAAAAGATAGCCTGCTGCTTGGACTTACAGACCCATTCCATACCTTCCTAGACAACAATGATGTTGTCAAGAATATATCTAGATTTGATGAAGCCAGTTTGTTTAGGCTGCACAATTAAAGGTAGCATATGACAGATTTTGAGAGAGAGGGCCTTGGCAATGACCTTATAAGACACATTCAGGAGGGTGATGGGCCTCCAGTTGCATATGTCCTCAAGATCACTAGCTTTAGGTATGAATTTAATATTTCCTTTATTTATGATCGCTCCTAAGCTTTTAGAATGATATGCTTCAAGATAGACTTTGTACAGATCAGGACCAATTTGCTCCCAAAGATGTTTGTAAAATTCATAGGGAAATCCATCACACCTAGGGGATTTTTCATCTGCCATGGAGTAAACTGCCTCTTTAAGGTCTCAGAGGGAAAGAAGTTGCTCACAAAAAGTGCATTGCTCAACCACGAGGCAGTTTGGAGTAACAACAATACACTTTTTGAGAGCCTCCTCCTGAGCAACCGAATTGCCCTACGAAGCAAAGACATTCTCACAGTGAAGAAAAAATGCTTGCAGGATGTCGGGTAGACTAGAAAGAACATCAGTTCCCTGTTTTATCTTTTTAATCCCAACATTGGTATGACGGGCTCAGAGAGCCTGGAAGAACTCCTTTGAGGCTTTGTCGCCAACCTCCAACCAGTGGAGACGGGCTTTGATTTGGGCTCCTCAGGCAGCATAGTTATTTGCAATTTTCTTATCATGGCGAACCTTGGACAGCTGAATTTGTAAATCCACATCAAAGGGGTTGAAGGTGAGAGCTTCAGAGGCTTTTTTGAGGGTAAGGGTGTTGGCTTCATAAGACCGTTTTTTGAAGATTGCCAGCTAACGCCCATAGATGCACAAAAACTGAGTAGTTCTAGTAATGGCATCATTCCATCATTTTATCCAACCCCGATGGGAATGTGGATGTGGCTCTAAATTCCAGACATGTTGGATGTGTGAGATGGTGGAAGCATGCAACAGCACAGACGTGTTGAGGAAGAATTGAGACTTGGCCACCTTGGGGACAACTATTTGCCAAGAAATGCCAAAATAAATGGGATAGTGGTCTGACAACATCACATCTGTTAGGGGAATGATAGATAAATTGTGATCTTCAGAAAAGGAGAAAAAAGATTGCACCAAGATCATAGCATGATCAAGATGTTTCAAAATGCAATCAAGACCAGCTCAAAAATTGGACCAAGTGTGCCAAGCCCCACTACCATGGTGGCGGTTTGTATTGGGATAAAAAAGGCCCAATTTATTTTGCATGTAAAAATAGGCTTCTCTTTCCCCAGCTGTTCAACGAAAAGGCAGAATGCCATCTTTGTCAAAGGCCACTTCAACCATATTGAAGTTTCCACACAGGACCCAAGTAGCTGACGGCAAGTTGTCAACAAGCCAAACACACATTTGTGCCCTTTCCATAGCATCATTAGAGGCATAAACATTAATGACTCCAAAAGAATGATTGTTAATGGAAAGCAAAAGTCAAATAATACGATGTGTGGGGTCAGAACCATGTGAGATAATAGCATAATGAAGGCGAGGTGATAGGAGAGTAACTACGCTACCTTGGCCAGCTTCATGTTGAGAAGAAAACATAATGCTATCCTGCCAAATGATGCTGCATGCAACAGAAAGCATGAAACCAGAAATCTTAACTTCTTGTAGGCAAAGAAAATCTAAATTCCCAAGTCTATGATGGGTATCCCAGACATAGAACTTTCTGGGGAGGTCTGTAAGACCTCGAACATTCCATGAGAAGAAGTTCATGAGAACTCTTCCATATCATCCTCGTCCTCCAGAGAGGAGTAGCTATTCCGCAAAAAGGTAAAAATTGGGTGGAAGTCAGATGGGAAATCCTCTAGACTTACAACCTGCCGTTTTACCCCTGATATCTTTGCACGTCCAGGAGGAATGTGAGAATGCCTTGTTGCTGGTGGTACTATGAAAGAAACTGCAAGAGGAGTACGAGCCCTAGCCAAGGGTGAGGCCCTAGCAGCCGCCTTGATCCCTTGCAAATCAGCAGGGTTTGAAACCTACGAAACCCCCAGAACAAGTGCAATGGAAACCACTGGCATCTCCACGCTAGCAAGTGTTGAAACTTCTGTGGAAGTAGGAGGAATCGTGATAACTGTCGCATAGGATGGCTTAGGGGTGAAGAGATTCAAGGCAGGCTTGCCCTTGCGCCCAAAAATAACCCATTCTTCTTTTTTTCCTTCAGTCTGTTTGGCAGGCGCCACTTTAGGCTAGGGTTTGACCCTAGGCATAGCCAAAGGGCGATCCCTGATCTTGTGTTCCGCAAACTAGCACCTATAATAAGTGTTAGGTAGGTTCAAGTAAAGCACCTTCTGTGAGAAGGTTTGAGTTCCAATCCGGATTTTCACAGAATCCTTGAGATCTTTGGAAAGATTAACTTCAATGCAAACATGCTGCTAAGGGCGAGCATTAAAAAATTTCTCAAGCTCCTTGGTGACAACTTTGCCAAGGGCTTGGGCAATAGACTCAATGAAAGGCCAGTAGGGCAAGGGTAGGCCTAGGAATTCGATCCATATAGGAACCCTAAGCTTTTTATCATCCGAGACAGTGAAGTCTCAGGACCATTTCTGAAAAATAAGCAAAGACGAACGCATAGACCAAGGGCCATTGTTAAAGATCGTGTCTACTTGAAATGAGTTAGCAAAGTGAAATAAAAAGAAACCTTTGGTAAGGTTTTGCACAGCATCAAGAAAGACTCCATGAGGAGTCCAGCATTTGTTGACCCATTTTTTGAGCATTGCTTCAGGAGGAGTCCTACCAACAAAATACCCTATGAAGGTATGTTGCTCTAACTAGTAACATGTAGCATCAAATTTTTGCAAAGGAAGGATAATATCATGATTACCTCGTGAAAAATTTTTGGGACAAACTTGTGCGGGCATTTGTTCGGTGGCGACGCCATGGCAGTCCGAAGCAACAGCGTGAACACCAGAAACATCTGGTTCACCGCTGGCCGGAGCCATTATATCCTAACCTAAAGCTCCCATAGTAAATGCAGTATGACAAGTGGTGCTGACAGAAGGGGAGTGCAGGCAAAGGGCCGTACACAAAAAAAAAAACTAAAAGTTTGCATGTAGCAAGAAAACCCTAGCAAAGCATTTTTTCACTCTAAAGAAACCTATCTCTCATCACATAAGTTTATATTAAATTAAAAATCCATTTAAAAAAAAAAAATTCAATGATTTATATAAAAAAAATTACTAATGCAACTCTTTATTAGTTAAACATTATTCTTATATTTAAACTTTGTTCAATAATAAAATTATTCATAGAATACTAAACAAACAATTGCTTCCTAGTTTCTTATTTTATGAGATTCGCTAAAGATGTCAACTGCATATTGAAAAGTAAAAGTAGACTATTTTTCTTATTTGACTCTTTTATTGAGGAGCTATTGTGAATGGTCCTACTTCAAATGGGATGGGGGATCTAGAAGGAGTTTAACTATAGACTATTCAGAAACAAAAAAGAATTTGTGACATTTGTTAGAAAAGTCAATTAGTCAAATTGCTCTTATTAAGAAAAGTAGGAAAGGGCCAATCAGTCAGATCACATAAATGATAATTTGGTCTAACATTAAATGATCTTCTATGCATAACTCCAATTTCTAAATTTCCTGATACTTTCATGTTTACTGCAAGGAAGTTGATACTAGATACCTTTCACTTCACTCTTTCTTGGAATTCAATTTAAACATAAAAAGATTGAACATTCATGTCAATTTGGCATGTTCTACTGATTTTTTCTTAGAGTTATAATTTGGAAAAGTGAATTAACAAGATTAATTAACATTTCTACATAAATTATAGGGGAGGGAGCTCTATCCACCATATCAGGGAACTGGTCCCCTGTGAAGTCCACACATCCCAACCTGATGATTGCTAAAATACGTGACACCTCTTTTCTCTCCTCCAACCCCTCATCTGAGCCAAACTAAGAATAGTCCAAGATCTCCTCTTCCTACTCCTCCATTCTTCCTTCTCCAAAGGTTGAAGCCTTCTCCTTCATTCTACATTTGGGGCGGTCTGTGTCTTCTGAATCCGTCTCCTCCTCTTATGAGGCCCCTTCTTTCAATTTCCTTTTAGCATTAGATTTTGCTAACCCTCTCAACCTCCTCCTCCTGCCTCTTCCCTCCTCCTCTAATTTCACCAATTCTTTCTCTTTCCCTTCATCCTATCTCCCTTTTTTCCCAAGAGTAGGCTTTAATTCTGTAGGGGACTTACTAGGCAAAGGTTGTGGGGTAGGGGCTCTAGGACCTGTGATCCTAAGGGGAACTAGTTGGGTATGACGGTTGGGATGAGTTGGAATATCAACCTCGACTATCCTAGGGGGGACTAGGGCAAGGTGGAATTGATATAGATGAAAAATTGACCCTTAATGTAAAATGGTAAAATTTACCCATTTTTCATCTTTTCTTTTCAATCAATTATCATGTCTTCTAAATCATGCAACAAAAAAAAGGAACAAAAATTAAATCATGGTGTCGAAAATGATTTAGGAGGGGAAAGTGGTAGTAGCAATAGACATCGTACCTCCCTTCTAGCATTAGGTACTTCATCAACATCAAAAAAACCTCATTCCATGGCTCAAGGAGCTTCTCCCACATAAAACCACCTCTATGTTGAATAGGTTCCTCCCCATCCAGGAAGAAGCATTGCAAACTCCCTTCATTAGCTACCTTTCTCACCTTCTACTACTTCCCTCCCTTCATGGCCAAACCCATTGCAAAGCAATGAATTCCTTAGATATATGGAATGATATGTCATTTATCGTGACTCAGTGCTCCTCCCAGGAATTAACAAATTGCATGGAACGATTTTCATCATGCCCATTAAGAGTCTCCATAAAAGGCACAAGCCTACCTTCCTTCAACATATACCACACTCGTGGCTTCCTCACAGTTTCCTCAATTGTGGATGGCTCAATGTGCATGAGGTCGCCACCCATCTCTACAAATTTCCCTAATCCTTTCACCTTCTTTAGGACCTAGAAACACTTGCTAAGAATGGCACCAGACTTATGCAAAAAATTCCTTAGGCTACAATAATGGCCATCATTATTAATAATAATATTAGCATACTTAGTATAAGTTAAAGTCATGTGTCAAATGCCACCATCTTCCCCTATTAAGGCTTTTTCAAAGGATAATACTAACCCCCCAATTGTGTAGGAAGTTACTATGATGTAGGTGGATGGTTTTTCTGGTGACATGCAAGAGGTCAACATGGAGATAATGAAGAAGGCTTACAGTGAGGTCTAGCAAAGAATTCATGTACTCAAGGAGAGAGTGTGCCTACTGAAAAAGTTCACTGTCAAAGTGACACATGTTGTTGCCACCACACTGAACTTGCTCAAGGACTTGGAGGGGGACTTGTCACGGGGGGATACAAAAATGTTGTTTGACTTCCTTGTGGAAGATTGGGCTAACATCCTCCTAGGGAAGAAAGAGGCTAAGAATCCTTAATGGTTTTTTCATTTTTTGCTTTTATGCTATTAATATGTTAGTCTTTGAACTTGACATGGTTTAAGGCTGGTATGCCTTTGTTTATATATTCCTGTAGCTTTTATGGTTTTTATATAGGCAATATGTATGTTAGGCTTGTTGATACTCTTTTAATTAGGGATTAGAACTTTGCTTTTGTTTTATTAAGTTGTAGGTAGTAGTTTTGATTGATGGTTATCCACTGGTAGTTGACTAGTTTGATTGTTAAAGGGCCAACCCCCTAGTTTTGGCTACTTTTAATTAAAAAAACATTTCTACATAAATTATTTGTATAAAAATTTTAGGATATAAAAAATAATAAATAATAGATTTATTGTGGGTATTGTTAATATATAATGGTTAAGCTATTGAAGTGTCATTTTTATTAATATGTCAGTATTGAGCATTTTAATTAAACATGTGGTTTTCTATTTAGAGTCTAATAATTCATAGTTTTTAATCATTTGCTCAAAAGAAATAATTATAATATTGATGCATCAACTTCTGGGAGTCATAACTTGACTCAAATGTGGGTTTTAGCTGAGATTTTATAGGTAGTCGCATGAAGAGGAGTTATTGGATTTTCGATGGAGCTTAGCTTGATAGGTGGCCATTTTGGCATCTTTCTGGGAGCTTGAAATATCACCTCAAGACCTCCAAATTTATCTTATTATATTTTTTTTTCAATTTTTTAAAAATTTGTTTTTTTAATATAAATCTAAAATGGCCACCTATCAAGTTGAGCTCAATCAACAATCCAAAAAATTCCTTGCACAACTACATATAAAATTTCAGCCAAAACCCGCATCCAAGTCAAAAGTTATGTTTCTAGAAGTTGATGCATCAAATATTCTTACATTCGTGACTTTTACAAAGTTTATTTCTTATAGCATATTCTTATTTTATTTTGTTATTATCTAAAAAATTCAATATTGTAAGTATCATCTTCATTGATCAAGAAATTTCTATACAAAAACTAGACAATTTAGAATTGAAAGTAGTAATATTTCTCTTCATAGTATCTATGTATAGATTTTCCAAACATGGGTAAAGAACAAAAATTAATGCCCATGTTCTAATAGTTGAAAAGCATATCTAACAAATTAAAATCCATCTAGAATGTCATCTATGAGCTAATGACCATCTTTTTTTTTTTGAAAAATTATTAAGTAAATTTTTTTTTTTAGGAGTAACTTATTGGTACATGTTTATTGGAGCAATTGTGCAAAATAATTGGATCAATTGTGCAATTTTTTAGGTTTAGTGAGAAATGGAACAATAAGGGTTATGTTTCAAAAAAATATTTCAAGGACCACTTTTCGACTCTTACATGCATAATGGGTCCCACAATGTATGGTGCAATTGTCTAATTTCTATTGGTATCTAAGTTGTATATTAATATCTTAAAAAAACAAAAAAAAACTTGATCTATAATTTTTTTGACATTTGATGTGCCATTTATGATTGTAGGTATACAAAACTAGATGTTACAAATACGGATACACTTCCCTTGATATATATACAAGAACATAAAGAAAGTAATAAATTTAAAATCTTTGTAGTAAAATAATACTATGATTAATATATACAAGGCCTTATGATAGAAAATTTTGCAATGAAAACATGAAAAAGTAACATTCATTTACAATGAGAAATGTATAATAAAAAATTGCAATGATGACTATTTGCACTAAAAAATAATGAACTTAGAGGTTGACATTCTCTTTTTAATTTGGTACCATCACTTCTATAAACACATCAGGAAAGAAAATACACAAAGACATTTTCTTCTATTGACTATCACCAATTTACCCAAATTTGAAAGTTTTCACACACTTTAGAAATTTTAACTAATTCCAATTGAATATATCACGTCTAATCATTTGTAATACATTTTTTTTTCTTGATCTTCATTTTTTATCTCCAATATGATATTAGTTGTTCAAAGCATTCTTCAATTAATTAAGTGTTGTGTTTTGGTTCCCAAAGTTGGTAGGTTTATTCTCTATAGTCTACTAACAAACTTCAGAATAAAAAAAATCTAAGGATAAAGCCAACTACACTTACCAAATCACCCTAGTTAACAAATTATTGTGTCATTGTACATGTTAGATTATCTATTTTCATGGTTCACTATTTTGGTTATAGAAGTTGGATTTAAATTATAATTTGCATGCAACTCATTCACACCCTCAATTGTATTGGTGGAATTTATTTTCTAATAGTCTCCCCATGATCCAAGATTCTAGAAGGGATGAACCTCACCCTAACACCACTTCATATAGGAAAGGTCAAGACAGAGTAAAACATAAGCAAGAAGAACATGAGCTATAGAGGAAATAACATATTTCAATTGATTCAATACAAATCTAATGCAAGTTTCTTACAACATTACGAGAATAAAATCTACCAGTTTTAATGTTGAATTTGAACTTGAAATATTACTTCAGAGCTTAATTTCCTCAAAAGCTTAATCTATAGATCTTATCTCCAATATTACTAATTTAGGTACATAATTCATTACATAATATAGCCATAAGGTAGATAAGTCATCTAGAGGATTCTAATTAGGAAACATATTACACAAATAGATCATATCCCTTAAGTATAAATGAGTGACCACAAAATTAAGTATAAGAAGATGTGTGGGCTTAGAGATAGGTCCACACAAGATCCAAGAATCCACATAAAAGCAATAAATGATCACATAGATTGAAGAACTTAGTATAAGAAATTCACACATATTACATGATGTGCCAACAAAGAACACATCCCAAGAAAGAAAGAATGAGAATGTACAAGTGAAAAAATATTAAGAACCATGATGAAAGAGATGATCTTGATTCATTATATGTGCACTCAATGTACCTATTCTTATAGATGAAAGTAAGAAATAATAGAACAATTGTTTGTATGATCAACTAAGTGGAAATAGAAGACAAACCAAAATTTTTTGGTTGATGCAAGATTGTTAATCAACCAAAGATTGTCCTGCATCACATACGAAAACATGGCCCAATTTCTAGTAACAATATTGGGGTGTGAATAATCCCCAAAAAAATTGGCTATCTATTGTAGAACTTTTGCATATAAAACTTCTAAAGGAAGATTATGGAATTCCAACAGAAGTTGATATTGGTCCATTTAAATGAGAAACTAGCTCAAATTGAGCATGCTATTAATAATTGTAAAGGAACCTTGCCTAGGATCCAAGTTATAGAGGTTGAAACATAGATACTATCTTCCCTAAGAGAAATGGAGAAGGAAAAACAACCTATAGTAAAAGGTAAAAACCCAAAAAATCTTTCAAAGCCTAGGAAGACTAAACCCATTTGTGGACTAAAATAACATTAGTCCTTCACTTTCTGAAATTACCAACCAAAGTGTTTTCACTTTGGCCAAATATCATTCCAAGAAGGATTTCAAGAAATTAACACACTTACTCTAAGCATGTTAAACAATCAAAATATAACCTTTCAAAGTTGGGACAATTTTAAGAAACAAGTCTTCTAGAACTTCTTCAAGCTCACCCTTGTGAAAACCAATGAACCATTCATAGAAGTAGGAGAACAGAGAATTTGGATTCGTAAAATGCTACAAACTTATATTGTTCGAAACATGTTGTCACTTAGGTTTGCACCCTTGTCCAAGGCCTATGCGCGAGGACAACCTAGTGAAACAATGGAAACAACCTCCAAGCTGTGGGACTTGAACTGTGAGGTTGAGTCTCCAGAGAAGGCCGGCTTCCTCTTACTATCAAGGCGCACCTATCTACTTCTTGGAGAGGAAAAGGGACAAGGAGAGCACAAAAGCCAAATATTTATAGTCTAATCTAAGGAGGTGATGCACCAAAATAGACTGTTCGGACCAATTCTCTACCAATACATGCGCTACTGAACCAGAATGAAACTAAGGATATACACATCCAGACTTGCTTTCATCAAATAACAACACATAGATCATGAAAAGATGAGTGAAACAAGGAAGAAGTTCACTTATATATCATTCACAAGCCAACAGAGATACAGTCATGCGAATTATAGATTTCCACAAAACAATGGCACAGGCAAGGAATTCTTGCACTTTAATACTAGTGGCTGAAGGAGATAAATGGAGAATCAGACAGTTCAGAGGAACAGGGAAATTCACACTAGAATTGTAGGGAAAAATGAGAGGAAAAATTAGAGAAAAAAAAAAGTCCCTTACAAAACTACAAAATCTCCCTTTATAGTTCAAGCATAACTGAGATCTTTTGCTGCTACCCTGCAACTACCTGCCATTAAGTCCTACGGAGGACAGTCATGGGAATCTGGAGAAAATTTGATCTTTGTTGCAACAGGTGTCTTGAGAGGACTGAAAATAGCACCATCAATTTTCTGACTAGGTAGATGGATCGACTGAGACGATGGAGTGTCTCCCTATATTTTTCATTTATTTCTGGTAGGTCGGGATTGATCATGAAGATCAGATCGCGCAACAAAATTGATCACCTTCACCTTTTAGGTTCATGAATCAGCAGGATCAGCGAGGTCAAACAGTTCCACTTGCTGACTAGGCCACGTGGGCTAATCACATTCCTTCCTTCTGCTGTTCTAGACACCCTTTCCATGTTTGACCACCCCTAATATTGATTGGGCGCCATGTCGCTATTGAAAAGGTCTTTGAAAATCCTGATAGCACTATAGCGCCTAGTGGTCTTAACTTGACTATGCCACCTTTCCACCATCTAGCCATAACATCAAAACTAATTGTCACGCTGACAATGACGATTGCATTGACTGTCAATCGTTAACCAACCTTGGCCAAGCTAGCGAAACACATGTCAACAAGACACTATGTGGCTATGGTAAAGATCGCACCACTTTACCATAGTGAGATGGCGCCTCCTATTGATTTTTGCAGATCTGACGATCGTGAAGACTCGTCATGTTTTGTGCTGGCTTTTCAACTTTTGGGCCCGCGAAATGCTGTCAGAACACCTGGGATCACCCCAGCAACCGCACCCTAGCGAGACCTGGCCCCACCAACACGTGGCAAAAGGGTGCCATGTCACTATGGTAAAGATTGTGCAACTTCACCATGGCGACATGGTGCCTTCCGTCGATTTTTGCAGATCTGATGGTGGAGATCTTAACCCCTTACTGCACTAGCCGCGTTGAAGATCCGGTCCCACGATCTATCTGTATTCTGACCTAGCATACGTGGCTATTCCCCATTGGCCTAACGAAGCACCACCTTGGTCTGACAAGGCACCAACCTCGAGGGTTCGTACTGCTTTGCCCCTACTGAGGGGAGACGTGGCACCCAGGCGCTATGTCGCTATTGATATCTCTCAAGAAGTTCCTCATAGCGCGATGGTGCCCATCATAGATCAATCTCAATCTGATGATCAAAACCACCCCGTACTCTGCACATCCTTCACTCTGAAAATTGCTAGGCCCGTGAACCACATATGCTCTGACTTATACACTTGGCACCTCCCTATTGGCCTGTGAACCACATATTCGCCTGACCCGCCACAAACATTTTTCGGTGACGTGACCTGCCCACTGTAAAATGTTTTCTGTCAGGTGCTATATCGCTATGAAGATTTTTTGGCCAACACACGATAGTGACATAGCGCCCATGGTGCTGTGGAATTTTTTTGACCCACCGAAACATGTCTTCCCTACAAGCTGGGCGCACTGGACACGTGTCCTCCAAGTGCCATGTCGCGAACATAAATCTTGTGTAGCTTCCGATGGCAAGATAGCACCAATCGTAGATCTTCTTAGATCTGACGAAGGAGAACTTGCGGGCCGTAGAAACCATGTTATAAGCTTAGGCATTAAAATAATATTAACTTTGAGAATTAGCCATTGGACGAGCTGAACATTTGAAATTTGAATCTTTGGCAAGTGAACAAATGATAATATTTCTGGACACTCACAGGGGACATGAGCCTGCTCGATGCATGACCAGTGCCTGTAAATAATCCATTGGGCCATGGAGTCAAAAAGTATGAATCTGAGAACTGCAAAACCCTAACCCGTCTGTGAGGAGATCAAAACATTTAAAACCCTAGCTTTGCAACTACAACTGGAAACAAAAAAAAAAACTTCCTCTGCAACCTGAGACACCTCAAAACTGTCAAAACTTTGGAAGCGGGCAACTCAAAGAGAGAACCATGTGCACGTGCACTTATTGGAAAGCAGGAAACAATAGAAAAGAAACTAAACTACTTATGTACATGGATTCTCAAATTTTCAGAAGCAGGGCTTCAGATAGATCCCATTGACTGGAATGGGCAAAATTTCACCATTTGGCCTGCTCAACTGAAATGCATTAGCCTATTTGCAACTGGTAATCAGATAGGGGCCACTCCATAGTGCATCAAATTTGGAATGTCTTCCTGGTTTTGCTCTATTTGAATCCCACTTTAGAACTAAATCTCCGTCTCTGAAGGTTTTGACCCTAGCCCTCTTATCAAAACTCCTTTTCATCTGCTACTGATGTATCTCTAGGGTTTGCATAGCCTTATTTCTCTTTTCTTCTAGTTCAATCAGCTCTGCCATTCTTACTAACATGGCATTATCTTCAATCAATTCCAGCTGATGAGCCAACTCCAAGGATGTGAACTCCAATGAAATTGGGAGTCTGGCCTCCCTACCATATACCAACACAAAAGGTGAATTCCCAACAGATCTCTTGGATGTTATCCTATCAGCCCATAGAGAAGTTCTTAATTTCTTATGCCAGACCCTCTGATTGTCTTCTATTGTCCTCTTCATGATTCTTATCAGATTCTTGTTGGAAGACTTAGCCAAACCATTACTCTAGGGATAGTAATTTGATGATGTGCTCAGGTAGATATTGTGATCCATTGCCCATGCACAAATCTGGGTTCCAACAAAAAACTTAGCATTGTCCAAGATGATAGTAGAAGGAGCACCAAATCTAGATACAATTCCATCAAGGAATTCAACCATTGATGGCTCTGTGGCATCCTTCAAGGCAACTGCCTTTGTCCACCTAGTGAAATAATCAGTAGCAAACAAAATCTATTTATGACCTACACTAGATGGAGGATTAATGGGGCTTATAAAATCCAACCCCTCCTGGGTAAAGGGCTGATCCACCTGAATAGGACGAAGGGGGAGAGCTGCAGGCCTCTATTTGCCTGAGAAGAAAGCACACTTCTCACATTTTCTCACATATCCATAACAATCATGGAATAGGGATGGCCAATAATAACCAGCTGTCATGATCTTCATGGTAGTTGTTCTTGCAAGGAAATGGCCACCATCAGGTCCATCATGAAGTTCCTTAATCATCCTCTTAGCCTGATCCACTCCAATGCATCTCAGCAGGGTCCCATTAAAATCCCTCCTGAATAGGATACCATCAATTAAAACATAGGGGATGGACTGTAGTCTATATTGTCTCCTTTTAGTTCTATCCATTCCCTGATAAGAAGCTCTTCATATTATTTATCCAGCTCCTTGGGCCATTAACGTTTCCTTCCTCCTACTGATTTGTTATTACCATAGCAGTCTCTTCATCTAAATCTTGGCCTGATAACATTTCTTTGCATAACCCTTTCCCTCTTACCAGCTTGGTAATTTGAATATCAACATCATATTCCATTACCCTAGTGATCCATCCAGCTCTCTTTTCACTAATATCTTTGCTTAATAGGAAATCCTTTACACTGGCATGGGGCACCAACAAATAGATTTTATTGTGGGATAAGAGGTGCTTGAATTTCTTCAAGGCTCTGATGACCGCAAGAGCTTGCTTCTCAAAAAAGTTGTACTTATCTTCATATTCCTTAAGCCCTTCATTGAAGAAAGCTATGGGCTGCTCCTCATCCTTGTCATTTGTTTGAGTCAAGACAACAGAGATACTTGACTCACCACCTAGAGTGTAGAGGATGAAATCTTTTTCAAAATTTGGGTTCATGAGAGTAGGGGCTGAGGCTATGGCTATCTTGATCTCTTCAAAACTCTCCTTCCCTTCCTTGGTCCATGAGAAGACCATACCTTTCTTAAGCATAGCTGTAAGAGGTTTCAGCATGGTAGCAAGATTAGGAATAAACCTTCTTACAAAATTTATTCTACCAAGGAAACTTTGCAGCCCTTTCTTGTGTTTAGGAAGAGGAAGGGCAAGTATTGCCTTTGTTCTTTCTGGATCAATGGTCAGCCCATCCTTAGATACAATGTGTCCCAATAATTTTCCTTGGCTTGTAGCAAAGACACACTTGGCTAGGTTAAGGGAAACCCCAAACTCTCTACATCTTAGAAATACCTATCTTAGATGATCAAAATGATCTTCTATAGTTTTTGAATATATAGTTATATCATCAAGGTATACTAAGACAAACTTGTCAATTAATTTTTTAAAGGCCATCTCCATTGCCTTTTGAAATGTGGCACCTGCATTTGTTAGTCCAAATGGCATCTTGCAATAAGCATAGGTGCCCCATTTAGTAGTAAATGTTGTGTTATATCTGTCAGATTCTTTAACCAACACTTGGTTATAACCAGAAAACCCATCAAGAAAAGAGAATCTCCTTGACCCGCTAACCTTGGATAGAATCTGCTCCATGGAAGGGAGAGGATGGTGATCTTTAAGAGAAGCCTGATTAATATCCCTAAAGTCCACACACAATTTGATTTCTCCATTTCTCTTCCTTACAGCGACAAGGTTAGCTACCCATGATGAGTGTTTGATAGGAAATATTATATTAGCCTCTATCAACTTGGATAACTCTTTTCTCATTAGAGGTTAAATCTTAGGATTCACTGGCCTCTATTTTTTCCTTACTGGTTTGGCCTTATCAATTAAATCTATGGTATGCTAAAACAAACTAGGGTCAAACCCTTTTAAGTCGTCATATGTCCAAGAAAATACATCATTAAATTCTTGACATAACTGAATGAAGTTTTCTTGCTCAGTTTCAGAACATACCTTCCCCATATTCAAAGATTTTTCCATCAGCAATTGTAACTGGGGCATGATCATCCTTTTCTGTAGCTAGATTCATCCCTTTGCCTCTTGTTTGATCATCAAGATTAAAGACACTCTCCAAGGTAATGAGACCCTTGGAAAACTTGTTAGAACTGAGATGAATGATCTAATCACCATACTGATCTTGCAGCCTTGACTGGTTTCTATCTGAGAATTCTGCCTCATTCTGCAAGAAACTCATAATTTGGTCATCAGAATCAAACACCTGCCAATGAGTATTGTTGTCAGGGATGGTAGTCCTCACTACCACCTTTATTTGTTGCCTCTTTTCTCCCTCAAGATTTCCTGGTACATCATAAGCTGCACCCACTGCTGCAAGTCTATCAACATGTCTATTTTCTTTCCTAGGAATGCTTTGAATATTAAATGCATTGAAGACCTCAAGAAAATCCCAGACTCTGTCTTTGTAAGACTTGAGCAGGCCATTTTTGGTGATATTCTGGTTTCTCACTTGGTTAACTACCAACTCACTATCCTCGTATACTCTCAAGGCTTGAATTCCTCTCTTTTGGGAAAGTAAGAGACCTTGAATCAAAGATTCATACTTGGCCACATTATTGGTGCAACTGAATTGGAGCTTAAAGGAGAAGTAGCATGTTATTTGTGCAGGAGAGATCAACATAACACTAGCCCCTGATCCATTTCTATTCCTTGAGCCATCAAAGTACATACTTCATGTTCCATTTATATCATCATTAGTCCCAACAAGATCAGGAACTTGAGCATCTTTCTCTATTATGCAATATGTACTAAGGCCTGTCTTAAGAGTTTCTAACATAGGCTCAAAATGATATGCATTTGCCCATTCATCCAAGAAGAAATCAGGAATCTCCACTGTGGAAGTGGTAGGCTCATTTACTATGTCATTTTCATCCATCTCCAGAATAGGGCAATTCATGTTGATGGAATTGGGGATGTAAGATTCAGTGTGATAAGGGGCTTGAGGTTCTGCTCTGATTGAGGCATTGGCTCCATATTTGGTCTTAAATGACATATATGACCAATCAGCAGATATGAATCCACCAATTTGAGTAGTCAAGTCTCTTGAAAGACAAATAGCAAAATAGGGCTTGACTTTAGCAACAGATATATCTTGAATCATAGTGCAACCAGGGCATGCATGTAGGGCCATTTACACATTCCTAAGGATACCTACAGTTTTGATAGTACTACCATCTAATTGTAACACATCCCTAACAATGGGCTCATATTTCATTCCTAAAGCATCAGCAACACACCTAGGCATTACTGAACTACTAACCCTTGAATCTATCATGCAATTGTGGACTAATTTGCCCCCTATAATCAGAGAAACATAGAATGGAGGAGGTCTAACCTTTTTATTTGTCTCCCCATCCCCTGCTGGTTGTACTAGACTTGTGGCACTCTCCATGATAGATGGCTGATCCTTGGGTTCAATCTTCTCTAATTCTTGCTGCAGCATCCTCCTCTGCATTGGTATGGTAGCAACAACATCCCACATAGAAATATTCACATTGGTCTTCTTCATTTTCTCTACCACACTGAAAGGTGTATTAGGAACTTTGGTAGAAACTTTTGGAGCTGCACTTATAAGAGGTTGAGATGGGGCAATATAAGGATCACTTGCATCTTTCTTTCTAGAATCTTTCTTTTGCTATTATGAAGTACTTGTTGGTTTGTTTTCTGCATGTGCATGAGGTGTAGCACTTAAAGTTGAGGCCTGCTTAGGAGAAGGAGGGGTAGCATGTTCTATAGCTCTCCTTTTGCTTCTAGTGTTATGAGCAACAGAATCCTGGTTTACATTACAATGCTCCCCAATCTGATGATTCATGAAAGAGCAATCATCATGTCCTTGAATATATGAGGCCTCCTTGGGATGATCCTCCTTGTATGATTGCTTTGCTATAGTTTCTTGGTCAGTTAGGGCCAAAAAAGATTCTGCCTTCTGGCACATGCAATAGGCATAAGAATAGGTGCAGGAAGGACAAAAATCTTGATCTTGGGCCAAGTTATTTTGAGGGACTATAACTCTATTATGATTTGAGCTTGAAGCAGAAGCATGACTATTTTGCCTACCCTGATCAAAAGAGCTATTCCATTGATTAGGAGGCCTACCACCATTTGGAGCCTGATATTGCAATTGGGGAGGATTGCCACCTTGAGCTTGCTGCCTTTCTAAGGCCACCACCTTGTTACTCATTTTTTGTATTATAGAAAAACTATCCTCTAATCTCTTCCCTTGGTCCTTCAACTCCCTCCCCTGTTCTTACAACTTTTTATCTAGGGTCTTCTCTCTTTTATATGTGTTTAGCACTAGACCTTGGAGCATCTCTTTGAGTTCATCTATCCCATTTGAGGATGTGGAAGCTTGAGGAACTGGAGTAAGGGCTTGTGATGTAGAAGTTGTAGGAAGAGGGGCCATTGCTGGTTGATGCTTGGGAGCATTGGGAAAGAAAGGCATAGGGGGCCTTGGAGCCAACTTTCCTCCTTGTATTATGATGTTCTCAGCCTTTATGGCTATCTCATAGGCATTAGGCAAGGTATCTCCTCCCATTGTTTGGATTGTAGTGGCAATATCACTATTAAAAGCTCTAAGGTAATGCAAGAAGGCATTACTAGGGGTAGGTTTCACTATAGTAGGTATTCTATCCCATGTCTTTTGAAATCTACAGTTAAAATCAGTCATACATTCATGGGGGGCTCTTTTTATAGTAGTCAGTTTCTCTAAAAGTGACGATTGTCACTTCTATCCTCAAAATGTTTGCATAACCCTGCTCCTAGTCCATCCCAATCGGTTATAGAACCATGAGCTAAGCCTCTATACCACTGTAATGCTTTTCCTTTTAAAGATGAGGCTAAAAGTCTGATAGCAACATCATCCTCTATGATACCATGAATATTACATACATTTGCTACTTCTTGGATATGCTCTAAAGGGGAGATGGAAGTTTCACTAGTAAAACTAGGTATACTTTTGAGTGCAGATACTGGTATATCATGTCTTTGGGCTAACAATAGAGGGCTTCCACCATTAAAGGTGCCAAAAGCTTGGACTCTTGGTTGTGCCATGTAAACAAGTGTTCTATTGATGAGTGTTGATGGCAATCTAGGCTGAGTTCGAGAAACATGAGGAGTAGAGACAGATCTTACAGGTATATTAACTGTTATTACACCCCTAACTAGTGATAATGAAGTTCTAGTCCTCCTTCTTCTAGGATTTGAAAGGGAAAGCTCTTGATATTGAAATTTACCTCTAGAAGATGCCCTTGTTTCAGCTCTAGGCATGAATCACTGCAACTTTGGCCTAGAACCAGATTTGTTGATGTTCAGAGTCGCCAAGTACTTTGAAGAATCAACCTCTTGAAGGCTTGAATATTGAAGCCAACACTACCTCTTCAACTTTAATCTCTGAAACTCTTTCTTCTTGACACTAGTAGACTTTAAATTTTGTTTGAAAAAAAATGTCCCATCGGGCGTGCCAAAAACTATTGTCACTTGGGTAAAAGCATAGATCTGTATCACCGTTTGTGATACAAAAACCTGTTTTGGTCAAATCTCATTTCTCTATCAAAACTCAATTTTTAAAAAAAACTAAAAATACCCTTTTATAGATTTCAGATTTAATATCATCATTATATAAATTTTTGATTTTTTTGATTATTTATAATATGTTATAATCTCAAAATATTATAAGTTGATATTTCAACATTTTAGAAGATGCTCTCTCAAAAAATGATAAAAAATAGTAAATCATATCAAAAAAATAAAAAATATATATTTTTCACTAGAGGAGAGAATCCTCTTCACGAATATGTAATTTATTTTCAAGAAGGTATAGATTTGATAGGGAAGTTTTGACGGGAGGAAAAAATTGTTGGATTCTGACAAGGTCGAACTTGAGTACTTATAACAAAGAAAATATAAATCAAAAATAATTATTTCTTTTTTTGTGCACTAGCTATACATGTCATCTATAAAATATTTTCAAATTAGAACAAAAAAAGGTGATTTGCACATACTTGTTTGACAGGAACTACATCCTATATTTTTTATAGTTAAAAAAGGGACTTCAAAATAAAATAAAATGAATAAATTCTTAGTCAAAAAAATTATAAAAATTATAGGCATAAAATTCATACAATTCTACACATTTCATTAGTTTACATCATCTTCATATTTTAAACACAAATACCTTTTTTTTTGTCATTAATGTTGAACTGTTACATTTTGATATCACATTTATTTATAAAAGGTGACACAGATTTATGCTTTTACCCACTTAGGTTTGCACCCTTGTCCAAGGCCTATGCGCGAGGACAACCTAGTGAAACAATGGAAACAACCTCCAAGCTGTGGGACTTGAACTATGAGGTTGAGTCTCCAGAGAAGGCCGGCTTCCTCTTACTATCAAGGCGCACCTATCTACTTCTTGGAGAGGAAAAGGGAGAAGGAGAGCACAAAAGCCAAATCTGCCTAATCTAATCTAAGGAGGTGATGCACCAAAATAGAGTGTTCGGACCAATTCTCTGGCCATACATGCGCTACTGAACCAGAATGAAACTAAGGATATACACATCCAGACTTGCTTTCATCAAATAACCACATACAGATCATGAAACCAAGATGAATGACACAAGGAAGAAGTTCACTTATATATCATTCATAGGCGAGCAGAGATACAGTCATGCGAATTATAGATTTCCACAAAACAATGGTACATGCAAGGAATTCTTGCACTTTGATACCAGTGGCTGAAGGAGATAAATGGAGAATCAGACAGTTTAGAGGCATAGGGGAATTCACACTAGAATTGCAGAGCAAAACTAGAGGAAAAATTAGAGAAAAAAAAAAGTCCCTTACAAAACTACAAAATTTGCCTTTATAGTTTAGGCATAACTGAGATCTTTTGCTGCTGAAGTGACCCTGTAGCTACTTGCAATTAAGTCCTGCGGAGGACAATCATAGGAATCTAGAGAAAATCTTATCTTTGTTGCAACAGGTGTCCTGAGAGGATTGAAAATGGCGCCATCGATGTTTTGACTGGGTAGATGGATCGACTGAGATGGTGGAGTGTCTCCCTATATTTCGCATTTATTTCTGGTAGGTCAAAATTGATCATGAAGATCAGATCGCACAACAAAATCGATCACCTTCGCCTTTTAGGTTCATGAATCAGCAAGATGAGCGAGTTCAAACGGTTCCACATGCTGACTGGGCCACACGGGCCAATCACATTCCTTCCTTCTGTCGTTCTGGACACCCTTTCTACGTTTGACCACCCCTAATATTGACTGGGTGCCATGTCGCTATTGAAAAAGTCTTCGAAAATCTTGATAGCGCCATAGCGCCTAGTGGTCTTAACTTGACTGCGCCACCTTTCCACCATCGAGCCATAACATCAAAACTAACTGTCACGTTGACCGCAACGATTGCACTGACTGTCAACCATTAACCAACCTTGGCTGAGCTAGCGAGACACGTGTCAACAAGATGCTATGTCGCTATGGTATAGATCGCACCACTTTACCATAGCGAGATGGCCCCTCTCGTTGATATTTGTAGATCTGACGATCATGAAAACTCGTCATGTTTCGTGTTGGCTTTTCAACTTCTGTGCTCGTGAAATGCTGTCAGAACACCTGGCATCACCCCAGCGATCGCACCCTAACAAGACCTGGCCCCACTGACACGTGGCGAAAGGGTGCCATGTCGCTATGGTAAAGATCGCGCAACTTCACCATGGTGACATGGCACCTTCTGTCGATTTTTGTAGATCTGACGGTGGAGATCTTAACCCCTTATTGCACTAGCCGCATTGAAGATCTGGTCCCATGATCTATCTGTATTCTGGCCTGGCATATGTGGCTATTCCCCATTGGCCTAACGAAGTAACACCTTGGTCTGACAAGGCACCAACCTGGAGGGTTCGTACTACCTTGACCCTACTGAGGGGACACGTGGCACCCAGGCACTATGT
Organism: Cupressus sempervirens; assembly: GCA_028749045.1. Classification (NCBI taxonomy): domain Eukaryota; kingdom Viridiplantae; phylum Streptophyta; class Pinopsida; order Cupressales; family Cupressaceae; genus Cupressus; species Cupressus sempervirens. The sequence continues at coordinate 67,335,239 of CM053784.1, forward strand.
CACTATTGATATCTCTCGAGCAGTTCCTCATAGCACGATGGCACCCATCATAGATCAATCTCAATCTAACGATCAGAACCACCCCATACTCTGCACATCCTTCCCTCTGAAAATCGCTGGCCCCATGAACCACATATGCTCTGACTCATATACTTGGCACCTCCCTATTAGCCTGTGAACCACATATTCACCCGGCCCGCCGCAAACATTTTTCGGTGACATGACCAGCCCACCGTAAAACCCTTTTCGTCGGGCGCTATGTCACTATGGTGATTTTTTGGCCAACACACGATAGTGACATAGCGCCCATGGTGCCATGGAATTATTTTGACCCGCCGAAACATGTTTGCCCTACAAGTTGGACCCATCGGACACATGTCCTCCGAGCGCCATGTTGCGAACATAAATCTCGTGCAGCTTCTGATGGCAAGATAGAGCCAACCATAGATCTTCTCATATTTGACAAAGGAGAACTTGCAAGCCATAGAAACCATGTTATAAGATTAGGCATTAAAATAATATTAACTTTGGGAATTAGCCGTTGGACGAGCCGAATGTTTGAAATTTGAATATTTGGCGAGTGAACAAATGATAACAGAAAATAAGAGACACACTTCTATCAATCTCTAAGAAAGACAATAACTTAACTTGGATAAGATCTAGCAATGTTTATGCATGAGAGACCTTTGGCTCAGCTGAGGTATATGACTTCAATAGTTCTTTCTTGTTTATTGTTCTCCTAGATTTATTCAAATTCTCTAGTGTAGAAAGTTCCCAATATCTCAAAGGCATTTCTCCTAGTAGAAGATATTTCTCTCATAGAGAATATTAGTATTGTTAAGCCTATAGCTTGATTACATTAGACAAGAAAAAATATTGGGATTTTATCCACAATGATGAAGAATTTTTTTAACAATGGTTTAAAGTAGAATCTTACATTGGTTTATCCTCCAACATGATTTGTGTTAAGGTCATAGGGGTTTATTTTGTATCTATTATTCCTATTTGAGTTGGTTTAACACAAGAATTATCTAAGGATTTATACTCAAGTCGAAAGACTATTTATTCTATTATAGCTCTTAAGGGTATGGATTACAAGTAGGCCTTGTACATGTAGATCTTGTAGCTTGGTGGAATCATAAGTTGTTTTTACTCTTAGTCTTGATCTTAGACAACGATAATTACTAGTAGAGTGTGTGGAGGATTTAATAGTGAAATAGAGGGGCCTAGATAGAATCACATTTCAAACTTGTGGGCTACATGTGTTAGAATTTTTTATGGAAGCTTATTTTTTCTTGCTATGTATTGGGTTTCTAGTTAGCCTCTTTTCTAAGTTGTCCTAGCTATAGCATAGAAAAGTTGTTTAAGGTTTTTGTCGTTTCATTAAAAACATGAAGATCGTGAGAAGTTAAACATAGTTTAAAGATAGGTTAGGTTCTCCATTACTTATCACTTTGATCAAAATCTCTGGATCTTTTTGGTCTTATTATTTATACAATTCTGTGTTCTCAATTATCTAGGGAGTTTCTTTGTTCTTTTATCTTAACAATTGATATTTACATGAGCCATCTTTTGTGCTTACCTAATTGGAACATGAGACCTGGATATAATTGATTAATTGTGTGTTGTCTTTGATGTTACACAAATGTCATATTGGTTGACAGTTAGTGCATGCCAAGATCACTTGGTTAGTGTAGATTGTTTTCCTAGTCTACTGAGCATTCATTAGTCTACTATGAATAGAAGGCACTATCTACCAAGCTCACTCGGGTGTCAGAGGAAGTTATGCAAAAAATGAATGTTAACTAAGCTCACTCAGTTAATAAAGGGAAAAGTGAAAAGAGCTAGTATTAACTGAGTTCTCTTAGTTACAAAAGGGATTTTGTAAGTTCACAGTGTTAACTGAGCTTCTGTTGGTTAACACAAGAAATCACTTCAAAATAAGTTTCTACTGAGCTGTGTTGGCTACCAAAGGATTTTCTTATTTTGGCATGTAGAGCTTAATTATTTTATCCTATTAATTTTAGCCAACTATGGTAATGAATATTGGTTATTCTAATTTGTATTTGAGCTGACTTGATAATTTGGAAGGTATAAGTAAAAGGTCAATTTGAGATTTCAAAGTATACAAGTTGAATGAATTGGAAAAGATAACAAGAGAGGAAGAAAACTTGAAGGATTAGTAGGTATCCTTGTGGAGTAGAAAATAATTATCTGATTAGGAAGGATCAAGTATAAAGCCAGAACAAAGATCAGTAATTAGCAATTCAATTGCATCACAATTAGATCATTTCATTTTTACTCTGTAACCATTGTAGTGGTGATCTTAAATCTCTTATCAAAGCTATTTAACAGCCATTTGTATATCCTCTAACAAGGTGGAAATTCCATTGAATTATTTCAAGACCTCTAACAAGGCCAGTCCTAACAGGATGATCAAATTCTTTAATAGGGTCACACCCAATAGTGTGTTTTTTAACCTTTAACAGGATTGGCTCCTAATAGGGCTCACTTCAGAAGAGTGAAAAATAGTAACTAGTTGCATTTGGTGGATTTTCCCAAATTGGGTTTCCACATTAAATCCTAGTGTCATATGTGTTCATGTTATTTCTTTCATGCTTGCGAGTAAATTACTAATAACATCTTAAGATCTACTAAAGTTAAACACATTCTGCATTTATCGAGTTAAAACAATTTTTGTATGCTTACCAAGTATCAACAATAATTAGTTTTATCAGTCTAGATTTTATTTGACATCTAAGGGATCTAGGATTTATTTTAGTAGCAACTGATTCACCCCTCCCCATTTAGTTACTCCTCTTATATTTCCAACAATCGATATCAAAACTTTTGGTGCTTGCAAAGAAGGTTTCAATGACCTAAGCTAAATATCAAGATGTCTTACAAGATAGAGATTCCATAGCTGAATAGAGACAACTTTGTAGCATGACAAGAACTTATGAGGCTTCATCTGGCTACCATCAACAATTTAGGTTGCAAATACCTTGATGAAATATATAAAACTACCACTAGAACATTATAAGTTGAAGATATTGCTGAGAAAATGAACCATACAATCATGATGATTGACATTGCATCTACTCTTAGTTATGTTGAATTTGATGAAGTCAAAGACTATAAAACTTCTTTTGACATGTAGAATAAACTGAAAGAAATCTATGGAGGAGATGACAATGTAAGAAGAGCCAAAGTAGAGAGCCTTAGAGGACAATTTGATCAAATGAGAATGAGAGAAGATGAAAATGTTGCAAAATATGTAGAAAGAATTAATGCCAGTGTTAGTGAAATTAGAGCATCTTGAGGAGAAATAAAAGAGGGAACCGTTGTAAGAAAAATACTCAGAACTTTGCTCCCCATCTATGCAATTAGAGTATCTAGTATTCAAGAAAAGAGATGTGATCCAAATAACAAGATAGGCTTGGATGTCGTAGTAGGAAGATTGACAACTTTTGAACTAGACAAATTTCACAACTATGTTCCTACTTCCAAGAATATTGAGTTTGCATTTGAAGTAAACTCTCACTCAAATAAAAATGTAAGAAAATAAAAGACAATCAATTAGGAAGTGAGGAAGAAACTGAAGAAAGATCTAATAGTGATCTTGAAATTGTTGAAGCTTTACTTGCAAAGAAATATTCCAAGAGAAGAGGAAAGTAGAAAGGTAAAATTCCTCTAATATGTTTCTCTTGTGAAGAATTTTTTCATATTGCTGCTAGGTGTCCAAAAAAAGAAAGCAGGAAGAGAAGAAAAGCCACAAGTATAAATGCAAGAAGGAATTCAAGGTCACAAATTTTACAAAGAGAAAGGTAAGAAAACTTGTTTTATGGCTAAAGATTTGGATAAAAATGAAGATGAAATAGTGTTTATTGCTATAAAAGATGAATCTAATGATGAAGGAGACAAGATGACACTTGTCTCTCATGTTAGCAAAAATGACACATGGATCATAAATAGTGGATGTTCTCACACTATGGCTGTAGATAAAACTAAGTTTGAACATTTTGAACACTATGATGGAGGTAGTGTAAGGTTTGAAAATAATGAACCTTTTTGCATAAAAGAAAAATGTTGTATCTCATTAACCAATGAACTTGTATATGACAATGCCTATTGGGTTGAAGGACTAAAACATAATTTAATGAGTGTGGCATAACTGAATAACATTGGATTCAAGGTAGATTCATGAATGGCAAGCCAAGACTATTGGATAACCAAGGAAATTTGATTGGATCAGGTAGTCAAACAAAAGGTAACCTATTTTATCTTGATCTTAGTGATTGCTCATGCTTTATTGCTCAAGTAGAGGAAAGCTAGTTATGGCACAAAAGACTATGTCATGTAAACTTTGATAATATGGTCAAGATAAGAAAACTCAAAAGAGTAAGAGGTATCCCTAGTTTGAAGAAACCTGATGTTGGATTATGCAAAAATCGTCAAATTGGTAAAATGGGAAAGACTAGTTTTAAGAGAAAAAACTTTCAGTCAGAAGATGTCTTGGAAATTGTGCATACTAATCTATGTGGACCCATTGGAATAGAAACTTATAGTGGAGAAAAAATTTTTCATTCTTTTTGTTGATGATTATTCTAGAATGATGACTATTATGTATCTCAAAGAAAAATTAGAATCTTTTGAAAAATTCAAATGGTATCTAGCTAGAGTAGAAAAGGAAACTGGAAAAAGATTAAAATACTTAAGATCAGATAGAGGTGGTGAATTTTTTTCAAATGAACTCAACAATTTCTACATTGAAAGAGGAATCAAAGGACAAGTATTAGCCCGTGGTACTCTTGAGCAGAATAGGATACCTGAAAGAAGAAACAAATCCATCATGGATTGTGCAAGAACACTAATGATTGAGAAGAATGTTGCTATCAAATACTAGAAAGAAGCTATCAACACTATAGTTCATACTTTGAACTGAGTTTAGTTGAAGAAGGACTCAAAAAAAACTCCCTAGGAACTATGGTATGGCTACAAACCCAATGTAGGTTACTTGAAAGTATTTGGAAATGAATGTTATATCTTGTAAGAGTCTAGAAAAGGCAAATTTGATGTAAAAGGTGATGAAGGTATGTTTCTAGGATATTCCTATAGAAGTAAAGCATACAAATGTTTGAATTTGTCCACTCACAAAATCATAGAAAGTGCACATGTGAGAATTGATGAGTTTGCAAAAAAGACTGAAGAAGAAAGTGAAAAGTAGCTAGAAGATTTATCTACTATGAACCATATACATTGCCAAACACATTTGACAAAAAAGAGACTTTATCTCTCAATCTCTCCAAATCTCCAATAGTTATTGAGTTGCAGGAAGTGCAAACCAAGTCTGAGTCACATTTAGAGGCTATCAAGTTAGTACATACTGAGTCTAAAGAACCCAAGACAGAGATAGAAGGACCTGAGCCTAAAGTTTAAATTCAAAATAAAGAAAGTGCAATTGATTCAAAAGTCAAAGAACCTATATTGGATAAATATGTCAGAAGGAATCATGCACCTGATCAGATCATTAGAGACCAATCAGATGGAACAATGACAACAAGTAAACTAAAAGGTACATGTTTACTTTCTAAATTTGAACCTAGAATTGTCAAGGATGCACTAGAAAATGAAAGTTGGATTGAGGCTATGAATGAAGGAATAGAATAAATAGATAAAAAATAAAACTTGGACTCTTGTTCCTAGGCCTAAAGATAAAAATTTGATTGGTATAAAATGGGTATTCAGAAATAAACTAAATGAAGATGGAAAAGTGTCAAGAAAAAAAGAAAGGTTGGTATTTAAAGGCTATTATCAAGAAGAAGGTATTGATTATGGGAATTTTTTTGCCCTTGTTGCAAGACTAGAAGGTGTAAGAACTTTACTAATTTATGCAGCTCACAGAGGATTCAAAGTATATTAGATGGATGTTAAATGTACATTCTTGAATGGAATTCTTGATGAGGAAGTCTACATTGAACAACCAAAAAATTTTGTTGATACAAAAAAAAGGGACATGGTATGGGAATTATGCAAAGCCCTATATGGTTTAAAACAAGCTCCTAGAACCTAGTATGAAAGATTAAATAACTATTTGATATAGATTGGTTTTCAAAGAAAAAATGATAATAGTAGTTTGTACATCAAGGAAGGACCAGATAAGAAGATTGTGTTAGCAGAAATATTTGTGGATGATATTCTATTCACAGGAAATGATGACTTATGGAAAGCATTTTCAGAACAAATGAATAAAGAATTTGAGATGTCCATATTTGGTGAAATAAAATTCTTTGTTGGATTGTAGATACAGCTAAACAGAAATGATATCTATATCACTCAATCTAATTATGTCAAAGAGAAACTCAAGAAGTTTGGAATGTAGGATTCAAAACTAGTTGGAACCCCCACATGTATTGGACTTAAGCTTACCAAAGATGATGACTCCAAAAAAGTAGATTAGACCTTATATAGATCAATGATTGGGAAATTACAATGTGTAGTACATACAAGGCTTGATATTGCCTTAGTAGTTGGGATAGTGGCAAGATTCTCTACAAAACCCAAAGAAAACCAAATGATGGGAGTAAAAAAAAATTTGAGATATTTGAAAGGTACTGAAGACTATGGCTTATGGTACAAACTTTGAGGAAATCTTGACCTTAAAGTATTTACTGATGTTGATTGGGCAAGAAATCTTGATGACAGAAAAAGCACTAGTGGTGGAGCATTCTTTCTTGGTAAAAGGCTGGTATCTTGGACAAGCAAGAAGCAAAACTGCATCTCAATCCACAACAAAAGTAGAATATGTGGTTGCAATAGTAAATTGCTCTAACATTTTTTGGTTCAAATAATTGTTGGAAGGAATGAAAGTTGAAATCAAACAACCAATAGTCATGTATTGTGATAACACTAGTTTAATCAACATATCAAAGAATCCAATGATGCGTTCCAAAATAGAGCATATTTCTATAAAATATCACTTTGTAAGAGAATTAGTACAAGACAAAGAAATCAGATTGAAATATGTGCATACAAAAGAATAAATTGCAGATATATTCATCAAGCCATTACCTAATGATGCATTGTTGTATCTAAGAGGTAAGCTAGGGGTCATTTGCCTATCTGAAGCTCACTAAATAAATTTTAGTGATCCATCAATAGGAACTAAGTTGACGATTAATTAGTTGATGTAGTATTAAGAAGGACATATTGTAGATGAATATGTACTCAAGGTGTATTAATATTAATCAGAATGGTCTTTGGCATGTGTTGTTAAAGAGGGAGAAGTTTACTGTCATATCTTTCTAAAATTTTGTAATTCCAAGAAGGAGAAATTATGTAGTTCATTCATAGAGAGAGAATACTATAGGAGAAGGTCTTTGAGTAAAATCAAAGAGGGAGAAACTTTCTGACAGAGGGAGTCTTGTTCTCAAAATTTTATTATAATATGAAATGTTGTTTGCTATCAATGCCAAAGATGGAGATTGTTAGATACAATTGATTAATTGGGTGTTATCATTGATGTTACACAAATGTCATCAGTTGGCAGTTAGTGCATGTCAATTTCACTTGGTCAGTGAAGACAATTTCCTAAGTCTACTGACCGTTCTTGAGTCTACTATGAACAGAAAGCAATATCTGCTGAGCTCACTCGAGCGTCAAAGGAAGTTATGTAGAAAAGAGTGTTAACTGATCTCACTCAGTTAACAAAGGGAATAGTGAATAGAGCTAGTATTGACTAAGTTCACTTGGTTACCAAAGTGATTTTGTAAGTTCAGAGTTTTAACTGAGCTCCTATTAGTTAACATAGGAAATCACTTTAGAATCAGTCTCTACCAAGCTGGGTCGGCTATGAAAAGATTTTCTTATTTTGGCATGTAAAGCTTAATTATTTTACCTATTGATTCTAGCCAACTATGGTAATGAATATTGGTTATTCTAATTTCTATTTGAGATGACTTGAGAATTTGGAAGGTATAAGTAAAAGGTCAATTTGAGATTTAGAATTATGCAAGTTGAATGAATTAGAAGAGATAAGAAGAGAGGAAGCAAACTTGAAGGATAAGAAGGTATCCTTGTGGAATAGAAAAGTGTGATTCGATTAGGAAGGATCAAGTATAAAGTTAGAATAGAGATATGTAATTAGTAATTCAGTTGCATCAAAATCGAGTCATTTCATTTTAACTCTCTAACCATTGTAGCAATCATCTAAAATCTCTTAATAGAGTTGGTTTAATAGCCATTTGTAAATTCTCTAACAAGGTGGAAATTCCATTGAATTATTTCTAGACCTCTTACAAGGCCATTCCTAATAGGGTGATCAAATCCTTTAATAGGGTCACACCTAATAGTTTTTTTGTAAACTTTAACAGGGTTGGCTCCTAACAGGGCTCACTTTAGAAGAGTAAAAAATAGTAACTAGTTGCATTTGGTGGTTTATCCCAAATTGGGTTTCCAGGTTAAATCCTAGTGTCATATGTGCTCATGTTATTTCTTTCATGCTTGCAAGTAAATTACTGATAACATCTTAAGATCTATTAAAGTTAAACACATTATGCTTTTATCGAGTTACATCAATTTTTGTATGCTTACTGAGTATCAGCAGTGATCAATTTTATCAATCTCGATTTTATTTGACATCTAAGGGATCTAGGATTTATTTTAGAAGTAACCAATTCACCTCTCCCGTCTCAGTTAATCCTCTTATATTTCCAACATTGCACTTGTCTAATAATATGATAATTACAATATTTATCAAACAAATGACAATTTAATTAATATTTTTATAAATAACATAATTCAAATAAAAAGAAAAGAAAAGTTAATTTTGAAAGAATGATGAGCTCAAATAATAGTTTGTTGTAAACTAAAAGAATACTATTTAATTATTAGCTGATATGTTTGAAAAATATTTAAATGAAAGAAAAATATAATTTAAATATAAAATTGTAATAATTGGATATAAGATTAGAAAAACAATTTTTTTCTTATTGTACTTGTTGTAGGCAATGTACTATTGCATTCACTTCAACCGGTAACTCAATTAACTCAATGAGTATGTAGTAGTCACAACTAATTATTTTTTAGGTAATTTACATATTTCTTCAGTCTTGTAATTTATTGATGACATTTTATATTATAAAAATTAAATATCTTAAATTTGATTGGCTTAATTCATTTTGTATTATAGGAGCCCTTTTTCAGAAGTTTCTCCACATGTCATATTTTTTGGCTAAAATTTTGTTACATAATTTATGAATTGTAATATATGTTAAAAATTTTATTTTGTGTTTTTTTTTTTCCTCTTTTTGATCAGTAAATGGCCAAAGCCTTTGATTATATTAATTTAATAAAAATTAAGATAAATTAGAGTATCTCCGTTCAAATGGGCACTGGTAGGAATGAACAGAGAAGAAAATGTCCAGTCTTGCCCAGGACCATAGTTCTTTATTATTACATTATTAAAAGGGGCATATCCTAGTGATCAATTCCCCATTTTTTTTTGTTGAGTACAATATAAATGATTAATTCCTTCTGTGAATTACAAGCTCCAATGATCTTTATAATGATCATTTGAACTCTTCGGTGTCTAAGATGAGAGTGACTGCTTCAAGTAGATCTATTTATACTTATATAGTTGGCTCTACTTTTGCAATCCTAGATGGAGTGATAATACCTAGCTAACCTGCTGACCAGTAATGCAATTCCAAATGAATGTTAGTACTATTAATTAAAAAAATTGATTTAGATATCCCTAAATTCTTGGCTAGAGATTCCTATGTTTCTTTCCTTTAACATTATGTCAAAGATTAGTAATCAATAGTACATTTTAAGAATGCTCTTAATTAAATTCTAACATAATATCCACCTATATTACAAACTTGATACTAACAGTGTTGATTAGTTTAAGATTTTGTTAGTTAATCTGAATCCTATTAAAATTGTTTTTATTTAAAAGCCTTATACTTAGATCTAAGGTTGTGGCTTCAATCTAATGATCAATAGTTTCCTAATGGTGAATAGAATCCTGCTCTTACATGTCAATTTAATGCCCGATCAATTAGCATATTATGAATTTGCATCCTTTAGAATTGAATCTTTAGTATCCTTTACTAACAAAAATAGACTCAGCATGGAGAGGACAATATACATCATAAATACCTAGTTGATATAAATAGAAAACTAAAACTCATTTGAAGGATCCAGACACAACTAGATTGTTTGTCATCATTGCCTAATGTCTGCTAGATGACATTGAATAAATTTGTAATAAGATTTAGCCTGGTGTCACATAAAGATGATAAGAGCATGGGAGACATAAAGCATTGAACATATTAATAAACCTATGCCTCCAACCAATAAATTAGGAATATAGATTAATAGATATGATTTACTAAGTCCTAATTCATACATAGAGTTCCTTTTCTAGATGTTTGAGTTATTATCTAACTATTTTAATTTTTTAAAAATCTTTCTTTTTTGATTAACTATTTTCAGATTGCCTTTGATTCTTTCAAATTTTTGATTAGTAGCTATAAATTATCTTCCTCTATCCCTATGAGAACTATGCAGGTCAAATTTTCTAGCGACAATAAGATGCATCCAGCTAAATTATGTATGTATATTCATGGGTCAACCTTTGTACCCTTGTAGAAGTAGATATCTAAAGGTAATGTGGATGTATACTTAATCTCTAACAACTCCTTCAAATCTAATTTCACTAATAGAGTAGTTTTCCATAACGCCTTTATATTAGTATGGCTATTTAATTCCTATTTTCATTGTTATTCCTTACATATTAAAATATGTTCACCGTTAGCCCTCTTATTTGCTAGCTGATCTACTTTTTTGTTACCTTCCCAAAAGATATTAAGAATTTGAATATCTTCAAAGTGGTCAAGAATATTTATTACTTCTTCTAGTTTAGATTTTAAAATCTAATTAGGCATCTTCCTTTTCCTAATGGCATTTAGTACAATGTATGAATCTCCTTCAATAATAAGTTTTGATGCACCTAGATTTAGGAAAATTTGGAGACCTTCTTGTAGAGCTTCTAGTTCAAAAGGTTGTTAATGGTTGATCCTATGGATTTAGCCCTTTTAGCGATCCATCTGCTAGAATCATTATTAATTATACATCTTATTCCAGTAGTACTAGGATTGCCTCTTGATCTACATCAAATTTTAATTTGGTCCACTTAGTCGGTGGTGGGATCCATCTACATTTGTCCCTTGCCTCTTTACTCTTCTTTTTATAAGTGGAGGATTAATTAAGTTTCTCCAATTCTTTTTCATTAATATATCCCATAATGAAAGTGATGCTTCCTCTTTCTAGTTTTCCTCAGCTAAGCCTTTAAAGTTTGAGATATACATGCCTTAATTTTTTTAATAATCTCATCTTCCATCATGTCCTTGTCATGAAATATTTTTTTGTTTCATTCTTTCCATATTTCTCACATAAGGACAGATGGACACATATTTCATAATTTTCTATATATTCAATTATTATTATCTATTGGCCACCCCTTAAGAAAATCATCTAGGGAACCTAGCATAGGGGTGGTCCAACCCAACATCTATCTAAGCCAATCCCAACAATAATGAGTATATGGACATCTATATAAGAAATTATCAGTATTTTCACTATTATGCTTACATAGCACACATCTTGATGGTCCCTCAATACTCATCTTACGGAGTCTATCAGTAGTTAGGATCCTATTCTAAGATGCCATCCATAAAAAAGAATCCTACCTTTGGTAGACAAGACAAATCCCAACATAGTTTAAGTGGGATGTTCACTTCTACCCATCTTTGGGAACATGTGATAGCTCTATATCCATTTTTAACACTATACCTACCATCTTTTTATGTTGCCCAAATGAGTTTTTCATTTCTTTCTAACTACTTTATTTTCCTTTTATGAATTATTTTTTCATATGTCATTTTTACTTCTAGGTCCACATCTATATTCTCTACATATTTTCATTCCCAATTCCATTAATAACCTTTTTAGTTTTATAATTGCTGACCTTACTTCCCTAGAGTTTAACTAACTTCTCTTTGATGCTAGTTGGGATCCCCATGCTATCTACTAAGGGGTAACCGTCCCATGAATCCTCCTAGAAGAGAACTTCATCGCCATTCCCAACATCCCATGTGAGATATTTACTAATTTAAGAGTTCTACTTTTCGCTATAAAAATTCAACTTTCAGATCTTTTAGGGAGGGTCCTTATTCTAAACAATAAATAGGGATCATCTACATTATGTTATTTGTTATACATAATTTTAGCCCATTTATGATCCCTTTCTACATAGAGATGCCAATTAAGTTTAGCCCCTTATGCTTCATTTTGACACCTTAAGTTTTTGATACCTAAGCCTCCTAATTCCTTTGGCTTACTTAAATTTTTCCATTTAATAAGGCCTAGGATTTTTTGTTCCTCAGTGTCTTTCTAGAGAAATTTTTTGAGTTTTTCCTCAAGCTTCTTATTGATATTTTTTGATAATGGTAAGCACAAAAGGGGATATGTTAGGAGGGTAGATAAAAGTACTTTGATCTTAGTAACTCTACCCACTTTAGTGAGCCATTTTTCTTTCCACCCTCCTATCCTTTTATCCATTCTATCAAGAATGTTATGTTATCCTTTGTTAATTTTACTACCTTTTTCTATATCTATTCCTAAGTATTTACATGGGAATGTACCTCTTTTATACCCCATAATTTTACAAATCTATTTTTCCATTTTAGGTTTGGTGTTCATGCAAAATATTTGTAATTTTTTCCCATTCACTTTTTGACTTAAACCTTCCATATATTGTTGAATAATCATCTCAATGCTTAAGGCCTCATTTATTGTGCTTTCTCTTGGAAAAATGGTATTATCTGCATATTGTTGATGAGTTATATTAGCAACATTTTTTATAACAGTAATTCCCCTGATTTTTCCATCATAGTACACTTTTGTAATAGCTCTACCAAACACTTTTGTAATTAATGAGAATTGATGTTTTAGATGAACATATGCATTGATAGATAAGATTTATCCATTGGTGAGAGAATCCAAAAGCTTCTAAGGCTTTACATAAAAACCTCCAGTCAACCATATCATATGCTTTCTGAATATCTAGTTTCATGAACATGCTTGAATTTTAATTTTTATTGGCTAAGTGTAATGTTTCCTAAAAAATGAGTATCCCATCTAGTATTAATCTTCCTAGAAAAAAACCTGTTTCTTCTTCTGATATAAGCGTAGGAAGAAATGCTTTCATTCAATTAGCTAAAATTTTGGATAGGATTTTACAAATGGTGTTGCAAAGAGCTATAGGTCAAAAATCCCCTAGGTGTTTGGGATCAACTTTTTTAGGTACCAATATAAGAAAGGTATAATTAATTTTTGATAATAATGATCCACCATTTCTTGATGCCTTAGTGGCTTTCTAAAGATCAGTTTTGATAATATCCCAACGCTTTTGATAGAAGAAGGCTTGGAAACCATCTAGTCTTGGAGAGCTATCCAGATTCATGTTGAATAACACTGATCTGACTTCTTCAAAAGATATAAGTGAGTTGAATGCTTTATTATCCTCTACAAAGATCACTTTTGGTATAATTTCCAACATTTTTTCTTGAGCTATCATGTTCGAACTTGTAAAATTATTTAATAAATTCTTAAAATGATCTACTAAAATATTTGTTATACTAATACGATTATTAATGATAGCACCTAAAGCATTTTTAATTTTACTAATTTTTCTTTTAAATCTATTGATTAGTATGCCATTAAGAAGAAAATGTGATAAGATCTCCCTCTTCTAGCCATTTCTCTCCTCTTTTTTGCCTCCCAAAGACTTCTTCCTTTGCTAGAATGTTTTCCTATTTAGAAAGGAGTTCTTTTTCTAGAAAGAAGTTTTCATTGTTCATATTTTCTTTAATTAATTATGTGTTTAATTTTTTTAAACTTTCTTCTATGTATAGTTTTTCTTAAAATATATTGTTGAAATGTTCTTTGTTCCATTTTAGTATATTTTCTTTTAGCATTTTTATCTTAAATACAAATATATACATTTTGGAACCTTTAAAATTGTCTTGATTCAACCATTATCTTATGAGATCAATAAAAAATTTGTTTAGAAACCACATTTTTTCACATTTAAAAAGATTTTTGGTAGGTTTATGGGGCTCAGTAAATTCAATCCTCACCGAGTATTGATTCAATCTTGCTATGGGAAGGCTTGAGACTTGAATATCAAACTCTATTCCTCTAAGTTCTCCTTTCAGGAAGAACCTATCCAATTTCTTAGTGATATATAAGAAATATTTCCTTTTATTATTGCAAGTGTACTTACCATTATCAATAGGGATATCAACTAGGTTATTAAGGTCTATCTATTTGATGAATTCCAAAGATGCTTGGAGAATTTTCTAGATACCTCCAAATTTTTCATCTATAGTCATGATCGTATTAAAATCTCCACCTATTAGAATAAGTTCATTGCTGTCATTTTTTATAAATAGACTTATTTCTTTCGATAACAATTCTTTATCTCTATTATGGATCTAGCCATAGATGTTTATTACAACTAACTATAAGTTAATCTTTATGCTTTTAATTCTTCCGCCCATCCATGAATTGTTTAAATTTACCATATTTATATTTACTTTCTTAGGATTCTGGAAATCATTCCTAATCCCACTCATGCACCTCTAGATTCATGTAAGTTGATGTTCCAACTTCCTAATTTATTTCCTAGCTTAACTCCTTCTTGCTTATCTAGTTTTATTTCTTATAACATTATAATTTCAGAATCGAATTGTTTTAAATTATGTTTTAGTAAATGTTTCTTGCTAGATGCATTTAAGCCCCTAGCATTCTAGGTGGTGATCTTCATGCAACTATGAGAAAGTTCTTCCCATTCCTAGGTTTAAGTAAGTGAATTATCTTTTGCCATTCTTTTGCCTGCCCATCTACTTCTCTTAGTTCATTTAGGGACTTCCTTCCTTTCTTAGCTTTTTGACTACCATATTTAGGGGTGCTTATCCCTTCTTGATTCATCATAATACCTAAATATTCTATGTTCTCCTATGCATTTGCTACACTTTTTGATTACTTACCTTCTTTCATATCTATCTCTTCATTTTCTAATTCTATCATTATCTGATCAACATGATTTATCTGATCATCTATAATCATATTAACTATTAAATCTAATGTATTCCCTTTTTCTGCCCACATCTTTAACATCTCCTTGTCTTGAGTGTATTCTATCTTCGGTTAACTGTTCCTCTTTACTATTATTATCTTCATCATCAATGATTAACAAATCTCTTCTTAAATCTTCAAAAGTGTATTCATCTCCTAGTTTCAAAACTTGCTAAATTAGTTCCTCTTTTCATACATCTGTACTTTTATCAATCTTATTGTAGTTAAAAAATTGTATCAATTCATCTGTTAATCATTCCAAGTCTTCTTTCATAGCTTCATTTGACATTGCCATGTTTTTAGAATGTCATTCTTTGATAGCTCATTATTGAAGGAGTCATGAAAATCTTGTATTGGTATTCCTTTTATCTTACTCTGATCATTCCTTCTTACAATGTATTGACTAAGATTATTATTTGGAGATTCTTGTGTTGTATTTGGTGTCTACCAAAATTTGGTACACTTCTTGACTACCTCTTTGTTGGCTTCTATGGTTTCTTTTATAGACTCTACTTTCTATAGCAACAGGGTCTCTAATACTTCTTTTGTGCGTTTATCATTACTACTCTTAGGAGATGCAACAGAGATGAGAACTTCATTTTCAATTTCTTCAAGAGTGTTCGTAAAGTTATCCAAAATATTTTTTTCCTGTGAGTTGGGTGATTTCATTAATGCTTTTTCTTTCCAACCTATTTCTTCTATAACCTTCATTGTCTGAGCTTTTTTTTATTTCTTTTTATTCCTTTTGTATCCATTTTTTGTCTTTTGCATCCTAATATATGATATCTTAAGTTTTTTTTTTAACTCCATCTCTTCTGTTGATACTTTTATTACTTTGATTTTCATAGGTTGATTCATTTCCCCACTATGGATTAGTGCCTTTGTTTTGTTCTATATCTGATAGATTAATCATTTCTTTACATTGTTCGATATTGAGGACTTTCTCTTTTCTTTATTTTGCGCTTCATTTTCTTACATTTCTTGTAGATTTTCTGTTTTTCCTTTCTAATCTTTGTCTATGATATCTTTGATTTTAGTTATGGCTATTATTTTTTTCTCTACTTGTTTTACCAACTTCCAACTCTACAACTATTTTCTTTGATATAAAATGACTACACTTCCCAGGCTGAAATTCTTTTCTATTCCTCATACACATCATAGGGAAGATGTCTTTAAGCTCAAAGGTTGGTTGTAAAGATTTAAATGTGATTTTTCTTTCATTATTTAATCTGATAATTTTTGAGATTTTTCGTTCAGATCTATGAGAATTTAAGTTATAGATAGATTTGTTGGTTATTATCTTAATAGGTTGGAATTTAGAAGTATTAATCTCACAATTAATCAAAAATTTAATGTTATTAGAGTATTCAAGTATGAAGCATCTATTCCTATTAGGTTCCCCATTGATGAACCTATATTCTTAAGAATCTCTATATGGAAAAGTTTCGGTTGGAGTGAATGAATTGAAACCCAAGTTGGAATGGAAAAGTTTAACAATTCTTCCTTAAAATATAGTATCCATTCCAAGAATCTAACAACATAACTATTTAAATAGCAAACAAAGGTAAAGAGAAAATCTTTTTTAACATTTTCATCCCTACAATGAATAAACATAACTTTTTTAGAATGGAGAGATATATTTACCTAGTTTTGACAGAAATCCTGAAGCTAATTAATTAGATTGATCATATCTTGTTTTGGCCCATTCCAAAGTGCAAAAATATTGAGATTCTTACATTCATGTCATTGCTCTTCACTGTCTAGATTGTTGATGATCAATATCTATTCTTTATCTTTAATATTGGATTGAGCAATCTTTTGAAGTTGACGAGGAAGAATTGGGCAAAATATTCCTACAATGTGAGGGAATATATGTTTTTTGATGGCTATGCAAGGGTTTGAACTTTGAGTATTCGAGCTTACAAAGATGTGCTTTTAGGGTTTTGGGGGAATTCACATAAGGTTTATTAGCAGGACCTGTCTGCTGGAAATATAGAGGCCATTTCTTGTAGGAAGCATATTTTTTATGATTGAAAAATCGAAATTGATTGTCAAGGCTATCAATAGAAAAAAAATGATATTAGATCGATAGTTTTCCTTATTCAGAACCAGGATATTTTGGTTCGAAAATCTCTAAACCTTGTTGATATACCGATTTCGATCGATCACTGACCAAGTTTCTGATGCGAATACGCTCTAGGTTTTGGACAGTCCTCCGATATCTTATATTCGACTGCCCACGAACAGGAGGCAATTCGCCCAAAGCGTCACCTTCTTCATTGACAAGAGTCTCGACTTTATTTTTTATATTAGCATTTTACGCAATGTCTTTGCTCCCTAATCTATTGCTTGCCATTTCCTAGAATGGGAGTACAACGCCCATAAATTAACAATGCCTAAGCAATTATTAAATTGAATAAAGACATAATCACATGAGATTGCCTTCACAGGGATGAATTTGTTTGTTGCAAAGGCTGTTCAAAGTGAATAATAATTACATCTAAAACACCTCTCTAAAATATGTGTTCTTCCCAATCTGCAATTTTTCGATTGCGATGGCTCTATTTTTATCTAAAATGCAATGGGACTATTTTATTTCCCCGACTGCAACATTCTATTTTCTTTCCTCGCTTGCAACGACACTATTTTTTTTCTCACATTGGCTCTACTTTTGTCCTGGATTGCAGTGGCTCTGTTTTTCTTTACCCGGACTGCAACGGCTCTGTTCTTTTTTGGCCCACAATGGCTTTGTTTTTTCCGTAAATTTGGAAGAAGCGGCGGGAATATTAGATGAATTCATTCGAATTTAAAGCTGTGGCGATTGGAACAAATGACATATTCATGTAATATATGTTAAAAGTTAAATAATATACTGCAGTTATATTTGAACAATAATATACAATTAAAATTTTGGTATACAATTTATAAATGATAATTTTTTATTAAAAAATATATTTATATTTTATAAAATTATATATATATATATTAATAATTTACATATAATCATTATTTCTATAAATTGATAATAATTGATGATAATTAAATATTATTATTGCTATTCTATTTGAACAATAATATAATATACAACTATTATACATTTTAAACTATTTCTTATACTAAACTTATAATATACAAAATAGCAAAATATGACAATTTAAAATATTTAAAAATATTAATATATGTTATATCTAGTATTATATTAACTCTTTGTATATATAAAATAGTAAACTAACACAATTTAAAATATTTCAAAAATAGTATTTATGTACTATATATCTTGTATTATAATTATCACAATTATATATATCTAAAATAAAATAATGGATTATAGTTGATAATATTCAAATTAAATTAAAATTTCTAGCACCACATGGCAAAACATATTATCGACATGGCGATCGAAGAGCGGAAAATTGGAAGTGGTATTTCTTGGCAACTTCCTACATTGACGTAAAACTTAATCACAATCTCAAAAGTCAAATTTAGAAAAAAATTGCATGGCTGACTATTTTCACCAACAACTAAAAACCTCACAATTTCACATTCTCTTCCCTTCTTCACGTAAACCGTTTCTATCTCCACTATAAACCCAATTCTCTTTGCAACCTCCTAAATTAAGTCAGGTAAACAGGTATTAATCAAGGGAGGGCAATTTCTTCTAGTTTTGAATTGTCTTCTCCTCGTGAACACATTTGCGAGATTATTTCATGTTCACTACAAGGAAGGACACATTTTTTTGCAATTCACTCTTCTCAGAAAAAATATAAATACACTTCAACCGTTGAAGACATAGATCATAAATCTATAATTGGAAAGTTTTACCGACCTAATCTCAGTTATCCCAAATCTTCTAATTCAAGGCAAACATCATACTCTTGATTTTGTTCCATAATCTTCACTTGCTCTTCGAACTGCATAGGATCATTACTAGATTGCCATGATGAAGAGAACAAGTCTGCATATTGAGGGAATATGAAGGGATTTTGATGAAGGAAGGATTAAAAGTTCACTGCAGGAAGACAACATGTTGGAATATTTATTACGGCAGTATAAGTTTGCCCCTTGAGCCAAACGCTCACCTACCATCTTTGACGTCCAGAACAGACATAAACTTAAATACGGTGGATGAAACTTTTGAAATTGGAAAAGAGAGGGAAAACTATTTTAGGTCAGAAGACAAAAGGAATGTATTATTCATTTATTCAAGTGCAGAGAGTTTTGCAGATCAAGCGGATCAAAGAGAAGTTGCAGAGCTGAGCAGAGAAGGAAGAAGGAAAGAAGTTTGTGCTTGCAGTTGCACATGCTTCCCTTGGTCACTTTGTAAGTTTGTCGTTGTTAGATTCATCCTGTAGAAGCAGTGATTGCTCCAGGCACCATTCTATGCATCCATTAGAGTTGTAAGTTTAAGTTTTAAAGTTTAAAGTTTATTGAAAGTTTGAAGTTTTAAAAATTTAAGATTTTCTGGTTGAAGCCGAATGCTCCCAGATTTTGTAATAGTTTAAATCTCAGTTGAATAGAAAACAAGCAGCATACTTAATCCATTGTTCTTCATCTTCTATTCATTGCATTTGATAAGTTTGGTTGAAAGCTTAAAGCTTTGGCTCTCTGGTTTTAATGGTGAAAGCATTCACATTGAAATCTCTTAAGTTATAATTTCTCTGTTGGAGCCGAGCTCACTCGGCATCTATTGTTGCAAAGCATTTCTTTTGGAGCCGAGCATACTCGGCATCTATTCCTACCGAGCTCCTCTTTGTGCCGAGTTCACTCGGCACCTGTTGCCTGTCACTCGACACCTTCATGTGCTGAGAAAGTGTCGAGTAAATCTGGCACTCGACACCTTCCTGTGCTGAGCACTTTTCTTCAAGTGTCATGCAACCTATCACTCAGCACCATCAAGTGCCGAGTAAAAATGGCACTCAACACCTTTATGTGCCGAGCAACTTTTAAGTGCCGAGAAATTTTTTTAGGGTTAGGGTCGTGAGTTTAAGTTAAATTTTTAATTTATATTTCTCACATGGTATCAGAGCTTTGAGGCCCCACATCCAAAGTGAGTTAGGGCATTTGTTTTTTCTTGGGATATTTATCATGGCAGGAGATGTAGGAAAGATATGGCAGTAGCCACCATCATTTAATGGATAGAATTATGATACATTTTCAAAGAAGATGAAGACCATTATGGTTGCAAATGATTTGTGGGAGTTTGTGGTCAATGGATTCAATGATGTAACTGATCCAACTCAGTATGCTGACCTCACAAATGCACAGAAGACTCATTTGAAGGATTCAAGGAGGAAGGATGCTAAGGCATTAAGTCTTATTGAAGCAGCAATGACAGAGACAATATTCCCTAAGATTGCAGCAGCAAATTATGCAAAGGAAGCTTGGGATATCCTTGAGACAAACTTCAAGGGGACTGATAAAGTCCATACTATAAAACTATAGAACATCAGGAGGGAGTTTGAGAACCTTCAGATGAAGGAGAATGAATTAGTTGCAGACTTCAGTTCAAGGACCTCCAATGTAATTAACCAATTGAAGTCAAATGGAGAAGACTATCAAGAGCAAAGGATAGTGGAAAAGATATTGAGGAGTTTACCTCATAAATATGACCATTTGGTCATGACCATAGAAGAGGCAAAAGACCTCACTGTTTTGACAATGGATGAGTTGATGGGTTCTCTTCAAACCCATAAGCATAGGACCAATAGATCTATATCTTCTACTTACCAAGAGCAAGCATTCAAGGTTTAGTTAAATCCAAGAGGAAGGGGGAGAGAAAGAAATGGCTCAGGTAGGAACTCTAGAGGTAGAGGCTGAGGAAATGGAGGACAAAGAAATACTATAGCAAAAAAGCTCAGGAAGAGTAGATGGAGCAAGTAGCTCACAAAATACTTCAAGAGGAGGTAAGAAAAATTACAACTCAAATAAGAGTAATGTAGAATGCTACTACTGTCATAAATATGGGCATTATGCAAATGAATGCTGGAAGAATCAGAACGATCAGTCAAGACAAGCAAATGTGGCTGATGTGAACATGGGAAGTGGACCCAATGTTGCTGCCTTCATCATGTGTAATGTTGGTGAAGAAGGAAGCCTTGAGGTTTGGTACCTTGACATTAGATGTAGCAACCACATGAGTGGCAATGAAACCTTGTTTTCATTCATTGACAAGAGTTACAAATCTGAAATTAAAATGAGTAATAATGAAACCCTACCAGTTGTGGGAAAAGGATCTATTATGGTCCGCACCAAGAAAGGTGAGAAAAGGAAAATACAAAATGTGTATTTCACCCTTGGTATGAAGCACAATTTGATGAGCATTGGTCAGCTCATTCAAAATGGATACAAAGTGTTGATGGAGAATGATGCGTGTGTCATTCATGAAAATGATGGGAGCAAGAACCTACTTGCAGCAGTTCAAATGACAAAGAACAAAATGTTTCCTTTGAGGATTGAGACATGTTTCTCATCTCAAGTTAGTGCTGCACGTCCCACACAATCAGCTCTAAAGAGTGTGATTGAACACCCCTCACAGCTATGGCACCTTAGGTATGGTCATCTTGGCTATGCTAGTTTAAATTTATTGTAAAATAAAAGAATGGTAGAAGGTTTGCCACATGTAGAAAATTCATGTGACAAGTGTGAGGCTTGTATTTTGGGTAAGCAACATAGGCTTCCCTTTCTTTCTCAAAATTCTTGGAGGGCTAGATTTCCATTAGAGTTAGTGCATACTGACCTAGTCGGTCCTATGCAAGTTACTTCCATTGGGGGGAGTACTTATTTCATGACATTCGTTGATGATTTTAGTCATAGGACATGGGTGTATTTTTTAAAGAATAAATCTGAAGCATTTGATAAATTTGTATAATTTAAAGCCCAGGTTGAAAGAGAATGTGGACACTATATCAAGGTTCTTAGATCAGATAGAGGAGGGGAGTATACCTCAAATTTTTTTGTAAATTTTTGTAGAAAACATGGCATAAAGAAAGAGCTCACAGCTAGCTATACACCACAATAGAATGGAGTGGCTGAAAGAAAGAACAGGACCATTGTTGAAATGGCAAGGAGCATGATGAAAGAGAAAGGTCTCCCAACTGAATTTTGGGGAGAGGCTGTGGCAACAACAATTTACCTAATTAATAGGTGTCCTATAAAGGCAGTCCATGACAGAATTCCAATGGAAGCTTGGTCACATATAAGATGGTCAGTTGAACACATAAGGGTGTTTGGATGTGTAGCATATACACATGTGCCTAAAGAGCAAAGGCAAAAATTTGATGACAAAGGTGTGAAATGCATTTTCACAAGGTACAACCCAGAATCAAAGGCATATAGATTGTATGATCCATTGAATAACAAGTTGATGCTTTCAAGAGATGTGGAATTTCTTGAAAATCAATCTTGGTATAGACAAATTGATGAGTCACCAAGCACTTCAAGTAAAGTGCCAATTATGAGTGAAGAAGATGCTAATGAATAGTAAGAAGAACGAGCAAATCGAAGAAAAGGCGAACAGGTTCAGACAATGCCGAGCTCCTCTAGGCATGACTGAGTGTCAGTGTCGAGTACCAGTGAAGAACGAGCAAGTCGGCAATGCAGCAGCAATGAAGATTCTAATCCCACACTCTCCTCCCTATTACCAAGAAAGACCAAGAGTCTTAGGGAGATTTACAAAGATGAAAGGTATGAAGATTATGATGAGAGTGTTAATTTTGCAGTATTTTCTCATAGTGATCGAATATATTTTGAAGAAGCTATTAAGGAGAAGAAATGGTGTAATGTCATGGATGAGGAGATAGATGCCATAAAAAGGAATGAGACATGGGAGCTAACTAGATTGCCTCTAAAGAAGCAAGTAATTAGAGTGAAATGTGTCTATAAGACCAAATGCATTGTTGAAGGCAAGATTGATAGGCATAAGGCAACGCTGGTAGTCAAGGGCTACAAATAGCAATACGGAAGAGACTATGATGAAACTATGCCCTGGTTGCAAGAATGGAAACCGTGCATGCTGTCATAGCAATTGCAGCCTAGCACAAATGAAAGGTATTTCAAATGGATGTGAAGTCCGCCTTCCTAAATGGTGTATTGAAAGAAGAAGTGCATGTGGAGCAGCCACCTAGTTGTGAAGTTACAGGTGAAGAGAATAAGGTATATAGATTGAAGAGAGCTCATTATGGGCTCAAGCAAGCTCCAAGGGCATGGTACAGTAGGATTGACTCATATTTGATGAGCAATGGCTTTAGCAAAAGCAATGGTGAGCCTACTCTTTACATCAAGGAAGTAGATGGTAATGTATTGGTTTTTGTCTTGTATGTAGATGACTTAATTTTTACTGGTAATGATAAGGCTCTAATTGGTGAGTTTAAAGAGGCCATGAAAAGTGAATTTGAAATAATAGACTTAGGTCTCTTGAAGTACTTTCTAGGCATAGAAGTAAAACAAATGCATGATGGCATTTTCATCTCTTAAGAAAAATATGCAAGGCAGATCTTGGAGAGATTTAAAATGCAGAATAGTAAGGCAGCCCCCACACCAACAGTAGTAGGTCTGAAGTTAAGCAAGGAAGACTCTAGCAAAAGAGTAGATCCAACATTATACAAGAGTATGGTTGGAAGTCTAATGTATTTGACTGCAACTCCGCCAGACCTAATGCATGTAGTAAGTCTAATTTCTAGATTTATGGAGACCCCAAAGGATTCCCATTGGCAAGCGGGAAAGAGGATCCTAAGGTATGTGAAAGGTACCAAAGGATTTGGAATTTTATACACTACATCAAATGAATTCAAGTTGGTTGGTTACACAGGTGGTGATTGGGCTAGAAGTATAGATGATAGGAAGAACACTTCCAGATACATGTTTCATATGGGATCGGGTGCAATTTCATGGGCATCCAAGAAGCAAACTATTGTTGCTCAATCTATAGAAGAGGCTAAGTACATAGCAGGAAATGCAGCAGCATGCCAAGCTATTTGGTTAAGGAGGATCTTGACAGATTTGAATGGAAGGAAAGAGGATGGAACCACAATTTATTGTGACAACATCTCATCAATTAAATTGTCCAAGAATCCAGTCTTCCATGGGAGAAGCAAACACATAGAAATTAGATATCACTTCATCAGAGAGTTGGTGGAGAATGGGGATATCAAGATGGAATTTTGCAAGTTAGAGCAGCAGTTAGGAGATATTTTTACCAAGCCATTAGGCATTGGAACTTTTGTGCACCTAAGATAGAGTCTTGGTGTAGTTGATGTGGATCAGTTGTGATCATTATTTTTGTTTGGCTTGGGACAAAGGGGGAGTGTTGGAATATTTATTATGGTAGTATACATTTGCCCCTTGAGCCAAATGCTCACCTACCACCTCTGACATCCAGAACAGACATAAACTTAAATACAGTGGGTGAAAATTTTGAAATCAAAAAAGAGAGTGAAATTTTTTTTAGGTCAAAAGACAAAAGGAATGTATTATTCATTCATTCAAGTGCAGATATTTTTGCAGATCAAGCAGATGAGAGAGAAGTTGTAGAGCTAAGCAGAGAAGGAAGAAGGAAAGAAGTTTGTGCCTGCAGTTGCACGTGCTTCCCTTGGTCACTCTGTAAGTTTTTCATTGTTAGATTCATCCTATAGAAGCAGTGATTCCTCCAGACACCATTGTATGCAGCCATTAGAGCTGTAAGTTTAAGGTTTAAAGTTTAAATTTTATTGAAAGTTTGAAGTTTTAACAATTTAGGGTTTTCTGGTTGAAGCCAAATGCTCCCAAATTTTATAGTAGTTTAAATCTTAGTTGAATAGAAAGAAACCAACATACTTAATCCATTGTTCTTCATCTTCTATTCATTGCATTCAAAAAGTTTGGTTGAAAGCTTAAAGCTTTGGCTCTCTAGTTTTAATGGTGAAAGAATTCACGTTGAAATCTCTTAAGTTTTAATTTCTCTATTGGAGCCGAGCTCACTTGGCATCTATTGTTGCCAAGAATTTATTTTGGAGCTGAGCATACTCAACATCTATTGCTACCAAGCTCCTCTTTGTGCCGAGTTCACTCGGCACCTATTGCCTATCACTCGGCACCTTCATGTGCTAAGCAAGTGCTGAGTAAATCTGGCACTTGGCACCTTCCTGTGCTGAGCACTTTTCTTCAAGTGTCGTGTAACCTATCACTCGGCACCATCAAGTGCTGAGTAAAACTGGCACTCAGCACCTTCATGTCCTGAGCAACTTTTAAGTGTCGAGAAAAGTTTTTAGGGTTAGGGTTGTGAGTTTAAGTTAAATTTTTAATTTATATTTCTCACACAACAAGTCTGTGTATTGACGGAAGGATTAAAAGCTCACTACGAGCAAGACATAGAGTTGAGAGGGTCACTGTTAACATTCAAAGCAGAATTGTCATTGTTGAGCATGATTCAAAGTTTACTGTTCACAATCGACATCTGACTTGGTAAATATTCTCTCATATTACACCAACGATTGCTTTGTTATTTAGGGTTTCATAGTTTACATGAGAATACTAGAAAACTTTTTCCATAAGACATTTCTAGCCATTGTTTGTTGATGTTATTGATGATATGTGTGCAATCAATTCTCTAGGAATCCTTCAATTCAATGCTCGCATTCTAATAGCAACAGATTTATAGGAAATGCAAGGAAAAGCCACAAACACAAAAATATTTATCACCATTGACAAATTTAAATTAGCCGTGATTGCATGTTTTTCCTCAATTTGGGCATATTGTATGCTTTCTGATTCATCTCTTAGAAGGGGGTTCATGTCTTAGTTTTCTTCACTTCCATTGTGTGATTCTAGTGTTCTCTACATTGGAAAAGACTTCCATCCTAGTATCTGGTACAATTCATTGTATTGTATTAGTAGTTCAAGCTGATTCTTTCATTATTTAAAAAATTGCTATTATTTTGTTTTTCTGTTGAAAAAATAAATATATCAAAATATTTTGTTTTGTAATTAATTTCAAAATGAACAACTGCTCCATGGTTAGTTCCACAAAGGGGAGGTTGTAGGGACTTCAAATTACAATCTATCTAGAAATTTTTGATGAGATTAAACATAAATTGACAGTTCTTTTTAAATAAAAAAATTGTTAAACTTAAAACTAGCTTTAATGTTAATAAATAATTATAAATATTGTTGAGAATGAGGATGAATTGAAAGGGATTGATATATTTAAGAAATCTAGACACCTTTATAGGACTTGTGTGACTATATTTTTAGTTATAGTATTGTTAATTTATAACATGTATCAGTAATGACAAAGATAAGTGGTAAATATTTATACATTTAATACATGTGATTTATAGGAAAAGAAAGTAATAAGTTATATTCTTTTCTTTAAGAGTGAAGGTCAGATTATTAGTGCTTTGACGACAACCATAGATACATAGTCATTCCCTAAAGATTTTTTTGTAATAAAAATGTCGCAAATCTTAAAAATTCTTTTTTTGGAGAAGGTGTGATCGATGAATTCTTATGGCTACTATGATTCTCTATTAATATTTGTAGATAAGTTTACAAATCAATGGTTTATCAAGCCTATTGCTCCTCATATCATTGTCTTTGCTCCCACTATAAAGGAATTAATAACAAAGTTATAAGTGAGAAAAAATAATAATAATCATATTTTATAACAATTGCAGAAGTTTTATCCTTTACTGCTATATTTGGTCAAATTTGTTGATATATTAAATTCTTATTATAGTTTAATAAATGGCTAGCTTAAGGGCTAGCAATTGCTCTTTTTTCAATAATTCTAGATGTCAACTACTAGAAAGAAAGCTCACAAAAATTATTATAATATGTAATCTCATAAATTCCTTAGAAAAGTGGCCCAAATTATTTTATTCATGCCCTACAAGGCATGACACCAAAACTATATTAATGAGAGTTTAAAATGCCACTCACTTGGTCTTCTTTTATATAGACTGACCACAATCTTGTACTACTCCTACAAATTTTTGTGTAATCATTTGTTTGCCATCATTCTCCCCATCGTTAAATTACATGCTCTCTTCCTTCAGTTTTACATGTTCTATCCTTCCACAATTAAATTGTGATTACTCATAAGAATATAACTTAGGGATGACCATATTAATCCTAAAACTTAATAAAGTGTAGCAATATTTTAAGACAACATTTTTTCATGGAAATAATCACAATATAAGGGTGCCCTTAAAGCCCAAAAGAACTATTAAATCATGTTGATACCTATGCTGTTACATCTCAAAAGTGCAATAGTAGAAATAAATATAGGGAAACACTTTTAAAAGGCGCATAAGAATTGAATCATGAAAATGAATAAGAAAATGTTTTGGCACACAAGTACAAAATCATGAAGTTCATTTTTTGAATTGCGAAATTTTCTATGAGGGCTCATTTGGCAATGGGAATACGATTGGAATAGGCATATGTAAATTCTTAAAATTTCTAATCCTCTATTTGGGAGTAGAAAATTAAAATTTTGAATAAGAATATAATAGGAAAACGTATTCCAATTTTTTCCCAAAAATGAGCATTTGCAATTCCACCTAAATATGTGGAATTAGAATATGTATTCCTATTCTTGTTTTATTTATTTTCAAAAATATAAATCTTTGGGTCAATGAATTCTCCATCAAATTTGGGCTGAACCAAACAGAGAATAGGAATATGTATCCCTATTTTCTATTCTAGAATAACAATTGCTATTCCCATATTTGTATTCTCATAGCCAAACAAGCCCAGAATTATTAAAGGCAAGGAGAGTATGACCACAACTCAATCTTACCAATACACCCAAAAATATGGTTTTGGGTTGCCAAGTGTATTTTAGTAAACATTGATTCAATTGATATAATATTCTTCTCCTAATCTAGTAGTTCTCTTTTGAGATGGAATGATCATAGAAATAGAGGATAGATAGAGAATATAAAACCAATGACTATGGTTGTTTCACATTTTCACATTAATTTCACCATTTCTTTCCATATCAACTTTACTCTGCCATTCAATTTTGGTGATAACTAATAGGTTTGAAACTCAAAGAGGTCTTGAATTGAGTATATTTTCTTGTATTTATGATTGGAGATGGAATCCTTCCATCAACCCATAAAATCTTCTCTCTTAATTAAGAAACTTAAATAATGTAGTCATAAAAAATAGTTATAAGTAATATTTTATAAACTAATTTTCTCTATAAGAGACAAAAATATGTACCTCAATGAATGTGTTTCATCAAGATGTTATTGTTAATATTAGTTCAAGGGAAATTCTAAGAGTATAAAAAAAAAGATATAAAAATAAGAGTACATGCTCTCATCAATCAATGTGTTTCATCTATATTATTTTTTATGTTAGTTCAAGTGGAAATTCTAAGAGTTAACAAAATAGCTACATCAATAAGAGTAAATGCTCGCACCACTAATGCAACTCACTAAGGGTTTGTGAAAGGCTCCTATGAAACTCACTAACTAAAACTCCATATATTCTTTTTTAATAAGTATTGATATGCTTTATAGTGTAATCAATAGCCTCACATGCACATATCCATTTTGATCATCAAATTTCATTCCACACATCCTTACATTTCATCATTAAGTGTGAATGAGTTTGTCTATTATGAAAAAATGCATATACACTTATTTAGCATCAATCACGCAACAAATCAAAAATGGTTGAAGATGTGGAAACTTTGTTTAGACACATGTATAGGTGAAAAACTTCCACAAGTTCTATTCTGTATAAGGTTTCTCGAGTTATATAACTTAATTTGTATATCTGACTACAACAATGTCAGATCCAAATCATGGCTTTGTAAATTGACTAGTACAACTAGTTATTAGTGGAAAATTTTAAATCATTCATCTAGGTAAAAATTAAAGTTTTTGTAAAATGACATGTATTAAAAATTTAATAAATAGATATTGTACCAATTTTATTCATTTTTTTTAATGCATATAAAATGTACTCATTCAAATAAATTCTACTTTAATTATTTTAAAATATTAAAAATAATTATTTTATATTATCCCATTGAAATGCATATAAACTATACTTATTCAAATAAAATCTATAAGTAATCTTGCTTTGTGTGTTGTAGGTCAATGCCTTGACTCTCGACTAAATGTTAGTGATAGCCTCTTTGTACACATTTTGTCCAAGGAATCAATTTTACTGAGTAGAATATCCAAACTGATGGTGAGACTAGATTCCATCCTATTTATCATGTACTGCAACATTACAATTTCATTCTTTCCATTATCTAGCTCTTTTGCACTATATCTCTCATTCCTCTAGTTTTGGCACTCATCCTTAGTGAGAAACTTCTAACCTAGGGTAACCACTCCAAAATTCACTTCAATGTGTACCCCTTGTTCTTCCATTTCTGAGTCCTCCTGGTGCAAGGGCCCTAGGTCCTAAATAAGGTGATCAAATACCAAGGATGATAGTATACGAGGTCAATAAGCATTCAAGATGACACAAGATAGTTTAGGAAATCTCAAACATCCATTTTAGGCAAGTTATTTACATGTTGTTATAAGCTTATAGGCAAGTCAAAGGTTGGTCAATAGTTGGTAAACACTATGAGTTGACCAAAAAAATTCATTTTTCATGTTTTCTAATATTCTTACATGTTTTGGTAAATTTTGGTAAGCATGTGGAGTATTTTGTTTGAATTATTTGCAAAAGTTGTAAAAATTTGCAAAATTGTAATAAAAGTTTTCATGCATTTTTTTGCAAACTTTCTTGCAAAATAGAAGGCCAATAGTAAATTTATTTTTTGGGTCAAATTTGAAGGTAGTAATTTGTAAGGTCAAGTGTTTTGACATATATATTGAATATCTTGAACCTATGAAGAGTTATAGTTCGATTGTATTGACTTAAAATGAAAAAAGGAAATCTTTTTGGTGGGAAAATCATGCATAGTTAGATTATATCTATCTAAATTTGTTTGTAGAGTGATAGAAATTTGTTGTTTTTTTTTAGAAATTTAATTTTTCTCTTATTAAGGAATACAATAAGTGGGTTTTGTCGAGCAAGAGAAAGTGGTTTGAGTTTTGGATTTTGTTTAGTCTGTTGTTTACACTACCTCACAACAAGGGTTTGAATGAAAATAACTAATCTCTCCCAATTCCCAAAGTAAAACTTATTGATTGTGGTTGTGTAGAAAGGTTTTATGATATGGTAGGAATTTATGGTTTTTATATTTTAAATCTCCACCTACCTATGGTATTATATCAACATTTGAGTCTCTATAGTTAGTCTGCCAATTTGTTGATAGCCTAAGATTAAAATTATAGTGGTTAGGTAACAGGTTATGGAGGGTTGAGCTTGGGTATATAAAAAGGTGGATGAGCATCAATGGTGTTGGAAGAAGAAAACTCAATGTGGGTTTTAAGATTTGGACACTAGAAGCTCAAACTTTGATTTTAAGACTAAAAGCCTAAAAACTAGCGCTCAAGGGTTAAGGGATTAGATGTAGTGACCTGAAACCCATCTGGTAGATTTAGTTATTTATTTTTATGTTGTAAGTAATAATGAAATTAAATTGGGGGTTTTTTAGGAAGTTATTCTAGTTTTGTGTTATTGTGATGAAATGGGGCTACTAGGAAAGAGCCCCCATCAGGCCTCCTAGTGTAGTTTGAAAATTTGGCATAGGAAGAAGCACAAAACCTATTAGAGGGTTATGAAACTTGGTGGAATGATGGGAAAGGTGAGATAAAGTGTTTTTAATCTTGAGATCCTAAAGGGTGCAAGGGAGTGAGGTGTGTGGAAGTTTGGTTGCCTTGTGGAAGGCTTTAAGTGACTTAGAAGATAGGGATAGGATTGTGAAGGTGAAGTTGGTCTATGGAAGAGACAAATCACCACTACCCTAGACTTGAGTAGGTTCTAGGAAATGATTTTTTTTATCCTATTGGGTTTACACTTTTGCATCATAATTGGTATCAAAGATCAACTTGGAGCTTGCAGTTTGGATGTTTGCACCTAATTAGTGTTCTACATTGAGGATAGACAAAATGGTGAAAAATGTAGAATTGGCAAAGGAACTCTAAGAGTATAAATATGAAAATTAGAAGTTGAAGGATAGGTTATTGCAGAAAATAAGATAGTAGCAGAGAAAGCTATTGAGAATATTGAGGACGACCTCAATAAAGGTGAAGAAGAGATGGAGGTGGAAGAAGAATAATATGTAGATGATGAGTATAACAAGATGCCTATAGATCAAGAATCATTTTTAAAGGCCTTATAGACCTTTGGGAGTAACTCTATTGATACTCCTATTTTTTGATTGAAGATGGACATTGATACTATTATGGATTGGATGGAGGCTCTAGAAATCCACTTTGTATGTCATGGAATAACATAAGGGAAGAAGGTGAGGCTAGCTCAATCAAGGATGAAAGGGAAAACACTCACATGGTGGAATTCCATTTAGAAGGAAAGAGTAAAAGAAGGTAAGAACAAAATCACCTCTCGGAAGGTAGTGTCTAATATGATAAGAGATACATATGTTTTAGAGGACTATGAAGTCTAGTTATACATGAGAAGGAAATATCTAAGGAAAATGAGTTAACTATGAGTGCATACACTAAGGAGTTTCAAAGGCTCTACATTAGGTCAAGAATGGTGAAGCAAGATAGTTTGAAGATGGAAAGATATCTAATTGGTCTAAGGTATAATATACAATAAGAAGTTTCCATCTTATGCCCCAACACAATAGCAGTGTTTTCAAGTAGCAGTAAAGATCGAAGAGAAAATAAAAAGGAGATAAAAAAATTCTAGTAGGGGCAGAGGAGGAAGAACTAATCAACAAAGGGGAAGAGGAAATTTACAAAGGAGGATAGAAGAAAATCAACCAAGTAGTGAAGGTAGTAATAGAGATGAAATCTCATAAATAAGGAATCAATGATTTAGAGGGTAGATGAGGTCATTTAACACAAGTAGAGGTTATGAAGGTTGAAAAGGAAGGGACATGGAGCCATTAAGTGTTATTCATGTGGGAAGCTAGGGCATAAAATGGATCAATGTCCACTCAAGAATACAAATCCCAATAATCAGAATAGAGATAGAAGAAATCAGTTGGTAATGATTGATGAATCTTGCTATAGCAATAGATCTGCACAAGCTAGGACTGCGAAACCAATATTTGATGGGGAATATAAGATGTTGAGGAGGACTATGTTGATGGTGCATTTGAATAAAGAGCCACCGCGATGAAAATCCTTGTTTAGAACTAAAGGTAAGGAATATGGAAAATTTTGCAAAATAATTGTTGACTTTGGATCAATAGAGAATGTTGTATCCTTAGAGATGGATGAGAAGTGTAAACTCAAGAGGCTACCCCATTTGACTCACCATAATTTTTTATGGTTAAAAATGAACTATAGTTTTATAGTTGAAGAAAAAGCATGGGTAGAATTTGAACTTAGAGAGTACAATGATAATGTTCTATTTGAGATCATTCGTGTGGATGCCTGTCATTTGATCCTATGAAGACCATGGTAATTTGATGTAAAGGAACAACCTAATGGTGGAAAGAACACCTATATGATAGAGAAGAATGGTAGAAAATTCAAGATGGAACCTTTGCCTAATCAAATGGAGAAAGACCAAGATGATAGCGTAGCCAAATTGATTAGAGGTAAAGATTCCTGGAATTGACTAGAGAAGATGATTTTCAAGAGTATGTTTTGTTTGCTAAGCCAAAAGAGGAATTCAAAAGTAAATAACCAATACTTGCAGAGGTTACAAATTTACTAAAACAATATCCTTACATAGTTATCGAGGAGAAACCATAATCTTTACCACCTATTAGAAGCATAAGTCATCAGATTGACTTATTGCCTAGTGCAACCTTGCCCAAAAAGCCTGGCTACAAGCTCACACCACAACATAATAGAGAGGTAATTAGAAAAGTTATGAAATTGTTGACTAAAGGGTTGGTGAAAAAATGTTTGAGCCTATGTGCATTTCCACCAGTTCTAGCAATCTAAGAAGAATGAAAAATGGAGGCTTTGTGTTGATTTAAGGGCAATAAATAAGATCACGATTAGATATAGGTTGAATTGAAGACCAATGGACTATTTAGGAGAATCATGTTTTTATTCTAAACTAGATTTTAAATTAGGATATCACCAAACAAGGATTAGACAAGGGGATGAGTGGAAAACAACTTTTAAGACTAATGAGGGACTATATGAGTGGCTAGTGATGTCATTTGGCTTGATCAATGCACCTAGAAAATTCATGAGATTAATGAATGAAGTTTCGGTATAGTTCCTTGGAAAATTTGTAATGGTCTATTTAGATGATATCCTAAAATTTAGTAGGAAAAGAGAAGAGCATTCGAGCATCTTGAAATGGTAATGAAAAATTTGCATGAGCAGAAGCTACACATTAATTTTTGAAAAATCTAAGCTCTTCAAATCTAAATTAGTTTATCTTGGTTTTGTGATTTCAAAGAGATGCCTAAAAATGGATCCTAGCTAGTTGGAAGCTATTTTGAATTGGCCAAGTCTTAAGGTAGTAGGGGATGTTAGGAGATTTCATGTCATAGCTAGCTTTTATAAGAAATTCATTAGAGGATTCAATGGGATAGTACCTCCAATACTTGACACCATAAAAGAAGGAATCAAATGTAAGTTTAGGTGGACTAAAGTAGTAGAAAGAATTTCTCAATTCTTGAAGAAGAAAGTGACAAATTTTTTTGAAGAAGGAGATTGTTGAAAACAGATTGATACAAGTATGATGGATGCATTTCAATCATTGTTTTGTCACTTATGTCAAACTTGCTATTTGCTGGTAAGAAAATTGCTTACATGATTTGAGTACTATAACTTATTTGATTGATGAAGATGATTTGATCAAAAGATGTAACAATAACACCTAAAGGAAAGTTTGAGTTATGATATGAAAAGGAGTAAAAGAATCAGCTAAGATAGTGGTAACATAGTGCACTGATAATTGTTGGTGTAAACAAGTATTTACTATTTACACTTACTTAAGTTTACTTAGGTTAATGCATATCTTTTATTATTTATTTATTAGCCACCTAAGAGTATGCATACTCTTGTGAGTTGTCATGTTGACAACACAGGAGTCTGCACCTCTTTTATGCACATGGTATCTACAACCTTATCATTCTTATCCACTCATCTAGAATGTTGGATAAGGCATGTACTTAGTTGTCATGATGCTTATCTTATCTCCTAATTCTTTCTAGAGACATTCTAGGTGGTTCCTGAGAGGCCTTTATATATAGGCACTGCTAGTGTGTTCAATATCATATACTAAATAGAGAAATGTATTAGGACATACTCTGATAAATTGATCATATCCATTTCTGATCTATAGTTGTGCTTGTGTTTGAGTTCTTAGTTCCTGGGTGAATTTTTCCCTTAGGAAAATTCTTACATGGTATTAGAGCTATAACAAATTCTTACATGGTATTAAAGCTATACCAAATTCTTACATGGTATTAGAGCTCTTGGAGATTTTTTCATCACATAGCCATTTTGAGACCATCTTGTTGCTTTAGTACCATAGTCCAAATTTAGACTATCGCTATCATTGGGAGTGTCTAGAGCCAAATCTAACCTTACCATTGTGTCCAGAACACTAAATCAGTAAGGATTGGCTATAAACTCAGCTACCTTGGCCCAAAGTTGATCGCGAGGCAAATTTTTTTTGCAAACCAGCACCCAAAGGACTGATTTGCAACATTGGTATGATCATTTTAGATCTGTATATTTAATTTTTAGATCTGCATTTTTTTTATCTGCATCTCTGTTACTTTTTTTATATTTGCATCATTTTTCAAAAAAAATTTGGCCATTGGGCCATAGGGGAAAATTTTTGCAGGTGAAGATTGGTGCTTGTTGGTGCAAAATAAGATATTTGCATCACATTTAGGATGTCAAAAAATCCCCAAATTAGATTTTGTTTCATGCAAATCAGACATCTGAGGCAAAATCTAGAGCCATTTGATTTTTGGAGGCATGGTGGCAATTCAGAAAAATAATAGCAGAAGCAATTTCCAAATAGTGATATCTCCCTCAGACGGACTCCTTTTTGTGAGCAAATTTTTTTTGTTTGTTTTGGGATAGGATTTCATGATCTACACATTGGTGTAGGTAGTTTGAGATCTCTATTCTTGAATTTTTTTGCATGTTGCAAATCTCATTTTTTGCCACTTAAAATGCTTAGTACAAGCTCATCTGGACTCCAAATCAGGTTCCATTTTTTTTGAAAGTGTAGTATTTTTTGTGTACTTTACAAATCTAAAATTAGATTATAGGTTCTATGGATAGAAATACTACTTTCAAAAATGGGCCTTAAATTGGTATGTGGCTATCAAGTTCTGAAATCATACATTAGGAGGGCTTCCTTGATCCATTATTCTTTGATTCTTTGGAGGTTTCATTGATTAGCCCATCATGGAAGAGGTAGATTTGATTTATTTGACCCTAGATGACTATCAACAATGGAGTCAACTTATTGTCAAATATCTCAGTCAGCACAATGCACTGCCCTATGTGTTAGATCTTGAGTGTAATCCTGACCAAAGACACATCATTCAGTGTACTTTCTTTCTCTTTATGCTAGATGACATTCTAGATACAATGTCTAACATTAAGTCATTTGATCCATATGATTATTGGATGTATCTTTGGGAGAAGTATGGAGATCCAAGCATTCCTCCATTCCTAGAAGATCTTTTATGTCTAGTTGCAGCTGACTCCTCTTTAGATGAGATCATACCTACAGCTCTTGTTGCTCTTATTGATCCTATTCCAGCCACAGATGCTTCAGATCCAATGTAGTAAGACCCTTTATGGCTTCCTACTTCAGCTTCATGGGATGACTTCCTTTTTGACATTACATAGATGTTCTTGGAGTCTCACATTGAAGATGTGGGAGACATTATTTATGACCTCCATCTTTTTTTTGAGGTAGATACTTCATCCTTTTCCATAGCGAAAAATTCATGTACTTCAACACTATAGGGTACACTTTGTCTTCTAGGTGATGACTTCTTGCCAGACATTTCAATTTTGTTCGTGGAGTCACACGCAACCAATTTCGAAAACTTCTTTGATGATCTACTGCTTCTCTTTGCTAAGGACAATCCTTCTACAATTTTTACAAGGGCCCACTCTAACCCTCATGTCCATTCTCTACATGATCAGTCTTTTTGGGTTGATGTGATTGTGGACACTTATGTACAACATTTGTAGGAGGTCTCTTTGTCGTTTAAGAAGACTGTTGGTTTTTTGAAATAGGTTCTACATCACTCCTTGCTCGATCTGCACTTCTTCTTAGTAGTTTTGGAGGAAAACATCATCAGCATCAACACAGGAATATTTGAACTAGTTTCATAGGCACCGTTCATCATAGAGATTCCTTCTCCATACAGGGGACACATCTCATTTGTACCCTTGCATTTTGTTTCTTCCAAAGAGGAGGAACATCATTCAAATGTCATGGATCAGCTTCTTCATTGGAACATTTCTCACTTGTTAGCACACTACTTTTAGGGCCGAGGGGGGCAGGGGGGCAACTACCTCATCTCTTTCTTTTCCTTTTTGGCAAGGGACTTTGTAGTCTTAGGGGGTTTTATCCTTCTCCATTTTTCTCTTTTATATACTTGATGTATGTCATAATGGAGAGTCTTAATTACTCCATCCATTGATGCATCCCTTTTTGTCTCTCTTTTTGGGGGAGGGTTTTTCCAATGAGCTTTTCTATTTTTCTCTACTTTATGAGAGATTTTCATATCATTATGTACATGGGTACCTAACATGGTCTAGTAGCTGGGACCAATCATGCATTCCATCCTATTTTTTGTAAGCTTAAGGGCATTCCCCTAAGTTGCACTTATTGGGGGGTGTTGGTGTAAATAAGTATTTACTATTTACACTCACTTAAGTTTACTTAGGCTAATGCATTTTTTTATTATTTTTTTATTAGCCACCTAGGAGTATGCGTACTCTTCTGAGTTGTCATGTTGACAACATAGGAGTTCACACCTCTTTTATGCACATGGTGTCTACAACCTTTTCATTCTTATCCACTCATCTAGAATGTTGGATAAGGCATGTGCTTAATTGTCATGATGCTTATCTTATCTCTTGATTCTTTCTAGAGACATTCTAGGTGCTTCTTAAGAGGCCTTTATATACAACCACTCCTAGTGTGTTCAATAGCATATATTGAATAAAGCAATGCATTAGGACATACTCTAATTAATTGATCATATCCATTTTTGGTCTATAGTTGTGCTTTTGTTTAATTTCTTAGTTCTTGGGTGAATTTTGCCCTTAGGAAAATTCTTACATGGTATGAGAGCTATAGCAAATTCTTACATGGTATTAGAGCTATGAGAAATTCTTACAATAATCTACTTAATTTTTCAAAATTTTGGTTACACTAAGAAAGTTCAAAAGAACAAGTATAATAAAGTTTATCTTCAAAGTTTTACCAAGTTGATAGTAGGTGCCGAGCAATGTCAATGCAAGCCAAGAAAAAAATTAGTTTGAGCTGAGTAAAACTTTATTATAGTGTATTTTGACTAACACAATGCATGCCAAGTAAAGTTTAGAACTAATTATGAGTACTAACAAACTTTATCCTAAGTGATTTTACAAAGGATGTTGAGCAATGTAGTATGTATTAAGCATTAGAAGCAAGTACATGTTGTGTGTCAACATTATTGTAAAAGATCATGAATTTGATAGATTTAAGCTGACAAGTTTTTTTTTTGGATTGTGTGAACCATGTGGAATATAAGATTGATGAGTTGATGGCACAGAATCCATGGTAAATAGTTTTAAGGAAAATTCAAACAAGATTGAAGGAGAATTTTCTAGAAAGGGATGAAATGAAGCAAGGGGTAGATTCAATGAATCCTACCTATTTTTTCCTAACCCTAAATTGGATGATAGAGAATGAACAACAAAATATCTTTATTTCATATTTATAGGAATGCTTAGTCAGAATCAAAGATTGTCATGTGCGAGAACCTAAGGAAGACAAAGAGTCAAGGGTATTGCTTCATTCAGTGACCTAAGTGAAGAGTTTGCATTGACATGTTAAGCAAGAAGGCTTAAGCGTATGGATGCTTAAAGGGTGAAAAAGCTTTCAGATATGAAATGTGTAAAAGTCATGTAGAATGCATGACAAAAACATAGATCTATAATCTACAAATGGAGTTGTAAGTTGTTATTAGATCAAGCTTTACTATTACTCTCTAATAATTGTAGTCAGTCTAGGGTAAAACCTTTTGATTAAGGTTGACCTAATAGTCATTTGTAAATCCTTTAACTAGGTGGAATTCCAAGTAAATGATCTAAAGTATTCTAAAAAGGCTCACTCCTAATAGGGTGATTGAAATCCTTTAATAGGGTCACATTTAATAGTGTGTATTATAACCTTTAACAAGGTGCATTGTAACCTTTAATAGTGTTGGCTTTTCATAGGGAATCATTTCAGAAGAGTGAAAAAGAGTAGCATGTTATTGGTGGTTTTTGCTAAATTAGGTTTCCACATAAATCATTATGTCAAATGAGTTGATTGAATCTATTATATTTCATCTTTACATTTTTGCAAATTGATTTGACAGTAACCTACAAGTTTTAAGTCATTGCATAATCTTATGAATGCATGCATGATGATAAATGTTTTATACATCCACTAAGTTGTGAAAAGTTTTAATTATATGCCTAGACCTTCAATAACTGATTCACCCACCCCCTAGTTATTCTAAATAATTCCAAAAAAATTACTTACTTTAATGCTACCTAGTTTTGACAAAGTGTTTACTATGGAGCGTGATGATAGAAAGTATGCTATAGGAGCATTTCTTAATTAGGAGAATCACCCCATTGCATTTTTTCAAAAAAAATTGAATGAAGCTAAGAAAAACTATTCCATGTATGACCTTGAACTATATGCCATGGTTCAAGCGCTAAAGAAATAGAAATTACCTCATGTCAAAAGAGTTCATACTTGTACACTAATTATCATGTCCCTATTTTTCTAAATAGGAAAGATAAACTCAATGATAGACATTTTAAATAGGTGGAGCAAATTCAAGCATTTACATTTTCAATAAAACACCAAAAAGGGTCTGACAATAAGGTGGATGACACTTTGAGCAGGAGGATACTTGCAGTGCAAGAAGTCAAGCAACAAAGTGATGATTTGAGTAGATCAAGGATATGTATGAGGAAGATACTAATTTGATAGAGGCCTATAAAACTTGTTTGGTGTATGCTAATACTTTTCATGTTGAATTTTTTTACTATGTTTTGGAAGATGATCTATTATTTAAAGGCAACATTTTATGTATACCTAAGGCATTAATGAGGGAGAACATTATCAAGGAGAAACATGATGAGAATCTTGGAGGACATTTTGGAGAAGGCAAGACACTAGAACAAGTTGTAAGGTTTTATTACTAGTCAATATTGTAGAATGAAGTTAAGAGATATGTGGAAAGTTTTCTAATTTTTTGAAGAGCCAAAGGTACATTATCTAATGAAAGTTTATATCAACCTTTTCCAATACCTACTAACCCTTGGGACAACATAAGCAGGGAACTTTTCCTTAGGGTTTTTAAAAATTCTAAATGTGTAGACATGGTCTTTGTAATAGTTGATAGGTTCACAAAAATGGCTCATTTTATACCTTGCAAAAGCAACCATGATGTATTTTAGATTGCAAATCCTTTCTTTAGAAAAGTAGTGAGAATTCATGGAATTCCTATGAAATTTGGGGCTGATAGAGACACCAAATTCATTGGGCATTTTTGGATAACCTTGTGGTAGAAACATGGCACATATTTGGCTTATTCATTAGCTTATCACCCTTAGACTGATGACTAAACTGAGGTAGTGAATAGGTCCATGGGAAATCTACTTAGATGTCTCACAAAATAACATGGTTTGGTTTGGGATCAAGTAATCAATCAAGCTTAATATGTATATAATAATCTTGTTACCTTTTGAAGTAGTATATGGTTTTCATCCAAGAGGACCCATGGAACTAACAAATTTACAACACATGAAGTCTAGAAGTGCCACATGGGAGACACTTGTTGAATTAGTGAAGATAGTCGATGATGAAGTCAAGGATCATTTGCACAAATTAGTAACTAAGTATAAGGACAAAGCATATAAGAAGAAGAAGGAAATCCATTTTAAGGTTGGTGACCTAATCATGGCAATCCTAAACAAGGATAGTTTACCTAAAGGACTAGGCAACAAACTACAAATGAAAAAGATAGGTCATTGCTAAATTTTGCATAAATATGGGAACAATGCATATGAATTGAAACTATCTCAAGGGATAGGCATATCACTCATTTTTAGTATAGTAGACCTTAGATTATACAAAGGGTAGAAGAAAAATAGGGATTCTAGTAGCAACAATAGGGAAAATTCTTAATTGGAATGGATGAAGGACCTACCATCCAAAAAATCATTATAGTTGAAGTGCATACTAGATGCTAAGACAATCAACAAGAAAAGAAACAAGACATCCAAGGAATATGTTGTGAAATGACAAGGCCTACTTGAGGTGGAAGTAATTTGGATGACAAAGGAAGATATCATCAAGCATGGCACAACTCTTCAACATTGTCAACTAAAGGTACTTGAGCTTTTCAAATGAGGGGAGTATGGTGTAGGGGTCCTATGTCCTAAATAAGATGGTTAAACGCCAAGGAGGGTAGTATAGGATGTCAATAAGTGTTCAAGATGAAAGAAGATAGTTTAGGAAATCTCAAACATGGATTTAGGCAAGTCAAAGGTTGGTCAATAGTTGGTAACACTATGAGTTAACCAAAAAAATTCATTTTCATGTTTTCTAATCTTCTTACATGTTTTGGTAAATTTTGGGAGGAGTGTGGAGCATTTTTTTTGAAGTATATGCAAAAATTGCAATAAAAGTTGTCATGGAATTTTTTGCAAATTTTCTTGCAAAATAGAAGTCCAATAGTCAGTTTATTGTTTGGGTCAAATTTGAAGGTAGGAATTTGTAAGGTCAAGTGGTTTGACATATATATATTGAATATCATGAACCTATGATAGGTTATAGTTACATTGTATGTATTTGAAATAAAACCACAACTCATTTTGGTGGAAAAAATCATGTATAGTCAAATAGTATCTTTCTAAATCTATTTGTAGAGTGATAGTTGTTGTCATTTATTTTTTATAAAAATTTTTTTTTCTTATTGAGCAATATAATAACTAGTTTTGGTTGAGCAGGAGAAAGTGGTTTGTGTTTTGGATTTTATTTACTTTATTGTTTAC
The DNA here is from genome assembly GCA_028749045.1 of Cupressus sempervirens. Classification (NCBI taxonomy): domain Eukaryota; kingdom Viridiplantae; phylum Streptophyta; class Pinopsida; order Cupressales; family Cupressaceae; genus Cupressus; species Cupressus sempervirens. The sequence goes on from CM053784.1 coordinate 67,376,746, forward strand.
CCTACCCTACAACTAGGGTTTGATTGAAAATAACTAATCTCTCCTTGTTCCCATGGTTAAACTTCTTGATGGTGGTTGTGTAGAAATTTTTATGATGTATAAGGCATTTAGAGTTTGTATCTTTTCAATCTCCATCTACTTATGGTATAATATCAATACTTGAGTCTATACAATTAGTCTACTAATGTGCTAATAGTTTGAGATTAAAATTATAGTGGCCAGGGACCAATTAATGGAGAGGTTAGCTTTGGTAGATAACAAGGTGGAAGAGTGTCAATCCTATTGGAAGAATAAAAACTTATCTTGGTTTAAGGATTGGGAGACTAGAAGCTCAAATTTTGATTTTAAGCCTAAAAACCTAAAAACTAGGGCTTAAGGCTTAAGGGGTTTGAAGTAGTGACCTAGAACCCATCTTGTATTTAGTTATGTATTTTTATGTTATAAATGATTCTAAAATTTACTTGGGGAATTGTTTGGAAGTTCTCTGAGTTTGGTCTTATTGTGGTGAAATGAGGCTACTAGGAAAGAGCCCCTATTAGGCCTCCTATTATAATTTGAAAGTTTGGCTTAGGAAGAAGCCCAAAAGCTATCAGAGGATTATGAAAATTGGTGGATTAATGGAAAAGGAAAAGATAATTTTTTTTGAAGCTTGAGATCTTGGAGGGTGCAAGTGAGTGAGGTGTGTGGAAGTTTGGTTTTGTTGTTGAAGGATTTAGGCTACTTGGAAGAAAGGGATAGAATTATGAAGGTGAAGTTGGTGCATGGAAGAGACCAATCACCACTACCCTAGTCTTGAGTAGGTCCTAGGAAAGGATTTTGGATATCCTATTGGGTTTATACCTTTTACTTGAATCACTTCCTCATCCCCATCATAGCTCTCCACCTCACCTTCACCATACTCTTCATCTTCTGAATTCATGTCCTCACTATCATCAAACACCTCAATTTCAACTTCTAATAGTTTAATTCATCTTTTTCAATTTTTTTAAAAAAAATTCTCCTTCATATTCATTTATTTCATATTTCAAATTTCTTTTAACCTCTATTCCATAGAGATAGAAACCAAGTTCTTCCTTGATATCCTATTGTCATCTCCTTTGTCAACCTCTTCCTTAGACCCGTGTTTATCAATGTCTATAATTTCCCCATTATTTTATTTTATTTAGGGATAGTACCATAGGGGATTTTATGAGCTGACCCATGGATGAGATCTATTAAGACTTGGTGGGAGAGCCACACATTTTTATTCTATATGGGAAGCCACTCTTTTACTAGTCTTCAATTCTAGCCAAATAACAATATTATTAGATCTAGCTATGTTTTTATCTTTGAGATGGAAGTTATCTAGATTAATTTAGTTAGTAGATATAGTAAATGTATCAAGTATCACTTGGATAAGTCGAATGTTGTATCTCATGTTGGTCCACATAAAATTAGATCCTTCAAGATCCATATCAATATGCCCCAATTGAAGTAAAAAATCCCCAAGATCTATCATACAATAAGAATAATCATTAGTTCCTCCAAATTTTTCTAGAGGGTTAAGAGTGGAATTAAAATATCCTACTACCATCCATTTTTTGTTATGTTTATTACCCATCTAGTTGGACAATGAGGACTAGGATTATTTTCTCTACCCCTTATTATTAGGAGCATATTTGTTAACCAAATTCAAAGACAAGAAACTTATAATATCACAACATGATCAAATAAGGGAGTTAAGATATCATTAAAGATAAATATGAGATATTTTATTATTACTCCACACAATAAATAGACCTCCAAAGTCCCCCAGAGATTCCACTGAAACACAATCTGTCATATGCCACACTCTACTAGCCATTTTATCAATACCCTCCTATTGCATCTTAGTTTCTTGAATAAGGATAATATCCCATTTTGTCTCTTTAAGAGTACACTTTAAAATATTATTCTTCCACATACTATCAAGACCTCTCAAATTTTACGATAAGACTTTCATTAAAAAAATAGAAAAAAGTTGTGACTTGAACTTACAGGAACATATATAAAGTAATCACACTAGTCCATTTCCGCACCATTCCCATTCTTGGGTTCTTTATTTTTATTTACATTCCATGCACTTTTTTTTTCTTGGTGGTTTGTGGTAGGCATTTTACTTTCCCCTTTGTCAAATTTTAAATATTTCCCTACGTCCAATTTATTCTAAGGTTTCTTATTTTTCTATCAACTAGATTTTGGTTGAGTTCTTCTAAAAGTTCCTCATTTTATTTTAGTTCTTTATAGGAAGAGGAAAAATAAGAATTTAGACCTCTAAATTGATCCCTAGATTTGAATGTACTGACATCCTTTTAAGATTTAGGGAAAATGGGGCAATTAGAACCATTGAAAAGCCTTAAAGGTGTTCAAGGATTGCACTAGTAGAGGGTTATAGAGGTCCTATGTTAGAAGGGGTAGCTGTTCAAAATGTAATTGACCTATAATTGGCAGTGGAGGGATGAATCAGTTACCACAAAAATAAATCATAGATTTCTTAAGATGTTAGTACAAAACAAAATCAAACTCTGTTGAATATGTTGTTTTAACTTAGTTAACACTAAAATGCTTGGTTAAAAAAATAACTTGGTTTACACTAACAATCAATATCACTCAATAAATAATCAGTTAATACTGAATATATACACTATTACTTTGTTAACAATGAATATGTGGATCTTATGATATTAATTATGATGAACCTTAACTAACTTAGTTATAGAATCATAAAGGAAATAACATGAACAAAAGACACCAAGATTTAACATGGAAACCCAATTTGAGAAAACCACCAATTGTAACTAGTTACTATCTTTCACTCTTCTAAAGTGAGCCCTACTAGGAACCAACCCTATTAAAGGTTATGAAACACATTGTTAGGTGTGACATTGTTAAAGTATTTACTTCACCCTTTTAGGAGTGGCCTTGTTAGAGTTCTTTATACACTTCAAGCTAGAAATACCACCTTGTCAAAGGGTATGGTAAATAGTTCTTAACTCTTTTAGTAGACATGATTCACTACTACAATTATTAGAGAGTAATAATGATATGACCTAATTGTTGATGAAAACTATATTTTTTGATTTCAAATATCTATTATATCTTTAATACTTAATCCTCCTTTATCACAATATTCTTTATAGCTCAGTAAATTCACTTCCTTGATTTATCTTTTCAATCTCATGCTTATTCTCCTCTTTCTTACAATTCAAGCCTCAACTTGACCTTATACTTATATGTTTTTCCTTGTCAAGTTAGCTTGAATACAATTTCAAAAAAATGAAATTCTTCGCATGAGTTGGCTAGAACTAACCAGTAAAATTGATACAAGAAATGCTTCATTAGTCAACCCAACTCAGTCAACAATAACTTATAAATACTTTCCCTTCAAAATTATTTTGGTAACTGAATGAGCTCAGTTAATATTGGTTCCATTTCAACTTTTTTTTGGTGACTGAGTGAATTGTTGTCGCAAAAGCTTGCACCCTTGTCCAAAGTTTCAGCCTAAGGACAACCTTGTGAAATATGGAAAAAACCACCAAGCCGTGGGACTTTAACTATAATATTCTTGGAGAGGAAAAGGGAGAAGGGATGCATAGATGAAAACTACCTAATCTATTCTAAGGAGGTGATAAAGTAAAATAAAGTGTTTGATCTTAACTCTTTCTATAATTGCACAATTAATGAGTTATAACCTTGGAGAATACAAATTTAGACCTTTTTTAATCTAGGAACCACATGTAGATTAGGAAACAAAAGAATTCTATGGGAAGAGACTTCACTTAATATCATTCAAATGCCAAAATAGATACAATCATGCAAATTACAAAATATAGACAAGAATATTAACCAAAGGCAAGAAAATCCTACAGAATGCGTTAATGGCTTAAAGATACTCAACAAAGAATTTAAAAAGCGCAGAGGCATGAGAAATTATAGTAGTATGCATAGGAAGAAATACTTGAAAATTAGTGAAAGATCAATAACAACCCTTCAAAAGGGTAAAAAAATTGCTTTTATAGTTGAAATATAACTGAGAAACTTCTATTGGAAGCCAAATCATAACTAACATCATTAGGATAACCATAAGAATCAAGAAAATATAATTTTGGAGAAGACCCACACATAAGAAAATCCAATATATTTCCCAAAAGAATGACCCTAAGAAGATAGGAGCCACAACTATTAATGCATAACTGGATAGATGGATAACCAAGTGATGAGTGTGTGCTCTTGCTACATTTACTAGGTATGGAAAATGCTAAAAGCAATTTGTAGATGATCAAATGTTTGATCTTCCATTAAATTGTCCTTCCTTCCTTGCTAATAGCATGCCAAGTTAGATTTATCAGTAGGTTGATCATATTAAACATTCATTCATGTACCTTCCCTACAATTTTATTGGTTGAAGACCCTTTTCTTTTCTAGCTTAGACAAGTGAAACATCATTATCTTGGTCAACCTAAGATTCTATGATCTTACAATTGTCAACTTGTCTTAGCATTAGTCCTCTCTTGAAGTCTCCTTATGATCTTATGATTGTTGTAATGCTATGAAAAACCCTTTTCTTTGTATCTTCTGAAGATCTCTTCAACCATATCTATGATCTTATGATAACCACATATCATAATATCATAACCTTTCTTACCATCACTTGTGACCATATGCTTCTACAATGTTATAATAGAGACATATTGTAACATTGGTGGCCTTTTCAACTGACTCCATGATCTTATGCTAGATCATAAGATCGTAACATGGGAACATAGTCATATTATTGTAACCCTAACATTTTACCTCTTGTGATCTAAAGAAAAGGGACCCATTGAGGACACATGTTGAGATGTCGCTATGTTGCATGAAATAACTCCCTTGTAAGTCTACAAAGTGACATAACAAGGACCATATGTATGTCATCATTTGATAGTGAAAGTGGAACTAATCTAACATGCAACCCACCAAACTGACCATGTTAGAGACTCACTAATGAAATGTCCACTGTGTGTTAGCTCAGTTTGATTCATCACGTTGTCACATTGCAGCCCACCAAATTGACATGGACCCACACATACACATGGTGTGCTGTCTCTTTGTCACATGAAATAATCAATGGACTCTTTTACAAAGTGACAAAGTGATGGTCATGGATCATGAAAAATCTAACAATGGGTGAAATATAGGCCCTCAAAGATATTAATTTTTTGTGGGAAGGAAAAAATGACCAACATGAACTCAATAGACATTTTCTTCCTATAAAATCCCTTTCATAGGTGAGTGAGCTTAGTCAACACTCACTCTGAACTTGGTAAACACTAATATTCTTGTCATACAGTACAACTTCCTTTTACTCCTGAGTGAGCTTGACATACACTAATTTCTTGGTATACACCTTACTTTGTGTAACATTAAAGACAACATAAAATTTAATGATTATAACTAATAACCTCCCTCTTTGGCATTGATGGCAACAAAACATGTAATGATACATGGAAACTTCAAAGAAAAATAGAAGGGTAATATCCTTAATTTCATTCTAATTACGATCCTTGCAAACTCCCTCTATTAGCATGAACTCTCTATGTCATTAATCTCTGATTGTAATGATTGCAACGACAAAATGTTGATATCAACCAAATTCATTATCCCTCTACAACCACTTTGATCTATAACATAAAATGCTCCATATCAAACATAAAATTCCTCTGATATATGAAAAAAAACTCTCCCTCTTTGACATCCCATGCCAAAGACATCAATCTATGTAGTTTTCATCTACCTTGATGTATAGATTCACATGCAATTTGATCTTACAATACTCTATTAACTTGTCTGATCTTCACCATGCTTGGTTGATGCATCGCTAAAATTTGATTGGTGGGCTTTAGATAGGGGAATAACCTCTAGCTTACCTCATAGATACAAAAATGTATCCTTAAGAAATGGCTTAGTAAATATTTCTATAATTTGTTCTTTTGTATTCACATATTTGAACCTCACCTCTTTGTCTTCCACCAATTATGTTAAGAAATGATATTTTATTGTAATGTGTTTGATCTTTGTGTGCATCACTAGATTCTTGGATATGTTTACTACAGTAGTGTTATCACATAAGATAACAATCAAGTCCTTGATCTCCTCCTTCATACTTGACAATAGTTACTTGATCCATAGAATGTTGGAACATTGACTGCTACAAGAACATATTCTACTTTTTATGTAGACTAAGAGATACAATTCTTCTTCTTGCTTGTCTAAGATACTAGCCTCTTTCCAAGAAAAAGTTCTCCTCTACTAGTTCTCTTCCTATCATTGACACTTCCTCCCTAATTTGCATCAGTAAATTCCTTCATATCAAAGTTTCCTTATCTCTTATGCCACAAACCATATTCCTTAAGACCTTTTAGATACCTCATGATTCTTTTTATTGCCATCGTATGATATTTTCTTTTGTATTAGCAGAGAATCTAGCAACAATACCAATTGCTAATGCTATATTAGAGCCTGTATGTACAACATACTAAAGTTTTCCAATCATTGATTTGTATGTAGTTTGATCTACCTCTTTGGAATCATTGTCTTTGGAAATCTTGTGTCTAGTACACATAGGTATTCCAACTAATCTAGAATCCTCTATTCAAAATTTCTTCAATATCTCCTTGATGTATTTTGATTGAGTAATGTAGATACCATCCTACATCTATTGAATTTCCAAGATAGTACAAAATTTGATCTCTCAAAAAATTGAAATTTAAAATTCCTTACTCATTTCCATAGAAAAAGATTTACACAAATAATCATTTCCAATAAATAATGTATCATCCACAAAGATTTCTGCCAACACAATCTTCTTATCTAGTCCTTCTTTGATGTATAGGCTATTGTTATCATTATTTCCTTGAAAGCCAATATTTATGAGATAATTATGTATCCTTTTATACCATGTTTTGGGGGCTTTTTTGAGACCATACAAAACTTTGTGTAGTCTACAAACCATGTCCCATTTACTAGGATCAATGAAACCTTTTGGTTTCTCTACATAGACTTCCTATTTTAAAATTTCATTTAGGAATGTTGATTTCACATCCATATAATATACTTTGAATCCTTTGTGTACTAAATATCCAAGTAGTGCTCTAACACCTTCAAGTCTAGAAATAGGAGATACTTTTTCCCCATAGTCAATACCTTCCTTTTGAGCACAACCCTTGCAAATTAATCTTGTCTTATGTCTTGAAACTTCTCCATTCTCATTCAACTTATTTCTGAATACCCATTTTTTGCCAATTACATTCTTGTCCTTGTGTCTATGAATAAGAGTCCAAGTTTTATTCATTTCTATCTAATCAACCTCTTCATTCATTTCTTCTATCCAACTTTTATTCTCTAATGCACCTTTGATAGTTCTAGACTTAAATTCAGTGATAAAACTTTTACCTTTTTTTTTCCCTTGTCATTGTATGAAATAAATCATTTCCTATTATTTTTTCGGCTACATGATGCCTTTTGACATACCCAACAAGTCTTAGCTCCTTTCTAAATTTAATAGATTCACCATGAACTTCTAAATCATTATCAAGTCCCACTTTCTGTGACTTGGATCCATTAGTTGACTCAGTTTACACTTGCTAAAACTCAGGTCCTTTTAACTACTACTTTGGTCCTTTTGATTATGACTCAGTTTGCACTGATTGTAACTTGGGTTGAACTAAGGATTTTGGGGACTCAGGTTGTGAAGACTATTGACTCCCACTTGCTTGAACTTTAGGTATAGTATCAGGCTCATAGTGAACATAGTTTCTATAGTCTTCAAGTTATTTCCTGCTTTGATCTTTAGACTCTTTTGTAAATTAATCAATCTTTACATGTGAAATTTCTATAACTTTATAAGTAGATAGAATAAAAAATTTGCATGCTTTACTCTTATTGGAATATCCCAAGAATATTCCTTCATCACTTTTCACATCAAATTTCCCTATTCTTAACTCCTTCAGAATATAACATTTGCTTCCAAATACTTTGAAATAATGCACATTATGTTTATAGCCATACCATAATTCAAAAGGTGATTAATTTGAGTTCTTCTTCAACTCAACTCAGTTCAAGGTATGAACTATAGAGTTTATTGCTTCTTTGTAGTTTTTGATAGAAACATTTTTCTCTTTCATTAGTGCCCTTGCACAATCCATGGTTGATCTATTCCTTCTCTCAGTAATAGCATTCTATTGACATGTACTAGGTGTAGATTCCTATCTTTTAATTCTCCTTTCATTGTAGAATTCATTGAATTCACCTCATTTTTCTTATCTTAAACAATTCATTTCTATCTTGTTTCATTCTCAACTCTAGTCAGATATTATTCAAACTTTTGAAAAGCTTCTCATTTATCCTTTAAGTACACAAATTTCATCATACTAGAATAATCATCAACATTAAAAAAAAAGTACTTATCTCCTATTTAGCTTTATATGCCAATATGTCCAAAAAGGTCTGTATGAACCAACTCCAACACTTTTATAGAACAATAGTTTCTTCTTTTAAAACTTGTCTTTCCCATCTTACTAATTTGATAATTCTTCCACATGCCCATATAAGGATTCTTTAGGCTTGGAATGGATCCAACCATTTCGTTCTTTATTATGTTTACCAAGTTATCAAAATTCACATGACACAACCTTTTATGCCATAACCAACTTTCTCGTACTTGATCTATGAAAAATGAATTTACAGTTAGAACTAGGTAGAATGGATTACCTCTTGTTTGATTACTAGTCCCAACTATATTTCTATCTCCATCCAACACCTTGACTTTAATATTCATGAATTCTACCTTGAATCTAATGTTATTCAATTGTGCCACACTAGATATGCATTAGTCCTTTAATCCAATAAGAATTTCCATATCTAAGATATTAGTTAGTGCAATAAAACCCTTTCCCTTCACATAACATGGATCATCATTTCCAAATCTAACACTTCCACCATCATAGTGTTTGAAGTGCTCAAATTTAGATTTATCACCAGTCTTGTGGTTAGAACAACCACTATCAATATTCCCTGTATAGTTCGTAATAACATGTGAGATAAGGGCCATCTTGTCATTATCATAATCTAATTTACCATTAACAAAAATCCAAACCATTTCAACTTCTTCACTACTATTAGAATCTTTGGCAATGTAGCAAGATTTCTTACCTTTGTCCTTGTAGATTTTGAAATCCTTCTTGCCCTTGTAGTTTGCATGTTTCTTTTCTTCTTTGCCTTCTCTATGTAGACACCTTGTAGCAATGTGATCAACTTCTTCACAAGAAAAATAGATCAAAGGAATTTTACCTTTGTACTTTCCTTTGCCTTTGGAAAATATTCTTGCAAGAAATGCTTCAATGAATTCAAGATCATCATTAGAACTGTCTTTATCTTTACTATTAGACTTCTTTTTTTCAAATTTTGTAGCTTTCTTCTCGAGTGATAGCTTGGCTTGGAATGTAGACTCAAGTTTACTAGAGTTAGGAATGCAATTTTATCAAAACTATCTAACTCGAGAATGTAACCAACCTTCATGCTAGTGCATATAAGGTTATATCATTCTTAAGATCACATATCATTCCTTGAATTATTGACACATTAATTGTATAAATTGAAAGAAGGGTTCTAAGTACCTTTCTTATCACTCTTACATCATTAATTTTCCCACCTAAGGATCTGATTATACCCACACTAGCTTTGATTCTTTAACTGTACTATGAAATCTTCTCATCTTCTCTCATCCTTGTCTAATCAAATTGACCTCTAATACTTTCTGCCTTAGCTCTCCTTAGATTACCATCACCTCCATAGATAGCTTTTAGTTTGATCCACATCTCATAAGCAATACCACAATATTTTATCTAATCAAATTCATCATAGTTGAAAGTTGAAGCAATATCAATCATCATAATGTTATGATTCTTCTTTTATATAATTTCTTCATCATAGTTCTAGTAGGTGCTACATAATTGGTGTCTAGGTATTTTAGGTATGAGTCTCCAATGGTTACCAAATGTAGTCCAATGAGCTCCTGTCATGCCTTCAAGTTATCTATGTTTATCTTAGGGATCTTCCTTCTATAAGAAATCTTGTGTCCTTGAAACCTTCTTTGCAAGCACCAAAAGATTTGATACCAATTTTTGGAAATGTAAGAGGAGTAACTGAGAGGGGAGGGCTAAATTATTTACCACAAAAAAATCACAAATTGCTTAAGATGTTAGTACAAAACAAAGTCAAACTCTTCTAAATATTCTATTGTAACTCGGTTGGCACTGAAACACTCGGTTAACATAGTAACTTTGTTTACACTAATAATCAATTTCACTCAGTAAACACTCAATTAATACTAAATATATGCACTCTTACTTTGTTAACACTAAATATACAAATCTTGTGATATTACGTATGATTTACCTTAATTAACTTAGTTGTAGAATCATAAAGAAGATAACATGAACACAAGAGACACCATGATTTAATGTGGAAACCCAATTTGGGAAAAAACCACCAATTGCAACCAGTTACTATTTTTCACTCTTTTGAAGTGAGCCCTATTAGTAACCAACCCTATTAAAGGTTTCAAAACACATTGTTAGGTGTGACCTTGTTAAAGGATTTAAGTCACCGTGTTAGGAGTGGCCTTGTTGTTGGAAATATTCAAGACTATGCTAAGTTACTAAGAGGGAAGGGGTGAATAAGTAACTTCTAAAATTTCTACAACAATTTGAATTCTAAATCCAATAAACCACTCAACATTTAATTTATCACATTTGATCTAATTGCATGCATGTGAAATTGAAAATATAAAAGAATCCACAACACTTGAACACAATGATTTGGTGATCTAGAAACCTTCCAAATATAAAGTAAAATTGGGTTGGGGATGAAACCCACAAAAATTCAATATCGCAGCATAAAGTTGGCCTGTTAAGGCTTACATTGATCACTTCTAATGATTTTCCCTATTAGGAGCAATTAGGATTTCTAGGTCCACCTTGTTAAAGATTTTACAAACACACAATGAAGTATGCACTCTGTTAATAGATTTAAGAAAGACTATTAAGTCTACATTGTTAAAGGATTTTGAATGGTTAACCTATTAGAATGAAATAATAGATCTCTGACTTACAATTGGATTACTAATAGAGATTCCTTGATTCTACTTATCACCTTTCTATGATGAATATGTCTCTACTGCTCCTCTTTTGATATTGCCTTCATAATTCACTCTTTATCTACTACTTAGCTTCAACTATTCACATTCACATTCTTACATGCTCGTTATCATAAATATGGAAGTGATACAATACATTACATATATACTAATCCAAATTACAAAATTACAAAGTCAAACATCATACAAGTTAACACCAATATTACAAAGTTGGCTCAAATGAAGACACTCGGGTTTTGAAGACTGTCTTAGTCAAGATCTGATACATGGTGCCCACTATCATTACTTGGAATCATCATGCACTCAATAGACATAGAGGCTTGGTCTATACTAATCACTTCAAGGTAGTATTGAACTTGGTCTACACCGATGACTCAATAGATACTATGTAACTCAACATAAAATGAGTTACTTATTTACCATGACTATACTCAGTACTAATCATCGTATAGCTTTGTTAACACTAGATTTGCATTCCAATTCTTGGTAACCATTGAACTACTTAGGTTGAACTATCAGACTAAATCTACTTGGTTTGAATTGTTGGGCTTCATACTAACTGAGTATACTTGGTAACCATTGAAATGCTCGGTAGCTACTAGATTACATGAAAAATATTGTAGATTGTTCAACGAGCTTAGTAGCCATACAAAATCTAAATAAGTGTGTGTCACTAATAACAAACTTGACTGATATTTCAACAATCTACCCCTTTGGCATTAGTGACAAAAACACTTAGCAACCAAAATCTTATATACATCACCATGTGATACTAGCTTGATATAATATAATGTTTTGAGATTTTTCAAAATTTATCTTTGTAAGCTATACTATACATCATCTATTATATACATTCTCTTCATAGCATGTTTCTTCCCCATACTATGTGTCTCTATATGTAGCATACCATGTGTCTCAACAATAATCTCCCCCTTTTCGATAATAATGCCAAAGATTTATTCACAACTTATTTACATGGAGATACCAATATGAGATAAAAACTTAAAATTCACTCTAAGAATAAGTGCCAAGGTTTTATCCCAATTTTCTTGCAAAATCTTGCATGTATGTAGAGCAATTTGTACTTCTGTAGAGAGTTCTATCATGTGATCTACAATAGAGAAGTTGTTGTCATGGATGAAAGTTTTTGAGTAAACAATATGTTTTTTCTTTGTATCTATGATAGGAAGGATCATATTTTGAATATCAATCAGTGATTATTGGATCCTTGCTTCTTCTCTTAACAATTCTTCATGCATGTTTGACAAAAATATGATCTTCATATGATGTGCAGAGCTTGAACTATGGTCAAATGTCAACTTTTGAGCACTGGTTTTAGATCCTCGTCATTTTTTGATAGTTTGACCTTTTTTTCCTTTTAAAACTCAAAACATCACACAACTTCACAAAAAGTGATGTCACATTGGTGCAAGGTGATTCAAGATTGGTCAAAATTGATGAAAGCTCAACTTGATGGACAACAAGTTTTTGAGCAATGTGCTCAAGAACTTTACTGAAAATTTTATTTTCATCTTTCTCAATTAACTTATCATGTCCACTGGAATTTTTAGAAATATTCAAGACTATGTTAAGTTACTAAGAGGGGAGGGGGTGAATCAGTAACTTCTAAAATTTCTACAACACTTTCAATTTTGAATCCAATAAACCACTCAACATTTAATCTATCACATCTAATCTAATTGCATTCATGTGAAGCTGAAAATATAAAAGCATCCACAACACTTGAACACAATGATTTGGTTACCTAGAAACCTTCCAAATAGAAAGTAAAACTAAGGTGGGGATGAAACCCAAAACACTTCAATACTATAGCATAAAGTTGGCCTATTAAGGCTTATATTGATCACTTCTAATGATCTACCCTATTAGGAGCAATTAGGACTAATAGGTTCACCTTGTTAGAGGTTTTACAAACATACAATGAAGTATGCAGTCTGTTAAGAGATTTAAGAAAGTCTATTAAGTCTACCTTGTGAAAGGATTTTGACTTGTTCACTTGTTAGGATGAAACATTAGATCTCTAACTTACAATTGGATTGCTGATAGAGATTCGTTGATTTTACTTATCACCTTTCTATGATGAATATGTCTCTTCTTCTCTTATTTTCATATGGCCTTCACAATTCACACTTTATCTGCTACTTAGCTTCAACTATTAACATTCACATTCTTACATGCTCATTATCATACACACAGATATGATACAATACATTACATATATATAGCAATCCAAATTACAAAATTACAAAGTCAGCCATCATACAAGTTAACACCAATATTACAAAGTTGGCCCAAATGAAGATACTTGGGTTATGAAGACTATCTTAGTGAAGTTCTAATACTCAACGCCCATTGTCATTACTTAGCATTGTCATGCACTTGGTAGATGTAGATGCTCGATCCATACTAATCATTTCAAGGTAGTCTTGAACTCGATCTATACTAGTGTCTTGGTAGATACTATGTAACTTGACATAAATTGGGTTACTTTTTTACCATGACTGTACTTGGTAAACACTAATCATCATACAACTCAGTTAGCACTAGCTTCACATTCCATGAAATGTGAACTCAGTAGAAACTATAATGCTTGGTATCTATTGAACTGCTCGAGTTGAACTACCATACTAAATCTACTCGGTTTGAACTGCTAGGCTTCACACTAATTAAATATACTTGATAACCCTTGAAGTGCTTGGTAGCTACTAGATTACATGGCAAACACTATAGACTATTCAATGAGCTTGGTAGCCATACAAAATTTGAATAAGTGTGTATCACTAATAAAAAATTTGATTAATATGTCAACATTTGTTAGAGGTCTTTAGACACTAGAATCTAGAAATACCATCTTGTTAGAGGATTTGGCAAATTGTTGTTAAGCTAACTCTCTAAGGAGATCTAACTTACTGCTACAATTATTAGAGAGAAAAAAAGATATGAACTGATTGCTAAGAAAACTATATTTAGTGATTTTAGATTTTTTTTCTAACTTGAATGCTTGATCCTACTTGATTAGAATGTTCTTTGCAGCTCAGCCAATTGGCTTCCTTTATTTATCTTTTCAATCCTATGCTTCTTCTTGTCTTTCTTACAATTCAATCCTCAACTTGATCTTATACTAATATGTTTTACCTTTTGAATTCAGCTTGAATACAATTTCAAAAAAATAAAATTCATCACATTATTCTACTAGAACCAACCAACAAAATTGGTATAGGAAAATCCTTCATTAGCCAACTCAACTTTGTCAATGCTAACTCAACAAAGATTTCCCTTCAAACCTCTTTTGGTAGTTGAGTGAGCTCAATTACCATTGGTTCCATGCTAAATTTTCTTTTTTTATTAAGTGAATTTGGTAGATTTCATCTTCCTCCAAGCTCCTTTCTATAACTGAGTGAACTCAATTAACATTTTCTCTAAACTTGGTAAACATTGAGACACCTGTCATACACTACAATTTCCTTTGAATCCTGAGTGAGCTCGACATGTAGTGATTTTTCAGTATATACTTGACATTTTTGTAACATCAAAACCAACATAAAATTAAATTATTGTATCCAACAGTAGCGAGAATCAACTCCTGATGCATTGCTTCATGAAGAATCTACTTTTGAGTAGAGCTCATGAGAGGACTATTTTTCTTTATGATCAAGGATGAGGAGGGCTGGCTAGGTAGGGATTATATAGTAATATGTTATGCATTTTTTCCAATATATTTCTAAAACAAATGGTTCAATTATTTTCATGGTACATTTAAATTGTTTCCTTACGTAACACATTAAGCTAATGTTTCATTGTCTATTTAAAAATATCATTTTACTTAGGTTTAGTATAATTAACCTATATAAAAGAAAATATAGTTCTTCTTAGAAATCTTAGTAAAAGAAAATATCTTGCTCCATGTGGTAATGTATCCATTTTTTCTTATCCATCTCTTATATTTCTCCCACTTTATTCAATTCTAAAGTAGAATGAACAAATTTGCATATATCACTTTAGGTAAAATAGTGTTTCCCTTTTACTAAATACAATAACTTGCCATTGAATTTGAGTATACATTTGTTCTCATAAAAAAATATTATTTCTTGACTTAATATTGTTATAAAAAAAAGCATATATCTATTAAGTCATTCATGTTTAAATTTAACACTAACTTTTTTCTTTACAATTTGAATTGCAAAGTTTTGAAAGTAGCCATGGGGTGAATAATTTTTTCTTTATTTTTCTCTTAGATTTTCACACTATTATGAAACATATAAACAATGTTGTTGGATTCTCACATTCCATTAACATTATTTTTCAAAAATGAAGAAAAATATATTCAACATTGTATCTTGGAAAAACACTTTATAAAAAAAAATCCCTCTTTTCCAACTTTACATATATAAAACTCTTTCTTATCAGATTCTCATTCAAACCATAGAGAAACCAAGTTGCGAGAGGCCTTGGTCTAACTATTTAAATCACTTTTACTGAATCAACAAATATGTGCAAAATCTAGAGACTTTAAGTAGATTTTAAATTTGTATTTACCAATTACTTGGTTGTCAGTATTCATCATTTTAGTGCATGATTTTGAATATAAAATAAAACAAACTAAAATGTGTAACTAATTTTAAACTCTTTAGCATTTGTGAGATTTTCTAGTAGAAAGTTTCCTTAATGCTAATTATAATTGCATGAAAAGACTTAGAAATGGTTTCCTTGGATTACTATCCCATGCATCTAACATGTGCTAGGTATTCTATACATGCAATTATTTTTTAGTTTTATATTTACAGTAATTATCTCAGTGAGTGATCAAGATGACTTTCTTGATAGTTTCACTCAACTCTTACACCAAAACCAAAGAGACTAAAGGTAGGAACTTTTTTCTTCTACCCCTTGTTTGATATGATAAAATTTATAAGTTTAGTGAGAACAAATCTTCATAGTATGTTGCCAATGTTATTCCACCTAGTCATTCATTGTTCTCTCCATTTCAAGAAGGTTTTTATTTCCTTCATAAATGCTATACATTAATTAATTATTATGTTTATGTTTAACTATATATCTAATTTCTTTGACCTCACTTTTAGGTATCATCTATGATATAGGACTAACTTTATATTAAAGTGTAATATTTTAAATATATAAATTATGTGTAAGACTCATAGCTCTAGTTCTCTCTAACAACTTTTTTAATATGTAAATGATGTGTAAAAATTTGTTGGAATTTTAAGGAATAAGTTCATCATTCTCTAGTTCTGAAAAGTTTGGCCAACTCTTTCAATTATTTTCTTGGTGTAGATGTGGTCACTTATAAATGTTCTCAACTCATCTATGCTCAATTTTGTGTTTTGGTGGTTCTGAGGACTATTCTAATCTTTTTGGTGGTGCTTAAATTGAGGCTAGGATTTGTGGTTCAATTTCTAGAGGATGAAAGTGCTATTATTTTTTATCAAAATTGTTCCTCTACATGTGACTTAATTTTATAGTTCCTCAATGGCTACAAGTAACCTCTTCATAGTTTATGGCAAATAGTTGGGAAAGGCTTGTTGGGCTCAAGACTTAGCTCTTTTCTTAATCATGTGCCCCTATGGCCTCCCTAGATATTGGTTTGGATTTGACCCTATTTGTCAATTTACCTCTCACTTATCCTGGTGCTGAAGTTATATTTGAACCCTCTCTCTTTTCTTATTCCTTTGTGTTGGTTTATCTTTCTATCTTCCCTACAGTTTCTCCTTTTCTATCTTTTCTCCAACCTCCCGTCCTTTCTTCTCCTCTTTCATCCTCTATTCCCCTTGCCCCTCTCATTCACCTTCCTCCTACTTTCCTTGATCTTCCTATTTTCCTCTTGGTGGCTTTCTTGCAACTTCTTCTTGAATTCCTACCGCCCCTCTTCTTCTTGGTCTTTGTGATCCCACCTCCTTCCTCTCATCAAAAAATTCATAACTATATAGATTTTTTTATCCCCTAAATTTTTGAAAGTATGTAGGTCATTCTTAGAGACAACTAACAACAACCAAGGAAGTTGATACTAAGAATGAAAGTACTCTAGAGTAGCTATGCTCAATATTTCATCAAACAATATTTATCTATTGGACTATTAGGGGTATGAAGAACCATCACAAATAGATTTTGGTTTAGAATAAAATTGAAGATCTAAATCTAGACATTGTATTTCTTCAGGAATTAAAAATTTCTTTTGAATCCTTCTCTATTTCTAGTAGGTTTATCTATGTTTTTCATATGTCTCTTCTTAGGATGTTGATGGTTCCTCAAGAGGAATTGCATGTCTTTGGAATGCTAATATCTTATTTGATTTTAGTTTAGGTTATGGAAAAATTTCTCAACACATTTCCTTCTCCTATGCTTCATGTGCATTGCAAGGGGTCTTGACTAATTACACTATGCTTTAAATTCTTCTACTTATAGGATAATTTCTAGTGCAAGTTGATTATGGTTAGCTATTAGTTCTAGGCTAATAATTTGATGACCACAAGGGATTTCAATACATCTCTTCATACCTTTGAGAAATAAGGTAGTAATAGGGACATCTTAGATTCTATGTTATAGTTTCATGGGTTTCTCTTTGACGATAACCTAACTAATGTAGAGTTAGTGGATGGCTCTTTCACTTGGTCTAACATGTGTACTTAATATTGTCTTATTTTAGAGAAATTGGATAGATGTTTACTTTACAGAAATTGGGATATCTTCAATGGTTGTTTTGTCTCTTTGGTTGTTAGATTTGGTTCCAACCAACACCTTTTCTAGTCTTGGTAGGATCCCAAGATTATAATAGATAAGAACCCTTCTAGATTTTATGTTATATGGTCCCATAACCTCAAGTTTATCCAATATCTTAAGGTTTTGTGGAGCATAAAATTAAAAGTTATTTATATGCTCAATATGGTCAGTAAGTTGAAAAATGTAAGAACCAATCTTAGGGTAAGTGCACCAAGATGGTGTGAAAAATCAAGGTATAAGTGGACAACATTTTTTCTAAAATCAAGTAAATGTGATCTTGGAAGATCCATTTGAGTTTCATGCAAGTGCTTAACATGAGAAAATGTATAAGAAATAAAAACTATAGTGCTTTAAATCTAGTCTCTAAAATATTTAGCTTTTTAAAATTGGATAAGATGGAGTAGGTAAAACCTTGCATGAATGAAAAACTATTCCTATTGTTTAGTGAAAAATATAACATAGAAATTTTTGTGTGCTCAACAAAACATATATTTGGATTTAGTGTTTTTAAAAACCCTTTGATAGGATTATAGGTAAGAGTGAGGTCTACAACTTGTGTAATTTTTCATAACTTTCTAACAAGTAGTTATATTCTACGATTTTGTGATGTGATTCCATCTAGAAATTTTGGTACCTCTTCATGATCTATGAAAAACTTGTATCACAATAATCTAAAATCATTTTTTTTTAAAGTGCATAGAATAATGTGTAGAACAATAATAAAAAAATTATTTTCTATTTGGTTAAGTAGATCAAAAGTTATTAAAAAACTTGTAGATATATGTCTGAGAGAATTGTCATGACAATGATAGAGAAGAGCCAATTTCAAAATGCTAATCTTGTCTAGAAATTTAAAAATTAAATGTTAGAAAGGTAGGAAAGCATATGAGATGATGGTGGCAATTTTAGACATACCCACTTCACCATTTGTAAACCAACTAAAGTCAAAGATAAGAATTGATCTTCAAAGATAAAAAAGTGTCTAAAGAAATGAAAATGGAGGGAAAACATGAACCTCAACCTTTGTTTCATTTAAAATTCCTATTACTAAGACTAAATGTGATCACACTTTTATGTCAACAAAAATTGACCGCATTATAAATAGTAAGGAAAAATAATCATAATAGCCAAAACATGATTGCATTTTGAGTAAGTACAAATATGATCACCTTATAGCTTATTGATCTCTAAGCCTTGTTTACTTTTAGTCCAACACTTAGTCAATTTCTAGGAAGTGTTGGTTGATAATCATTGCAACCAAGCCACCTAGTGAAGATCAAGTTATATGGACTTATTTTTATTTTTATTACATGCCAAGAAAGTCTATGATTTCAAAGCACCCCAATATTGAGCTAGTGATAGTTATGTCGAGTAAAGGATAAAAAATCCAAGAAATGTGAAGATAATCTATGCTAAATGAACCAATAACTATTGAGCATATAGAATTTGAGGGACAATATGAATATCATTCAAGACCTAGTATTTGGATATTCAAGTGACAAGTAAATGAATTTTGACTTATGTAAATCATTTTGGTCGATTGGTATGTGAGCTTTATCGATTGTAGAGTCTATTAAGGAGATAAAAATTAGCATGAGTACTGATGGAATTATTTTGAAGAATTATCCTAACCATTTCCAAATGTGGAGATTGTTAGTATGATTGATATGTTGCACTCATGACTCTATTTGTCATTGATAAAAATATAGTATAGTTTTTGTAAAGGCTGGAAAATTTGTAGATAGAGGATGAGGTCATATCGATAGTGTATGGATGGTCAAGTGAAGCATGTTAAGGATTTGTTCTACACTATTTCCTGATGGCAAGGTTAAGTGCACATTAAGAAAGTCTAAGAAATGCAAAAGACATTTGTGATTTGTACATAGAACAATATAAAAACGTATTACTTGATATGCCGTTTCTGATGGGTGGGGTATATCTTTAGAAAAAGATTAAATTATGATATGAAAAGTTATTCAATGACAATAGATAGTGTAGTGCCTACCCTCGTTCACATCTTTTTTGGACATTGTTGTTATTATCAAATTATGATAGACTAGTTTTATGTTGATGGATTAGTGGTATTGTTTTGACACTATCAGGCATTATGTTATGGATTCAGTGGTTATATGATGAGATCATTTAGACTTTACATTTCATGCATACATGATGATCATTATACTATTTTTAGTTATTATTAAGGATTAGATGGATGGTTTATTATTTTATGTGTTTTATTATGGATACTTACCCCATACTTGCATGTGTATGGTGTGCATGTTTTCTTATTGTATGATGTTTCTGATGTGGTTAAGGAAGGGAGTCGTAGTCACCTGCTTAGTCGAGATCTACACGATGCACCACTTCCTGCCATTGTCTATTTAGCTTAGCATTATATATATATTGTATATACATGCATGGTTTTTTTGTAGGTTGCAGGTACCCGGTATCGACTTCCCTGAATTGCCAAGATGAGCATACCCTATTATACTATCTCAATGATAAGAGAAGGGAGATAAATTCTCAAGTCCAAATCCCAAACCCTTAAACCAATTGTCCTAGTGAGGTAGGACAAGTATCTGGATATTTTACCCACCGAATGTGTCGAATGACAAAATTTGTGATTTTTAACCCTTTAGACTGATTTTGAGTGATTTCCTCTATGATGGGTTTTCCTATTTTATCTTGGAAGTCTATGGTGAATTTTCTATTAATTAAGTCTTAAGAAATAGATTTATTTAATAAATTAATTGTTTGAGAAAATTAATATAAAATATCAGGTTATTTCATATTTTGATTATAATTAATTGAATGGGAATTAATTGAGGAAAAATAATTAAATAAAAGAAAATTAGAAATTAAAATTAATAATAATAATAAAATAATAATAAAGTACTAAATAAATAATAATAAAAGTTATAAATATTAAAATAGAAATTATATAAAAAGTAAATTGGAGTTATAAGCTTGCATGGGAATTAACACACTTCTCTATTTCTCATGTGTCAACAACACGGGGGTTAGTGCATCAATTAAGCACATGGTGTCTACAACCCTATGGCTCATCTTGAAGGTTGGAAAAGATCCATGCTTAGTTGGTGACACCTTCTAGCTATTTCTAGAAGCATTCTAGATGTTTCTTGAAAGCTCTTTATATTCAAGCATTCATAGAAGCTTAGACATAGCATTGGGAGAGCAATTGGAGCATTGGAGGACTCGACAATTTTGAAGAAGGGAGGAGCTTGCTCTACGGATTTTTTGAGGAAGAACGATTTAGCATTAGAATCCGAGTAGATTCTTGTGATTTTATTTATGCTATTTTCACATCATCCATTCCCTGTCTTGTTCATGTCTTCCATATGTCTTCTGAGAAGTTTCATATTTATATGCATTCTCAATGTGAGTAGATTAATTTATTGAAAAATTTTATATGCATTGATCTGAAAGATCACAGGGCTAGGGTTTAATTTATAACCAAATCCATTAGAAAATTAATTGAGTGAATCTATAATGCAAATATTTTAAAGTTCCTAAATTGTAGATATAATCCTTGTGGAAAAAAAAAACATACATGCCTATATATACATATCTGCATACATATACATATACATATACATATACATACATATATATATATATATATATATATATATATATATATATATATATATATATATATATATATATATGCATATGTATACATTCACTATGAATCTATTATAAAATTTGAATATATATATATATATATATATATATATACATATATATATACATATACATATATCTATATATATATATATATATACATATATATACATATATGTATATGTATATATAAATATATATATATATATATGTATATATGTATATGTATATATATGTATATATAAATATATATATATATGTATATATACATACATATATATATACATATGTATATATATATATATAATGCACCGAATTGAACGATTGATAAATCGTAGTGGGGAAACTTAATAAATCGCATCGCGATTCATATTGCATGGAAGCAATGTAAAAAAAAGTATATATTAAAATGCTATGGGCACGATTTGTACCCCATGCCTGCAGAAGGCAGAGACCTATCGTCGCAGGTCTGCGACAACAAGGATACTATGTACCTGCTATCGGCGTAGTGTTTGCGACCGTAGGTACTGTAACCACAGCAAGAGTTTGGGGGGGTTAATTAATGTTAATGTTATGTAAAAAAAGTTATGTTGCGAAAAATGTTATGTTAAAACGTTTATAAACAAACATTATATGAATTGATTCTCATTGCTATATAATATGGTGTCAATCGAAATTGTTAAATCAATTTTATGAAAACGTAATAACTATTTATATATTTACATATATATATATGTAAATATGTTATTTATAAATTTAAGTTATTATTATTTGATAAATGATTTATATTGAAGGTTTATTTTCATAAAGGTGACTCTTTAATAACTTTCAACTATTTAATAATTTAATTGTTTTAAATTATTAAATAAAGAATTGATAGTTTGGTGGGGAATGTATCAAACAAATATTATAAATTGGAAAATGGATTTTTTTTAGTTCTAGTAAGGAAAACTTTTATCCAAAAACAATATATGTGTTCTTCCATTCAAACTTGAAAACTTAAACTGAGATCTCTACATTTAAATTCAAGTTGTAAACTTGGTAAAACCAAAACATGTGTTTGCATTGTGTATTCTTTAAGCTATTGTTTTGGGTTTTGGGTTGACTAGTGTTGACTAGTATAGGACATCTACCAGAGGCTTGGGGGTTATGTGATTGTGGTGACATGATGATGTTTTAATCTCAATCTTAATAAACCCAACCATGGTTATGCGATGGAATGCTCTATGTATTGGTTGTGATTACTGATTGTTATAGTTGAGATTCTTATGTATGAGACGCTTGACTTAACCATTATTTTGGTCATCGATTAGTTATCCTTGGTCATTTTCTAGTCACCATGATGGGACTGTAACGGGGATTTATTTTTTATGATGTCATGTTGTGACATGTTCGACTCAACCATTTTTGGAGTCTTTGATCAGTATGATTGAGATATATATTTTGGTTATTGAGAACCATTGGATATTTGATTATCAGTGATACTTCAGTTGCCAATAGAGAGTTGTTGTGTTCATAATTTTCTATGGATGTTAGCTCATGGAGATTTGATGCTTTTATGCATATTTGATGATTTTATGGATTATCTTTTGTGATTTTGGGATTTATGATTCCATGAGCGTTAGGGTAGGATATCTGCATGTAGTGACGGGAAGTGGCTTGCAATGGGGGTCGGGGCCCTAAGAGGCTGCCAGGGTAACTCATTGTAAGTTGGATTAATAAGTGATAACATTCACACCTAATACTAACTGAATGAACCTAAAAAGATAAGTGTTTTGTTCTCGCCCATGCCTTGAGTGCTTGTAGAAGTTAGGATGGGAGTAGTGAGATGCATGGTTGCGACCTTGCATTCCGTAGTATGCCTCGTCAGTATGAGAGGATACTAGTGGCCATATGAAATTAGTATGGACCCGTGAAGTTTAGCTAATTGCCAGGGTAACTTGTATGTGATAATTGCGATGACACTTTCCTTCTTGCATAGTAGGTTCCTACATATCATTGTGTGCCTCTGGGATTAGATGTCAGATATTGTGTTTGGAACCTTTGAGTTAGTATACTTTTAGGATTCCTGAACTTATAGAGATATGTGATATGTGATTTTGATAGCCTGTTTGGGACTTGAGATTATCTCCTTAGCATGGTGGGAGTGGACCACTTAGGTACCACGTGGTCGGGTGGTAGTGTATTTTCCACTCTTATCATTTTTAGATTCATTGAGACATCGTGGCTGATGCGTCCTTCATGAAGGTGGATATTTATCCTTTTTCATTGATGATTAGCATATGTTAGATGTTGTTATCTTACTTTCTACATATGATGTTGTATATATTAGGAGTGACATTCCTACTATGTAATACAGATGATCTCTTCAGTGATTTGGAATGTTACGCACAGAGGGATGGGTAGGATCCACAATGGTCTAATGATGCTATTAACAGTTGGGAGGAACCGTGCACTTATTTTAGTATGTTTGATCTTTATGATGGATGTATATGTCTTCTATGATGTTGTATCATGTGTATCATGTGATTATCTCTACTTTGATGTATCATGGATTAGAATAGGATGATGTACCTTATTCTATGTATGTATATTCTTTTGAGCTTGTCATACCCTGTGACATGTACAGTGGATGATTGAGTATTTGAAATGTAATGTATAAACATTGGACTTATCATTATTATTTCATGTGGATGTTGTTCTAGATGGATTCATGTATGTAATTCAACGTTAAGGGATCTTAAAGAATGTAATCTGTTATGTATGTTATGTTTATTTTCAGATGGACATTACTATTGCTTTCGTTATTGTGCATTAGTTATATGTTGTATTTGCTTTCAAAAATAAAATAAAAATGCTACTAAACTTAGTGAAATTCTAGGTTAATTCTTTGGATACCTTGGCAGGGCATTACATTTGGTATCAAAGCTCGAATTTCTACATTGGGAGCTCTGGGTACTTTGGAATAACTAGAACTTTGAACTATTAAGTGTAACTTTCCAAACTTGATCAAGGTGAACTGAAGCAAAACTTGAACTGTTACTTGAATATTTTTCATACTTCAACACTTAGTTTCAAAACTAGAAATTTTACTTAAACCTAGACATAGAACTGAACTTAGTACCTTGTACTATTGTAGGATGGTATCTGGGACTAGTTCTTCTATTAGAGGTCATGGTAGAGGTCGTGGTCGTGGCAGAACTATCAGTGTCCATGAGTCTGCACATGAGGGATCGGCTCATGTAGAGAGTAGGGAAGAGCACTCTAGTAGGCAGCAAGAAGAGAGCCATAGAGAGGACCAAGCTGAGTCTGAAGAGGTCAGTTTGAGACAGATGATGCAAACTATTCTAGAACATCTACCTCCTATTCAAGAATAACCTAAAGTGCATCAGACAGAACAAGAGCATAGACCCACATCTAGAAGTCCTCAGAAGGAACGTCAGAGGTCAATTGTGTCCACTCAGATGAAGGATCTTTCAAGATCCAAGGTTAAGCCTTTCAATGGGCAAGGTTCTGGTTATGTGGCCGAGCAGTGGCTTATTTCCCTTGACAGGATTTTTTCCATGTAGGAGTTCAACATCAATGTTAAGGCATGATTTGCGATCACTAACTTAGAGAATTTTGGGGCCACTTGGTGGACGATAGAGGAGAAGAAGTTGGGAATCCATATGAGCAGTGTTACATGGGAGTTATTCCTAGAGAGTTTTCGAGAAAGATTCCTACCAGAGGAATGGAAATAGAAAAGGGATGATGAATTTCATAATCTCAGACAGTATACTTTGTCAGTAACTGAGTATGAGTGTAATTTTTATGAGCTTATGTCTTTTTCAGGGTTCAGTGAAAATTCAGCTCAATTGACACAACACTTTATTAGGGGGTTGAATAACTGTATTATTGGGGGAGTTAAGGTATTTGAGCCAAAAAATGTCAAGGATGCGGGGCATCGAGCTATCCTTGTTGAAAAAAGTGTCAACCTTGGTCAAGGTGGTTTTGTAGGAGCACCAACAACATCAGGATCTAAAAATAACTACAATTCAGGTGGTAACAAGATGTTTTCCTTCTCTAAGGGGAAATAGTATCAGCAGCAGTCTCAGAAGACACGGCAATAGAAAGGCTCAAATTCTCAAGCTCAAGGCAGTGGCAAAGGTTCTAACATCAAGAACAACTGCAATGCTCAACGCGATAAACATAATCAATCCAATCAGCCAGCTCAAAGTAGCCAGTCTTTTGTTAGCAGGAATAGTTGTCAGCAATCAAATGTACCACCTATGGGAAGAGGTTCTTGCAGAAATATGGAATGTTTTTCATGTGGTCAAATTGGACATTATGCAGCTCAGTATTCCTAGCGAGCACCTCAGTTTTCAGGACCTAGACCTACCATTTCAGAGCCTACAATGGGTGATGCAGGTAGAAGTCATAGTGTTTTTGCAGCAGTTGATCAACGTTAGGCAGATCATCAAGGAATAGTGGTTGAGACCATAGGTGCTATTAGAGGTATATCTCTTTCAATATTGTTTGATTCAAGAGCTACAGATTCATTTATTTCACCATCTATAGTTTCTAAGTGTAAGCTGGATGCGGTGAAGCAAGATCGTCGTTGGCAAGTGGAACTAGCCTTAGGCATTAAGGTCTCCACAGATTTTGTAATTAATAAGTGTGGGCTTAGCTTACGAAGCTTTGATATGGCAGTGGATCTTTGAGTCATACCCCTTGGTTCCTATGATGTAGTTCTAGGCATGGACTGGCTTGGATCTCATAGAGCTAGTATAGATTGCAGGAAGAAGATTATTATGTGCCAAGATGACCAAGGGAATGATGTGCAGATAGTTGGGATACCGAGGCCTATATCTCTACGGAAGGTTTTTGCTATGCAATTGAAGCGAAGTTTTCATAGGGGATGTCAGATATTTTTTTTTATGGTAAATGATCTTGATGAAGAAGATCCCATGAGGGAGACTTTAGATCACTCAATTTTGTAGGTGTACGCAGATGTCTTTCCAAGTGAGATTCCAGGCATGCCCCGAAGAGGGACATTGACTTTAGTATTGATCTGATTCCTGGAGTGGAGCCTATCTCTAAAGCTCCTTATCGCATGACTACTCAAGAATTGGGTGAGCTACGTCTTCAGCTAGAGGAACTTCTTGCCAAAGGGAGCATTCGACCTAGTGTATCACCATGGGGAGCTCCAGTGCTCTTTGTGAAGAAGAAAGATAGTTCTTTGCACCTTTGTATTGACTATAGACAATTGAATAAGGTGACTATTAAGAACATGTATCCTTTACCTAGGATTGATAACTTATTCAATCAAATCAAGGGAGCTACAGTATTCTCCAAGATTGATCTTAAGTCAGGATACCACCAGCTTCGAATTAAGGAAGCAGATATTCACAAGATTGCTTTTCGAACTTGCTATGGGCATTATGAGTTCACAGTGGTATGTTTTGGATTGACTAATGATCCATCGGTTTTCATGAGTTTGATGAATGTTGTGTTCCAATCTTATCTGGACAGGTTTGTACTCATGTTTCTTGATGACATATTGATATATTCTAAGACTCAGAAAGAGCATGAGGAACACCTGCAGTTGGTATTGCAGTGTTTGAGAGACAATTAGCTTTATGCTAATGCAGCTAAGTGTGAATTCTTCAAATTGGAGATTCAGTATTTAGGGCATATTATTTTAGGAGATGGTATTTCAGTGGATCCTGAAAAGATTCAGGTGATAATAGATTGGTTGACACTGACTAATGTGTTAGAGATTCATAGTTTCATGGGTTTAGCTTGTTATTATTGCAGATTTGTCTAGAACTTCTCTAGGATAGCACATCCTATCACTTCTCTTCAAAGGAAAGGAAAGAAGTTCATATGGATAGAGAAATGTGAAAAAGCTTTTCAGAAGCTCAAGGAGCTTTTGACCAGTGCACCGATTCTAGCTGTACCTGATCTAGAAGGTGATTTCATGGTATGTACAGATGCTTCTCTTGAAGGGACTGGGGCAGTGTTGATGCAGAATGGATAGGTGATTGCATATGAATCATGCAAGCTCAAGGATCATGAGTTAAATTATGCTATGCATGATCTTGAGTTAGCAGCAGTAGTTCATGCTTTGAAAAGGTGGAGACATTTCTTGTTGGGGCAAAGATTTGAGTTACATAGCAACCATCGTAGTCTTAAAGACATTTTTACTCAGCCTAATTTGAATGCTCGCTAGAGGCGATGGATGGAGTTTCTATGTGAGTATGATTTTGAGGTTAAGTACATTCAGGCTAAGGAGAATCTGGTGGCAGATGCTTTGAGTCATAGGAGACATGTGTTATCATCGATGACTCTTAGTGTGGATTTGAGGAGTAGAATTCTTTAGGCACTTCCTACGGATTCCTGCTATCAGGAAGTGTATAGAGAGATTGATTCAAGAAGATCTCTGGAAGGTAAGTTTGCAGGTTACGTTTGAGAGTCAGTTGGTCTTTTGAGACATCTGAGGAGGATTTATGTACCATTTTTAGATGAGCTTCACACCTTGATACTAGCGAAATCCCATCGTACACCTTACTCACCACATCCAGGTGTCAAGAAGATGCATGCTGATTTGAGACATTTGTTCTTTTGGTTTGGGATGAAGCGAGATATTGCTGATTTTGTGGCTAGGTGCCTTGAGTGTCAGAGAGTTAAGGTAGAACATCAGCACCCAGCTGGACTTTTGTAGCCAAATCTCATTCCTTCTTGGAAATGGGATATTATCTCCATGGACTTCATTGTGGGATTACCTATGATAGTTTGACGTCATGATGCTATCATGGTCACCGTTGATCAGTTGACTAAGGTGGTGCATTTTTCACCGATTAGGTCTTCTTACACAGCAGCTTCTGTAGCTAATGCCTTTATGTGTGATATTGTGAGATTACATGGTATTCCTAGAAAGATCATTTCTGACAGGGATCCTGTATTCACATCTGCATTCTAGACATCGCTACAGCATGAGCTTGGAGTGAAGTTAAACTTCAGTTTGGCATATCATCCAGAGATTGATGGTCAGACAGAGAGGGTGAATTAGGTTTTGGAGGATATGTTACGGATGTATGTGATGGATAGGCAGATACATTGGGAGGATTATCTCTACTTAGTGGAGTTTTCTTACAAAAATAGGTATCATAGTTCTATTGGCATGGCACCATTTTAGGCATTATATGGACGTCCTTTTTGTACACCATTGAGTTGGGACAGTCTAGAGGATCGCATTGTGTTGGGTCCTGAGATGCTTCATGATATGGAGCAATAGGTAGGGCATATCCATGAGCACTTGACTATAACAAAGGATAGGTAGAAGAGGTATGCCGATGCTCATAGGATTGATAAGCAGTTTGCTATGGGTGATAAGGTTTTCTTGAGAATGCGACCGTGAAAGAGGCCAATCTAGTATGGAAAGGGTTCTAAGCTAACACCTTGCTTTGTGGGACCGTTCAAGATTTTGGAGAGGATTGGCCCAGTTTCTTATCACCTTGCTCTACCGCCAAGCCTAGCTTGCATTCATGATGTTTACCATGTTTCAGTACTTCGGTAGTATATTATTGATATTGTACATGTTCTTGATTGGAATGCATTGCAGGTAGAGGACAGGCAGCTGGCTTTAGAGCCAGTTCATATTCTAGAGCAGCGGGAGTTGACCCTCAGGGTTCGAACCATCGAGCAGGTAAGGGTCCAATGGGACCCTAGTGATGATTCTTCAGCTACTTGGGAGGATGTAGCTAGATTGAGGGAGTTATATCCCTACTTGTTTGTAGGCTTCCAAGAGTAAGCCTAACCAAAGGGGGGGTGGATGTAGTGCCTACCCTCGTTCACATCTTTTCTGGACATTGTTGTTATTATCAAACTATGATAGACTAGTTTTATGTTGATGGATTAGTGGTATTGTTTTGACACTATCAGGCATTATGTTATGGATTCAGTGGTTATATGATGAGATCATTTAGACTTTACATTTCATGCATACATGATGATCATTATACTGTTTTTAGTTATTATTGATATTAGATGGATGGTTTATTATTTTATGTGTTTTATTATGGATACCTACCCCATACTTTCATGTGTATGGTGTGCGTGTTTTCTTATTGTATGGCATTTCTGATGTGGTTAAGGAAGGGAGTCGTAGTCACCTAATTAGTCAGGATCTACATGATGCACCACTTCCTACCATTGTCTGTTTAGCTTAGCATTATATATATTGTATGTACATGCATGGTTTTTCTGTAGGTTGCAGGTACCGGGTATCAACTTCCCTGAATTGCCAGGATGAGCGTACCCTATTATACTATCTCAATGATAAGAGAAGGGAGATAAATTCTCAAGTCCAAATCCCAAACCCTTAAACCAATTGTCCTAGTGAGGTAGGACAAGTATCTGGATATTTTACCCACCGAATGTGTCGAATGACAAAATTTGTGATTTTTAACCCTTTAGACTGATTTTGAGTGATTTCCTCTATGATGGGTTTTCATATTTTATCTTGGAAGTCTATGGTGAATTTTCTATTAATTAAGTCTTAATAAATAGATTTATTTAATAAATTAATTATTTGAGAAAATTAATATAAAATATCATGTTAGTTGATATTTTGATTATAATTAATTGAATGGGAATTAATCGAGGAAAAAGAATTAAATAAAAGAAAATTAGAAATTAAAATTAATATAATAATAAAATAATAATAAAGTAATAAATAAGTAATAATAATAAAAGTTATAAAAATTAAAATAAAAGTGTGGGGGACACAACCCAAGAACAAAATGGACACAACAGAAAGGGAAAATTATATTAACTGAGAAAATAAGCTATTACAAATAGTAAAGAGAAAATAAACTTCAGAACATGCCCTAAGGGCTTGCAATAGCATAAATCTGGAGATAATTTCTCCTTTCAGTACCTCCTCTCAAACTCCACTCCGAACTGCCTTTTACAATGCCAGAAATCTCCTTAAATAGATCCCAGAGGGTTAAGGACTAGGAGTACATTCTAGAAAGATCTAGTAGGCATCCACTGACCAAATAGAAGGATCCGGAAGCTATGTTAGAAGTCAGTGCAATTCTAGAAGAATCCAGAAATGGTAACCGAACTTCCGGGAGGCATAACTTTTGAACCGTAGCTCCAATTGACGAACTGTTTACATTTTCGAAAAGCTCTCGAAGCACTCTATAACCCTATGGACAAGCTTTGCTTATCCCCCATTTTTTGACCCTTTTCAAGGTCATTTAATGCCCCTAACCTGACTTCGAAGCATTCTTAGGGGGTCTCCAAAACCCAAAAAATTGCAATAACTTTCAAACCGTGGGGCCTTTTGACCTGATTCTTTTTTTGGAATGCTCTAAATCACAATTGCATTCATCTGGTCAATTCACACCTTCTAGGTAACCAAAATGGTGGCCAAATTGCATGCTCCTATTTTTTTAGGATTTTCAAACACACTGATAGTGGAACTGTGAGAGTTGGAACCTTTATTTGACCCAAATGGGTATTCAAAAATGTATACATACATACATACATACATATATATACTGATATATATATATATATACACATGTATATATATATAATGCACCGAATTGAACGATTGATAAATCGTAGTGGGGAAACATAATAAATTGCATCGTGATTCATATCGCGTGGAAGCAATGTAAAAAGAAGTATATATTAAAATGTCATGGGCATGATTCGTATCCCACGCCTGCGGAAGGAAGAGACCTGCCGTCGCAGGTTTGCGGCGACAAGGGTACTATGTACCCACTCTAGGTGCAGTGCTTGCAAGCGCAGGTAATGCATACTGTAGATAGAGTTTGGGGGGGTTAATTAATGTTAATGTTATGCAAAAAATATTATGTTAAAACATTTATAAACAAAGGTTATACGAATCGATTCTCATTGCTATATAATATGGTGTCAATCAAAATTGTTAAATCGATTTTATGAAAACGTAATAACTATTTATATATTTACATATGTATGTATGTATGTATATATATATATATATATATATATATATATATATATGTAATATGTAAATATGTTATTTATAAATTTAAGTTATTATTATTTGATAAATGATTTATATTGAAGGTTTATTTTCATAAAGGTGACTCTTTAATAACTTTCAACTATTTAATAAGTTAACTGTTTTAAATTATTAAATAAAGAATTGATAGTTTGGTGGGGAATGTATCAAACAAATATTATAAATTGGAAAATGGATTTCTTTTAGTTCTAGTAAGGAAAAATTTTATCCAAAAACAATATATGTGTTCTTCCATTCAAACTTGGAAACTTAAACTGAGATCTCTACATTTAAATTCAAGTTGTAAACTTGGTAAAACCAAAACATGTGTTTGCATTGTGTATTCTTTAAGCTATTGTTTTGGGTTTTGGGTTGACTAGTGTTGACCAGTGTAGGACGTCTACCAGAGGCTTGGGGGTTCTGTGATTGTGGTGACATGATGATGTTTTAATCTCGATCTTTATAAACCCAACCATGGTTATGTGATGAAATGCTTTATGTATTGGTTGTGATTACTGATTGTTATAGTTGAGATTCTTATGTATGAGACACTTGACTTAACCATTATTTTGGTCATCGATCAGTTATCCTTGGTCATTTTCTAGTCGCCATGATCGGACTGTAATGGGGATTTATTTTTGATGATGTCATGTTGTCTCATGTTTGACTCAACCATTTTCGGAGTCTTCGATCAATATGATTGAGATATATATTTTGGTTATTGAGAACCATTGGATATTTAATTATCAGTGATACTGCAATTGCCAATAGAGAGCTGTTGTGTTCATGATTTTCTATGGATGTTAGCTCATGGAGATTTGATGCTTTTATGCATATTTGATGATTTCATGGATTATCTTTTGTGATTTTGAAATTTATGATTCCATGAGCATTAGGGTAGGATATCTGCATGTAGTGATGGGAAGTGGCTTGCAATGGGGGCCAGGGCCCTAAGAGGCTGTCAGGGTAACTCATTGTAAGTTGGATTAATAAGTGATAACATTCACACCTAATACTAACTGAATGAACCTAAAAAGATAAGTGTTTTGTTCTTGCCCATGCCTTGAGTGCTTTTACAGGTTAGGATGGGAGTAGTGAGACGCATGGTTGCGACCTTGCATTCCGTAGTATGCCTCATCAGTATGAGAGGATACTAGTGGCCGCATGAAATCAGTATGGATCTATGGAGTTTAACTAACTGCCAAGGTAACTTATACGTGATAATTGCGATGACACTTTCCCACTTGCATAGTAGGTTCCTGCATGTCATTGTGTGCCTCTGGGATTAGATGTCAGATTTTGTGTTTGTAACCTTTGAGTTAGTATACTTTTAGGATTCCTGGACTTATAGAGATATGTGCTATGTGATTTTGATAGCCTGTTTGGGACTTGAGATTATCTCCTTAGCATGGTGGGAGTGGACCACTTAGGTACCACACGGTGGGGTGGTAGTGTATTTTCCACTCTTATCATTTTGAGATTCGTTGAGACATCGTGGCTGATGCATCCTTCATGATGGTGGATATGTATCATTTTTCATTGATGATTAGCATATGTTAGATGTTGTTATCTTACTTTCTTCATATGATGTTGTATATATTAGGAGTGACATTCCTACTATGTAATACCGATGATCTCTTCGGTGATTTGGAATGTTATGCACAGAGGGATGGCTAGGATCCATGATGGTCTAATGATGCTATTAACAGTTGGGAGGAACCATGCACTTAGTTTATTATGTTTGATCTTTATGATGGATGTATATGTCCTCTATGGTGTTTTATCATGTGTATCATGTGATTATCTCTACTTTGATGTATCATGGATTAGAATAGGATGATGTACCTTAGTCTATGTATGTATATTCTTTTGAGCTTGTCATACCCTGTGACATGTACAATGGATGATTGAGTATTTGAAATGTAATGTATAAACATTGGACTTATCATTATTATTTCATGTGGATGTTGTTCTAGATGGATTCATGTATGTAATTCAACGTTAAGGGATCTTAAAGAATGTCATCTGTTATGTATGTTATTTTTATTTTCAAATGGACATTACTATTGCTTCCGTTATCGTGCATTGGTTATATGTGGTATTTACTTTCAAAAAAAAAAAAATGCTACTAAACTTAGTGAAATTCTAGGTTAATTCTTTGGATCCCTTGGCGGGGCATTACTGATGATCATGTTAGTGACTGTGTATGTTCTAGATTTACACGTGTAAGAATAGACTATAAGTTGACAATGTTATTTAATTTAGAAAAATAATTAATTATCTTAATGAGGTCCTATTATAATTAACTGTGAAAGCCTCAAGGACAACTCAAGGAGTTTTTTTGAGGACATGGTATAAAGGAAGGTTATCTTCCTTTTGGTAAATTGTGATTGCTGTGCATTGTGATTGAGATAGTGCAAGAAATATTAGAGTGTTTGGCATGAATTATAAGCAGTCCAAGGTATTATTGGATGCAAAGTTGGGGTTATGGTATCAAGATTAGAGGAAAAATACAAGCACATGGTTAACATGAAAAAGGAAGAGGAAGTACAATTATAGTTCATTTCTATTGTTCTATAATGAATAATATAGAGATCATTTGCATAGTGGGTTCACTAGTCTTTCTCAAGAAGGTATTTGGATAGTGGCTCCATTTTTCTTCTAAAACTCCTAACAGGGTTGGCACAACTCCTAATAAGGTTGGAATCTCCTAAAAAAGGTTCAAGTATCCTTACAGGGAGTAATATGTATTAAATTTATTTCATTGATTCATAATAGGGTCCATCCTCTAACAAGGAATATTTATATTAGTACATCAATAGTGGGTACCATCCCCACTAGGGTTTTCCTAGTTACATATCTTGAGTTATCGTGTACGAGTATCTTATTTTGGTTTTTGATTATATTGCTCATATTGTTAAGGATTAATAAGGTTGATAATCAATATAATAGTTGAATAACTGATTCACCCCTTGCCCCCTTTTTAGTTATATTGGTAGACTTCACATTCTAATAAAAACTATGTGATTTGTTAGAGGATATTAGGCCCTAGAAAGATAGAGCAAGAAATCAAAAAAAAATTAAGGACTAAGGGGGAAAATGGTGAATTGTAGATTGTTCATCTAATTGTTAGGAATAGATAATATTGGGGGAGGCAGGATGAATCAGTACTATGCAAAGTTTCTCCTAGAACTGAATATTATTAATTTCTTTATAATTTGCATATGAAAGTAAACCAATAATTTTGAACATTAAATATAGCCATACACAAAGAGAACTCATAATGCCATTATTTTTAACTAGGTAAAACATGGCCAGTGAAAAACCTTGATGGGAATGATACCCACTAGATGATTCACTAAACAAAAGAATCATGTTAAGGATATTGAACCTGTTAAGAGTCTATGAAGTACATATAGTGTCTCAAGTCCTTGTTAGATGACTAGGCCCTGTTAAAAGCATCAAACTTGTTAGGAATTGCCTTAACCCTATTAGGATTTTGTAGATCAAATACAATGTATCCAAGAAGATCCCACCGCCCTAACATGCAATAAGAAATAATGTTCTTCACAAGTATAGGTATACATACAATACTTTCTCACTGCTAAAACTTGGACTCTCTCTAATACATATACAATAGTTTACATTTCATACATTTTACACATATTATTCACACTATTTGAGCAAGATAAGATTTTTACTTATACCTCACACATTAATAATTCTCTTCATAGTCAGTGTTAATGTCTTCACATGCTTGACATAATACAAAAAAATTATGGATTAATATCCATAATGTCAACCCATCATGATTAATTAATTATTTTTTCACCAAAATAATTTCCTAAGGCATAAAATTAAATTTTTTAATATGGTCTATTATGCTCTATTAAATACCTAAACTGGTATTTTGACTATAACTTGCATTGTATTGTTCGTACACATCTACGCACTGACCTAAAAAGTCATGATATTTTCATAAGGCTATCCTCAATTGCACATGAGCTAACTTTAAATATGTTGTCCATACACATCACATTTATCTTTGTACTACTAAAAATTGTCTAACACTTATACAATTTTCTAACTAGAAAAAGCATAAATGAAATGGTGAATACATGTTGCCATAAGTGACAACTCTCTAGACATCTAATTGACCACATTTCCAACAATCTCCACCTTTGTCTTTGATGGCAATATTTTGGAAAATTGGTTAATTCCAAAAATGATGTCATATAAATAAAAGTAACTACACAAAATTGTCTTCAAAACATAACAATTTTATTAATGTTTTGATGGATCATTGCATTCCTTATCACTCCTTATATTGATACATAAGTGTAATCCCCTTTCATATACATATATAATTTCATCCACATATAATATTTTTCCCCTTTTTCATTTACATATAATCCTCCTTAGTACATACACTTTTCTTTACATATATTATTTCCCCTTTGACATCAATGACAAAGAAGTCAAAAATTGTTAAAGAGAAACTTTACTTACTGCTGATCAGATTGATATCCTAGAAAAAAAATCTTCATACACAAGTGTCAATCTTTCAACTTCATTTTTCTAGTTCTCCTTAGATGTATCAAAGATACTGACTAGTGTGCAAAGGGCATAGGATTCCACTTTTACCAAGCTTAAGTCAATATAGGAAAACTTATCATAGGAGGCTTTAGCTACAAGACACTCATCCAATTTCCTTTTCAAAATGCTAATTTTAAGTGAAAAAATCACCCTAAGAGTAGAGAAACTTTTTATCACCTTTTCTTTATTAACCTCTGTGCTTTTGATTTCATTATTGATCTTCTCAACTTCAAATGCAAAATCTTCAATATTAGCCTCATGTAACTGTAACCTTGAGTGAGCATATTAAATTCACTCATCTAACCATTTCACTAATTCTCAAAATTTGTAATGTATTTGTATGACAATGTGCACTATCCATACAACATCTTAACTTTGTCAATATGCTTTCTGAACTCCTTGATGCATACATAAAGTACCTTCAAGTCATTCCTTACATTCATGCACACTGTACTTATCAAAAAGTGATGCATCATGCTTTGCATGTGCTTCTGATGAAGCAACTTGAAACAAGGTTGTGAATTCTTCATCAAAAGACTTCTCCAATTCTTTATCCTTTTATTACAAGTCTAGATTAGTTATAGTTGTAATATCTATCTTTTGTATTCTTTCTAGGACTTTAG
The DNA here is from genome assembly GCA_028749045.1 of Cupressus sempervirens. Classification (NCBI taxonomy): domain Eukaryota; kingdom Viridiplantae; phylum Streptophyta; class Pinopsida; order Cupressales; family Cupressaceae; genus Cupressus; species Cupressus sempervirens. The sequence continues at coordinate 67,413,620 of CM053784.1, forward strand.
TTAATGTCTTCTCCAATTACTTCATTGATTTATTCTTTAGAAATAACTTTCTCAATGAGCTTATTAACCCTTTTTGGTCATCATCATCAAATAGGGCTATTGTTCCTACTATTACTAGACTTGTTGTAGGAACGAGTGCAACTTCTTTCAATCATGTAATCTTCTTGTCTTCCTTAGCCTTCCTTCTCTATTCTTATAATATTTATTTCTCAGCTACTTTTTGTTTCTCCTCTTCTTCTTTCTTTTCATTTTCTTAGATTCTTTTCTCTTTTTCTCTTCTTTCCTCTTTTCTTCTTCTACTTATTTCTTCTTTTCCTGTTCTTTCTTCTTCTCTTCTTTTCTCTTTTCCTCTTCTTCTTCTTTCTTATTTTCTTCTTTTTTCTTCTTCTCTTCTTTTCTCTTTTCATCTTCTTTCCTCTTTCTTTCTTTTTCTTTATCTTCTTCATCAAAGCTTGTATAGGTAGTAATATTGCCAACAATTGATGTTCCATAGCCTAAAAAAGGATTTTATTTGACATCTACTGTTATGTGTGTATTGTCCACTTACGTGGATATATTACCCATAACTATCTGAGGAGGTGATGGTCATTATTGTGTCTCTTCAACTTCCTCTTTTCCATTAGTGGGATTATTGGGCTCAACATAAAATAGACTCGCTAGTTTTGACTACATACTTACTTCTGGCATAGAAGTCATATGTTTTACTATGGCTTTATCTATCTCCTTCTTAACTTCTTCATAATTTCATCCCATTAGAAGAATTTATCTTCTTTTCTTCCTTAATAAGGGCTCAATACTCTTTAAAAATATTTCCATATCCTCATTAGAGTTAACTTCACATAGTTTGTTTATCATGTAGTCTCCTAACTTTGTGTCTTCTTCTATCACTCTTTTCTTCTTATTTAATAATCTATTAATATGGTCTTCTGGGATCTTGTTCTAAATGCTATTAAACCTTTTGTTACTCAAGATCATGTTCCATACTATGGCATTATGTAGTTTCCTTATTTCCATTTTATTATACAATATATAGTATTTATTTAACTGTACAAAATTATTGTCATTAATAATTTTCATATTTATGTTTTCTACCTTTAGTTTCCATGCCTTCTTTCCTACTAGTGTTCTTCTCTCTTGTGTTTCTTTCTCAACTGGTTTTCCAAGTCCACTAGAATTTTTCTTGACCGTTTTCATTCTAGATAGAGTAGGTTCTTGCTTTAATTTTACCAATCTTTTAGACTTCCTCTGTTCGACTAATGATTCATTTTCTAATTGACTCCTAGGTTGATCACATTGACTTCTGATTGGTTTCACTTTTGCAACTACAACATAGGATGTAGGTGTGTCTATGTACTAGGTTTTACAATTGTTCTCCCCTCATAAATTGTTACAACAACAATTGGCATTGCTGCTATTACCTCAGCCTATCCACTATTCTTCATTTCTAATGCAATACCTTTGATTTTGTTAAACTCCTTTCAAGTCATACTAGATTCCTTAAGAATGGAATCTATCTCTTTTTTCAATTTCTTCTTTCTTTCCTTACTATTAAGTTGAGAATAAGCTTCTCCACCTTTTCTTCATATGTACCCCATCTAGAAAATTCAACGTCCTTTTCTAACTTGAGTATGATTTGTGCATACCCTTCAATGAGTTATGCACTCCTCTCATATCCCATGGGGCCAATGAATTTCACCCTAGGTTCTATTGCTTCCATTTATGTATTCTTAGTTTCCACTATGAAGCATAGTTCATCTTTGTAGTTCTCCACCATGGAGGGTGGAAATTTGTACCTTCATTTCATCTGAGTTTGAAAACTCTTCATCATCATGTCTATGTCACTATTTTTGACATTTTCCAACTTTTCCATGTAGCACCGTGTCACCAACTTCATTGCACACTCATTACTTTCCCAATTTTTCATTCCTGGGAACTTCTTGGTTGCATATAATAATAAATGTGTCAATAGAGACTCAAATATAAACACCACATTCTAAGTCTTCTTCAGTTTTCTAATGTTGTCCAATAGTTGAGTTTTGACTATTTCACATAGGTTCACTTTTCTTCTCTCAACTCCCATTATATACATTGTATATAAAAAACCAACTAGTATCGAGTTAACCCTTGAACCATGGTTAAACTTGTACCCTAAAATTTTACTTAACGCTTTGACTCCTTTGTCTTGAATCATGTCCACCTTCATATTTCTTCTATCAAATCTAGTATACAGATTTGTTTATACTAACTTCCTTACATTTATGTCATTCATTATGTTTCATCCCTCAATTCTTAGACCTGTGACCTTCTGAATTAGTTCATTATCAATTGATACATGTGTATCACCTATCCAAAACATCTCATCATGAACTTTACTTAGAATGATCTTGGTCCACTCATGATTTTCAAACTTTTTGTAAAATAAATACTTTACTAGGTTTATATCATTTAGATTTGCGTACTCAAATTTCATGGTTAGATCGTTATTACACATGACTCCTAATTGCTTGTGTATATCCTCATCTTCAATACTTTCAATTTTTACAATGGATATAACTCCTAACATCCTTTACATGAAGCACATTCAACTAAATTTGTGAAAATGCTCCTAACAGATCATGCACTAAAGAGTATGTGCATGATCATGGTCAACTAAACTATTATGTTAAGTGGTGATAAAAAATTTGCAAATTAGGGTTATGTCAACTTAACATACAATTTTCTACTAGTTATAAACTTTATATCAAAAGCTAGAGAGAAAAGAATATCTAGGAAATAGAATCTAGTTTCTAAACTATAAGGCCTTATCTTAGAGAACAAATAAAAATTGTGTGGTCAACATATACAATTTTAATGCAATAGTACAAAAATTTCAGGATGGAAATAAGAAGTAGACATATGTTTGACCACCTTAATCAAAATTAAATTATAATATTTTTTTATAATATTCTAGACATAAGAAGTAGACTAATGCTTGGATTTGATAGATATTTTTTGGTATTTTTATTTTAAATAAATAATTTCTTTATTAATTTTCTACATAAGTATTTTTGGAATAAAAAACTCTCATGTCTAACCACCTTAACTATTTTAAATATTTGCAATTTTTTTTCTTATAGTAGAAGAAACATAGAATGTGATGCATCTTTTGGATTTAAAAAATGTTGTACAATTTGAAAGTTATAGTTGTTTTTTAAGTATTGTGTATGTCAGTAGTTTATACATAATTCCATTAGAAAATATGTTATAGTTACTTACTAAGCTCATAATTTGAAAAACCTTCCATTTATGGAAAGCTAAGAATATTCTTAAGAAAGCCTTTTCATTTCATAAAATTTTGGTGGAAAAAAGTTGTCAGGTACATATTTGAAGTAAGCAACACACAAGTATAGGCCAAAAACAAATTTTTGGCATAGTTTTAAAGTTGACCATATATGGTTGGGATCAAAAGATATAGTAGGCCTTATAAAGCTATTAATTATTTTCATTCAGTAATAGGATTTGTGGAAAAAATTTGGAATAGATTTTGAAATGCTTTGAGGCATTTTCAAACTACATATTTTTCATATTGCCACTTTTTGGCACACCATGATCCTACACATACCCTAAAGAAAAAAATGGGTGTTTCCTAAACTTATACCTCGACCTATCACTTATATCATATACTGTCTGACTAGCCATTGATTCTTTAATTGTATGCACTAAAAAATTAATTCAAGCTGCATAAAATACCTTTAAATGTCATGTTTAGGGTTGTTGCAATATTGCACTTTAGAAACCTTTCTTCACACTTGAAATTGCTATCAAATCACTCTTCAATAACTCTAAACTCTTTGCATGAAAAAATGGTACTCTCAACCTTGTTCAAAATCTTTAAATCGCTTCAAAACTTACTTTGCATTAAATGTGCATCTTCAAAAAATTAAAAAAATTGTCACTAATTACTAGCAAGCTTGTTTTCAATCTTTTTGCTTACTGGGATCATATCTAATACTGCAAACTTGACCATAGATTTATCCCTCTTTCCTCTACCTTTTATTAACTAAACAACTTTTGATTCTCTCTCTAGCATCAGTTCTGACCAACTAACATTCTACCACTAATACTAATTCTTAGTTTAGATAGGATGAGTCGCCAACAACTTCTAACTTCAATCTCTCATCAGGTGCATCAAAATACCATTCGTCCAAAATTGTATAAAAAATTTATGGATCCTTAGCTTTTACATATTCTTCTTTGAATTCATCAACATGCTCCTTGATTGTTTGCTTCTGAAAATTATCATTGTTTTTATCATTCCTTTTTCATTTCTATTATTGTTTCTTCTATGATTAGGATTCATTTTAAAGTTTCTTCTATCCATTCTAAAATATCTCATTGTGTGTCCAAAGTTCTTGTATTTAACTGACATACATGTCCATTCCTCCTCTGATTGTTTCCATTCTCATTATCATGTGGTCTATAATTCCTTGCAATATGTCCAATATTGTTACACTTGTAACATACAAATTATATCCTTTATCGATTGGGTTTTTCTCCACCATAATATTTTGTTAGTGATCTTCCTCTTTCATTACCTACAGGGTTAGTGTTCCTAAATATTCCACTATTTTCATTATTACTATCAAACTTAAGTCTCTTACAATCTACTATTTTATATCCATAACCATGACAATTATAACAATAAAAATTAGTAATAGGTTTGAAAGACTTACCTATGTAATCTCTTTTCATATGAAAAATTTCATTGCATATGAAACATCTACCTCTCTCTCGCACTCTTATTTCTTAGAAAACATCATCTTAATATAAAATTTAAAGATTAAGCACAATTAAAAATATTATCTAATATGAGTTATGGTTGGTTAAAAAATGACTAATCCTATCCATTTCTATATCAATATGTTCCTCTCTAATTCACACACTCTTTATATACCTCTATATGCCTATTTTTATATCCTTCTTACTCACACATGCAAAAAAAAAAAAAAAAATAGGAAGACAAGATTTTTGCCACCTTTTACTTTTATGATATTAGACAACACCGAAGAATCATAATATATGATTACAAAAGTTCCAAAGTTATAATGAGAATTTAAAAAGTTCAAAAGTTATATCTGTTAGGGTAAAACCATAGACAAAAATAGAAAACTACATGCAAATATAACCAATAACAAAAAATAATAGATCACATAGAAATGAACACAAGGCACCAAGATTTAATATGGTTCACCCAATCCTTAGGCTACATTCACCAAACCACAAGTTCAATTTTATTACAATCCAGTGATTACAACCTGATTACAATCTGTAATCCCTTACATCTTAATACCGTTGCAAGAAGCAATTTTACATCAAAACATAATGAAAATACCTAATTCTAAACTTTTTTATTCAAGTATTTTATGCCATTTTAGGGTTACAACATGTCAGCCATATGTCAGTCATATGTCAGCTACAATGTCGGCCATGGCCCAAAGAATTTATGAAGTATGTACAGTACTTTCTTGATTAGTCACCACAATCTAACAATCTCCCACTTGGGAACTAATCAAGCTCCACACTAAACAACAATCTCCCACTTGGAGACTGAGCCTATAACAATACCACTACCACATGGGGCTCCCACTGGATCAAACCACCCTGGACTCTACTGTTCTTTTATTCATGTTCAATCGAGAAGACCAACCGAAGCTGAAGAGGAGTTTAGCATCTCCCTTGTTACAACATTTGTCAACATATTTATTGGATTGTCATTTGTATGTATCTTCTCTAGCTTTAACTGTCCAGCCTACAAAACTAACCGAATGAAATGGTACTGCAACTGTATGTGTTTGGTCTTAAAATGTGGAGCTGAATTCTTTGCAAGATGAATGGCACTCTGACTATCTATAAACAAATAATTAGCCTTCTGAGGATGTCCCAATTCTTCCAAGAAGAACTGAAGCCATATCATCTCCTTGGCTGCCTCTATAGTAGCAACATACTCTACCTCTATAGTGGATGAGCATTAATCTTCTGTAACCTAGAAACCCAGCTCACAAATGTCCCACCAACAATAAAGACATAACTTGTAGTACTTCACCTGGTATCAATATCTCCTACCAAATTCGAGTCAACATAGCCCTATAAATATATACTAGAGTACCCAAAGTGTAAACACTTATTGGATGTTCCTCTCAAATATCAGAGAATCCATTTGACTACATTCCAATGCTCAGTTCCTAGATGACTCATATACCTACTAACAACTCCCACCGCATGTGCAATATCTGGCTTAGTGCATACCATAGCATACATCAAGCTTCCTATAGTTGAAGAATAGGTTACCTTGGACATCTTATCCTCCTCTTCTTGTGTCTTGGGACACATCTCCTTAGTCAACTTCAAATTACTAGGTAAAGGTGTGTTCACAACTTTAGCATTTTTCATAGAGAAACGTTGCAACACCTTCTCAACATAATCAGCCTAAGATAACGTCAATGTTTTATTCTTCCTATCTCTACAAATCTTCATACCAAGGATTTTTTTTTCTGCCCCCAAATCCTTCATAGCAAATGCATGTGCTAACTGGCATTTTGGCCCCTTAGTATGATCCATGTTAGACCTAGCTACAAGCATATCATCAACATATAAGCATAAAATAATATAGCTATCATCATCCAACCTCCTAAAATAAATACAGTAATATGAATGACACCTATTATATCCATGCTCATGCATAAAACTATCAAATTTTAGATACCATTGTCAAGGTGCTTTCTTCAAGCCATATAAACTTTTCTTCAATTTGCACACTAAGTTCTCCTTACCTTTGACCTCAAAATCCTGTGGCTGAGCCATATATATTTCTTCATCCAAATCACCATGAAGGAAGGTTGTTTTAACATCAACCTTCTCTAAATGCAAATCTTCATTAGCCACAAGACTTAAAATAGTATGGAGAGAAGTCATTTTAACAACAGGAGAAAATATCTCATCAAAATACATTCTCTTTTTTTGTGCAAATCCTTTTACAACTAACCTATCTTTAAATCTTTTCTTACCTCATTCCTCTTCTTTCAACCTGTAAACCCACTTATTCTGTAAAACTCTTTTACCTGCAAGAAACTTGCACAAATCCCATGTCTTTTTCTTTAGCAAAAAGTCCATTTCATCTTTCATTGTAGACTCCCACTAAATCTTAGTATCCACATTGATAGCTTCATCATAACTTTTAGGTTCACCAACATTAGTAAGTAAAAAAGAATACAAAGAAAGAGAAAATCTTTGTGGAGGTCTAATTTGCCTCATTGACCCTCTAACATTCATCGGTGTGTGTTGTATTTGTTGTTGCAGTTGTTACATGTCATGAGGAATGGTTGGAAAATCAGCTTTTGCAGTATCATCTAGCACTACATAATCATCTTCTTTCTTCTCATGTTGCTACAACAGATCTTTGTACAACACTTTCTCATTGAATATGACATCCCAACTTCTTACAATTTTATGATTTTCAAAATCCCAAAGCCTATAACCAAATTCATTAATGCCATATCCAACAAAAAAACATTTCTTTGATTTAGCTTCTAGCTTGGTTATATTTTTAGAGTATATATGAGCAAAAGCGTCACAACCGAAGGTCTTGAGAAAAGAATAACTCACCTTCTTACCAGTCCATGCCTCCTCTAGAATACAATAGCCCAAAGGAGTAGAGAGACCTCTGTTAGTCAAATATACAACACTACTATCAGCCTTTGCCCACATGTGTAAGGGCAACCCAACATTCAACCTCATGCTCCTTGCGCACTACATTATACTCTTGTTCATGCGTTCGGCCACTCCATTTTCTTGTGGAGTCCTTGGAATAGTTTTTTGTCTATGAATAACATTAGTAGAGCAATAATCTTCAAATTCATGACTGCAATACTAACCATCATTATCAAATCTGAGACATTTTAATTTCTTACCAGACTCATTTTCAACCAATCATTTCTATTTCTTAAAAATTTGAAATACATCATATTTCTATCTAAGAAAATAAACCCATACTTTTCTAGTTGCATTATCAATAAATGTAACATAATAATGAGAGTCAACAAGGGAAGATACTTGAGCCAGTCCCCATACATCTGTATGCACAAGCTCTAATTTCTCCTTTTTGTTTTCCTTCCTAGTCTTTACAAAACTCACTCTCTTTTGTTTTCCATACACACAATTTTCACAAAAATCCATATTAACACATTTCAGACCTGGTAAAACTTTTTTTGAATGAAGTACTTTGATACCTTTCTCACTCATGTGCCCAAGTCTGGTTTGTCACACTACTGTATTAGAATCTATAGCAGCTATTTGTTCTCCCTGCTCAACTACAACAATTGTTCCTAAACATTCATTTTTCTTTGAAACAATTAAAGTTGAAGGAACAATGACCTGTACAAAGATATAAGGTGCCCTTATTCACACCTTTTTCTACTACAAGGGAACCTTTTGAAACCTTCCAATTTTTATCATTAAAAGTAACTACACAACCCTCATCACCGAGTTGCCCTGCTGAAATTAAATTCTTACTTAGCCTTGGAACATGTCTTACCTCATGTAGTAGCCAATGATTCCCATTTTGCAACTTAATCTTAATTTTTCTCTTTCTAACAATTTGACAGGGTTCTTTATCCCCCAAATAAACAAGCCCAAAATCCTCTTGGACATAATCAATGAAATAACCTCTATGAGGTGTAGCATGAAAGGAAGCAAGTTAGAATCTAAAACCCATGAATCATCAACACTTTCTAAAGATAAAAGCAAAGCATCCTTTTCAAATTTGTTACTTACCACATTTTCCTCTTTGTCTCCATCTGATTTATCTCCCTCATGTTTCTCTCGATTCCAACAATCTTTCTTTTTATGACCTAGTTTCTCAAAGTACCAACAGTCATTCGGTCCTCTCAATTGAGACCTCTTCCCCTTTGACTTTCCTCTTGATTTTCCATGATTTTTAGAGTTACTTCCTCTCTTAGTCGTTTTGCCCTTTCTTTGTGCATTCAAAGCACTTCCTGATGTAGATCCACTTGAGAATTTCCTACGAGTTTTCCTCAATCAAAACAACACCAATCACATCATCATATTTTAGGGTACTAGATAGAGGAACAAAATTATTCATCACCATTACCAAGACATTTCAGCTTATAGGGAAAGAACACAAAATCAAGAGAGCCCTAATTTCTTCATCAAAATTGATACCCATAGAAGATAACTAACTAGTAATAGTATTAAACTCATTTAAATGATCTGTAACAGATCCACCTTCTGCCATTTTTATATTAAATAAAAGCTTCATGAGAAATACCTTGTTTGAAATGGAGGGCTTTTCATATAGCATCACTAGGGTTTTCATCAACTCTTTTGTAGTCTTCGTTTTTGTAATATTAAATGCCACTAATGGTGTCAGGCATAACTGAATGCTTCCAAGTGCCTTTCTGTTCAAAAGATCTTATTCATCATTTGACATAGATCCCTAATTCTTGGCTTTGCCTTCCAATGGCTTCCATAAATCCTTCTGATAAAGATAGTCTTCCATTTGCATCTTCCATAACTAGAAGTTCTGCCCATTAAATCTATCAAGCCTCAGCTTACCCTCATCTGCCATTGCTCCCACTCAACCATGAGACTCCCACTTAATCGTGAGACTTTCCTGTAGAAGATAACTGAAAGACAACTAAGCTCTGATACCACTTATTAGGAGAAAACCACTGACAAAAATACATGCAAATATAACCAATAACAGAAAATAATAGATCACACAGAAATGAACACAAGGCACCAAGATTTAATATGGTTCACCCAATCCCTAGGCTACGTCCACCAAACTGCAAGTCCAATATTATTACAATCTAGTGATTACAACCCGATTACAATGCGTAATCCGTTACAGCTCAATACCGCAGCAAGAAGCAATTTCGCATCACAACATAATGAAAATAGCTAATCCTAAACCCTTTTATACAAGTATTTTATGCCATTTTAGGGTTACAACATGTCGGCCATATGTTAGCCATATGTCGACTACAACGTCGGCCATAGCCCAAACCCCAAAGAATTTATGAAGTATGTACAGTACTTTTCTGATAAGTCACCACAATCTAACAATATCCACTCTTCATTGCACACATAAAAGCATGCAACTACTCATTACATTAATTCGTATAAAAGCATACAAATAGTAGTCATGTTAATAACAACCATCAGTACATATTTCCACAAGATTTTTAACATAACACAATTTTTTTTATTATTAAAAAGTGTATATTTCCATAAAAACAAATATGGGGTCACTTTTCCTTACAATCAATGACACACGTCCATCTAGGAAGTGAGAAAAACTATTCAAATTGCCCAAGTGAAGGAAAAGAAATGGAAACTTGTAAAATGGTGGGAAATGGCTCCGGGATTCAGCCTTGATGGGATTCTCCTCAGCTTCCTATAAATTAGTTATCTGCTCAATTTGACTAGTCAAATTAATCCTTTGTGGCACTTTAACTGCAGACAAATTATCAACCCAATCAATCAAATATAATTAAACTTTTTTCCTAGAAAACCTTTCTACATTCATGACATTCGACAACGAAATACAAATCAATTACTGGGGTAACATGGCATAATATACGTAAGGTGTCTCCGTCTTGTAAATCTGGATCATGCGTTATGATAACTTTCCTCCGTTGAATATTAACATCAATATTCTCAACTCCATGCAAAGCAGTGAATGATCTCGTTATCTGTTGTTCATGTGCAGCAGAATACATTCCCTGGACTTTCAGAGTTGTTCTCTGCTTCGTGGCATGCAAATAGAATGGCAAATGAAGATGATGTTTTCCTTGAATAGAAGGCAGTTAATGTTATATGCATAAATTCCTTGTCTCGCGTTATTAATTAACGTCGACTTCGTGCTTGGCAATCATATTTTCCATTATTGACGTTGTAGTTGCTTGTCATGACAAAAGTCTTTTCAACAAAATGGCATCACATTCTTATTTTGTTTTTTCAACTAAAATGTCGAAATTGACCAATGGTTTGTTCGTCGCATCACACTTATTTTGGCTTTTGACAACTCGGTTTTAGAGTAGCATAAAAAACCAAGGCACGAGGTATAAAGTTATAAAGTTACTATCCTGCTTCAAAAATAGGAAACGAGGTATAAAGTTACTATCCTTCTTCACATCACAATCTTTTTCTATTTTACTTGTCAATTCTTCCTTTCAATGCCAACGGTGAAGATCCACTGCACCCGCATTGGACAACCATTCGTATAAAAATAACCGCATTACTTCATTCTGAGAAAATGAGTAAATGTGTCTCCGTCATGTTGAGATGTGAGATCGACAACCATGTTTTAGCTCGACTCTAAAAAGTATAGCCATCCCTTTTAGTTCAACCAATTATAAATATTTAACTCTTTGTTATCCATTTGAGAATTTAGACTCTGTGCACATTGACCATATCATAAAAACCAAAGCAGCAATACCATAGAGGACCTATTTTTTAAATGGAAACGTAGTTAAGAAGGTGGATACTGGCTAAATAATTTAATATATACATGCTTAGTGTTAATGGGGGAGATCAGATTTTCACAATCTATTAAAATTATTGATAATTGTTTTTGAATTTGATTGTGTTTGATTCTTTACAATCAACATTTCAAATCACACTACCTAATTAATCATCTAGCTTTGTGTTATTAATACATCAATATTATCTGGTAGTTAGTGTTTTTTTATTAAGAAAGGTAGCAATTAATGGGTACTAACCAAATTACTATGGTCAATGCTTTCAGTGAATGACTTGGAACAAGCTCCCACAATAGTTGCGGACTTAAACCAAAAATAACAACAAAGAACTAGAGTGCGCCCATTAAAACTACTAGCAAACACTTGATCACAAGGGGAAGAAAAACTAAAATAGGATATCACCATAACAACAAGGGGACAAACTCAAGCCATCTACACCTGTCAGAGCTCTAACAAAAAATATAGTACCAAACAAGACTATACCTCCAACCTTGGCAAACACAATACATACCTTTTGACCATGGGTCCAAACGAGAAAGGCTCAACTTCTAGCCTTTGAAAACTTAGTAAAAAGTCTTCCAATCCCCCGTAAACTCTCATATCACCATAATAACAATGAGAGGAGCAGGGAGAAGGAAGAACAAACCCTAGAGGTAAGAGTTGCTCCCCCTTCTTCTACTCACAAAACTACTAAAGGTAGTGCAAGTACTCAATATCACAATAGGAGTCTTCACTACTTTCCAATGCCCAAATATGATTTCCATCTCAATAGGAGATTGCTCCACATCGATGGGAGTTGTGATCATAAAAGAAAATAGGAAGGCCTAGGCCATCCTCAAAGCTAGTAACATAGGTCTCCGCATCAAAGTATTTAGCTATGAAGTCATCCCTTCTTCACTATGTGAATTACATTGTCAAATGTGCTCTGTCCATCTAGATCTCTAACAATGACAAAAAAATGCTCACAACCAACACAAGGAGAGTACTTGCTAAACCCATTGACCACCACTTTTGCCAGCAACTAGCTACCTACAAAAGCTTTACCTCCACCTCAATAAGGTCCTTTGCCTCCATAGAAATTAGGAAAGTGAAAGAGTAGGAAAAAGAACACCTCAAGTGCATAGCCATTAGAAGCCTTGAAATGACTACCTCAGCCAGATTCTATGACCAAATAGATGTGTCTTCACCATAGAGCACAAGCAACTAAAAGAAACCCGAAAGAAGCAAGCACCAAGAGGCAAAAGAATCTTCAAATGAGGAAAACAAGTGCATCCCACAATAGTGCCCTACCAAGGGGGTTCATTAACAAGAAAACCCATGCAATTGAAGACCCATCTAGGGAAAACAATCCTCCCAATAGTACTAGCAACAAGGATAGGGACAACATTTCCATTGCAAACCAGACCATCAATGTCCAAGCCCTTACAAATCCTAGGTATCATAGGAATCCCATGAGCCACGATAGGAGGCCCAAATAGGAAGCCCTGTCATTGAAGCCACCACACATAGTCATTCAATTGAAACCCATTTTCGTCTTCATCTGTAGCAAACTCCAAATATAGAAGTGCCCACTAGAGGCAAATACCACCAACATACCTAGGCCAAACAATCCACAGCATAACAAGCCCATAAAGCTATGTACATAAACATTAAATCTGTATAGACAACCCACAAACCCACCATAGACAGTCCCTACCCAGTAGGGAGAGAAAAACCCCAAAGAATTAGAACAACCCATGGGGCAAAAATACCCTAGGAGAAAAAAAGCACTCATTGTCACTACAAAAACCACCACCCCAAGGAAGCACAAGCATGGGGAGGACCCTCCAACTGGCAAGATTGTCATCCTCAAACTCCTCATTGTTGCCATTTCTAGTGTACTTGGCACATGAAACTTGGGTTATGTTTTTGGGAATGTACTTAGTATGCATGCCATTATTTTAAAGGCTACTTTAAAAATTATCTACAATCATTTAAATAAAACTAAACTATTAAAAACAAACATAAAAATAATTAGTAAAAGTTAAATTAATTTAATAGAAAAGGGACCATTCATCAAAATAAAATAAAATTGTACATGTTAAATAATAAAGACTTTTTATTTCATCATCATTTCTATTCAACTAAAATTTTAATGTAATAATTAAAATGTAAAATAATATTTTATTTTAAAATTTTAAACAGATAAGGAGTAGTTTATGTAATTTGTCAATTCAATTCTTCAATTTATATATATGTATCTATCATTGTGGATTTAATTTTGAATATGTAAAAGTAAATTTAATAAATTTTTTTGACAAATATATTTAAATATGATAGATAACAAAGGTTTTTGTTTCTTTATTGAAATAAAATTTTAATATAATAATTAAAATTTAAACTATTATTTAAGCTTATATTTTGAAAATAATAAAGAGGAATTTATTTAATGTGTCAATTTAACTTTGTAAATTAAAAAATAAATGTATATTTAATTTTTCAAATATTTGAACTATATAAATTAGTTAAAATATATAGTTTAATATGTGACTAGTATATTTAATACTATTTTTATCTTTAATTTTTTCTTTGTACATATCTATATAAATCTACATTTAAGACATAAAAAAAAATCTACATTTTAGACATTTGAAAAAAAATGGCTATTTATAAATTTAGTTAATTCAAACAAGAATTTAAATATAATTTTGCTTTTGTAACATTTAAATATTTTTTATTTTTGTAATATGAAAATAGTAAAATACAAGTATTATAAATAGAGATAATTAAGTGATTAGAAATTCGATGAAATTATATTGATCAATAATTTATATTTATGTTGCTAGATGACTTTAATAAATTGTCAATTTTTAATGTGTAATATTTGAAATAGAAATTATTAATTTAAATTAATTTATAACAAATATTTACCAAATATACTTGGATATCTATTTTTTAACTTAGAAATTCAATTAATATATTCAAATATTAGTTTGCATTTTCAATATGAATATAAGTTCAATTAAAAAAAAATTACAGTTTTAAGAATCCACAATCTATCATGTACAAAGATATTTGCAAATGATATTTATTAATTTTAACATTTACTCTTATATTAGAAAAGTTCTTTAATATTCTATAAATTAAATTAATTACATTTCATTTCAATAAAACGTTTCCTTGTTTTATAATAAAATAAATCAAATGTGTTCATTATGAGTCTATCAATGTGTACATTGATAGAGGGAGACATAGACTATTAGACATACCAAGTATAGTTTAATCCAAACACATAAGTGGCAATGTAATGACACTTCCTATGAGTCAGTGAATGCCAGGAAGGTGTAGGTATACAAAGCTTCAAGTAACAATATGGTCTTCCTATGTTGGTAGGGACAAAATATAATATTATAGAATATTGGGCAATCTAATTAATGCGCCAGATGCTTCTATTAAATTGTTTATATGAATATGATTACACCTATTTTATTTTATAGTGAATTTATGAAACTTCATGAACTATTTAATTTACTCGACTTGGCATAAAATATATCCTTCTAAAAAAAATTAACAATAGTGAACATTACAAAGATAAACAATTAATAATTTTAGAATATCTAATTCTTTAGGGTTTTGGATGTTGTACGACATTTTTTTTTTGGCTTCTGGTTTTGCATTGGTCATATGACATTAATTGTGAAATCATTATGAGTTATTTTTATGCCTCTAGCTAGTTTTAGCGTAGTAGATTTTACTAGTGCTAGAGTTGGTGCAATGGATGCTTATGGTGCCTCCTCTTAATAAGTGATTGAGAAAAAAAATTGAATGTTTTTCATGGGGTAAGTCCTCCTTCCCTAATATTGTACTTAACATTGAAGAGTTTGAGGATGCATACAAATGGTTAGAGCACCATACCCTAATTGGAGATTTTGTGGGTCACACTCCTCCTAAAAGCATGCTCAAAGAATTGGTTACCAAGAGCTAGACTCTACATGGAGCCTTGCTTGATGATATTTAGAGCCTTACCAAGGGATTTTTCTTCTTCCACTCTATGAACCCTTCCTAGGCCAATGTGGTTTTAACAACGTGTTGTGGTCAGATAGATCCTCATTGCTGGGTTTTGAGTGGTAGTCTTGCAACTTCTTGTTGTGAGATGACAAAAAATTGAAGTCCCTATCTTGGTCAATTTTTCAATGCACATCCTCATAAGAGGGTTTTGCATTGAGGTAGACCTCTCCCAAAACCTTAGTGGAGCACATAATATTATTGTTGGTTTAAATAACTATTTACTATTTACACTTTACTTAAGTTTACTTAGGTTAATGCATTATTTTATTGTATTGCATTATTTTATTATTTATTTAGGTAAGACGCTTAGGAGTTTGTGTACTCTCATGAGTTGTCATGTACACAACACAGTTATTCACACTCCCATTTTAGCACATGTTTTCTATAGCATAAATTTGTGTGCTACACAGTTGTAGGCTTATCCTCACATGATCACACTTACTGTTGTGCTTACTGGAGGATAACCTGTATCTGGTGGACATGTGCCTAGTTGTATGACTTATCACGTTGCTAACTTCTATGCATTCTAAAAGCTCTCCAGAGGCCTTTATATATAGGCATTCCTAGTGTACTTTTAGATGGAATATTGAATGAATATATCATCATTTTGGTCATACTCTCTTTGGTCTACAGTTGTGCTTGTATTTGAGTTCCTTGGTCTTGGGTGAATTCTACCCTAGCGAAAATTCTTACATGGTATCAGAGCTTGCAGAGATTCTCTACACATAGAAATTCAAGACTATTCATGCTCTAGCACCTCGACCTGAATCTAGAGACTTTGCAAAAATTGGGAGCATCTAGAGCCAAATCTAACCTCACCATTACATCCACAATGTTGATTTAGTGAAGATCGACTATAAATTTTTCTATGCTAGGCTAAAGTTGATCATGAGGCAATATTTTTCCAAACCGACACCTGGAGACACCAATTTGCAAATGGGTACAATCTATTCGATCTGCACATTTCAATTGTTTCAGATCTGAATTTTATTCTTTGCATTTTATTTTTTTGAATTTCTATTTTTGAAAAAATATTCTGCCCAGTTCGGTTGGCAGAGAATTTTGTTTTGCAGAACTAGCCAATCACACCACGACCCTATAGAGAATATTCAACATAGTATTCTTTTAATATTGGATATTAAATTAATTTATTTGGTGGGTATATAGTCGACACATTCCAGCAAGATATCTTAGAAATCCGGGTAAATAACTCCTCAAATTCTAGATACTAAATAGTTTGGCTTCGACCACAAAAAGATGGGTTTTGTTTTATATACATCCACGACATGGTTCTTTTAAACATCTATGCAAATCCTTCCCCATGCAATGTGGGATTAAACCAATCTTTTTCGGCATGCCATTTATCAGCTTTGACACAACTTTTATCATAGCATCAGCCAAAAATAATATTGGAAGCTACTACACATCCGCTGGCAAAGTCCTCCCATTTTTGGCGATCATTCTCATCCTGCCACAAGCACTGCAACATGTAAAGACATGTAAAGAATATATGTAAAGGGGAGAAGTACTCTAGATATATAAGGTTTATGTATGGGGGAGTAGTATAGTATTATATAGATACATGAATAGATAAATGAAAAACATCTTAACATAAATTTAGAAAAATCTGAAAAATAGAGTATGTTACCAAGTTGTAGACATAGAATGGTGATAAAGGAATATTTTGACTTATAATTTTGAGTATTCAATTTTTGGGTTGATAATTATTTTTTTCACTAATGCCAAAGGGGGAAATTTTTGACATTAAGGTTTAATTTTCTATTAGTGACTCACACTTAATCGTCATACAATTGCTACCAAGTTTCTTAGTTGAACCAAGCTTCCAAACCTATGCATAGTTGATGCCAACTATAGTAGTGTTAGCTGAGTTACATAGTACTAACCAAGTTATTCAGTGTTAACCATGATCTCTAGTGTCTACCAAGCTCACAATGTTAGCAATGTGAATCTAGTGTTTATTGATCCATGGAGTGTCAACCAAGTGATTCAGCATATGGGCATATGCACCGAGTTGTGGTGCCAAAAAGATGACAAGTTTTTTTTTTCTTTCTAATTTTCAATAGTGCGTACACGCTATATAGCACATATGCACTATGGCTTGGGTCACCCAAGCCATAGTACGTATGCGCTATTCTGATGTCCAAAAAGTTATATGATGGGCTGCAGACCTGCGGCCCATCATTTTCATTTTGTTTTTTGGCTCTCCAACAACGCGTATGCGAGTTTGTTAGCAAAAATTCACCACCATTTGCCAAAATGCCTCCTCACCGATGAAATCCAAGACAATGAGCACATCCACGATGATGAGGTAAGTGATATAAACTTAACTTTGCATTGCTTAATATGTTTGCCATATTGTTTTATTGGTTTTTGATATTCTTTTGTAGGGTTTTTACAACTTTCATTTAGATTTGTTTATTTTGTTGGATTTCAATTGATTTTTTATCAGGAAATGTCCATAATCAACCGAAAAATTCACAAAACTCTCAAGAACCTCAAAATCAAAACCCTCCTCAAGAAGAACAAAAAATTCCACAACTCGAACCAATTGCAAGACCTCCGCCAGGCACACAAGAAAATATAGGACATGAAATATAGAGAGGCATAACTGAATTAGAAAGACTCATTGCTCAGTTGAAAGAATCTAGACAAACCAATCCAATGAGGGCTCAATTGGCATTATCCCTCGAATCCATTAACACTCAGATAGGCTCAGTTAGTGGTCAGTTAGATATTTGGCAGACTAAGAGGGATGAACAAAAAATATTTTATGCAAATAAATTGTCATATGAAGATTTAAAAAAAATGAAATATCAAAAGGTAGTATGTGTGCATTATTTAGAAAACCCGGTGAGCCAAATACTCTTAGAGAGGGTACTAAATGATTCCCCATCCATTGGTGCATACACGATGCTATTAGAAATAATTTTTGGGATAGATGGTGGATGGTTTTTGATGCCCATCCTTGCAACAATCACGAGGTCCCCATGTATTTTTTGAAGACATTATATTGTGAGTTTGTCCTTGGGGAGATCCCCAATTATTTTGATATGTTAGACTCCAAGAGTAGAGGTGGGAGGCCATCATTTGATAGGGCAGGAGCACGTCGTGACCCTAATGTAGTTAAGGCACCTATGGTCCATCCATAGCACGAGCATGTGATTATTCCTTCAATTGTGAAGCAACATGTAGAGGCTAGCACTCTAGGGACTATTAATGCTTTGACGCAGACCCTCATCCATTCCATGAGCCCATTAGTTGAGGGGGAGCCTTCTATGCGTCATGGTCACATGTGCACTTCATGCGGATCCCTATGCACATTTGGCACTCATCCTGGAGATGGTGCGGATGATGGGCTTATCATCGATGAGTTCCTAAATGAGACATTTGGCATTGACACATAGATAAATTACTAATTTGATCACATTTCATATGTATAGTGAATGATTAATTGAATTAGCATTTATTGACATTGTTTAAAATTTAGGGTCAAAGTGTTGCTGGGCCTAGCAGCGATCCTCCAGGCCCATTTTTTGTCCCTTCAACGAGTCCTGAGGTATGTATCAATTTAATCATTTTAATTAATACATATATTTATTACTTAATCATATTAAGGATTGACAGAAAAAATTATGCATGTGCATCAGTTCTCCATAGGACCCTCAACCTTTACCACAGACACAGAGCAGAGACATCATACGAGCTTCACATAGGTAAAATTGTTTCATGTTAATTTAATTCATTTGATTATATTTATTCCATATTTCATGTTAGATATAATGTGTATTTTATGACATGAAGCTCATGATGTCGGACACACCTCCTCATCTGCGACTGTCTGTTGATAGTGGAGTGGCCACAGCTGTGGCTAACTCACAGTCACCTACGGAGGTATGAAATAATTTTCTTCATTTTAGTTGTTGTTTATAATAGTTAATCTCAAAATTTCTAATGTTATTTATAAGTTATTATATTTATTGAATTGTTGTAGGGTCTTGTCATGCCTGATCATCCACGAGCATTTGAGGTGGACTTACAAAGTGACTATTTGTTGGCGGTAAGAAAATAATTGATTTTGTGTGTACATATATTTGATTTCAATGTATAATAAATATTGATTCATATCTACTTTCTTTGTATCAGTTGGACCTGGAGAAGAGCCTCAACAAGAGGTCAAGTGAGTGTGTCAGGAGGGCCCCGTCATCTCCACTGTCTCCCTCCACATGACAGTAGAGGACGTCGAGAGACTTGTTTCCTTCTCCTCGTGGGAAGGAAAAGATGTAGTTGAGATTCTGATACATACATACATACATACATACATACATACATACATACATACATACATACATATATATATATATATAGAGAGAGAGAGAGAGACTTGTTTCCTTCCCCATGTATATATATAGGCATCAGAGGGACATATTCGACATACATTTGATGTACATATGACATTCTATATTTGATGTATGACATTTATTTGATGTATGCCATTATTGGTTAATATATGATATGTTTGTTCATATATGACATTATTTGTTATCATAATATATTATGTGTTTGTTAATGTATATGACATTATTGGTTATCATTTTATATTATATGTTT
The DNA here is from genome assembly GCA_028749045.1 of Cupressus sempervirens. NCBI lineage: Eukaryota > Viridiplantae > Streptophyta > Pinopsida > Cupressales > Cupressaceae > Cupressus > Cupressus sempervirens. The sequence continues at coordinate 67,433,836 of CM053784.1, forward strand.
GTTCATGTATGACGTTAAATTAGATATGTTCGTGTATGACATTAAATTAGATATGTGCATGTATGAAATTAAGTTCAATTTCTAGAGAGTGCCATTATGTCTACCAACTAGTAGATGTTATTTTTTGCTTTATTAGTATTTCTCAAAAAATGCAAAGAAGTTATTTCTGGTGAATAGTTGTAAACAATTGTGATCATCGACTTCATGTACTCATGCCTTTGGCTGCGAACACTCATAACTTTGGCTATAAGCATCCATGGCTTTGGTTATGTGCACTAGTGGCTTTGGCCATGAGCATTTATGGCTTTGGTTGTAGGCACAATATAGCCTTGGCTATAGGTTGTCTTTCTTGCTGCATGTCAAAGTTACCTTCAAGAATATCATTAGTCTAAGATCATTACAATTAAAATACTATGACATAATACCTTGGAAATAATAGTCTTTAACCCATTACTTTATTTGTTAAAACATCATGTAGTATCTACTATAGTGCTTCTACTCAAATATGTTTTCAAAAATACTTAGTATGGCAAAGAAATGTCTATGGAAAGCTTGTCAAATAGGATATTGAAGAACTAAATGTGGACAGTCATTAGTACCCATCAATAAGAACACTACCATATTTCTCAAGCAAGCCATATGACATTAGCTTAATTAATAAATTTCCTTTGCAAATAACTAGAAGATGCTATGAATCTTAATATAGAGTTAATCATGAACCCATTATTTCATCCAAGAAGCATATATTACCCTAATCCAATTAACCGACAGGATAAAAATTAATTCAATTTCAACAAAATTTTGAGTATAACAAGCATCTTAAGGATTCTTACAAGAATTAACACGATGTTCACAAGAGCATTACAAGTTCTCATAATGCTATTTCACATATTGTAATCATATTCAATTTTGAATGGCCATTTGTGTTACAAGCATAAATTTTCTTTAAGGTCTTCTAATTCTAGACATGAATTTTATTCTAAAGCTTTTCTATGACAACCCACTCAATACATATATTGTTGTTCCACATTATGTTGATTTGTGTTAGATTGTGGTGACTGATCAGGAAAGTACTGTACATACTACTCCATAAATTTTTTTTGGAAGTAGCCGACATGGTAGCCGACATGGTAGCCGACATATTATGGCCGACATATGGCCGACATGTTATAACCCTAAAGCGGTTTAATACTTGTATAAAAAGGGTTTAGGGTTGGGTATTTTTTATGTGTGGTGATATGAAATTGGTTCTTGCGGCGGTATTGAGCTATAAGGGATTACGGATTGTAATCAGGTTGTAATCACTAGATTGTAATAAGATCGGACTTGCTGTTTGGTGGACGTAGCCGAGGGATTGGGTGAACCATGTTAAATCTTGGTGCCTTGTGTTCATTTCTGTGTGTGTTCTATTATTTTTGTTATTGGTTATATTTGCATGTAGTTTTTATTTCTGTCCGTGGTTTATCCTAACAAGTGGTATCAGAGCCTAGTTGTTTCTCAGTTATCCTCTATAGGAAAGTCTCACGGTTAAGTGGGAGTCTCACAGTTGAGTGGGAGCAATGGCAGATGATGGTAAGCTGAGGGTTGATAGGTTTAATGGGTAGAACTTCTAGTTATGGAAGATGCAAATGGAAGACTATTTATATCAGAAGGATTTATGGAAGCCGTTGGAAGGAAAAGCCAAGAATCAGGGAACTATTTCAGAGGTTGAATGGGATCTTTTGGACAGAAAGGCACTCGGAAGCATTCGGTTATGCTTGGCACCATCGGTGGCATTTAATATTACAAAAGCAAAGATGACAGAAGATTTGATGAAAACCCTAGCGACACTGTATGAAAAGCTCTCCGCTTCAAATAAGGTATTTCTCATGAAGCGTTTATTTAATATGAAAATGGCAGAAGGTGGATCTGTTGCAGATCATTTAAATGAGTTTAATACTATTACTAGTCAATTATCTTCTATGGGTATCAATTTTGATGAAGAAATTAGGGCTCTCTTGATTTTGTGTTCTTTGCCTGAAAGCTAGAATGGCTTGGTAATGGCGGTGAGTAATTCTGTTCCTGGATCAAGTACCCTAAAATATGATGATGTGATCGGTGTTATTTTAAGTGAGGAAACTCGTAGAAAATCCTCAGGTGGATCTACATTAGGAAGTGCTTTAAATGCACAAAGCAGGGGCAGAACGACTGAAAGAGGAAGTAACTCTAGAAATCGTGGGAAATCAAGAGGAAAGTCAAAGGGGAGAAGGTCTCAATCGAGAGGACCAAATGATTTTTGGTACTGTGGGAAACCAGGGCACAAAAAGAAAGATTGTTGGAATTGAAAGAAAAATGAAGGAGATAAATCAGATGGAGACAAAGAGGCAAATGTGGTAAGTAATAAATCCGAAGAGGATGCTTTGCTTTTGTCTTTAGAGAGTGTTGATGATTCATGGGTTTTAGATTCTGGTGCTTCTTTTCATGCTACACCTCATAGAGGTTATTTCATTGATTATGTCCAAGGGGATTTTGGGCTTGTTTATTTGGGGGATAATGAACCTTGTCAGATTGTTGGAAAGGGAAAAATTAAGATTAAGTTGCAGAATGGGAATCATTGGCTACTACATGAGGTAAGACATGTTCCAAAGCTGAGTAGGAATTTAATTTCAGCAGGGCAACTCGGTGATGAGGGTTGTGTAATTACTTTTAATGATAAAAATTGGAAGGTTTCAAAAGGTTCCCTTGTAGTAGCAAAAGGTGTGAAAGTAGGCACCTTATATCTTTGTATAGGTCATATTGTTCCTTCTACTTTGATTGTTTCAGAGAAAAATGAATATTCAGGAACAATTACTGCAGTTGAGCAGGGAGAACAAATAGCTGCTGTAGATTTTGATACAGCGCTGTGGCACAATAGACTTGGGCACATGAGTGAGAAAGGTATGAAAGTACTTCATTCAAGGAAATTTTTACCAGGTCTAAAATGTGTGAATATGGATTTCTGTGAAAGTTGTGTGTATGGAAAACAAAAGAGAGTGAGTTTTGTAAAGACAGGGAAGGAAAACAAAAAGGAGAAATTAGAGCTTGTGCATACAGATGTATGGGGACCAGCTCAGGTATCTTCCCTTGGTGGCTCTCATTATTATATTACATTTATTGATGACGCAACTAGAAAAGTATGGGTTTATTTCCTTAGACAGAAATCTGATGTATTTCAAACTTTTAAGAAATGGAAATGCTTGGTTGAAAATGAGACTGGTAAGAAATTAAAATGTCTCAGATCTGATAATGGTGGTGAGTATTGCAGTCATGAATTTGAAGATTATTGCTCCACTAATGGTATTCATAGACAAAAAACTATTCCAAGGACTCTGCAGGAAAATGGAGTGGCTGAACGCATGAATAGGACTATAATGGAGCACGCAAGGAGCATGAGGTTGCATGCTGGGTTGCCCTTACACATGTGGGCGGAGGCTGTCAATACTGCAGTATATTTGATTAATAGAGGTCCCTCTACTCCTTTGTGCTGTGGTATTCTAGAGGAAGCATGGACTGGTGCCTTGTGTTCATTTCTGTGTGTGTTCTATTATTTTTGTTATTGGTTATATTTGCATGTAGTTTTTATTTCTGTCTGTGGTTTATCCTAACAATTTGACTTGCATTGGTTGATTTGGGTCTAGACATGACGTTATTCACTACCTTTTTTATATATTATTTTTTTATAGTGAGGTTCTAGCCTAAATGAATGTATTAATCATCAAAGTTGTGAACCTTGGTCGAGATCCTTACAAATATATTTTCAAATTGGACCTCAAATAGTTTTCTCAATCAGCCTCTGTAAACAGATACTGAAATTGTAGTTAATTACAAAATTAATACTGAATTAACACAAGTTTAATTGAGAAGTATTATGTACCTCAATAGGCTAGATTATTATTGACCGGGAAGCTTTATCTTAGAGCAGTTGGTTTCCTAAATCTTTAGCACAATGACACTCTTATGGACAAACAATATTTAAAATGGATTGCACTAACATTTTCTATTAAAAGAATATTCAAAAATTCTTCAAATCACGTATCCAATGATTGAATTTGGTGTTTGCTAGCTTCCAAAAGTGTTGAAATAGTGTTTGCTAGATGTTGAAACCCATGTTTTCTGTCAGAATAACAGAGAGCATAACAGACCAAAAGTAAAAAATGGATGAAATGGGCCCCAAGGTTGGTTTTTGACCATTTTTTGGTGATTTGAGATAGTGCGTACACACTATAGCACGTACACACTATAAAGCCCGTATGCACTATAGTGCATATGCACTATCTCAAAACACATCACTCCCCATCCTCCCTACTCTCTCTACCATCCCATCCCTCTCTCTCTTCCTACTCTCTCCCATCCTTTACTCTCTCTCACCCTCCATCTCCCACCACTTACTCTCTCTACCTCTCTCACACCCTCTCCTCTCCCATCCCCGACTCTTTAGATCTCTCACACACACTCTTATCCCCCCTATCTCTCTCCCTCTCCCTCTCCTACCACCTAATTTCTCTTCCCCATTCCCTACTCTCTCTCTTCTCTCCCATCCCCTACTTTGTCTCTCTTACACACATTCTCATTCCCCCTCTCTCTCCCTCTCCTGTCATCTACTTTCTCTCCCCCATCGCCATACTCTCTCTACCACCCCCTACTCTCTCTCACCCTCACACTACTACTACCTACTATCTCTCTCTCTCAAGTTCTCTCACTCCCTCTCTACTCTCTCTCCCCCATCTTGTACAATCTCTCTCTGCTTCTCCCACTCTCTCTCCCATCGCCTACTTTCTCTCCCCCATCCCTTGCTCTCTCTCTCTCGTCTCCCATCCCCTACTCTCTCACACTCTCACACTCTCCCCCATCCCCTACTCTCTCACACTCTCACTCTCTCCCATCCCCTACTCTATCTCTCTTACACATACACCCCCATCCCCCTCTCTCTTTCCCTCTCCCACCGCCTACTTTCCCTCCCCCATCGTCATACTCTCTCTCTCTGCCACCCCCTACTCTCACACTCTCACACTCTGTCCCATCCCCTACTCTGTCTCTCTTACACACACACTCCCATCCCCCCTCTCTCTTTTTCTCTCCCACTACCTACTTTCTCTCCCCCGTTGTCGTACTCTCTCTCTCTGCCACCCCCTACTTTCTCAAAACACATCACTCCCCATCCTCCCTACTCTCTCTCCCATCCCCTCCCTCTCTCTCTACCTACTCTCTCCCATCCTTTACTCTCTCTCACTCTCCCTCTCCCACCACCTACTCTCTCTACCTCTCTCACTCCCTCTACTCTCCCATCCCCGGCTCTTTAGATCTCTCACACACACTCTTATCCCCCCTATCTCTCTCCCTCTCCTACCACCTACTTTCTCTCCCCCATCCCCTACTCTCTCTCTTCTCTTCCATCCCCTAATTTTTCACTCTTACACACATTCTCATTCCCACTCTCTCTCCCTCTCCCACTGCCTACTTTCTCTCCCCCATCGTCGTACTCTCTCTACCACCCCCTACTCTCTCTCTCTCTCACTCACACTACTACTACCTACTCTCTCTCTCTCTCTCTCTCTCTCTCTCTCTCTCTCTCTCTCTCTCTCTCGTTCTCTCTCTCCCTCTCTACTCTCTATCTCCCCCATCTTGTACAAGCTCTCTCTGCCTCTCCCACTCTCTCTCCCACCGCCTGCTTTCTCTCATCTCCCATCTGCTACTCTCTCACACTCTCACACTCTCCCCCATCCCCTACTCTCTCTCTCCTCTCCCATCCCCTACTCTATCTCTCTTACACATACACTCCCATCCCCCCTCTCTCTTTCCCTCTCCCACCACCTATTTTCTCTCCCCCATCATCATACTCTCTCTCTCTCATCCACCCCCTACTCTCACACTCTCACACTCTCTCCCATCCCTTGCTCTATCTCTCTTACACACACACACACTCCCATCCCCCCTCTCTCTTTTCCTATCCTATCACCTACTTTCTCTCCCCCATCATCGTACTCTCTCTACCACCCCCTACTTTCACACTTTCACACTCTCTCCCATCCCCTACTCTCTCACTTTCATAGATACACACACTCTTATCCCTCCACTCTTCTTCTTCTCTCCCATCCCCTACTCTCTACATCTGTCACACACACTCCCATCCCACCTATTTCTCTCCCTCTCCCTCTCCCTCTCCCACTCCCTCTCCTACTACCTACTGTCTATCTCTCTCAAGTTCTCTTTCTTCCTCTCTACTCTCTCTCTCTCTCTCTGTCTCTCACTCTCTCTCTCTCCCATCCTCTACTACTTTCTCTCAAACTCTCACACTCTCTCCCATCCTTTACTCTATCTCTCTTATAAATAAATACACATTCCCATTCCCCCCCTCTCTCTCTCACAGTCCTTGTCCCATTGCCTACTCTCTCCCATCCCCTACTCTATCTCTCTTAAATGCTTCCATTCCACCTCTCTCTCCCTCCCACTCCCTCTCCCACAGCCTACTCTCTCTCTCTCTCTCTCTCTCTCTCTCTCTCTCTCTTTCTCTTACACACATTTCTATTACCCCCTGTCTCCCCCTCTCCCATTCCCTCTCCCATCGCCTACTCTCTCTTCCATCCCCTACTCTCTCTTGAGCTACTTTGTCTTCCCTCTCTCCCATTCCATACTCTCTCTCTTTCACACACATGCACTTCCATCCTCCTCTCTCTCAAGTTCTTCCTCTCCCACTCTATCTCCCATCACCTACTCTCTCTCTCCTCCATCCCCTACTCTTAATCTCTCTCTCCCAACCTGTACTCTTTCTCACACTTCCTCTCTCTCCCATCACCTGCTTTAAATATTTTCCCCCCATCCTGCACTCTTTGTTTTCCACCTGTACTCTCTCTCACACTTTCTCTCTTCGCCACCCCTACTCTCTCTCTCTCATCCTATACTCTCTTTGCCACCCCTACTCTTTCTCACTTTCTCTCTCCCATCCTGTACTCTCTCCCCTCTCCTAACCCCTACTTTCTCTCTATCTCTTTCATGCACACATATAGCCATTCCCCTATCCTGCCCCACCTAGTTCTCTTTTTCAACTTACATCTTAATATTGTGTGCACACTATAGTGCTTGCGCCCTATAGGGCGCACGCGCTATTTAGAACTGAGGTTTAAATAGCGCATGCAAACTATAGTGCGTGTGCACTATAGGGCACACATGCTATTTAAACCTTAATCAAAACCAAGCCTAAGGCTTGGTTTTGCCTTGGAGATCCAACCCAAAGGTTTGAATTTGATGAATAGGCCCGAGATGTGTTTTCCAGCAAACATACAAAAAATGATTGTTTTTTCTTTTGTGCTCCCCTTCAAGATTTCTCGTGGTTGGGTATCGACAAGATCAGGTTACATAGCATTATAGGTCTCTGTGTTAGCTATCTAACCATATAATTTATTTTTAATTTGAACTATTTCAAGTCTTTCATCTATAATTTCTTTTGAATGTATGTTCATTTTTTGTCAAAAACCACCATGTACTAATTGGGCTATAGATTTTAGCTCGCTCATTGAATTTTGTAACAACTTAGTTTTTTAGAAACTAGACTCCATTCTACACACTTTGAAAAAAAAAGTTTTGATTTTAGATTAGTTTTCAACTATTTCTAGTGAGAGCACACAAATATTTCATGTTTTTGGGATGCGTCTAGTTAAAAAATTCGTTAAAAAAAAATAGACATTATAAAATTACTCAAAAAATCTGGGATAAACTACATAGTGTTAAGTAACTTTTGACTAGAGCGATTAAAAAATTTCAAAAAAAAAGTTAAAATTTTAGGGGGGCCACACTTTGTACTGTGCTATGTTTTTTTTGGAATAAACAACACCACTTTTTGTGGCCCCCTTTTTTGAGGACCTAAAACTAAACCATTTTGAAAAAAAATTAGTAGTTTAGAAACTAGATTCAAAGTACTACGACTTTTTTTTTTGTCATATCTGAAAATTTTGAGCGTAACTATCTTCAAATTCTTGTTGAAGTTCAAAATTTGCAAATTTCAGGAAAAAGGTGTCCACTTATACCCCCCTTTTGGCACCCCAACTTTGTGCACTTGCCCATATGTCAAGTTTCATAGTGCTCACAAAGTCATACAGTGTTGATCGAGTTCAAGCTACTTGGAAGTGATTAATATGAACTGAGCCTCTTTGTTAATTGAGTGCTATACAATGCTAAGTGTTGACAATGGTTCTCAAGTATCTGAACATCATCAAGTTTGTCTTCAGAACTTGAGTTACAACATTTGGGTCGACTTTGTGGATTCTATTGAAACTTGTATTGAAGTTGACTTTAGTAAGTTATAATTTGGATTGGTATATATGCAAATCAATGTATAATATACAAATGTGAGTATCGCATGATTAAGGGATAAGAACAAGTGTGAATCAAGAAGGTCACAAGAAGTATAAGGGACAACAAAGATTTATCTATCAGAGAAAGGTGATCTTTACAATTCAAGGAATGTCAACCAACAAACCAATGTTGCAAATCAGAGATCAACCATTGGTTTATCCTAAAAGGTAAATTAGTAAAATCCTTTAACAAGGTAGAGTTAAAAATCTTTTCTAAATCTCCTAACCAAGTTCATACTTCATGTATGTTTCATAAATCCTTTTAGAAGGTGGACCTCATAGTCCTTATTACTCCTAATAGGGCAGATCATCAGAAGTAATCAATTGTAAGCCTTAATAGGTCAACTTTATACTGTAGTTCTAAAGATTGTAGATATCATCTCCAGCCCCATTTTACTTTCTATTTGGAAGGTTTTTGGGTCACCTTATCTTGTGTCAAATTGTTATAAATGTTTATTTTCTTTCATTCTTTCACACATAAAATTATATCAGAATAGTATATTTAGGATTAATTAGTGAAATAAGATTAATTTTTATTGGTTCCTAATTCACCCCTTCCCTCTTAGTAACCTTGACCACCTCATATTCCCAATAGTGTTAACTAAGATTACTTGGTCAACATAGGAAAGTCATTTCTAAGTTATTGTCTACCAAGTAGGGTCGGCTAACAAAGGATTTTCTTGTTTTGGAATATTAACTTTAATAGATTCTTTTGATGGTTCCAACCGACTGATGAGATAAATTCTAATTGTATTAATTTTTATTTAGGATGACTTGACTATGTACAATGTATACATATAAGGTCAAGTTGTCAATTGAATAAAGTGAGAAAGTGGAAGATAAGAGATGCTTAGAGAAAGTAAATTGGAAGGATAGCATAATATCCTTGATAACTACAAAGATATATCTAATTAGGAAGGATCTAGTATAAAAGCTAGAATTGAGATTAGAAATCAATAAAGATAAGTTTGCATTAGCAATTAGGTAGTATCATTTTTACTTTCTAACCTTTGTAGTAGTGTATTAAATCTCTTAACATAGTTTTCTTAATATCTATTTGTAAATCCTCTAATAAGGTGAGATTTCTATTTGAAGTGTCTAAAGACCTCTTACAAGGACACTCCTACTAGGGTTATTAAATCCTCTAACAATGTCACAAGTAGTAGCGTGTTTTGTAACCTTTAATAGGGTTGGCTCCAAACAAGGCTTGCTTTAGAAGAGTAAAAGATAGTAACAAGTTGCAATTGGTGGATTTCCCAAATTAGGTTTTCATGTTGAATCTTGGTGTCACTTGTGTTCATGATATTTTCTTTATGTGAATACAACTAAGTGAATTAAGGTTAATCACACTTAATATCTTAAGATCTACATGTTAAGTATTTTTTGAGTAATAGTTATTATTGCAACAATTTCAACAATGTGTGTTTTTTTTTTTTGACATGTGAAGGATTTGGGATTTATCTTTGTAATAATTTATTAACCCTTCTCCTTTAATACTTTCAACAATTGGCATTAGAGCTTTTGGTGCTTGCAAAGAAGGTTTAAAGGACCTAAGCTAAAGATCAGGATGTCTTATAGAAGAGAGATTCTTAAGTTGAATAGAGATAACTTAATAGCATGGCAGGAACTTATGAAGTTTCATTAGGAAACAATCAGTGATTCAAGTTTGAATTATTTAAGTAATCCTTACAAGGATCGTACTAGAACATTGATTGTAGAAGAATTTTTTGAAAAGAAAAATCATAACATCATGATGATTGATATTGCTTCTTCTCTTATTTATGTTGAATTTGATGTAGTCAAATATTGTACTAATGCCCATGAGATGTGGACCAAGCTAAAATATATCTATGGAGGAGATGATAAAATTAAGAGAGCTAAAAAAGGAAGCCTAAGAGGTTAGTTTGATCATATGACGATGAGAGAGGATGAAAATATTGCAAAATATGTTGATAGAATCAAAGCAAGTGTAAGTACAATTAAAGCCTTTGGAGGTAAAATCAAAGATTAAATATTTGTAAGCAATGTACTCAAAACCCTAATTATCTATGGAATTAGAGTGTCATCTATTCAAAAGATGAGATGTGATCCTAATAACAAGATAAATTTGGATGCTTTAGTGGGAAGCTTGACAACTTTTGAGCTAGATAATTTTGATAATTATGTTCCTACTTCGAGCAATCTTGAATCTTCATTTCAAGCCAAGGTGTCCCTCATGAAGAAAGCTACGTAGTCTAAAGGAAAATAGTCTAAAAGTGAAGAGGAAGGAAGTTCTGATAGTGATCTTGAATTCATTGAAGCATTGCTTGCAATAAGATATCCCAAAGGAAAATGAAAGTACAAAGGTAAAATTCCTTAATCTATTTTTTCTTGTGAAAAGATGGTCACATTGCTACAACGTGTCCAAACAAAGAAAAAAAAGAAGAAGAAAGAACAACAAGTATAATTGAAAGAAAGAATTCAACAATTAAAGGGATTGCAAAGAAAAAGGTAAGAAATCTTATTTCATGGAAAAATATTTTGATAGTAGTGATAATGATGAAATGGTCTATATAGTTGCAAAACATGAATCAAATAAGATGGCACTTATTTCTCATGTTAGTAAGAACAGCACATGGATTATTAATAGTGGATGTTCTAATCATAGGAATGGTGACAAAACAAAATTTGAACATATGGAACACTATGATGGAGGAAGTCTTAGATTTGGAAACAATGAACCTTGTTGTATAAAAGGAAAAGGTTGTGTTTCTCTAACCATTGAACTTAGATGAGATAATGCTTACTAGGTTGAAGGACTAAAGCATTATCTACTAAGTGTGGCATAGTTGAACAACATTAGATTCAAGGTAGAATTAATGAATGGGAAGGCCAACTTGCTAGATGGGAAAGGAAATCTAGATGGTTTTGGAAATTAAACAAAAGGTAACCTATTCTACCTACATCTAAGGGTATGTGTAGGATCATGGTGTACCAAAAAGTGGCAATCTGAAAAATCTATAATTCTAAAACATCTCAAACCATTTCAAACTCTATTCCAACTTTTTTCCCACCCACCTTGATACTAAATGAAAATAATTAATGTCTTTATATGTTCTACTATATCTTTTGATACCATACCTATATGACCAACTTTAAAATGTGCATTTCGCTTGTTTTTATGTGATTTTTACTCGAAACATGTAGTTGACAACTTTTGCTTCACCAAAATTTGATGAAATGAAAAGGGTTTCTTAAGAATGTTCTTTTCATTCCATAAATTTAATGTTTGTCAAATTATGAGTTTAGTAAGTAATTATTACTTATTTTCTAATGGAGTTAGTATAAAGTGCTGACTAGCACATTACTTGAAAAACAACTATAACTTTCAAATGGTACAACATTTTTTAAATCCAAAAGTTGCATCACATTCTACGTTTCTTCTATTATAAGGAAAACAAATTAAAAGTTGAATTTTGTAGAGTTTTGAATTAGTTAAGGTGGTAAGATATGAGAGTTTTTTTATTCCAAAAATACTAAAGTCAAAAATTACTTAATTATTATTTATTTAGAATAAAAATACCAAAAATATGTTCCACAATCTAGGCATGAGTCTACAATTTATATCTAGAATATTAGTAAAAAATATTATCATTTGATTTTTATTAAGGTGGTTAGACATATATCTACTTCTTATTTTTGTTTTGAATTTTTTTAATATTGCATTAATATTCAAAATTTTGACCAATCAATTTTTATTTTTTTGAGATAAGTCCTAGTAGTTTAGAAACTAGATTCAATTTGATAAAGATTATTTTGTCTCAAATTTTTGATATAAAGTTAATAACAAGTAAAAAATTTCACATAAAGTTGACATAACCCTGATTTCCTGATTTTTTATTGCCACTTAAGAGCATAGTTTTGTTGACCATGATCATGCATATACCCCTAAGTGAGAGTTCATGTTTCATTGCTGAATTAGAAGAATGTTGGTTATGGCATAGAAGGTTGTGTCATGAATTTTGATAACTTGATCGAGATAAGTAATAAAAAAAAGAGTCAGAGGTATTCCTAGTTTGAGGTAACCTGATATGGGTTTATGTAAAAACTCTCAAAATGGAAAGATGGGAAAGACAAGTTTCAAAAATAGAAAACTATCATTCTGAAGAGGTCTTGGAGTTGGTTAATATAGACCTATGTAGACCTATAGGAACAAAAAGCTATAGTGGAAATAAGTAATTTATTCTATTTGTTCATGATTATTCTAGGATGATAACTATTAACTTATTTGAAAGATAAATCATAAGATTTTTAGAAGTACAAATGGTATATGGCTAGAGTTGAGAAAGATAGGAAAGAAAGTGAAATGTTTAAGGCCAGACAGAGGATGATAATTTATTTTTAATGAATTCAATGAATTCTACATTGAAATAGAAATCAAAAGACAAGTATCAGCCTTTGGTACACCTCAGTAGAATGGTATAGCAAAAAGAAGGAATAGACCTGTGATGGATTGTGTAGGAACTCTGATGAAAGAAAAGAATGTTGCAATAAAGTACTAGAAGGAGCCAATTAGTAACATAGTTCATACTTTGAATAGAGTATAGCTAAAGAAAGATTTAAATCAAACTCTTTATAAAATATGGTATGGCTACAAACCTAGTGTAAGGTATTTCAAAGTGTTTGGTAGTAGATGTTATATCTTGGAGGAGACTAGGAAAGGTAGATTTGATGTCAAAAGAGATGAAGGTATATTCCTAGGATACTCCTATAGAAGAAAAACATATAAATGTTTGAATCTGTCTACTCATAAGTTCATAGAATGTGCACATGTAAAGATTGATGAATTTACAAAAAAGAGTGAAGAATAAAGCAATAAAGAACTTGAAAACTACATAATTTTTTTGTATTATGAACCTAATATATTGCTTAATCTAAATGGAAGTTAGGAAGCTTCACCCCCTGAGTCCCCAAAATTTCCAAAAGCACCGAGTTGTAGCCTATGCAATCCAAGTCACATTTAGAAGGACCTAAGTCGCAATCAAGGGTACTCAAGTTGCAACCAGTACAACCTAAGTCACGGTCAAAAGGACCTGAGTAACAGTCAGTAGAACTCAAGCTTGATTTAGAAGATCATGTTAAGCTATGTGAGAGAAGTTCTAAATCCAAAGTACCTATATTAGCAAGATATATTAGAAAGAATCATGGACCTAAGAAGATCAGTGGAGACAAGTCAGAAGGTACAATGACAAGGAACAAATTAAAAGGTACATGTTTTCTTACTAAATTTGAACGTAAAATTTTTAAAGATGCACTAGCTAATGAATGCTAGATTGAAGTTATGATTGAAGAGATTGAATAGATAGAGAGGAAAAATACTTGAACTCTTGTTCCTAGACCCAAGGATAGAAATGTGATTGGCACAAAATTGGTATTCGAAAATAAGCTAAATGGGAATGAAGAAGTTTCAAGAAACAAAGAAAGGTTGGTATTCATTATGGTGAAACTTTTACCATTGTTACAAGATTAGAAGATGTTAGGAGTTTAGTTTCATATGGAGTACATAGAGGTTTTAAAGTTTATCAAATGGATGTGAAATTTGCATTTTTGAATGAAATTCTAGAAGATGAAGTATATATAGAGCAACCTAAAGCTTTTGTCAATTCTAGCAAAAAGGACATGGTTTGAAAATTTCATAAAATATTTCATGGTCTCAAAAAAACTCTTGGAGCATGGTATGAGAGGTTACACAATTATTTAATAAAGATTGGATTTTAGAGGACTAATGATAACAATAGTCTATACATTAATGAAGGTCCAGACAAGAAGATTATGTTGGCAGAAATATGCGTGGATGATACAATGTTTACTAGAAATGATGACTTATGAAAATGTTTTTTAGAGGAAATGAGCAAGGAATTTGAGATGTCTATGTTTAGTGAGATAAAATTCTTTGTTCGATTGTAGATTCAACATAAGAAAGATGGTATCTTTATTACTCAATCAAAATATATCAAATAGATACTAAAGATGTTTGGAACATAAGACTCAAGACCAGTTGAACACCTATGTCTATTGGACATAAGCTTTCCAAAAATTATGATTCAAAAGATGTAGATCAAACCACATACATATCAATGATTGGAAAATTGCAATATGTAGTGCATACAACGCATGATATTTAATTTTTTGATGAATAGTCCCTTCCTTATATTAATAAAAATACAAATAATTTTTTTATAATATTTAATTAGAAATTGGCATAGTCTAAGAAATGTTGAAACTTTGATTTGAAAGAATTTACTAATGTTGATTGGGCTAGAATTGTTGATGATAGGAAGAGCACTAGTGGTGGAGAATTCTTTCCTAGAAGGAGGCTAGTGTCTTAGACAAGTAAAAAAGAAGAATTACATTTCTCAGTCTACTACAAAGGCATAATATATTGTAGCAGAAATTAATTGTTCCAATATTGTTTGCTTCAAGAAATTGTTAGCAAGAATGAAGATGGAGATCAAAGATCTAGTTGTTATCTTCTATCATAACACTGGCACAATAAACATATCAAAGAATCCCATGATGAATACCAAGAAAAAGGACATTGTCATAGAATATCATTTTCTAAGAGAATTGGTGAAAGACAAAGGGGTGAGATTGGAATATGTAAATACAAAATAACAAATTGTAGATATATTCAACAAGCCATTACCTAAGGATGTATTCTTGTATCTAAGAGGTACACTAGGGGTCATTCCCCTTCCTAAAGTTCACTAAATGAAGTTTAGTGATGCATCAACCAAAGCATGTTGAAGATTAGTCAAGTTGATGCAGTAATGGAAGAGAAAATAACATATAAATCTGTACATCAGGTGTACTAAAATTCACTATATAATGTCTTTGGCATGACATTTCAAAGTGGGAGAGTTTATTGTCATATATTAGAGAAATTTTCTTTAACATTTTGAAGATGTCAAAGAGTCCTCAAAGAGTTTGATATTTGAAGATGGTGATATCAGAAGATTATGTCGAAGACAAAGTAAACAAGGAGAGTTTTCTAGTAGTGGGAGAAATTAAAACTAGAGAGAGTTCACACTGATAGAGGGGGTTCTCATGGATGAGAATTAGAATCAAACAAAGGATATTATCATTACTTTTAATTTGCTCTAGAATTTCATTATAATATGATATGTTGTGTTGCCATTGATTCTAAAGAGGGAGATTATTGAACGCAATTGATCAATTATATGTTGTTTCTGATGTTACACAAAATGTCATATCTTTATCAGTCATTGTATTGTAAGCTCACCCAGGAAATGAAGATAGTTTTTAGTGCCTAACAAGAATTCTAGTATTTGCCTAGTTCAGAAGATATTGTCTATAGAGTTCACTCGGGCTTCACAGAGAAGTTCATAGAAGTTGTGTGTTAACCGAGCTCACTCAGTTAACAAAGAAAGGTTGGATGGAACCAATGCTAACCAAGCTCACTTGGTTACCAAAGGAAGTTTGTGAAGATGAAATGTTAACTGAGCTTACTTGGTTAACACAAGAAAATCATTTCTAAGTTAGTGTCTACTGAGTAGGGTCGGCTAACAAAGAAATTTCTCATTTTGGCATATTGAGTTTATTGGATTTGTTTGATGGTTCTAGTCAACTAATGAGATGAATTTTAATTGTATTAAGTAATGTATTCAAGTTGACTTGACTATGTAAATGGTATAAATATAAGGTCAAATTGTTGATCAAATAAAGTGAGAAAGATGAGCAAGTGAGAAAGTGGAAGATAGGATATTCTTAGAGGAAGTGAATTGGAAGGATAGTAGAATATTCTTGATGAGATACAAAGATATATCTAATCAAGGAGGATCTATCATACAAGCCATAATTGAGATATAAAATCAGAAAAGATAAGTTTACATCAGCAATCTAGTCATATCATTGTTACTCTAATCATTGTAGCAGTGTGTTAAATCTCTTAACAGAGTTGTCTTAACAACTATTTGTAAATCCTCTAACAAGGTGGCATTTCTATTTGAATTGTCTAAAGATCTCTTACATGGCCACCCCTAACAAGGTGATTAGATCCACTAATAGGGTCATAGCTAATAGTGTGTTTTGTAACCTTTAATAGGGTTGGCTCCTAATAGGGCTCACTTTAGAAGAGTGAAAAATATTAACTAGTTGCAATTGGTTGTTTTCCCAAATTGTGTTTCCATGTTAGATCTTAGTGTCACTTGTGTAAATGCTATTTTTTTTATGTGTATGAAACTAAGTTAATTACCATTAATCACACTTAATATCTTGAGATCTACATGTTAATTATTTGTCAATTAGCAATTATTGTTGTAGTTCTTGTTGAGTCATAGCATATTGCTAGTGTTAATTTAGTGCCTGTGTGTTAACCAAGTTACAACAATTTTAGTAGAGTTTATGTTTTGTTCTAATATCTAAGAGTTCTAGGGTTTATTTTTGTAGTAATTTATTAACACTTCCCCTCTCAGTTACTGCTCTCATATTTCCAAGAACACCACCCTTAATGAATAACACTTTTGTCTGTGCTACAAGCAGACTCAGTTATTTAGTAGTGGTTCCTCTCACCCAATATGGGTCTTTCTTCATGCCATTCTAATTTATTTTCCCAAGCCATCATTGTCAAGCTCAAGGCATACATGAGTTTCAAGCCTAAGTGAGTTTTGTAGAGGACATGATCACTAGAGAGCTTGAGTTGGAATTTATTCTCCTTGTGGATGGGAGTGTATGCAAAAACTTTAATGTTGAGGCCCTTTCCCATGTGATGAACCAACATATTA
Organism: Cupressus sempervirens; assembly: GCA_028749045.1. Classification (NCBI taxonomy): domain Eukaryota; kingdom Viridiplantae; phylum Streptophyta; class Pinopsida; order Cupressales; family Cupressaceae; genus Cupressus; species Cupressus sempervirens. The sequence goes on from CM053784.1 coordinate 67,450,985, forward strand.
AATTGAACACCATTGAAATTCACTATCTCCACATCAACTTCACATGCATGATATTCACAAAGGGCAATGTAATATGTTCCCAATTCATAGTTTGACATCCTCATCTATAATCATGTTTAGAAACCTCACCTACCCATCTTGGTTATTACCACACAACTTTGAAGGAAAAATCGAAGTCACACATTCCAATGAGTCATGACATCAAGTGCATCTAAAATTTCAACAAGGACATCAAATCTTCCTTACCACAAAAGCATTAGATATGCACCTAATGCTCCCCCATGATTGGCATTCGGTCATGTCGTTGGCACATAGAACTCAAGATGAGAATTGAACACACAAATAAATCTACAAGGGTTCTAGATAATTCACTTCTTCCCTCAATAATCCCCTCTCATGATTTTTTCTTTATCTTCTCCACTCCAGAGATCCTTATTATTTCCTTAATTTTTCCATTTCTTACTAGATTTTCTTTGTTTGATCCAACACGAGTTCAAGGAAAATGATCATTGGTTTCTTGATTGTGGATACCTCTAAATTTTATTTTTATTGAAGCAAGGTCACCAATCGCAGGATTTCCTTAGAACCAACAATTTCTTTACTTTCACTCTAGATGTAGATATCAAAATTTCTATATCTTATTATTCTTTAATGGCTAAATAAAATACTAAGTGTAGTACAAGCTCTTCTTTGATAACAAATCCATGAAATTTCTCACTACAAGATTTTGCATAGCCTATGCCTAAGTTTTACTTGGTCCAACTTGATTTTGTGTCTCTTTCTTCATAATTTGAAACTCATAGACCTGTAAGGAACAAGAATCACTAGATGTTTTGTATATGTGAATCTGTCTTTGATACCATATTAGTTTTTTAGGACCTTCTGCAAATGTACTTGCACAGTCATTATGTTTGGTATGGGATTTTCAAATGCAACTTCCTCTCACATTTATATTGAGTATATATATAACATGAATAGACATGTCCCTTTATGGGACATGTGTATTCGATAATTAGATACCTAATATTAATCATAATATATTCATTTATTTATTTGTGTGTGTGTGTGTGTGTGTGTGTGTGTGTATAAATATATATATCTCAAATAATAATAAACTTACACATATAAATTATATCTAATATATGATGAACACACACATATAAAGAATAAAGGCATCCAAATTGACTAAGACTTTAATACTATGAAATGTATTCAAAGGTTTAACCTAAAATAGACATTTAAGACACTCAAGTCAATGTAATTAAATCAATAATAATATATATCAAATGATTATATTGTAATATGTTTATGAACTTATGTCTCCCTCTATTTCTATTTACATATTTTCTCTTCGACTCACTCACTCTCCCTGTCTAGCTCTCTATCCCTATTTTTTATATCTCTTTATCCCAATTTATCAATCTATCACCTAATATTTCTTTATTTCTTTATGTCTTCATCCCACCTCTCATCTCTCCACTAACTATTTCTCTTTCTCTTGCACCCTTCCTCTTTCTCTCCCTTTATAACTAACTTTGATCTTCTCTCTCTCTCTCTCTCTCTCACACACACACACACACACACACACACATTCTCTCATCTTCTTAGAACTATGTGCATATATCTATTTGAATTTATTTTAGTCTGATTGATCTCCATTTGTATTGATGGCCTCAAACTTACATTCAAAGACTTGGTTTGTCAATTTTATATCTTCCATCTATCTCATTATGTTTGTCATATTATTTCCTTATCTCTCTTCCCTTTGATATAACTACCTATCTCCATTTGTCTCTTTATATCACTTATTATTTATGTATTTGTTGGTTTATCTCTTGCACTCTTATTTCTTACAAAACATCATCCTATTATAAAATTTAAAGAGTAAGCACAATTAAAAATATTACCTAATATAAGTTGTGGTTGGTTAACAAATGACTAATCCTATCCATTTCTATATCAATATGTTTCTCTCTAAGTCACACACTCTTTATATACCTCTATATGCATCTTTTTTTATCATTCTTATTCACACATACAAAAAATAAAAAATACATAGGAAGACAAGATTTTTGCCACCTTTTATCTTTACGACATCAGACAACATTAGGAAATCATAACATATGATTTTAAAAGTTCAAAATATATAACGAGTATTTAAAAAGTTCAAAATTTATATCCACTCTTCATTGCACCTACAAAAGCATGCAACTACTCAGTACAATAATTCGTATAAAAGCATGCTACTACTAGTCATATTAATAACGACCATCAGTGCATATTTCCAAAAAAAATTAACATAACCTTATTTTTATATTATTAAAAAGTGTATATTTCCATGAAAACAAATATGAGGTCACTTTTTCTTACAATCAGTGATACACATCCATCCAGGAAGTGAGAAAAACTATTCAAATTGCCCAAGTGAAGGAAAAGATATGGAAACTTGTAAAATGGTGGGAAATGGCTCTGGTATTCAGCCTTCCTTGATGGGATTCTCCTCAGTTTCCTATAAATTAGTTATCTGCTCAATTTGACTAGTCAAATTAATCCTTCGTGGCACTTGGACTGCAGACAAATTATCAACCCACTCAATCAAATATAATTAAATTTCTTTCCTAGAAAACCTTTCTACATTCATGACATTCGAAAAGGAAATACAAATCAATTACTGGTGTAACATGGCATAATATACCTAAGGTGTCTCCGTCTTGTAAATCTGGATCATGCGTTATGATAACTTTCCTCCGTTGAATATTAACATCAATATTCTCAATTCCATGCAAAGCAGTGAATGATCTCCTTATCTGTTGTTCATGTGCAGCAGAATACATTCCCTGGACTTTCAGAGTTGTTCTCTGCATCGTGCCGTTGAAATAGAATGGCAAATGAAGATGATGTAAAGCTGATTATGTTTTGCTTGAATACAAGGCAGTTGATGTTATATGCATAAATTCCTGGCAATCATATTTCCCTGCGCTGATGCAATTTGAGATTCTATTATTGACGTTGTAGTTGCTTGTCTTGACAAAGTCTTTTCTATTATTTTGGCTTTTTGCAACTCGGTTTTAGACAAGCTAAAAAAAAAAGCTAGTGTTCCTTCTAAAATAGGAAAGGAATCCCATTAGCGATGTACAAAGTTCCTATTCAGCTTCACGTCACTATTTTACTTGTCGATTCTTCCCAACAGTGAACATTCGATCCACTGCACCTGCATTGGACAATCGTTCGTATAAAAATAATCATATTTTTGTTCAGCTTTTAGCCAGACTCTGACTAGTAAAGTAGCATGCCAATGGAAATTAAGAAGAGAATTGTACGCTCATCAAAGCGAATTAAATTTGAAATCGCATTACTTCATTCTAAGAAAATGAGTAAATGTGGCTCCGTCACGTTGAGATGTGAGATTGACAACCATGTTTTAGCTAGACTCTAAAAAGTGTCGCCATCCCTTTTAGTTCAACCAATTATATATATTTAGCACTTTGTTATCCATTTGAGAATTTACACTATGTGCAAATTGTCCATATCATGAAAACCAAAGCAACAGTACCATAGAGGACCGATTTTTTAAGTGGAAACGTAGTTAAAAGAAGACGGGAAGATCAGATTTTCACAATCTGTTCAAATTATTATAATTGTTTTTGAATTTGATTGTGTTGAAATTTTTACAATCAATATTTCTAGTCATACTATCTGATTAATGATCTAGCTTAGTGTCATTACTCTATTGATGTTATCTGGTAGTTAGTGTTTTTGATTAAGAAAAATAGCAATTAATGGGTACTGACCAAAGTACAATCAGAATGCTAGACACCAATAACATAATTACCAGCGCCTAGTAACGAAAGATGTATATAATCAGATCTCCCTCTATCAAAGTAAAAGGTCCACAAGTTGTTGGAAATAGAAATGGAGTAACTGAGAGGGGAGGGGTAAATTAGTTACCACAAAAATAAATTCACAGGTCCTTGGATGTCTTAAAATATAGTTGCTGCTGATACTCGGTAACCACACAAACAAATGCTAAAACTTGATAGATGTTCTGTTAACTTATTAAGCATTTAAATTGATTAACATATATGCATAAAGAAATAACATGAACACAAGAGACACTAGATTTAACGTGGAAACCCAATTTGGAAAAAACCACCAAGTAACTAGTTACCAATTTTCACTCTTCTGAAGTGAGCCTTATTAGGAGCCAACCCTATTAAAAGTTACAAAACACACTGATAGACATGACCCTGTTAGATGATTTAATAACCCTGTTAGAAATGGCCTTGTCAGAGGTCTTTAGAACAATTCAATTGATTTGTCACCTTGTTAGAGGATTTATAAAATGGCTATTAAACCAACTCTGTAAAGAGATTTTGAATTACTGTTACAATGATTAGAGAGCAACAATGAAGTGATCTAAAATATATGCAACTTATCTTTGCTGAATATAGATCTATGTTCTTCTTTACTAGATCCTCATTGATCGAATATAACTTTGTAGCTCCATAAGCATATCTGATCCTTGTTCAACACTTGCTCATATATGCAATATTTTATTATTCCATATCCATACATTTGCACTCTTATGCATCCAAACTCTTACATTTTATGAATTCACAACTTGACCTTTCATATATACCTTAAAAATTGTCAAGTCGGCTCAATTACAAGTTACAACAATTGAAAAACATAAATCAGTCGGCTGCAAACATTGCACAAAACAATTAAACTTAATTCTTTAGAATAATAAAAAATTTCATTGCCTAACCCAGCTCGATGACCACTGCTCTAGAATAGTTTCCCCACAATTAACCAAGTGAAGCTCGGTAATCACTAAAAACCTTGCAACTTCCTTGGGAGATCGACTTAACTCGATAAACACTGACCTTCCTTCATTTACCGAGTTAGCTCGGTAAAAGCTAACTTTCTTTTTGATGACCAAGTCAACTTGGTAGACATTATCTTTCCTTTTGTTAACCTTGGGAGCTCGGTTAACATTAAATTTTTGGTACAGAATCTTTTGATGCCCGAGTGAGCTTGGTAAGAGTTAACTTTCCTTTGTGCTGTTTAGGAACATTCGATAGACACTGTAAATTGCTTTGCTGACCATTTGAACTCGGTAGACTCTGTTTGATGGATGATATGACATTTGTGTAACATCAAAGACAATATGCAATTAACAATTGTATCCAACAATCTCCCTCTTTGGCATTGATGGCAACACAACATGTCATAGTAGAATGAAATTTGAAAACAAGTCTTTCTCTTATATGGCAACACAATATGTCAACATAACAATTCTTCCTCTAAGATAGAAAAACTCTCCCTCTTATAGTAATCTCCCTCTGTGAAGAAATTACATTGCAAACTCTCTTATCTTAAACAAATTTCAGAGAAATATGACAATAAAACTCTCCCTCTTTGACAACACATGGAAAAGACAACTCAACTCAAATGAATTTTAGTGTACCTTTAGTACTAATTCATATGCAATATTTCTTGGTTATGCTGCATCAACTGATAGATCTTCAACCTGGTATGAGTTGATGCATCACTAAAACTTTATTTTAGTGAACTTCAGATAGGGGAGTGACCTCTAACTTACCTCTTAGATACAGGAATGCATCCTTAAGTAATGGTTTTGTGAATATGTCAGCAATTTTTTCCTTTGTATGAACATATTCTAATCTGATCTCCTTATCTTGCACCAATTCTTTGACAAAATGATATTTTATTACAATGTGCTTGGTTTTGGAATGCATCACTAGATTCTTAGATATGTTGATTGCACTTGTATTACCACAGAACATAACAACTAGTTCTTTGATTTCCATCTTCATGCCTTCCAACAACTGTTTAAACCAAACAATATTAGAACAGTTTACTGCTGCAACAACATACTCTGCCTCTGTTGTAGATTGAGATGTACAATTATATTTTTTTCTTGTCCACGAAACCAACCTCTTTTCAAGAAAGAATGCACCTCCACTTCTACTTTTTCTATCATCAAGGTTTCCTGCCCAAACAGCATCAGTAAACACTTTCAAATCCAAATTGCCTCCAAACTTATACCATAAACCATACTCTTCAGTTCCTTTCAAATATCTCATTATTCTTTTGATTGCCATAATGTGATTTTCTCTTGGTTTTGTTGAAAATCTTGGTACAATACCGACTATAAAGGCAATATCTGGCCTAGTATGAACTACATATTGCAACTTTCCAATCATAGATCTATACAATGTTTGATCTACTTCTTTTGATTCATCTTCCTTGGTAAGGTTTAATCCGGTACACATAGGAGTCCCAACTGGTTTACAATCTTCCATTTCAAACTTTTTCAATATCTCTTTGATGTATTTTGATTGAGGGATGTAGATACCATTTTTATTCTGTTGAATTTGAAGACCAATAAAGAATTTGATCTCACCAAACATAAACATTTAAAATTCTTTGTTCATTTGTTCTGAGAATTCTTTGCACAGATCATCATTCCCTGTGAAAACAGTATCATCTACAAATATTTCTACCAAGACAATCTTATTATCTAGTCCTTCCTTAATATACAAGCTAGTGTTATCATTAGTTCTTTGAAAACAAATCTGAATAAGATAGTTATGCAATCTTTCATACAATGCTCTAGGAGCTTGTTTCAGACCGTACAATGCCTTGTGTAATTTGCAGACCATGTTCTTCTTATCTGGATCAACAAAAATAATTGATGACTTGACCTCCATCTGATAATGCCTTCAGGTTGTTCAATGTAAACCTCTTCATCTAGGATATAATTGATGAATGCTGACTTGACATCCATCTGATAAACTTTGAATCCTTTGTGAGCAGCATATGCTAGTAAGGTTCTGACTCCTTCTAATCTTGTAACAGGAGCAAAAGTTTCTCCATAGTCTATTCCTTCTTCTTGAGCATATCCTTTGCATACTAGTCTAGCTTTATTTCTTGATACCTTACCATTTTTATATTTAGGCCTGGGTACAAGAGTCCATGTCTTATTTTTCTCTATTTTCTCTATTTCTTCATTTATAGCCTCAATGCAACTATCATTTTCTAAAGTATCTTTGATATTTCTAGGTTCAAAATCAACAAGTAAACAAGTACCTTTCAACTTGCTTCTTGTCATGGTTCCTTCAAATTTGTCTCCAATGATTTGATCTGTTGAATGATATCTCCTGACATATTTAGCTAATACAAGTTCCTTGCCTTTTGAATGGATTTCATTATTATCCTCTTGCATTTCAACTTCAGGTTATGTCTGTTCTAGCTCGGTAGATATTTTCTCGATAGATACTGGCTCGAGTCCTTCAGACTTGGTAGACACTTGCTCGGTAGATACTTGCTCGGTAGATACTTGCTCGGTAGATACTGAATTTAACTCAGTTTGGTATGACTCGGTTTGAACTTCCTGTAACTCGGTTACAGATGACTCGGGAGTAGAAGATTCCTAATTCTCTGATGTAACTGGTACTGTATCAGGTTCAATGAAGAAAAACCTTCTATAATCTTCTAGTTCCCTTTTGCTTTCTTCTTCAGTCCTTTCTGCAAACTCATCAACTTTCACATGTGCACTTTCTATGACTTTGTGAGTAGACAAGTTCAAACATCTATATGCCTTACTTTTGCATGAGTATCCAAAGAACATACCTTCATCACCTTTCACATCAAATTTTCCTTTTCTAGATTCTTTCAAAATGTAACATTTACTTTCAAATACTTTAAGGTACCTTACACTAGGTTTATAGCCATACCATAACTCATAGCGAGTTTTGAATGAGTCTTTCTTCAGTTGTACTTGGTTCAAGGTATAAATTGCAGTGTTGATAGCTTCCTTCTAGTATTTGATAGCAATGCTCTTTTCAATCATTAAATTTCTTGCACAGTCCATGATGGATCAGTTTCTTCTTTTAGCTATTCTATTTTGCTGGGGTATTCTAGGGGCTGATACCTGTCTTTTGATTCCTCTTTCAATGAAAAAATTATTAAACTCGTGTGAAATGAATTCTCCACCTCTGTCTGACCTCAATTGAGCATTTTAATCTTTTCCCTGTTTCCTTTTTTACTCTAGCCAAATAACATTTGAATTTTTCAAATGCTTCTGATTTGTTTCTTAGATACATGACTATCATCATTCTTGAGTAATCATCAACAAAAAGAATGAATTTTTTTTTTTTAGTATAGCTTTCAATTACAATGGGTCCACATAAATCAGTATGCACAATTTCTAATATATCTTCAGACTGATAGTTTTTACTTTTAAAACTAGTCTTTCCCATCTTTCCAATCTAACAATTTTTGCATAGATTGACCTCAGGTTTCTTTATGTTAAGAATGCTTCTTACTTTTTTGAATTTTCTTATCTTTACCAGATTATCAAAGTTCACATGACACAACCTTTTATACCATAACCAACTTTCTTCTACTTGAGAAATGAAACATGAACATTCACCTAGTTCAAGATAGAATAAGCTACCTTTAGTTTGAGTACTTGATCCAATCAACTTTCCTTTGCCATCCAGCAGTCTTGCTTTACCATGCATGAATTCTACTTTGAATCTATTATTGAGTAACTATGCCACACTTAAAAAATTATGCTTTAGTCCTTCTACCCAATAGGCATTATCACATATAAGTTCCTTGGTTAGAGAGATTCTTCCTCTTCCTTTTATACAACAAGGTTCATTGTTACCAAATCTTACACTGCCACCATCGTAGTCTTCAAAGTATTCAAACTTAGTTTTGTCGCTAGTAATGTGATGAGAACAACCACTATCTATGATCCATGCATCATTTTTTCTCATATGAGAAATGAGTGCCATTTTCCCATCATTATCAGATTCATCTTTCACAACAATGTAAACAATTTCATCTTCTTCTTCATCATTAGAATTATTAAAAATTTTAGCCATAAAACATGTTTTCTTACCTTTATCTTTGAATGATTTGAAATCTTTCTTGCCATTCCATTTGTGATCTTTCTTTTCATCTTTGTTCTGCTTATTTGGACACCTAGCAGAAATATGACCAACTTCTTCACATGAAAAATAGATTAGGGGTACTTTACCTTTGTATTTTCCTCTACCTCGAGAATATTTCCTTGCTAGAAGGGCTTCAATTACTTCAAGATCACTATCTAAACTTTGGTTTGATTCATCTTCACTTTTTGACTGAGATTCCTTTTTTCCTTTCTCCTTGAGTGAAAGTTTGGCTTCAAATGCTGATTCAATGTTCTTGGAAGCTAGAACATAGTTATCAAAGTTGTCTAGTTCAAATGCAATCAATCTTCCAACTATAGCTTCTAGATCTATCTTATGATTTTCTTCACAGCTTCTTTCTTGAATTACAAGAACTCTGATTGCATAAATGGGACGCAGAGTTCTCAGAACTTTACTGATAATTGTCTCTTCCTTGATATCTCCTCCAGATGCTTTGATTGCACTGACACATGCTTTGACTCTTTCAACATATTTTGCAATGTTTTCATTCTCTCTCATCCTTATTTGATCAAATTTTCCTCTTGGACTTTCTGCTTTGGCTCTTCTAACATTATCATCTCCTCCATAGATTTCTTTCAATTTTTTCCAGATTTCAAAAGCAGATTGTTGTCCTTAATATCACCAAATTCTTCATAACTCAGAGTAGATGCTATATCTATCATCATAATGTTGTGGGTCTTCTTTTCAGCAATATCATTGACAGATAGTGTACTAGCTGGTTCTGCATATTTTTCATCAAGATATTTTAGTCCTGTATCTCCAATAGAAGCTAGATGAAGTCTCATCAACCCTTTCCATGCTAAGAAGTTGTCCCTATTAAGTCTTGGAATTTCCCTCTTATAAGACATCTTGATCTTTAGCTTAGATCCTTGAAATTTTATCCTGCAAGCACCAAGAGCTCTAATACCAATTGTTGGAAATAGAGATGGAGTAACTGAGAGGGGAGAGGTGAATCAGTTACAACAAAAATAAATCCACAGGTCCTTAGATGTCTTAAAATATAGTTGCTGCTGATACTTGATAACAACACAAATAAATGTTGAAACTTGATAGATGTTCTATTAACTTATTAAGCATTTAAACTGATTAACATGCATGCATAAAGAAATAACATGAACACAAGAGACATCAGATTTAATTTGAAAACCCAATTTGGAAAAAACCACCAAGTAACTAGTTACCAATTTTCACTTTTCTGAATTGAGCCCTATTAGGAGCCAACCCTGTTAAAGGTTAAAAAACACACTATTATATGTGACCCTGTTAGAGGATTTAATCACCCTATTAGAAGTGGCCTTGTCAGAGGTCTTTAGAACAATTCAACTGATTTGTCACCTTGTTAGAGGATTTACAAAATGGCTGTTAAACCAACTCTATTAAGAGATTTTGAATCACTGGTACAATGATTAGAAAGAAACAATGAAGTGATTTGAAATATATGCAACTTATCTTTGCTAAATATAGATCTCTATTCTGCTTTACTAGATCCTCACTGAACAAATATAACTTTGCAGCTCCATAAGCATATCTGATCCTTCTTCAACATTTGCTCATATATTCAATATTCGCTCATTCCATATCCATACATTTGCACTCTTATGCATCCAAACTCTTACATCTTATGAATTCACAACTTGACCTTTCATATATACCTTACAGATTGTCAAGTTGGCTCAATTACAAGTTACAACAACTGAAAAACGTAAATCAGTTAGTTGCAAACATTGCACAAAACAATTAAACTTAATTCTTTAGAATAATAAAATTCTTCATTGCTCGACCTAGCTCAGTGACCACTGCTCTAGAATAGTTTCCCCAGTGTTAACCAAGTGAAGCTCGGTAATCATGAAAAACCTTGCAACTTCTTTCGGAGACCGAGTTAACTTGGTAAACACTGACCTTCGTTTGTTTACCGAGTTAGCTAGATAAAAGCTAACTTTCTTTTTGATAACTGAGTCAACTCGGTAGACATTATCTTTCCTTTTGTTAACCTTGGGAGCTCGGTTAACATTAACTTTTTGCTACAAAATCTTTTGATGTTTGAGTGAGCTCGGTAAGAGCTAACTTTCCTTTGTGTTGTTCAGGAACATTCGATAGACACTATAAATTTCTTTGTTGACTGTTTGACCTCGGTAGACTCTGTCTGATGGCTGATATGAAATTTTTGTAACATAAAAGATAATACAAAATTAACAATTGTATCCAACACAAGTGACTAACCTCCCAAACATGGTCAACACTTTCAATGCATGACTTGGAACAAGCTCCCACAATAACTGCAGACTTAAACAAAAAACAACAACAAAGGACCAGAGTGTGCCCTTTAAAACTACTAGCAATCACTTGATCATAGGGGAAAGAAAAACTAAACTAGGATATCACCATAACAACAAAGGAACAAACTCAAGTCATCCACACCTGTTAGAACTCTAACAAGAAATATAGGATCAAACAAGACTATACCACTAGCCTTGGAAAACAAAATACATAACTTTTGACCATGGGTCCAAGTGAAGGTCAACTTCCAGCCTTTGAAAACACAATAAAATGTCTTCTTGTCCCTTGTAAACTCCCATATCACCATAATAGAAATGGCAAGAGCAGGTAGGAGGAAGACCAAACCCCAAAGGTAAGAGTTGCTCCTCCTTCTACACAAAATGCTACTAAAAATAGCACAAGTAATCAAAATCTCAATAGGAGTCTCCTCTACTTCTCAACACCCAAATATGATTTGCACCTCAATAGGAGATTGCTCCACCTCCATAGGAGTTGTGAACGTAGAAGAAAAGAGGAAGACCTAGGCCATCCTCAAAGGTAGTAACACATGTCTCTGCATCAAAACATTTAGCTATGGAGTCATCCCTTCTTCACACCCTGAAGTACATTGTCAAAATGTGCTCTATCTAGTTAAATCTATAATAATGAGAAATAGATACTCAAAAATAGAAAAAGGAGAGTATTTGCTAAACCCATTGACCACCACTTTCCCCCAACAGCTAGTTATCTCCATAAGCTTTACCCCCACCAAAATAAGGTCCTTCCCCTCCATAGGAATTAGGAAAGTGAAAGAACAAAAAAGAGGACAACTTTAGCATATGCATCAAAAGCCTTGAAATGACTACCTCAACCAAATGCTACCACTAAATAGAGGAAACTTTCACCATAGAGCACAAGCAATTGAAAGAAACCCTAAAGAAGAAAGCATCAAGAGACAAAAGAATCACCAATTGAGGAAAACAAGTGCATCCCACAATAGTGCCCAACCAAGGGGGTCCATTAACAAGAAAACCCATGCAAATGAAGATCCATCTAGGGAGAATAATGTTGTCAATAGTACTAGCATGAAAATAGGGACAAAATTTCTATTATAGACCAACCCATTGACGTCCAAGCCCCTAAAATTCCTATGAATCACAAGTGCCCTATGAGCTACAACAAGAGGCCCAAACAGGAAGCACTGTCAATGCAACCACTACACATAGTCATCCAATTAAAACCCATCTACAAAAACTCAAAATATAAAAGAGCCAACTAGAGGCAAAGAGCAACATTATACCTAGGTCAAAAAACCCAACACATTGATAGCCCAAAGTGGAGAATGGGGGTGCCATCAGAAAGCACGTTCACTGAGAAACTCTACACCCTTCCAAACCATAACAAGCCTTGACAGGTATCTACATAGACATCAAATCTTTAGAGACACCCAACAAATCCACCATAGGTAGTCCCTACCTAATAGGAAGCACAAAACCCCTAGGAATAGAGAACAACCCATGAGCCAAAAAAACCCAAGGAGAAAGAAAAGCACCCAATGTTACTACAACAAATGCCACCCTAACGAGGCACGAGCATGTGGAGGACCCTCCAACCATTAGGATCATCATCCTCAAACTTCTCACAGTTGCCATTCTTGGCCTCCTCAGCAGAAGAAAATCTATTTGTAGATGATAAATAATAAAGATTTTTTATTTCATCATCATTTCTATTTAACTAAAATTTTAATCTAATAATTAAAATGTAAAATAATATTTAATTATAATGTTTTAAAATAATGAGGAGGAGTTTATATAATGTATCAATTAAATTGTTCAATTAAAAAATAAATGTATTTTTTTTTTATCCTTATGTATTTATTCTTTAATATAAGATTTGTAAAAGTGAAATTAATATTTTATGACAAATAATAAAGATTTTTGTTTCTTTATCATTTCTATTGAATTGACATTTTAATGTAATAATTAAAATTTAAAATTATATTTAAGCTTATAATTTCAAAATAATAAAAAGGAGTTTATTTAATGTGTCAATTAAACTTTGTAAATTAAAAATAAATGTATATTTATTTTTTCCAATGTTTTCTATATAATTTTTTTTAAATATATACAGTTTACTATGTGATGAGTATATTTAATATTAATTTTATCTTTAATTGTTTCTTTGTTCTTGTCTATATAAATTTGTAATTTAGACATTTAAAAAATATTGTTATATGTGAATTTAATTATTTCAAATAAGAATAAGTATAAATATATTTTTTCAACATTTAATTATTTTTTATTTTTCTAATATGAAAATAGTAAAATACAAGTATGCTAAATAGAGATAATTAAATGATTAGAAATTTGATGAAATTATATTGATCAATAACTTATATATATGTTGGTAGAGGACTTTAATAAACTGTGAAGTTTTTTATGTGTAATATTTGGAATAGAAATTTTTATTTTAAATTAATTTATAATAATTATTTGCAAAATATACTTTGATATTTGTTTTTTAACTTAGAAATTCAATTAACATACTAGAATATTAGTTTATGTTTTAAATATTAATATAAATTCAATGAAAAAAAATAAATTATAGTTTTAAAAATCCATAATCTATCATGTACAAATATATTTTTAAATGATATTTATTAATTTTAATTTTTACTCTTTTATTATAAAATTTCTTTAATTTTTTATAAATAAAATTAATTACATTTCATTTTAATAAACCTTTTCCTTGTTTTATAATAAAATAAATGAAATGTGTTCATTATGAGACAGTCAATGTGTACATTGATAGAGGGAGACATAAACTATTAGACATACCAAGTACACTTAATTTCAAACACATAACTAGCAAAGTAATGACATTGACTATGAATCAGTGAATATATCAGTTGTTTAGTCAGTGCTAAGAAGGTGTATGTATACAAAGCTTCAAGTAATAGTATGATCTTCCTATGCTAGGATAGACAAAAGATAATAATATAGAATATTGGAATATAATTGATGCACTAGATGCTTGTATTAAATTGTTTAAATAAATATGATTACACCTATTTTATTTTATAACTAATTTAGGAAACTTCATGAACTATTTAATTTAGTCAAATTTGCATAAAATATATAATTCTAAAAAACAATTAACAATAGCAAACATTACAAAGAAATTGAGAAATAGTAATTTTAAAATATCTAATTCTTTAGGTTTTTGCATGTTTTTGAAATAAAAGTAGCCAAAACAAGGGGGCCAACGCATTAGATACTAGCTAGACGACTACCAACAGATAACCATTAGAACATAACTAACCCCTAATGTTTTTTAAGACAAAAATAGAAGTTTATACTATAATTATTGTAGTAACTACATGCTTTGAACGAAATGCCTATTAACAAGCAACACAAGTTTATACTATAATTATAAAAGTCACCACAGGCTTTAAATAAAATGGCTATTAACAAGTTGAAGTGACTTTAACCGTAAACTTGGTTAACTGTCCCATTCTTTCCTCTAGTGCCTAGATTCTCTCCTACAACTCATTACCAACCTTATCCAAATCACCCAGATGTTCGTACCTGCCAGCCTAAGTATCCTACATAACAAGGGCATTAGTGGCCTTTCTGGAACCTTCCTTAATAAGGGAGGAGAATTTAATGGGAGAAAGCATCCTATCCACTATTTTGGCGAATTGATCTTTTGTTAGGTCCACACACTCGAGTACAACCATCACTGAAACATGTGACACCTCATTATTCTCCTTTCCATTACCTAAGTTTGACTTGGAGGAATTAGAAATCTTCTCTTCAACCTCCATCATACCTTCCACTCCAAAGTTAATAGTTTTCTCCTTCATTGTTCTTTTGTGGTAGCTTGAATCCTAGATCTGATTCCTCCTCTTGCGAGGCTCCTTCTCTTAACTTCCTCTTAACCTAAGACTTAGCCAACCTCCCTAGCCTCCTCCTTCCCCCTCTATCCTCATCCTCCCACTCTATCTGCATTTTCTCCTTACCTTTTCCCTTTTTCCCCCTAGGGAAGGGATTCACTAGGGACCCATTGGGAGAAGGCTGAGGGGTAGGGGCTCTAGGACTTGTAATCCTAAAGGGGATCATTTGGGGCTTGGGGTTTGGGTGAATAGGAATATAAACCTTCACAATCCTAGGAGAGACCAGAGCAACATGAAATTGTTACAACCTAAAAATTAAACCCTGGTGTAGAATAGTAAAATTAACCCCCCTTCTAATTTTATCTTTCACATCAACAACGGTATCCTCAAGATCATGCAACAGGAAGAAGGGAAGTGAAAAAAATCACGGTGTTGGAAATGATTAAGAAGAGGAAAATGGTAGTAGTAGAAAACTCCATAGCTTCCTTCTAGGGTGAGATATTTCATGAGAATCAAACCAACCTTGTTCCATAGGTCAGGGAGTTTCTCCCTCATGAAATCCCCTCTATGCCAAATTGGTTCCTCACCCTCCATAAAGAAACATTCTAGACTTGTTTCATTAGTTACTTGTGTCATCTTTTGCCATTTTCTTCCCCTCATTGCCAAGTCCATCATCATAGCAATCACCTCCTCTGAAATGTGAAATGAGATACCATTAATTGTCACTTTGTGATTCTCCCATGAGTTAACAAACTGCATAGAACAATTCTTGTCCTGACCATTGAGAGTCTCCATGAACAAGGTAAAACTGCCCTCCTTTAGTATGTACTCGACCAAGGGATTCCTCACACTATCATTGATCATAGCTAATTCAATGCACATTAGGTCACTTCCCATCTCTATAATTTTTTTCTCTCCTCTCTCTTTATTAAAATCCTACTCCCTATAAAATACTTCACTCTTAGAAAGATAAACCCTTAAATGGAGATGATAATTACAATTAATAGTAATAATGGAACCTATCAAATTGGTGAGAAAGATCACATGTTAGTCACCACAATATTTCCCCCAATTTTTTCCATCATTCCCAATGCGTGACAAATCTATAAATAATAATTCTATTTTTTGCATGGCATGCGATGATCCATTAAAGGAAATCAATTAAAAAATTCCCCACTTCAAACTTCCAATTTTTGGGCCATGAGTTATAATTATTACATGTACCCAAGCCTTTTCGCCTTACCACATAATCATCAAGTACATTTTGTCCCCACTAGCTCAATAGCATTATACAAAGTAACCAACTAAGATTCATCATTATTTATTTCTTTATTCTCTAACTCCCTTACCAAATTTGGCAGAGCATTAAAATTTCTCCAACCTCTTAGCCCTTCTAGCTTTAAGCCAATCGCCACCATACCATCAACCATGTTATTTCCCTCAAAAAAAATGTGATTCAAATCAAACCCATTGAGAGTGTCTAATAGGTACTTGATATCATCAATAATAATTTTCATTGCCCATCCCTTCCACATATTGCATTTAACAGTCTCAATAATAACTTTAGAATCACCTTCAACTTGCACATCCCACCATCCCACACTTAAGACAAACTTTATACCCCAGTATAGAGTCATCACTTCTACAACATTATTTGAAACTTTCCCTAATGGCCCAACATAAGACAACAACATCCTTCCCTTATAGTCCCTAACAATCCCTCGCCCCACTGATCCCTTTTTTCTAGTAGCACCATGAAAATTAAGTTTGACTCAATTAGTAGGTGGGGGTTTCCATTGAGTTCTCTTTGTAGCCATAAGATTAGAGTTGTCAATCTCCATAATCCCATCCATTAAGAACCAGAATTTCACAATTCTAACCTCCATGATAGAAGGGGGAATGTTGGTTTTCTCTAATTTTTGCATCTAATGTTATCAACTATCAATTTGAAGACCATATCAACATTGACCTTCACCCCCCTTTCCTCATTTTTCAACACCCTATTATTTCACTCCTTCCAAAAACCCCAACATAGGTAGGGGGGAATAATATTTC
This sequence comes from Cupressus sempervirens, assembly GCA_028749045.1. Lineage (NCBI taxonomy): Eukaryota > Viridiplantae > Streptophyta > Pinopsida > Cupressales > Cupressaceae > Cupressus > Cupressus sempervirens. The sequence goes on from CM053784.1 coordinate 67,468,199, forward strand.
ACAAATTGATAAGCATGGGGTGGGTGAAAAGGCCTTACCAGTTCACCAAATGCCCCATATCCTCATTGAACACCTAATTCACCTCTAGCTTCTATAGAATTTTCCCCGTGTGTTAGATGCAAAGTTGCAATGTAGGAATAGGTGGTTGATGCTCTCTTCCTCCCTCTTACACATATAACATCTATTAGGTATTTGGAAACCCCTCTTCTTCAAGTTTTCAATAGTGAGAATTTTCTCATGGATAGTTGTCCACTAGTAAGTGATGATTTTTAGGATTAAATGGCTAAACCAAACATTTCCCTAGTCATTAGGTTCAAGAGATTTATCTAACATTAGCTTGTAGTATATTTAACTAAGAATTCCCCAACTAAGGTAGCCCTCTAAATGAACTATGTACTCTTTTAGAGAAGAATTTAGCTCATCAGTTAGGCCCTTCTTATCAAATCATTTTGTTGCAACCTCATCTTCTTCAATTTTCTTCTTGGGCCAATATAATCCACAACCATTCTACCCACCATGTCTTGGAGGTTATATTGGAGAGGCGCAAACTTTGTTTTTGACAAAGGTTTATCTATAAGCCATGAATCCTTCTAGAAATTGATTTGGTTACCATTCCCCACAAGCCACCTTACTCCCTCCTTCAGAAGGGTTCTATTTCTCATGATGTTACCCCATATTTTAGAGCCCATAGGAAGATTATTTCTAGAGGCATGGTGAGAGAAATTAATATTACCAAGGTACTTAGCCCTCATAATATTACACCAATCAGAATCTCCCTTCATTAGATTCTACCCCATCTTTGTGAGAACCACATTGTTCAGATCAGTCATCTTCCTCACTCCCAATCCTCCCATATGCTTAGGTTTATAAACTGTATCCCAACTAACTAAGTTTAATCTTATCTTCTCACTTTCCCTAGATCAAAGGAAGTTATGTTGAATTTTCTCCAATTTATTAGCCATACATTAGGTAATTTTGAATAAGGATAGGAAGTACGCTAGTAATCCCTAGAGAGAGAAGATTAGAAGTTGCAATTTACCTAGACTACTTAGAGTTTTTCCTTTCCATCCAATCAAATTTTTCTCCATTATTTCCAAAATTCTATTCTAGAAGTTAATACTAACCTCTCTCATAGTTAAAGAAAGATCCAAATAAGTATCTAGTAACTCAACAATATTACAATCTATAATATGAACAATCCTTTGTTGAAGGTCTGGAGGGGTATTAAAGAAGAACAATTTACTTTTGTCAAAATTGATCTTATGTCCCACATTCATAGCATACATCTCCAGCACCGACTTCCAAGCTCTTGCTTCACCCACAAAGGACTCCCCACTAAGGAAGGTGTCATCCAAAAATTGTTGGATCACTTTAGGAAGTAAAGTGGACATAGGTTTAATTGCTTTGATTATCCGCCCCTCCCACTTCCTCTTGAATGCTCTCCCTAGAACTTCAACCACCATAATAAACTGGTAGGGAGAAATAAGGTCACCTTGCCTAAGACCTCTCTCCCCCCAAAGTTTCTCCAAGATGAACCATTAACCATCATAGAATAGTTAACAGTTTCCACCATTGATTTTACCATTCTAATAACCTTTTGACTTAGGCCAATCCTTTCCATAACTTTATACATGAAGGTCCAATTGATCCTATCATAAGTTTTAGAGACGCCAATTTCAAGGCCATACCAAGATTACCACTTTCTTCATAGAGTACAAAACTTCATGTATCATTATCGTTGTATCCAAGATTTTTTATCCTGGTTTGGACAAACCCATTTTTGGGTTTTCCCAATAAACTTATGTAGCATCGGCTTCAACCTATTAACCAAATTTTAAAAGCAAATCTTGTAGGTGGTGTTACAAAGGTTGATCGATCTAAGGTCAGAGATAACTTCTGGGTCTTTCACCTTGGGAATAAGAGCAATGAATGTTTTATTGAGCTGTTTGAGAAGCTTTCCAGTCCTAAAGAAGTCACAAGCCACCCGAAGAGATCTAACTTGATATTATCCCAAAATTTTTAAAAGAACACTGATGGGAAACCATCAGGACCTAGGGATTTATAAGCTTTCATGGAGAACACAGCTCTATGGACTTTCTCCTCAGTCACCATCTGCACAAGCTCTTTATTCTCTTTAGCCAAGATCACTAGGGGCATAGTCTCAATCAACCATTACCTATCCTCCTCTCTAAAGTTTGTCCTTTATTCCTTGAAGGAATTACTAAAGTAAGCCATTGCCCAATTCCCTATCTCCTTAGGTTTGTTCAATTTCACATTATTGTCATCTTTAATGTTATCAATAGTATTTATACATATGTAGATTGAAGCAGATCTATGAAAAATCCAATGTTCCTATCCCCCACTTTAAGCCATAACTTCCTTGATCTCTGTTTCAAGTAAATCTCCTCTCTACTCAAAGTTTCCTTCCAAAGTTTCCTGTAATTCCCCTCTTCCTAGATCATGTTATCCATTAGTATGCCTTCTCCCATATCTTTCTAGAGTTCAACTAATTTCCCTTCCACCTCTACCTTGTTCTTGAAAATGTCTCCAAAATACCTTTTTTTCCAAGGCACCACATTTCTCCTTACATTGTCTAGTTTAATAGAGAGTCTATACATTGATGTCCCTTCTATTCTTATCCCCCACCACTCGGCCGCTCTAGAGCTGAAATCAAGATGGGATTGCCACATAATTTCATATCTAAAAGGTCTTGGGTCCCCCAAGGAATGCTTTTTCTGGTTAAAAAGGATTAGGGTGTGATCCCAAACTATCCTAGGTAGTCCTGTAAGGGAGGAGGAAGTTAATCCTTCCCACCCCGCTGAGACCAAAAGTCTATATAGTCTAACTTGGATTAGGTCAACCCCTTTTCTATTATTTGACCATGTAAACTTCACACCACACATCTCCATATCCAAAAGATCATTATTATTTATAAAGTCAACCAGATCCTTTATACTATTAGTAAAATTAATTATTCCTCCAATTCTCTCCAAAGGGTACAAAGGCAAGTTGAAATCTCCCATACAAAAGGTATTCTTGTTTTGAGAAATAAAAATAGATAGCTCCTATAAGCTATGTCTTCCATTTCTCATGTTAGGTGCATAAATATTAAAAATATTCCATTTCCTATCACCTATCCTATGCTTAGTAATAAGATAGAACTTTGAGCTACAGATTAGACTACCATTACCAACATCTATGTTCAAGAAGGTTACCACCCCTCTTGAAGAACCTTCTACTTCACTATAAAAAAAATTTCCCCCAGGCCAAACAAAACTTTCCATATTCACCAAGTTAACCATAGACATTTTAACCTCCTAGACGAGTAGGATATCAATTTTATGGTTTGCCAGTTGTTGTTTAAGGGAAAACTGCTTATGAGGGTTGTTTAATACCCTCATATTCTAAGATAGAAAAATCATTTCCTACCTTTTGTTAAGAATTCCAAAGTGGCCTGCCTGCCACTTGCCACCTCCCTAGCCAACTATTTGGCTCTCTTAGTTTATTTACCTAACTTTCCTACATCCAACTTCAACTCCACTATCACTTTAGCTTTCCTTGAAACCCTTGTCTGTCTTCTCTATGTTTGCCACTTCTCTTTTATATCATCTAGCTAGGGAAGATCCACCATCTTATTTAGAAACTCCTCCTCATTCCATAAAAGTACACTAGCAACCTCTCCTTATACCTCATCATTCACCACTCCCTTCTCCATAGCCTTGTCAGTGCCCCCTCAAAAGACCTCCTCAATCACTAGGTTCCTCGAAGGGCTACTGAGAAGCTCCTCAATACCTTGTAAAAAGGGGAAAGAATATATTTTCCCTTCCTCTAAACCCTCTATCTCCCCTTTCTATTTGCAAAGTAACTCTGAGTCTCGAACTGAACCAAACATCCCTCCATCTCCTCTGTTCTTACCCTCCCTATCCCAATTTGAGGGTTTTCACTCAACACCCTCCTAGAGGAGGGAGTCAACTCCTTATCCTTAATCTTCTAAGGATTCATTTCTTCAAGTTCTCTCTTTGGAGAGAGAGTCACCTCCTTGTCACGCACAAGAGGCCTATCCACTGCCTTTAAGTCCTTAGGAGGAGGAGGGGCTCTTGTTACAACATCTCCCTAAATTTTCTCCTCAACCATCCTATCTTTCTTCTTATAGTTGACAAAAAAATTCCCAAAAGATGATAATTTCTAACAAAACACACCTACATTCTTATAAAAAATGGATTGAATCTTCTTCACCCACTTCAGGCTCAAAATGATAGACTCTGGTAACGAAGTACCCATTGCCATATTAACATTGAACCTCGTAAAGACCAGTCAAGATCTCTCCAAAGTAACTAAATATACTACCACAAAGTGCCCAAAGGAATCCCCAAAGGATTTTAATATCCTTTCATGCCATAACTCAAGAGGAAGGCTTGGTAACCTGACCCAGATTGGAGCCATCTTATTCAGTTCTTTCGCCTAGTTTTGCATGTTGTATGAAGCTTTTTAAAAATTTTACTTCTACTTTTACATTTGTCATATGACAATAATTATTGGACCATTATGATATTTTTTATGGCTCTGACCAGCTTTAGCCTATTAATTTCTACTGGTGCTAGAGTTGATGCAATGGATGCTCATGGTGCATCCTCTAAATAAATGACTAGGAAAGTTTTTTTTGAATTTTTTTCATGAGGTAAGCCCTCCTTCCCTAATATTGTACTTAACATTGAAGAGTTCAAGGATGCATACAAATGGTTAGAGCACCATACCCTATTTGGGTATTTTGTGGGTTGCACTCCTCCTGAAATCATGCTCAGAGAATGGGCTACCAAGAGATAGACTCTACATGGAATCTAGCTTGACAACATTTAGAGCCTTACAAAGGGATTTTTATTCTTCCTCTTTGTGAACTCTTCCCAGGACAATGTGGTTTTAACAATGTGTTGTGTTCAGTTAGGTCCCAACTGGTGGTTTACAAGTGGTGATCTCACAACTTCTCAGTGTCAAATGAAAATAATTGAAGGCCTATCTTGGTCTTTTTTTGGGCCTTTGAGTTCCTTGGTAGAAGTTAATTCATGTTATTGCACAATCCCTTTCTTGGGTGGTCTATGTTGAACCAGAGAAATTTTTCAATGCATGTCCTCATAGGAGGGTTTGCATTGAGGTAGATCTCTCCCACAACCTTAAGAAATCTATAGACATTTATGTTGGAGTAGATACCTTCTCTTAGAAGATGCTCTACTTTAACCTACCAAACACCTATTATAGGTGTCAGTCAATTGATCATAGACCACCCTCTAGATGTTCCTCACAAGCCAACTCCTGCTAAGGAATCATAGAAAAAGCCTATTGATAACACTAAAAATAACAAGTGGACAACTCTTATGTGGAAGGGTAAGGCTCCCTTTCTAACTAAGAAATAAGCATACTCCACTGCATGGACCTTGCTGGAGATTGTTCATGTTACTACCTTGATTGTGTTTTTCTCTCCAGTTCCTGTTTCTAGGGGATGGACTTTTCTATGAATAATTCTTGACCCACTTTGGTCCACACTCCATAGGTGGCTTTTGTAATTTTTCCTCTTGGGTCTAAACCTTTATGCTTCTCATCGAGCCTTGAAGGTAGTGGTGAAGACTCTAATGGTGGTTTTGTCAAATAGAGACTCATTTATATGGGAGTCACCTTCCTAATAGTTGCCTCTAGCTCATTCTTGCACAATAGTTTATCCTCTATTGGAGATGAGGATAATATGAAATAATTGTTTCTAGGAATATTCTCTCATGGAATTTTTGAGGTTTTACTATGTGCAATATACTAGATGTAGGATTGGTATCCCAAATATCCCCAGTCTTTAGGAAGTTAAGATTTCTAATTTGGAAGTTAAGATTTCTAATTTCTTGTTAAGTATTGCATGCCATGTTTTTTGAATGATACCAAATTTGGAAATGGATGGAAAATTCTCCATCACCTATTGATTGGATCATTTGTATGGATTTTAATATAGTTTAGATGGATACTAACAAGGAAGGCATTATACCATTTCACTAGACATCAAGAGAATGAGAGGCCTAGTACTACATACATAATAAATTAGGATTTTTTGATCCCAATAGACAACACCACCATCCTAGTATTATTTTGAATACTTGGTCTAATTTTAGAGCTTTCTTTGATATGATTTTGAAAATGCTCGATCGTGCCATGATCTACAATCATTTTTTCTTTTTTCTAAAGAAAGGTCTTTACTTTTCATTCCCCTACTAGATGTGTCATAGAAAATAACTCAAAGGAATCCTTCTAAGACTCTTTTTTTTTCTCAACACATCATTGTTGAGTCATGAACCCACTATGACTCATATTCTATGTGTTTGGAATTTAGAGCCTTAGCCCAATATGCTATTTGGGTAGATATAGTGGTAGAATGATGTCATCACCTATACAACTAGATTTTTTTTAGTTTTTGGTGACTAATCAGGGAAGTACTATACATACTCTATAATTCCTCAAGAGTGTTCAAGGCCTAGCTAGGCTCCAAGTGGGGGTTTCGGGGTGTAGCCCTTGCAAATATTTTTTGGGGCTATTTTATCAACCTTTTTTGGGCTGACATGTTGTAACTAAATTTGACCACAAAGAAAAAAAAATCTTCTATAAAATTTGTTAGGCTTAGGAATTTCATATGGTGTAATGTGATAATTGCTTCTTGTGATGGTATTTAGCTGTAAGGGATATTAGATTATTATTTGATTGCAATTTGTAATCACTAGATAATAATAATATTGGTTCCTTATGTTCTTTTTTGAGTGATTTATTATTTTTAATATTGGTTATATTTTCATGTAAATGTTATTTCTGTCTATAGTTAATCCTAAAAAGTGGTACCAGAGTGAGGTTTTTTTGTCTGTTATCTTGTATAAGAAAATCTTAGAGTTGAGTGGGAGTGATGGAAGATGTGTGTAAGCTAAAGGTTGAGAAGTTTTATGGGTAGAAATTTTAGTTATGGAAAATATAAATGGAGGACTATCTTAATCAAATGGATTATGGAAAACATTGGATGGAAAAACCAAGAAAGGCAGAACTATGACAGATGAGGAATGGTAGGTTCTAGATAGAAAGGTACTTGGAAGTATTTGATTAGGCCTAACACCATCAGTGATATTTAACTTTAGAAAAGTAAAGATGACAGAAGAGTTAATGAAAATCCAACAACACTATATAAAAAGCCTATTGTGATCATTCATCATAACATTACCCATTTCATGGGATCCCCCTCACATATTTGGTAGTTTCTTGTTTCATATTGGATAATGAATGATTTTCTGGCCTATCCAACCATGGATTCCTTTTTAGTATAAATCATGCTCTATTGCATAGAATGGACAGTCAATCATTTTGAATCTCACACCTTTAGATTTTTTCTTTTTGATATTATGTACAGAAACATGCTAGGAATGTGACCTAGCATGAAAACCCCCCAACATGCATGGAGCACAAGTTAGAAAATGGGATGGATTGGTCAAATAAGAAAAATCATTGACCTCATTGAAATTGTTCAGGAGCACATATTTGCACCTATCATGGATTCCTCCAAAGCATGTGAATGCTTCACCACTTAAAAACATTAGTATCAACCATTCATAGAGCACACTTTGGACATAGTGGAGGAATTTTTTTTCGAAATGGATAAAGTCCATGAGAGCTTTGGAAATCCCACTCTCTACACATTATGGAGGACAATTTTTGAAAGCTTGTGGATAATTTCCTATGGAATGGAATCCTGGACAAACTCAAATCCTTGTTGAGTTCCCTTTCCAATGCATGAGTTTTTTCCATTTTGTGGATTTTTTTTCTTTTGGATTAGAATCAATGATTCCCCTAATTGTCCCCCACCTTGCCTACTCTCCCATAATGTTGGACAACATTTCTACCAAATCAAAGAAAATTCAAAACATTGAAAAAACTTAAAATTAGAAAAATCTAAAATTCAAACCATGGTGAATGTTTTGAAAATTAGAAGATTTGGAAAAAATTGAAAAATTGAAAATTGTTGGTGTAACTAAATATTCACTAATTACACTTACTTAAGCTTACTTAGGATAATGCATTGCATAGTAGTTTTTTATTGAGACACTTAGGAGTTTACACCTCAATTAAACACATGGTGTAGGATAATTCCACTCTGGGTGGTTATAGCTATTATCTCTTTCCACTTTTAGTGTACTTATTACATTATAATCTTCATCATCACACATACTTCATTGCATAATGGAGGATTATCCACCTATTGTGGACATATGATTCCACCTTGTATGGGTGATAACTTTCCTTATCCTTATCATTGTGACATAGGCAATAGATGACTAACTAGGGTCAAAGGCTCGCCCAACTATCCAAACCAACCTGCGAGAGTTAACACAATGGAAGAAAGGACAAATTACAACACCAAGGAGAGAGAGAACAAGAATATCTTTATTGATTCATCAAATATTTAGCATACATGCCAAGCTATAAGACCTTCTGGGTTATGACCGATTACAAGTAGTTTCAAATCTAGACAATCAACTTCAAGTTCACATCTTCTATTCCCTCCTCTACATTCTAACTTACATCTTTCCAAACTCAAACCTAGACCTCTTTAAATACTTACCAAAATAGCTTATAGAAGATTCTAGAACATAGAAATCCATAAGTTAGGCCATAATAGATATTAACCAAAATTAAATGTAAGTAGAGTCGGCCAAAACTAGAACTAGAGACAGATAACCATGTAGAAAACTGACACTCGGCACCCACATGAGTTCAACAACCAAAGGAATCACTTGACAATAACTAGTCACCTCCAACACTCGACCACCGAAAAAAATCACTCGATAACCAAAGGCACTCAGCAACCAAAGGATTCACTCGGCATCCAAAGGAATTTACTCGATAACTAAAGGAACTCAACAACAACTAAGAATGATTTGGCATCCAAAGAGTTCACTCAAAAGCCATAGGAACTTGGTGATCAAAGAAATGACTCAACATCAACTGAACACTTAGCATCCACTCAGAACTCGGTACCAATAGGCAGAAAGAACAAAAGTGCAAGATTACAAGGAAACCTAGGATGCTCGTGCATCCAACTCAGATTGAGAAATCCATGTAGCATCTTCAACTGGTCTATTCTTCCATTTCACCAAATACTCATAATAATCTTTTCTGCTTGTACTCTTGCCAACTCTTTGATCCAAAATCTGTTCAACTTCTTCAAGTTGCTTCTGAGGAGAATCATCAGGTACATCCATTTCATCATCCAATTCATGATACTTGTATAAATCAAAAACATTGAATAGAGGAGATATATCCATGTCATCGGGTAACTCATCTACATATGCATTACCGTTGTCAAACCTCTTCAAGATCTTACAAGGTCCAAATTTCATCATCTTTAGCTTACTATATGTACCAATAAGAAATCTATCTTTCTTTAAATAAACCATTACCTCATCACCAACTTGAAAATCATAGTGTCTTCTAGACTAATCATCATTCTCCTTATACTTCTGATTATTTTTTTCCAAACTCAATTTCACTTCCTTATGCAAAGACTCCACAAAGTCAGCAAATTCTTCTCTTGCAGTGCTTCTCTTTGCTTCACCAGCAATGTCTCTCAAATTTGATATATGTCTAGGATGCATTCCAGTAACAATCTCAAAAGGTGTCTTCCTTGTACTCCTATTTATAGAATTATTATATAAAAATTCAATTTATGATAGTACCATCTCCTAATTACTTGGCTTATTCCCAACTAAACATCTCAAAAAATTACCCAAGCTTCTATTCACAACCTCTGTCTACCTATCTATCTATGGATGGAATTTAGAACTAAACTTTAGCTCAGTACCCATCTTCTTCCACAAAGTCTTCCTAAAATAACAAACAAACTTACTATCTCTGTCAAAATTAATACTTCTTGGTAATGTTTATTTCTGGCCATTTACCCAAAGAGTATATTGATTCAATCTTCCATCATGTACAACATATCTATCATATTGCCAAGGTCTACCCAAACAAATATAACAATAATGCATGGGCATAATATCACACAAAAATTCATCAAAGTAATGTCCAATTTTGAACTTCATAAGGCATTGCTCACTTACCAATATCTTATGCTCATCCTTGATCCATGAAACATGATAAGGTTTGGGATGTTTCAACCTTTGCAACTGCAACTTGGTAACTATCTCTCCAAATGCTAGATTTGTAGAACTTCCACTATCAATGATCACTTTGTAGCATTTTCCAACCATCTTACATCTTGTCTTGAAAAGAATTCTCCTTAAAATAGGTTCCTCATCACTTACCTTATTACATAAGGTTCTTCTCACCATAAAATTTTCTCCAACCTTAGGTCCACTTGGTGAACCCTCATCATCTTCTTGAATCACATCATTTTTGTTGCCTTGGCCACTTTTAAAAGATCTACATTCAAAAGATCTATGTCCCTCTTTACGACATCTGAAACAATTACCATGAAATCCACCTCTAGAATAGGAATTACGTCTTTCTTGATAAGAATTAGTGCCTCCTCGATAAGAATTACCACTTTTCCATTTGGTCTTGCCTTAATCATCATTCCTCCATTTATATTTACCTTTATCCTGCATAGAACTATTATATCTACCACTTTCTCCATAAGATCTACCTCTGCCTCTCTGGAATCTACCACCTCTACCTCTTTGTCTTTGTTCATGCTTCTTTGTTAAGATCTCCTCAACTTTCAAGGCATATTGATATGTTTATTCTACACTTTCCAACTTCACAAAACTTATTTCATCTTGAATTCCAAATCTCAATCCATTAATGTACCTTGCAATTTTCTCAACATCATCATCCACATGTCTAGATCTAATGTCCAATCTATAGAATTTCTCAATATATTCTTTCACAGTCATTTCCTTTTGTTTCAAATTTTGCATCTTTCTCAATAGGCTAACTTGGTAATTAGTAGGGAGGAATTTTTTCTTTACCTTATTCACCATCTTTGGTGAAGTTCTAATCTTCTCATTTCCTCTCCTTTTTCTATCAGTTTGCAAGTGCTCCTACCATAGTGATGCATGGCCTTTCAACCTAGTGATTGCAGTTTTCACCTTTCTATTATCGGGAGTGTTTTCATACTCAAAGAACTTCTTCATATTAGACATCTAATCCAACACAAAATTGGTGTCAAATTTTCCATCATAAGGAAAAACTTCTACAACAAGCATTGAATTTTCCCTAGAAAACACTCACAATGATCTTTCCTTATCTTGATCTTCTTTAGGTTCTCTATTATGGTTTGGTGCTACTGCTTCATCATCACTTACATCATCAAGATGTGCTCCTATCCTCTAGGTTGTCTCCAAAACATCTAATATGGCTTCAATTTGTCTCAACTAATCAAATATAGCATCATCGATATTTCTTTTACCATGAACCATCTTTACAAATTAGGTTCTTGTAAGATTTTAACGCTCTACAAGTTATAGGTCAAATCCATAGATTGACACCCCTACAACCAAATCTGAATCAGGGTTCTACATGATCCAATCTCCACAAAGATGAACCTCAAGCTATAATACCAAGTAATGTAGGAAATAGATGAATAACTAGGGCCAAAGGCTCACCCAACTATGCAAACCACCCTACAAGAGTTAACACAATAGAAGAAAACACAAATTAGAACACCAAGGAGAGAGAGGACAAGAATATCTTTATTGATTCATCAAATGTTCAACATACTTTCCCAACTATAAGGCCTTCTAGGTTATGGCCAATTACAAGTAGATTCAAATCTAGACAATCAACTTCAAGTTTGCATCTTCTATTCCCTCCTCTATTTTCTAACTTACTTCTTTCCAAAATCAAACCTAGACATCTTTATATACTTGCCAAAATAGCTTACAGAAGATTCTAGAACATAGAAGTGCTAGATGAGGGATTCAAAGGTCCACCAAAATCAATACCCCATTGCTTGAAAGGTTCATCAATAACCACAAACCTGAGAGGTAGGGCTACTAATTAGGGGAATCCAATAAAAGGTTGCCATTTTTCACAATTCTTCACATATTTATAAGCATACTTGAACATGCCTAGCCAATAGAAGCAATTTTCTGAGGATTTTGATAGTAGTAACTATGGATGAAAAGTGCCCTCCACAAGCTTCTGAATGATAAGGTTTCAACAATTTTTCTTGTTGTTTCATGTCTAGACACCTCAAGAAGGTTCCATCAATTCCTCTTTTATACAAAACACCGTCTAAAATCACATACTTCATAGCTTTCAATATTATATTTGATCTTTCCTTATGATTCATGTTAGGGGGACATTTTCCATATGCCAAGAAGTATGCAAAGTTTGAGAACCAAGGGTCTGTTTGATTGACTAGCAAAATGCTAGGAGTTTCTTTAGGTCTTTCAAAAGACATATCTTTATTTTCAGCCATCAATTTACACAAACCCCATCCCCTCACCAAAGAAGTAGGCTTAATACTCAAGTCATATTCTTGAACCTTAGTTACCCATATTGCCCTTTTGTTCATTTCTACTTCATGTTGGGTTAGAATACTTTTGACTGTTGTTTCAGGTACATGCACAATAGAATGAGAATATAAGATATAATACCTGAATTGCTTTAATCCTTTCACTACTACAAATGCATGTTTTTCTATTTGAGTTTAATTCAATTCATTCTCTTTTAGTGGGACACTCATAAAGGAAATTGGGGCTTCATTACCTTCATCATTCTATTGAGTTAGAATACTGGATAACGAATGTTCAAAAGCATAGCAATAGATGATGAAATCCTTTTCAAAATTTGGACTTACCAACATTGAGGCATTTATATGGTTTTTTTGATATCTTCAAAACCCTTCTTGCTTTCATCTTGCCATCTAAAAGGATGCTTCTCACTCATTATATTTACCATGTATCTCACTTTTTCAGAGAATTCTGGGACAAAACTCCTCAAGGAGTTAATTTGACCAAAGAAGGATTTTAGATCACTCATATTAGTGGGAAGGGACAAATTTTGTATCACTTTTAGTCTTTTTGGGTCAATTTTTATGCCATCTTGAGAGACAATATGCCCCAAAAGCTTACCTTCTTCTAGAAAGAATACAAAATTTTTGGGATTCAAGGATATATTGTGCTATCTGCAACTACTGAATAGCTTCTCTAGATCTTCAAAGTGACATGCCCTCTTTTTGGAATACACTATTAAATCATCCAGGTATATCAGAATGATCCTGTCCCTCAAATCTTTGAAAGAGGAGCTCATAGATCTCTCAAAGGTGGCCCTTGCATTAATTAATCCAAAAGGCATTTGGTTATATGTTAATATGGCCCATGGAGTAATGAAAGTTGTTTTATGTTGGTCCTCTCATGCAACACTAATCTGGTTGTATCCTGAATATCCATCAAGCATAAACATTATTTTAGATTTGGCCACAGTCTCTAAGATATGCTCCATGGTGGGAAGTGTCCAGTTATCCTTGAGGCTTTCTTGATTTAAGTTCCTAAAATCTATGCAAATCCTTATTTCCCCATTTTTCTTCCTCATAGGAATGATATTGGCTACCCATGTTGAATAATGTATGGGGTATATTAAACAGGCCTTCAACATTTTCTCCACTTCTTTAAAAATGGCCTCAGATACATTGGGGTTATAATTCCTAAGCTTTTGTCTAAAGGTGGTGGCTCCCATCTTCAATGGTATATGATGTACACGAACTCACCATTTTTGAAGTTTTTTAGATCTTCATACCCCCACACAAAAACATCTTGATATTGAATAAAAAGTTTAGATAATTTTTTTTTTCTCTTTTGCAGAATAGGTGTTACCTATAGAAACCAATCTAAGATTTCCTTCAGTTCCAATGTTACTCTTTTCATGTTCCTCTTTCTTTTCCCTTGAATCAACATGCTTCTTTAAAGTGCTATCATCCTTTCTACCAAAAAGGTGTTCTAAAGAGACTAGACCTTTAGGAATCCTATTTCCTTTGAGTTGGATAATTTCCCCAAATTTCGTTGATTCTTCTCCAGTTGAATTCCCATCATGTTTAGATCCTTCAAAGAAAATTTTGGCAAAATCCCCAGCGCATTGGAGGAACTCTTTTAATTGGGTGTCATCATTAAAGACCTGCCAATGATTAACATTATCTATGACTCTGGGTCTATAGATCATTTCAATCCTATAAGTGTCACTTTTGAACTCTAGATGGGATAATAATAGTGATGTTGAAACAACTAGAGAGTCAGCCTTTGTGTGATGAGCATGAGGAATGAATTCAATAGAAAATGCTTCAAATGATTCAATTTCATCCCAAACTAAATTCTTGTAATGCTTACACCTATCATTTTTAATAGAAAATTGGTTCCCTACCTACTTCATGATAAGCTCAGCATCACCTCTCACCTTTAGTTGTTTCACTCCTTTTGATTTAGCCTCTTGTAGTCCCAAAAGAAATGCTTCATACTTGATAGTATTATTAGTGTTATGAAAGTCCAATTTGAAAGAAAAAGGGAGAACATCTCCTGAAGGTGAAATAAGGACAACACCAGCACCTAACCCCAAATTTGAACAACTTCCATCAAATTCAAGAGTCCAGAGGGTATCTTCACAATTCATTACTTCACTCATCTTGCATTTTTTCTCTGATAGGATCACATAGTTTCCAAATGGGCATTCTTCAAATAATATTTGTGCTTTGGGATTATTTGAGGGCACCACTATATACTTATTCTTTGGTTTAGGTTACAGCTTCACCCATTTCTTCCCCACAAGGATGTATGCTTCTGACTAGTCTAATTTGATCTCTCCTCCCATATCTTTACAAAAGGTTCTACTGAGGAGCATTTTGTAACTGGCTGGAATATTAGGTACAATAATTGTGAGCTTTACTCTTTTATTATGAAAAGCATATAGGATAGCTTGTACACTCTTTATTTGACCAACTAAAGGTACTTGTTTCCCATTCGTAGAGTAGCAACAACCAAAAGTTTTAGTACACTCCAGGCCAAGGGCTTAAGCAATGACTTTAGGCACGATGTTATTCGATGCCCCAGAATCAATAATACAATTACTGAGCTTCTGGCCATTCAATAGCAATGAAACATAGAATGGGTCAGGTTTCTTCTCATTTTCTTCCCTTTGAATAGAATTTGCAACTGTCTCACCATAAGGAGTTTTTGGATTGTTAGATGTGTCACCTATGAATTGTGCATTATTCGTAGAACCACCTTTTACATATTGAACCAATTTGTCTAATTCTTTAGGGTTTAGCTTCAAGTACTTAGCAGAAGAAATAGATATGGAAGAGGATTTTCAAAATTCAACAATATCAAAGGCCGAAGTACTAGTTTTAATTTTTTGTTCGGGTCAAGATCCTTGCTTCAACGAATTTTGTTGAATCGGTATGTAATGGTTCCTTACCTTTAGAAGTGGGTGTGTTTGAACTATTACCTTGGTAAGTTTTTTGATTTCTCTATCCTCTAGTCATTACTGTGCATGCATGATTTTGTAGGGTTGTGAACATAGTGCCTCCTCTCTCTAAATATGATTCATACTCTAGGAAATAAGCACCTAAGTTTTCATTCTCTAGATTTTTTTTCCTTAGGTGCTTGTTCTATGGCAATAGCATTCTTTACTAATTAAATACAATTAAGCCAATCAGGACAATCTCCCTCATCATGATCAGAAGTCATATGAAACAAACACATTGCTTCTTTGGTAGCCTCTTCAATTTGTAATCTTGTTGGAGGAGGAGTCAATGTGGGGTTCTTACAAAAAAATTTAGATGGTGGCCACCTATGCATATCTTGGTAAGGAGCTTGATAGGAACCGTGATTTTTTTATTGTTGCCTCTTCATCATTGCAACATCATTCATTAGTTTTTGCAAAATAGGATTAGTAGAGTTCAAAGAAGAAGGTGTTCCCAGTGTTTGAACTTCTCATTTCCATTTCCTTTCATTTATAAATGCATCTTCCAACTAAATAGCAAGTCTTTGTGTACTAGCCAAATCAGTGCATGCATCTTTTATAAGATGGAAACTTATGTCAGGGTGCATGGCATTAATAAAGAATGACTTCTGATTCTTTGCATTAGGCCTAGATGTAGTGGGAATTCTTTGAATAATTCTATTAAATTTAGCTAAAAATTCCCTCATTGGTTCATTCATTTCCTTCTTCATCTAGCTAAGTTGGAAAAATAGGGAACTTTCATTTTTGGTAGCCTTGAACCTATCTTCAAAGGCATTTTTCATATCATCCCAACTAGTAATGGAATGATGAGGAAGGTGGTTAAACCAATCTATGGTAGCATTAGTTAATGTATGAACAAATAATATCATATCAACTTCCTGTGTGGGAACACTTATTATAGAACAGGCTGAATGGAAGGCAATCAAGTGATCCTCTGCGGAAATCTTGCCATCCCCAATCAACTTGGGTAATACTTTGGTGGCTCCTATGGGTAATGGAGCAGGGCTTACACCTAAGTTCAACGGCCCTATATTTTGACCCCATGGTTGATTTACTGCCATGTTTGGTGGTGGTATAAATTGCAAAGGTTGGATGTTGATAATAGCAGGAATAAGTATGCTCAAGGGAAGCAGAGACTGTACTAAAGGTGAAAGAGGAGATTGTTTTGGCTAGGAATTTGGCTTACTTTTATATTTGATGATCTTCTTTTTGAGGTCATCAAAGTCGGGTAATAATTTTATGTTCATTAATGGCTCAAAGTTTTCATCAGGAATCCCCTTTTCTCTTTCCACCCTTGTGTATCTGTGGGTAACCAGTTCTAGGTGATTATAAGTTCAAGGTCCTACTAGTGCTTGGGTTAATCTATTCATGACCACCACCTCTTGAACTTTTGGCACTCCTCTCAACAACTCGGCTCTTTCTTCTTCTCTCTCCAAAACAACCAATACTTATTGGTATTGTTGACCACTTCTGTGTAATCTCCAAGTGGTTGTAGCCAAGTTAGAGATTATGTCTTCTTGAGTATCTTCAAATCGAAGGTTCAGTTGTAGTATAGGGAAGACCTCATTATGTGGAAGAACCATTTATATACATTGCTCTTAAAGATTTAGGTTCTTTCAAAGGGACTCTCCCCAGCGGAGTGGCCAAAAATCTGTTGGTGAATAGATTGTCCTTTTAACAATTTATCAAATTTACTCTATGCCCAATCTTATAGAAAGAACAAAACTATTCACAATAGTTGAGAAAGTGTCATTTAATCTAAATTTCTCTCTAAATTTTCCTAAGGTATAGCTCCCTCATTAGATTTACAATGAATTGAAGATTACTTTTGCACTTTTTCTTGAAAGTGCCTAAGGGTCTCTTGACTACTCTTTAGTAATGTGGTAATTTTCAATACAAACTTATCAAAAATGAGTAAATTTAAACTAACATGTGCAAAAAATCAACTTCAAAGAATGAATCTTCACCACAAAATCCAATATGAATCAAGAATTGAACTAAATGAACTTATAGTAAGAGAGTAACGATCAAGATTTTTGAATTGCCAAATCACATTCACAAAGTAATAATGACCCAATGCTTTGAATACCATGTTTCAAAGTTCAAATCAAAAATTCTTCATATATGTATATTAAACTTCCATGCACAAAGTCTTTGAAAGAAAAAACATTCATATACTATCTCAGATCACTATTTTTAGATTATGTACTTTAACAGAGTTTATATCATCTACTTCTATCAAACTATTGCTTCCATTAAAACTAATCAAATGCCCCAGCATTTATAGTTTTCAAATCTGAAAAGGGCCTCCATCAAAACCTAGCCCTTTTGGTTAATACAAGAAAATGTTACAAAACAAAAAAAATGGTAGTTATCAAAATGAAAAGGTTCCAAAAGGAAACGATTGAGTTTCCAACATCTTCATCAGTTTTGTCTTCCTCCCCAATGGTTTGATGCACAGCTTCTAGCTCCGAAACATAGCCATGAACTCCTATTTTGCATGGGAGTGAGGATTCTTGAAGCTCATCAATAAGGCTCTACACATATCTTTCTACCACCTGTACTCTTTTACTTTGAGACTTTGTTGTGACATCAGATTCTTATTGAGGTGCAACATGGATTCAATGCTAGCCAGTGCAGTCAAGTCATTGGCTCTTGGTGATTCATTTTCTCTAATTTTCTCCATTGCTTCATTGAAACTTTTTGTCAACACTTGAGCATCCATGTTTCCCTCGTCAAATTGCAAGATGCCTATTGGATTCACAATTTTCATGTCTTTTATGAGTTCCTCATGCATCTTTGTGATCTTACTTTTGATGCCTTGTGCCTCCTTGATAGTTTCTTGGTAGATAGCTTCCTTCTAGTTCATGTTATTTTTTAGGATGAATAGCATGCAAGAGTCCAAATTCTTCGTAGGGTTCTCATTTAAAAATTTGAGAACTCTGAATCGTTCAACTTTTGTTACCTAATAAACCACTACTTGGAAACACCCTAGCTTTGTCTCCCATCCTAGGACTAAGGTTTGAATCTCCCCTAGTAGTGTTTTACCTTTTACATAGGCACTAGTAAATTCAAAGATGAATATATTACTTTCTTTAATGATGCTATCCACCTAGCTCTTCACGGCATCAGTCAACAGCTTTCCCTTCTCCACCTCCTTCACTAACTATTGACTCTCAACCAAATTGGGATCGAATGGTTGTGGAATATAGACAATTGGTGAAGCTCCAAGATGAATTAGGAAATCAATGTATGTGGCCATGGCTATTATCATCCCCTTCAACTCTTTATTTTCCTTGCTATCCTTTTCCAATTGTGTGAGCTTGTGATCGGCTAAAAACTTAAAGAAGTTATTCTCAGTGCTCCTATTGATGGTCCTAAATTTAATAGAAGTGACCTTGAACACTTCATCGTCAATGTCACTAGATTCTTTCTTCTACTTATAAGTTGCCACCTCTATAGTGATTTTCCCAATCTCCAAATCCTTACTAAGATAAGTATCCATTTTTATCTTATTTTCTTTAGAGCCTCTAGTTGTATATCTTGTGACTATATCCTTCATCGGTGTGGAAACTGGTTGTAGAGTCCTTTTCTTGTTGATTGAATTTGACAACCATGAAGGAATAATAGGGCTCACCTGCATCATCTGAGCATCTCCAGTTGGGGTTAGAAACATAGGTTGATCTACCTTGGGAGCTTCAATAAACTGGAGATTACGATCTCCTCCATCAGAGAAATTTGGTCCATCACCTAAATCCTACCCCTAGGATGCCATTTTCTACTAATGGGCTTTAAGTTGTTTCAAGGTTTTTGACTTGAATTGGGACCTTGTTCTTGGAGCCATAGTTTGCAAGTGGGAGGGAGAATTCTTTATTTTATTTGGAACCAATGTATCACTTGTAATAAGAGAAAATGGAATTTCATATTGAAGTCGTTCAAAGGAAAAAATCACCTCCATAAGAGGTTCCTTGATGACTCCTCAACTCTTTCTCTGTAACTAGTCATCTATGTAGGTCAATATGAACCTAGCCCTCAAACTAATACCATATTCCTCATCTTTTCTATGGGGTTATCCTTGAATGGTCTTTCCTTAGGACATCCTCTTCATTTTTGTAGTCCCTCCAAAGATCTTCCAAATGTGGAGTGGCTAAAGAATTGACTTCCAAGCCAAGGATATGGGCTGCATACCACTTACTATCAAAGTCTCTTCTACTATGATAGAAGCCAAGATTGAACCCAAGCAGATTGCTTTCAATGATGGAAGTGTTATCCATGTTGTTGCAAACTAACAAACCCAATTTGATAGGGAAGGTTGTTTCACAATCCTCTTGTGGTTGTAAACCACAAAAAAGAATTGTCTACATAACTCAGCCAAAATGAAACAATCTAGGGCATACCGGGGTAGCTTCACAAGTTCATCATCAAACCCACCAATTCATAGGTATGTGAACCTAGGGAATTGGATGAAGTAACTCCCATATTGTTCAACTAGCCTCTACACTTCAAGGGAAATCCTAGGCATCTATGTTCCTTTCAAAGACATATAGATGTTCTCCATCAATACATCATGTACTTTTAAAAAATCTTCTAGAACTTTATCCTTTTGCAACAAGGGGCAATATTGAAAAAAAATTATTTCTTCATTCCACACTCCATGGGGAAGAGAGGTGAGGTTACATGTGTAGGCAATGCAATAGGTCAAATATGAGGCCATATACAAACCCTTGCAAGACTCTTTGGTGTGTTTAAGTTGTGTTCTCAATGAACTAGCAATAATTTCTACCCAATCCATCCACTGTTCACCCTTTGAAATAATTTCAACATATCTATACATCCATTCCTCAAACAAGAGTACATTAGCTGAACCCTTTACTCCATGTAACAATACAACCAAGTCATGTATATGGGGTTTCATGTGATCTTTAGTGATGACCTTGGGGAACCTAGACCCTCCTCTGTAATTGACCTCAGTCCATTTTCTAGCAAGGGTGTCACGGAATTGGCTTGGAGTCTCATGGTATTTAGCCAAAGCTTGTGTGGGTGAAAATGTTGTGAAAGTGTTTGTTGTCAATCGAAAAATAGAAGCAATAGTTTCTCTTGTAATGGAGAGTATGGTGTTGCCATCTTTACTCACTATACTCTTACTCCTCACATCATAGTGATCAATAAAGAATTGTAGGATTTTAGGACCTATGAAAGCAAGGGGAAAGGTAGCAGCTTCAATTAATCCTCTTGTTAATACCTCCATACACCCATTGACCTAATTAGTATACTCTAGGAATTTCGCCTACAAATCCTCTATGTTTACTCCTAAATTTGTATCACAAATAAATAGTTTCTTACATTCAAGACTAGAAACATTACCAAGGAAGTGTAAAACTAACCTCATTCTCAATTAAATAAGCAAGGCTTTGAATAGATAATTTTTTTGAAAATACAGTGATTTCAGAAAAAAAAAAACAAAGATTGTTATGTTCTCACGTGTTCTTTGCTGAAAACCCAATAAATTTCTCTATCCACTTTAATAGCTCCTTTCCACTTTCAAATCTTTGCATGATAATTAAAAAGGAAACTGAATGGGTTTTATTAAAAGAAAATGATTTCTTATGGAAGCACAGGATGATCATTAAGCATTAATGATACATCACCTCTCATTACACTTCACACGTTTGAAAGGCTCGTTGCATGAGTTTTCATTTAATGATTTTCCCCTTTTCAGCTCCATTAGTAATGATTAACTTAATCATTTTTTGGAGCTAAAAATTTACCCCACTTCTAATAATGATGGATCTTTTTTATTTGAAATAGAAGTGTCCTTTAACTCCTAATTCTCTGACAAGATCATAAATGGCCTTATGTGATGATGGTATGCCATACTTCTAAATTTGGAAATGATGATCATATCTACTGTGAACCACTTTGAACTAATTTGAACTGAGGTTCGAAGTGATTCAAAGTAATTCAAAAGAAAGCACCATTGCATTAATGAATATTTCTTGCCAAAGAAAAGTGTTAGCCTAAAACCTTATGTTGAACTACTTTGAACTACATGGAATCGAGGTTTGAAGTGGTTCAAAGGATAGATTGTGACTACGGGTGTTTATGACTTTGACCAATCACTTCAAGAGATGATGAATTCATAGAATGTGAGAGAAAGGTTTTTATTAATGATAGGAAAAAGAAAGGGGAAGGAAAATTTTGTAAAGATGGCAACTCTATATATGACTAACAAGGAGAAAAAAGATTGTGCAGTAATATGGCATGATCGAGATGGTTTAAAATGTAGTTAGAGCCAACTTGAAAGTTGGATCAACTGTAGCAAACCCCACTATGTTGGCGATCATTAGTATTGGGATCAGAAAGGCCTAATTTATTGTGCATTTAGTACTAGGATTCCCTTTCCCCAACTATGCAGTGAAAAGGAATAATGCCATCTTTTTTAGAGGCCAACTCAACCATATTGAAGTCACCACACATAACCTAAGTAGTTGGAGGCAAGTTGTCAGGAAACTAGCCCCACCAATTAAGATCTTTCCACAACATCATTGGGAGCATAAATATTAATTACTCCAAAAGAATGATTGTTAATGGAAAGAAAAAGCCAAATTATTCTATAGATGGGGTCAAAACCATGCAAAATAATAGTAGAATGAAGACAACGTGACAAGAGAGTAGCTACATCACCTCTGCCAACATCATGTTGAGAGGAAAACATAGTGCCATCTAGCCAAATGATTCAAAATGTCGATGAAATCATGAAACCAAAGATCTTAAATTCCTGCATAGTACTTTCTAGAAAGGTCTGTGAGACCTTGCACATTGCATGATAAAAAATTCATGAAAATTCTTCCATACCTTCCTCATCCTCAAGAGAGGAGTGACTATTCTGCAAGAAAGTAGAAATTAGGTTAAAGCTAGAAGGAAAATCTTATGGACTAATGGCTTTTCATTTCTCTTCTAGTTTCTCAGTATGTCTGGAAGGACTGCAAGAATGTTGAACATTTTGAGTCATTATGGAAGAAGTAGCAAGAGGGGTACAAATCACAACTGAGGTGTTAGCCCTAGCAACCACCTTAATCACCTATAAAACACTAGGATTTCAAACCTATGAAAAAGTAGGGTTTGATTCCAAAAAACCACTTGCATCCCTAAATTGAATGGGGTTTATGCTCCTATTGAAATAAGAGTAATCAAAATGACCATTGCATATGACTGTTTAGGAGCCAAGGGAGCCTTTCCCTTGCACCCAGTAGTAGTTTATTCTTCTTTTTGCACTTCTACTAGCTTGGAAGGAACCTCTTTATGTAGGGTTTTAACCATAGGCATAACCAAAGGGCAATCTCTAATCATTTGTTCTACTAACTAGTATAGCATGTGTTAGCTAGGTTCAAATAAAGCACCTTCTGAGAGAAGGTTTGAGCCTCGATCTATATTTCCACTAATTCCTTAAGATCCTTGGAATGGTCAACCTCAATGCAAATGCATTTCTGTGAGTGAGCATTGAAAAATTTCACATATTCCTTTGTGATAACTTTGTGAAGAGTATTGGCAATGGACTCAATAAAAGGCCAACATGGCAAAGGTAAACCTAGGAACTCTACCCACATAGGGGCCCGAAGCATTTTTTTGTCAAAGATAGTGAATTCTCTTGGCCATCTTTGAAAAAAAAGCAAGGAGGAATGCATAGACCAAGGACCATTTCTAAAAACTACATCTTCCTCTGAAGGGTTGGTGAAGCGAAAAAAAAAGCCTTTTGTAAGGCTTTGCATAGCATCAAGGTGGACTCCATGAGGAGACCAAATCTTGTTAACCCATTCTTGGAGCATAGCTTGAGGAGGAGTCCTACCCACAAAATACCCTATCAGGGTATATTTTGCTAACCAATCACAAGAAGCATCAAATTCTTTTAAAGGAAGGATAATATTAGGATTTCCTTATGAAAAGCCTTAAGGAAAAACTTGCAAGGATGTTTGTTCCATGGAGGTCTCAAGACTATTCAAAGTAATAACATGAACACCACTATCAACAATTGGGTCACCACTGGCTTGGACCTTTATGAACTACCCTAAAAAATCCTTTAGTAAATGTGGTTTGACAAGTGAAAACAATAGAAGAAAAGCTCAGACAAAGATCTGTATGCGAGAAAATTGAAAGATCACATTAAAGCCATTGCAAAATGTTGTCTTGTAAGCAACAAATCTATTCTATTTATTTTAGTTATCTGGAGTAGATAAATCTATTTAGGTTTTAAAATAAATATCTACCAACGTATTTTGAAGTTATTGCAACAAAATAGTGATGCATTCACCATTGCTCTTTCACAAGCTTGCAATGTTCTCTTTTCTTTTTCAATATAAATAGGCATTCAGTAGGTTTCTTTGTAAGAAGAAGAAGAACAATAGGAAGTACATGAAATTGTAAAATGCCCCAAGAATGATAAGAATAAGAATACGATAAGAATAAAAAGAGATGAGGCAGACCACCAATCCATTATTTTCCTACATAAATAATAAATTATCTAATTATTAGAAGATACTTGATGAAAAAATCAATAGATCTAATAAAATAGCATAAAACAATGCAAAAATTGGTGTTTAGCCAATTCTTTAAGTAAAATTAATTCATAGGTATTGTCAAGTATTTGTACATACTTTTGGTGCACCATTCTATATTCGATTACTATGCTTGGATACATAGCTTGTAAAAGGTTTGATATCAAAAATAGCTATAAATATTAAAATTTTCACATTATAAAGGATCATCTATGAGATAACAATTCATAGAAATAAAGTTCAATAAAAAACAATTTATTTTATGAATACTTTCTAGTTAATATATGTTGGTTGATATATTTGTCCTTTTAATAACACTTATTTTTTACTTTATAACATATTTCCTTAAGAACAAATAAGTAATCATAGCTGTTCTAAATTTTAGGTACAACTCCCTTTAAATGGATTTCAATGAATAAGACTACATTAAGAAAATTTTAAAATTTAATTTTAAGAGAAAAGTGATAAAAGAAAAATCTCATATTCAAGCATTGTCATGGTATGAATGTGATGTTTATCTTAAGTTATTATAGAAAATAGGGCACATATTCCCCTTTTTAATACTAAGAATCTTAATGAAATCAAGCATATAAACAACCATATCTAAGGAAATACATTGTAGATTTTCAAAAGATAAATTCACACATTTAAATATACTTTCATTAATACTTAATAATACATATTTAAACTTGTAATAATCATTCATCACCTTCATTGATAAATAGAGACTTTTTTCACAAAGTATCATATATCAAAATATATGTCTTTTATCAGTATACTAAAAATCTATCGAAATTCTTAAATGTCTTTTAGAACATATAAATGCATGGTATGACCAACTATCTTTGGAAACTTAGAGTTAATTATTTCTCCACGTTTATAAATTGGAAAACTAAAAGTATGAGATACCTAAAGAAACTAAAATAAATAATTAAATTTAGTGATGTGATCATGGTAGTGGTAGCACTCTGGAAGTTTTAAAATATTTTGTTGTCTCCTCACAGTGACACGTTGTGCTTTCTACTCCTTATGTCCAAAATAAATATCCTTGAGCATCATAAAGATGTGAAGTGCAATATGTGGATTTTGGCTATGGAGGGGCCAAAATGCACTTGCATAGCTATTTTGTTTGTATTTTTTAATAAATTAAAATTTATAAAACTTTTGTATGTAATTTTTAAATTAAATAATAAAAGGGCATTTTGGCCCGTGAATAGAAAGCACCTGAGAATATGTGCACTATTTTATTGTTTCTAAACTTCGTTGTTTCTCTTAACTTGTGCCACTTCTTTTGCATAAATTTTGAGTTGATTGATTGAAAGGATTAGTAAATATTCAATCTAATATTGCCTTGGAGAAACTGTATATTCTTGGAACCTTTTATTCCTATAGATCATCAATCATTTACATAAAATATTTAATTATAGCCTCTTTAGTCACTATATTCTTCATTTTATCTTCCAGGCATTTCAAATTAATATATTTCAAACCATTTAGCATAATTTACTTTTATGCTTGTCAATCCCTTCAATGACTTGATAGATTCTTCATGGCAATGTTTTTCTATCAAATTTCTCTATTCGATACTTTTTTTGTAGACATGTTTAATACATTATCATCTAAATTTCTCACCACATTTTCCACTATAAATTTAATCACACATTATTTATGAACTTTATTCATCTAATATATGACCACTATCCATATGGTTTCCTCATTCTTCCATGAGGAAATCTCTCATTCCATTGAACTAATGAAAACAATTGTGGCATCATAAAATTGTTATAGGTGAGTGATGAAATTAGTATCGCATTAAATTATCCCCTCCATCTAGTCATTGAAAACTTTACCTAGTATTTTTTTATCTTTTGTTTTATCTAACATATATTTAACTCAAGCTTTAGGATCCAATAAATATGGTAGTTGAGATAGAGGCTTAAGACTCAAATGGTAACTAGCTTTAATATTTTTGGCCATTATTATTCTTTTCATCTTTCCAAGTACAAATGACCATTTTCCTAGTGGAAGCCTTTAGGTGATGTACATATATACCCTAAAAGTAGACCGGATATTGAACTTTCCACTCCAAAATCTCTTTTTTAAGGGTTTTCAGCTTTCTATATGTTAATAGGTGACCTATGTCTACAACCCAATTCATTGTATTTGGGACAAAGTCCATTTTATAAGTAGTTTTTATTTTCTTATATTTTGGTGTCTTGTCCTTCATTTTCACACAATATCTTCTAGAGGTACGTATAATGTTGGAGTTTTGAAACTATTGAGCAACAAAATGCATCAATACCAAAATGATAACACTTATTCAACCTAAGGGCAAGCCACTTCCTATTTTCAATTACATATGCAAACCATATGGATGCAACATCAACAAAACCAAAAATGGTTTCCTTCACTTTAGGTTCTACAAAACCAAGGTAGGTATACCTAAGGGATGACTCAATTTGACTACTATTATGTAAGAACTACACTAGTTTCATTTTGATTCTCATCCTCAATATTTAAACACATAGCTAATTGTGACATTTTAAATAGAATATGTCCCATATAACATATTTGGTCATAAATTCTTCTATAGATCTGCAAGTATTCCATGCAATAGTGGCCAACTAATGCTAGAATATTTCATGCAAACAAGTATTGAATAGTTTTGAAAATCTTCAGGAAATAAAAGTGAAATTGACTATAATTTTGCATTTGATGTTCATCTATGATATATTGCTCATCTGGCTAAATTATTTTGACTAGTGCCTAATTTATTGGGGTTCAAAGTCTATTGCACTTCCATGGATCTAATTTTTTGCTTTACAACAAATATTATCAATATTTCTTACTGGAATGCATTATTCAAAAAATCCTTCCCATTACTACAGAAACCTTATCAAATTCATCAAAGCATTTATTTAATTCATTGAATTAATACCAGTGATGAAAAGATATAAAACCTAAATGGATTGCATTCAATTGTACAAGTTTTTACTCACACAACATCAAGATAGCTAAGTAATCAAAAGGAGACAAAATTAAGAAGGAATAGATATGGGAACAACTTATAATTTGTATTCATTTTCTTTGAAAATTAACTACACTTATGGTGAACTCAAAATGACCTTAGAAAGAAACACATATATTATTCTATATTAATGTATTCTTAGAAAAATTGTAGAGAAGATAGATCATAAGACTTGCTCAAATTACATGACCGATAACAAACTAAGTATATGACTAAAAGCATTAGAAATCAGACCCTCACATTGCTTTGAAAACTCATTTATATAGGCATGAGTTGAAACAAGCAAAGGGAAAATGTGATTGATAGGTGTCCTTCAAAAAGATAGTTACATACACCTGTCACAAAAAGGACAAAACTAAAAATAACATAAAGATATAGAAATCAAAAATTCCTTTGTGGTTCCCTTTCTATTACATTTCTTCATTCTAATTTTGGCTGCTACTCTAAATCCTTTATGTATGCAACTACTAAACCCACTGATGATGAAATCTATTCTAATGATTGTAAACTAACCTCAACTCATGGGTTTCATCATCATTATACTATATTGTGAGAGTCACCTTTACTTGTCACTCTTCCTTGTCTATATCAGTATCTTAGGGTTATGGGATTGTCACTTAATATGAAGCATTCAAGCTTGGAGGTAATGTGGCTATCAAATATAACAAAATGGGCATTTTCTTCTTTCTTAGTTGTATCTACATTCAAAGTCGTCCCTCTACCAAAATATGTTCCTCTTTCGAAAAGAAAGGTATGCATTAACAATAGGTTAGACTAATTATACACATGAAACTCATGAGTATAAAATCTTTCGCACCCTCTCCAAAAACTCAACCCAGGGCTCTATATATCTCTACTACCTTGGTATTGTAATATATTTTCTTGGAAAACTTTGTAGAGAATGATGTTATTGCTGACATGGTTCTAATTTTTCTACGTTCTCCCTTTGCTATTTTCACTACCTTAGTGACTCGATCACAACTCTTTTCCATAGTCTCCAAGAGATCATAATCAATAAAAACACCTAGGACTCCTAGTCTTCCTCGTTGAAAGTTCCGTATACTAGCATGTGGAGCAAGCAACTTCCTCTCTACAAACCATCTTTTGAAAAAATTTGAATTAGTTTGTGAGGTATCACCATCATGGACCCAATTATTTTCTTTAAGAAATCCCTTTATTGAAGTTCTTTCTTATTCCTTTCTATAATTCTCTAACTTCTCCTTGAACAAATTGCTTCACACAATTGGGAAAATAAATACAATCTTCTCATCAATTACTTCTGCTCAAAAAAGCCTTGAAATCTCCATTCGCACAAGGTGGGACTGAGAAAATCTTTTGTGTTATACTCAATATTTTAGACATGTGAAGCTTTCATATCTACTAAATACATAGAGTGGCACCACCTTTTGTTCTTAAAACTGCATCGTTAATCTTTAAAAATCCTATGATCAGGGGATGTAGAAAAGTTGAGAAGTATTTCACTTGATAAGTTGGCTAGTCAACCCAATTAGAACTTACCATGTATACAACTCCCTCCCTAATGACATCTTTGTTTGGACCTACCGGTGACTAACCTTTATATTGTAGAGTCTCAAAATTTTGCAACTGACATATTCGCTCTTATGCATCAAACATTCTTCATATGAGCATAAAACACTTGCTGCTACCTTCTCTTTACCTTTTATGTTCACACGCACACATATCACCAAAAACCTTGAAAAATTCCTTCACATTGCTCTACTCACTTCATTACCTGGGACATCATAATTCTTTAAGTACTCATCTTTCAGTCTTATGATCAAGGCTTTACCCATGGCACCATAATGCCTCTTATCTTTTCTTTATTCCTCCTTTACGTTCGCACAAGTTACCCTATTCCCATAAAACCAAAAAGATTCTACAAATGGCATTTTGTTCTTATATTTTTCCTTTCTCATATAAGCATAAAGCCTTGTATTCATTTCTTCACATTTCCTTTTATGCTCATATGCTTAGACCTAACTCATAACCACGGAGAAAGGATAAAATAGTTCTTCGTACATACACTTACGTTGCAAATGTAAAAGAATAATGATAAAACTTTACTTTTCATTGATCAATGACCTAAATTGCAACATAAAGAAATAAAAAATAACATTGCCATTGATTTTTAACATGTGCAAATTCAGAACTTAAGTTGTTTGCCATGCGTGTTGGGCCCATCTAATGTTTGTGACGTGTCACCATTTGATTCGCTTGCACCAGGGCCCATCTAACAACTCAGTCAGTCCCACTTTAAACAATCACTGTTATAATCTAGCTTTACAGTTGTCCATGAGCCCAAGGAACATATGCATGTAAATACAACTAAATCTCACTTTTTCTCCTACACATGCCTTTTACCTGTGGAAGCATAAAACATTTTGTGCATTCTTTCAAACCATTCATTTATGCCATGCCAGGGTATTAGGTTCTTAAACCAATCATTGGGATGTAGATGCATAGATCTCAACTCAACACCTTTCTGTCCTTTTGATCAACTATTTACTCATACCCCTATAAAGTGGGACAACACATATTCTTCAAAAAAAATTATGATCACATGCTCAACACAATATCATATGACTTGGAATATCTCTTCAAATGTCTTCTGCTCACCCCTTCAACTGTTCACCATAAAGCTGTAAAACCACTTTCAAAGCATAAAAAGCCTTTACATTTCTTCCCTTAAAGCCCAAACGTATAATCAGGGAGACTCTAAATGAACTATTATGCTATTACAAAAGACAAAAGCATATTCCTGTAAAACAAAACTTCGTTACTAGCTTATGTCAAACTATAAAATGCAACCACGAAAACAAGAGGAAAGAGGTATTTTGCTCTTATGTGAAACCCTACACTGTAAGACTATAAAGGGAAACATTTTAAGCACTTTTCAGATCTTTTCAAAAATTTTGAAGGAGACCTAGGGTTTCTTCACACTTAGGGTATTTTAATGGCGAGGTTGAGAGACAAACCTTGAGAATTTAATAGAATTTGACAACACATGAATCAAGGCACAACTAGGGTAACCTAAAATTATGAAAATCATGAGGAATGAAACACTAATCTATAGAATGCAATGACCTAACTAATTTTTCACCAAAATTTTAGACTTTTTCTATACTGTGAAAAACTAGACCAATAGTGGCTCTATCTGGGGAGGATAAACTACTTGAGTCTATGCAAGAATTAAGAATCTATGGTAGAGTAGAACACATACTTGACTTTCTAAATGACAACTTCTTTAGAGAGCATAGAGAAACAAATAGAAATAAGAAAGAAAACTGTATAGAGAAATTTACAAGGATCTACAAAATATACACAACAAACAAGAACACAAGGAAAACATAAACTACTATTCATGGAAAAGTAGATACCTTAAGAAAAGTATCTCTTCAAGAATTGTCCATGAACTAGAAATTCCAGAATATTGTCTAATAAATATTTAAGGATATAGGAGTCTTCTCCCCAT
The DNA here is from genome assembly GCA_028749045.1 of Cupressus sempervirens. Taxonomy (NCBI): domain Eukaryota; kingdom Viridiplantae; phylum Streptophyta; class Pinopsida; order Cupressales; family Cupressaceae; genus Cupressus; species Cupressus sempervirens. The sequence continues at coordinate 67,498,758 of CM053784.1, forward strand.
GCATCTTTGATTAAATAGGGACCTAGCTAGGTAGGGTCAAACTTACCATGTTTTTCATTGTCTTCAATTCTGGTATTCCACATTAGGACTAAATCTTCATCTTGAAATTTTTTTCTTATTTTCCTTTTGCCATACAATGTCTTAATTTGTAACTACAATTTTTGGTTTCTGAATAATGCCTCTTTTCTTGATTATGTTAACCCTACAGGTTCATCAAACCTATCTTACATTTCATTTGTAGTATGCTCATCATATAATTGGATATTTTTGTAAATTCCCATTAAGTTGTTCTGAGCATCCTTTCCTAAATTCCATATACCAGATCAAAAGGAGCTACTCCAATGGCTTTCTTCACAGTCCCTCTGTTAGCCCATATGACAAGTTGCAACATAGAGTTCCATGCTTTCTTGTTATCATACAAGGCCCTCTTAATAATTTTTAACAAGCTTTTATTTGTAGATTCAGCCTATCATTTCCTTGTGGATGATGTGGGGAATATGTTGACTTGGTTATTCCATACTTGTCACAAAACTTTATAAATTCCTTAGATTTGAAGCACATGGCATTATCTATCACAATTCTCCCAGGGCAACCAAATCTAGAAATAACATTACTTAACAAGAAATTATATACAACTTTACTTGTTGCATTTCTTGTAGAGATAGCTTCTACCCATTTTGTAAAGTAGTCAGTAGAAATTAAAATCCATGAATAAATAGTACTAGATTTTGGAGAAATCTCACCTATGAAATCTCAGCACTAGAGCATTTTTTATTGCAGTTTTAATATCCTAAAATGCTTGTGAAAGCTCATCATTCCAATCTATAGTAGCTTGTTTCTTGAGCATTTTTGAAATAGGTCTACTGATTTCAGCAAAGTAGTAACAAACCTTCTCAGAAAATTAACTTGTCCAAAGAAGGATTGAATTCCTTTTACATTCTTTGGCTTATAGACCTTATCAATAGCTGCTACTCTCTTAGGATCTATCTTTATCCCATCCTTTGATACTATATGTCCCAATAACTTACCTTTTGTTACCCCAAATGAACATTTCTTAAGGTTTAATGACACTCCATATTCTAATGCTTTGATAAAAATCTTTTCTAGATGCCCACAATGGTCTTCAACCTTCTTGGAATAAGCTATGAGGTCATCTTGATATACCACCATAAACTTATTGATATATTCATGAAAAGCCACATCCATTTCTCTTTGGAATGTAGCACCAGCATTGATCAATCTAGAAGGCATCCTTACATATACACAGGTTCCCCAAGGAGTTTTAAATGCTATTTTGAATTGCTCTTCTTCGTTTACCAATACTTGGTTATATCCTAAGAATTCATCCATCATAGACATGAGTTCAAATCTAGTTACTTGTTGTAGCATGCCTTCCATGTTTGGCAATCCATAATTATTTTTTAAGGAAGCAATATTCAAATTTTTAAAATCTACACATAGTCTAATGTCTCCAGTCTTTTTCCCAATAGGAATTAATTTTGAAACCCAAGTGGAATGCCTAATAGGTTTAATTATGGCCCCATCCCTTAATTTCATTAGTTCCTCTTGCATTTTGGGGGCTAAGGTTGGGTTGACTAGCCTCTGCTTTTGCCTACAAGGTTTTACATTATCTTTCAATGGTATAACATGTTGACAAAGATCTTCTCTGTAGGCTTTCAAATCATCATATGACTAGGAAAAAACATGTTTGTATTTTATTAGTAGGTCAATCAAAGGATTCTTAATTTTAGTTGACAAATTTTGGCCAATGTAAACTTTCTTTGGGACCTCATTAGTACCCAAATTTATATCTTCTAGTTCCTAAGGCTTACAATCCTTAGCTCCATGTTTTACCCTATCCTAGTTATTAAACATATTCTCCAAGATAGCCAAACCTTCAGGTACTTTTTTAGTCTTCAACTATATAACTTCCTAGCCAAAAATTGGTTCCCTACCATCTATGGTCTCAACCAGATCACTACAATCCATCTCTTGACCATGATATTTATCTTCATTTAACAAGAAATTGATAGTATCTTTATCATCTTCAAATACCTACCAATGTTCAATGTTATCAAGTACTGAGGGTCTATTTTGAACTTCAATTTGTGATATCCCTACAAATGATATCTCCTAGGGCTTAATTGCTACATTTTCTAACAAGTTAGCCATCTTATTATGGGTTCTATCTCTCCAAATATACCAAATGCATCAAAATATTCAATCTAATCCCAAACAACATTTCTATACTATTTCAATCTTCTATTTTTAGAAGCATATTTTCTCTTTGTCTATGAGATAATCAATTCTAAATCACCTATGACTTGCAATTTCTTAATTCCATGGTGGGTAAGAATTTTCAACCTAAAAAGGCTTCATATTCAGCTATATTATTAGTACATGAAAATTTTAAGGTAAAAGAATATCTAAAAGTGTTTTTCTCTAGAGAAACAAAAACTACCCCTACTCCTATACCTTCTTTAGAACTAGCTCCATCAAAGAACATTGTCCATAATATTGGTGAATCCATACAACATTCAACTTTATGTTCAATAATAGCAGGCAGATTCTCAACTTCTTGGATAATCAATTCAGCTCTGAATGCATTCACACCAATATCTAAAAAGCAAGTGGCATCTTTGTCAAATTTTTCTCCCAAAATGTGACTGACCCTTGGCTCTCTGTTGACCTTAACAACCTTATCTCCAATATCAAAAGTTGCATAGGTTAAGTCACACTACAAGCTAGCCCCCATAGAAACACTCCACTTTCTAGATATCTACATTCCATAATGTGGAGGGATATCAACTACAAGAATTGACATGGTCAATTCTACCTTGGGATATGTAGCTAGTTTAAATGGAAAAACATTTATAGTACCTATGACTCAAACTTCCCTAGCATCCATACCTCTACATCTACCTTGTGTAGTGTCTACTTTCAACCCTAAGGCTTCCATTACTTTGAAGGGCATTTTGGTGTTAGAGGCTCTTGAGTCTATCATGAAATTTTTTAGGGTTTTCCCTTTTATAATTAGACTAAGAAATAATGGGTCAATATCTTCTATGTATGCTATTGATGAGTCATTCAAAAAAATTTGGAGAATTTGGAACATGATACAACTATCTTCTATTACTAAGGGGATCTATTCGGTAACATTTTGTTCTACATTTTTAGTACTTTTTCCTATACCTCCCAACAATGACAAGGCTTTACTCTTATTCTCTTAAAATCTAAAGAGTTCAGATAAAGGTACCTTAATAGTGATTTGGGACAACATGGATATCATATCAATTGGCTTGAACATAGTGGTTTTAACAATCATACCTAGAGTTGGAGCCTTCTAAGTAGCAGGGATTATTATTTTCTTGGAATTATTAGATCTTGATCCCTTCTCTTGAACAATTTCTTTTGTTCTCTCATTATCTTGGAATTGCACTTTCTTCTTAGGTTCCAACTTCTTAGTTTTAACATCTTTAACCTTGATTGTCTCTGCACTAGCCTTCTTGTCTTCATCTTTCATCTTATGTGTGATATCTTTTATGAATATACTATAAGGCTTCCTAATTTCATTGTTAACTATTTTGTTTCTCAAATTATAATTTTTATGTACATGGGAGATCATTTCTGTAGTGATTCTATCAATTTCCTCTTTATAAGGCATTCTTAAACTTACATGACCCACTTTAGAAGATGTAATACATACTTGATCTTCATCATAACCTTCATTATCTTAAAAAAGTTGTTGATGATGTAATTGATAAGCAATTTTCTTATTCTCTAAATCACTTTTTGTTTCTTCTAAATCAAAATTAACATACTTACTACACATGCTTACCATATTACAACTCACATCATCATGACTCTTCTCTTCTTCATCCTCCTCAATTTGTAGACTATGATCAGAAACAAATGACTGAGCAATAGTACAATATTCTACAGAATGAGGTGATTGGAAAATAATACACCATGGCACATTATCATTTATATTTATTGAACTCCTTTGTAGAGGATCTGGTGTACCCTTATCTTTTACATTTTGGGTTTGGTTAGGGATTGGCTTACCATCCTTTCACTAAGTTGTATAAGGGTAATTCTGTATTCTAGGTTGTCTATTGAAATTTCTATTATTCACAAGGGTCTTCTTAGCAACATTTGGCTTATTAAAACTAGTGGGATTCATCTTTTTAGCAATTCCAACACCTGGCCTTTTGTAGGTTCTTCTAGCTTCTTTCCTATAGGAGTTTTATCACCCTCCCTTTCGTTATTATTCTTGGGATTAAAAAGCATTGGGTCATCTCTCCTACCCAATTTTCCAAATGCTTTCCTATTATTCTCAATATTTACTGCGACCTTGTAAGCATCCCTTAAAGTTTTAGGATCCTTATCCCTCAATTGGTAAGCCATTTTTCTATAAAAAGCATTAAAATATGTTGTGAGATAAACATCCTCATTCAACCTCATAACTTGAAATCGTTTGTAAATACCTTTCTCGAATCTCACATTGAAGTTGAATGTGGACTAATTAGGATTATTCTTGATGTTATTGAATTCATTTAACATGAATCCTACATTAGTGTTGTCTCCATATTACTCCTTGAACAACTTTTCTAGGTCACTCCAAGAGGTAATGCTATCATTGGGCAACCTTCTGAACCAATCCCTTGCATCCTTAGTTAGTGAATGAACAAACAACTTCATGACTACATCTTCATGTTCAACTTTATAATCATTTAACATGTCTACAAAAATTCTCAAATGTTCTTCACCAGTAATAGCATTATTTCTAGAAAAATTAACCACTTTGTCTCTTAAATCAAAAGATATGGGATGTGGAGCATCATGAATACTTGCAAATTATATTTGTCTATATGTTTCCATGTATACAGGTTTCTTCTAGAAACCAAGAACATTTGAGGTACTTGCTATGTTAGCTTGGTTTAGAGGAACTCTTTGGGATTGTTGAGGTTGGACAATAGGGGCTTGAGTATAAGTGGTGGATGATGAGGCAGGAGTAGATTGAGATATTCCTTGAACTAAAACTATTGGTCCATAAGGAGGTACAAAAATTGAAGCTAGGATGGACGAATTTGACCATGAGGCTAATGCAGAATTAGACTTAATAAATTGAGTTTTTCTTCTAGTTTTTGGAGCTTGAGCTTCATTCTCTACCTTATCAAGCTCTTTTGCAAGATATTCCTTCTCTTTTCTAGCCTTCTCCAGATCTAGATCTAATTTTGACATGGAAGGTTTTATGGGTTTGCTTGGTTGAGCTTTAGGTTCATTTATTTGGACTCCTATAGCTTTACCCTTTCCTTTTCTACAACTTTCACAATGGGTTCTATAGGATTTACTTGTATAGGTTTATAGTCTTGGACTGGAGCAATAACTAGTTCTTGCTTTTGATTCAAGCATTTTCTTGTTCTTGAACTTTTTCTCTTAAACTATCTATGTCTCTGAAAACATCAGTATGGAGAGTTATATTTTTCTCTTCTAACTTTTTATTCTGTTCTTTTAAAGTAGCCATCATTCTCACTAGAGTATCTCTTTCTATTATAGCATCCAATGTGGCCTGCTCCTCTTTTTCAAGATGAATGTGCTTAGCTTCTTCTTCAGTAACCCATTTCTCCAAAAATCCTATCTTTGATTGTACTTCTACAACATCTATAGAAGTAGATTCTAAATCAACAACGTCATCTAGATCTATAAGATTTGGTTCTATGTATGGGACTATTTGGGATTAGAGGGATTTGTGAAAGAACTCTTGAGTCCTAACCTATGATGCATTTTAGCTATGAGATCTAGTCTAGGGGATATATTCCCTACTCGTTACATATCCTTATCCTAATATGTTCTTTCATCTAGTACTAGGGTAGTAAATATCCCTCTTAGGAGTCTTGTTGTTTTTTATTTAGAGCTGAGTGAAGAAAATTCTCTCCCTATCACTAGTTGATATTGAGAAATAATGGATACACTACCTGTAGGTTTCCAGGTAGGATTTAAATCTATCCTCTTCTTATTTAGGTTCTTCCTACCACCTTTAGGTAAATTAGTAGACATTGGTTCATTAAGATGAGCTCTTGTGTAAGCTCTTGTGTTTTTTCTTTTGTTAGCCATTTAACTATATACTAAATAAGCACTAGCTTCAAAACCTTGATTGAGTCACCACCCTTCTCTTGGGAAAATACACAATTACAATTATTCCTAACTTTGAGGAAAAACACAAGTAGATATAGAAATATTTGATATAGATCGACCAATCACTGATATTATAAGATTGCAACTCTTGATTTGTTAGATAAGACACTTGGAAAGGTTGGATACATTAGTGTATCTTCGTGCTATTTTGATTTTTCTTTCTTTCTTTTTAAGTTCTCAAGGTTTGTCACTAAAAAACTTCCTTATAGCCATGAGAAAAACTTAAACAATCTAACACACACGTACATAGCAGGACCAAAGAAACTATAGTACTTTTCATAGATGTGTTCGACAACTCCCAAGTAGAGTTGCCATTTTGTTGGAGTTTTGAAATTGCTAAGCAAAAAAATGCATCAATACCAAAATGATAACAATTATGCAACCTAAGGACAAGCCACTTCCTATTTTTAGTTATATATGCAAACCATCTGAACCCAACATCAACAAAATAAAAAATGGTTTCCTTTACTTTAAGTTCTGCAAAACCAAGGCAAGTATACCTAAGGGCTGACTCAATTTGACTGATGTTGTGCAAGAACTACACTAGTTTCATTCTTATTCTCATCCTCAATCCTTAAAAGCATAGCTAATTGTGACATTTTTAAACAGTATACATCCCATATAACATATTTGGTCATAAATTATTCTATAGATCTACAAGTATTCCCTACAATAGTGGTTAACTAAGGCTACAATATTTCATGCAAACAACTATTGACCAGCTTTGAAAATCTTCAGAAAATAAAAGTGAAATCGATTATAATTTTGCATTTGATATTCATCTATGATATATTTCTCATCTAGCTAAATTATTTTGACTAGTGCCCAATTCATTGGGGTTTAGAGACTACTACAATTCCATGGATCTGATTTGTTGCTTTACAACAAATATTATTAGCAATTCTTACTGGAACTCATCATTCAAAACATCCTTCCCATTACTATAGCAACCTTATCAAATTCATAAAAGAATTTATTTAATTCATTGAATTAATAGCAGTGATGAAAATATATACAACCAAAATGGATTGCATTCAATTGCATAAGTTTTTACTCACACAACATCAAGATAACTAAGTAATCAAAAGGAGATGAACTTCAGAAGGAACATATATGGGAACAACTTATAATTTGTATTCATTTTCTTTGAAAATTATATACACTTGCAGTGAACTCAGAATGACCTTAGAAAGAAGCACAAAGATCATTCTATATTAAGGTATTCTTAGAAAACTTGTAGAGAAGATACATCATAAGACTTGCTCAAATTACTGCACCAAAAAAAAACTAAGTATATGACTAAAAGCATTAGAAATCAGACCCTCACAATGCCTTGAAAACTCATTTATATAGGCATGAGTTGCAATAAGCAAAGGGAAAATTTGATTGATAGGTGTCCTTCAAAAAGATAGTTACATACACCTATCACAAAAAGGACAAAACTGCAAATAACAGAAACATATGCAAATAAAAAATTCCTTTGTGGGTCCTTTTCTATTACATTTCTTCATTTTGATTTTGGTTGCTACTCTGAATCCTTCATGTATGCAACCACTAAACTCATCAATGATGAAATCTATTTTGATGATTGCAAACTAACCTCAACTCATGTGTTTCATCATCATTATACTATACTATGAGAGTCACCTTTACTTGTCACTATTCCTTGGTTATATAGGTATCTTAGGGTTATGGGATTGTCACTTAATATGAAGCATTCAAGCTTGGAGGTAATGTGGCTGTCAAATATTAAAAAATAGGCATTTTCTAATTTCTTAGCCATATTTGCATTCAAAACTATTCCTCTACCAAAATATGTCCCTCTTTTGAAAAGAAAGACATGCATTGACAAAAGGTTAGAGTAATTATACACATGAAACTCATGAGTATAAAATCTTCTTCACCCTCTCTAATAGCCTAGGGCTCTATATCTCTACTACCCTAGTATTGTAATATATTTTCTTTGAAAATTCCTTAGAGAATGATTTCATTACTGATAGGGTTCTAATTTTTCCAGGTTCATCCTTTGTTGTTTTCACTACCTAAGTGACTTGATCACAACTCTTTGCCACAGTCTCATGGAGATCATAATCCATAAAAACACTTGGGACTACTAGTCTTCCTTGGTCAAAATTCCATATATTGGTATGTGGAGCAAACAACTTCCTCTCTGCAAACCAACTTTTGAACAAATTTGAATCATTTTGCAAGGTATCAACATCCTAGACCTAATTATCTTCATTAATAAATCCCTCTATTGAAGTTCTTTCTTATTCCTTTCTATAATTCTGTAACTTCTCCTCGAACAAACTACTTCACACACTTTCCAAAATCAATACAATCTTCTCATTAAATGCTTCTACTTAGAAAAAGGCTTGAAATCTCTATTTGCACAAGGTGGGATTGAGAAAATCTTCTTGTTATACTCTATTTTTTATGCATGCAAAGCTTTCATATCTAATAAATACATAGAGTGGCACCACATTTTGTGCTTAAATCTACATAATCGATCTTTAAAAATCCTGCGATTAAGGGATGTGGAAAAGGTGACAAGTATTCCACTTGACAAGTTGGCTAGTCCACCCAATGAGAACTAACAACATATATAGGTCCCTCCCTGATGACATCTTCATTTGGACCTACTGGCGATTTCCCTTTTACACCATAGGGTCTCAAACCTTCACAACTAACATTTTCACTCTTATGTGTCAAACATTCGTCTTATGAATGTAAAACCTTTGCTGCTACCTTCTCTTGACCTTTTACGTTCACATGCACACATTTCAATGGAAACTTAAAAAAATTCCTTCACCTTGCTTTGCTCACTTCATTACTCAGGACATTGTAATTCTTTAAACATTCATCCTTCAGTCATACGATCTAGGCTTTACCCATGGCACTGTAATGCTTCTTATCATTTCTTTATTCCTCCTTTACATTTACATGAGTTTCCCTATTCTTGTAACACTAGAAAGCTTCTACAGATGGCATTCCATTCTTATGTTTTTCCTTTCTTGTATAAGTGTAAAGCCTTGTATTCATTTCTTCACATTTCCTTTTGCACTCATACAGTTAGACCTAACTCATAACCACAGAGAAAGGATAAAATAGTTCTTCGTTCATACACTTACCTTGCAAACATAAAGGCTTAATGATAAACTTTACTTTTCATTGATCAACGACCCAAATTGCAACATAAAGAAATAGAAAATAACATTGCCATTGATTTTCAATACATGCAAAATTAAGAACTTAAGTTGTCTACCATACAGGTTGGGCCCATCTGATATTTTTGATGTATCATCATTTGATTTGCTTGCACCAAGCTCCATCTGACAACTCAATAGGTCCCACTTTAAAAAATCACTATTATAATCTAGCTTTATAGTTGTCCACAAGCCCAAGGAAAATATGCACATAAATGCAACTAAATCTTACTTTCTCTCCTAGGCATTCCTTTTACCTATAGAATCGTAAAAAAATTTGTGCATTCTTTCAAATAATTTATTTATGCCATGCTGGGGTATTACGCTCTTATGCAAATCATTGGGATGTAGATGCGTAGATCTCAACTCGACACATTTTGCTCTCTTGCTGATCTATTTACTCATACCCTTGTAAAGCGGCACAACACATATTCTTCAAAACCTTTTACTATCAAACACTCAACACAATATCATATGACCGTGAATATCTCTTCAAACTTCTTTCACTTACCCATTCAACAATTCATCGTAAAGCTATAAAACCACTTTCAAAGCATAAAAAGTGTTTACATTTCTTCACTCAAAGACCAAATGTATGATCGGGGAGACTCCAAATGAACTCTTCCACTATTACAAAAGACAAAAGTGTATGCTTGTAAAACAAAACTTCTTTATGCTCTTACGTTGCACTATAAAACATGACCACAGAAACAAGAGGAAAATGGTATTTTTCTCTTATGCAAAACCCTACACTGTAAGACCATAAAGGGCAACATTTTAAGCGCTTTTAAGATCTTTTGAAAAATTTGAAAGGAGACCTAGGGTTTCTTCATAGTTAGGGTATTTTGGTGGCTAGGTTGAGAGACAAACCTTGAGAATTTAATAGAATTTGACAACACATGATTTAGGGCACAACTAGGGTAACCTAAAATTATGAAAATCATGAGGAATGAAACCCTGATTAGCATAATGCAATGACCTAACTAATTTTTCACCAAAATTTTAGACTTTTTCTATACTTTGAAAAATCAAACAACCTTTCCTTTGATTATCTTAGCTTGATGTCATATTGAGTACTACCATGGTACTTGCGGAATACAACTTAGCTTTCTGTTTCTTTTCTATGTTAATCTTTTGGGCCATGGCTATCTCAAATATTTCCTCACCTATTAAAATACAAATATCATCTATGGTATCTAAGTCAATAGACACCTTCCTATCAGGGTTCCTCTTATCATTTTTTAATCATTTAACTAAGTGTAATGGGAAGACCAATGGTTTATATAGCATCTATTTTATCATTTTTTTTATAGAACCTCAATTGATGCCCATTTTTTGGTCCTTATTATTGCTTGATAGGTTCTCATTTCAATTTGATCTTCTTTATTTTTATCTCAATCAAGTTGAGGGATAAGTTTCCTTTTCACCCATTAATTATATTACACATCAAATTTATCTTTTCCATCATCTTTAATTCTTGTAATGCTCATCTTTAGATTATGTATGGCAAGCGTTCAAAGTGAAACTTGACCATAATCTTCTTCTGACTAGAAATTTGTCATAACCATGTTCTTAAGTTGAAATTATCCTTTGCAAGACCCCTTACTATCAATTTTTCCTAAGCAATATAACATTTCATAGTAGAATTCATTTATATTGCTAATGAGTGATTCAATAGGGAAACAGATAGTTTTCTTTTTCTTTGTTACAAATTTCTAGTTAATATAAGCTAAATGTTTGCATAGTTCAATCAACATAAAATGATTCGAGGCATATCGTGGTAAGTTTATTGGTTCACATTTATAACACTCAACTTTAATGTATGTAAATATAGGGAATCAAATAGCTTGGATGACATATATGCTCACTAGTTGTATACCATCATGTAACATTCATTTATTAGCACTCATTTGCAATGTATGAGTCATATTTTTAATAAAAAGCATCATCAAAACTTCTATGGTTCCCATAACACCTATACATCTAAAAAATATGGTGGTATTTATAAATTTCCATTCCATCTATCTATTTTTCATTTTGTAACCCTTGTTATTCCCTTGTACATGCTAGAGACTAAAAGAGATAATATATCATATAAAAGAAATCTACAAGATAATTATTAAAAAAATTTAGTAGGTGTCCCCCTATAATATATTCTCAATATAAGTATTTTTCTCCTTTTCAAATTATGTTGATGAAGAAATACATCCATTCCTCCAATAAAATTTCTTGTTAGTTGATGGTAATTATGTATATTAGAATGAAAATATCCCTAATTAATTTTCCAAGTTGTTCTCTTGTTAATATCCTAGGCAATGTTGAAGCACGAGTTTAGAATTTCAAGAGCCACTTTCTAGAAATCACACCTTTTAACCTTGTATTCATATTAGAGACTATATTGTAGGATATTGTAATATTTCAGCTGATATGTGGTTCACTTGGTGGGATTTATAATGACTGTGGTGTCTGTAAGTTCATGGACAACAACACATGGTCATTTCTAGACCTACTCTATTTTTTGTGCCATATCTATTCATAAATTCAAAACATAATTATTTGCACTACATAGTTATGGCAAAAGTTAATGCTTCTATAAGGCTTTGATCAATTTTATTTCTAAAATCATTGCATGTTTGTGGGCTTTTTGTCTCTTTTCAATAAATAGTCTAAACTAGCATGTACTAAAGGGGTATCCCAAAATTCTAGCTAAGGACACATAAGACCAAATGATCTAAGTACAAGTTTTTCTCTTTAACCCTATTTTCTCTAAGGGTTTTTTGCTAGGCCACTTCTCTAGCCTATTAGGTTTCTTCCACTAACCCTAGGTTAGGAGGATCCTATTCCCAATCTTGTCGTTCTTTAACTTGTCCACACCAACAATGAAGTCCGCCCAACCAATACTCCTTGGATGTCATCTTCGATCATCTACACTAGGTGCTAAAACTTGATGTAGTGTCTGCCCCTAGTTCGCATTTTGTTATCACTGCTAAACTCATTTAGGGCTAATTTCATGCTGATGGATAGTAGCATTGTTTTGAGACTATAATATTTTGTGCTATGGATTCAGTTGATATGTGATGAGATCACTTGGTACTTTACATTTCATGTATGCATGATGATTGTCAAGTGATTTCAGTTATTGATGATGATTAGTAAGATGATTTATTATCACATGTGTTTTCTTATGGATACTTACCCCATACTTGCATGTGTATGGTGTCCCTGTTTGTTCTTATGTTTGGCATGTCTAATGTGGTCAAGGAAGGGAGTCGTAGTCACCTGCTAGGTAGGATCTACACGATGCACCACTTCCTACCATTGCCTGTTTAGTTTAGTATATATTATACTTGTACATGCATAGTTTTTATGCAGGTTGTAGGTACTGGGTATCGACTTCCCTGAATTGCCAGGATGAGCGTACCCTATCACATCATCTCAATGATAAGAGAGGGGAGATAAATTCTCAAGTCCAAATCTCAACCCTTTAAGCCATTTGTTCTAATTGAAAAATTAGGACAAGTATCTAAGTTGAGTACCCTTCGAATATGTCGGATGACATAATTCGTGATATTAACCCTTGGTTTGATTTTGTATGTATTTTGGCTATGATGGATTTTCATATTTTACCTTGTCAATCTTTGGTGTATTTTCTATTAATTAAGCCTAATTAAAAGATTTAATTAATGGTTTAATTTAATGGAAAATTAATATGATATTTTAATATTTATTTAATTTAATTAATTGAGAAATTAATTAAATAAAATAATTAAATTTGAAGATAAAATTTATAAGTTTAGATTTGGAATGTGACAATATTTATTTTAATAATAATATATTTGGAGTTCATCTTTAAATAAATGACTAAATAATAATATTATTAAAGCTAATAAATATTTTAGCAATTAAATTTTGAAAATGAAATTTAAAAGTGGAAAATATATTAAAATTATTAAAAGATTCTAGATTTTGTGTGATTAAAATATAAATATATTAAGTTTGAAAAGTAGAATTATTAAAGTTAGTGCATGAGATTTAATAAATAAATAAATTAAATTTGAAAGAGTAAAGTAAATATTATATTAATTAATGTGCATTATTTTAATGTTTACTCACATAAGAGTTGGCAAATTCTCGGGAGTTGTCACGTAGACAACACATGAGTTTGTACTCTGAGAATGCACAAGTTGTCTACACTTAGGAGTTAGCATTTTATTTGAGCACATGGTGACTACAACCTTATGACTCATCTCGAAGGTTGGAGTAGACTCATGCTTAGTTGTAATGTTTATCTTCTAGTTATTTCTAGACACATTCTAGTTGCATCTTAGAGGCCTTTAAATAGAGGCTCTCCCAATGTGTTTGGACAAGTTAAAATGGAAGCTTCAAGCTTCAAAGCTTACATGCATTTGAGAAGCTCACATGTTTCTACATGCTCATATGTTTCTACATGCTTCTACGCTTCTTCAAGCACTTCTAGTCACATGGGAATTTTGGCTGGCTTGGATCTTGGAGGAATTGCGTATGAGAAGAAGGAAGGGACTTTCTATGGACTTCTGAGGCATGGAAAATTAGCATCAGTGTCCAGGTGCACTCGTGATATTCACATATTCCCTTTGCACTCTTTCTCTTCTTGTCTTCATCGTGTCTATTATAAGTGTCTGAATCTTCTCTATGATTGAATCTATAATTTAAAATTGGAATTTAGATATTTTATTTGGTTGAGAAGAAAACAATAGAAAACCCTAGATCCAATTAAGGAAGTAATTAGGTTTGAATCGGGTTTGGGTTCGAAATTATATTGAGAATAGTTAGATGTAATCTTTCTATCAAATTATGCATAAGGACAAATCTATTAGAGGGACTATGGACATATTGAGAAAAACATTTATTTTAAAAGAGAAATTCTTATTTAAAATAATTAGAAAACCCTTTTTATTTAAAAAAATTGTAAATATGTTCTCTCTAGAAAATACATATACATCTACGTGCATATATTTAAATAATAGTGTTGGTTTACAACTTGTATATATATATATATATATATATATATAAACACACGTATACATATATACATATACATATACATATATATGTATACACACACACACACACACACACACACACACACATATGTAATTGTCTAAACAATGTTTTATTAAATCCGAATATATACATATTGAAGGACTCGAATCGCATATGTGAAAAAAAAGTTTTATAAAAATGTTATAATAATAAACGTTTGCATATATATATAGGGGCAAGATACACCCATCCCTACCCCAATTATTATCTACAATCGGCATAGTCGCAGGGGGTTTAGTGATACCAGCGACGGGTATTCAATTCTCCGCAAGACGGCAGGGTAAGGTACCTGCGACATAGATATGGCATTGAATGGGCCGCACGGCTTACCAAGCTGATGGCTATAGCGAATTGCAGCGATATATTCGCTTTTATGTGTGTTTAAAAATGTTATAATCATTATTGGTTGAAATTGGATTTGTATTTCAATATTTTTTATATTATGAAGTTAACAAATATTATTATATGTATATATATGTGTATAAATGTATGCATGTATATATATATATATATTGTAATTCAAGTTTGTAAATATAATGAAGTATTGAATATTAATCTTTATATATATATATGATATGAATAAATTTTTATTTAATTAATTAATCAAGTTAATTAAATAGTGATAATAGATGAGTTTAAATATTTAAGTTATCTATTATTTTTGGGGATCCTAATCGACTTATTGAAAATGATAAATAATGTATGTTTAATAATAATTTGTGAATTATTATATTGTTTTTATAGTGGACTTTTTATATTTATTTAATGTATATTAAATACTATTTAATATATAAAAAATAATTTAGAGATGGTAATTTTATACTACAAAGATGATTTAAATTTAGAGACTCTAAATGATATTGGACTAAGATTGAATTATTATGTTATTTAATACATTTGAATTATTAAATAACCTATTGATATACCTTAATGGAGTTAAGAGTTAGCCAAATATTAACTAATGAGTTTATGGAAGGATTTTATAGATCGAGTATTTATAGTTTGATGAGTTTATTATTTTTTAATGTTTGTAACGACTAGCAAACTATTAATAAATAATTGTTTAAATAGTTATCAACAAATTTGATTAGAGTTAATCTAGTGGAGATTTTTATCAATTGAAGCTTCGCAAAAGATAATAATTTTAGGATTTGGATTATAATTGATTTTAATCAATTGATGTTCATTGAGTTGTCAATATAATTATATTATGCAATAGAATCTTAACTTAAAATGATTATCATGATGAATGTGGTCATTATGGATAAGATTTCCAAAATAACTTGTTATTATTATTAGTATTATTGAAATATTAATATTAGGAATGATGTTGACTTTTTACGTACAAACTATTGTTAGTCAATTGATAATAATTGGGTTGATGGTGTGGTTGTGCAATTATTAATTAGATCAATTAACTAGAGTTAATTGAATTTGATTAATAATTATGTTATGTAATAGAGATTTAATTGATATGATTCTTTAAACGAGGTTGTAAACTATGGATATCAAAGTTGATAGGCCTTATTCTCATGACTTGAATAATAACCTTAGATATTTTAATGGTGAGACTTAGTAATATTAAATTGGAAACTATTAGAATGTTATTAGGTCATGGATAGCGTACTTATGTTATTTGATTGATTAAATTGATCATTTCAATTAAGTTATAATCTTCTTATTCAAAGACTAGTAATTGGCTCTCTTATAGTATAACGAAAAATGATCCTTGAAAAGTTGAAGAGTGAATCAATTAGAATATGGATCATAGTTAAATAAAGAGAACAAGTTGATTAAGGGTCAATGATGATCAGTTTAATGAGTAAAGTATTTATCCTTAAGTTATTCTTAGAATATTATTTTAATAATGGAAGGATAATGCTACAGCCCATGCCTCGAGTGCTTGTATAGACTAGGATGGGAGTAGAGAGAATGCATGGTTGTGACCTTGCATTCCATAGTATGCCTCGTCAGTATGAGAGGATACTAGTGGCCGCATGAGATTAGTATGGACCCGTGGAGTTTAGCTAACTGCCAGGGTAACTTCTATGTGATAAATGCAATGACATTTTCACACTTGCATAGTAGGTTTCCTACATGTCATTGTGCACCTCTAGGAATTAGATGTCAATTTTTAGTGATGGAACCTTTGAGTTAGTATACTTTTAGGATTCTTGGACTTAGAGAGTATTTATGATATGTGATTTTGACATCCTATTTGGGACTTGAGATTATCTCCTCGGCATGGTGTGAGTGGACCACTTAGGTACCACACAGTTGGGTGGTAGTGTTTTTCCACTCTTATCATTTGGGATCCGTTGGAGACACTGTGGCTGGAGCATTCTTGGTTGGTATTTATCTTCATTATGTTGTTGGAGCATTATGATAGATAATATACCTTATTATGGATGTATTTACTAGTATGTTTCTTACATTGATGATTTGCATATGTTAGATGATGTTATCTTATGCTTTACTTTGTATGTTAGTATGATGTTTTAGGAATGACATTCCTACTATGATAATACTGATGATCTCTTCGGTGCTTTGGAATGTTATGCATGGAGGGATGGCTAGGATCCACGATGGTCTAATGATGCTATTTACAGTTGGGAGGAACCATGCACTTAGTTATTTATGTTTGTGATATATGGTTGTCTTTTATGATGTATGTTTATATCTTTATAATGATGATGTATCATGTATGATATATGGTTTCATTTACTTTATTGGATGATGATGTACTTTATTTACATGGATGTTTATTCTTTCAAGCCTCTCATACCTTGTGACATATACAGTGGATGATTGAGCAATCTAAAATGTAATTATAAAAAAGGACACTTGTAATATTGTTTAAGAACATTGGATGTAACATTGCTAAGGATGTGATGTTAGATGAATAGTGAATTTAGATGTGATACAACATTAAGGGATCTTTAAAGAATGTAATTGTTATCTATGTTATGTTTACTTTCATTTGAATTGTTGCTAATGCTTCCATTACTATGTATAAGTTATGAATGGTTTATCTTTCATGTTTAAAAAAAAAATGTTGGGAAAATTTTAGGTTAATTCTTTGGATCCCTTGGCAGGGCATTACACTTGATCCAAAATACCAAACAATATAGTGGGAAGTTTATTCATAGGGAATTGGATCCATTCCAATGCTCATTAACCAAAAATGCCAAAAAATCTTTATCAATTTCAAGAATTTTCCCTAGACTAGGCTTAAAAGGGGTACAAGGAATTAAGCCTCCAAATGCACCTTTTGGATCACAAATCAGAAAGTTTCTTAACAAGGTGGGAAATAAAATTCATATCTTGACACCCTTTTGGAGGACCTTTTAGATTAATTTTGTCTCACTTACCCAAACTATCTATATAGTGAGTTGCTATAAATAAGCCTAAAAGAACGGTTTTCACCAGTGCGCTAATAGCATCCACAAGGTATCGTTCAAACACCCATTGAAATATGACATTAGAAATTATCCTTGGTAATAAGGCTTATTAACACACATATCCTCCTCTCTAAACTCTTGGATTGAAGAAACTAATGAATTCAACCCTATCAAATGCTTCTACAACAACTATGATCCCTAAGTATGCTCTTCTGGCTTGCCTAGGGCATCAATATAAAAATGCTAAGTTTTCTTTCTAGGGCCCAAGATCTTGCACACATATAGTATGAGGATTTATCTCACACATTGAAAGGAACCATGAAAATACCATGGTAGAAAGGTTAGTTATGACTCTATAACCAAAAATTATCTAGTTCAAACCAATGACAGTGTTGAAAACAAAAGATTTTACAAATGCAATGAAATGAAACCAAATGACCTATGTAATCACACATAAAAAATCTAGTCTTTACATCCACTAAATCATGCATAAGTTATAGTGAAGAGATCAATTCATTAAGTGACCCAATGAAACAAAAAAATGTACTGTCTATGATAAAATTCCTCTAAAAATTATTTGTTCATTAATCAAATTTACTTCAAAATGTCATCCAACCCTTGTCATAGGTTTAGGGAGGCCTTAAATAGGTTCAACACACATGTCTTAATGAATTTTGACTAGTTATTCAACCCCTTTCTTGAAGTTGTACTCAAAGCAACAAAAATTTTCATGACAACATTTATAATTTTGCAAATTTGTCATGCAACTTGATGATATTTTTCATAGTTAGAAAAAGCTTTGTCAAAGCCTCATGAAACCCTATTAAATGCTTAAATATGATCCCTATGACATGAAATCATCATTCCACCCTTTCTTTGTCCAATCTACCCCTCCAATTGCATAAATGTCACAGTTGACAATAATGACAACAATTACACAATACCTAGAAACTTTGGACAAAAAATTAACACTCAATACTTCCAAAGACATGAATAGTCCTCCTAATGATTAATTAATCCTCTAGAAACCACTACCTTATTTATTATGCTATTGGCTTGGCTAAGGCCACTACAAGGAAAAACTTGACTAGGAAGCCTAGGTTACCATGTAGCCTTACCTATCTGTGCTCTTGCATCACCAAAACCCTATCCTAAAATTTGACAAGCAATTTTCATGGGGAAAATTTGGAATAGACACAAAATGAGATAATGAAGATAGCTAAGTTTACATCACTTTCTTTTTTAAAAATATAGTCATGGTGGTAGGAAGTATCAAGATTCATCTATCATAGAATTTGAATTCCTTACTACTTATGAGGAAAACTCATTACCTCTAGCATTATTTTTATGCTTGATGATTTACAAATTTTAAAAAAAAAAACTAAAAAAGGAACTTGATTTCTCTTTAGTACAAAAAATCTAGGTACTCAATTGTCACACTCAAAATGTCATTTTGATTGTGTTTCATTAGCTTTCCTTAACATAATTATAATAATTACATTAATTATTGTTCACTTCTACATGAATCCTTTCCATATAATGATGAACTTTTATCTATCCTGAAGTTTTTAATTTTTAAACTTTACAAGATGCCCTAGATATTGCTTTTCTTTCAAGTAATTTCATTCTTGGACTTTATATTTGAATATACAATACTCACCAATATATATTTACATGTCTCAAATTAACATTTGGAAAAAAATACTAGACTAAACAAGTGGATTCATACATGCAGGAAACAACTCTTGAAAGATCAACTTTTAAAATTGAACTTTGGGTTCAACTGAAGGATCAATATCATACACATTGGTTTACAAAGGAAAAAAATAAAAGATTTTTTGATATAAAAAAAAGAAATGCTAGAATGAAATGTTGATTATAAGGAGAATTAATATTCTCTATTTTTTCTCAAAGGAGGAATTATAGAAAAATAGAATGTAGGAAAAAGATAGGACTAATAATCAACTTTGACTATGGACTAAGAGTGCAAAGGACCTAAAAATGAAACTAGAATCTCTAGTTATGCAAATATTGTAAAATTGACATAAAAAAGGACCCAAGACAAACTAAAATTGATCAAAACAAAGGATGAAAAGATCACAAGAAAATAAGAAAGCTATGTACAAAGAAAGGGACATGTATTTATAATGGATATAACTTAAGGTCTTCTTCATTCAAAATATAGGGCTAAAGTAGTTTTATCTAGGTTCTCCAAGTTAAAAGGTATAGGATGTAATACCTAATCGATCCTAAATGGTTCTTTTTATTGTGAGTCAAATTGATGAAACGATCTCCTATTATAAATAGAAATACACACACACACACACACACAAAAAAAAAAAAAAAAAAAAAACTAGACTAATAACCACAAATTGTAAGAATGAGATCTTTTATGTCCATTATCTACAATAAAATCTTGTTAGAGTTTTTAGACATATGACATGAAAAGCCACATGGGTACTTTTCATGCATAATTATGCAATCCAAATCCACCACATACATCCCTATAACTATCTTAGACAACCCTGTAAGCCTTAATTATATATAGGAAATTCCTAACTACCCAAAAAGGTTCTAGAGATTTTAACCTAAACTTTTAGGTCAACCAAATCTTAATTTCTTGGCTTTTGGATCTTATCAATTGCATATACCCTTTCAAGGTTAATCCCAACTAAATCTTTTGATATAAGGTGTCCAAATTTCCCTTATGTTACACCAAAAGAGCATTTCCTTGGGTTTAATGATACAACATACTCCAAGGATTTACCAATTATCCTTTCCAATTACATATAATGATCTTCCTCCTTTGAGTCATTTGTGAGGTCTTCTTGGCAAACTATGAGAAAATCATCAATAAAAATTGTAAAGACTACATTCATAGCCCTCTAAAAAGTAGCTCCTATATTTTTTATGCCAAAATAAAAACTAACATAAATATAGGTTCCCCATGGCATTCTGTGTTAGAATGATTTAGAATAAATGAGGGGAAGGGGGGGGGAGGTGGAGGGGTGAAATAGTCATCCTAAGGTCCAGATGTACCAATTAGAATTTTAAACACGTCAAATACATTCAATCCAAATATTCAATCACTCGATCTCTATAGAAAATAATTAGTAACATAAACTTATCAACCAATATCATAATAATCAAAAAATTAAAAACTTGTAGAATGTAAACTAATAAAAGTATAACATCACAAATGAAATCCACACAAGTATGACAAAACCTTTGATTTAACTTGGAAACCCAATTTGGGAAAAACTTCTAATAACATGTGACCAATTTTTCACTCTTCTAACATGAGCTCTCTTAGGAGCCAACCCTGTTAAATCTTACAAATCACATTGTTAAATGTAACCTTGTTAAAGGATTTAATCACACTATTAAGAATTGTCTTTTTAGAGGGCCTAAGAACATTCCATGAGAATGCCACCTTGATTAAAGGATTTACACTACTATTAGCTTTGCCTTGATTAAAGGATTTCAATACTAGTATAATGGTTAGAAAGTAATAGGTTGATCTATCAAATACAACTCACTTTTCAAATTTAGATCACAATTTAGTTAATATTTTGATCCATTGATTAGCCTCAATTGTCATCTCTATCTCTAATCTACATGGCAACCCTTCAAGTAATCGAATTCCCTCTTCACAACTCTTTCACCAATCAATAACATCAACTATAGATTCAACCTTGTTAGATTATCCCTTGTACTTCCTTAAATAGGTAATTCTAATACATTTTTATTTCAGCATCACCATAGCTCTTAAGTTTATGTCAAATTCATTGAATCCTTCCATCATTTCGTCTTCTCTTTTCCCTTCGAGAAATATCTCAAAACTTCTCCTTGAATTCTTGCATAGAAACTCTCAAACAAGATTTCAATTGAGTTACATGCTCCAAGTCATCCATCCTTATCTTCAACATGCTTTAAATATTCCAAGAAATTAATTGTGTTTGGCTGAAAATTATGATTTCTTTATAATTTGTCAAATGTTGTCATCTAGTCATCACTGGATTACTCGATCACTACTAATTTTTTTTTTGACACATATACTAGTATTTAGTCAATAGTGATTCTTGGTTGACACTATATTTTCTTTGATTGTACTAGTGCTCAATCAACACTAGCATTATTGGACTTAAAGTTTAAGTTCCTTAATCTTCCACTCTTTTGCTTGGTCAAGCTTATGCATTTGGTCGTTCTTTGATCACTTCTTCTAGGCTTCATTACATTATCATCTAAACTTAGGTTATGATTAAACAATCACATTATATTGTTAAAGTCTAACTAATCAAGTGCCCATTGTAGTTCTTCTTAACTCAACCTTTCCTCTAGGTCCTTTTGTTATGTCTTTCTCCTCAAATCCTCTTCATGAATCATCTTGATATGGCATTCTAATCAAAGAGAAAATTGTCTCACCAATAAGGTTTGACATCAATGAAGACATAAAAATGGTCTCAATTATAGTTTCCAACATAGTGGAGGTAGCTTTTTAGTATTTTGATTCCTTAACAACACCATTATTTTATCCTAAAAAACCATCAATCATAAACACCAATGCAAATTTAGTCATTCTTTGCAACATATCCTCTGTATTAGGAAAATGATAAGTATCTTTCAATGATGAAATATTTAGATACTACATAGAGTCTAATATCTCCATTCACCTTCCTATTAGGGACCAAATTGGAAACTCAAGAATAATTCCTAATTGGTTTGATGATACATGCATATCCACGAGCTTCATTAACTATTCTTGCATTTTTGGAGCCAACATTAGATAATTGGTCCTCTATTTTTTCCACAAAGGCTTAGCATCTACTTTAAAGGGAATAACATGGTGGAAAAAGACTTTTGTATAACCTTTCATGTCATCATATGACTAGGAAAACACATTTTTTACTTCCTTAGTGGCTCAATCAAAGATTGTCTCATAGGGGGTGAAATTTTGTTACCAATATATACCTTTTTGGGAGCCTCTTGTGTTCCTAAATTCACTTCTTCTAACTCCTCAGGTTTCTTATGCTTCATATCTTTCTTTACCCTATCTTTATTATCAAAAATGCTTCTTAAGACCACTAGTCCTTTAGAAACTTTGTTAGTTTTTAGTGGAATCACCTTATTTCAAAAAATGGTGTCTTTTTTAAAAATTATTTCAATCAAGGCACTATAGTCTATCTATTTACCATGATACTTATCCTCACACTTGAGGAATTGAAGAATTTCTATGTCATCTTTAAAAACTTTATAGTTATTTTCATTATTGGGTATAGAAGGCCTAGTAAACACCTTTACATTAGACACCCTAAAAAAGGTCTTATCACTAGGTTTTATAGCCACATTAGCAAGAAAGTCTTCCATCATTAATTTTCATCTCTCCATCCACATGATACCAAAAGTATAAAAAAATTGAATCTCATCACAAACTAAATTCTTGTATTGCTCAAGCCTCTTCTTTTTTGAGGCATAAGATAACCATATCTCTGACGTGATGAACTCATAGTCTCTTAGAACATGTAAGCATTTTATCCCATGTTTTATAGTCAATCTAAGAACAAGTGCCAATGCCTAATATTTTGCAATGTTGTTAATTCAAGTAAAACTTACAATTTAAGAAAATCTAAAAGTTTTCCACTCTAGGGAAATCAATAAAACCCTTGCACCTAAACCTTCCTTGAAATTTTCACCATAAAAGAACATTGTCCACATGTAATCTCCTTGATACTTTTTACTCGCTTCAAAAGAAATGGTGTGTGTATAACTCCTTTCTCCATGATATCAACCTCATCTATCAAAGCATTTATGTTTGTGTCTACAATTTTTTTACAATTTTAGTATTTTCAATAATTTTTGCATTCTTCTACTATTTCCTCCCTTAAATTTTTTTGGATTTTTTATGCAAAATTTCAACTTATCTTTATTTTTTTTTCACATTTCAAATTTATTTTCCCCTTATTTCTCACCAAATATTATTTCCACATAATATGTTATGGAAATTTTTTTAATTTATTTTTTAATGCAAAAGTGGGCTAGGCACTGAATATATTTATTAATAAAACTAGTTCAAAATGCTCAACTAGGAAAGAACTAGAAAGAAAACCTAGAATCATTGCTTATATGCAAATTTTCTTAAAGATATTTGTCAATATTTACAATAGATATTATATCAATAAAATTGAAGCTCATAAAACTATACCATTTTCTAAATTCTACCCATATGAGCCACTTCAAAAACCTCAGGATATTACAACATTAGGGGTAATCAAATTAGACAAAAAAAATTTATATTCAACCTATAGTAATCACTCTTCCATATTAGAATAGTCATTTTCAATGGTACCAAGAACATTTAAAAATTAAAGACCCTAACTGAAAGTTTGTGGCAAATGGTCACGAACATCCCAACCAGAACTTGAACCCTCTTCTTGATGTCGCTAAATAAGAACCATCAAATTTGAATCAACATTATTGGTTTTTTGACTTCGTAATAGTTAGGCTTACCGTCTTGAGGAAAAAATTTGGGTTGTTCCTTTCTAGCATGAATTGATACACTTTCGTGGCCTAACACCTGAGAAGTAACACCAGCATTAAAACCAAAAGTAATTGCCTTGTGGATTGTGGGAAAATTTATGTAAA
Source organism: Cupressus sempervirens (assembly GCA_028749045.1). Classification (NCBI taxonomy): domain Eukaryota; kingdom Viridiplantae; phylum Streptophyta; class Pinopsida; order Cupressales; family Cupressaceae; genus Cupressus; species Cupressus sempervirens. Next base: position 67,523,287 of record CM053784.1, read on the forward strand.
ACATTACCTCCAAGGTAGCATCATCAATATGGAAGGGCAATAATTCTTTGTGTAGACTCAACTCAATTCTAATACAATAATTCTTTGACATTATTGATATCCACCTTGTGCGAATTGCAATAAATGTAGGATTTGGCATGTGCCAAAAATTTGAAATACTCAGCTCCATGTGATTAATATAACTTTTTGTATGCCATTTAGCACATATTATTCAATCCATACATTCTAAAACACACCAATCGACCAGTTAATGATTATATTGTACTATTAACAATCATATTATAATAGGGTTGATGATGATTATAAAGGATTGGTGTTGAATGAATATAATGAACAAAAACTACCTTTATGAAATGTACATTATGAGCATGATAAATGTTAGCTTTCAGATGCAATCAATGAATGTAATGGTTCAAATTATTCAATAAATAAGTTTGGTTGATGTGTATTAACAATGACACCATCACACCCGAGGTTAGATATGAAATCCACCACTTTATTTCCTTCTTGCAGGGTATGTGATACGGTAACTTCTAAAAATTGATCAATTAGGTGCCAAAATTGCTTGAAGATATATTACAAATGCCATGAATAGGATTTTCATTTGATGCAACTATTAATAACCATTTGGGAATCACCTTTGATATGGACTCTATGAAAATTATCTTTTTTAACCACTACTAGGCCTGCCAAGAGAGCTTATGTTTCTACTAAATTATTAGTCCCATCTAGTAGCAGGGAGGATGTAATTGCTAGAAGTATACCTATGCTATCTTTGACACATGCCCCAAGACTTGTTTTACCCAAATTTCCTCTTAAAATACCATCAAAATTAAGTTTCACTATACCTGACTTAGGAGGTAGCCATTGCACAACTGCTCTATCTATCTTGGAATGCTAATTATTGCTAATTCTTGTCCCCATGGAATAAAAAGAGATTTTCACTCTCAAAGGATGAAACTATCCAAAATTAAGATTGTAGGATTGATTTTTCATTTGAAAAGGCTTGCATTAGTGACTTCTAATATAGACTTTTCAATGCCTTGTAACACTATTTCTATCTTTGCAAACTCATTTTTTAATATATCCTCTTATTCCTCTCCCAACAAATAGCCCAAATAACCAAGCCTAGAGTACATATTCAAATTCTTGAAAATAAAGCTTTTGAAAACAAAAGCAACCAAGTATAAAAAATCTCCCAAAGATTATTTTGAAGAGGAGTATAATAATGAAGTTTTCTAAGAAAAAAAACCCAACAATCATATGTGAAAGAGAAGGTGACAAACGAGTGATCCACTGATTCATATTCTTCATTACACAAGACACATTTAAATGGAGGAGCAATATTAAACTTAGTCAATCTATTACTTGTAAGAATTCTGTGTTTAAGTGCAACCCACACAAAACATCCAGCCTTTGGAAGAACAACATGGTTCCAACAAAATTTATAAGCTCTAAATGGATTCTTTTGTTCAGTCATTCTCTATAACAACTTATACCCCTCTTTGACTGGGTAACAACCATCTTTAACTAGAGCCCAAAACAATCTATCTTCTCCATCTAAAATGTAAACAAGTCTCTTTTCTAAATAGTCCCTAAACATATATTTCTCTTGAATAGACAAAGGCAGGGGATTCAGATCTTTCCAAGTGACTTTCCTAGAACAGGGCCAAATTTTATCTATAAAATCTATGACTCTATTACCCCAAATTGATTCTGAAATGTTCATTATGTTCTGAGAAAATTGCGAAGTATGAAGAGGTGGAAATCCATTCCGTGAGACCCTCCAAATTTTGACTCTATCTCCCTTATTCAACTCCCAAGAAATATATTTAAGAAAAATATCTCTAGAAGAGATCATAAAATCCCAAATCATAGAGCCTTTAGGGGGATTAAGAATTGAAAAAATTCTTGTGGGGTCATTATTATCTAAATACTTTTGTTGCATTATTTGATGCCATGTTGATTGAGGTTTAGTGTACATCTACCAAATGAATTTCCCACCAAAACCTACATTTCTCTTAGTCAAATCATGAATACCTGCTTCACCAATGGTTGGAATATGAGCCATGTCATGAAGTGATACAACTAGAATCTTTTTATCCCCATTCATATTTCCTATCCAAAGGAAACCTCTAATCAAGCTTTGGATTTGTGTTAAGATTGATAACAACACTTTAAGGCCTACAATATAGTAATTTGGGATTGCTAAAAGTATCAATTTTATAAGCCTGATTATTCCTACTAAAGAAAGCCATTTGTTCAGCTCCTAAGAAATATATTTAAGAACAATATCTCTGGAAGAGATTATAAACTTCCAAATACTACAAAGCCTTTAGGGGGATTAAGAATTGAAAAAATTCTTGTGGGGTCATTATTATCTAAATACTTTTGTTGCATTATCTGACACCATGTTGATTGAGGTTTAGTGTACATCTGCCAAATGAGTTTCCCACCAAAAGCTACATTTCTCTTAGTCAAATCATGAATACCTGCTTCACCAATGGTTAGAATATGAGCCATGTCATGAAGTGATACAAGCATAATCTTTTTATCCCCATTCATATTTCTTGCCCAAAGGAAACCTCTAATCAAGCTTTGGATTTGTGTTAAGATTGATACCAACACTTTAAGGACTACAATATAGTAATTTGGGATTGTTGAAAGTAACAATTTTATAAGCAGAATTCTTCCCACTAAAGAAAGCCATCTAGCTTCCCAAGTTACCAATCCAGACTTAATTCTTTGAATAACCAAGTTCTAGTAGCTTTTCTTATTTGATCCCATGAAAAATGGAATTCCAAGATATGTTGATGGAAGAAAGTCCTTTGAAAATCCCAAAATTTTAACAATTCTATCCAATATCACTTTGTTTGTGTAGAAAAGAAATATTTTTGACTTATTTGAATTGATTTTCTACCGTAACACATCTGAATACAACTCCAAAATCTTCTTTGTTTGTCTAGCTTCTAACACTTGTGATATACCAAATAGGAGTGTATCATTTGCAAATAAAGAGTGTGTAATGGAAATAGATGTACCAGTAATACTTGCTCTCTTCCATTTTTTTAAGAGATGATAGTACCTAATGGTTCTACTAAAGGCTTCAACCATGATGATAAATAAAGCTGGAGAAAGGCGATCTCCTTGCCTAATTCCTTGAGTAGAAGAGAAGAAACCCAAAGCTATCCCATTAAAAATGACTAAAAACCAAGCCCCAAAGATACATGCTCTTATCCATTTACACCATTTATTTTAAAAACCCATCTACTGAAGGACTTGAAGAAGAAATGACCAAGAAAATTTTTCATAGGCTTTCATCATATCTAGCTTGATTACGAAAGAAGGAGACTGATTCATACTTATAGAATAAAGAACTTCATGAGCAACCATTGCTCCCTCCATAGTTTCCCTACTAGGAAGAAATCCCCCCTACTTTGATGAAATTATCTTTGGAAGAAGATACTAAAGATGAAAGTATCCTACCTTCATTATAATCTTATATCTGGGATTACAAAAAATGATAGGCCTAAAATCAACAAATATTTTGGGCTCTTTCAACTTAGGAATAATTGCAATGTTGGTGATATTAAAATACTTGAGCATTGATTTGTACTTCCTAGACTCTTCCACTAATATCAAAAGATCAAAGCCAATAAAATCCTACCTGCATTGGAAAAATGGCCATGTGAATCCATTAGGACCTAGAGCTTTGTTTGGAGGGAATGTAAGGATAACCTTTTGAAGTTCTTGAAATCAGATCAGTTTCATAAGCATATTATTATCTTCCAAAGACACCAATTGTGGAATGGCTTCAAGTAGATTTGCCACTTGTAAAGGGGAAAGTACTAGATATTTAGCTAGTGTATGTAGACTCTTAGAAAACCTAACACCTTACTCTCTAATATGTTATGAATTTGTTAAGACATTACCTATTACTAAATGCTTAATATTAAAGATTATTTTGGTTGCTCTTTTTTGTTGTGCTGAAGCATGAAAATATTTAGTATTCTTATTCCCTGGTTGAAGCTATAACTCCCTAGACTTCTGATGCCAATATTATTCTTCTCTTCCACACAATGCTTTCCACTAATTCTGAATTTATTTTTTTTAATATATGTATCATTTGTCATCCCATTCTGAATGATATCAGTGTGAATATCCTCCAATTGTACCCTGACAATCTCTTTTTGTTTGAAGACATTTTTGAAGATATCTCAATTCCATTGTTTAATGTGTTTTTTAATATGTTTCATCTTCATTGCAAACTGATGCATCTTATAACCCAAGACAAAAGGTGCACTAACCCACCACTGCTTAAGATGCTAGAGAAAATGACGATGATGAAGCCACATATGTTCCAATTTGAATGAGGATTTACCTTGATAATGCCTGATATCAGTAGCTCGAGTAATTGATAAGGTGGTTGGGTAGTGTTCTGATTTTGGATATGATAAATATTTGAACTAATTTAAAATTGCTGCAATTTCCATTCTTGAGATAGCAAGAATCTATCAAGTTGATCAGAAATTTGTGCCGAACCATCTCTCCTATTTGACCAAGTATACTTTCCTTGAGTTGGAGGAATATCCATAAGCCCATTATTGTCAATGAAATGTGAAAAATCTTCAATTTTTCAAAGAGGGGGATAGATACCAACTATTTTTTCATCCTAATTCAACACTACATTAAAATCTCCCCCAAGAATGATTAATTGAGTTTTCTGTGATTGTATTTTCTAAGTCAAGGTATCCCAAAGTTTTAACTTGTCTTGTGTTGAATTTGATCCATAAACATTAATAAGGAGAAATGAGATCTATTTGCCAATTTTGATGTTGATTAATGAACTGGCCTTGAATTGACAAAGAATTCCAGAAAACGAGAAGTCCTCCTAAAGCTCCAGTACTTGGTGAATGAAAAGAGGACCACTTTCACCATTTGAATAATGTCTTTTCATATGATTCTTGCAAAAATTTTGTTTCTTGAAGGAACGCAATATCTGATTTCATATCATCTATTAAGAATTTGATTCTTTTTCTTTTGTTAGAAGCATTAATACCTCTAATATTCCAAGAATTTATCTTCATTGTGGACAAGGAGAACCCTTTTTTTTCCTTATTACACTTTTAGAAGCCATAAATTTGTCATCCAAAGTAGTCTGAATACTGAAAGCAATTTCAATTCTAGTCTTGGATCCTTTAGGTTGTCCTCTTGATTTTGGAGTTTTAATAACTTGTTGGTTCAAGGAAATAGACTGAGCAATTGAGAGAGTTTTATTATGATCATAAAGGCCTAAAGGAGTTTCATCTATCTAATCTTGTAAAGAATCCTTATTATTCTTAGTCTATCCCAAATTGGTATCCTCATGTAGAGAAGACTGATTAATTACACAATCTTGTATGTTGTTATAAATGGACTCTTCAATTCCCAATGGGTCCTTAGCAATTATAATATCTTCCTCAAGCTGAGAAGAAATAACATTTGAGATATTCCCTAGAATAAATAATTTCTTAATATCCTACAAGCAATGAGAAGACTTATGAAACCAGAACTGATATTGCTGAAATAAATCATCCAACTATTTATTCTTGTGGTTGACACCTGGGAAGCCTTCCTCTTCTGCAATACCAAAAATTATGTTAGAGGCTATTTTTGAAACCATCTATTCTTCAATTTGACAAGTCTTTCAATTAGCCAATCCTTTGCACATGTCAAAATCAGATGGCTGAATGGCTAGTGAAGATAGTGTGTTTGGGATATTCAAATGGCATGTAATCAAAACATCTCTCTTGAAAGGAACAATACTAGTCCTATCAAAATGCTCCATCATACAATGAATGGAAGGTATAAGTATTTTTAACAAATACGAGAACATTACATCTAAAAAATTGTAACAAGCAAAAGATGTGAATGTGTCTAGAGTGGTATCATGATGTGGAGTGCAAAAATATTCTACAACAAGATCTTTTCCAGCTAAAATTTGAGGACCCTCTGTTAACTTTTGAAATGTGCGAAGATTTGGATCTATAGTATGATCAGAGCACACTTTTATTGAATCTTGAATACCATTTAGATATTAGGTGTTAAAATGACTAAGAGTAGATTGGAATCTCTAAATTGTGTCTGCATCCTGAAAAATAATAGGTTGATTGCATAATCCCCATAGAGAATTAATTTGAATATTAGGTGGGATTTTTTTTCCCATATCTAGAAGCACACAAACTCTGACACACAGATGTGGTCAATCATATGGGATGAGATCATGCTTCAAGAAAATGCCAATTTTATTTGCAAGAACTTCAATAGTATTCAAATCCCTATATTCTAAAGGAAATCATGGAAAGGAAATAGAGAATGGATAGAACTAAATCTCTAATGATTCTGGGTCAAAATTTGGAATCCAAATCATAGTATACAAGCCATACCCCAAACAAAACCACCCTTTAAATCTATGCACAAAATCTCTAACTTTTTTAGATTCATAAAATTGCAACAAAGAACCAAGATTGCTAGTCTATAAAAAACACATATTTAACACCTGTCCAATTTTTAAAAGCCCAGTATTTAATATTTGAAATTTCAATGGAATACAAATTGAACTTATCAATGAGAGCACATTGTCAGAGAACACCAACTGATTCTTGCAACATGTGACCTTGAAATATGATGGAAAGCTAATTTTTTTATGTTGTTGAAATTCATGTGTTGTACTATCTACATAGGATTTATTTCACCAAACTAGCCTTAGCTTCTTTGGATTGAAGGGAACTCAGTTTCAATTGGGCAAGGAATCTAAATGCAAAGTTTGATCATTGGCATCGACCGGCTCAAAAGTTTCTTTACCAAGCTCTTCATATGAACAATCCCTCCATTTGGGGACTTGGAATTTAGTATCTAAATAGGGGACCCCGGTAGAGATCCATAAAAAATGTTGAGGATAGGTTGCTTGTCAAAATGCCTAGGCCCTAATGAAGAATGGTTTATTTTACAACCATTGTGACCCTGCAAATCATGTCCTAGAGGAAATTGATTTGAATTTGTGGTATTTGGCCTAAAAATTTTGAAATCTCTCTTTTGTGGAAATTGTTGCATGGCCTGTTTAGATGTCTCACCAAATTCATAAGAGGAAAAGCCTTGCCAATTCCATTTGTTACATCCTTCAACAATAGGGGGAATCTTCAGCAATGAATCTAGAACTCCCTTTTTAGGGCTTTTGATAGAATATTTTCCTCGATGATCAATGAAGTGTGGATTGAAAAAGAAAGGCTTTGTAGGTTGAACCACTACATTATCATGAAAAATAGACATGAAACCCTAAACTAAATTCTTGATAGGAAAGTTGCAACTCTAATATTTGGAAGAATAAATGACAGCCATAACTAGTTGACCAATGGGTGTGGAAAAAAAAAATTGAAGTGGATCTTGAAATCCATTGCTACCATTACCATTTCTCCCAATACTAGTCCAAATGCCCACAAAATCCCTCAAAACCTCATCTCTGCTAATGCATCCTACTACAACTACTCTTGAAGGCACCATCCTCAAAATTTTTGAGGCAAAGTCCACATCTATACCTTGGGCCAGCAGAGCAGGTACATGGCACACAAGTCACGTAAAGGAAATTGGCCTAAAGTCATTCTCCACTATGAAGGTGACTTGAACCTATGACCATAAGGACTTCCTCAAGGCACAAAAAAACTCACCTATAAGTGGTGGCTAAATTTTTGAGGCAAAGTCCACACCTAAACCCTGGGCTAGCAAAGCAAGTACATGACACACAAGTGTCATAAAGGAAACTGGCTCAAAGCCATTCTCCACTACGAAGGGGAGTTGAACCTATGACCTCAAGGACTTCCTCAAGGCACAAACCAACTCACCTACAAGTTGTAGCTATTATGGAAAAAGTTTTAACTTATCAAGGATAGAGATTTGTACCTTACTATTATCATAGTAATCTTTTTAATATTTTCTTTTTTCCTTTTTTGTCCACCATATATGTGAGTAAACTCCTTAGTTTCCATGTCATATGTTTGATATAAATAATTTATCAACTACTTTATTTCCATCTTATATGATGATCTTCCTTCTTTTCATTCATCAATATTTATATATGAATGGTGTGCCCTCTTGGAAGAATTGGTTGAGGCCTCTTATATAAATTAATAAAGTTTTACATAGTTTCATTCAATCAAACATTATTTTAAATATTATTTCTTGATAAGTTATTATTATTGGATATCTACTTACATGATTATTACTATCTCAATTCTTTTTAAATAATTTAATTTATTGATTATGCCTACTTTTTAATTAGTTATAAAATTGTTTTTTGACAATATTATTGATTAATTATTATTTTTTATAAAAATAATTTATTTGACTATTTTATTATTATTTATATAGTATTGTCATACACGTTCATAGGAACTTATTATAATACTAATTTTTGTATGTATAGTAATTATATGCCATCTATAAAAAATTAAACAATTATACATATATTAATACTTCCTATAATATCAATTATTGATTCATGACAATTGACCCCTCCTGAATTTGCTTCTCCTCAAGAAATATTATATTTTATACTGACAATTTAATAAGTGATTTCAATAACTTAATAGTATTTTGACCTCATTTTTGCAAGGTTTAGATCATCCCATATTGGTGCCTATTTATGTTTTTCCCAATACTATATTTTCATATCTCTCCCATTTGGACAATAAACTACTTATATTCATAATTTATGTAACCATGTCTCCAACATAAATTATCACTTGTTTTAATACTTTAATCTATTTAGGACCTTACTTTATTTATTCTAGAATTTCCTTCATTGTCTTTGAATTCACTTAAGGATTGTTATTCTTACTTGATGTAGTATTGAAGCACCTAAGTATAGTAATGCATTCTATAGGAGAGAAACATAAAGAAAAATATGGAAGCAAAAAACATATTTTTGGAACTTGAATATATTTCATTAACCAACCTCCTTCTACATCACCTTTGTGCTTCTTAAATAACCAAAAACTCTCTAAATTCCAAAAAAATAGAAATTTACCATCTTTTGGCATATTTTACCAAATCTTCAATTTTTCCATTTTAGGTAACCTTCAAAATTCACTCCTAAAAAACTAAAAATAACTGGACTTTTCTTAAGTTACAACAACTTGACCTACCAACTGGTCTTTGAATTTGGAAATGTCCATTCAAAGTTATTACAAAAAACAAACTCTAAGAAATAGACAAAAATTACAAAAACTGAGTTTTGGGAGTCTAAATAGATTTTGTAGGACCTAAAAAATAAATTCTTCTAGACATAATGGTAGAGATGAATTGTTGTGCCATCGAACTCCCACTTCCAAAACCACTGTAAAAATTTGAGAGAAAACCCAAGTCCGAGTCAAGAGTTGACTTTTGGAAGTTGATGCATTATTAATAAAATTCATTTAATTATTAAGCATATTATCCAATTTTGAACTCTAATCAATTGAATTTATTATGTGAAAATTGCATTACCTTCACTAATATTAAGGTCATTTTTAGATGCTAGATTTATTATGAAAGGTCACGTGAAACAAACTCCATGTGGTGTTCCTCAAGGCTTAACCCTAGTATTGGGATAATTGGTCATGTGCCTAAAATTGCTTTGTCTTTACATTCCACGAAATCTTGATCTTAAAAATACCTAAGTATGGATTAAGGGATGGAATTTTTAAATTTGAAATAATAATTTTTTCTTTCTTAATTATTTATTAACATTATACTTAAATAATTTCTATCTACATATATAAATTAAAAATCTAGATATTAATTTATTTATTTAAAATCAAATTATTATCCCAAATGCATTTATAGAGACATATGTATTCTAATCTATGTTGATGATCATTAATATTTATGACACCCTTGATATAGTATTTAATTAACTGCATTTAAGTTGCATAATTCATATTTACCATCTATTATTTAGGCCTTTCTATAAATCTAGCATTTTTTACAATTTTGGCATTCTTATAATCGTTTGTCCCTTAATAGTTTTTGGATTCCATATACTCGATGTCAACTTATCTATTATTATTTTTTATCACTTTTCAAATTGTTTTTTCCTATGTTTCTCACCTAAATTTCTCTCCTTGTATTTATGCTATAGTAAATATTTGAACTTTAATAATAGAAAGGATGCAGATTTGTAACTTGCTAGTATGTAAGTAATCTTTTGAATATTTCCATTTTTTTGTTTTATTTTCCACCATATCATTTGTAAACTTCTTACTTTCCATGTGATATGTGTGCTCTAAAAAAATTCTTAATTACTTTCTTTCCATCTAATATGATGGTATTGCTTCTTTACCTTTATCAATATTTATATACAAATGTCATTCCCTTTGGGAAGAATGGGTCATGAGCTCTTATATAAATTAATAAAGTTTTCCATATTTTTGTTCTATTGAAGGTTAATTTAAATATTATTTGTGAATAAGTTAGTATTATTTTATATATATTTCCATGATTATTATTATTTCATTACTTTTGAAATTATCTTATTTATTGATTATGCCTAGCTTTTAATTAGGTATTCAATTATTTCTTTAATATATTATTCAATTATTATTTCTTATAATAATAGTTTATTTGACTATTTGATTATGTTTTGAAGTATTAGGTAGAAGTCAAAAATATGGGGGGTTGACCCCAAAGTACAGAAAGGATAAAGAATCAACCAAAGGTTACTTTTGAGTCATCTAACCTATGCCAACTTCAAAATTCAAAAAACAAAGATATATCTATAGCATAATTAATAATACTATTGGTCCTTAAACTAATTGTAGACAATATTGTAAACTAGACCAATGATGCCTAAATAACTTTCTTCTATTAGTCCCATTAATCGATATAAGCACAAAAAGTAAAACCCCATGGGGTACCAAGTTCATAGGTATGAGCATAACAACAAAAATAAAGAATAGAACTAGGGCTAGCTGCCCTCTTCTTGCCCACATTTTTCATCCTTGTTTTCCTTAGGCATGTCCTTATCCACATCCTCCCCCTCAACTTAACTAGTTTGTCTAGGATGATCTTTAGCCAGTCCTCCACTAGAAATCCATAGATAGATCAGGTTGTCTTGGTAGCTTTTCCTAGGTCCTTCTCCTATTTATTTAACTGGAAAAAGTAGAGGGTTATTTCTGCAAAGTGTATTACCTTGGTGGAAAAATCAACTAAAGATTCTAATCTCAAATAGATACCTATTTGATTGTCTATCACGTCGCTCATAGAATTTTGAAGCCTTTCCAATCTTTCCTTATTGTGGTCATGCTTTCCTTTCTTCCAAGAATATTTGGTGGTTTCTTTCCTTGGGGATGTGATATCATCCCCCTACTTCTAGCTGGGATAGCCTCAAGAGTGTCATTTATATGGGAAAGGCTAAGAGGGTTGGGGATAGTCTTGGTGTCCTAATGTAGTCTCTTATTTCTCATAGGTTTGACATCACTTTCAGAGGAATCATAGGTGGAATTATGCTTGGGGGGAACTTAATTTTTTTCAAATGGAGATATTTACTAGCTCTTTTGGCACTTTGTGTACCCTTCTTAGAATCTGAATTTGACTCTGTGAGGCCAATTTTAACCTCACAGTCAATTTTGACCTCATGGCCATGGATTTTCTTGAATTTCTTGTGGCTATGGCCAAGGCTAGAGGGTTAAGCAAGAGTGACAGGTATTGGGCTAGATGCCAGATATATAGCTTGTTCATAAGCTTTTGATGAATAAGGTAGAAATTTTTTCCCACATCTTTCCTCCTAGCTTTATAAATACAATATTGTATCGAATGCAATAATAGAGATGGGAAGGAAATATGGTTTAGATTCTTGAAGTGATTAAAAATAGGGAAGTGGTAATAATAGAGTACCTACAAGTGGTCCTTTAGGGTGATATACAACATGATTGCATAGTAGATGGTGTCCCTAGGCTTAGGAAGGCCTTCCTGTGAAAACTCTTCATGCATTTACATATATTCCTCCTTGAATTTTTATAGACTAGTTATCCACATATTCATAGAATCTTATTATAATTACAAATTTGGATGCATAGTAATTATATCTAATATATAATACTTTAAAAATTTTACATCTAGTAATACTTTAGAAATTATAACATCAATTATTCATTATTGAAAAAGAAGTAAGTAATATTAAAATTATTCACATTCTTCTCTATCACATGGGGCACCCTAGGTTCTCTTTCCACCTTTACAAATTAATCATCAATGTGGTAAGTAGAAAAAGATAAGTCACACTATAGAATTCACCCCATCACTATACACCATTTTCTAGACAATAGCATATTGTAATCAGGTTGGATATCTACTACCAACACGCTCATGGTTAAATATTTCTTAGGATAATATGTTAGTTTATAAGTTAGGCCTTTGATAGTTCAAATGATAGGGACATCCCTAGATTCTAAAGCACAAAACCTACCCCAATCAGTATCTACTTTGAGACCTAAAGATTCCATCACCTTATAGGGCATCATAGTGATAGATACTCTTGAATCTATCATACAATTTTTAGTAGTCCTACCATTCACTATAACACTAAGAAAAAATAGAACAATATTATCTTAATATGCACAGATAGAGTTCTCCATTTGCATTTGGAAAATAAGAGAAACTTTCCTTCCTTTTTCCTTAGCTTTCTTAGACTTCTCTAATGATTCAATGGATCAATTAACATCAAGGATTTTCTCAGTCGTTATAATATTGATGCATGCTAAGGCTTTGTGCTTATTCTCTTTTATTGTTAAAATTTCACCTAAAGAAACTTTAAAATTAATTTTGGATAGTAATGACATCATATCGATAAGATCATATGAAGTAGTTTGAATTCCATACCTTTTTTTCCTTTAGACTCCTCTATTTTAAATGAGCTTGATGTACTAGTTCCTTCAACTCTTGTATAGGAAACTTCTACTTTATGAGGTTTTTCTATCTTTCCAATTTCTTACATATGAGGAATCTTGGTGACTTAAGCTTTCTTTTGTTCTTATTTATTACACTTTACATCTTTGATCTTTACAACACTATTGTCAATGGGTTCATTTGCAACACATGTTTGGTTACTTGATCCCTTGATGAAAATACTTTTAGGCTTTCATGTATCATCATTCATTACTCTATTTTTAAAGTGATAATTACTCTTCAATTGAGAAACCATGCCTATAGTAATTTTATCAATCACTTTCCTAGATAGTCTTAATAAATTTATGACATCCTTATCAGATTCTTCATTAAAAGCCACATCATATAGGTCCTCCATTAGATTAAAATTATTGGTGGAATATTTCATGATTTTTCCTTTGGATTCCCACATCAACATCAATTTTATCTTTATCTAATGAATCACAATATTTAGTGTAAGATTTTAAAATGTTGCAACCAATATTACTAGTCTTGTCTTCATTGAGATTTCCCTTAATATCATCTCCTTGACTAAACAACAATGACAATGCAAGTGCACAATATATAGACATATGGGGGGTGGGGTATGAAATGATACACAGCAAGTGACATCTTTATCTAGATTTGAAGAATTTATTTGCATTGGATAAGGAGTAGCCTTTTTGTTAAAATTTGTTGTTGGAGGGGGCATTGGTTTTCCATATTTCTATTGGGTATTATATGGGAAATTCACTACCCTATTTTACCTGTTGTATTTTTTCTTGAAGCTAATTTTTTAGGCCTATCAATATTGCACCCCTTGTCATTTCTAATATTATGTGGTTTCAAATCATTGAGGGAACTCAATACCTTATGTACCTTATCCTCCTTAGGCTTCTTTCCTCCTACACTCTTGTCATTGTTATTATTTTTTAATTATTATTACGAGTGAATAATTTTGTGTCATATCTCCTACCCAACCTTTTTGACACTCTCCATGGCTATTTAAGACCTAGGAGGAAATCCCTGTGAAGTAACTAGATGATTAATAATATGGAATCCAATCATCTCTTTCTTTCCCTTATCAACATCATTTTTCAGGAATTCAGCTAGAATATTTTCAGCTATATTCTCTTATATTATTTTTAATGGCATATTTATCTAATAATAGGACCCTCCTCGAATTTATTATTACCTTGCAATAGATGTTCCTTCTGATGACATTCACTTGTTATATTTTCCAAGTCAGCAAAAAAGTTTGTATGAAAGGATTTTGGGCCCTCTTCCAACTTCTTAATTTTTGAGTTTTGGATATTGTAATCCTTCTTTATGAATTATAGCTTTTCAAAAGACTATTCATGGTCTCCATCTCCTTTTCTTCTATTTCACTATACTAAACCTCATGGTTTTGTGTCGTTTCATCTAAATCTAAGGTATCTCTTGGATTGATGATGCCCATCACTATAAGAGTTATATGGGTATACTGAGGTATTCTAGGTTATATATTGGACTAGTTCATAGATGGATCTCTTTTTCTTGTACCACCATGCTTAGATAAATTATAACTAATATATGTAGAACCTTATTCTAGTAAGCATCCTATTCTTCGACATGATTATCAAAAAGATGATAAAGATATCATGTATTTTTATATTCAGATTTTTTTGGAAAAACCTCTCTTTCTTCTAAAATTGGGCATAATGTATTATTTCCTTTCCCACCCTTAGATTTTTATGGAGAAATACTCCATTCTCCACTCTTTCTATTCCAATTTCTTTTTTTTTCACAAGGTATATTAGTTTGTAAAGGAACCTCAAGATGTTCCTAGTATAGGCCCTTGTATTTTTCCTCTTATCGACAATGGAAAATAATAAAATAAAACACTGATCAATAAACCACCTTTTGAGTCATCACCTATTTGGAAAATAGGTCCTTCTAGTAGAAAAACCTTGAAAATCTAAAATAAGACTATTTTAAACTAGGGAAAAAATCACCACCCAAACTAGCACAAATAAAAAATTCTCATGGGAAAAGGACAAATCTTTGTGTTATTATGAAATGGATAAACTGATCTAACATGCACTAAAGAATTCACACACAATTCACACAATGATTCCCTAATAGAGTTTCCATTTTTTTGGCCTTTGACTAGATAGATTTTGAAATACCCTATAAATTGTAAAATGTAACTAGGAAGTAAGTAGTTTCCATACTCATTATATCTAAACAACTAGGAGGACCAACTAAAAATGCAACCAAGCTCTTCACTTTCAACTCTGCATAATTCAGGCGGGTACACCTATGATTAAACTCATTCTTTGTGTAACAACATCTTCATTCTAATCCTTGATTTAGCATATCCTAACCCTTAAACCTTCTATACTTATGCAAGACAACCCAAAATATAATAGTTAATTTAACACTATTATATCTTTCCACTAGAAAATTGAGGGATAAATATTCAAATCTAAAAATGTAAAAAGGACAAATGTGACTTTAAATTGATTTAAGACTATGAGATGAATTAGACATTTTGTTAATTGTTAACTCCATAACCAATTCCTTATCTATTGGATTATTATAAACTTGATCCTACTTTACAATTTAATGATCTATTCAGTTACTTTGCAACAAAAACATTAATTAATTAGTCTGAGTCTTTTTCTTAGAGAAATCCACTCTTGAATTTCTTCAATTATGACAAATAACACCTAGCATTTATTTTATCTCCCAAAATAATAGCATGGAAAAACATGATATACATCTTCAAAAAAATTGCAACTATAATTTATGTTCTTTGCCCATAAACATGGAATATCAAAGAGTAACAACATGGAAAAAAATTCACAATGATAGAGCTTCTTGCAATTATTTCTTTGTATTAATTTATTTAAATGTAATACATCTAATATATGACAAAACTCAATACAAACAAGAGACTAAGATACTATTTTCTCTCTTAATTTAACTATCATTTCAATACAATCATGATATCAAATCTTGACATAGTACATGGAACAATCAAAACATGGATAAAATTCATTAAATAAGAATATGGAGCCCTCTTACTAGTCTTAGAAATCCTTTTATGTAGAATGATTGAACAAAACTACAAATATATAAAACTAACACATGGCATTTTATGGTTTTTGCATTGTTCTAATCATTCCTCTCTTAATAGTTTTTGGATCCCACTACCAACTAAGATCCTACTGACCTCTTCCTCCTCCTTGTCCCATGCCACATGTAATGATCTCATATTTTGGTGAAATTTTGGTCAACTTAACAAACATAGAATAACTCTTGATATCCAGGTCTAGCTTTTATTTCTTTGGAGCTCAATCTTCTCTAACAAAGAAAACCATTGCAAAAAATTATTTAAAAATGGAAAAATTAGTGTGCCTTATCAAGACATCATCCAGTCAATGTAAATTTTCATATTGGGGCCTATCCATTTAGTGTCTCTAGTATATGGGACATACAAATGCAGTGCATATTTTCACTAAATCTATTGGTTGATATCCAAAAATATGATGAGAGTCGAATCATTAAATTTTTTGAATTGTCCTTAGGAAACCATCGATCCACCCTCTACCATGTGTCCACATCATATATTCTTATGAAAGCTTTAGTTAGAGATGTAAAGATATGATGACCATCGATCTTTATCTTCAATGAACACACTCTAGAACATGATTAAGGTAGAGGTAACCTTAATATTTAGGAAATATAAAGGTTATGGGGTATACAACATAGGATTCTAACACTACCTAAATTACAAGGGCCCCACCTAATGACAAAATATGCTCATGTTAAGTTTCTGAAAAAGTAAATTAGAAATAAACTAGCAATCACACCTTAGGATGCAATGAGCACATTGAAAAGACTTTGAAGGTCAGTTATGAAATAGAATAATCTTCTTTTTTTTGGCATAATCCTAATCCTAAATAAGATCATAAACCAAATTATAAACATAATTGTAGTCACAATTATTAAATAAACCATAATTATTATTCTAACCATGATCCTAATAAAAACCCTAAGTTCTCCCACAAAATTAAATATATTCAAAAGTCTAACTTCACTAATTACCTTATCCCTAACCCTAATCAATTTCATAACCCTAAGATAGATAATACACAAATATATTATGCTAACCATAATTGTAACACTTACCTAAATCCTAACCCAAAACTTAAAACCTAGTATGTAAACAAAATGATAACCTAAACTCAAATTCTAATCCTAACTCTAACTATGATTTATACCTAAGTCCCTAATCATAATCATAATTACATCCATTACATAAACCTCAACCATAATCCTAATCATGATACAAACTGTAATCCTAATCCAAAGGTCTAAAACATAAATTTAACCCTAAATTGACTTGAATCTTGAACGAAACTCTAAATATAATGGTAACTATCACATAGACCCTAACTTTTGTTAGGATAAAATCACAGACAGAAATAAAAACTACATGAAAATATAACCAATAACAAAAAATAATAGATCACATAGAAATGAACACAAGACACCAAGATTTAATGTGATTCATGCAATCCCTAGGCTATGTCCACCAAACTGCAAGTCCAATATTATTACAATCCAATGATTACAACTTGATTACAATTTGGAATCCCTTATAGCTCAATACTGTCACAAGAAATGATTTCGCATCACAACATAACAATAAAATACCTAACCCTAAACCCTTTAATACAAGTACTTTATGCCATTTTAGGGTTATAATAAATAATTACATGTCAGCCCAAAATCTTGAAAAAATAGGGCTTGAACCCCAAAAAATTATGGAGCATGTACAATACTTTCCTAATCAGTCACCACAATCTAACAACTTTGACATATAATTATTAGTTTTATAAGTGAAGTATTAATTAATATTTACATTAAACTATAAATAATCAAATATAAAGAATATTAATAAATTAAAAACTAATAAATTCTTCAAATGAAATATAATAATGAAATTATAAACAATATAAATAAATTAAAAAATTTTAAATGAAATACTCAAAACTAAATTTATATAATTAAAACAATATTTATTAAAAGATAACTAAATAGCTTGCCTATTAGATAAAACCAACAATTTTTAATTCTAATTAGGTAAAAATATTGTTTAGCACATCTATTATACCCTATGTTTTTTCTAGATCGGTAAATGACTGAAGCCTAGATTAATTATTGTTACTTATTATAATTAATGATTTTTATCCTTTTAGCAAATTTAAACCCAAGAAATCCTACATTAGAGGTTCACAAGTTACTATTGTGTTGTAGGCTCTTGCCTCTATTATAGCTTATGTTATTGAAGTGTTAGATAGTAGCCAAAAGGACAACAGATTGGCTCCGAACTACAAAAGGGTAAAAAATCAGCTAGAGGTTACCTCCCAGTTATCTAACTGATACTAACTTTAAGCTTCAAAATATATATATATATCCATAACCAAACTAACAATACCATCAGTCTTGAAACTTGTACAAGAAAAAACTAAAAAAATTTCCAAGAGCATTCAAACAATTTGTTGCTATCAATCCCATAGATCGATATAGACAAAATGTAAAACTGCATAAGGTATCTAGTGTATAGTAACCAAAAGCATAACAACAACAAAGAAAAACCTAGACCTAGGGCTAGCTACCCTCCATTCTAGGATCCTCATCCTTCTTCTCCTTAGGCACATCTTTTTTCACATCCTCCCCTCTAGCTTGACAAGTTTGTCTAGGATAATCTTGAACAAGTCCTCTGCTAGGAACCCATAAATGGATTAGGTTGTCTTGTTCTCCTTGACCAAGTCCTTTTCATCTTTATTCACCTACAAAATGTAAATGGTTATGGCTATGGAATACATGACTCTAGTAGATAATTCCACCAAACTATCAATTTTTTGGTAGATACCAGTGTGATTATCTATCAGATCCCTCATGAATGCTCTAGCATATCCAATCTAGCATTTTTGTGGCTCTATTTATGGCTATGCTTTCCTCTCTACCCCCCACCATTAGGAAAATCTTTCTTAGGGGAGGTGATGTCTTCCCCCTTACTTCTAGCTAGGGTAGCTTCGAGGGTGTCAAAATTGTGAGAGGGGCTAAGGGTCTTGGGGACAAGAATTCATGTCCTAGGGTAGTATCTTCCTTTTGGTAGGTTTAGCATCACTTTAATTGGATTTAGAGAAAGAATCATGTTGGGTGAGGGGCCTTGAATCTTTCCAACTAGAGGCATTTGCTAGTTCTCCTAGCACTTTTCTTAATCTTCCTAGTGTCTGTATCTAAACCAATGAAACTAATTTTAACCCTAGTACTAGGGGTTTTCTTGGTTTTCTTGTGGCTAGGACCAGGGCCAAGGTCTACAGAGACTTAGGGGTGACAAAAGCTAGTGGGTTGACTAGGAGCACTAGGTTTTGGGCAAGATGGTAGATATATAGTTTTTTCATGAGCCTTTGATGGATGAGGAAAAATATTTCACCCTCCTCTTTTTTCCTCGTAGCCTTATAAGTACAATATTGCACAGAATGCAACAAAAGAAATAGAAAGGAAATATGATCCAAGTTTCTAAAGTGATTAAGAATGGGAAAATGATAATAATAGAGTACTTAAAACTGATCCTCAAGGGTAATGTATGTCGTAATAGCATAGAAAATAACATCACAGGGTTTAGGAAGGTCTTCCCTAGAAAACTCACCACAAATTCGCACGGATTCCCCCTTAATTTTTTTTTTAAAATCATAGATTGGTTCCCTAGTTTAACTTGGCCTACTTATTCCAATTCTTGCCTTTTATGAAAAACCCTCCAACCTTTGCATTGACTTCCTCTAAAATTTCAAAACCCTTCACATTGATAGTCACTTTCTTATCATTCCAAAAATTAAGGAAATAGATTGAGACATTCTGATCATGTTTTTTCATCCCTTCCATAAATGGTAATAGGCCACCATCCTATAGATAAACTATCATCGATTCACTCTTATGGATGAAAGCCTCCACTTCTATAGGTTTGTTGCCCCACTTTTTATCGTAGTCCAATTTTGAAAAGTGGAGGATTTAACTCGTATTGTGTTTAGGCTGGTCAAGTCAATTGGTCCTTCCTTCCTCAAGTGTTAACTTTCTCCATCGGGTTTCCATCTTTTTCCTTTTCTCACATTATATAGCCGAGTCGGTGTTCCTTATAGTTTTGAGTCATCTGGGTAGTCTAGATCCTTACTCAATGGAGATTCTTGAAAATGCTACCTCGGATGAATTTACTTGTAGCTTTTTTGATTTGAGTATAAAGAAAGTTGAATTGGCAAAAAATCAAGTTTCTTCTTCTCCTTAGTGGGTTTTCACACCCCAAAGGTGAAACTCTACAAAGATCTATAAATGCTATTGGTAGGTTGAAACAAGGAAAGGTGAGTCATAATATGGATGGATCATTCAAGTGTTATCATGTTTTCATAGTGGAAATCACTCAAAACTCACCAAGATGATCAGAATAAGCATTGGCAGAAAACTCAGAAATAGCTTCTCCTTTGGTAGGTTTCGAACCAAGAACTAAGTTTTCCAAAAAAGCCTAAATAGAAGGGTAAAGTTACTAGTGGACCCCATTTTTTTCTTCCAGAGCTCTGTTTACTTTTTTTTAAGGCTTATAGTAAAGTGGTTAAGGTAGAAAAGGTAAAAAAAAAGTGTAAGTAGAAAAATGGAAATCGCCTTCTCCATTGTGGGTTTTCTACCCTCGAGAGAAATTTTTTGCATCCAATAAAAAATGGCTACTGCAAGCATGGTATGTGTTTGAATTGATCACTTGATGTGTTTGGAACAAAATTGGAAGCAAATTAGTTAAAGTTTTATTTTGAGAGAAATCTATCCAAGCGGATTTTTCCCTAGGGAGTACTTTGTTCTTGTTTTTTCAAAACTGGGTGAAAATGGAAAGGTAAGTCAGTAATCAAGGAGGGTTACCATTGGGCCAATGTAAATAGTGAAATGACAAGGAAAAATTTGTTAAAACCCTTATATTTACTAATCCAATGGATTTATCTTTAAATTCACTCGTGTGGCGCAGATTGTGGAATTTAACAGGCAAATTAAGGGTTGTTATATAAAGAAGAACCTAATAGAATTTCAAATTACTGCCTTACTACTATATTATTATATTGAATAGTGCTTCAAAAAAACTTCAAATTTTAGGGTTCATTCCTTTAGATTATCACAATTTTTGAATTTCTATCATTCTATATGAGGCAAGATGGCATCAAGATTCTCTGGTTTTGATGGGCTGGGTGGAATCAAGTCAACATGGAAAAGTATCTCTGATACTTCATTACGTTTCTTTGATATGCAAGATTTTTAGAGAAGGTTGAGAACTGAGCCAATTCACCCTATAATAGAAAAACTCTAAGGAAGTGGAGTGGTAGAGGCAGTCGGGTTTCCTATTGTAGTAAAAGCTCTAGAGCTAATTGTAGAATGTATCAATCATTACAACGCCGACACCAAGTAGATCCTATTGCCTAATCAAATCGTATTGATTTCAATTGATAGACAAGTGGGGGTGAACTGTCTATGGATTTTAAAATGAGAGGAGATCTTTGAGCTAATAATTAGAGGAGCCATATCCAAATTCTCCCTGAGGAAGATGGTGTGGTGGAAGGAGATCATGAACCCCTAGTTCCAAAAGCCCAAGGGAGCAAAAAGTAAGATGCATAAAACCCTATTTGGCACAAATCTTAAGCCCAAAATTGTGGATATTTTGGTCCTCTTGCATCAACTAAAAGGTGAGGAAGAAGCACTCAATTTTATAGAACAATACTTCTTTATGGTGAAAATTATTTTCTCAGACACACAGTACATTGACTAGGCATTTGAAGTTAGCAAACATCTTTCTAGGGCTCTTAGTGCAGCAAAGTTTTATAATTCATTTTATATGTCATCTTTCTTGATATATATGATGGCTTCCCTACAATTGTTGTTGGGACTTCCTAAAATAGAGAATTTTCTCTAAAATGTAGAGAGCTATGAGTTTTATCCATGCTTACAGTTATAGAATAGCTATGTGGAGTATATTTGGGTTAGTGATGAATTCACAATGAGAATCTGCAGTGAACTCCAAGGGTATCTAGAGTGGAGGTTTCGCCAAGAAGAAATGGCAATCATCAGCTAGTTTGGCTATTATTTTATTCAATTCTCATCTTTCTCTTATTTGCGTCTTGCAGCATTTGACAAATTTCCCTTGAAGTTGCCTAAATATCCAGATGATATGATCATGCTCATCAAGATCATTAGGAAAACAATCCAAGTAAATGTTGTAAGCACTAGTTTGAGAAAGAAGAGGTATGAATTCCCCATAAAAGTTGGAGCTTATAGTTGTGAATCCAGATCTGATGCAAAAAATATACTCAAAGCATTCAAAAACAAATATAGACTGAAGGAGTATGAAGTGATAAGGCCCATGTTTGATCCAAATGGGTATGCTAGAGATGTGCTTCAAATTGCAAGCATCATCAAACATGTAACTACTATAAAAGATTATTGGGCCAATTACAGAGATGAGCTAGAGAGTTGAGACCATGCCTTTGCTAGACTTATAGTAGATCAAGTAAAGACCTATGGCATTGAGTTGTATGTGGAAGGGCTAGAAGATGATGGTCAAAATATGTATAGTAATACATATTTGACCAAATTGAGAAACATCCCAATCAGCTCTGATCCGTGCGTAAATATAGAAGAAAATATTTATGTTATGATGGCCTAGATCATCAGGAGAACTGGGAAATGGGTTGAGTGGATAGCAAAAAAATTTAGAGCAAGAGCAAGACTACTCAAGCTTCTCCAGCTACTCCTACTCCCACTTCATCTCAAAGTGCCACACCTATTGTTACAACTTTGACTACTCAAGGGCTGGTTAAATCTATAGGAGGACGTGATCAACCCCTAGAGAAGAATATTTCAATAGCTCCAACTTGCAAAGGAGGTTCTCTACCAGTGATTTGAGGTTAGGTTGGTACTGAACAAAAAGGGACAGAAGAGCAAAAATATGGAACCATCGCTCCAGCCTCGCCTCCTCACACCACTCCAACTCCATCTCCTTACACAACTCAAACTCCATCTCTACATGCTACTCCAATTCCATCTCCCCTTGTTACCCTAGTTTCATCTCCTCATCATAGCCCTACTCCATCTATAGGTGCTTCTCTTTTGAAGCCAACTAGTTCTCCCATCCAGATAGTAGAGATTGGAGATGATAAGAGCAACATTAGCGACTCCACTAAATTCGATGATGCTGTAAAGAGAATGTCTCAAGTTCATATTGGCTCTTCTCCCAAGATCCAAAGAACCCCTTCTTTGCAATAACAGTAGCAATGACCACAGTAAAGAAGAAAATGTTCAGCATAGAGTCACTTGCATTGGCTTCTAATGTGATTGGTATGAAGTTTTGGCTTGAAGACACCTTAGAAAGAAAAAGAAAGAGGAAAGATGAAAGTGTTCCTACAAAGAATGTTGCATCTCATGTAGTATGCTCTAGGTCAACCATAATAAAAGTGAAGAAGTAGCCATACTTGGGTAGGATCTAGAGACTGGACACTTGACTATGGAGATTGCAAAACCAAATAAAGCAGGCTGGATTGAGGATATTACTCCTGAAGAATTCACTCTGCATTCAATTGATCTTGGAGAGGCCAAGCACGATACAAAAGTTGGCTTATGGAGATCAGGCAATGACATAATAGAAGGTTAGTTAGAAAACCTCAAATTATCAAAGATTAAGATGAAAGCTAAGATAGAAGAACTCAAAAGCTGCATTGGGCAACTAGTTGTTCCATTGCAAACCATTACTGGTGTGCCTTCTACTAAAAATCCTATAGCAAAGGAAGTGCAAGCTTTCTTCTCATAGCTCTAGAAAGATAGACATTTTGGTTAGATTGGGAAAGAGTGGATTGATAAACTCAATGCAGATGGAGTTTCTTTGATTGGTCCAATTGGGAATGTTATCCTTCGATTGGAGACTGAGAAAGATAATATCTCATCTAATCAACACACTTTGACTGCAAAGAAAGCCAGATGTGATGAGTTTATTTCTCTCCTAAAAATGATTATCCAAATGAAGGCAAAGGAGGCAGTTGAAGTAAAAAATTCAAAAAAAGGAACTGAACCCCTGTTTGAATGGCTCCAAGGTATGCAATTCAAGCTAGAGATGATTCAAGAAGCTGAAAAAGTACTCAAGGAAATAGAAGATAAAGTGAAGAGAACTCAAGATAGGGCATTTTAATTAACAAAAGGATTACACACTGATCCAAAAACTAGTGGTCAAGGGAAAGCCCTTCTTGGAGTGGAGATAATGAAGAACAACTTCTCCATGTATTTAAGTAACCTATCAGGAATGGCTTCAAGCGTTTAAAATAGAGTAAAAGAGCTACATATGCTCAATGGATGCATACACCTAGCTGCTAAAGAATTGATAGGACACCTAAATTTTGTGAAAGAATTGGCTTGAGAACATTCAAAATGGCTCTTAAGATTCACTAATGTACATGTGCCTAGTCATGAGGAATTAGTTCCCATTATAGTTGTCGCTAAGACATACAAGGAAAATTTTGAAAAGGGGAAGAAGTCTAAATGATTCGATGATGCCTCCTTTTCACTTTCTTTTGCAGCTTCAACTGGTTTTGTAAATTTTGTAATATGACAAACTCGCATCTTGTCATTTGTCTCCTCAGAAGATGAACCGATTAAAATTCCTATTGTAACGGTCATCTCTCAAAATTTAAATGTATGAAGTTGAATGATTAATGAAGGGTCAAAAAATTTTTTGTTGTGAAGTACTGTTTGTTGCAGAGACAATTGAATGGTATTTTATTTCAAATCAATTTTTGTTCTAGTACGTATTGTGATTAGTTAGTATTTCCTTTTTGTATCGCAAAGAACTAAGGAAGAATAGAGTTTCATTTCCCTTTTTTTCCAGAATCCAAATGAATGTAATAAGTATTGTTATAATTCATCTAAAGAAAGGATTCTATTAGTTTGTCTCGATTTGTCAGTTGTAATACAGATTTGAGTTTGACTTAGTTTAGCATCAGTTGATTATGTGAATGGATTCATGGATTCATAAGATGTATGGGTACATGAATATGTTCTAGTGTTGAGAAGTTATTATCTGCCTGACTTGGATTTAATTTAGGTCTAACTTGGTTATTCCTCTACTGTTCTTGGGTTAACAACATACCACAGAGTAGTTTAGGAAGAAAACAAAATTCATTACAAATTTGTTTTATGGAGTTGTACCTATCAATTCAGTGGAAAGCTAAATTATTCACAAGAGGCTTTCCAACTATTTGTGATCAGATATTGTTCTTAATTGGGTAATAAAGAGTAACAATATAAAAGAACAATTTGTTTACCAACAGATTTTTGGCAACTTTGCTGGGGAGATGAACAGTCACTTGATCAAAAAGCCTATGCCCTGAGGAAAAATGGTACTACCTCATGAAAACATAATCCCAGTGCTCCAACCTAACCTTGGTTTTCAAAATGACCAAGAGGATATAATTTCACCCCTTAACACATTTGTTTGGAGGCAAATAAGGAAGACTAAACATTATCAAAATGGTAGCTAGGTATTACAGGAGGAAGAAAGAAGATTTGAAGCCTTTGAAAGAGCTATTCAGAGGAGAGAAATTCAGAGAGAAGAAAGACAATTAAGATAGTAAGCTTAGAGTTAAACTAGACCTAGCATCCTAGAATAAGTTAGGTTCCTTAGAAGTACCAAGGAATAGGGTGGGCAAGATTCCACCTTTGATAAATTAACAGAGCTTGGCTTTCCTATTTTAGAAGTTGCAAAGCAGAAAGGTGAAGGTAAAAGTTGGAGTAGACCCCCTTCCCCTGTTAGAAGTCACACCACCAACCCTTTGTATTCCAAATTTTAGGTGTTAGCACTTCATGAACTTACTGCACCTCCAGTTGTTAATTTTCTATCATATACTACTAGAAAAATCATGGCTGCTCCATGGGCCATAGAAATAGGGCCATTAGCACTAAATTCTTATCATCCACTCCCATCTGGTTCAAGGAGGAATTTCCCTAAATTCTCAGGTGATGGGAAAGTCACTACAAATGAACACATTAAAGCCTTCTTTGTGGATACCCATATATTAAGGGTGGCACATGAAGATGTTGGTGTAAGATTGTTCATAGAAACCCTTATAGATAGTGTAGCAGACTAGTTTTATCATTTAGCTGATGGCTCAATAACTAATAGGGACATGATGAGAACTAAATTTGAGGGTAGATTCAAAACTGTGGAAGATGAACACGCCTTGCTAACACAGCTGACTTCAATTAAGAAGCAACCAACTATGAGCACGAGGAATTTCATTACCAATTTCAATAAGATTAATAGTAGAATTCCCTCTATTGATAGAACCACACCTGGCAATCTAAAAACTTTATTTATTAGTGCAATGACTCCAGATATTAATTATGATCTGAGAAGAGCACGCCCCACTAATCTGGCTGATGCATAGAAGAAAGCTATTGAATGTGAGGATGATTTAATTTCCATAGGAAAATGGAAATGAGAACTTCAAACTAAGGGGAGTTCTAATAATACCACATCATCAGAAGAGATGTTTCAAAAGTTTTTTAATGAACTAGTAGAAATGAAAAATAAATTACCTAGATTCAATAGCTCTTATCAATGGAATTACCAAAACTCCCCAGGAAGAAGCAATAAAAATAGATTCCTGCAACTTACAGGTTCACAACCTAGGTTACAAATTGAAGCAGCATCGAGAAAAGGAAATATTTGTGTCTTTCATTTGACCATAGATCATGATAGCAAGAATTGTTCAGAGACTGTTTGTATGATGTAGTTGTTATCTACTAATGAATTAAATATTGTAGCTCTATGTTCAAAACCTAATTCTTGTTCAAATGGTGGCTTTGGAAAAAAAAAATTTGAATATGAATCAGATTTTGAATTAAAAGGTGAGTTTTATGCCACCATTGATGGAACTTCATACACAATACTTACCCATGGACAAAGGATGAGGAATCAAGCCTCTAGTCATACTCATAGAGATGACTCTAGTCCTTCTATGAGTAAAGTGCATACTGATCAAGAAACATCCACTTCAAAAATGGGTAAAGACAAGACATCTTTCAATTTCATTCAATTTTGTGAAGAGCCAACAGTTCAAATTTCCACTATTGATTATTTAAAGTCACAACCTTCTGAGTTAAAGAGATTAGTGGATAGATGTAAAGGGGATATCTCAGACTTGAATTATAATGTGACTATTGAAATTCAAGATGAAACCTTAAGATCTAGCTTGTTTAATCAAGAAGATTCTACTATTTTAGCAACCTTCCTTAGACAAAAGCCTGAACATTTTTATATTTCATTGCACATCAATGGATGTAAATTTAGTAATTGCATAATAGATTTAGGTGCATCAAATAATGTTATGCCATGTTCTGTAGTTAAAGCCTTGGGACTAAATCTTACTAAAGTGCATGGGAGATGTTATTCTATGGATGCCAAACAAGTCCCTTTACTTGGATAGATCAAAGACACTCAAGTAGCCTTAGCTTCACATTCAAAAAAGAAACTCCTATTGACTATCCTAGTAGCTGATATTCTAGCAAGCTATGGACTTCTATTAAGTAGAAGTTTGCGTCGAGACTTGGGTGGAGAAATAAAACTAGATCAGTCTCAAGCAATGATACTTATTGGGAATAAGAAGGTCAAATTAGAACTTGAAGAAAAAGAAAAGTTCATAGTTTTGAAATTAGTTTATCCTAAAGCTCAAATTCTATATCAAGAACTTGAAATCGGCAAGTATATGTTGTTTACTAAAGAAGGTATGAATGAAAAAATAGATGAAAATCTAGGTGATGAAGTTCCCAATGAAAAAAAAGATGTACCAGGTATATGGATGCTTGAATTTGATGGAAGTTGTGCCTCTTCAGGATCTGGAATAGGTGTAGTATTGATATCCCCAGAAGGAGAACCTAAACCTATGGCTTTTAAATTGGAATTTGGGAATAGTAATAATACTACAGAATATGAGACTTTATTGCTAGGAATAACGTTAGCAAAGGAAAGAGGGATAAATATTTTAAAAGCTCAAGGTGATGCTGAGCTTATTGTAAAGCAAGTAAAAGGGTAGTATTTTTTTTAAAACCATAAGCTTAAAAATTATAGGAATAGAGTCTGGGATGAGATCAAAGGTTTGGATGCTTTTTCTATTGAAGTAGTTCCAAGGGAGATGAATACCAAAGCTCACACCTTAGCATTTTTTGCCTCTTTATTTCTCCCTCATCTAGATTTCAAAGACAAGAAGTATCAGATTAAAATTGTATATCGATCTATCATCCCAGATAACACAAAATCTTGGCAAGTCTTCAATGATGACAAGAGTTTGTAGATGTTTTTAGAGAATGACAAGTCTAGTTTTGAACATGAGTCCAGTGGTGGTGATCAGGAAAGCTCTGATGTAATTGAGAAATGAGGTCAAAATGGAGAAGTTTTGCTAAACGGTAATACCATTCCTCCATATTTTGTGGCTTTAAAAAAAAAAATTAATAGACATGATGCTTACATAAAGAAAAAGAGAGCAAAAAAGGGACCTACCATAGGTGAATATGAAGGAGTCAACATTGGGGACATTCATGATCCCAAACTGATTAACATTGGGAAGTATTCTTCACCTGAAGAAAAAGAGACTGCAAAGAATTTATTTATTGAGTAAAGAGATGTTTTTGCTTGGAGTTATGAAGATTTGAAAAGCTATAGATATGGGAAGGTAAAACATCAAATTTTGCTTCAAATTGATCCAATCCCTTTCTAACAATAATAGAGGAATTATAATCCTAAGGTTGTAGATGCCATTTTTTGGGAGGTAGATAAGATGTTGAAGGCGAGGATAATTTATCCCATTCACCACTCCACCTAGGTAGCCAATATATTACCTGTTAGAAAGAAGAATGGATAGATAAGGATATGTGTTGATTTTTGCAATTTGAACCAAGCATCTCTAAATGATAACTTTTCTCTCCCCAATATGGATTACTTATTGCAAACACTAGTAGGATCTAAAATGATGTCTATGCTAGATGGATTCTTAGGTTACAATCAAGTTGAAGTAGAAGAGAAAGACCAACATAAGACAATATTCACTACCCCTTGGGGTACATTTGCATTAACGCTAGTGCTACATTCCAAAGGTGCATGAGTAAGACATTCACTGATTTGAAATACTGAATCATAGTCATATATCTAGATGACCTCATCGTATTCTCAAGAAAAATAAAAGATCATATGGAAGATTTAAGGAAAGTACTACAGAGGTGTAGAGAGCATGGAATATCTCTTAATCCAAAGAAGTCAGTTTTCTATGTGACAGAAGGAAAGCTTTTGGGTCATATAGTGTCCTAGGAAGGCATTAGAATCAACCCTGAAAGAGTAGAGGCTATTCAGAGATTAAGTCTACCCTCACACAAAATAGGGGTTAAATCTTTTTTTGTACAGGTAAATTTTCTCAGAAGATTTGTGCTTAATTTTGTAGAAACTACTAAACATATAGTAGACATGATGAAAGGAAATTCCAATTTTGAATGGAATGAGGTGGGAAAGAAAGCTTTTCAAGATATAAAAACTGCTATTACCCATACCCCAATTTTGAGTCATCCAAATTATAACTAAGATTTCTTTATTTATTGTTATGCTTTGGAGCATACTTTATATGCAATATTAATGCAATATCATGGTGAAGGGGTACAAGATCCTATAGCTTTTATGAGAATACCTTTGAAAAATTATGAATTGAAATATTCACAAATTGAGAATCATGCTTATGCAGTAGTCAGAGCACTTAAGAATTTTGGGTTTTATATCTTACATTCACACTCTGTTGTCTTTGTCCTAGATGTTGCAGTAAAAAGTGTACTAACACAATAAGAAGTAGGTTGCAATGTCAGAGGAGTGTGGGTAGCAAAGATACAAGAATACAATATTGAGATTAGACCTACAATGTTGATAAGAGGGAATGCTTTATGTAAGGAAATTGTAGAGAGAAAAATCACTATAGATTCAGAAGAACTAGGTGAGAAATAATTGGTGTTAGTTGTAAGTCTCCATGATCCATGGTTTGAACACATCATTTACTTTTTAACATATGGTGAATATCCAGAGGGCCTAAATGTAAAGTAAAGAAGAGACCTTAAACTAAAAGTAGCTAAATATGTGATTTGGGATGGTAAGCTTTTCAAAAAGGCTATTGATGGCACTTTCCTTAGGTGTGTAGATAAGCGGTAGCAAGAAAAACTGTTGAAGACATTTCATGATGAAGGTTGTGGTGGACATTTCTCTTCCTCGGTCACAACATTTAAAATACTAAGGCAATGTTACTACTGGCCTAGGATTTTTAAAGATGCATATTCTTGGGTAGCAAAGTGTGAGAAGTGCAAAATTTTCTCTAGACATCCCCAACCGGTTGCCTTACCATTGAGACCTGTTATCATAGAAGGGCCTTTTCAACAATGGGGCCTTGATATTATTGGTCCTATTAATCCAACATCCAACACTACTCATCAATATATAATAACAAAAATTGACTACTTCACTAAGTGGGTAGAAGCTAAAGCTACAAAGAAGACTACTTCTGAGGTGGTGTATGGATTTATAAAAGAGAACATTTTGGTTAGGTTTGGTGTTCCTATTAAACTAGTGATGGATAATGCATCTTACTTTTCTTCAATTGAAATTATTGATTTTTGTTTTGAGTATGGGATCACCTTTGGTCATTCATCTGATTATTTCCCTCAAGGGAATGGCCAAGCAGAATCTAGTAATAAGAACTTAATTAATATTGTAAAGAAACTAGTTTTAGATAATTATAAGATCTGGCACAAGAAACTTCATGAGGCACTCTGGGTCAATAGAGTGATATCGAAAAGGGCAATTAGTATTTCCCCTTTTGAATTGGTTTATGGAACTAAAGCCAATATGCCTCTACCTCTAGAGATAGTGACAAGTAAGCTCAGGATATTAATTGAGGATGATGTCTATAAAGATGGTTTGGAGAAGAGGATCCTATATCTGAAAAAACTTGAAGAATAAATGAGAGAAATTGTAGACCATATTACACAGCATCAGATGCAAGTAAAATAATCATTTGATAAGAGAACAAGACCACATAAATTCATGGTGGGAGATAGTGTGCTACTTTGGGACAAAAGAAAGGCTCTAAAATGGATGTATAAGAAGTTTGATACTCTATGGAAAGGTCCATTCAGAATTCACCAAACATTTGAGAATAACTCTTTCAAATTGGCTTATGAGGATGGTGAAGTACTCCCCCTAACTTACAATGGTCAGGATTTGAAGCTCTATAAAAGTTTCAAATTGAAAGCAGGTAACCACTATAGTGTACTATAGTTAAAATTAGTGTTTTTTGTGTGCCTTAGTTAGACTTTTCCTTTTTGTTCTCTTTTCCTTGTGTTTTTTTTTTTGTTTTAGTTTTCATTGTGTTGCCACCTTGTATATTTTTTTGTAAAACTAGAGATTTTGAGTTCCTTGATTGGGTACACTCTACCCAAGTCCCTAGTCAAAGGAAATTGTTGTGCCACTTTTTACCATAGTCCAATTTTGCAAAGTGGGGGATTTAATTCATATTGTGTTTAGGCTAGTCAATTCAATTGATCCCTCCTTCCTCAAGTGTTAAGTTTCTCCATCGGGTTTCCATCTTTTTCCTTTTCCTACATTATATAGTCGAGTGGGTGTTCCTTATAGTTTTGAGTCATCTAGGTAGTCTAGATCCTTACTTGATGGAGATTGTTAAAAATTCTACCTCAGATAAATTTACTTGTAGCTCATTTGATTTGAGTATAAAGAAAGTTGAATTGGTGGAAAATCAAGTTTCTTCTTCTCCTTAGTGAGTTTTCACACACCGAAGGTGAAACTTTGTACAGATCTATAAGTCCTGTTGATAGGATAAAACAAGGAAAGGTGAGTCATAATATGGATGGACCATTCAAGTATTATCATGTTTTCATAGTAGAAATCACTTAGAAATCATTAGGATGATCAGAATAAGCATCAGCAGAAAACTCAGAAATAACTTCTCCTTTCGCGGGTTTTGAACCAAGAACTAAGTTTTTTGAAAAGGCCTAAATAGAAGGGTAAAGTTACTAGTGGACCCCATTTTTTGCTTTTAGAGCTCTTTTTATTTTTTTTGAAGGCTTATAGTAAAGTGCTTAAAGCAGAAAAGTTAAAACAAAAGTGTAAGCGAAAAAATGGAAATCACCTTCTCCATTGCAGGTTTTCTACCCTAGAGAGCAATTTTCTATATCCAATGAAAAATGGCTACTGCAAGCATGGTAAATGTTTGAATTGATCACTAGCTGTGTTTGGGACAAAATTGGAAGAAAATTAGTTAAAGTTGTAAGGATATTTTGAGCGAAATCTAGCCAAGTGGATTTTTCCCCATGGAGTACTCCATTCTTGTTTTCTTGAAACTGGGTGAAAATTGAAAGGTAAGTTAGTAATGAACGAGAGTCACCATTGGGCCAACAAAAATAGTGAAATGACAAGGAGAAATCTATTAGAACCCTTATATTTACTTATCCAATGGATTTATCCTTAATTCATTCATGTGGCACAGATTGTGGAATTTAATTGGCAAATTAAGGGTTGTTATATAAAGAAGAACCTAACCAAATTTCAAATTACTGCCTTACTGTTATATTGTTATATTGAATTGTTCTTCTAAAAATCCTCAAAGTTTAGGGTTCATTCATTTACATTATCACAATTGTTGAATTTCTATCATTCTATATCAGGCAAGATGGCATCAAGATTCTATGGTTTTGATGGGCTGGGTGGAATCAACTCAACATGGCAGAGTATCTCTGATACTTCATTTCATTTCTTTGATATCCAAGATTTTTTTAGAAGGTTGAGAATTGAGCCGATTCACCCTATAACAAAGAAAATCTGAGGAAGTGGATTGGCAGAGGTAGTTGGATTTCTTGTCATAGTACAAGCTCTAAAGCTAATTGTGGAATGTATCAATCATTACAACCCAGACACCAAGTAGATCCTATTGCATGATCAAATGGTATTGATTTCAATTGATAGATAAGTGGTGGTGAACTATTTGTAGATTTTGGAGTGAGGGGAGTTATCTAAGCTAACAATTGTAGGAGCCATGTCTAAATTCTCCTTGAGGAAGATGGTGTGGTGGAAGGAGATCATGAACTCCTGGTTCCAAAAGCCCAGGGGAGCAAAAAGTAAGGTCCTTAAAACCCTATTTGGCATGAATCTTAAGCTCAAAATCATGTATATTTTGGTCCTCTTGCATCAACTAAAAGGTGATGTAGAAGCACTCAGATTTATAGAACAATACTTCTTTATAGTGCAAATTATCTACTCAGACACACAATATGTTGACTGGGCATTTGAAGTACTTAGTGAACATCTTTCCATGGCTCTTAGTGCAGCTAAGTTTTATAATTCATTTTATATGTCATCTTTCTTGATATATATGTTGGCCTCCCTACAAATGTGGCCATGACTTCCCAGAATAGAGAATTTTCTCAAAAATGTAAAGAGCTATGAGTTTTATCCATGCTTGCACTTACATAATAGTTATGTGGAGTATATTTGGGTTAATGACGCATTCACTATGAGAATCTATAGGGAACTCCAAGTTTATTCAGAGTGGAGGTTTAGCCCAGAAGCAGTGGTGGTCATCAGCCAATTTGGCTATTATTTTATTCAATTCTCATATTTCTCTTATTTGTGTCTTGTACTATTTGACAGATTTCACCCGAAGCTACCTAGATATCCAAATGATATGATTGTGCTCATCAAGATCATTAGGCAAGTAATCCAAGTAAATGTGCTTAGTGCTAGTTTGAGAAAGAAGGGGTATGAATTCCCCATAAATGTTGGAGCTTATAGTTGTGAATCCAGATCTGATGCAAAGAACATACTCAAAGCATTCAAAAACAAATACAAACTGGAGGAGTATGAAGTGATAAGGCCCATATTTGATCCAAATGGGTATGCTAGAGATGTGCTTCAAATTGGAAGCATCATCAAACATGTAACTACTATAGAAGATTACTAGGCTGATTGCAAAGATGAGCTATAGAGCCCAGACCATGCCTTTGCTAGACTCATAGTAGATCAAGTAAAGACCTATGGCATTTAGTTAGATGTGGAAGGGCTAGAAGATGATGGTCAAAATATGTATAGTAATACATATTTTACCAAATTGAGAAACATCCCAATTAGCTCTGAGCCATGTCTAAATATAGAAGAAAATATTGATGTTATCATGGCTCGGATCATCAAGAGAACTGGGAAATGGGTTGAGTGGACAGCAAAAAAAAGCTAGAGTAGGAGAAAGACTACTCAAGCTTCTCTAGTCACTACTACTCCCACTTCCTCTCAAATTGCCACACCCACTATTACAACTTTGGCTACTCAAGGGCCAACTCAATCTACAAGAGGAGGTGATAAACCCCCAGAGAAGAATATTTCAATAACTCCAACTTGCCAAGGAGGTTCTCTACCATTGATTAGAGCTCAGGCTAGTACTAAAGAAAAAGGGACAAAAGAGCTGAAAGATGGAACCACTGCTCCAGCCTCGCCTCCTCACACCACTCCAACTCCATCTCCAAATGCTAATCCAATTCCATCTCCCCATATTACCCTAGTTTCATCTCCTCATCATATCCCTACTCCACCTCTAGGTGCTTCTCTTTTGAAGGAAACTAGTTCTTCCATCTAGATAATAGAGATTGGAGATGATAAGAGCAACAGTAGTGAGACCACTAAATTTGATGAAGCTGAAAAGAAAACTCAAGAAGAAGAGAATGTATTAGGTTCATCTTAGATCTTCTCCCAAGATTTGAAGAGCCCCTTCTCCACAACAATAGTAGCAGTGACTCCAATAAAGAAGAAAATGTTCAGCATAGAGTCACTTGGAATGGCTTCTAAGGTGATTGGTATGAAGTCCTAGCTTGAAGACACCTTGGAAAGAAAAATAAAGAGGAAAGATGAAAATGTTCCTACAAAGGATGTTGTGTCTCAAGCAGTACGCTCTGGGTCAGCCATAGTTAAAGGGAAGAAGCAAAAAACTTTGTCCATACTTGGGCAGGATCTAGAGACTAGACATTTGACTATGGAGATTGCAAAACCAAATAAAGAAGGGTAGATTGAGGATATGACTCCTGAAGACTTCACTCTAGATTCAATTGATCTTGGAGAGGCTAGGAATGATACAAAAGTTGGCTCATGGAGAGTAGGCAATGAGATAATAGAAGGTCAGTTAGAAAACCTCAAATTATCAAAGGTTAAGATGAAAGCTAAGATAGAAGAACTCCAAAGATTCATCAGGTAGCTAGTTGTTCCATTGGAAACCATTACTACTGTGCCTACTACAAAAAATCTGACAGCAGAGGAAGTGCAAGCTTTCATCTCACAGCTCCAGAAAGATAGACATTTTGGTTAGATTGGGAAAGAGTGGATTGATAAACTCAGTGCAAATGGAGTTTCTCTGATTGGTCAAATTGGGAATGTTATCCTTTGATTGGAGACTGAGAAAGATAATATCTCATCTAATCAACACACTTTGATCACAGAGAAAACCAAATGTGATGAGTGTATTTCTGTCTTGAAAATGATTATCCAAATGAAGGCAAAGGATTTGGTTGAAGTAAAAATTTTGAAAAAAGGAACTAAACCCCTGTTTGAATGGCTCGAGGGTTCGCAATTCAAGCTAGAGATGATTCAAGAAGCTTTAAAAGGACTCAAAGAAACAAAAGATAAAGTGAAGAGAACTCAAGATAGGGCATTTGAATTAATGAAAGGATTACACACTTATCCAAAAATTAGTAGTCAAGGGAAAGCCCTTATTGGAGTGGAGATAATGAAGAACAAATTTTCCATGTATTTAACTAACCTGTTAGGAATGGCTTCAAGCGTTCAAAATAGAGTAATGGAGCTATAGAAACTAAGTGTATGCATACACATAGCTACTAAAGAATTGATAGGACACCTAAATTCTATGAAAGAATTGGCTTCAGAACATTTGAAATGGCTCTTATGATTCACTAATGTACACATGCCTAGTAATGAGGAATTAGTTCCCATTATAGTTTCCACTAAGGCATATAGGGTAAAAGTTGAAAAGGGGAAGAAGTCTAAATGATTCGATGATGCCTCCTTTTCACTTTCTTTTGTAGCTTCAACTAATTTTGTAAGTTTTGTAATGGGTAAAACCACAAAGCTGTGTCACCTTTTATAAAGAAACGTGATATCAAAATGTGATAGT
The DNA here is from genome assembly GCA_028749045.1 of Cupressus sempervirens. Lineage (NCBI taxonomy): Eukaryota > Viridiplantae > Streptophyta > Pinopsida > Cupressales > Cupressaceae > Cupressus > Cupressus sempervirens. The sequence goes on from CM053784.1 coordinate 67,559,559, forward strand.
TCAACATTAGTGACAAAAAAAATGGCATTTGTGTTTAAAATATGAAGATGATGTAAACTGATGAAATGTGTAGAATTGGATGAATTTTATGCCTATAATTTTTATAAATTTTTGAGTAGGAATTTATTCATTTTATTTTATTTTGAAGTCCCTTTTTTAACTGTAAAAAAATATAGGTTGTAGTTCCCGTCAAACAAGTATATGCAAAACATCTTTTTTTGTTCTAATTTGAAAATATCTTATAGATGACATGTATAGCTAGTGCACAAAAAAAGAAATAATTATTTTTTATGTATATTTTCTTTGTTATAGGTATTCAAGTTTGACCTTATCAGAATCCAACATTTTTTTTCTCCCATCAAAACTTTCCTATCAAAACTATACCTTCTTGAAAAAAAATTACATATTCATGAAGAGGATTCTCTCCTCTAGAGATAAATATAATTTTTAATTTTTTTTGATATGATTCACTATTTTTTATCCTTTTTTGAGGGAGCATCTTCTGAAATGTTGAAATATCGACTTATAATACTTTGAGATTATAACATATTATAACTAATCAAAACACTCAAAAATTTATATAATGATGATATTGAATCTAAGATCTATAAAAGGGTATTTTTAGTTTTTGAAAAAAATTGAGTTTTGATAGAGAAATGAGATTTGACCAAAACAGGTTTGGGTATCACAAATGGTGACACAGATATGTGCTTTTACCCTAATATGATAAACTAGTATCTTGCCATTTGTCTCCTCATAAGATGAACTGATTAAAATTTCTATTATAATGGTCATCTCTCAAAATCTATATGTATGAAGTTGAATGATTAATGAAGGGTCAAAATTTTTTTTGGTGTGAAGTATTGTTTGTTGCAGAGAAAATTGAATGGTATTTTATTTCAAATTATTTTTCGTTCTAGTACATATTGTGATTAGTTAGTATTTCCTTTCTATATCGCAGAGAACTAAGGAAGAATAGAGTTTCATTTCCCTTTTTTTCTAGAATCCAAATGAATGTAATAAGTATTCTTATAATTCATCTTAAGAAAGGATTCTTTTAGTTTTTCTCAATTCATTAGTTATAATTAAGATTTGAGTTTGACTTAGTTTAGCATTAGTTGATTATGCGAATGGATTTATGGATTCATAAGATGTATGGGTACATGAATCTGTTTCAGTGTTGAGAAGTTATTATCTGCCTGAGTTGGAGTTAATTTAGGTCTAACTTGGTTATTCCTCTACTATTCTTGGGTTAAGAACATACCACAGAGAAGTTTAGGAAGAAAACAAAATTCATTGCAAATTTGTTTTAGGGAGCTATACCTATCAATTCAGAGGAAAGCTAAATTATTCACAAGAGGCTTTCCAACTATTTGTGATTAGATATTGTTCTTAATTGGGTAATAAAGAGTAATAATATAAAAGAACAATCTTTTTACCAACAAGGTTCAATATGATCACTAGTGCCCAAGTGGTCACCTAGTTCAACCACCAACTCTTTAGAGTTTTTGACATAGCCTTATTGTAGTTTTGGTAGTTACTAAATATTAAATAAATTAACCCAAAGATAAATAGGAAAACATAGTAAATAACGATCACAAGTCCACAAGGTTTCCCAAAAAATTGAAAAACCACCCTCAATGACACATGTTAGTAGTCTCTTTCATCCATAAATAGCTGTCACCTACTATAGTTAGAGTAGAAATTCCACAACTTGTCTTCCCTATCATCAATTGATAGTTTTTTTCATTTCAAAAAATCCACCATCTACATCCTTTTTCAGAAATACTAAAATCTCATGAAAATCAAATCATTAATGCAAATCATCATAAAATCTCTCTAAATGATCCCTTTATGAAGAGCCTTGTCTTTCTACCCATGCAGATAATTGAAGGCTTGCCACTTGCTATGATGATTCATATGGAACTATTGTAAGTATGCTCCCCTTTGATCATAACTTGAATTGATGATAGCAACTATCTAACATACTTCCATTCAATCAATCGCATGACACTATGGCCAAATTTCACCAGCTTATCTGCCATGCCATTCCCTTCATGATATATATGATCCACACGGATCTAATGGCATTGTTCCATCAACTTGCAGATTTCATCAATTATTACTTTGATTTACTAGTTGCTCCAACCCTCTCTGTTAGAAGCATTAATAATTAACATTGAGTCCTCCTCAATGGAAATCCTATTATATCCACATGTTGTTGTAACTCTCAATCCCCATAGAAGAACCAAGGCTTTTTCTTCTTTGTTTGAACCTTCTTTGTAGTTTCTAATATAGGGAACTACTAGACTACCCATACTATTGCAAAAGACACCTCCCGCTGGAGTACTACCCATCATGGCCAAAACATCAAAATTGAGTTTGATCTAGGACTCAAGGGGGAGGGTTCCATTTCTTTGAAATTTTCAAATTCTGCCACTATTGGGCCTACATCCCAAGATGAAGCCCATTTCATGTCAATTCTATCTAGGGGTTTTGTGGGGGCTTTCACAGCCATATCCCACTGCATTCTTTTAGAAGTTTTATAACATCCTGGGCCACCCTCAAATTGGTAGTGGCTAGTTCTTTGAAATTTATATCATTCTACAACTAGATTTTTGATTATACATAAGGGGGAAGTAGAGACCCTAAGTTTTTTAGGTAAGGGTGGGTAGAGGGACAATCCTTGTGAAAAAATTGCTACAACTCTCCATCAACACATTACTCGACCTGCCGTAAGGAAAAGACTTCACTCCAAACCTCCATGGCAAAAAGGGTAGTGGATAAGAATGTGTGGAATTGATTTAGTATCCTAGAGACATAAAATGTAGTAGTTAACAAGTCAACATCCTCTTCTTTAGAGGTTATCCACAATGAGGATTGACCCATGCAAAGCCATCCACCAAAAGAAGTTGATCTTTGGTATGATCCAAGGGTGTCAAACCATTCTCAAATCTCCCTAAGCCACCTCCCCCCTGAGACTATATAGATAAGCCAAATTCACTATAAAATCACCAAAGGGGGTAAGTTTCTAAACTAACAAGTCCTCGACTAGGGTGAGGGGAATCCTATAATTCTTGAAGAGGTCTTGTAGCTCTAGGGCTAGGTACATCTCTAGAAACTCTTGGTTCTCAAATTTAATCCATTGTTAATTTGGCATGATAAATCATCAAGTCAAAGAGCCATACAATCTAGTGCACATCTTGCCTAGAGATAGGAACTTAGTGTGCATGATGGGCTTGTCTTGGAGCCATTGAGTTTCCATTCCCCATGATCAAGTGACAACTCATCTTAAATATTTTTTTGGTATTAACCACATTTTTCTAGATCTTAGAACCTTAGGAGAGAGCATATTCCTAGAGGAAGTGATTGAAAGAAGACCCTCCAAGGTACATAGCCATCATAATGTTGCACTAGCTACACTTAGAATACATCAATTTCTAGCCAATTTTTTTTAGGAGAGCCTTATTCATGTGTCATATTCTTCTTATATTCAATCCCCCTAGTGATTTAAGATGGCAAACTTTCTCCTAGTTTACTACTCTAATCCTAGACTTCTCTTTTGTGCTAGACCATAAAAAATTACATTGGATTTTCTCAAGAATGTCTCTAAATCTACTTAGGATGCCTACAAAGAGGCTAAGAGAAGTTGTAGTTTCCTCATGTTGCTCAAAATTTTACTTTTCCATGTCACCAAACTTCTATGGAAGCATTCAACCAAGCCACTCAATATGTCACAATACAAATACAAAGAATGAGATCCAAAATTTGGATATCCATCTCACAAATACATGATGTACAATGAAAATGTCAAAAAATTAGCCTCAACCTATTGCTAACTGCCACCCTCTATAGTAGGTGGAGGTGTTGGCCTTGGTGATGGATCCTATCTCCTATCTAGAGGTTGTATTATACCCTCTCATCTACACACCTACTCTAAGTAATGACATAGTCCCTACCTTGGTGACACCACACCTCTATACACAACATAATAGTATGTGGCCTAGGCACCATGATGAGTTGCCTAACACCACACAAGATCCCTCTCCTTATGGAGCCCATCTCCTTGTGCCCGCTCATCCATGAGCTAGTAATATTACATTATAATGGTATCCTAACCTACCTATAACTCTACCTTCAATGTGCAGATCCTAGCATCCCACTCATCATCACCCCCCTAGCTGGCTGCTCTGGCTCTACCTCTACTCTCCTCACTTGCTATCACCTCAATAGTACCTCCTCCTCCTCCTCCTTGATCGAGATCCTTCTCCAACCTCCACCCACCCCACACCCCTACCTCTACCTTTGTCTCTGCCTCCATCACCTCTATGTCCCCCTCATGCAGGTAGTGTATCAAGCTCTATGAATTATGGGAATGGGTGCCTCTACCTCTCATATAAATATGTAGGATTTTCTCTTGCATCAGCCACATTTTTGTTATAATCCTAGTGAGTCAGCACTAGAGCCCTTGTATCTCATATTACTTTGTGGTAATCTAACATTGGCAACCAACCCCATCTAAGCATAGGTGGTAGTCTCTACCAATATCACCTACCACTCTACAAACTATCATCATACCCAGCTGATCACGAATCACTCTATCACATTTGTCATCCTCCCCAATAGTGGCTTGTTGTATCTCAAATAGTCCAGCTCCCATGCATGTAACAATCTGTGGCACTCTTAGTAGCACTGCCATGTGAACACTGTCAGCTCATTAAAAACTTGCTAATAATAGGTCACATCCCCACTATGTTTTTGGAGGAAAAATCCTCTATAACCAAAGATGTATAGCTGGCTCCTCTCTCATAGCTGCACTTGTGGCTAGATCACCACAATATGCTTCCAAGCTTAGATTTGTGCCACTACTATACTGTGTTCCCATGAGTGGCCCTCATGATAGACTATCTCATGTAGCTCATGGTACATCTCTTCCAATATCATGGGCCCCCATGCCATCCTACATGGCCATGTGATCAGATCCACCAACAATCAACCCCATCCTAGTGGGAAGCCCTTCTAGCCCATGTCTATCACTAAAGCCTATGCCACCAATGAACATAGAAAACTAGGAAATGAGAAATCTACTCCATACTCTACAATGAACTGCTCTCAACCCAGATGCTAATCTAAGATATTGACATCATGAAATAGCTGCTACATCATGGCTTGCCCCTCTATCGGGGTTTGATCATAGTACACCTCTGACATAACCAAGATTAACATCAGTCTCTCTCACATCAACATTTGCAAAACATGACAATAACAATCAATCAAATAACTTACTAGCTCACCATGGCATGGCACTCAAAGAATGTGATAGATGTCCTCCAATGTAACAAAGGCCTAATCTATCAGTAGATGAAAGGTGTTATGCTCGTTGTGCCACTGCTTAGCCAACACAGTTGGCAATACATGGTTTGCCTATATATGGGTCATCTATATAACCCATCACAGATCCATTATAGATATGGTTGCATGCTCATAATCATGCAAATAATACATAACACACAACCCCACCACTTTGGGGGCCCTGATCAGTAGCATTAGGTATACCTCTTATTAGTACACAACATATACACATCAATAATGCATCAAAAATGTAATCATAATGAAAATAAAGACAATAAAAACATGTTGTGTGATACTTTTTTCCTACTATAGGTAACATAATTTTTTGACAGAGTATCATGCGATACTTTTTCTAAAGTTGTGCAACATAATTCATGCAATATTGTGCATTGATCCATGCAACACATGGATATGTCCCAAATGATAGATTACATAGCACATGAGTGATACATTTTTCATATAAATCTATTGTGTGATACTTCCTGAAGCACCCATATGATACCTTTTAGGTATCAAATGATATTTTCCAAAATACCCTAAAACTGTATGAAAAAAATCACAAAAAGTTGTAAAAGTTGTTACTTACTAGTGCCCTATACTACTCTAGTCAGTTGTGCAATCAATTGCGCTCAAAATGGTATTGATGAAGAAAAATGTTTGCCAAAGCCATCATAGCCTCTCAACTAGTCACAAGCTCTCAACAACTCACAAAAGACAAAATGAATTCAAAAATGACACTTGGGCCACTTTTATAGCCTCCGACATCATTTTGATCTAATTTTCAAACCTCTTCGAATAGCATGAAAATTTCACCCCTAGCTAATTTTGATGTCTTGGATCAATTTTTGGGACAGAAATAAAAATCAAAGTTCATCTTGATGGTCAAAATCACATTTTAAAATTCTGCCTTCTTCTAAGCAGTTAGTTGACCTTCTAAGGTCTAATCTTTGAATCATCACTGGAGCATCTTCATCTCCTCATGTTTTCACCATTTCTATACTTCATAGCTCCTTTTACTCACCTTTTCATGTTTAAAATCACTTTTCTACTTGATTTAACCTAGTTTGATGCTTTAACCTTCATAGCCAACTTTGGTCAAACTGGGGCATTCTGTCACTTCTTATTAGTCATTCTTTAGTTCTAATCATTCATCTGTTATCTTGTACATTTCTATAATTCAATTTATTCATTTCTAGCTCATTTCTACATTCTCCTTATCTCATTTTGATTTTGATCCCGAGGGGGCAGACATACTTTATCATCACTTGCTACAGCTATCTATTTCTTAGGAGTATATGATTGATCTTTTCACTTGCTCCTCATCTATCTATTTTCCTAGGTGATAGCATTCTTCTTAGATTCTAACATCATCTTTCTTTTCCTAATGTCCATTACCACCACTATTTCGCTATACATTCAGGATTTGCTATCTCTTTCTACATTTTATTCTTAGGAATCATATATCTATGTCTATTGTTACCTTCTTGGCTTCTATTTTCTTTGACATAATGTGTTCTTAGATCAATCACATATTAGTCAAAGAGGGAAAAATGTAATAGCTAAAAATGGTCATCTAAACTATTATCCCCCTTCTTAGCATTTTGGGTAATTTAATTAATCATTTACTTAGACCGAATTGCTAATAATCAATTAATTTGATTATAACCTATAGTTTGACTATGCTATCTTAAGTTCATTATTTGACTAAAAGAACATGTCCCATTTTAATTAAATAAAAAGACTCCACTCACTTGACCCACTTAAAGTGCACACATAAATTTCTTTTCTATTTTTTTAAATTAAAATAAAAACTTATGAGACTTTTGTCTTATATGATAAGTCAACTCATTTTCTATTGGTGACTTGTGTGTGCACATGGATCCCTCCCATTATCAATTTCAACCATTGATCATCCACCCTCTCAATCATGATCTCTACCATCCACATGACTTTAAAAGAAAGAGGATTTCTCCCCTCAAAGGATCAAATCTCTTGAGTATTGTTATGTTACAGGATTTTCATCGAAGTGCTTGAGAGCTTTTCTAAAGAGCATCATCTTCTTGTCTTCACCTTTTGCATTCATGGCATTTTGTTTGTATGAAATCTTACCTTAGTTTTCTCATAGTATAGTTCTTTTGCAAGTAGCTTAGATCACATAGTTAATTAGGATGGTTGTAATACTTTCATTTGTATAGCTTAGTTGCATTGTGCATTCCATTTTAGCATAGTTGCATTCTTGAATTGCATGCATCAAGAGTTCTTTGACACTAGCATTCTTGCTCTTGCTCAAAGAATCTCCCATTTCCTAGTTTTCTAGCAAGGGTTGCATCTCTAAGGCTTAGTTGAGATCCCTTTATTCTTATTTTTATGCTTTTGCACTCCATGACTAGGGAGCCCCAAGCTAGAATTTGAGCTTCCCAATCCATGGAAAACCTTAGATAGAAGGGTTTAGGGAAGTGCACTCTTTTTGGTGTACATTTTTGGCACCCACTGTGGGGGTAGAATAGTACTTTTTCTGTTTTCATCACCATTTTTATTTTTTGTTCCGTATTTCCTTTTTTCTTAACACTCTCAGTTCTGTATGATACTTTTCCAATTTCGTATGACAATTCCCACTACTATTGTGTGATACTTTTCTTGGAAATAGTGTTACACATACATACTGAACTATATCACCTCTTTATGCAAACTTCTATCACCTGGATAAAGGAAATATATCACATACAGAAGTTTTGTTGCATAGATATATTATAAAGTATCGTATGATAGTCTTCTAGTGAAAACTATCACCTGACAGAGATTTGCTTGTTGTTTGAGGTGCTTGGTCAGTTTCTAATTATTGTTGGCTGGTTGCTAGTTTATATAGGTTCCTAAATGGTCTTACAAAATTCCATTCACAAATTTATCTTTTTTTTTTGGAAGCTAAACCTTGGTGCTAATGGTTGTGGTTGCAGAGTAGCATTTTCAAAGTTTGAAACATTGCTTAAAAGAATGCATGCCAATGTTCCAAATGCAAAAGGGCTACTAAAAATAGTTTGTAGGGCTGCTCAACACATAAAAACCAAAACTTGATTGTTCTTTTTATTTCATGTGAAGCATATTCTAGTTTTTCATTTTTGTAGGCACATTAAAACTTGTAATTGGGATTCCTTAGTGATAGGAGGGTATGCTCTTCACCCTTGCGATGAATTATAAATCTTGACCCACCTTTGAATTTTGAAAGCAAGTAGGTAATTAAATCTTCTTTGTGTGTTTGGGTGACATGATTGGAATAGGAGAGTATGCTCTTCACCCTTGAGGTGAATAAGAAATCTTGACCTCCAAAAGTTGATTTACTCAATGTTTAGCTAGGATCCTTTAGTGGGCCTACTCTCAAACAACTTGGGAGGAATGACCCAAGTGCAGACAATTAGATTACCTTGCTCTTCCAACCCACTATAAACTCAAGGCTATCAAGGACACAAAATTTTGGTAGATGTAGTGTTGGTCTTTGCTTAATGTAATTGCTTATGGGATTTTTGACCATAGGGAGATCACTAGGTAAGAATACTTAAGGTAGTCTTGTAGGCATGAGGTCTGTTACTCACTACAAGGTGGGGTGTCTTGTAATTGGGAGCAAGAGGAAACCTACAAATAGAAGCCCTATATAGACACCCTAGGTTAGTATCCACCATATTTTTCTGCTCAACTTCTTGGTGCAAGGATTGATCCTAGTAGACTACCTAGATCACCCAAAGATTTACACTCACCATATGTCTTCCCTTAGTTTTTCTTATTTCACTTCTATGACAAAGACAATATCTCTTCTAGGTAAGCACTTGGTGTGAGGTAAAGGAGCATCAAGCTTGTGCCAAGTTGTTGAGTAATGAACCATGAGCTTAAGGTAGATTGCTTGGCTATTGTTTTCAAATTTGTTGACCAATATTAAAGTTCTTGCACATCAAGAAATTGTAGTAATATTAGTAGAAAGGCTATTATCATTTCACAAGTACATGTTGGCAAGGTTGTTTTTACTATTGTTCAACTATTTGAAGACATGTTAAAACACTTACTATTTACAAACCTTGCTAATAACTAATACAAATTGGAAACCTACACTACTTGATTCAAAAAACATTTGGAGTCAAAACTTTTCCTTTGTACACAAACTAGCACTATATTGCTTGTTCTTTGAAGAAATATAGTGTGATAGAACATTTCCAAAATTGTATCGTTTTCCTATTTTGACTTATATCACCCTAGATCCTGAGTTTTATCTCCTCACTTTGTGCAAACTGTCACTTCTGTAGAGTATCGTATGAAATTTTATGATGTCCTACTATCACCTAGACATTGAGAAAGTATCACCTGGGGATATTTATTTCCAAAAAAGTGTTTGCATTTTGGTCTTTCTGGTCTAGGGTGTGTTATTCCTTTTCTCTGAGTTCTAGTTACATCTCTACATGTTAGGAGAATGTCCAAGGTTGAAAAAGTAGATGGGTCTAGTTCGTTAGATGTAAGTCTTGAAAAATCACTAATAAATCACTTGTCAAAATCCAATTACCATTCCTTTTAGCTACTTGTTAGGAGTTCCTTGATTGCCTCATTAGCTTCATTTGAGTTGCTTGATGGGAAAATGTCTTCAATCTTTTCTTTAACATACTGATGGTCATTCATTTGTCTTGCAAGTTCATTCCTTCTTTTTAGGGATTTCTAAAGATGCTCCTTTGCTTCTTTAAGTTGAACTATGACCATCTCCAAATCTAGCTTTTCATTTCCAATTGCCTTGTCAAGTTTGAATATCTCCATTTTTCATTATATCTTTGCTCAAGTTGTCAAACTTTTATCTTGAGAACCACAATGCTCTAATACCAATTGTTGGAAATATTCAAGATATGACAAGTTACTAAGAGGGAAGGGGTGCATTAGTAACTTTAAAAACTTTCCTTTAAATTTACCACACATCCATCTATGCTATTGCATACATTTGTACTGAAAGATAAAACATTCATCACATAAAAGAACACAATATTTTGGTGACCTAGAAACCTTCCAAATAGAGAGTAAAACTAGGGTGGGGATGATACCCACAAAACTTCATTTTTGTAGCATAAAGCTGGCCTGTTAAGGCTTACATTGACTAATTTTGGTGATCTGCCCTATTAGGAGCACAAAGGACTGCTAGGTCCACCTTATTAGAGGATTTACAAACATACAATGAAGTATGCACTTGGTTAAGAGATTTGTACAAAGATTGTTAAGTTTACCTTGTTAGAGAATTTAGAAACTGATTCACCTGTTAAGATGAAGCAGTGGATCTACTTACAACTAATTGCTAATAAGATCCTTTATGCACTAATCACCTTATGTGATGAATATAACCTTTCTACCTCTGTAATGACCTTGCTATATTTTTTGACCTACAGCTGTTAATCCTTCATAGGTACTTCACAAGATTACTTCACTATTGCTTCATACATATGACATATTACAATACACCTTACATATATACCTTTCAAATTTAAAAATTGAAAGGTCAGAAAAAATACAAGTGAATAGTACATTACGAAGTCAGCTCAATAGTAAATAACTCGAGTTCACTGAACTGACTCGATGACCTTCTAATACATGTTGTCCACTATATTACTCGGCATCATCATGCACTCGATAGAAGTGAAGGCTTGGTCCATACTAATCACTCGATATAGTTCTGAACTTGATGACCACTGGTGACTTGGTAGATGTAGTGTCACTCAGTAGATACTGCACACTGAGTTTACCTTGCTTCACTCAATAAACACTACTTCTTCCAATGGTCAGTTTACACTCAATCTTCATGAGACAAACTTACTACTTGGTAGACACTATGAAGCTTAGTAGACACTATTGATCTTCACATTTCCTAAATTCACTTAGTAGCTACTATCTACTCAGTATAAATTGTTGAACTCTTCAAAGCTTGGTTAACACTGGAATGCTCAGTGAGTGTAGAAAACTAAGTGGTTAGCCTGGAAGCTATACTGATATGGATAAGTGTTTTCACTAATAGCAATACTAATTTAATGCCAATAGGTTGAGCTCTATAAAATAGTATTGAAAAATTTAATTGCAAACAACTTGATTACTTTTCCAGATAATTCTTGACCCTATGACCCACCCGTCAAACCCCTATGGTAGAGAGAAAATCATGTTTGTAGTTATCATCAAAGCAAGGGTCACAACACTAAAAAATATTTCAAGATAAAATATGTGATTCAAGATCTTATTTAGGTGGGAAAATTTTTCACAGATGGTCTTGCCAAAAATGTTGATCAGAAAGCTTTTAAGCAACCCTTACTAGAATATGAGAAGGGTGAAACCTCTAAAGCTACTAAAAAGAATCATGATGCAAAGATAAGCTTGTTGACTATTTATACATCAAAAATTCTAATGATTACAACCAATATTTAGATGAATGACCTAAATTTGTCTTAAAAACATGTGATGTTCCTCAATACCATAATGACTCTTGACCTAAGGTGGTGCTCTAGGTGACTGATTATTTTTCATCAAAAAATGAACCACTTAATGCTATTACTAGGGGGCAATCTAAGGTTTTTCTAAAAGCTTCCCAAGATTCCAAGAATGCATCATCTTCTAGAAAGCCAACCACTTCCAAGATCTCTAACTATGACCTTGTCAGTTAGTTACATCATACTCTAGCTCAAATTTCAATTTTTGAGTTGTTAGAGTTATCTCCTCTGCACAAGGATATCCTTGAAAAAGATTTATTCTTTGCCAATGTTCCCACAAATATTTACGTGGTATGATTCCAAGCTATGGTGAATCATCTCTCTTCACCTTATCACCTCACCTTTTATGAAGAAGATGATCGAGCTCCTAGTCATCCCCACAACCTTGCTCTCCATGTTGAAGTCCAAAACTTATGAACTTGTGTTCATTGAGTCTTGATAGACAATGGTGTAGGGTTAAACATTATCTCCTTTAATTTCATCCAATAGTTGGGAATTTCATAATTTTTTATTGATCCTAGGTACAAGATCATCATAAAAGCTTACGAAAAAGTTGAAAAACATTCCAAGGGTCTAATCATACTACCAATTTGACTTGGTCTAGTGGAAAAGGATGTTGTTTTTCAAGTCCTAGATATACCCCTTGCATATAATCTACTATTGGGAAAACCATCGATTCATGACATGCAAGCCATACCTTCTACATATCATCAATACATCAAGTTCCCTTTGAATAGCATTAAAGTAGTTGTACTCAATGTCCATCAACACATTGTCTATTGCTAAAACACTAGTTCCCAACAATCACTCTTCTCATGAGCCAACACCATCTCTTACAAAGTGTGAATGGAAAATGAAAATGATGAGTCATTGTATGGGAGAATACACTTTGGACTCTATTCCTGCTCTACTACTTTCCCCTCAGTCTTATGGGAAACTATCCACCAAAAAGAAACCTTCTACATTTGCCATGACTCTTTTTGGCACTTTTGTCCAATTCTCAATTCCTCTAGAAGTAGAAAAAGAAGAAAAAGCTATCAATGATTGGATATATAGGGGAGAGGATGATGAAGTGGATGTTATAGTTACTACTCCCATTTCTCCCACATAATGCAGAAAAGGATATAAGATGCTTAAAAATATGGGCTATCAAGGTCATGGGTCTTTAAATGATAACAAAAGAGCTCTAGTTGAACCTTTAAGTCATACCCAAGGTCATGATGCTTGGGACAGTACTGGCTTAGGATTTGAGCTAGAGGATAATATGCTAATGTCTACTCAAAATGTACCCATATCTAGTGACTCAGAAGATGATGATCCTCCCTTTGTTGCTACCACTTTGCAAGATGAAGACTTGGTGCCTACAACTTCTCTTTTTTGGGGGGAAGACACTCCAAATACCACTAATGATGCTGAAGCTTCCACTTCTTGACAACTAGAACAAGATGAATGCAAACATGAGGACATGAATAGAGTCCAGATTAGGCAAAATATTGCTTTTCTAATTGCTAGATATCATAGTATAGACTCTCAATAATATGAATGGGAAAGTTTATTATATGCCTCTTGTGAACTAGGAGTGGATGTTATTCATGCTTATGTAACTCAACCAGATGTAGTCAATGATTCTAGTGTAGGGTTAGATGAGTTTGGCTCACAATATGCTTTAGTGGATCATGCTAGTTCCTCTATGACTATTCTTGATCTAGATACCCTTGCAAAATTCAGTAGAGGATCACCTTCACATGTCACTAGACATGATTCCTTTCACATCAATCACCTTGGAGCTTCTCCCTCATTCACATTGATCCATCCCGATCTCATAGATTGGTCCATTGAATATCAAACACCAAAAATATTGTCTTTTTGTAATGACTATGAGATTGCATGTTACCTAAATGCCATTGAACCTATCACTTCTTCCAATAGTGAACTCATGATTCACATGAGAGAATCAGATATCAAGTAACTTAGTCATAAAATCAAAAGAAAAAATAAATGGTCAGATGGTGAAAACCAAATTGTAACAATATCTGAACCTAAAAATAGTAAAAATAAAGAGTATCTAATAGTGAAAACCTCTTTGAGTCACCTATAGATGAGGTACTTGGTAGTATGCGAAATTATTTTGAAGATAGATCATCAATTCTTATTGAGCCTACATAGCCAATCAGCTTAGGGATAGAGGAATCTCCTAAAATTGTTCATCTAGCTCAATCATTGTCAGCTGAAGAAAAGGAGCAATTTACCCAATTTTTCTAGGAAAAAAGATCAATTTTGCATTGACATACTTGGATATGCCTAGGCTTGATATAGATCTTATCATGCATCATTTATCTATTTCTCTTGATATCAAGCTTATTAAACAAAAACTAAGGAAGATGCATTCACATGTAGCTTTTTTGGTAAAAGCAAAGTTGGAAAAACTTTTGAGTGCAAACTTTATAGAGCAATTAACTATGTGGAATGGATCTCCAACATTGTACCTATATCCAACTATGATAAAACCATCCAAGTTTGTACTAACTTCAAAGATCTTAACAAAGCATGCCCCAAGGATGATTTCCCACTACCAAATATTGATATGATTGTTGACATGACTGCAAGCTATGAAATGTACTCCCTTATGGATGGGTTTTGTAGGTATAATCAAATTAAGATAGCTCCAGCTGATCAAGAGAAGACAACCTTCACATGTTCATGGGGTAATTTCTATTTAAACGTCATGCATTTTGGGATCAAGAATGTTGGTGCTACTTACCAATGAGAAATGACCACCATGTGTCATGATATGATGCATAAAAATATGGAAGACTATGTTGATGACACATTGGCAAAATCTAGAACAAGAGAGACACCCCTTCAAGACCTTAGTTTGATATTGGACTATATCAAACAATTTCATGTTAGGCTAAATCCAAGAAAGTGTGCCTTTGGTGTCACCTCAGGAAAGTTTCTAGGCTACATTATCTTTGCAGAAGGTATTGAGTTTGTTCTTGAAAAAGTCCAGGCTATCATGGCTATGCCTCCTCCAAAAAATATAAGCCAACTTAGAAGTCAACAAGGACATCTACAATCAATAAGAAAGTTTATTTCTCAATTGGTTGATAAAGCTCAACCTTTCAACAAGAATTTACACAAAGGTTCTAATCATATCTAGAATGATGAATGACAACAAAGTCTAGATCAAATCAAAGGGTACTTTGCAAAACCTCTAGTTTTGACGCCACCTATTCTAGGAAAAATTTTGATCTTGTATATCTCAGCTATAGCTTCTTCCTTAGGAGTCCTATTAGCCCAAAGTGATGAGACTGGTAAAGAATGGGCCATATATTATATTAGTCAAACTTTTGTTTCCTATGAGATGAATTATAGCAGCATTGAGAAAGCTTTTCTTGTAGTGATATTTGCTTCTCAAAAGCTTTGACATTATGTGTTAGCAGATATAGTCCACCTAGTTCCCAAAATTGATTCCTTGAAATATCTATTAAGAAAAGCTATGCTTACTAGTCATCTAGCTAAGTGGATGATGATTCTTTCAGAATTTGATATTCAATATGTCAAATGTAAAGCCATCAAAGGAAAAACTATATTTGATCAACTAGCTAATTTTCCTTTAGAGGATACAACACCCATACAAGCTAAATTTGAAGATGCCTCAATAATGTACATCACTGAGAGAACTTGGAAAGTTTTCATCGATGGTTCTCACACACAAAATTGAGTTGGAGTTGGTATATTGTTTGTTTCTCCTCATGGGTATATGATTCCCAAATCTTACAAACTCATGTTCCTTTGTACAAATGACATGGCTAAATATGAGGCTTTAACAAATGGGATATGGAGAATAACTGAGTTGCATATTTACAGGTATTCTAAACTTGTTATTAACCAAGTGAATTATGACTATCAAACAATGAATGACAAGTTGATACCTTATAAAAGGTTGCTAGATGCTCTAAGGAACTACTTCACTTTTGTGACATTTCAAAAAATTCCTAGGGTAGAAAACAAAGCTACTGATGCTATGACTACTCTAGCATCTATTCGCCAACTATAAGAACATGAATCTCGATTTGACTTCCCAATAGAAGAACTGCATCATCCCACCTATGATTCCCTCGATAACCAAGTGATTTTCACTATTGTAGGTCATGATTCTTCTCATTATGCTGACATCTTCTCTTACCTATGTGATGAAATTGTTCCTAAGAACCTCACATGCAACCAAAAAATGCCAATTCCTTCATAACACCTCACATTACATTATGGTCTCTAGTGACTTGTATATAATGGATCTAGATGGAACTTTGCTTAGGTGTTTGGAACTAGAAGAGTCCAAAAAGGCACTTGCCAAAGTCCATGACAACATTTGTGAGAGACATTCTAATGGCCTTGCACTTGCTCAAGAGCTACATAGAGCAAGTTATTACTGGCCAACTATGCAAATTGATGTTTTTCATTATGCCAACTCTTGTCAAAAATGTCAACTCCATGGTAACTTAATTCATGCTCCTAGATGTGAGTTGATCCCTTTTGTGACATATTGGCTATTTCAACAATGGGCTTTTGACTTGGTAGGAAAAAATCACACAAATTCCTCTAGTGGCCAAAAGTTCATCATTATAGCAACTGAGTATTTCACCAAATGGGTCAAAGTTGTACCATTATCTGCTAGTACAAACAAACATGTTACCCTATTCATACTAAATCATATCATTTTTTGATATGGTATTCCTTCCTCTATTGTTATTGATAATGGAGGACAACTCAAAAATAAGGACCTAAACTAGTTATGTAAGAAGTTTAAGATCAAACAACACTGGTCTTCTATTTATTACTCTCAAGGGAATGGTCAAGCAGAGGCCTCCAAAAAAAAATTATTGAAAATTTTGCATCATACAGTACATAAGTCTAGGAGATATTGGCACCTATAGATAAATCCAACACTTTGGGCCTACAGAACTACTATTTGCACTCCTACAGAGACCGCACCCTTTTCTTTAGTCTATGGTTCTAAGGCTATTCTCCCTTTAGAAGTAGATATCCCTTCATTTTGAGTCTCTTTGCATGGGTTGATAATTGATGAAGACCATAGAGCTATGTGAATATAAGAATTAGACACCCTTGATGAGCAGTGTAAAGAAATTTTTGATAACATGAGGGCTTATCAATAGTGCATGGCTACTCAATATAATAAAAAGGTTCATCCATGTGAGTTTCAAGTTGGTGACCTCATGCTTAGAGAAAATCCAAAGAATCAATAGCATAGAGAGTAGAAGGGAAAATTTGAACCTAATTGGTTAGGCCCATACATTATCACAGTAGCATTTGGGTCTAGTGCTTATCATTTGTCTACTTCTAAAGGGGAAGAGCTTGCAATGCCTATCAATTTCCTACACTTAAAGAACTTCTATGCTTAAAGGCATATTACTCAACTATCTTTTACATATTTATGATCCTGAAAAAAATGCTAAAAATTAGAAAATGTTTTAAAAAATGATCATCTTAGTGAAAACCTAGCAATAGGTGCTTTGATGTATCACCAAAAAGAAAAAATAAAATTTAAAATTTAAAAAAAAAAGACAAAATTCCAAATGGTGAAAACCTCGAAACGAGTGTTGCTTGAGACCCTTGCACCTATGTCTATCAGTCTCAATCACCCATCCTACTAAACATTTCTTAGCTTGGGATTTTTTTGTGTCCTCATCTTGGGGCCATAGTTATTTAGCCTACTTGAGGTCTCCTTGTGCACTAGGGTTTATTTGGAAACTCACAAAATAGTGTTTCTCAACACTACTCCCCAACTAGACATCAAGTGTTTCTCAACACTTTCAGATAGTTTACCTACTCTCTCTGATGTCACAATATTTCTCACTATCAGGATCAAGTCTTGAAAAAATATCCAAGTGACTTACACACACACACACACACACACACACATAAAAATTTTAACAATTGATCTATCCTAATTTTTTTAGTTTGTATGCTATCTATGATGATTTCTTTACTATGTGTTCCCTCCCTAATAGTCTTTGAAGGATGTTATTAACTAGAAGACTGGGGGCATGGGGCACGTTTTCTTGATTTTTTTTTTTGGATATACTTTATTTGTCTATAATGTTTTAAAAAATTTCATGCTGATTCTATTTCACACTTGCAGTTACAAATGTATCATCCATGACTATCTTTTGCAAGACTGCACTCGAGGGTTATCTTGGAATTTATGCCTTGATGTACGTGTAATCTTGTTAAATAAAACTTAGGGAATCTAATCATGCAGTCATCTTGACTTCTATGTCTTTGATGCTTAGATTAGATTCCCACATACCTATCTAATATTGATCATATTCATATCCTCATAGTTATACTAGTGATGGTTATATGATCTCATGATGTCCCTAATAAAAGTGCTCAATGATGAAATAAGAGTCTAAATGGTATGTGTCCCTTGCCGATAAACCACTTTGCATATTAGCTTGCATTTTTAAGTTTACTTTTTTAGTATAGTTTGCATTCCTGCATATGGGGAGAACTCTCTCTTAATCAATTTTGTAGACCTATTAGCTAACTACTTTCACACTCTTCTTTCCTTTCTTTCTCATGGCTTTCACCTTCTTTATCTTTCACTTCATATCTATCTTACTATCCTATCATCACAAGGGGTTAATCTAAACATACAATTCAATCTATCCAAGTGTCAAATATTTTCAGAAACATAAAAGTCTATAACATACACATTAGAGCTAAAAGCATCATACATAAGAGAGACACATGAGTATAAGTATCCAACCAAATGCATGCATGAGAAAGAAACATAAACTGAAACATCACATGGAAACTAAAATGTTGAAACATTCATTAGAGACTAACACACAACATTGCCAATTGAATCTAGTATCTCATATATATATATATATATATATATATAAACATATATATATACATTCCTATATATATATACATATATATATGTATATATATATATATGTCATAGTACATATACAAAGAATGAGATCCAAAATTTGGATATCCATCTCAAGAATACATGATGTACAATCAAAATGTCAAAACATTGGCGTCAGCCTATGACTAACTCTCACCCTCTGTAGCAGGTGGAGCTGGTGGAGCCAATCTCCTATCTAGTGGCTATATTGCACCCATTGATCTACCCGCTAGCTTTGAGTAATCAGGTAGTCCTTGCCCTGGTGATACCATACCTCTATACGTGACATAATAGTATACAGCCTGAGCACCATGATGACCTGCCTCACATAGTGCAACATATCACTCCCTATGAAGCTCATCTCCTCATACTCACTCATTCATGAGCTAATAATCATGCACTACAATGGTAACCTAAGCTGCCTATAACTTTGCCTCTAATATCCAAATCATAGCATCCTACTTGTCATCACCCCCCCAGCCAGCTACACTTGCTCTACCTCTTCTCTCCTCACTCACCATCACCTTAGTGGCACCTCCTCCTCCTCTTCCTCCTTTGTCTCTATCATTTCATGTACCTATGTCCTCCTCCTCCCTGATCAAGACCCCTCTCCAACCTCCATCTTCCTCACAACCTTTCCTATGCCTCTACCACCTTTCTATCCCCCTCCTATGGGTAGCGCATCAGGCTTTGTGAATCATAGGAATGGTTGCCTTTGCCTATGACATAAATATGTAGGATCTACCCCTATATTAGCTACATTTGGGGAATTATCTAAGTGAGTCGGCACTAGAGCCACTCTATCTCATATTACTATGTGGTAATCTAACATCGACAACCATGTCCATGCATCATCTGACTACATCCAAGCATAGGTGGTATTCTCTACCAATATCACCTACCACTCTACAAACTACCACCATACCCAATTGATCATGAATCACTCTACCACATCTATCATCATCCCCACTAGTGGCCTACTATATCTCATATAGTCCAGCTCCCATGCATCCAACCATTTGTAGCACTCTTAGTAGGGCCACCCTATGAACACAGTCAACTCATCAAAAACCTATTTATAATAAGACATATCCTTACTATGTGTCTAGGTGATAAATCCTCTATAACCAAAGATGTATGACTAGCTCCACTCATGTGGTTGTACTCATGGCTAGATCATTGTAATGTGCTCCCAAGCCTAGATTTGTGCCACTACTGCACTGCATGCCCATGAGTGGCCCTCGTGATAGACTATCTCATGTAGCTCATGGTACATCTTTGCCAATATCATGGGCCCCCATGCCATCCTACATGGCCATGCGATAAGATCCACTGCCAATCGACCCCCTCCTAGTGGGAAGCCCTTATGGCCCTTGTCTATCACTAAAGCCTATGCCAACCATGAACATAGCATGCTAAGAAGTCGTAAATTTACTCAATACTCTACAATCAACATCTCCTAACCTAGATGCCAATCTAAGATAGTTACATAATGAAATAATTGTTGCATCATGGCCCACCACTCTATCAAGGTCTAATCATAGTACACCTACAACATAATGAAGATTAAAACTAGTCTCTCTCACATCAAAATTTACAAAACATCATGACAACAATCAATCAAACAATTTACTAGCTCAATGTGGCATGGCACTCAAAGAATGTGAAAAACACCCTCCAATGTAATAGAGGCCTCACCGAGCAGCAAATAAAAGGTGTTGTGCTCACTATGCTAGTACTTAGCTATTACAATCAAGAATACATGGTTTTCTCATATATGGGGCATCCGTGTAACCCATCACAAACCCATCACAGATATGGCCACATGCTCATCATCACTCAAATACTACACAACACACAATCCCACCACTTTGGGGGCCCTGATCAATAGTGTTGGGAATACCTCCTATTAGCACACAACATATACACATCAATAACATATCAAAAATCTAATCATAATTCAAAAAGAGGTGACATAGTTTGCTGATAGATTATTATTCAATACTTTTTCTAAAGCTATGTGACATAATTCTATCATGTGATATTTTGCACTGATTCATCTAACATATGAGTATCTCCCATATGATAGATTACATAGCATGTGAGCAATACATTTCTCATAAAAATATATTGTGTGATACTTCCTAAAGCACCCATGCAATACTTTTTAAGTATCACATGATATTTTACAAAAAATAATAAAACTATACAGAAAAAAATGACAAAAAGCTCAAAAAGTTGTGACTTACCAATGCTCTGTACTACTCTGGCTAGTTGTGCAACTGGCTACACTTGAAATGGTGTCAGTGAATCAAAATTTTTGCCAAAGCCATCGTTGCTTCTCAACCACTCACAAGTTCTCAACAACTCACAAAAGACAAAATGAATTTGAAAATGACACTTGGGCCACTTTTATAGTTTTCGACCTCATGTTTACCTAATTTTCAAACCTCTTGGAATTGCATGAAAATTGTACCCCTAGCTAATTTCAACATCTTGGATCCATTTTCAAGATCAAAATCGAAATCTAATTTCATCTTGATGGTAAAAGTCACATTTTAAAATTCTACCTTCTAAGTAGTTAACTAACCTTCTGAGGTCTAGTCTTTGAATCATCACTGGGGCATCTTCATCTCCTCATGTTTTTAACATTTCTATGCTTCATAGCTCCTTCTATTCACCTTTTCATGTTTACAATCACTTTTCTACTCGATTTGACCTAGTTTTATGCTTTATCCTTCATGTTCAACTCTGGTCAAATCAGGGCATTCTATCGCTTTGTATTAGTCATTCTTTGGTTCTGAGCATTCATCTATTATCTTGGACATTTCTATAACTCAATTTATTCATATCTAGCTCATTTCTACATTCCCCTTATCTCATTTCAATTTTGATCCTAATGGGGTAGACATACTTTATCATCACTTGCTACAGCTATCTATTTCTTAGGAGCATATGATTGATCTTTTCACTTGCTCCTCATCTATCTATTGTTGTAGGTGTCAGCATTATTATTGGATTCTAGCATTGCCTTTCTTTTCCTAATGTTTATTACTACCACTATCTGGCTTTACATTCAGGATTTGCTATCTCTTTCTACATTTCATTCTTCAGAATCAAATATCTATGTCTATTGCTGCCTACTTGGCTTCTATTTTCTTTCACATAATGTATTCTTAGATTGATCACACATTAGTCAAAGAGGGGAAAATGTAATTACCTAAAAATGCTTATCTAAACTATTAGCTCGCTTCTCAACATTTTGGCTAATTTAATTAATCATTTACCTAGACCAAATTGCTAATCATCAATTGATTTGACTATAACCTATAGTTTGACTATGCTATCCTAAGTTCATTATTTGATTAAAATAACATGTCCCCTTTTAATTAAATAAAAAGACCCCATTCACCTAACCCACTTAAAGTGCACACATAAAGTTCTTCTCTATTTTTTTTAAATTAAAAGAAAAGCTTATGAGAGTTTTGTCTTATATAAAAAGTCAACTCATTTTCTATTGGTTGACTGGTGTGTGCGCACAAATCCCTCACATTCTCAATTTCAACCATTCATAATCTGCCCTCTCAATCTTTATCTCTATTATTCATAGGACTTTAAAAGGAAGATGGTTTCTCCCCTTAAAGGATCCACACTCTTGATTATTGTCATGTTGTAGGATTTTCATTGGATTGCTTTATAGATTTTGTGGAGAGCATCATCTTCTTGTCTTCATCCTTTGCATTCATGACATTTTATTTACATGGCATCTTAGCTTATTTTGTTCATAGTGTAGTTCTTTTGCAAGTAGCTTAGATCACATTTTTAATTAGGATGGTTGTAATACTTTCATTTGCATACCTTAGTTGCACTGTGCATTCCATTTTAGCATAGTTGCATTCTTGCATTGCATGCATCAAGAGTTCTTTGACACTAGCATTCTTTCTCTTGCTCAAAAAATCTCTCATTTCATGGTTTACTAGCAAGGGCTCCATCTCTAAGGATTAGTTGAGAGCCCTTTTATTCTTATTTTTATGCTTTTGTACTCCATGACTAGGGAGTCCGAAGCTGATATCCAAGATTTCCAATCCATGGAAAATTATAATTATTATTGTATCAAGAATCTGTCTACCTAGTAAAAAACCATTCAGGTAGGGGCCTGTGAACTTATCATGAAGGGACTTTATATGATTTATCATGACCTAAACAAGGACTTTATAAATTTTCTAGAAAATGTTAATGGGTCTAAAATCTTCTAACCTTCTACTGTCCTCCATCTTATGGATAAGAACAATGAAAGTCTAATTGAGTTCCTTCAACAATTTACCCATTCTGCTAAAGTCATGAGCAACATGGATCACATCATACTTGACAATGTCCAAGAATTCTTGGAAGAAAGTTGTGGCAAACCCATTAGGACCAGGGGCTTTATATTGATTCATACTAAAAAAATCATTCTAACTTCCTTCTCCTTGACCTTACTCGTCATATTCTCATTCATTTGGTCATTGATCACCTGCTGAAATGACATCAAGATACCACTTCACATGTTACTACTGACCTGGGTAGCTGGGGAAGTATATTTTCCTAGAAATAGGAATTGGTTTTTCCTTAACTATTTCTTCCACTTTGGTAACTTCCTTATCATTATCATCAAGCAAAAGGTAATGGTGTTTCTCTTTTTTCTTCTTGATCTCAATCTATGGAAGAAATTCATGCATTCATCGCCCTCCTCTAACCACTAAACCCTAGATCTTTGTTTCCAAATTATTTCCTCCTAATTTAGGAGAGTCTTCAATTTTTCATAACACTCCTCCTCTTCATGCTGCTTCTCAACATGAGAATTTCCTTGTGCAAGATGATTTTGGAGAAATTATAGCTTCTTTTTAGTAGATTTCTTTTCTTTGGAAATGTTTCCAAACAAGGATTTTCTCCATTCTCAAACCTCTTCCTAGATTCTATCAAGTTTTCTAGTAATATGCAACATGGTTGTACCTTCCACCAGATCCTTCCACTATCATGCAAGACAATCTTTGAACACTTTATGCGAGTGCCACATGATCTCCTACCTAAAGGGCCTTTGTTTGGTTGGACTTTGTGTCCAAGAGAACAACAACATAGAGTGATCCAATATGGTCCTTAGATCCAAATTTAAGGAGGTGTGTTGGAGTATATCCCATCAAGAAGAGATGAGGGCCCTTCCAAGCCTAAACTAAATAATTTTTTCCCCTAATATATTGTTATTCCAAGTGAAGGTAGAGCTCTGAGGATCAATATCAATCAAATCATTTCTTCTCAAGAAATTGTCCAAGTCTTGCATACTATCCAAAATGTCTTCCAAGCCCCCCATTTTATCTGAAGGATAGAGCAGGGTGTTGAAGTCCCTCATGCATAAAATATTTCCTTGTCTCATGGAATCAAGCACACTTGTAGCCTCATCTTAGACAACAAGTCCACCATTATGAGTATTGGGGGCATAGAAATTAAACAAATTCCAACTACTAGTTTTGGTAGTGAAGCTTGTGACAACAAAATAGGTATTGACGAAGATAACCACAACTATTACCTTGTCTAGATTACACATCATAGTAATGCCACCAAAAGCTCCATTAGCATCACTATAAGAATATTTAGCACCTGACCAAATGTAATTAGCCATTGTGGAGAAAACCTTTTGAGTCATTTTTACTTCCAACAAAATAATCATATCAGTATTAAGTTCAATGATCTTTTGTTTGATTTCATACTACTTCCTAGGGCTATTCAATCCTCTCACAGTCCAGGACATGATCTTCATCTCTTATGGTTCTAGGTTTCCTTCAGTGTTATTTGTTTCCCCTATTCCATATCCTTTTCTATTTCCTTTTGACAAATGTTCTTGATTAGAGGTCTCCCAACCCTTGTAGTTGATCCAACATCAATATTATTTCCTCCCCTAGGCTTTCTCTTCGAGACCATCCATTCACCCTCATTTCTAAAACTTTCTAGACTTGGACCCTTAGAGGTGAGGTAAAACTCAACAATACCTGGTAGAGAGGCTACCAAGGTTCCATTTGTGGGTGCTGAGCCAAACATCAAGTTAAGGGGTGGGTTGCAATAGTTAACAACTCCATCAACCACCATTTCTTTGTTTAGCAGGCCTCCACCTGGATGAGGTAGTTTTCGGATCTATGTGTGACCAATCTCTCCCTCTTCATGTACATTAGCATCCATTTTGAGTAGTTGATTGCTTATGGTCTCCTCAACTTACCCATCATCATTGACATTCACAAGGGTTCTAACTTTCTCATTAATTTTACTAGGGGTTCATTTTAGATTCTGAACATTCTCCATGAAAGTTTTAGTCAAACTTACCAGTGCCATATTTTCATGGGTTCTGGATGTTGTAGCTATTTCAGCTATTTTGGAGCTTTCAACCACCTCCACACTTGGTGAGGAGACTTTTTTCTTGAGTTTCTCACTCTTTAGGAAATCCATAAACAAATGACCAAAGTTGTTGCATTTTTTGCAAAAAGGAGCGAAATTCTCATAGATTAACAGTGGTGACTAGATACCCCATTATGAGTTTGGATATACCGTAGTTGGTAAGGGTTTGTTCATACCCATATTTATATAAATCCTAGTGAAGCCCAGTTTAGCCTTTGAACCAATCATAGAATCCATTTTAATAAATTGTCCAAAGGAGTTTCCAATCCATCTAAATGCACACTCATCCCTAAATTTCCAAGGGAGCCCAAGAAAATGTATCTAGACTAGAGCGTATCTATAGAGATCACTCTCTGAGTTAAATCTCAATTTCCATTTTACCAGCAATAGCTAGTTTTTGTCAAAGTTCCATGATCCCTCCATGACCAAATCCCAATCTTTTTCAACCATGAAACTGAGTAGGAAGAGGGAGATGACCATCATGAAAATGGAAATTGAACACATTAGTTTCTACTTTGTCAAGCACCATTTTCTAGCAACATCCACTATAGGTCAGAATGAGAAAAAATTTTCGAAAAGGCATAGTGTAAACCCTAAGGAAATTGAATCCATCATAGAATCAAGCAGTGAAATCAGAGGTCCATTGGATCTTGAGGAAAATGTGGGTTTCCTACTAGAGTCCACATGAGTCTTGGGTTGAGCAAAAGCCCCTAGCTAGTTTGACTTTGGAGCCATATTTATTGTGGCTATCATGATGGGATTACTCAAGGGTTTGGGGCCCAAATAGGCATAGTCATCAGGAATGGCATAGGGTTTTTTCAAGACAAGAGTGTCCTCATAATGTTGAACGTGACCATTCTGTGATTTAGTAACCACCTCCAAATCCAGAAAATCAAGGGCCAGTTCCAATGTGCTGGGGAGAAGGGGGGGAGGGGGGTCCAATGTAGATGGGGGATCCATCCCTCCCATGAATGAGAGGGCATGGAAGTGGGAAGAAGGCTAGGTGGGGCAAGTTGTAGAGGTAAAAGTATCTTGTTGTCTCAAGAATAATGATAAAGAACATAATATCTTATTTTAAAATAATACTTAAAACAATATTTGTTAAGTAAAAATAAACAATTTGCCTAGTAGATTACTAGTTCCACAAATATTAAAAAATAAGAACAAATTTTTATTCTAGTTAGTTGTAAATATTTGTTGAGCACACCTATGATAGCTTATGTTAAACCAATACTTCAAAAAATATAATTAAAAATAAACTATGGTAACATAAATTAATTTTATCATGTTTATATTAGTTTAATATTTTAATAAATAATATATTTAATATATATTATCTTATTTTATCTATAATAATATATAATTTCTAAAAATATTAAATACATATATATTATTCTTAAAATATTTAAATCAACATTTTCTATTAAAAAATTTAAATTGTTTGATTTATTTTTTAGAAACTTAAATTAATATAAAATATTGATAAAAAAAATTAAATCCATTTTAAAAAGTGATCACTACCTTTAAATCTAATGCAAAATAAAATCAATTAAAAATGTGTCAAAGAGAATGTTTTTTTATCAAAAGTATTGTGTTAATATTCCCAATGCCATATGGAAATCGATCATATGGGTCAAATGGGCTCGTAGGATAAGCTATGACCTCTTTGAACCCATTGCATCATGACATGTGTCCCTAGGGGTCCTAAGACCCCTAGTGACATATGGGTCAAATAAGATCATAGGACACGTAGGGACATATGATAATTGATCATATGTGTTCAATGGGGTCATAGGATAACCTATGACCCCCTTTAACCCATTGCATCGTAACATGTGTTAGAACATATCTTAATCAATTATATGGGTTGAATGGGGTCATAGGCTAACCTACGACCCTCTTCAACCCATTACATCACAATATATGTCCCTATAGGCCCTAGGACCCCTAGGGACATATGGTAATCCATCATATTGTAACATAATAAACTATATAATACTATGTAATAATTTCTAATACTATGTTCAAATATAGGTTATAGTAGTATATGTAATAATATATATTTAATATAATATATAATAATAATATATAGTTCTATGATCCTAATATACTATCTAATCATATTTAATATCATATATAATCTTATAACAATAAAATTTGTTATATAATATATAGTAAAAAAATAAAAATTATATTACTCAAATATCATTATATCTTAACTATGAAAACATATTTAAATATGTTTGTAAGCTTTTGGTTTAAAATGTACAATTAGTTTCAACCATCTCAATTTTTAAAATTTTGTGTTTTTCTACCACATTTTAGGTACCTAATTTTGGATGAGGTACCCAATTAGGCTTGGTATTTACTAAACCTCTTTGGTCAACTCAAAAAATGTGTTTGAGACATGTTTCACTGAAATTCAAACTTCAGCTAACCATCTGATAATATTTTTTTAATCCAAATTTAATGAAACAATAAGGGCTTTTTGAGAACACTCTCAAGAGTCCAACAATATAATTTTTTTCAAATCATGGGTTTGATAGGTATTTATTACTCAATTTTTAATGAAGGTGTCTATAAACTAGTGATTGGCATACTAATTAAAAAATAGCTATAACTTTCAAATGGTATAACATTTTTTAAATCAAAAAGTTGTGTCACATTCTATACTTCACCTAGTATAAGAAAAATAAAGAAAAAAATAAATTTTTAAAGCTTTCAATTAGTTAAGGTGATCAGACATGGGAATTTTTTTTAATCTAAAGAATTTATAATATAAAATTCATATTTAATTATTTATTTAGAATTAATACCCAAAACCATGTGTCACATCTGGGCATGAGTCTAATTTTTTATATCTATAATTATATTAAAAAATATTATTATTTGATTTTGATTAAAGTACTACATTAAAATCCAAAATTTTAACGAATCAAATAATTTTTGCTCCTAATAAGGCCTAGTAGGTTAGAAACTAAATTCAATTTCCTACATATTCTTTTCTTCCAATTTTTTGATATAGAGCCTATAACTACTTTAAAATTATGTGTCAACATAACCCAAAATTTATGATTTTTCATTGCCACTTAAGTGTTAGAAATGCTTTGGAATAACTAAGAGTGGGGGTGAATCAATTATTCAAGGTCCAAATGTCTTGATAAATTTTTTTCACTAAGTATAGTGAGCCCATTAAACTAACCATGTGTCAAAGGTAAACATTTATCTTATCAAGTTACTAAAAAATCAACATGCAAGAATAAGACATGAAAGATCAACACTTAACAAAGTGATTTACATGGAAACAAAATTTGGAAAAAATCACTAGTAACATGCTACTCAATTCTCACTCTTCTAAAGTGATGCCCTGTGAAAGGCCTATCCTATTAAAGGCTACAAAACACATTTTTAGATGTGTTTTGGTTAAAGGATTTTGACAACACTGTTAGAAGTGGGCCTAGTTAAAAGGCTTTAGAACATTCACTTGGAATGCCACCCTATTAAAGGATTTACACAATGGCTGCTAAACCAACCTAAGTCCATAAGATTTTACCCTATCTAATACAATTTTTAGAGAGTAACAATAATGGATTTGGATCTGATGCAACTCACAACATAACTTACAGACTTCAAATCTCAATTTAGCTCACAAATTTGCATGGCCTTCAGTCTTCTATAGTTCTAATAGCTTGTCCTCCTTTCAAGCTTTGTCTCCTTGAGTCTCCATGCTCATTGTGCCAATGCAATCACCTCTATGTTCACTTATCAAATAAAAGTATCTATACTTTGTTCTTCCCTATCGATGTCTTCTCCACACACTATCTCTAGCCACTCTTGCTTCTTGACCTGTAACTCCTTAAATAGAAGTCTCGAATATGTTTCCCACCTTTTTTTTTTGGTTCAAATGGATTAGGTAACATTCAATGTATCCTCCCCTTATCTTGTTTATTCTAGAAAAACCTTTTAAAATTCACCTGTATTTGCACAAAAATGGTTTGCCTAAAATTTTGTGCCACCAACTCATCATTCTTATCTTCCATTGGGTTCACAAACTTCAAGGTAACAAACTTGTCGACTCAAATCTAGAAAATTTTTAACTTTTCAAATAATGCAGCAGCTCGACACTACTGAGTTTTTGATGCTTAGCACATACTGTGTTACTCAGCACCTACTATGGATTCACTCGACATCAACTAAGTTTTACTAATGCTCGACACCTATTACATTTCTATCTAGCTTGAGACCTGAACTTTGCTCGACACCTTTTTTCTCACTCGGCACACACTAGATTTTTCATTTTCTTAGCACTTACTAATAATATGCTTCGCATGAACTAGCTTTCTTGGCACCCACTGATGAATTTAGTCAAGCTCTCCAAAAAACTTTGTTACATCTTATTCTTCTAGAGTTTCTCAGTATACCCAACCTCTATATCTTCAAGTGTATTATTAATAAATCACTTTAGGATTGTCTTAACTGATCCTTGTACTTCATTAAAAAACCATAACTCAACCTTTCCCTTAGGTGCTTTTCTTACATCTTATTGATTGAATCCTCTTCAACAATCAACTAAGTGATAGTACTTGGATCTCATAAGCAATTGTCATTCTAGAAAATAGCAGATTTGATATCAGTGACAAAACAATGATTGAAAACATTCTTTATCAACAATCTCCCTTCTTGAATAGTGATGTTTTTTTTTTCAATTAGATTTCAAAATTAAGGTTATAGTTTAGCTTACCATGATCCTACATATACCATTGTATAGCTCAACCTTCTATAGAATATAACTTGTGCCATTTTTTCACCTATATGTGTGTCTTATCTTGAAGTTTCTACATCTTGAACCATATTTTAAGTGTGGTGTGACTGATTTTAAAGAAGTGTATATATACCACTTGAACTAAAATGAACAATAATGTGGATGAAATACATTCATTGGGGACACCATGTAGTCTTCTTGTTCTATAATTTTGTGTGTGCTCTTAGAATTGTCATTTGAACTAATATTAATAATAATGTAGATGAAACAAATAAATGAGCTATATTTTTTTTCTCTTACTAAGAAAATTAAAATGTATTACTAAGAGAGAGAAGTAGCCTATAAAATATTCCTTATAAGTATTTTGGATAACTACATTTTTAAATTTATTTAATTGATATAAAATATTTTATGGACCAATGGAAGGATTCCATCTCAAATTCTAAATGCAAGACAAAACAGTCAATTCAAGATGTCTTTAAACTTCAAAGTTGTTAGTGATCATGAAAATTGAGCTCCTTTTTTTGAATTTTATAGTAAAGTTGATATGGAAAAAAATGATCATATTAATATGAAAAAGAAAAGCAACTTTAGTTATTGGGTTTATAGTCTCTATCTATCTATCCTTTCTTATTGTAATAATTCCATTCTAAAAGAGAACTGGTGAATTAGGAGAATCATCTCATATCAGTTGGATCAATGTTTACCAAAATAACTAGGGAAACTGAAACCATATTTTGGGGTGTATTTTTAAGATTGAGGTGTGGTTGTACTCTCCTCAACTTTAATCATTCATAGAAAATATTGTAGTCCAAATGCTGAATTTCATGATTTCCTACTCTTGTGCCAGAACTTTTACTTATTTATTTTTCATGGTTCAAAGCTTATGTGGTTTTTACATTTGTTTCACTATAGTTATTTCTAGTATTATATTTTAATATTGTTAGTGAATAGTTTTTCCTATTGAAGTATTAATTGTTTCTTGACTCTATTCCCAAATTTAGAAAAAAATATACACACTAAAAAATGAGTGCCTTTGATAGAGAAATCTTTATATTTAACATGGACAACTTCCTAACTTGGAAGATTTTTTAGTTACATATATTTTGAAAAAATAAATTCTCACAATTACTTTTGACCAAAAAGTATAAGGCAAAATACTTGGCTCATAATAATGAAAGGAATGTATAGATTGAAAAGAAATTCAATTTTCACAAAAATGATTAGCCAGATGAATAATTATCACTATGTAACAATCTTAAACAAAAACTGTTAAATGAAGGCTACTTTATTATTCTTGATTCAAGATTACATGCAATGCAACAACTGAACTCACTTTGCATACATTCACTCTCATATGACAATGAAAAGTATGCTTTGATAAACCATACGATATGATAACCAAGATTCATATATTAAAACATATGATCCCTCATATTGTTGCATTGAATATCAAGTATAATAGTACAAAACAATAGTCAAAACCAAGTTTCAATATCTAGAGAGCCCACCCTCTGAAAATCTCAAAATCATGGTTATATAGCCAAGCAAGGCTTTAAGATTTAATTTTTAAAACACACTCCCCTAAGGAGTTATAAACTAAAATACTAAAGTATAGTTTTAAAAAAAAAAAAATTTAAAAGAAAAGAATACTAGGAAAAGTATCATTTATATCCTATCTAATTAGGTATCAATTGTGATAGCAAGATTGGCATGTTGCTCTAGATGTTTAGGAAGTCCACCACATGCATCCTTCCACTTTTTATAAGTCATAATGAATTTGACCAAGTCATTTTGTAGGGGAACTCTAATCATCTCTAGCCTTAGTTTTGACATGTACTTAATCATGTGGACATGTTCCATTTTTTCTATGTTCTTCTCTATGATCCCTACATACAATCATCATGGAGTTTGTGTGGGTGATGGTAGAAAAATACTTGACTATCATCTCTTGAATGTCTCTCATTATCTTGATTTCATCCTTAAAGGATGTCAATGTCTCTTGGGTTCCCCTATTACATTTATCTCAATTTTCTATGGTCCTAACATTAATTCATTTTACGTCATTGTTTTCAATTTGTTCAAGAAATTTCATCTCCCTCAATAGCTCTAATGTTTCCTCTAGGCCCCGCTTGATGGTTATCTTAATCCATTCTAAATTGGCTCTTATAATGACTAGGAAATCAACATACACAACAATGTTATATATTTCTATCAAGAACATAACAATGCCATAAGTCTGGGCTTTTGTAATCTGGATGTTGTACTCATCACACTTCACTTTCTTATCTTTTCACACATTTACTTCAAACTCCAATTATACTACCATCTTTACCACATGTGTTTTAGTTTCAATGAATTCAAAGATGTAACTCACCCCATTGACTATCATAATATTCATCTAGTTCATAATATTCATCCAGTCATTAAAGACTTTCGCGACTAACGTGTCCCATTTAACTTAATCAATGAATTTTTGACTCGTTTGGGAAGAAACATCTATATAGAATTACTATTTAGGATGGACAATGCATCAATATTATGGAGAGCATGGCTATACTCTAACAGTAATTGTATGGCCTTCTTCATTTCCCTTTTTCCCCTAATCCTTCCAAATCCTATGTTCAATTTTCTTGCCATTGGCATTAAAGATTTTCATTCCAACAACCCTAGTTACCATTGCAAGGTTAGTTCTATCCACCATGAAATATTGTGGCTAGACTTCTTCCTTCTTCTTCTTTTTACTAATGGGATTGTTGATGTATGTTATCAAATTCCCTATTTTTTTCATGCCATAACTTTGCAAGGATAAAATAAAACACAACACAAAATTTTTCTTTTTTTTTTCCTTTCTTTTATTATTTTATTGTTTACTTTCAAACTAAAGGTAAGGAATGAGGCTCAACATCCATTAACTCGAAACGAAGAAGTAAGATAAAGGAGCAAGGTAATCCTACTCGAAAATCCGGTTTCAAGTTTTCCATGGAAAGATTCATAGATGCTAACTTTTGATTTTATTAATCCTAACTTTCTAATCTTTGTCACTATAATATTCCACATTTCTAATACTACTTAATCATCCTTTAGACCACACTTAATTTTCTGAGCCTACATCAACTTGAAATGATAATGTGAAAGAACATATATATATATATATATATATATAATTTCCACCATTATTAACTCAACTCAAATTCTAATAATATTTTCAATATCAATTTCTCAATATTAAGCATTACAACTATACTACCCTAACTATAGTAATTTCATGTTTACCAACAATGTCACGATAGATTCATTTATTATTAACAAATCTCATTTATTAAATCATTATATGTATGCATTTATTTATTTTCTTATTACTCTTGTCATAATTAACAATTGATAAGTATAAATGTCTTTGCTTTTGAGACATAAATATATGTGATATAGTAACTATACTAAAATCTACATATCCTTAACCTAAGAAACTATCACATCAAATCCCCAAGCACTAATCCTAATCAACACAAAAAAAAAAATTCTTGCTTCTAATAAATCACCTAAACATCTCTCCATAACTCCAAGATGCCTATGTGGCTAAGCACATTCAATTGTCTTTTACCATGTAAGGGGGAGTTGGTACAAAATTTGAAACTCCCAAGGCCCATAAACTAGGTGTGTATGCTTCTTCCAAAGCATGAGGTGATGTAATTTTTTTGAGAAACTAAACCTATGGAGTATGTTTTCTGTTACCTCTTTCCTTTTCTTGGCATGCGTTCCAAACAATGTCTTTTATCCAAAATTTGATATGCCTTATTACAAAAGTAGGTGGCTGACTTGGACTGACAAAGTCATATCTTGCATTTAATTATTTCACCCTTTTTCTCCAGCACATACTTCCCCTCCTTTCTAGGTGTGGAGTATGGGAAACCTAATTTATTTAATTTTGTAGTGATTTGACAAGTGTTGGCACCTAGTCTTTAATGGGAAGCGACTTGATTTCAATGTTATATGTTTTTTTTTTGTTGGTTATTTTATTGTTATATGTCTCATCCATCTTCTCATTCACCCCTTCCTTGGGGATTTCATTATTCAATATATATGCTTTTAAATTAGCAATGTCCTATACCATGTCACTTTCCAAACTGACTCCTATTATCATGAAGGTGACTAAATACTTATATACATATATATGTGATATTATAATCCAGATTTATATTATTTTAGTATGGAAGGGGTGAATATTTTATTGATCTATATTGGCAAGTGACTTTATTTTTCTTACTCATACATTTTCTAGAGAAGATTTGTGCACCTATAGCTTATGTTTATTTTCTTTACACAATATTTTTCCTTGTTCTCCATAGATTTCCTACCTCTAAGTTCATACTATCATTTATAGAATATCACTATGCTAATTTGGAAGATCTCTTCATATTGTATAATCTAGGTTGATGATTTTCCATTTAACATCCAAATATTAAACTCAATGAAATGAATATACATTGCATGAAAATATTTTATATGTAACTATTGAAATTGTTCCTATATACACGTTATGAGGTTTAGAAGACATTTGCCCAAAGTAAGGATTAACATTATATTCTTATGTAGATTTTGATTCTGAATGTGCATTCACAACTATCATGCAATGAAACTAAAATGATAATCATATCCAACAAGGATAATTCTTTCTATCAATACTATCTCTTGAGAGGATCATTTTGAGTGTTTAAGCATATCTATCATACGATGGAGTTAAACAATAGGATAATACAAAAGAGATACTCTCCCAATCATTACAACACTTCTTTGATATCCTCATGGTACACAAAGGTGGTGGAAACAAGGTTCCACAAATGTACACAATTACATAATACAGAGGTACTCTTAACCCTTTCAATTGACAATTTAGCATGAAATAATGACTTTACTCTTACCTCACATTTAGATTCACATATCAAGATGTAACTTGTGTACTATCTCAACTAAAACACCATTGAGTCTTCTCCTTCTATGCACATGGAAAGGCAATAAGAGCTCCATGTTTACAAGACCAACCAATCAGGATCTGCAAATGAGAAATAAATGATGAACCATGGAGGCTCACTTCCCAACCTATGCCTCAAGGAGACCACCCCCGCACTGGGGAAAACAAGGTTCAACCAGGTTACATTCAACAACATCTCAACAACAAAAAAGTAACAATATTAACACATTCAATAGCACATACACAATTTTTTTCCCAACCAAGGCTTGCACAATGAATCTCAAATGGAATAATAAACGTTGGGTGAAGGTGGGCTTTCAATTAGGAGACTTTCCATATCATACCATATCTATAGTAACAATTTTTATGCCCTTTTGGGGCTTTCACAAATCAATAATTTCCATGTTTTTTTAAGGCTTTTACAAAACAACAATTTTCATGCCCTTTCGAGGCTGTTCAGAAACATTCTCCACACATACTACCATCAGCTATAGCATCCTAGAAATCCCATACTTCATAAACCTCCTCTCCACACCATCATTTTCCTTATCATCCTAAAGCAATCTATGAATGAATATGGCATACAATGGAGCTCATACTCCAAGGTTATCAACTATATTTCAAGCCCAACTAACCCCTTCACCCAAGGCTTGCCCTTCCCTCTCAAGGGTGAGTGAAGCACACCCAACACAACATGCGATCCACAACCACAATCCAAGAAATAAAACCAATGCAAGGTGATTCAACATACTCACTCACACTCACAAAATTTACAAACATGCACCAAATGAAAACACTTAGATCCTAAAAGAAACACACTTACAATTTTCATTTTCAACTTTCATGAAATGAAAGGAAATATGGCATGAAGCACTAAACTCCCTTCAAGCTATGGCTTAGAAATGATGATGAAAATCTCTCCTCCTTGTCTTCCAAGCTTCTCTTCTATAAACCTCACTGTCTCTCCATGAGAGAGTGGGTGGATAACTCCTAAATTTGGCACAAGCTCCCTAAAAAGATCTCCACTTTCATGCCCACCTACCCTTCTTACCCCTTGTACCATTCAACTAGTAGGAACTTAACCAAGTGATGGGGTGAGGAAAAGATCATGTGACACTTTCATTTTCGAATTGGTTTGAAAATGACTAATTTATAGGGTCTCCTATGTCCCCTGGGCCAACTTATGCCTATATTTATACCCCCAACCCATACTACTACCATGTGGGTGACTTATTTTCACCAAAATAACACTAGGGAACCACTTGAAGTCTCTCTAAAGTTCTCATCGAATTTTAATTTGAATACCATCATGAAAACAACTCATTCTAACACTCTCTAGGGTGGGTTAGGTTAATTTCACAATGAGTATTAAATTTAGGTTAAGTGATTTCATGCCAAAGAATCCTATAGGAAATGTCATTTGCACATAGACAACACAAGTATCAAATGACACACACACGTTAAAAAAATTTTCACATCAGGATGACGTGTCTCTAATTAATCATGCTCTCTAACTATAACACTCATGCACAATCACATTACAAAATAAACACAATACAACAAGGTTTTGAATCTTCCAAAGATTCACCTTGGCTTTACTATGTTCACATAAGATTGAACCTTGTTTTTCCCAATTAACTCCATGGTTTAACTTTCCTACACACTCAACTTAAACATTAGTAACCCAATAAAATAATATACAAATACATCCAGATAAGTGCAGAATAAATCTAATGTCTCATAATTCATGTTAACATATACAATTAACTTCATCTAATCATTTCTGTTCTAAGTACCATAAAAAGAAACATTGCAATGTCATATTCCTTTAACTTACATCTAAGTACCTATATAATTATCTTTCATTTGATTCATATTCAAAACATTGCAATATCAACATATGGGTATCAACAATTATCTTTCTTATCATAACAAAACTACTATTCTGAATACTATCACCATTCTTATAATCATTAAAGGATCAAAACATGTGAAATTCATTTCAGTATATATGTTTTAAGTGAAAATCACTAATATGCAGACTTATTAGCTAGTATCCTTTCAATCAAGTTAAACATATCAATAGTCATAGCAATATCCCTTTATCACATTATGAGGGGTTTGTGAGTAAGTTTCTAGGGTTAATTCCTCAAACTGTTAGAATGTTTCCATAATTGCGTCATCATACTTTAAAACCAATTTTCAAAGGTCATCATATGTTTCGATGTCTTTTTAACCTACATTCATTATTATCCTTACTAAAGTCAATGCTAATTTATCTTTCCTGATTGACTGATAAATCATACCTTGTATCTTGTGACCAGGTTCTTAGCTTGAACATTTTGAGTCTCATTTTCATGGGGTATTATCTTATTTTCCTAATGTTATTGGATAAGGTATCAATCTTACAATAATCAAATTCTATACCAGTCTCTGATAAGATCCCATAAATCATTATTAATAATGTAAATGATCATGACCTAACTAATTTCCTAATCATACTCATTCCTTAGGGTTTATAATAGAGTACAAATCTAGGCCTTACAATTTTATGATCCACATCAAGAAAAGCTTCAATTTTTGGTTTCTCAGTTTTGGTAATCCTACCAAGGTATTTTCCCACCATATCCTACACTAGAAGCATGACAAGAACTATTTTTCTCTTCTTATTTACCAAGATGTCAAACCAATTGGGAGTCAAAATATTTCTTGAAGTTTGAGGGCTTTGAGATCCTAAAGGGTTCCTGATAGATAGTGCATTTGTACTTATAGTATTAACTTTGTCATTAACTTTCTTGTTTTGATCCATCTGGTATATCAATTTCATACTCTTCGTAGTGGATTCTATATTTTTTCCTTTTTCATTGGGCTCTATATTTGGGATTACCAGGACCCTTTTTTCCTTTTTCCTTTTTTGGGTCTAGGAGAGGGTGATCCTTCATGGTGCCTTAACTTGAACTTCAATATGAAATAGCTCATTTGTATAGGGTTTTACTTCTTATTTTGGAACATGTTTACCATGTTTATATTTCACAAAAGAATTTATGTTGCAGACATAGATTTCTATTCACCTCTAACTCCAAGTAGATAGACAAGATTTTTTTATTCAAGAAATTATGGTCTTTACTAGAAAAAGGCGGCTTTATGGTAATATATACCAAGAGGACATGCACACTAAATGATTAGGAAAGTACCAATCTATTAGGATCTCTTACTCATTAATGAGTGCCTTCACTTTTGCATGTACCAAACCCTTCATCCTGATGTCACCTTAACCAATTACCTTTAATTACATGTCTTTTCATTAGTTTTAGAAATATTGAACATATCTATCCTTCCATGTATCTATAGGCAAGTAGCTTTTAATCTCATTAACTTTGAATCTTTGAACCGTAACATGATCAATTTGAGATTCAAGTTCATTGTACCAAAAAATGTTATGGTAATGTGCTAACTAGCATTAGGTACAAAGTTATTAATAAGTAGAATATTGGTAAATAAGAAAATAAACTTGAACTAAACTCTAGTGGATCAAGGTTTGAGTTTGATGGAGAACTGAAATTCACTATAAAACACAACACTTCATGTCAAGTGTGTAATAGTAAAATGATGAATCAATGAATTTTTAACTTTTAACTGATAGGTTCAAGGTTCAACTTTGAGGCTCTAACTCAATAAAGGCTAAATTTATAAAAAATTTCCTAACACTTAGAAAAGGAGACTTTGAACCTTTAAATGTTAAACATTTTGGTTCAAGTTTGAGGTTTAAATTTCTTATTCGAGACTCTTTTCAAATAATCAAGAAAAATTGGAGAACCAAGCTCAAAACATGGCTAATATTTGGCTCTAATAGGGGAATAGTATTTTATAGGACATAAAGATGACTCATACTCCTTAGTTTCACAACTAATAGGACCGAATGAAGAGAAGGAAAAAAGAGACATGGTAAAATAAATAGGAATACAACACAAAAAACAATAATATACATTATATACATGAGTGATTTGGGAACCTTACAATTAATATAGATTCAAATCATCTCCATGATAAGATAGGGGCATCTCCATTCCATCTTGATATTTTAGTTTTAAGGGGTTTGGTCCAAGCACCTAACTTATATTGAAAGGACCCTTCCAAAATAATTATTTTTTTCCCGTGGGCTCCCAAAGGCTCTCTCCTCTTGTCCCAAAGTAGTAATTTTATCATTTTGCATGAACATTCTCAATCTAGCCTTATGATAAAAAAATCTTCTTGACTCATTCTTGGTGGTTTGTAATGTGATCTACTATGTTTTCCTTTTCTTCTTCAATCTTAGTAAAATAAAAGATTCTTTTCTCAAGAGAACTTGGAAATATCTCATCTTCTATTACTTTCTAAATTTTATCTATAACTAGTTCAAGGGGCAAAGATAATTGAACCTTTACTCAATATACTATATTAAAAGAGGCATTCCTATAGCTATATTTTTTAGTAGACTAACCAAATTCTTCTTGATAGAGGTGAGAAATTTTTTAGTAGACTCTACTTGATCATTCCCTTGTGGAAAAATTCTAAAGAATGTGAAATCTAGATACTATTGTCATAAGAAAAGAGATAAAATTTGCTAGAAGAAAAGCGATGGGTGTTATCAAGTGCTCCTTTTCTTGGTACTCCAAACTAGACCAAAATGCTTTCTTTTAGAAAGTTGCACACTATTCTGAAACTAGTCATTTTTGCTTGGACCTCTTCGAGACATTTGGTAATTTAGTCTATTACAGTAAGAATATGGATGTGTCTAGCACTTGAAGGAAGATTTAGAGGCACTATAAAATCCATACCCCATTATTTCAATGGTTCTTCAATAAATATAGGTCTTTAAGGAAATGTTGCTAATTTGTGTTTACCTAAAGATAAAATACACTTATCTTATAGTCCTACCCACTTTTATCCATCTCTAAACATACTAGGTCAATAATATTTGTTCTTCAAGATCCTAAACATTGTGATTGTGGATGAAAAATTCCCTCTACATGCATTATTCTAGAATTCTTACAATAATTTATATTTGTCACTATCAACACATCACATAAACATGTCATCTAAACCTTTTTTTATAAAGGACTATTGGAATGTTCAAATGGGAAGAGAACTTTTGAGAGGTGGGGGGGGGGAGCGGGGGGGGGGGGGGGGGGTGGCGCGCATGGATTAGAAGTAACCAATTTTTATCCTTTCAAACCCTTATTAACACATAACTAAAAGTAATGCATGTAAACATATAAGTAAACATGAAAATGAAAACATGCATCAACACATAACACAAATATTTGGTAACCCAAAAACCCTCCAAGAATAAGAAGGTAAAACTAGGGTGGGGATGACACCCAAAAAAATCAATACATCAATCAATATTCAACCACTTCTGATGGTCTACACTGTGAAAGGCCTA
This sequence comes from Cupressus sempervirens, assembly GCA_028749045.1. Taxonomy (NCBI): domain Eukaryota; kingdom Viridiplantae; phylum Streptophyta; class Pinopsida; order Cupressales; family Cupressaceae; genus Cupressus; species Cupressus sempervirens. Next base: position 67,599,930 of record CM053784.1, read on the forward strand.
CCCTGTTAAAGGTTTTACACTGTGTCAATAGTGATTTGGCTAAAGGATTTACAACCACTTACATGAAGTGTCACCCTATTAAAGTATTTACAATAGCTTGTTAAACCCACCTAATACATAAGATTTTCAAGACCTTCTCCAAAGGTTCTACTTACCTAGCTATTAAGCTAACCTATCAACATAGGATTTCAACCTGTAATACAATTTTGAGAGAGTATTAGAACATTTGACCTGATTGTATGCAATCTCAAATTGTTGGGTTAAGGTACTAAATCTACTATTCTTGTTCTGATCCTTACTTGATCTGATCTCTATGTATGTTCCTTGTTTCTTGTACTATTCTTATCAACTTAATATAAAATTTCTACTTTGTTACTCTAAGTCTTTTCCTCTTCACACTATTTTTTCTCTAAAATCTCCCCATATGATGTTCTCATGCCCTCATGCAATGGGTTTTTGACCTCCTTATAAATAATGTGAAGACTTATGGTTAGGTATGGGTCTACGATCCATATTGAATCTCAAATTCCTGCTCATACCTTGGATTTTTCTCATTGGCTGCATGCCTTCTCCATTTTTTTGATTGATTCCATGTATATTACATAGGGAATGTGAATGATTTCTCCTTATCCTTTTTCTCCTCTGAAATCTCTCTAAGTCGGCTCCAAAAATGGTTTACATCTTAGTTTGTGAAAGAAAAAACTCATATGTTGATTCTAAGTTACTCGGCAATCATTACATTACTAATGCTTGGCATAAAATGATTCCTAGATTGCTCGGCATTTATTGCTTTCTTGGTTTGCTCAGCACCTGTTAAACATTGTATTCCTTGGCACATGTATGCTTGATAAGTAGGAGATGATTTCCACAGCTAGTCAAATTGTGATGTGAATATCAGGATTTAACTGTGTGATTTTTGAGTCAAACTCGATGACCCATGTTTCATGAGTAGTGATTCAACATGAATCCATCTCTCATGAGAATAAATGGAACACTTAGCACTCATTGGATCTAGGTGATGCTCACAGGGGTGAAGCACCGGGACTTCCCGGGAGGTCACCCATCCCAGTACTACTCCAGCCTGAGCGCGCTTAACTGCGGAGTTTCCTTCACAGTTAAACCCAAAGCTTGCAACCCCATTTGCAAAACCTTCACCAAGTGTTGTGCCTTATGAACCATTCATTAGAAAGCCCCTTAAGCTCATCAATTGATAAGTAGGAGATGATTTCCACAGCTAGTCAAATTGTGATGTGAATATCAGGATTTAACTGTGTGATTTTTGAGTCAAACTCGATGACCCATGTTTCATGAGTAGTGATTCAACATGAATCCATCTCTCATGAGAATAAATGGAACACTTAGCACTCATTGGATCTAGGTGATGCTCACAGGGGTGAAGCACCGGGACTTCCCGGGAGGTCACCCATCCCAGTACTACTCCAGCCTGAGCGCGCTTAACTGCGGAGTTTCCTTCACAGTTAAACCCAAAGCTTGCAACCCCATTTGCAAAACCTTCACCAAGTGTTGTGCCTTATGAACCATTCATTAGAAAGCCCCTTAAGCTCATCAATTGATAAGTAGGAGATGATTTCCACAGCTAGTCAAATTGTGATGTGAATATCAGGATTTAACTGTGTGATTTTTGAGTCAAACTCGATGACCCATGTTTCATGAGTAGTGATTCAACATGAATCCATCTCTCATGAGAATAAATGGAACACTTAGCACTCATTGGATCTAGGTGATGCTCACAGGGGTGAAGCACCGGGACTTCCCGGGAGGTCACCCATCCCAGTACTACTCCAGCCTGAGCGCGCTTAACTGCGGAGTTTCCTTCACAGTTAAACCCAAAGCTTGCAACCCCATTTGCAAAACCTTCACCAAGTGTTGTGCCTTATGAACCATTCATTAGAAAGCCCCTTAAGCTCATCAATTGATAAGTAGGAGATGATTTCCACAGCTAGTCAAATTGTGATGTGAATATCAGGATTTAACTGTGTGATTTTTGAGTCAAACTCGATGACCCATGTTTCATGAGTAGTGATTCAACATGAATCCATCTCTCATGAGAATAAATGGAACACTTAGCACTCATTGGATCTAGGTGATGCTCACAGGGGTGAAGCACCGGGACTTCCCGGGAGGTCACCCATCCCAGTACTACTCCAGCCTGAGCGCGCTTAACTGCGGAGTTTCCTTCACAGTTAAACCCAAAGCTTGCAACCCCATTTGCAAAACCTTCACCAAGTGTTGTGCCTTATGAACCATTCATTAGAAAGCCCCTTAAGCTCATCAATTGATAAGTAGGAGATGATTTCCACAGCTAGTCAAATTGTGATGTGAATATCAGGATTTAACTGTGTGATTTTTGAGTCAAACTCGATGACCCATGTTTCATGAGTAGTGATTCAACATGAATCCATCTCTCATGAGAATAAATGGAACACTTAGCACTCATTGGATCTAGGTGATGCTCACAGGGGTGAAGCACCGGGACTTCCCGGGAGGTCACCCATCCCAGTACTACTCCAGCCTGAGCGCGCTTAACTGCGGAGTTTCCTTCACAGTTAAACCCAAAGCTTGCAACCCCATTTGCAAAACCTTCACCAAGTGTTGTGCCTTATGAACCATTCATTAGAAAGCCCCTTAAGCTCATCAATTGATAAGTAGGAGATGATTTCCACAGCTAGTCAAATTGTGATGTGAATATCAGGATTCTGTGATGTGAATATCAGGATCAAAGTGTTCCATTTATTCTCATGAGAGATGGATTCATGTTGAATCACTACTCATGAAACATGGGTCATCGAGTTTGACTCAAAAATCACACAGTTAAATCCTGATATTCACATCACAATTTGACTAGCTGTGGAAATCATCTCCTACTTATCAATTGATGAGCTTAAGGGGCTTTCTAATGAATGGTTCATAAGGCACAACACTTGGTGAAGGTTTTGCAAATGGGGTTGCAAGCTTTGGGTTTAACTGTGAAGGAAACTCCGCAGTTAAGCGCGCTCAGGCTGGAGTAGTACTGGGATGGGTGACCTCCCGGGAAGTCCCGGTGCTTCACCCCTGTGAGCATCACCTAGATCCAATGAGTGCTAAGTGTTCCATTTATTCTCATGAGAGATGGATTCATGTTGAATCACTACTCATGAAACATGGGTCATCGAGTTTGACTCAAAAATCACACAGTTAAATCCTGATATTCACATCACATGTATGCTTTTTATTGCTTGGCACCTAGACATTTCTTGGATCACTTGGGAGATGATCATTTCCTAGATCACTTGGCACATAGTACGTTATGACTTGCTCGAAAGCAACTATGGCTTGACACCTAATGAAATTATGGCTTCACATAAATTGTGTACTCAACATATATAGTGAAAATGGTTAAGTGTGTTGACACTCAATTGTCAAGACTATTATTTTGACCAACAATATCCCCCTTTGACATAAGTGTCAAAAACACTTAACTAAGCATATATGAACTTAACCTTATTGAGTACATTCTTTATTCGCTTGACATTCATTCAAAATTTCAAAAATATTGTAAGTAACAATATACCTTATGGCTCCCCCTAAGTTTATTATGCCTTGTCCATTCTTGACTCTAAATTTTTTTGCTATTGTGCCTGATCCTCTCTATCCTTTGTCTTCTTTCTACATTCTAAGCCTGTGTGCTATATCTGATCTATATGAAGTTCAATTTTTTTTGCATCTACCCCCCGTTTTCCTTTATTATTAGTCTCCCCCTTTTTGGATATTTACAAAATTTACACTTTATTCTCAAATTGAATGAAAGAGTGTAATAAAAAATAATTCAAAATTTCAAAATTTGGTCTCCATAATATTTGCATACATATCTCCTCTTATGCATATATCTCCTCCTTACTTTATCTCCCCCTTTTTTTTGACACTAATGTCAAATGGTTATATGGAGTAATACCATGCTTAGCCAAAAAAGTGTTATTTACCTCTAGGAGTATCTTTAGAGTTGCATCCCAATTTGCTAGTGCAATGTATAATGACTTATGCTAGATGAAAACTTTCTTGAGGATTGTTTCTACATACATTTGTTCCTTATGGAGTACCTCCAAGTGAGAGGTTATAGAGGACTAAATTTGTGTCAACTTGGCTTTTATATTTGCCTCCTATGCTTTTAATATAGCTAATGCTATTTGAGTGTGAAGTTCTTGAGTAAAATGCTTCTCACTTTGAGTTGGATTGGTTGGTAGTTGCATACTAGAGATCTTTACATTTCTCTCCAAGCTCATTATTTTCTGGCTAGTCTCCTGTGTGAAGTTAGAAAAATCACACAGCTTGTTGTATAGGGAGAATATATTCTGAAGTACAATTTTTGCTTGATTTAATTTCTTAGCCAGCTTAACTTGTGATAGTGTTATATCACTAGATAATTTCTCATTTACCTTTCCTTGGAACTTACTTTCTGACCATTCCATTAATTTTGCATTTGTATCATGGTCTTCACTAGTCACCTAGTCAACTATATCAAATAGTTTCTCTACTATTGGCCTTCATTCATTAGGTCTTTGCAAGCTAAAGGAATCCATGAAGATGTCCTTTATCTCATTCAGTGCTTGGCTATATTTATATTCTATTCTCAATATCTCTTGTCTTCTTCTTCTATCCAATGCATTCTATATTTCATTAATTTTCTCCTCATTGAGAGTGCTAGATTCATAGTAAGGTATTATGATTTCCTCATCAAGCTTAGGAATTCCATAACGAAGTTTTCTCACTAATTTTGTTGAGCTTGAGCCTAGTGTTCTAATTTGCAATGCTAGTATTTCAATGCTCAGCTTCTGAAGAGTTTGAGTGGGAGTACTTGTTTTTGGTAATTCAACCAAAGTTTGTATTGTAGATTTCTCCTCATCTCTTGTCTCTTCCTTCACTTCAACTTATTTCTCCTTTTCACTATCAATTGTTGGGGGTGTGCTTGTTGACTATACTAATTCTTCTTTGTCTTTCCCTGCTATTGCACTCGGCACTTGAAGTGCATCTGTGATCTCTTTTGGTGTAGATGATGGAGGAAGGAATAGAATTCTAGTAGTTTGTATGGTCAAAGGTAGTTCTTGTGTTTGCACCTTGACTTCTTTTGATTTTACTACTACCTTTTGCAATTCATCAACACTGACCAGTATTGGACTTGAACATAATCTAGTTGCTTGTGTTGATTGGTGAACGATCTTTGCTAGATCCTCTATAGCTAATGGATTGATGTTTTGACCAAAAGTGTTAATAACATCCTTAATCTTGATTATTTTTGTAGGTGTGATAGTTGCATGAGGAGGACTAGGAGGTGATAGTTGTGTGTCTTGCACACTTTTCTCTTGTTGCTCATCTATACCCTTTTCTTCCCCTTTCTCCTCTTCATCTTTCTTTTCTTCTTCCAATTTGTTTTCTTCCTCAATCTTCTTCTCTTCTTCCTTCTTCCCTATTTCTTTCATTTCCTTTTTGTTGGCACTTGCTTCTGCCTTGTATTCTTCATCAAAAACGTCATCAATTTTCTTGTATATTATTTTGCACAATCTTGTGGATTTTCTAAATACATCATCAATTTTATTCTGCAAAATATTGAATTGTTGCAAATGATTGAGTATGAATGATGGAACTGGCAAAAAAAAAAAAAATTCATTAATTGTTTTGTCATTGATGTCAAACTTGCTACTTGCAGGAATGACAATTTTTTTAGTGATCCAAATACTATCAATTGGTTGATTGACAAGGAGGCAACAATCAATAAGATGTAACTAGAGTACCTAGAGAAAGGTTGAAGTCTGATGTTGTACTGAAGTACAAGGATCAGCTAAGCCATTGATGAAATAGTGTATTGTTGACATATTCTAAGATACATTTAATAGACACATTAAAAAATATCAATGATGTAAGGGTTAAGCTATGTTATTTGTGATAGCCTAACTAAGGTCATACGAGAATGTTGAGCTTGAGCTAGTTAGTACCGAACAAATTCTTAGTTGAAGTAGAGCAAGTTCACTTTTAGGTTGTGCCAAGTAAATATCAAGTGCTAAGAAGAAAAAGAGTGCCGAGAAAATATCAAGTGCCGAGTAAAAATCAAGTGCTGAGTAAACATCAAGTGTCGAGCAAGAAACAGGTGCTGAGTAAAGATATAGATGCCGAGTAGGATACAAGGGTTGAGTAACACAGAACAAGCTAAGTATCAGTAAACCAATAATGTTGAGTTCCTGCATTATTTTGAAATCAAAGATTCACTAGATTTGAGCCGACAAGGTTGTTACCTAGAAGTTTGTAAACCAGATAGAAGATAAGAGTGATGAGCTGGTGGTACAGAACACCATGTAAAAAGCTTTTTAGTGAATACAATTGGATGCTAGACAAGGTTTCTAGATGAAGAAGAAATATGGGGTAGATACATTGTATCCTACCTAATCCATTGAAACCCTAAAATTGGAGAGGGAGAAAGTGCTAAGGAAAAAGAAAGCACAGATACTCTATTTCGCTAGATGAACATAGATATGATTGCATTGGTATGATGAGTAAGAAGACTCAAGGAAATGAAGCTTGAAAGGAAGACAAGCTAACAGAACTAAAGTGATTAAAATTCGAGCAAAGGATTGAACTGAAGTGTGATCTATAATCTGCAAGATATGTTGTAAGTTGTATCATATCAAAAGTCATTGTTGTTACTTTCTAGCAATTGTAACAGTTAAGATAAACCCTATGAACTTAGGTTGGTTTAATAGCCATGCTGTAAATCCTTTAACAAGGTGACATTCCTACTGAATGTTCCAAAGTCCTTTAACCAGGCCCATTCCTAATAGTTCGGTGAAATCTTCTAACAAGGTCACATTTAATAATGTGTTGTAGCCTTTAATAGGGAAGGCTTTTCACAGGGAAGACCATCAGAAGTGGTTAAAATCAATTGTGCAGTTATTTTGTGAGTGTCATCCCCACCCCAGTTTTACCTTCTTATTCTTGGAGGGTTTCTGGGTTATAAAATTCTTAGTGCTATGGTGTGATGCATGTTTAATTTTCTTAGTTGTTTCAATATTTAAATTGCATGCATGATAAGTTCAGTTATGCACCATTAAGGATTTGAAGAGAAAAGAGAAAAAGTTTTATTATGGCATTTGGGCCTAGAATAACTAATTCACACACCCCCCCCCCCCCCCGCCGCTCTCAGTTATTCTAATGAATTATAACAATTGGTATCAGAGCCTTAGCTGTTGATTTAGTTGAAAAGGACCAAAAGCAGAAAACATCAAAATGCCTAAAAGAGAAGCTCCCAAGCTCAACAAAGATAACTTTGTTGCTTGGAAAAGCTTGATGAAGCTACATCTTGGATCCATAGGAGATTGTGCCTAAAATTCAATTGATACTAAACATGTTGATCCAACTAGTGCTCCTACTATAGAAGATTTAAAAAACAAATAGGAACACAATCAAACAATGCTAGAAATTGCTTCTGCACTCAACTATGCTGAATTTGATTATATGAAAGGATGTGACACTGCATTCAAGATATGGAAAGCCCTGTTTGACATTTATGGAGGAGATCAGAATGTCCAAAGAGAAAAAAGAAAAAGTCTCAGAGGAAAGTTCGATGATATGAAAATGGAAGAAGGTGAGAATGTTGTTTAGTATGCTGCTAGAATAAAGGAAGTGGTAAGTGCAATAAGATGCTTGAATGGACAATTAGATGATGATACTATTAATAGTAAGTTTTTAAGAATGTTGCTCCCTATCTATGCTATTAGAGTATCAGCTATACAAGAGCTAAGTTGTGTGCCAAGAAACAATCTAAGTTTTGAAGGCATAGTAGGTAGACTCACTCCATTTGAGTTATCTAACTTTGACAACTATAGACCTAAGAATGTTGAATCTACTTTCAAAGCCAAGCTATCATTAAAAGATGTTGATCAGGTGAAATCAAAGAAGGGAAGAAGAAAGATGAAATATGTATCTAGTGATAGTAGCACTAATGAGGAAGATGTGGAACAATTGGAAGCATTGCTAGCTAGAAGATTTCACAGAGGCAAAGGAAAATTCAAAGGTAAGATGCCTATCATTTGTTTTAATTGCAATAAAGTAGGACATATTACTGCAAGGTGTACAAAAAAAGGATTACAAGGAAGGCAACAAGTAAAACAATAGAAGAGAAGATGATAAGAGGGATTACAAAGACAAGGCAAGAAGTGCTATATTGCTGAAGAGGATTCTGATGATAATGATGATGAAGTTGTTTATGTGTCCATGAAGGACCCATCTAATGAAGAAGAGCCAACAACACTGGTAACATGCATAAATAATAATAATAAATGGATCATAGATAGCGGATGATCACATTACATGACAGGAGACAAAAGTAAGTTTGTTAACTTTACTCAGTATGATGGAAATTGTGTTAGATTTAGTAATGATGCTTCATGTCAAGTCAAAGGAAAAGGTTCCATTAAGCTTACAAAATAAATTTCATGTGATAATGCATACTATGTTGAAGGACTAAACTACAATTTATTAAGTGTCTCACAGCTAAGCAATGTAGGTTGCAAAGTAGAATTTGGAAATAAAATTGCAAAATCTATGATACTGATGGAAGATTGATAGGAAAAGGAGATCAAACAAGAAGTAATATATTTTATCTTGATATGGAAAATACCTCTTGTCTCATTGCAAAATTTGATGATGTATGGTTATGGCATAGAAGGCTGTGTCATGTCAACTTTGATAATCTGGTCAATATCAATAAAATGAAGAAAGTCAGAGGTTTACCTAAACTGAAGAAACCTGACAATATCATGTGTAAACAATGTCAGCTAGGAAAGATGACCAAGTGAAGTTTCAAAAGTAAAAACTATACATCTAAAGAAGTACTTGAGTTAGTCCATACTACCTTATGTAGTCCAATGGAAGTACAAAGCTACAAAGGAGACAAATATATAATATTGTTTGTTGATGATTATTCCAAGATGATGACTGTTATGTTTTTACAGCAAAAATTTGATGCTTTTCAAATGTTAAGTGGTATGTGGCTAGAGTTGAAAAGGAAACAGGAAAAAGTTTGAAATGCCTGAGATCAGACAGAGGTGGTGCATTTACATCAAATGAATTCGAGATATTCTATAATGACAAAGGTATCAAGAGACAAACATCAGCCCCAAGAACTCCCCCACAAAATGGAATTGCTGAAAGAAGAAATAGATCTAATATTGACTGTGCTAGATCATTAATGATGGAAAAGACTGTTGCTCTAAAATATTGGAGAGAAGTTGTAAGTGTGGCTGTTCATACACTGAACTGAGTACAAGTCAAGAAAGGTACAAATGCAACACCTTTTGAATTATGGCATGGCCACTCACCCAATGTAAAGCATTTAAAAGTATTTGGTTGCAAACATTTTATCCTTAAAGATGCTAGAAATGGAAAATTTGATGCAAAAAGTGATGAAGGCATATTCCTTGGTTACTCCACTAGAAGTAAAGCATACAAGTGTTTAAATACTAACACTAACAAAATTGTGGAAAGTGCAAATGTAAACTTTGATGAGCATCCATATGTCCAAGTTGAAAAACCAAAGAAAATGGATGACTACAGAACCTTCATGTATTCTTATGAAGGAATGCCCATTGACAAAGATACCATCAATCAAAATTGGATTCAACAAAAAGTTTCAATTTTAGCTGACTCACAACCAGTGAATGCCGAGTTGCATTCAGAAGCTGAGTTACAGAATGAAGAAAATGCTCATTCTCATTCTGAAGTCAGTACACATGAAAAATGTGTAGAACTACCTGACAATGAAATGCATAGTGATTCTGAATCTAAAAGATCAAGTATGGAAACAAGGATAGAACCAAGATTGTCCAAATATGTGAGGAGGCATCACCCTGCTAAACAAATAATTGGTGACAAAGATGCAAGACCAATGACAAGGAATAGACTAAAAAATGAATCATGTCTATTAAGAAAATTTGAACCTAAGATAGTGTATGATGCATTACAAGATAGTGACTTGTATAAAGCTATGGAAGAAGAAATTGATCAAATAAAGAAGAACAAAACTTGGAGTTTAGTTCCCAGACTAGTTGACAAAAATGTGATTGGTACCAAATGGGTATTTAGAAACAAGCTAGATGAGAATGGAGAATTATGAGAAACAAAGCTAGACTAGTATGTAAAGGTTATGCTCAAGAAGAAGTATTAGACTATGGGGAAACATTTTCCCCTATTGCAAGAAAGGAAGGAGTAAGAACTTTACTTGCATATGCTACATATAAAGGTTTTAAAGTCTATTAGATGGATGTAAAGTCTACTTTTCTGAATGGTATATTGGAAGAGAAAGTCTACATTGAACAACTAGATGGTTTTGTTGATGAGAAAAACAAAGATATGGTTTGTAAACTACATAAAGCCCTCTATGGTCTGAAACAAGCACCTAGAGCATTGTATGAGAGACTTCACAAGTATGTAGTGCAAATTGGATTTGAAATAATTGATGACAACAACAACATGTACATTAAATCAGAAGAAGGTAAGGACATTATTGTATCTAAAATCTTTGTAGATGACATAGTGTTTGGAGGAAAGGAAGTGCTTTGCAAAAGTTTTGCTGACAAAATGAAACATGAATTTGAAATGTCTATGTTTGGAGAAATCAAATTCTTTGTTGGTTTACAATTACATCAGTTAAAAGATGGTATATTTATGACACAATCAAAGTACATCAAAGAGATACTTAAAACATTTGGATTAGAAGATTCAAAACCTATCAGCACACCAATGGCAACAGGACATAAGCTATGCAAAAATATATAGATCCATGATTGGAAAGCTACAATATGTTGTACATAGTAGACCAAACATAGCATTAGTAGTTGGAATAGTGGCTAGATTCTCTGCTAATCCCAAAGAGAACCATCTCAAAGTAGTAAAAAGAATAATGAGATATCTTAAAGGAACAAATGACTTTGGTCTATGTTATAAAAAGAATGAAAAGTTTGAGCTCAATGCATACACAGATGTAGATTGGGGAGGTAACATTGATGACAGAAAAAGCACAAGTGGAGGAGCACTATTTTTAGGAAAAAGATTAGTTACTTGGACTAGAAAGAAGCAAACATGCATGTCTCAGTCCACTACAGAATCAAAATACATAGCAGCACCAGTCAATTGCACAAACATTGTGTGGCTCACACATTTATTGAAAGGAATGAAAGAAGAGGTAACCAAACCTATGATATTATACTATGATAACACACGTGTTATAAACATATCCAAGAATCTAGTAATGCATGCTAAAACCCAGCATATTGCAATCAAGTATCACTATGTCAGAGAACTGGTAGAAGACAAACAAGTGAAGATGGAGTATATTCACACAAAGGAACAAATTGTAGATATCTCCACCAAACCATTGCCCAAGGATGCTTATGAATATCTAAGAGGCAAGTTGGGGGTAATGCCCCTAACTCAAGTAGTTTAAAGAAACAAAGACGCTTCCCTGCATCAACAAGAGTAGATCATTCAAATATCAGAAGAGTGATGCAAAGGATGACAACAAAAACAAGAAACTCCAAATCAGTCACAAGCATGGTGACCGAGGGAGAAAATATGAGATGCAAAGCCTATATTTCACATGTTAAAGATGCTACATCTTTGGCATTTATGTCAAAGAGGAAGATATGAAGAAATTGATCAAAATAAACAAAATGAGAGAGAGATACTCATGAGGGAGATATATATGAAAGAGGGAGACTTATGAGAAATAGAAAATAGTAGAAAAATGTATGTAATGAGAAATAGAAAGTGGCAGAAAAACATATATGAAAGAGGGAGACTTATGAGAAACAAAAATTTGCCAAAAAATGTATGTAATGAGAAATAGAAAGTGGCGAAAAAATGTATGTAATTTTGATGGTAACTAAGTTGATCAAATGACCAGTTTGGTTTGCCATCAATGCCAAAGAGGGAGATTTTTGCAAATGATTGAATAAGAATGATGGAACTGAAAAAAAAAAATGTTTTCAATCATTGTTTTGTCATTGATGTCAAACTTGCTACTTGCAAGAATGACAATTGTTTTAGTGATCCAAATACTATCAACTGTTTGATTGACAAGGAGGTGGCAATCAATAAGATGTAACTAGAGTACCTAGAGAAAGTTTGAAGTTATGATATTGTAATGAAGTACAAGGATTAGCTAAGCCATTGATGAAATAGTGTATTGTTGACATATTCTAAGATACATATTTAGACACATTAAAACATATCAAAGATGTAAGGGTTTAGCTATGTTATTTGTGACAGCCTAACTAAGTTCATAAGAGAATGCCGAGCAAGTTCACTTTTAGAGTCTGCCAAGTAAATATCAAGTGTCGAGCAAAAAATAAGTGCTGAGAAAATATCAAGTGCCGAGTAAAAATCAAGTGCTGCGTAAACATCAAGTGTCGAGCAAGAAACAGGTGCCAAGTAAAGATATAGAAGCAAAGCAAGATACAAGTGCTGAGTAACATAAAACAAGCTGAGTATCAGTAAACCAATAATGCCGAGTTGCTACATTATTTTAAAATTGAAGATTTTCTAGATCTAAGCCGACAAGGTTGTTACCTAGAAGTTTGTAAACTAGATAGAAGATAAGAGTGATGAGCTAGTGGCACAAAACACCGTGTAAAAAGGTTTTTAGTGAATACAACTGGATGCTAGACAAGGTTTCTAGATGAAGAAGAAATATGGGATAGATACATTGTATCCTACCTAATCCATTGAAACCATAAAATTGGAGAGGGAGAATTGAGAAGGAAAGATATTTCAAATTTCTATTTAAGAAGTCATAAGGTCATGAAGTAGTAGTGTGGTGGTGAGAAAGTATGAAAGCATGAGCTGCTAAAGAAAGTGCTAAGGAAAAAGAAAGCACAGATACTCTATTTTGCTAGATGACCATAGATATGATTGCATTGGTATGATGAGTAAGAAGACTCAAGGAAAGGAAGCTTGAGAGGAAGACAAGCTAACAGAACCTGAGTGATTAAAAGCCGAGCAAAGGATTGAACTGAAGTGTGATCTGTAATCAGCAAGATATGTTGTAAGTTGTATCAAATCAAAAGTCATTGTTGTTACTTTCAAGCAATTGCAACTGTTAGGATAAACCCTATCAACTTAGGTTGGTTTAATAGCCATGTTGTAAATACTTTAATAGGGTGACATTCCAAGTGAATGTTCCAAAGTCCTTTAACCAGGCCCATTCCTAATAGTTCAGTGAAATCCTCTAACAAGGTCGCATTTAATAATGTGTTGTAGCCTTTAACAGGGTAGACCATCAGAAGTGGTTAAAATCAATTGCAGAGTTATTCTGTGGGTGTTTTACCTTCTTATTCTTGGAGGGTTTCTAGGTTATCAAATTCTTAGTGCTATGGTGTGATCCATGTTTACTTTTCTTAGTTGTTTCAATATTTAAATTGCATCCATGATAAGTTCAGTTATGCACCATTAAGGATTTGTAGAGAAAAGAGAAAAAAAATTATTATGGCATTTGGACCTTGAATAATTGATTCACCCCACACCCCCCCTTCTCAATTATTCTAAAGAATTATAACATTGAATGACCTATACTTTGGATTAAATCTATTATTGTGCCTCTTGAGTAGATTTGTCACTTGACCCTTAGTCAAATCAAGAAACAATCTTGCTAAAGTAGACTCCCTTATTTCTTTTCCCATCTTCAAGAAAAAATTCCATTGGTCTTCTACTATTTTATACCATTCTTTAGGCATTGAGCTATCTAGCTCTAAAGGTGTGTTCTTGTACTCAGCCATCATAGCATACATAGATTCCTGTATTTTATTTTGTTCTTCCTTAGTAAGATTATTAAAATTTAAATTCTTTAAATTTTTCAAATCATCATTTCTAATCTTTGTACAAAATTTATTAATTGAAGACTTGGATGAACGACTTACCACTTTGAACTGACAAATATCTTCTTACTCTATCTTCTCTTCATCTAAGTCAAGTTGAGCTACATATTTTCTTCTCTTTCTTGACTCCTCATCAATTTCCTTCGTGGTTTTCTTCTTCTTTTCTGCCTCTTCTTTGGCCTTTTGTGTTGTAGTTCTGGTGGTGGCTCTGGTAGTAGGCTTCTTAGGTGCAGGTTTTTCCACTTTCTTTACTTTAGGTTAAGGAGTAGGTAGAGTTTTAGCCTTCCTCTTGGTGACTTTAGTTTTGATAAGTACTTCCTCAACTTCTTCTTCTTTGGCACCTTCCTCTTTATCTCCACCTCAGCCTTGTTTCAATTGTAGAGGCTCATCTTCTTCATTGCCATCCTCTTCTTCATCTACTTCCTCTTCTTCTATTGTACCTACTTCTTCAACACCAAATGTTTTTCTAAGCTTTCATATCATTTTGTCTTTCTTTTGGACTTTTGAGGCAGTCTTAAGATCTATCACCACCCTTGATTTGACAATGTCATAGGTTCCAAAATGTTTTGCAATCTTGTCAATTTCCTCTACAAGTAAAGTTTTTATTACTGATAAGGCTTGATCAACATCAAGTTCGTAACCTAGTGGCCTACGCCATCTCACTCTAGGTATGACTACTTGCATATAAGTGTAATCAATGTCCAAAAGAAAGAAAATATCCTTTTCATGCTACTCAACAAAATGAGACTGGTATCCTCATCCTCTATTTCATGGACTTTTTGAAGTTGTAATTAGGCATCAAAATTTTCACCCATCTACTATATGAATCCATTTATTTGATCAAAAATGGTTTTGTTTGGATCCCATCTCACCTTGCCTACTGAAGGGAATTCTTTCATGATATAGAAAAACATACAAACCAAAACTGAGCCAAATTTGCATTGAGCTCCCTTAGACTTCCTTATAGCTCCTAGATTCTCATTGATCTATTGTAACATGAGCTTTGCAAGATCATATGTATGATCTTTCTTCACCAATTTATAAGAAACATCCAGTGCTATACATAGTACACTATTTAGTCTGCTTGACTAGTAGAATTTGTGTGATATGATTCTCACAAAAAAATCTAGTAGGGATTTTGTGATGGTGTCTATTGTCATTCCCTTATTATTCTATTTTGCACATTTATTCTTCTCTATGGCTTCTGTAAGGAAACTTGGCAACAAAGAATATAACCGTTTCCACATAACCCGTAATAAATCTAAAATAAACACGAAATTAAAATCCACATGCAAGAGAATAGACAACATACCCATAAAATGTGACACAAGATATACCTGGGAAACCCTCATTGAGGGAAAAACTCAGCCTCCAAAAGCATCCATCATCATGTATTATTCAGCAAAAAATACCATTGCCATACAACCATGGAAGCCTTCATGGCCATAGCCACAACCGAGCAAACTATGTGAACAAGCATGAATCCACACATCCCATGCCATGCTTTCAACCTTCACAAATGCTCCCTTGGCTAACCAGTCAAGCCTTGTCCCGTTCGACTCTTGCCTTTTGTCTTCTCCTTGTCACTCTCTTTTCTCTCTTCTTCTCTACAACAACTACCCTTGTGGCTGCTTATATAGTAGCAAGTCCCACAAAACCACCAAGTGGTATTACATAAACCATGTGCTAAAACCATGCGCTACCTAACCCACTGACCCCACATTTAATATTGGGCATTTAATTCTTTTTCCCAATATTAAATAATTACATAAAATATTATCACAATGTTACAATACAACTCATCAAGAATATTCTATGGGAATCTTTACATGTTGCACGTCCATCTAGGTACAACATTACATAATAAAAATAAAATAATAAAATAACAATATTATGCAATGTGTGCAACACCCATTATCTCAACAATCTCCCACTTGTTGTATACATTGCATAGGGTCAATCCGTAGCCACATAAATGAACAAGGGAACAATCCCTTCCAGCACATCCACCATTATGGATCAAAATAAACCAAGTGCTCCATCCTGGTACCCGCAACAAAAAATCAAAGTATCCAGCATCTCCAACATGAATGATCTCACCTCCTATTATGCCACTCCCACTAGACATACATAGAAGCCATCCAAAGAGAAAACCACCCAACCTATCGCATTAGAAGATCATAAAATCCTGTACCAACTGAAATTCCAAGCACAAATAACCTGATCCAAAGGTAATCACATGTATCCATAGTTGTCAAAATATCCATAGCTGAAATAGCACCCACAGCAAGTGCCAAACCCATCCAACTATCCATACCTCAAAGGTATAACAAGTGAATCTCATATCACCGACATATTGAATCATCAACCTACAATCACAAGCCTCAAGAGCAATACCTGCCACATATATACCAAGAAGCTCCCACTGCAAAAGATAATGTCAAATCTATAACCAATGCACTCAGCACATCTCAAAGAAGTGAATCCATGTAGTATCAAGGACATCCATAATACATAATCCAATATCCTACAAGAAAAAACTCTCATAACAAGTCTCCAATGCTCTCCCAAGTTCACTACAACCAACAAAGGAAAGAGATAAAGAAACAACCATGTCATCTCTCACATGACATACATGAGCACAAACCAATGATCATAATCTCCAACCAATCTCAAATCCAATGTAGGCAAAACTGAACATCCAAGAAGATAACCAAGACCGGAGAAACCATGCAAATCAAACCTGTATCATGTCCTTCTACACACACCTCTAGATGTAAACTATGCAAGTATGATCTCTGCCATAAAACTCCTACAAGAAGCCTCAACAACACCCAAACCATACCATATAACTAATCATGGATATAAGCCTCTCACAAGAAGATCAAACTCAATAAAACCATTCCTAATCCAAGGAATATGCCCAATATAAAACCATCTCCCAAACTCAACCAGCATAACAACATATGCACATGGAGATAACCAATGCTAAACCATCTCTCAAATGAACCCTCCAGAACTAACTCATGTACCATAGCTCAAGATCCATATCCATGAAAGACAAGCATAAATATAATGCAACTGAGAGAAACAATGGCCTATACCTCTCAAGTAGCAAACCGCTGAGTAGACCAAGAGTGGGGAATGAAAATGCTCATCAAGATACCCAAGTCTCCAACCAAGACTCATATAAGAACAATCTCCTCTCAAGTCCATATCAGGTGACTACCCCTCGGACTTCCTGTTGAAACCATCAACCATCCCAACAAATACTTCTCTAATCCAAGAGAAATCAGCGTCACCACCATCTCTAAGTATCCATGAGCACCTGTAACCAATCAATCCATGCCAACTCCAAATGCAACATAGCAATATCATGAAGTATCCAGCTTATGATCAGTGTACTCAATACTAAGAAACTAAACCAAGATCAATGTCAAAGTTCCAACCATGGCCGCAGAAACATAAACATGGCAACATGATCTTACCATCTCAACTAATGAGATAACATGCTCCATATGAACACACCATAACATGTCACAACTCTAAACGCGTATCAAGAGTATACCATGACATAATAATGAAACCATCCTCATACCAAGGATAACATGCCAAATAAAAGCATAAACCACACCTTTGCCAAGAACCCTGTGAGTCCTGAAGATGCAACCATCTCCACACACCATGAAGAAAACCATCTCCACATACTAGGAAGAACCGTCTCCATACACCATGAAGATAACCAAGAACTCCATGAGTCCTCAAGAGCTAACCATCTTCAAACACCATGAAGATAACAAGTGCACCATGCAAATGTCAAAGACGCTTCTGCAACAACAGGATCTAAAACAAACCTCCAACATCTGCAAACACTCAATAAATATGTCAATGCCAATAACTCCCACTCAACCGTGGTACCAAGTCACCTATGGCATCATAAAATCCATCTCCTATATGAAGATCCAAATCAAACTAGGAACTAATCCTGCACTGTCACCCCATCACTGTTACAAGCTCCCACTAAACTGTGTATCCAAGGTATCCATGACATAATGATGAAAAACCCATCCTCTAACCATGAGAATCAACCAAGGCATCAAACCATCAAAGAACTCAAAGTGCGCATCATGAGCTCCTCAAAAGAAACCAAATAACCATGATCCTCAACCAAGAAGATATACCACCATAACCAAAATAGAAATCCAAGCTAATGAACATCAAGGATGTACCTGTATATCCAATCATGTCATGCCAAAATCTATGACACCATGATCACATCCATGAACCGAGCATCTGGCTCTCAATATGTCCAACCTGTCAGCATAAAATAGTCAACCACAATCCTCCACCATGACTCTACCTGGTAACAACATCTCATCCCTTCTACATGAAGATAAAATCATGAAATCATGTGACTTAGAGCATAGACAACCCAAATCCAAGCCACCAATCTGAATATGCATCAATAATGAAAGATTAATGGGCAAAGACAACCCATAACCAAGCTATAAATGCAACTTGTAAGTATAGACCACTTACAACACTGCACAACTTGTAGGCCCAACAAGTCATCATGCATATCCAAACCAAACACTGATAACCATATCATCATGAGACCAATCTGAAATATGAACTGAGTATATAATGACATCAAATCTTAAATCTCCAATGCCATAAACTCACAATGTTACCATAGTCAAAATATACCATAAACTGTTTAGATAAATATATCACCAAATAAATCATGTCAAACTTGCACCAAATCTAAACCAATATGTAGAGCTCTCCAAGAGCTTTCCGTTGACTATTCGAAGTCCAAAATCCAACTCCGTATGCCCAAGTTATGCCCCAATTCATACTCAAAATAAAAAACATCTTACTTTAGGGCTCTGAAAACCTAACAAAATTTCAAAATCATAGAACCAAACCTTTACCACGTTGTAGTGCTCTGAATTAGCTTTCCAACGCCTGTAAGAACTCTAAAATCCGATATTCTAAGAGAAAGTTATGGCCATTTTACTAAGACAGTCTTTTTACCATTTTCAGTACGATTTTTCATTTTTAAATTTTTTCAGTGACAAAAATTCCGACGGGATTAAATTTGATGGCCATCACAGGCTAAAACCAAAAAAATCTTTCATTTCCTCTAAACATGGCCAAACTAGGGCATATTATATATCAAAATTTATGAAAATGTCGACCCGGATCCAATGGTGAGGTCTGTTTTTACCCAAGAGGTCATTTCTGCAAGCTACCCCCCAAAACCCTCATTTAAATAAAACATCTGAAAAACTCTTTTGTCCAACAATTTCACATGCCCAAATCTTTTAACATCCCATCATAACAGTAAATCCAAATCTCTTAGATCTCCAATAAATCATTCATATATCTTGCCCTTTCTTTTATCCTCTCATGCATTCCCATGGACTCAATCTAGGGTTACAAACAATAAAACCATAGCTCTGATACCACTTGTAAGGAAACTTGGCAACAAAGAATATAACCATTTCCACATAACCCATAATAAATCTAAAATAAAAATGAAATTAAAATCTACATGCAAGAGAATAGACAACATACCCATAAAATGTGACACAAGATATACCCTGGGAAACCCTCATTGAGGGAAAAACCCAGCCTCCAAAAGCATCCATCATCATGTATTATTCAGCAAAAAATACCATTGCCATACTACCATGGAAGCCTTCATGGCCATAGCCACAACTGCGCAAACTATGTGAACAAGCATGAATCCACACATCCCATGCCATGCTTTCAACCTTCACAAATGCTCCCTTGGCTAAACTGTCAAGCCTTGTCCTGCTCGACTCTTGCCTTTTGTCTTCTCCTTGTCACTCTCTTTTCTCTCTTCTTCTCTACAACAACTACCCTTGTGGCTGCTTATATAGTAGCAAGTCCCACAAAACCACCAAGTGGTATTACATAAACCATGTGCTACCTACCCCATTGACCCCACATTTAATGTTGGGCATTTAATTCTTTTCCCCAATATTAAATAATTACATGAAATATTATCACAATGTTACAATACAACTCATCAAGAATATTCCATGGGAATCTTTACATGTTGCACGTCCATCTAGGTACAACATTACATAATAAAAAGAAAATAATAAAATAACAATATTATGCAATGTGTGCAACACCCATTATCTCAACAGCTTCCTTTTTGTCACTTCTTAGGGTCTTTGGCTGATCTAGGGTTGGAATACTAGTAGCCCTATGGACAATTTTCTTTGTAAACATCACTAGCCTTGTCTCTAGCCAAAAGGATCCATCATGGATTTTGGTCAACACTATGCGTATCCATTCCATCTTGAAAAAAAAGGGAAAACTAGGGCTTTGGTCAGACCCTTTTTCTCAACTATGGAGAATTCATCTTTAAGTTTTCCATTACCACATAGTTTATCAAAAGCATTAAAAATCTCCAAATCTTCTATGGTTCCAGCTTTACAATTATAACACTTTCGAACATCTTGAACCATAAAAAATTTATCAAGAATTATGGATAGGGCACTAGCAGGACTATTCTTATAAGATACTTCAGGGATGGGTCTGAACTTTGGCTATTTTATTTTGTTACTGACTAGTTAAATTTCGTGACTTTCCTTCTCCTTAGTGGTTTTTGAGCAAGATGCCATTGTTTACCAAACTAGGGTTTAAAATTGAATAAGCTTTCAAACTTTTCATAACTCAGCACTTGAACGAAATACCTGTGAATCAATGAACTAGAGTTGAATCATGGTTGAAATTGTTGCAAATCACTATTTGATCACTGTAGAATTGCCTCTTTGCTCTGCTTGACTTTGCTTCATGTTCAAATGATTCAAAAATGAACAATTTTCACCTTTTATTAGGTTCAAAAACATAGCATTTATTACACTTATGATTATAGCTATACACTCAGCTTCCAAAGATTTTATCACCTCAACTTCCACTAAAGTTCATCCACTTATCATCTACTAACATCTCTTACTTGGTATCCACTAAACTGTTCAACTTGACATATACTGGAGTTTCACTTGGCACCCAAAGGTAGCTCGGCATCATCTTCAAACTTTTAACTTGACATCTTTTCTCATGCATATTTCTTCTTTACAATACTTCTATGTTTTCTTGGGCTAATGTATGATACATCTTTATATGTATCAGCCCTATGTATCTATCTTGTGCTTAATTGGATAAGGTGTGATCACTTGACCTCTTGGGTGAAGTGATCTCTCCATTTGATGTGTTGTATTCACCTTTCTTCTTCCATGTCTTGTTCATCTATCCTCTTATTTTTTCAACATCAATCTTCTCTTTTCCTTTATTGACTTCAGTATTTGGTGCTTTTGACTTTGTAAGATAGTTTCTACTAATATGACTAGTCTTGAACCAACTAAAGCATGTAGTTTGGTTTAGCCACCTACTATAACTTCCCAATTGTAGTGATGCACATGATTGATTCCTCTTGTAGGTTGATTAGGTGTCCACATAGGCTTTGGTCTACATTCAAGTGCTCTATATCCATACTTTTTGCAATTGTTGTTGTGACCTTCAAATCTTGGTGTCCTCATGGTCTTGGTTCTACAGTCTTGTATTGAATGTCCTTGCTTTTTGCATTTGCGACAAAAATTTCCATTCATAAGCTTATCATGTTGATGACTATTTTTTCTTCTGCACACATTAGAGGTATGCCCCTCTTTACCATAGAAATGACAAGTAGGTTTAGTGTTCTTACCTTTGTTGCTTCTTTCTTCTGCAATCTTGGATGATTCTCCTTGTTTAGTGCTAATGTAGCCAAGTCCTAAAGTATCATTATTAGCCCTTGGCGATTTTAGCAATTCCTCAAGGTACTTGATGGCCTCATTGGGTTTGTTGTAACATTCTGCTATTTTCTTTTCTCTCTTCAATTCATTTTACAATTGTTCATTCTGCATCTTCAAGGTGGATATCTCAATGTCCTTCATGTCTAGCTCATGATGAGCATTCATCATCTAGCTTAAGGTGTCCAAATACATGTTTGAGATCTTTTCAAATTGAATTTTCTTCTCTTCCAGCCTATTGATGAGATTTCTTTTGTCATCTTCTATCATGGCCTTTTCTTCAATAGCACTTTTCTTTTGTTCAGTCACTTCACAAAGCATTATGGCTTGTGATTCTTGTTCAAGCTTGAGCAATCTGATTCCTTTAGCTTGTGCTCTAATTTTCTCCATTAATTTTTCTATTATTGCATCAAATTCTTTGGAATCTCCATTGGATAACACTTGTGTGGTGTCAATCTCCTTGTAGTGTATGTCATTTTCAGCTATGGCTATCTCCTTTCTTCTTTTCAAATGTTTTCTCAGTTCCTCCATGGCTTCCTCCACTTTGTGTAGAGCTAGTTGCACATCAATCACCTGATTGTTAATGATCTTCCCAAGTTTGAAGACTTCCATCTTCTGACCTTTTTCTCGAAGTTGTTAAGCTTCTCCTTGTGAGAACTAGAGCTCTAATACCAATTGTTGGAATGTTCAAATGGGAAGAGTACTTTTGAGCGGTGGGGGCGGGGGGGGGGGGGGGGGGAGTGAATTAGAAGTAACCAATTTTTATCCTTTCAAACCCTTATTAACACATAACTAAAAGTAATGCATGTAAACATATAAGTAAACATGAAAATGAAAGCATGCATCAACACATAACACAAAGATTTGGTAAACTAGAAACCCTCCAGGAATAAGAAGGTAAAACTATGGCGGGGATGACACCCACAAAAATCATGGCAGTGATCAATATTCAACCACTTCTGATGTTCTGCCCTGTGAAATGCCTACCCTATCAAAGGCTTTACACTATGTCAATAGTCACTTGGATAGAGGATTTACAAACACTTATATGAAGTGTCACCCTATTAAAGGATTTACAATAAGTTGTTAAACCCACCTAATGCATAGGAGTTTCAAGACCTTCTCCAAAGGTTCTCCTTACCTAGCTATTAAGCTAACCTATCAACATAGGATTTCAACCTCCAATATAATTGTGAGAGAGTATTAGAACATTTGACCTGATTGTATGCAATCTCAAATTGCTAGGTTTATGTACTAAATCTGCTCTTCTTGTTCTGATCCTTGCTTGATTTGATCTATGTGTATGTTCCTTGTTTCTTGTACTATTCTAATCAACTTGATATGAAATTGTTGTTGTATTCCTCTAAGTCTTTTCCTCTTCACATCAAAATTTTTCTATAACCTCTAAGTCTGCTTCAAAAGTGGTTTAGATCTTAGTTTGTGAAAGCACAAACTCTTATCCTAATCCAAAGTTACTTGGTACTCATTACATTACTGATGCTTGACATAAATTGATTCTTGGATTGATTGGCATATATTACTTTCTTAGTTTTCTCGACACCTATTAGACAATGTATTGCTTGGCATATGTATGTTATGTATTGCTTAGCACCTGAACATTTCCTAGATCACTTAGCACATACTAAATTTTGACTTGCTTGGCACCAACTATGGCTCATCACCTATTCAAATTTTGGCTCAGCATACATTATGTACTCGACATATATAGTGAAAATGGGTAAGTGTGTTGACAAAAAATTGTCAATACTGTTCTTTTGACCAACATGGATATCATCAATGATCACATGTTTAGCAGGCTTCAACCTTAGGGTTCTTTTGTCCTTACCAATAAGATTCTTGGGGCACTTAACCATAGGTGAGAAATACAATATCTAAGAACCATGCATCCTTCAAACTTACTAAAAATTTTAGTGGTTCATCTAAATCAAGTTCCTAAAATTGTGCCACCCTAGTCACTCTTTTATTCACATCCACCTCTTTCTAAGTGAGAATTCCCTTAACTGTGATGTTGGGGACAAATATTGTTGAATGCAAGTGCAAAATGATATAGAGGAACTACTTTACTTCTTTTACTAGAACAACACTTCCTTCTCTCCAGGAGAATGTCTTAACTCATGGTTCTTTAGTGGAATACTCATGAAAGAGATAGGAACTTCCTTACCTTTGTCATTCTCTACAAGAATATGGCTGATATAGTGTGCTCATTATCATAACAATAGATTATAAAATCCTTTTTATAGTCTCAATGTGCCAAGACTAGGTCCCAAACACTAAATTTTAAATTTTCTTCAAAGGCTATAGTGGCTTCTTCATACCATTTAAAATTCAACTTCTCACCTAGTAGATTACCTATAGACCTGGTGGTTTCTCTAAA
Organism: Cupressus sempervirens; assembly: GCA_028749045.1. Taxonomy (NCBI): domain Eukaryota; kingdom Viridiplantae; phylum Streptophyta; class Pinopsida; order Cupressales; family Cupressaceae; genus Cupressus; species Cupressus sempervirens. The sequence continues at coordinate 67,624,070 of CM053784.1, forward strand.
ATCTAGTACAAACCTTCTTAGAAAGTTTATTTGCCCAAAGTCATTCATGTTTGAGGGTAAGCATAGTTTCTTGATTTTCCAAACTCATTTGACATTAATTTTGATTGCATGCTTTGACACTAAGTAACCTAGTAGATTACCTTTGGTGACACAAAACATAGACTTCTTTGAGTTCAAAGAAATTATGTGCTCTCAACATCTAAGAAATACCATTCTCAAATAAAAATGGTGTTTCTTTCTCCTTCTAGGAAGATAGTAATATCATCCATGTAAATCACAATCACCATATCCAAGTGATATGCAAAAGATGAGTTCATTTCCCTATGAAAGGTTTCTCCTATGTTTATCTATTTAAAGGGCATCCAACTATAGGCGAAAGTGCCCTAGGGAATGTTAAAGTCTTTTTGTGTTGGTTTTCTATAGATACGCTAATTTGATTATACCACAAAAATACATCAATCATGGACATCATTTCAAAGCCAAAAATTATCTAAGAGATGTGGTCCACCTTCAATAATGTAAGGTTCTCTTTTAGAATTTCATAGTTCAAGTTCCTAAAGTCTATAAAGGTTTTGATTTAACCAAACTTTTTATAGGGTTGCACTATGCTGACTATCTATGTAGAGTGATGTATGTTGTATATTATGCATTCTTTCCATATATTATCTACTTCTTTCAAGATGGAATATGATACCTTAGGGTTATAATTCCTCAACTTCTGCCTAAATGAGGTTACTCTAGGTTTTAATGGAATTTGATTTTTGAATTGGCCATGCCTTAAGTACTTCAGATCTTCATTTTACTAGGTGAATGCATCACAAAATTCTTTTAGAAACTTAGTAAACTTAATCTTTTCAATCTCACTATAATAGTTTCCTAGGTTCGCAAATTTTGGATTTTCATCTATGCTTATGTTTACCTTTTCATATTCACCAAACCATTCTTAATATTTCTTTGCAATTTTCCCTACATAATGATCTCATCTATCAAAGAGTGTTTTGAATGCCACTAGTCCTTTGAGAATTTTATTTCCTTTTAGATAGATGACTCCAACATTAGGTTTATGTGTAGAGTTAGGATAGAAATCTTGACATCTTAAACTTGAACCTTCAAAGAAGAGGATTCAACTAAAATATTCAATTCCTTTCAAGAAGGTGTTGATGTAAGAATTTTCATTGAACACCTACAAAGAATCATTGTCGAATACTAATCAAGAATCATGTTTGTTAGGTACACTAGGGAAATGAACCAATTCTATAGTATATCGATCCTCTTGAAAATAGGGGTGTGATATCATTAAAGATGAATGAACCTACTAATGCATCAGCTCTAGCATTGAATTTCCAAGCATCAATTTAATGGAAAAAGCAACAAAAACCTACAAATCACTCTAGTCTCTATTCCTCTAGTCCCTTAGTCTACTATTTTTCATAGGAGAAGCATCTTTCACTTGCTTGACTACTAATTATGTATCCTTGAAAGCCTTTGGTAGTTTCACTCCCCTCTATTTGGCTTCTTCAATTCCCAATACTATGACTTCACATTCAGAAGTATTGTTTGTATTTTCAAATGCTAGCTTAAAAAAACTAGGAATTATCTTTCCTAAGGGTGATATCAGTACAACTCTAGCTCTTGACCTAGCTAAAGAAGAGTTGCCATCAAATTCAATCTCCCATATATACCTTAATCAATTACTTCACCCACACTTGCCACATCTTCTTCAAGAAAAATCACATAATTATAGATGTTAGATTCATTATATAATATATGAGATGTCGGATATTTAGAGGGGAAGGATTTATATTTTGACATAGTCTCGGGTTGTAAGAAAACTATTTTATGACTAGATGGTATCGTAGCTTGAGACCAACCTAGTTTAACCTCTCCTCCTAGGTCTTTACAAAATGTCCTACTCAAGAACATCATCTAGCTAGATGGACTAGGATAATCAACTTAACTCTATTATCAGGGAACTTAACTAGAGAGACTTGACAATCCTTGATCTTTTTGATCAAGGGAACTTGCTTTGAATCAATGGAGTAGCATTATTGGAAGTTTCATTATGTATAGATGTATATTTAACTAGCCCTGGGAGTATTTCAACTTCAATGTGAGCTTCAATGAATGACATAGAATTCACTAGGTGGGCCATGTTTTGATGAGTGAAACCTCTTACATGACAATTAATATACATATATCTCATTAAGCTTTGAGCTTAAATAATAAAAAAAGGAATTGGGAGCTTCATAGACTTATGGAACTCAACAATATCAAATGTGCATTATGGATCATGTCCCTTCAATATCTTCACTTCTTGCATTAGAGTTCTTTGAACCTCGGTATCTCCATGAAATTGGTTTATGTCTTTTCAATTTTTTCATTGGAGTGAAAGAAGAGGAAGAATAAGTAAGGGACTTATTCCCACATTGGTTTCATGTAAGATCAAAGAAAGAATGGTCCTCATGAGTGAGAATTATATCACTACAATGCTCCAAATTAGACTCATATTTGAGGTAATATTTGATAGAGTTGTGTTTCCCTCCTAAGGTTCCCTACTCAATTTTGACTTATTCTATTATTTCCTTTTCCACTTCTATTTCCTTATATCTCACCATTTCTAAGTAGGAAGCACCATCATGATCATTTGTTAAGTCAAATGTACTAATATTTTCCTTACTAGTAGAAGGGACCTTGATCATTAATTTTTTTTAACCTAGGAGTATATGTAGTTGTTTACAAAATGTTCATGCTCCTTGATTCAAATATTTCCTAGGAATATCGTAGTATGGTCTAGTGTTCTTTGACAACTACCTTTTGATCATTATTATATCATTAACTAGATCTTTTAACTAAGGCTTTAGTTGAACCCAATTTGGATGTTTGTGAGTTATATACTTGCACTTCTCTCCTCTATTTCCTTGTGGATATCAAGTAATCTTCTAACTCAATGGCTAATTTTTGGGTCATCAACATTTGCCACCCTATTATGCCTTAAGTGAAAACTAAGGTCAGGTGGCATGGCATTGACAAAGAATCCTTTTCTATTTTCAGCATTTTTTCTCTTTGCAGCATGTATTTTACACAATATTTTCTTGAAAATTTCTATGAAATTGTCTATATGCTCCTAATATTCCTTTTTAAGATGTGTTATCTAAAATAGGAGATTATGTCCATCGTTAGCTTCTTTGAACCTCACTTCAAAACAATTCATCATAGAAGCCCAATCAATGATTTCTCCATTTGAAAGATAGTGAAACCAAGTTGCAACTACTTCAATTGAAAAGTTTGTACAAATAACCAACTCACACATTTTTAGTGGGAACATCAAGAACACCACATCCACTATTAAAAGTACTCAAATGCTAATATGTAGATTTCTTCTCGTCACAACTAAACTTGTGAAGAACATATCTCACACATTTTGGGAGAGTATCTAGATTGGGTCCTAGCTTCAATGATCTGACTTGGGTCTTATCATATTAAGTAATATGAAGTTAAGAAACTAAGCATTGAAATGTGATAGAACTAAGGTTCCTTGTTATTAACTTTATATCAAAATTTTGAGAGAAAAGAATCTATAGAAAATTGAATCTAGTTCCTAAACTACTAGGACTTATATCAAAAAAAAAAAATTTGATTGGTCAAAATTTTGAATTTTAATGTGACATTACAAAAAAATTTAGAAGTAGACGTATGTCTGACCACCTTAATCAAAATCAAATGATAATATTTTTTTAATTTTTTCTAGATATAATAGGTAGACCTATGCTTGGATGTGATACATATTTTTAGCTATTTATTTTCTAAATAAATAATAAATATTCAATTTTTGACTATAGAATTTTTGGAATTAAAAGAAATCTCATGTCTGACCACCTTAACTAATTCAAAACTCTATAAAATTCAAATTTTATTTCTTTTCTTTATAGTAGAAGAAATATAGAATGGGATACATCTTTTGGATTTAAAAAATATTGTACCATTTGAAAGTTATAGTTGTTTTTCAAGTAGTGTCTAAATCAACACTTTATACATAACTCCATTAGAAAATACCTAATAATTACTTACTAAACTCATAATTTGACAAAACTTACATTTATGGAAAGATAAAAACATTCTTAAGAAACCCTTTTCATTTCATCAAATTTTGGTGAAAAAAAACTCATCAGCTACATGTTTCAAGTAAAAATCACATAAAAACAAGCCAAAAGAATATTTTTAGGATGTTTTTAAAGTTGACCATATAGGTTTGGTATCAAAAAATATAGTAGACCTTATAAAGATATTAATTGTTTTCATTTAGTATCAGGGTGAGTGGAAAAAAAGTTGGAATAGATTTTGAAATGGTCTGAAATATTTCAAAACTACAAATTTTTTAGATCACCACTTTTTGGCACTCCATGATCCTGCACATACCCAGTGATAAGAGATATCTAAGGAGGTGAATAAATTCTACTTGTGGATGGAAAAACTTTCTTTCTCTTTTAGGTATAGTTCGGGTCAAAATTGAACTTCTTTCAAGCCTTACAGTCATCACCAACAAATTCTTTAAACTTATCACTCTAGGTGTACTTTTTCCAAACTAGTTTATCTCAATAAGGTTTTTTAGGATATGCTTGATTGATAGGATTAAGGGCATTTATTGATGGTTTCTAGGCTAATATTTCTATAACTGTAGTGTGCATAAGTCTTTTTAGTGTTATCAAATCATAATTTTGGTTAAAAAACATGAAAGATATATTGGTGTGGCAAGAACATTATGGAGCATACCTTGTTCAATTGATACCATAGACAGACTAGTGGTTTCCCTAGTAGAGTCGTAAAAAATTATTAGTGAGTAGTTTTTCCCATTAAAGTATTAACTAATGCTTGACTTGACTCCCAATTTTAGGAAAAAGCATACACACTTAAAAATGAGTCCCTCTGATAGAGAACTCTATGTATTTAACAACTATAAATTCCTAACTTCAAAGATTTTGCAAATTAAATCTTATTTTAAAAGAATGAATCCACCAATTACATTTGACTAGAAAGTATAAGGAAAAAAATTGAGCTTATAATAATGAAAATAATGTGGAGATTGAAAAAAAACTAAAATTTCACAATAACGATTAGCCATGTGACTAATTATAACTGTGAAACTCAAACAAAAATGATTAAGTTAAGGCTAATCCAGTATTCTAGTTTGAAGATCAACATGTAATGAAAATAAAGAATTGACTTCGCATAAATTCACTCCCACAAAACAATAAAAAATATGCTTTGATAAACCATATGATTTAACACCGAAGATTCATATATAAAACCAAATGATCCCATATATCATTGCATCAAATTTCATGTATCATACAATAAAAGCATGGTTAAAAGAAATTTTCAATATCTAAAGAGCTGGCCCTCCCAAAATCTAATGTAGTAAAAGGTAGGAGAATCCCTAAAGGAGATTTCCAAACCCATAGCAAACAACCACATAGTAGAAAATACAACAACAAAACAATAATAATGCAAGATATGACACCAAATCAAAACACTTTATTCATAGAGATTAAGAATTACATGCAATATGCTTGGCTATAAGGCCTTCTAGATTAGGGCCAAATACAAACAATGATTATAATATCAGTTCTAGAAGACCCAACAAGATCCACTTAAAAACTTGATTCTAACTACTCTAGATCCACAACTGGATAAGAAAATCAAGAAAATCCATACTTGTACCCTCAAATCCACCAAGAAAATCCTCTTATTCTCAAGTTGCAACCATAGCTCTTCAAAATTTTCATCTACACAATCCCCTTCATTCCTTTGAATCAATGAATTCTCTAGCTATGCTAAGGACTCCAAAAAACCTTTTACTTATACCCCACTAAGCCACAAGTTGTCCTAGTAGATTACAAATTAAATTAAATCCCTCACATTAAATATATGTTAAGCCATAAGTCAGCCACAACACAAATTAAATACCCATACATAAATTAAATGCCAAAAGTCATCTCATAGAAAACTCATCATGAATATAACCAAAACAAATACTGGCACTCATCACATACATGAATACTTGACATCCACTAGCTATAATAACTCAGCATTGACTAGGAGCTATAGTAACTCGACACCCACTAGGACCTATAGTAATTCAGCATCCACTAAGAGCTCTAGTAACTTTGCACCCACTAGGAGCTACAATAACTCAACATCCACTAAGTATTATAGTAACTCAGTCTCCATTGAACAAATTGGTAGTAATAGAAAATTGGAAACCACTAGCACTCAACTCCAATATGTAGGATTGCAACAAAGCATAGGATGCTCTTGCATTAGACACCCCAAGTTCAAAAAGATGTTCCAATAACTAAAAGAACATCTTCTGGGATTCATCACATAAATCCCAAACTGGTTCTTCACATACATATCCTCTAAATCTTCAATTTGCAGACTCTTTCCTTTGTTTTTCTAATTCTTCTTCACATCAATCTTAGGTGTGCTATAGGTCTTCTTTCCACATTGATCTCCTACCTTCTCAAAATCTGCCAACTTAGCTCAACTGCCATTACTTAGGTTCCTCCTACAGAGCTCTTCATTTTGCAAAGTAATTAGGGAAAACTTCTTGCCACTTTCTCAATAGTAAACACATTCTTGACACAATCATGTACATCCCTAAAATCATACTACCAAGGTCTACCAAGAAACACATGACAAATGTTCATGTCCATAATATCATACAACACTTGATCCTTATACTACCCAATTTGAAAAACAACAAGACATTGGTCCTTCACTTCCAGAGAATGTTCACCTTGCAGCTAGACAATCCTATAAGGATAAGAATGTATTACACTATTAAAATCAAGTTTCTGAACCATCTCCTTAGCAAAAAGGTTATCAATACTACCACCATCCATAATCACCTTGCAAACTTTACCACAAGAGTTACAAAAAGTCTTGAACAAACTAGCTTTCTAAAAAGAATCCATAGTCCTCTCACCAACTAGTACTTGTCAAGCCAACACAATTTCTCTTTTCTTAGGCTAACTTTCTTGAACTACAACCTCATTCGCAATAGTAGTTGTCCTACTAAGTCGACATTCAAAATATCCATGCCCTTATTTACCACATCTAAAATAATTACCTTTGAACTCACATCTACTTGTCCTCCTTTTCTAATCAATAGTTTTTGGTTCACCTTTAATAGTCATTTTAGCTTGTGCAAAGCTATCCTTCTTCTCCTTCTCGCTAGCATTACCTTGACTTTTCTTCTTTAACTTATCCTATATCTATAGGGCATACTAATAAGCATCCTCAACTAAAGAAATATTCAACATACCAATCTCATCCAGAATTTTGAATCTCAAAGCATTCATCTATCAAACTACCTTTTCCTTTAAAAATTCAACTTAGTCACCATCAATCTCCATCTAGAGATCTTCATTTTAACTTCCTCTTTTATGTCTCTTTGCAATTCTTTCCACCAAAGTGCAACAGGTCCCTTCAAATTAGTTTGTTCCAACCTCACTCTGAGTGGATCCTCAATATCCTCAAGCTCAAATTAGTCTTCCAATTCACCAATCCAATCAATCAGGTCTTTAGGAGTCAAAGTAACTAAGAAATTAGAAACCTCCATCTTATACTTTAGCTTCAACTGAGATCCAAGTCTAGCAAACTTACCAACCCTAGTTCCATTAGGTCTCTTCATTGATTAGTTTTGTCCTCACCACTAGATCTAGCAACTTCAAAGTCTTCAACAACTTTTTCATAACTACCTTTAGTGCACACATGTGTAGGTACACCACTAAAGTACTTACTCTTTCAAAAATTTAATGTCACTCTTCATGAATGCAATCTCATATCTGAACTCTATGAGCTAATCCTCCCTGAGATCCTTTCTTCTGCAACATCACTAAGATCATCAATTTTCCTAGGGTCCAATCTTCTTAGAGGAATTTTCTAAAATTTTAGCAAACCCTCTCTACAAGTCTTGGTGTAACTTGTCACAACTTTGGAAATTTGTCAACACACTTAGGAGAAAAACCTTCACTTTGATACCATTGGACATAGTGCAAGGTAGGAGAATCCCCAAAGGAGATGTCCAAATCCCTAGCAAACAAACAAATAGAAATAATGCAAGATTTGATACCAAATCAGAACTCTTTATTCATAAATATAACTGATTACATGCAATATGTCCTACTATAAGGCCTTCTGGGTTAGCCAAATACAAACAATAATTACAATATAATTTCTACAAGACCTAGCAAGATCTACCAACAAACTTGATTCTAGCTAGTCCAGATCTATAATTGGATAAGAACACCAAGAAAATCCACACTTGTACCCTTAGGTCCACCAAGAAAATTTTTTGGTTCTCAAGTTGTAACCCCGTCTCTTCAAAATTTGCATCTACATAATCACCTTCACTCCTCCAAATGAATAAGTTATCTAGTTATGCTAAAGAATCCACAAAACCCTTTACTTATACCCAACTAAGCCACACGTCATCTTAGTGCATTACAAACTATATTAAATCCCTCACATTAAATATATGTTGAGCCACAAGTTGGCCACAACAAAAATTAAATACCCATACATAAATTAAATTCCAAAAGGTGGCTCACAAAAAAATCATCATGAACAAAACCAAAACCAATACTGGTACTTGACACATACAAAAATACTCTGAATCCACTAGTTATAGTAACTTGGCATCCACTGAGAGCTATAGTAACTTGGTAGCCACTAGAAGCTATAGTAACTCAACATCCACTAATAGCTATAATAACTCAGTACCCACTAGGAGCTATAATAACTAAACATCCACTAATAGCTATACTAACTCGAGATCACTAGGAGCTATAGTAACTCGGTCTCTATTGAACTACTTGGCAACAATAGAAAATTGGAAACCACTAGCGCCGAGCTCTAATGTGCAGGATTGTAAGAAAGTTTGGGATGCTCTTGAATCAAAATCTCAATGTAATGTTGATATGGACATGCATGGCTTTAAGATTTAGTTTGAAAAGCTAAATCCCCTGAGGAGTTATAAACTAATGTACTTAAACATAATTTTTGAAACAACTGGTTTGAAATAAAACTATGCTAAGGAAAGTACCCCCTAAATCCTATATAATAATCTTTTAGTTCAAATAATGGGGTTGGCCCATTGCTCTAGATTTTCAGTATGTCTGACACTTGTTTACTTCCATTTTTTATAAGTGGCAAAAAATTTGAGTAAATCCTTTTGTAGGGGCATTTTGATCTACTATAGCCTTAATTTCAACATGCACTCAATCTTGTGAATAGGGTCCAATTTTTTTTGTTTTCTTCGAAATGATTCCTATATAAATTAATGATGGTGTCCACACAAGCAATGGTGGAAAAATGTTAGACTCTCATCTCTAAGAATTATTTCATTGTCTTCATTTTTTTACTAAAAGGATGTCAATACCTCTTGGGTTCCCCTTTCACGTTTGTCTTCAAATTTCATGATCCTAACATCAATACACTTGATATCATTATCCAGGATCTATTTGGGACATTCAATCTCCCTCAACAACTTTGATGTTTCCTCTATGCCATGCTTGATGGTTATTTTTCTCTGCTCTAAATTGGTTCTTGCAATGAAAAATAAATAAACATTCATGATAACTTCAAACATATCTATCAAGAACTTAGCAGTACCATCACTTCACTTTCTCATCTTCCCACACATTTAGTATAAACTGAACCTTTTCTACCATTATATCTAATCAATGTTCTATTTTTAGTTAATTCAAAGATTTAACTCACCCCATTGGCCATCATAGTACCTATCTAATCATTATAGACTCCATCTAATGATCTATCCTATTTAACTTGGTCAATGAAATTTTGATTAGCAAGGGAAGTAACATCTACTACTAAAGCACTACCTCAGATGGCTAATGCATCAAGATTTTGTAGGACGTGGATATATGTTGTCATTAACTTTATGGTTTTTTCTTAATTCCCTTTTTTCTTTCTAATCCTTCTAAATATTATGTTGAATTTTCTTGATGCTAGGATTAAAGATTTTCATGTCCAAAACCCTAGTCGTCATCCCAAGTTTAGTTCTTTCCACCAGTATGTCTTGTTGATGGACTTATTCCTATTTTTTGTCATTGGTGGGCTTGTAAATGTCTTCTATCTAATGCCCCTTTTTATCATCCACATCTAGCATAACTTCAATTTTTGGTTTCTTATTCTTGGGAATCAACCCAAGCTACTTGGCCACCATATCCTACACTAGAAGGTTGACTAGCACGATGGTTCTCTTCTTCCTAAATGAGTGGTCAAACCAATTAGGAGTGGAAATATTTGTCTATGTTTGAGGGTTTATAGATCGTAATGAGATCCTGATAGCCAGTGCATTTGAACTTACAATATTAACTTCATCATTCAGTCTCTCTTTTTTATCCATCTAGTCCATCATTTTCATAAAACTCTTGGAAATGGATTATGTATAATGTTATCTTCCACTAGGATCCATATCTGGGATTACCATGACCTCTTTATAATTTTTCCACTTTTGCCTCTGGGAGTGGGTGATCCTTTGTCATTCTTGAACTTGATCTTGAATTTCCTCATTTGTATAGGGTTTAACTTCTAGTTCTAGAACCTGTTCACCATGGTTGGACTTCATAAAATATCCTTCAACATAGACACAACTTTTTATTCATGTCAAAGTCTAAGAAGACACACCATATTTGCTTTGTTCAATAATTTATGGGTTTGACCAAAACAAGGGGTTTTTCATGTAATGAATACCAAGAGGACATGCACACTAAATGATCTAGAAATTATTGATCTATCATGATCTCTTACTCATTAATGAGTGCCTTCATTTGTACACGTATTGAAACTTTCATCCCATCATCACCTTAACCAATCAGCATTAATTTCCTATTTTTTCATCATTTTTAGAATGATTGAATATCCCAGTATTGTTATGTCTCTATATGAGGTTTTCTTTTAAGCTCATGAACTTTGAATTTTTTAACCATAGTATAATCAATTTGAGATTTAATTTCATCTCATCAAGAAATGTTAGAATGAAGTGCTCACAAAAAATCTATGAAATGATTAAGCAGCAAACTCTGAAGAAATAAGATTTTGATCTTGAACTAATTGTAGTTGTTCAAGATTCAAGTTTAACAGAGCACCAAAATCCACTATAAAACATGACACTTCATGTTGTGTGTATTATAGTAAAACAATGAATCAATGGACTTTGAACTGATAGGTTCAAGGTTCAAGTTCAAGGTACTAACTAGATAAAGGTTGAACCTAAGAAAAGTTTTTCAACACTCAGAAAAGGTGCTTGGGCACTAAATGATCTAAAAATTATTTATATATCATGATCTCTTATTCATTAATGAGTGCCTTCACTTCTACGTGTACCAAAACTATCATCCCATCATCACCTTGACCAATCAACATTAATTTCATGTTTTTAATCATTTTTAGAAAGATTGAATGTTTTTAATTAATTAATACATAAGACTGTGAACTAGAACTAATTATAGTAGTTCAAGGTTCAAGTAGAATAGAGCACCAAAATCTATTATAAAACGTGACACTTCATGTTGTGTGTATAATAGTGAAACAATGAATAAATGGACTTTGAACTGATAGGTTCAAGGCACTAACTAGATAAAAGTTGAACTTAAGCAAACTTTGTTGACACTTAGAAAAGGTTCCTCTAATACTTTGAAATTTTAAATTTCAAATTTTTGGTTCATGTTCAAGGATCAAATTTTTATTCAAGACCCATTTCAAATACTCAAAAAAATGGGAGAACCAAGTTCAAAACATGACTAACAAGGATGTAGCATCATAGGTATGAACATGATTTACCAATGCTTGTGGAATTTATGGGTTTCTTTATATTGGTATTATTCTATGAACAAATGTTTTTTAAAATATTGCTATACTTTATTAATTTTTAGGATTAACATCATCATCCCTCAGAGTTATTTCTTATTAGTGACCACAATTTAAATGTGATGCAGGAGCATCCAGAGGTATAAGGGCAATCCTGTGTCACCCAAAAAATGTACTTAGACTTAGTTTCTATTTTATGTCTTTACATTTTTGGATACCCATTTGGCTCAAATAAAGGTTCCAACTCTCATAGTTCAACTATCAGTGCATTTAAAAATCTCGAAAAAAATAGGAGCATGCAATTTGACCATCATTTTGGTGACCTAGAAGGTGTGACTTGGCCAGATGAATGTAATCGAGATTTAGAGCATTCTAGAAAAAGAATCAGGTCAAAAGGCCCCACGGTTTGAAAGTTATTGCAGTTTTTCGGGTTTTGGAGACCCCCTAAGAATGCTTCAAAGTCAGGTTTGGGGCATTAAATGACCTCGAAAAGGGTCAAAAAATGGGGGACAAGTGAAGCTGTCCATAGGGCTATAGAGCGCTTCGAGAGCTTTCCAAAAATGTAAACGGTTCGTCAATCAGAGTTACGGTTCAAAAGTTATGCCTCCCGGAAGTTCGGCTACCGTTTCTGGATTCTTCTAGAATTGCACCGACTTCTAACGCAGCTTTCGGAACCTTCTATTTTGTCGGTGGATGCCTACTAGCACTTTCTAGAATGTACTCCTAGTCCTTAACCCTTCGGGGTCTATTTAAGGAGATTTCTGGCATTGTAAAAGGCAGTTTGAATTGGAGCTTGAGAGGAGGTGCTAAAAGGAGAAATATTCTCCAGATTTATGCTATTGTAAGCCCGCAGGGCATGTTTTGAGTTTATTTTCTCTACACCGTTTGTACCAGCTTATTTTCTCAGTTAATATAATTTCCCCTTTCTATTGTGTCTATTCTGGTTGTTGGGTTGTGTCCCCCCCAAGTGGTATCAGAGCGGGTATTCTTGAGTGTGTAGACAGAGCACCGACTGTGAGGCAGTTTGCACTAGGACTGTGTGGTTGTGGGTTCGAGTTAGAAGATGCCTCCATGAAGAGAGCGTGGTGGAAGGGCCAGAGCTGTTGATCCTGAGGAGGTTAGAGCCCTCCAGAGACAGGTACAAGCATTGCAAGAGGAGCTTCGTAGAGGAGCAAATATTGCCGCAGATGACAATAGTGAGGATGACAATGAAGAGGAAGTAATGGAAGTTGATGGGGAAGTTTTGAATCCTGTAGAGGAAAGGCTTTTTAGGGCCATTTCTAGGTTTGGGAAAAGACCTACAATTGAAGTGGGTATATTTTTGGGAAATTTGAAACCAGATGAGTTGATCGATTGGATAATTGAACTGGACGAATACTTTGAGTATGAGGATATAAGGGACCCAGATAGGGTTAAGTTTGCAAAGGCCAAACTAAAAGGCCATGCCAAAATCTGGTGGCAAGAGATTCAACTGGAAAGACTTAGAAGAGGAAAGGAGAAGATCACAAGATGGGATCGCATGGTGGACAAATTGAAGAAGCAGTTCATTCTTGTGGACTACGAGCTTGATCTGTTTAAGAAGATGCATGGGTTAAAGCAAGCAGGAAGATCAGTCCAAGAATATACAGAGGAGTTTTACCGACTCCTGATTAGAGCGGGGCATGCAGAAGCAAATAAGGAGAAGGTTTCTCGTTATATCAGTGGGTTGCGACCTAGCATCCAGGAGGAATTAAGTCTGGTAAGAATGACCAGCGTTGAAGAAGCATACCAGTTTGCCCTACGAGTTGAAGAGAAGCTGAGTAAAAGGTTTGAAGGAAGACAAAGAGGGCGCGGCCAAGGAGGAAGGGGAAGCGGTAGATCATCTGGAGGCCGCAATGAAACTCAAAAGAAAAATGAAGATGAGAATACTAGCAGGAACTAGAGGAATGAGGGTTTCAACCGCTCTCGTGATCAAGACTTTGGAAATCAAAGAGGAAGAGGTAGAGGACATGGGCAAGGAAGAGGAGGCTTCCGTGGTACCTATTTCCATTGCAATGAAGAAGGTCATCGTGCCTTTGAATGCCCTCAAAGAAGGATAGATAGGAGAGCTGAGGGCCAAGCTAGGGTTGCTCATGTGGATGAGGATGCACAATCATCACATTCAGAGGATGCAGAAAGAGGAGAGACCTTGGTAAATGAAAGAGTCCTACTAAGTGGTGAAAATGAACCAGGACAACGGAGGAGTTTGTTCCGTACCAGATGCAAGTGTGAGGATAAATGTTGTGATGTGATCATTGATGGTGGTAGCACTGATAACTTGGTATCCGAAGAGATGGTCTCTAAGCTGAAGCTCAAGAGGGAGAAACATCCCCAGCCCTATCAGATTTCTTGGGTAAAAGATGATCATAAGGTCCTGGTAAGTGAACAATGTTTAGTAAAATTCAAAATTGGGAGTTACCATGATGAAGTTCTTTGTGATGTTATTTCGATGGATGTTTGCCATCTATTGTTGGGTAGACCATGGCAGTTTGATAGACATGCAATACATGATGGACATGCAAACACATACTCTCTGACAAAGGATGGAGTTTGCCACAAATTGAAGCCCATGAAAAAGGAAGGTGAAAAGGTATGTAGCAGTGCTAGAATTTGTCTTGTTGATGGAAGGAAGTTTTTAGATGGCATGAAACATCAGCGTATGTGCTATGCTTTGATTCCTAGGAAAGATAAAGAAGGTAGTAGTGAAATACCATTTGAAGTTTCAGATTTACTAGGGGAATTTGGAGATATTATCTCTGATAACGTTCCAGATGGATTGCCACCAGTAAGGCAAATTAGTCATCGAATAGATCTGATTCTAGGAGCTAGTTTGCCTAACAAGGTTGCTCACAGGATGACTCCTACTGAAACAGAGGAGCTAAATAGACAGGTTCAGGAGCTGTTGAGGAAGGGCTTGATTCGAGAGAGCCTGAGTCCATGTGCAGTACCTGCAGTACTCGCACCAAAAAAGGATGGAGAGTGGAGGATGTGTACAGATTCCCAAGCTATAAATAGGATAACCATCAAGTACTGATTTCCTTTGCCAAGGATGGATGATCTTATGGACTACTTGAGTGGAGCTGAGTACTTCACAAAGATAGATCTGAAGAGTGGCTATCATCAGATACGGATTCGAGAAGGAGATGAGTGGAAAACAGCCTTCAAGACCAAGGAGGGTCTTTATGAGTGGTTAGTCATGCCCTTTGGATTGACGAACACCCCAAGCACCTTCATGCGGCTCATGAATGAGGTACTTAAGAAGTTCTTGGGAAAATTTGTTATTGTCTATTTGGATGATATTTTAATTTTCAGCAAGACTTTGGAAGAACATTTACTGCATATTCGTAGTGTCCTTGAAAGGCTAAGGGAAGAGAAACTGTTAATTAATCTAAAGAAGTGTGTCTTTGCAAAAAGGGAGTTAGTCTATTTGGGATTTGTTATATCACCTGAAGGTCTCAAAATGGATCCAGAGAAGGTAAAAGCCATCTTGGAATGGCCTACTCCAAGGTCTGCTACTGAGGTAAGATCATTTCATGGTCTGGTTAGTTTCTACAGGAAGTTTATTAAGAATTTCAGTGGCATATGTGCACCTCTAACTGATACAATAAGAGGGGATAGAAAAGAGTTCAAATGGACTACAGCAGCTGCGAGAAGTTTTGAATTGCTAAAGAAGAAGGTGACTGAACAGCCTGTGTTGGCACTTCCAGATTTTAGAAAAGTATTCCAGGTGGACTGTGATGCTAGTGGTAGCGCTATTGGGGCTGTATTAAGCCAAGAAGGTAAGCCTATTGCATATTTTAGTGAAAAATTGAATGATGCAAAGAAGAAGTATTCTGTTTATGATCAAGAGTTCTATGCAATAGTTCAGGCCTTAAAGAAATGGAGGCATTATTTATTTCCAAAGGAATTTGTTTTGTATACTGATCATCAGGCATTACAGTACCTAAATAGCCAAGGTAAATTGAATCAGAGGCATATGAAGTGGGTAGAATTCTTGCAGAGTTATACATTTGTGTTAAAGCATAGAAGTGGAAAATCTAACATGGTTGCAGATGCATTAAGTAGGAGACAATTGTTGCTTACAACAATGCAGGTTGAAGTAGTTGGGTTTGATGAACTCAAGAATTTGTACCCTGAGGATCCTGATTTTGCTGAAGCATGGAAAGCTTGTAAAGAACCTGTTGCTGTAGATAGAACCAAGTGGTTAGACTATTTGATTCAGGATGGCATGTTGTTCAAAGGTAGTCAATTGTGCATTCCAAGGAGTTCCATGAGGGAAAATCTGATTAAGGAGAAACACAGTGGAGGGATGGCAGGACATTTTGGTCGGGATAAGACCATTGCCATTCTTAGAGAACATTATTTTTGGCCTCAAATTACACAGGATGTGAAGAAGTTTGTACAGAGTTGCCAGGTTTGTCAAGTTGCCAAGGGGTTTAGTCAAAATACTGGCCTATATCAGCCATTGCCTGTCCCATCAAGGCCATGGGAGGACATAAGTATGGATTTTGTTCTTGGATTGCCAAGGACACAAAGGGGTAATGACTCAGTATTCATGGTGGTTGATAGGTTCTCCAAAATGGCACATTTCATTCCATGCCACAAAACTCATGATGCTGTCCATATTGCAGACTTGTTTTTCAAAGAGGTGGTAAGACTACATGGTCTTCCAAGGAGTATAGTTTCTGACCGAGATACTAAATTTGTGGGGTATTTCTGGAGGACATTGTGGAAGAAGTTGAGAACAAACTTGAAATTCAGTTCCACGCATCACCCACAGACTGATGGCCAAACAGAAGTGGTAAATAGAAGTTTGGGCAATTTGCTGAGATGTTTAGTTGGAGATAAGCCCAAGGGATGGGATTTGATTCTACCACAAGCAGAGTTTGCTTATAATAACTTTGTAAATAGGAGTACTGGAAAATCACCATTTCAAATTGTATATGGAAATAGCCCAAGGACTGCACCAGAATTGAGGAAGATAGAACAAGGGGAGAGAACAAGTGTTGAAGCTGAGGATTTTGCTGAACACATCAAGCGTCTACATGAGGAGGTCCAAGCACACATTATCAAGATGAATCAAGAGTATAAAGCTAGGGCTGATCAAAGGAGAAGACATAAGGAATTCCAAGTAGGGGATCTTGTCATGGTGCACTTACGAAAAGAAAGATTTCCAGTTGGTACTTACAACAAGTTGAAAATGAAGAAATTTGGCCCCTGCAAGGTTTTGAAGAAACATAACTCAGGAAATGCATATGAGGTGGAGCTGCCAGATGGTATTCACATTTCTCCCATTTTCAACATTGCAGATTTAACAGAGTATCATGATGATGGTGCAGATGAGGAGCTGGTTTTAGAGCCATGCCCAATTCCTGCTTCTAAGAAGGAGGAGATAGAAGACATTCTAGATCATCGTGTGGGTAGGAGTACCAGAAACAGGCAGTATGAAGAGTATTTGGTCAAATGGAAAGGACGACCGATCGAAGACTCAACTTGGATTTCAGCAGCTGAGGTTTCCCATTTGGGATTTCCTCTACCATCCATAAAGTGACAGGGTCACTTTTCAATCTACCCTGGGTGTCTGATGCAGGAGCATCCAGAGGTATAAGGGCAATCCTGTGTCACCCAAAAAATGTACTTAGACTTAGTTTCTATTTTATGTCTTTACATTTTTGGATACCCATTTGGCTCAAATAAAGGTTCCAACTCTCATAGTTCAACTATCAGTGCATTTAAAAATCTTGAAAAAAATAGGAGCATGCAATTTGACCATCATTTTGGTGACCTAGAAGGTGTGACTTGGCCAGATGAATGTAATCGAGATTTAGAGCATTCTAGAAAAAGAATCAGGTCAAAAGGCCCCATGGTTTGAAAGTTATTGCAGTTTTTTGAGTTTTGGAGACCCCCTAAGAATGCTTCAAAGTCAGGTTTGGGGCATTAAATGACCTCGAAAAGGGTCGAAAAATGGGGGACGAGCAAAGCTTGTCCATAGGGCTATAGAGTGCTTCAAGAGCTTTCCGAAAATGTAAACAGTTCGTCAATCGGAGTTACGGTTCAAAAGTTATGCCTCCCGAAAGTTCGGCTACCGTTTCTGGATTCTTCTAGAATTGCACCGACTTCTAACGCAGCTTTCGGAACCTTCTATTTTGTCGGTGGATGCCTACTAGCACTTTCTAGAATGTACTCCTAGTCCTTAACCCTCCGGGGTCTATTTAAGGAGATTTCTGGCATTGTAAAAGGCAGTTCGGATTGGAGCTTGAGAGGAGGTGCTAAAAGGAGAAATATTCTCTAGATTTATGCTATTGTAAGCCCGCAGGGCATGTTTTGAGTTTATTTTCTCTGCACTATTTGTACCAGCTTATTTTCTCAGTTAATATAATTTCCCCTTTCTATTGTGTCTATTCTGGTTGTTGGGTTGTGTCCCCATCAAAATGTTGAGTGATGGCATGGCTAAAATAGAAGAAAGCAAGTAGGGAAGTTAAAGATGGCAAGAATGATGGCAAACAGATGACTAAACAAAAAGTTTTAGCAATAGTAAAAGATGGGGGTCACTTTGTATAAAAGAATACCAAGTAAATGCCATATTGAACTACCATTAATATATTTTTTGTATCATGTCTTATAGGTCTTTCATGCCTTGTAGGCTATAAATAGAATAATCAAGGCCACGTTTCTAAGGAATTTATGAGATTACTTATTATAATGATTACTGTGAGCTTTCTTTCTGTCAGCTAAAATCTAAGATTGCCAAGAAAAGAGCAAGTGTAAGCCCTTAAGCTACCTGTTTATTGAACTATAATAAGAATTCAAGACATCAAAAAATTTGACCAAGTATAGCTCTAAAAGGTAAAAAACTTCCACAATTTCTAGAGTTTTCAGGAATTTTCCTTTAATGGCTCTTGCCCATGCATTTCAAAATTCTACTCCCACCCATGCATTTCAACCTTTGGCTCTAGACTGTGTTGCTATGTTGGATGCCCATGGTGTGGTGGTTGCCTCTGCTGTGACATGAATTTTTGCTACATCTACTTATGTGGCTTCCTTTGTCTGAGTGAATACTATGCCCCTTCCTATTGTGGCTAAGATCATTGTTGTAGGATCTGAAACTAATGCTCCAACTATGGATGCCTTTATTAATGTCTCTCAAGTTACTATGGGGCAGTCTTCTATCTCTTATGCAGATGTGGTTTCTTTTGAAGTATTAATGCTCTGGTTCTAAGGAATGGGTCTCATTCGGCTATGGTTAGTTTAGATCTACTCTGTGGCACATGATTTTTTTATTATGAAATTTTTTATACTAATGATAGGAATGCCATCCTATGTTGTGGTTTCTCTTCGGATGAAAGGTTCCCCTTAATGGCCAAACCTTGGTATCTAACATTTAATCCAACTACTATGTCCTTTAATAGAATTCCTCTATGGGTTACGTTGTCAAATCTTCCCCTTCACTTGTGGCAGGACTCAGTCTTGGAGGCTCTTAGGGAAGCCCTTGGGGTTTTCCTATTCATTCATTTGGTCTTCTCTAGTATCTATAGGACAACGTATGCTCTTATCCTTGTGGAGATGGAAATCTCTAAGGGGCTCCCTATCATGTTGAAATTGGCTTCTTCAAGTGGTTCCTTGATTCAATTTCTTGATTGTGAAGGTATTCCCTTCATATGTAGGAAATGTAATAAAATTGGCCATCTTCCTACTTAATGCCCCTCTGATTGATAAGGTTAGATTGAAGAAATCACCTTCTTGGTGGTTGGGGACTTCAGATGATCACTATATGGTTTATAAAGTTTCTTCAGATGTGGATGGGTTGGATAGCTTCTCACATGTTAATCTCACTTTGGATGAGGATTTTGTTGATCTCTTTAATGATTTTCATGTTGTCCCTATGACAGTTTTGACTCCAAAGATTATTGTTGATCTATTTCCTGTTGCTAACTCTATTGTTCCTTTGACAACTTTGAGTCAAAATTTTGTTTTTGTCCCTTCTACTATTAAGATTGTCCAGAGTTCTATTGTTAGTTCTCCTGTTGTGGGGGTTTTGGGGGTTGGTGGGGATTGGAAGAAAGCTGTGCGAAAGGTGGAGGATGGTTGGACTTCGGTTAAAGGGAAAAGGGGCAAATCCTCCAAACCTTCATTTGATATGTCTTTACATTCTCAAATGAATGGACCAAAATGAAAATCTTGATGGTTTGAGGTCTCTTGGGTTGTTTTCCCTCTTGATGGGAACCTTTCTGTGTCCCTCTAGTTGGTTAGGTGGTTTTCCATAGGTGTTTTAAGATTCTGATTGTTTTATCTTTCTTGTCCCTTTGTACAAGGTTGTGGGTCCTTTCAAAACCTATTTCTACTTAATCAAAACTTCCACAATTTCTATAAAAAAATATTACTATTATTTTTTCTTGTTTCTAGCTTTCATATTAATTGCTTTGTGGTGAGAAAAAAAAATCATATGACAAGCAATAGGCTTGATAAACCCTCCTCTACAATTGTATCAATAAAGATTAACATAGAATTATAAACAACCATCAACATTCATCTATCCCACCTTTACCAAAAAAATTGAGTTTTAAAGTTGGCAAAAAATTTATTACAAAAAACTATTTTGGGCTCATTGCTTTTTCTTGTGCTCTGTAGGTATAATCATCATCAAAGAACTAATACTCCCACCTTCGCTCTTGATGAAAAGACGAAGATGTTACAATTTTCTTCTAATAATTTATTAAATTTTTATTAATGTATTACTGATGTATTAAACATTTAAATATTTACCATTTGTCTTTGTCAATATTGATACAAGATATAAAATGACCATATAATAATTTAAACAATATTCACATAGCTTCAATAAAGATGTCGATTTTTTATATATATGTCAACCCCCTTCAATACATTCTTATGCCCAACAACATTTATAATAATTTATTAACATTAAAAATCATTTTAATTTTATTGTTCTTGTATTAAACAAGAACTATCAATTTACCTTTAATCTTATCACAATTTTCTAAATAGATTGTAATTTCAAGCCCCTACAAACTATCAATTTACCTTTAATCTTATCACAATTTTCTAGATAGATTGTAATTTGAAGCCCCTACAATCTCCTCTTTGTGGAGCTAACCATGGAACAATTGATCTTTGAAAATTAAATAAAAATAAATAAATAAATTAGTATATTTATTTATTCAAGACAAATACAAAACAAAAGCAAGTATTTTAATAATGAAAAAATCAACTGCTAGTACATTACAATGAATTGGCACTGGATATTACGATAGAAGTCTGTCCGAGTGTTGAGAACAGACGACTACTATAGACGACTATTATGAGAATCAATCAATGAAAACCAACAAAACTAAGATGTGAACCCTGTTCGAAGAGATCAATGGAAAACAATACAATAATATGTCCAAATTGAGACGAAACGTGCAAATCTAGCTAATTTGAAACCATCAATGGTGATAAATACTTCCACCTTTTCTTCCATTTCCTATAAATCTGTTGTTTGTAGAACCCGAGCATTGAATCGAAGGCTTGCCAACGCATTGACTGCACACATTTCATCAACAGCGTCAACCAACAGTGGTTAGAGAATCCTTATGGGAAAACTTTTCTATTATTCGCATCTAAATGAAAATCATGGTATGAAATCCTAAATAACAAAGGAATCGTTGATGTAATATGAGAGAATATATACCAAAGTCAGATGGAGATTGTGAATCATGGTCGACAATGACTGTTCTGCGTTGAATGTTAACAGTGACGTTCTCAACTCCATCTCGTGCCCGCAGCGAGCTTCTAATCCTTCCTTCATCGGATTCCCTGCATATTCCCTCAATACACAGACTTGTTCTCTTCATTATGGTAATCTAGTAATGATCCTATCCAATTCAAAGGGCAGATGAATATGATGGAGCAAAATCAAGAGTATGATGTTTGCCTTGAATTAGAAGAGCAAATGAAGATTTGGGATAACTGAGATTTATGATCTATGCCTTGAACCGTTGAAGTGTATTTATAATTGAAAGCAAGAGTGATCTACAAGAAATGTGTTCTTCCTCGTAGTGAACATGAAACAATCTCGAAATTGTGTTAACGCGGAGAAGACAATTTAACTCCCTTGATCTATATCTGTTTAGCTGACTTCCACCTTAATATTTTTGGAGATTTGCTTAATTTAGGAGGATTTATTCATTGCGGGATGCAACGAGAATTGGGTTTACAGTGTAGAGAGAAAACATTTACGTGAAGACTCAACTGTATATGAATGCGTTAATTTCCATGGGGAAATTGTACTGAAATTGGTAAGAAGGGAGGAGAATCTCAACTTTGAGGTTTTGAGGGGTTGGTGCAAATAGTCAGCCATGCAATTTCTTTATTAAATTTGACTTTAAAGATTGTGACTAAGTTTCACGTCAATCGACGAAGCTGCCAAGAAATGCACGCTCACGAATTCGCAATCTTTGACAAGTACCCTGTTTGTATTGTTATGTCGTGAACGTGGTTAATACGTTTGATGTCAATTTAATTTTTTTTTAAAATATGGTTTTGTAATTTTTTATTCAATTGTTATTGTTTAATATTTATCTAATATTTAAAAAGTATTTATTTGTTGTAACATATTGTTATTTCAAAATGTCAGCACCTTAGTAGGCTTTAGTTTATTGGTATAGGTGGGGGTTTCTCAAAAAATCTACTAGGGCTCAAATCTTGTTAAGTGCATGGTTTTGGATGATGAAGCTAGCATCATGCCTTAAGATGGATTTTGAAAAAGAAGGTTCTCTAAACTTTCAACAAAAAAAATTGTAAATGCACAACTAACTTTTACATTTTTGATAAAAATATAAATTAAATCATAGTTTGTTTGAAATAAGCTAGTATTAAGTGCATTATTATTGAAGTGCAGGAGCTTGTCTTGGTCTCATCTTTTAAATAGGTAAGAATTAAACAAGGTGTAGAATCCTTTACAAATCAACCATTAAAACTACTAGAAACATGAGAACAACAAATTGCATAAAATGACGAATGAGAGCAAGAGCTTTGGCTAGAGTGATAACAAATTGGAGATTAGGGACTAGACCTTGAACTAATATTACCTTAGATTTAAACCTTCATTCTTTCGGATTGACTCGATAACCTTAAATAAGTGTCTTGTGCTATAGATAGGATAACCTAGCAAAGGGCTCAAGAAATTACCCAAAATATAGGAAGAGAAAATAAGCTTCCATTAAAACTTACATAAAAATGAAAGAGAATGAAAGAGGAAGGTGGAAGGAAATAAAGTAGTTGGCAACACCAAGAGGAAGAGGACATTCACTAACTTGAATCGAGGAGTGATCACACATAGGCCTTTGGATTGGAACACTTTTCAATCCATAAACCTCCATTTTCTAATTAAATCCTCTATACACAACACTTTTAATGTCATCTCTATCTAATTTAGATGGATGTAGAATAGCCAAAAAAAAAAATGTCTCAAAATCTCTCAAATATGGCATCATTGAAAAGAGCTCATAAAATTAGACCTGGTGCGATTTGAATGGGGTCAAAAGGAGATCATATGCAAAACATATTATCAAGCAAAGGTCTGGTCAAACTAGCAAACTTGAGGTTGAGAGGAAAATTGGTGGAAAATGGATTGTCCCAAGTCCAAGAAAAAATTACACCAAATTATAGCACTCATCGTGTTGATTCTCAAACTATTTTTTGGCTTTGAAAACAAAGTCTAAATGGAGTAGTAATGGCCGGTCAAAGTTAGCTAGGAAAAGGGTTGGCTAGATGATATTAGCATCCTAATAAGGATCATGTTTTAATCCCACAATAACACCTAGTAGTCAAGACTTGTGATTTTGTAGTTAAAAGCTAACACATGGCAAGTTGATGATGGTGTTACAATAGTAGAATTCAATGTAAACCAACTAGCTAGTGATGCATGCCACAAGGTAAGTGAATAAACACATGGCAGCGTGATGAAGGCGTTACAATAAGGTAATTGCAGGATCATGGTCAACCAAACTATGACCTTAAGTGGCGGTGAAAAACTAGCAAACTTTGGTTATGTTAACTTGACACATACTTTTAAAGTATTTATGAGTTTTATATCAAAAAGTTGTAAGAAAAGAATCTATAGGAAATTGAATGTAGTCTCTAAAAAACTAGGCCTTATCTAAAGAAAAAATTATATGATTTGTCAAAATTTTGGATTTTAGTGCAATACTACAAAACTTTCAAGGTGAAAATAAAAAGTAGGTGTATGTTTGACTACCTTAATCAAAATCAAATGATAATATTTTTTAATATAATTATAGATATAAAAAGTAGAATCATGCCCGAATGTGATGCTAATTTTTGGGTATTTTTACTCCAAATAAATAATTAAATATGAATTTTCTACTATAACTTGTTCAGAATAAAACAACTCCTGTGTCTAACAACCTTAACTAATTGAAAACTTTACAAAATTAATTTTTACTTTTTCGTTTTCTTATACTAGGCAAAGCATAGAATGTGAGACAAATTTTGGATTTCAAAAATGTTATACTGTTTGAAAGTTATAGCTATTTTTTAATAAGTATCTCAATCAATAGTTTACAGACATCCTCATTAAAAATAAACTAATAAATACTTATCAAACTCATAATTTGACAACAATTATATCGATGGAATCTTGAGAGTGTTATCAAAAAGCGCTTTTTGTTTCATTGAATTTAGATGAAAAAAATATTGTCATATGGCTACTCAAAGTCTAAGTGTCACAGAAACATGTCTCAAACACGTTTTTTGAGTTGACCAAAGAGGTTTGGTAAATACTAGGCCTAATCAAGTACTCAATCCTAGATCATGTACCTGATCCTAGATCGTGTGCTCAAAATGTGGCAGCAAGAAACAAAATTTCAATAATTGTGGTGGGAAATAATTGTACATTTTAAATAAAAAAGTTAACAAACATATTTAAATATACTTTCACATTTAAAATATAATGATATGTTTGAAAATGATTAATTCTAATTTTAAATTTTAATATTATATAACAAAACTTATTGTTGTAATATTATATATGATTAGATTATATACTAGTATCATGCTACTATATATTATTATATAGTATTATATATTATCTATATAATATTATAAATATTATTTGTATATTATTATTATTATATTAAATATATATTACTATAATATATATTATTACATAGTATTAGAAATTATCACATAGTAGTATATAGTTTATTAAATTGCAATATGATTGATTATCTTATGCCCCTAGGGGTCCTAGGGTACCCTACGGATATAGGGTAATCGATGTAATGGGTTGAATGTGGTTGTCGGCTAGCCCACAACCTCATTCAACCCATTGCATATATTACACTATGTCCCTAGGGATTGTAGGCTATCCCATGACCCATTTTGACCTATTGCATCATGACAAGCATCCCTAGGGGTTGTAGGACCCTTGGGACATAGGGTAATCAATTTTATGGGTCAAATAGGGTCATAGGCTATTCGATGACCCCATTCAACCCATTACATTGCGATATGTGTCTCTAGGGGTCCATAGACACCTAGGAACATAGGGTAATCGATGCGATGGGTTGAATGGGTTTGTAGGCTAGACCATGAGCTCATTTGATCCATTGCATCATCACATGTTGTTCCTAGGACCCCTAGGGAAATAGGGTGATTGATGCGATGGGTCGAATGTGTTTTGATGTAAAGCCTAATCAGACTCAGAGGTTTATTCAGTGTGGTTTCCCTCTAGATTATTTCTATGGGCATTTGGGGGCAGTGCCCCCAAGATGGGATCAAGGGGCGATAACCCTGCAAGGTCCTAGGGCTGCACCCCACGTTCGCTCCCTATTTCAATAAAGGGTGGGGTCAAGAGGAAATGCCCTAGCGGGGATTTTTGGGGGCAACACATGCAAAGCCAAAAATGCTCTTATATTGTAAAATGCATTACATACTATTTTTTTATTATTCTAGCCCCAATTTTGTAAGCAACAAAAAGCTTGTATAAAAAGGGCTTAGGGTTCATCATTTTCATAATGTGTGATGTGAAAAATAGTTCTTGCGACAGTATTGAGCTATAAGAGATTATGGATTATAATCAGGTTGTAATCACTAGATAATAATAATATTGGACTTGTTATTGGTAGATGTACCCTTGGGATTGGGTACACCATGTTAAATCTCGGTGTCCTATGTTCTCTTATGTGCAATCTATTATTTTTTGATACAAGTTATATTTTCATGTAACTATTATTTCTGTCTAAGGTTAATCCTAATATAATGGGGTTGTAGGATATCCACTGACCCCATTCAACCCATTGCATCTCCACATGTGTGTCCACAACCCCATTCAACCAATTGCATCATGACATGTGTCCCTAGGGGTCCTAGGGCTCCTAGGAAAATAGGGTAATTGATACTATGCATTGAATGGGGCCGTAGGTTAGTCCACCACCCAATTGGACCCATTGCACCATGACATGTGTTCCTAGGGGTCCCAGGACCCCTAGCAACATAGGATTATCAATGTAATGGGTCAAATGGGGTCTTCAGCTAGCTCATGACCTCATTCAACCTATTGCATTGTGACATGTATACCTAGGGGTCTTAAGACCTCTAGGGACATATCTTAATCAATGCTATGTGATGAATGGGGTTGTAGGCTAGCCCACAAACCCATTAAACCCATTGTATTGCTAGATGTGTCCCTAGGTATCCTAGGATCCCTAGGGACATAGGGTAATTGATGTAGTGGGTCCAATAGGGTCGTTGACATACCCACAACCCCATGTGACCCATTACATCATGACATGTGTCCCTAGGGGTCCTAGGACCCTTAGCGAAAGAGGGTAATCAATGAAATGGGTCATATGGGATCGCGGAATAGCCCATGACTTTATTTGACCCATAGCATCATGACATTTGTCCCTAGAGGTCCTAAGGCACCTAGGGATACAGGGTAACTGATGTAATTGATTGAATGAGGTTGTAGGCTACCCCATGACCCCATTGGACCCATTGCATCATGACATGTGTCCCTAAGGATCCTAGGACACATACGGACATAGAGTTATCGATGCAATGGGTCAAATGGCCCACGACCCCATTTGACCCATTGGATTGTCACATGTGTCCCTAGGGGTCCTAGAACTAGGGGTCCTTTAGGACCCCTAGGGACATAGGCTAATCAATGCTATGGGTCAAATGGGGTGATAAACTAGCCCATGACCCTAGTGGACCCATTGCAATGTGACATGTCTCCCTAGAGGTCTTAGTACCCCTAAGGACATAGTATAATCAATAAAATGGGTCCAATGGGGACATAGGCTAGCACACAACCGCATTTGACCCATTGCATCATGACATGTGTCCCTACACATCGTATGATCCCTAGGGACATAGGGTAATCGATGCAATGGATTGAATGGGGTCACAAGCAAGCTCATGACCCCATTTGACTCACTGCATCACAATGTGTCCCTAGGGACATAGGATAATCAATGCAATGGGTCAAATGGGTTTGTGGGCTAGCTCACAATCTTATTCGACCCATTGCATTGCAAAATGTGTAATCAATTCAATGGGTCAAATGGAGTTTTAGTCTAGCCCATGACCCCATTGGACTAATTGCATGACAACATGTGTCCCTTGGGGTCCTAAGACCCCTAGGGACATAGGGTAATTGGTGCTATGGGTCGAATGGGGTCATAGGCTAGCCCACGATCGCATTGGACCCAATGCATCATGACATGTGTCCCTAGGGTTTCTAAAGACATAGGGTAATCAATGCAATGGGTTAAATGTAGTCATTGGCTAATGTATGATCCCATTTCACCTATTAAATCATGACATGTGTCCATAGGGGTCCTAGGGTAATCGATAAAATGGGTCAAATGGGGTCCTCGAACCCCTAGCGACATAGGGTAATCGATGCAATGGGTGCAACCCCATGACCCCATTGGACCCATTGCATCATGACATGTGTCCCTAGGGATCCTTTATAGGGATCCTTGGGTAATCGATAAAATGGGTCAAATGGGGTCCTAGTTCCCCTAGGAACATAGGGTAATCGATGCAATGGGTGCAAGCCCATGACCCCATTGGACCAATTGCATTATGATATCAGTCCCTAGGAGTTCTAGGACCCCTAGGAACATAGGGTAATTGATGTGATAGGTCCAATGAGGGTTGGGGTTGTCAGATAGCCCACAACCCCATTTGACTCATTACATCATGACATGTGTTATTAGGGCACTAGGATTCCTAAGGACATAAGGTAATAAATGCAATGGGTTGGATGGGGTTGTGGACTAGCCCATGACTCCATTGGACCTATTGCATCATGACATTTTCCCCTAAGGGTCCTAGGACCCCTAGGAACATAAGGTAATCTATGCAATGGGTCAAATGGAGTCCTAAGCTAGCACACAACCCTATTGGACTCATTGTATCGTGATATTTGTCCCTAGGGGTCCTACTGTATATGAGCAATGTTAGTATGCTAATAGAAACCAAATTTAAATAAAGCTTCTACAAACTAAACAAAATTCATAAACTTCAAGATAGACTAAGGTGAGCTCTCAATTAAGAATATGAGCCATTAATGGGCTCTCTCAATAAGAAGCTCTCTTATTGAGTGGCTTTGTCTAAATAGATAGGATGTATGCTCAAGCTTATGCTTCAAAAAGGGCTTCAAATGGAGTTGGAATTTGGGTGTGAGTGTATGGTTTTGATATAAAATGGCTTCTTAAAATGGCATTATGACTTTACTTCATGGATTGTGTTATTTTGCAAAGGAAAAGGATCCAATTTATAGGCAAGAGGCTTGAGGGATTGAGGGCTAAGATACAAGGATGGAAAAAAGCTCATGGAGGGCTCAGATTGCATGAGAAGAGAGCACATGGATTGTGCTTCCTTACAGTCAATGAGGGAGTGACACATGTCATAGGGTGAGAGGATGGAGGAAAGGGGAAGGATGAGTCAACAAAGGAGGCTCAATGGGATAAAGTCTTCATAAAGACCCTCATAATGGCTTGTAAGAGCAATAAAAGGGCTTGGAAGATCATTTATGGCCTAGTGTGCTTCATAAAGTTTTATTGTTGAGATATTTTGAGGGAGATGAGAGCAATTTCGACTTGGGCTTGATTAGGAGGGTTTTAAGCTTGCTTAGGATTGTGCAAATGATTAGAGGATGGATTAGGATGATTTAGGATTAGCTTAGGGATAGGCAAGTGGATCGCATTTAATGAGGGTGGGTGAAGGAGGAGATATTTTTTAACTTTGGCTTGGGTTAGTAAGTCTTGTTTAGAGAATGTGACAAGGTTGGGAGGGGATTAGGATTAGGTTTAAAGACATCTTCTAGAAGAGTCTAGACTTTGGATGAGGATAAAGACTTTCTAGAATAGTCTACAACTTCCTAGGATGAGGATGAAGACTTTCTAGAAGAGTCTAGAACTTCTTAGGATGAGGATAAATTAGATTTTTAGGTAATAAATAAAGTTTTATTTATTTCAAGGTTTGGGTTGAGGAGATATTTATTAAAAAAAAATTAATAAACATGAGGATTAATATTTAATCTTAATTAAATATTTTGTGTTGGGATTAGGGGTAGGAAATGATGGGATTAGCCTTTAATCAAAATTAAAGAAGGATTAGAAGATTTTGGAAGATGTTAGTGGTCTTAAGGAAATTGGCCAAGTTTTGGGCAAAAACTTTTTTTTATATTTATTTTGGGTTTTTTGGTCAATTTATTAATTAAATAATTAATAAATAAAGAAATAATGTTTAAATAAGATTTAAGCATTTTTGGGAGGGATTCCTTAATTAAATATTTTTAATTAAGATAAAGGGATTTAATGGCATAAAAATAAATTATTTAATTAATAAATGATGATGTCATCAGAAATTTTTCAGAAAATAAAAATACTTTATTTTCTAAAGATTTTTAGGTGTCTACATTTTGCCCCTGTTTGATGTGATGCCGCAAGTGGCATGGCATCAAGGATAAAAAAATAAGATGCCCAAGGCTAGAGCAGAAGAGGAGAGAATGGACTATGAGATGCCCCCTCAAGAAGGTGGCGGGGAGATAAAGCGAGGCTCAATGGCTTCTTGAAAAGTACAAGAATCTCGGATGACCAAGGAAACTTAGATTGGCAAAGAGAAGGGGCTGAATTAGCTCAAACTCTCACTATGGGAGAATGATAAAGGAGAATCAGATGCACAAAAGGAAGCAAGCTTAAGACTTTAGGGAAGGTGGAGGATGAAGGAGCGGAGTGCTATAAAAAGGAATCCAGTATAGGGAGATGGATGAGGGGATTATAAAGCTAATGCAATAAGATTTCAATGAGTCAGATTGGCGAAAGATGGGTTTCAGAGATCCCTAGGACTAGGATTGTGGATCTTGAAAGATGAGGCTTGGTGGATTGATTTGGATTGGTGGATCCCTAAGACTAGGATTGTAGATCCCCAAAGCTAAAGATGAGGAGTGATTCAAAGAGATACTGATGCATAAGCTGGGGTAGGAGAGACAGATGTTGGATATGGATGGGGGATAATGGAGATGAAGGAAAACCATTGAAGCTTTTTGAGTAGGGGGATACTTCAAAGACAAGTACCACCATGTAGTTGAGCACTAGATTTGCTATAGGACTATTGGTTAATTGCCAAGGTTACCAAGAACATCAAGGCCTTTTCACCAACTGTCCAGAGGACTGATGAACTGACTCAAAACAAACATGCAAGGATTGCCCCAGTATGACAGATGAATCCTAGAGGAAGCAGTGTGGAAATGACACTGGGTAACCCACAAGTAGAAAATAAAACAAGCAAAAGACATGATCAAGACCTTACACTCTGATTGGCCCATTTGCAGTATACCATGATATGGAAGATCATGGCAACCTTGAGGAGGAAACAAGGAGATTGCTTGGAAAAGATATTTCAAGACCCAACAGGGAAGAGTCCAAATCAAAAGAAAAAAAAATCCAAAAGAGAACCATTTGCCAATGAGATGGGTAGGACGAGGTACTAACAGACCAAGATCAGACATGAGGAAAGCTATATCCTGCAAGGACCTATCGGAGAGCACCTAAGCTGGTGGATTTGGATGAGTGATGTGTCTGGCAAGCTAAACTAAAAAAAATAACACTTTAGTGATAGGAAATCTAGCTAAAGGATGTATTGGAATAGCTAGCCAAGATGTACGATAGGTGTAAGATGCTGATCAAGGATGAACTGACACGAACGCTGGATAGATACAATGGTACTAAGCTAAATAGGATGTACAAGCTGATGGACCAATATATGTTACAAATGTACAAGTTTGTTCATGTTTTGGTTTTTGTGAGATGGAAATGTTTGTGAAGGATGGGATGTCTATAATAGGTGATAGGTGGATAGGTAGATGGTTTGCAAAAAGCTTAAGTGAAAATGGGGGTTTGTGTGTGCACGTGATAGTATACAAGCTAGGATACAAGATTATTTACAGGCTAGAATATGGTACAAACTTTGTACAAGATTTGGATATAGAAGGTATGGTACAAGATATACAAGGTATAATACAAGCTTTGGTACAAGATTTTACAAGCTGAGGTACAAGATTTTACAAGTTGTACAGGAGGTATTTACAAGCTCCATTAGATTTTGGATATTTGGTTGGAACACCAAGGGAACAAGCAGGTGTTTTATGGGATGGTGGGTGAATGGATGAGGGATAGGATAGTGATAGATAATGGATTAGTCTTAGTATACAAGGCACCTGAATTACCAAGTTTTTACCAAGGTACCTATCCAAGGCACTTGAATTGCCAAGTTTTCACCATTGGACACTTATTTCTCTTTACTATTTTTTTTTTTTTGTATTTTTCAAAAGCTGGGTATACCAATGATCTTTAAGCATAGAACTTCTTGAGATGAATGATGTTAGTAGGATCATTCAAGAGTTCTCCTTCTGGTGTAGATAGCTGATAGGCTCTGGAGCCAAAGGAGGCAGTGACAACATAAGGACCAAGCCATGTAGGTTCAAACTTGCCTTTCTTTTCTCGATCTGCTTGGACATTCATGTTTTCTTTGAGGACCATGTCACCTGGCCGAAAGTGTTGTGGGAGCACCTTCTTGTTGAAATTCCTTTTGAGATGAGTTTGGTAGACTGTGAGATGATCATAGGCTTGTTGTTGCTTCTCGTCTAAGAGATCTAGCTGGGTGAGCCGAGCTACTTTGTATTCTTCATCTGATATTTGCCCTTGCAAAGATATGCGCAACAAGGGAAGTTCAACCTCTATAGGTAGTACCGCTTTGGCACCATAGAATAGGGAGTATGGAGTTGTGCCTGTGGATGTACGGAAGGAAGTTCGATAGGCCCATAGGGCTAGATTTATTTGTAGATGCCAATCGCGACCGAAATCATTGACAACTTTCTTTAGGATTTTGAGGAGGGTTTTGTTAGTTGCCTCTGCCTAGCCATTACCTTGTGGGATATATGGGCTAGCAAAGTGATGATGGATGTGAAGAGAAGTGCATAATTCTTCCATGTTGAGATTTTCAAAGTTACCTCCATGGTTGGTGAAGATGGTGGATGGGATGCCGAAGCGGCAAACAATGTGGTACAAGATGAACTTGGAGACCTGACCTCCTATAGCTGAGACTAGGGGATTTCTTCCATGCATTTAGTGAAATAGTCTGTAGCTATTATTATCCATTTATGTTCATCAGATGAGAGGGGTGTGATAGTTCCAACTAGATCAAGGACCCAACAAGCGAAAGGCCAAGGTGGTGCAATAGGCTGTAGATCCTGTGCTGGAGCGTGCACAAGATTTGCATGCTGCTGACATGGGAAGCACTTTCTGACAAAGTCACAGGAGTCTTCTTCAATCGTAGGCCAATAGTAGCCTACTCTAAGGATTTTTCGCGCTAGGAAAATACCACTCGTGTGGGCAGTGCAAAGTCTGGAGTGTACTTCTTTTAACACCATCATGCCCTCATTTTGGTCTAAACATCGAGAGAGAGTATCGTGATAACCTCGACAATATAGAGTATTGGATATGATAACATAGCGGGATGATTTTTGAATGAGGTTTTGGTGTTGGGTACATGTGAGGTGAGGAGATATAATACCATCGTTAAGGTAAGCGTGAATCTCATGGTACCAAGGGGATTGGGGACCAACCAAGATACAAACTCGATTTGAATCCTCATTCTCATATGCGGGTGTGAGGAGCTGTTTGACTAAAAGCTCATACTGTGTAGCTGCTTGGGGAATTTCCAAGAGTGAGCCTATAGTAGCCATAACATCTTCTACTTTGTTCTGTATTCGAGGCACTTGTGTAAACTAAAGCCTTGTAAAATGT
The DNA here is from genome assembly GCA_028749045.1 of Cupressus sempervirens. NCBI lineage: Eukaryota > Viridiplantae > Streptophyta > Pinopsida > Cupressales > Cupressaceae > Cupressus > Cupressus sempervirens. The sequence continues at coordinate 67,657,330 of CM053784.1, forward strand.
TGGGTTAGCTGATCAACTAGCTCTTTGTAGGGTAATAGCTTTTCATCTTTTGTTTGATATTCATTTAGGGCTTGCTTGATGATGAGCTGAGAATCACCAAAGATTTGTAACTCAGCAATGTTCCATTCTCCAACTATCTTTAATCCTGCTATGAGGGTCTCATATTCAGCTATATTGTTGGTGCTAGGGAATTGTAGCTTGAAGGCTTTTGGAATGTAATCTCCTTGAGGTGTGACCAAAAATATTCCTATCCCTGATCCATGAGATGTGTATGAGCCATCAAAATAAAGTTTCCATGGGGGTTGTTCTTCAATTAGACAGATATGCTCATCTGGAAACTCTATGATCAACAGATAAGGATCTATTAGAGGTGCATCAGCTAGGTTATCTGCTATAGCTTGCCCTTTGATTGCCTTTCTGTCCACATACTGGATGTCAAATTCGCTAAGGAGCATAACCCATTTGGCCAAATAGCTTGTAAGTGCTATTCTAGAGAGCATATACTTGAGAGGGTCAATCTTGGAGACTAGCTGGATGGTATGACTTAGCATGTACTAGTGAAGCTTTTGAGTTGAGAAAATAACTGCCAAACAAGATTTTTCCATAGGAGTGTAATTAAGTTCATAACAAACTAAGGTTCTACTAATGTAGTAGATGGCTCTTTCTCTGTTGTAGTCATCGAGCTGTGCTAGAAGTGCCCCTAGAGCAGTAGCTGATATGTATAGAATCAGGGGACAACCAGGAACTGGTGGAACCAAGATAGGGGGATTGATGAGATACCGCTTGAGATGGTCGAAGCTGTGCTGACATAAAGGACCCCACTTGAAGTTCTCATCCTTCTTCAATAAATGTGAAAATGGTGTACACTTATCTGCAAGCTGGGAGATGAAGCATCGAACAGATTGAAGCTTTCCTTGAAGAGAACGAAGCTATCGCAGTGTTTGGGGAGGAGGCATGTCTAAGATAGCTTTGACCTTCTTTGGGTCGATCTCTATACCTCATTTAGAAACTATAAAGCCTAGAAGCTTGCCAGATGTGACCCCAAAGACACATTTCTTGGGATTCAGCATGAGATGTTATTTGGCTAACCTATCAAAGAATTTCTCCAGGTCAGCAAGATGATCCATGAAGGTATGAGACTTGACCAAGATATCATCCACATAATCCTCCAAAATGCTATGAATGTGTTCATGAAAAATGGCTGTCATAGCTCTTTTATAGGTAGCCCCAGCATTCTTTAGGCCAAAAGGCATCATGTTGTAGCAAAAGGTTCCCCAAGGGGTAGTGAATGTTGTCTTATGTTGATCCTCTTCTACAATCTTGATTTGATTATACCCAAAAAATCCATCCATGAGGGACAAAATTTCATGTCCAGCTTTAAGATCTACAATCATATCTATGTTGGGCAAGGGAAAATCATCTTTTGGACAAGCTTTGTTTAGATCTCTAAAACCAGTGCAGATTATGATGTCACTGGAGGGTTTAGTGACGAGAACCATGTTGGAGATCCACTCTGAGTAGTCGATAGGTTGAATAACCTTAGCATCTAACATTCTTTCTAATTTAGCTTTGACCAGTAATGCCACCTTGGGGTGCATTTTTTTAAGCTTTTGTCTGACGGGCTTGATCTTTGGATCGACTGCAAGATGATGAACTACAAGCTTTGGATCAAGTCCTGGCATGTCTTGATATGACAATGCAAATCGGCCAATGTTCTCTCTTAAGAACTCAAAGAGGAGATCAGCTTGGTCTTGTGATAGGGATGCAGCAATGTGGACAAGTTTGGGGATCTCTGAAGAACCAATGTTGACTTCTTGAGTATCCTCAATTAGAATAGAAGACACCTCTAGTTGATTATCTTGAGGAGGCAATGCTAAATCTTCATGTTCTGCTTGTGGCTCTAGAGTTTCTTGCTAAGGGGTTCTCTTCACTACCATAGCTAGTCTCAGATTCACCTTAGTTCCTATTTTGGGTGTATCGGAACTAGGTTTGGGATTCTCTCCAAAATACCCCTTGGGATCTAGCTTGTAGATATAGGAAGAATCTGGCTTTGTTTGCTTATGAGGAGTTTTGGCTCCTATGAATCTCAGAAGTGCTTCCTCTGATGTGAACTCATCAATGTATATGAGGCTTGGTTGGTCCCAATCTATGAGCTGTGGATGGGCGAGTGGTAGGTCAATGAGGTCGATGGATAGCTCTTGGAGAACAGAGTCTCCGAGGGAGATTTGGTCTGGGATATCATCGTAGGCTCTCTTTTCAACTTCCTTAGGAATGTCTTCAATTTCGATAAGGTCACAGTGAATGTTCAAAAAAGCATGACCGTCTGTATTGGTGCCCTCAGTTGTGGGTATGCCAAAGCCAAGACCTGACTTTGATTCCCACTTGTGTGTGTCGATGGGGCACTACATGCCTCTTTCTTTTGGTCTTAGACCGCCACCTTGATAGTTCCATTTGTCAGTGATGAGCTTATGTTCTTGGGGATACTTTTGGCTAAAGTGATCAAGGTGTGCATGATTTCTTTGAGGTGCATCCTTATGTAACCAATTGTTGATATCCAGAGTGAGCTCCTCATGAAGAGGGATTTTTTTAGGATACAAAGGTTGTTGGGCCAAACTGTTTGTATCAAGGAGGTGGAATCTCCTTAGCTTTGTGATATGTCAGTCATCCATGGGCATGTGGATCAAGTGGGAGTGCCCCGACATTAATGCATCTGATAGACTATACTCTCCACAGCCTTTGTTATTGATCTTCACGATAGATAAGGTGGAGGCGAGGATGGTTTCTGGGTCATTACAAGTGTGGGATGAGCTAGCGATGACTGTGCCAATATCAATTCCAGGGCAATGGTTTGTATATGAGGCTTCAACCACATTGCAGTCAGCAAAGGGTTTTGGATCAGCATGGATGGTTACCTCAGTGCCCTGATGCAAAAATTTGACGCACTGATGGTAAGTGGATGGAATGGCTTTAATGGCATGAATCCATGGGCAACCGAGGAGGATGTTAAATGGTAGGTTTAGATCAATAACATGGTAGAGTGTCTCTTGGATGACTGGCCCAACCTTGATTGGCAGCAAAATAGTTCCTTCTGTGGTTCTTTCCAAGTTTTCATAAGCTTTGATGGTGATAAACTCACGGATGATATCTGCCTTAGTATACCCAGCTTGTTTTATGAATTTTAGGGTGCAAATATTCAAGGCTTATCCATTATCTATCATTACTCTTTTCACGGCAAAATTGGATACCATGATGGCTATGCGAAGTGGAAGGGTGTGATCTGGCTCGACTACGGGTATGTCTGTGGGTTTGAAAGATAGGGCACATGAGGAGGATAGGTGTCCAACAAGATTACAAAAATTAGTAGCATTGATATCTAAAGGGACACGAGATTCTATAAGGGCACTATAAAGGATGTTCTTGTACACAGGACTAGTGCGAAGAAGGTATAAAATGGAGATTTGGATTGGCATGTTCCCAAGGTGTTCCAAGATATTGTACTGGCTTTTTGATGGAGTTGATGGTGCCGGTGAAATGGGTGGGCCTGCAATGTTAAATCGTACTCTTCGAGTGGTGACTGCACACTCATTGTCTATATAGGATGAAGTGTGGTCATTGTTCTTCCCATGTTGTTGGTTTGGCTGATGGTTGTTGGTGTTGTTGTTATTGGTTTGGATAGGTGCTTTTCTAGGATTTTGATTATTGTGAGGAGGAAAAGGATTTTGATAGATCTGTAAGCCTGCATTGGGAGAGGTTTGGGCACCAACAATGATTTCCTTCCAATCAATGAGGTCCTGCACATAGGCTTTCAATTTCATGCATCTGAGGGTGGTGTGACCTTTTACCCTATGAAATTTGCAGTACTCATTATCTTTGTACCATGCAGCTTTGGATTGGCTTGGGTCAATTTGCTAGGTAGGAGGAAATTTGATGAGGTTTTCTTGACTAATTTCTCAAAAATGACATCTAAAGGTTCACCAAGGGGTGTATAATTTCTTGGTGCAGGTTGGAATCTAGGCTTTTGCCCTGCAACTACATTGATGGCATTAGCTTGATTGCTAGACCCTTGGAAGTTGGGTCTTGGATTGTGGTTTTGATAGCTTTGGTTATTATGTTGTTTGTAGTTGATAGCTTGTTGATTTTTTGGGTGATATGGTGGGTTGGACTAGTTGTGAGAAGGACCAACAATATTCACATGTCTAGTGTCAGTGATGCCATCTGTTGCAACATGCTTGTTTTTATTCCAATATCTAGACTTGTCATTGGAATGCGATTGATTTTGGTTGGCTTCCTTGTAGATCTTGACCACACCATCTTTAATGAGTCCTTGCTCAAGGATCATTCCTTTCTCTTCGATATCTTTGTAGGTCTGCAAATAGTTCATGGTCATGTGGTGAGCCAAGCTGGGATGGGCATTAACAATAAACATTTTCACCAAATGGCGCTCTGGCAAGGTACAAGATATGCGGGTGGTAAGGATTTTCCATCTTTGCAGATATTCGGGAAGGCTTTCTCCACCTTTTTTCTTAGTGTGGACAAGATCAACTACTGATAGCTCTATTTTAACAAGATGGGCATATTGGGCTACAAATGCCTCCGATAATTCAGCAAAATTTTTAATTGTGCCATAGGGGATTCTATAAAACTATTCTAGAGCTGGTCCGGCCAAGCTTTTGGGAAAGAGACACAAGAGGAAGATGTCATTGTATGCCACTTCTTGGCAGTGCATGTAAAATTCTTTGATATGTGTGACAGGGTCTCCTTTTCCTCTAAATTTGTCAAAGTTGGGTGTCTCAAAATGCTTGGGAAATTGTGTTATGGTAATGGCTTTGTCAAATGGGTAAGGACACACATTCTCAAACTTGAAGGTTTTTAGATCATTTCCCTTTTGGATGTTCTTCAAAGTTGTTTTCATGGCTTCCCATTTTGAATTAATGGGTGACATCTGGGGTGCCCCCAATGTAGGAGTGCCCTGCAGTAGGTATGTGCTAGATGGGGCAATAGAATATGGATGGCTTTGAGGTATGGGCTGGTAGGGATTGTACATGGCTTGGGCAACTGAATGGTGGATGATGGGTTGCTGAGGTGGAGGTGGCACATATTTTTACATATGTTGTGAGGCTTGCTGCTGATATTGGATTTGAGGTTGGGATTGAGGAACATAAGCTGGCTATGGGATAAATGGATTGCTTTGTGGATGTAAGGTATAAGATGGGTGTGAAGCTTGGGGAAAGGATCGGGGAGCTTGTGGAACTTGACTTTGGATTTGAGGAGTTTGACTAATATATGTGGGTTGTGCCCCCATTTGGGAAGGTTTTTGCATGGAAAAAGAGGCCAAGTAATTGGTAGTTGGTGGTGGTGGATTTCCTCCTAGAAGTGGCATAGAAAAATAGTTGGTAATAGGAGGTAATGGATTAGTTGGCGGTGGAGATGGTGGGAATTGAAAGCTTGGAAATGGAACTGATGGGTTTGATAGCTTGGTGGCTAGATTTGAACGCTTGGTAAAGTGGTGGAAGAAGCTTGGGTTACTTGAGAGCTGGGCAGAACATTGGTAGTAGCTGGTGGGGTTTGATAGCTTTGTGGACTAAGGGTAGTAGCTTGTGGATTTGTGGCTGATCGCACTAAGCTCCAAGGACCTAGTGGAAATGATGGAATTGTGTTCTGAGCTAAGGTAAACAAGCTAGGGGTGATGAAGGGTTGATTACTTGGCCCCATGGGTGGCATCCCTATTGTATATTGTTGAGGTTGGCCAAAGATGCTAGCACTAATTTAAGAGATGGGTGGATTTGGAAGGCTCGGTTGGAGAGCAGCAGCAACAATAGATAAGGGAGTGAATGGTGTGGTGTTTTGGGCAAAGGGGGTTTGGGATGGAGTGGTATGGACCAATTCTAGAGTGATGGTGGCTAGATTGGCTTGTGGAAGGGAGATTTCAACTTGAGTGGAGGTTGGTATGTTTGGATATGTTGGATCATATCGGGTGGGTTGAGGCTCTTCTTTTGGCACATATTGAGGATAATTTGAATTGTAAGAGCCTATGGGTGCTGGGAGTTGCTCAAAAAAGGGGTGAGATGGATCTGATAAAGGGGGAGGTCTTCCAAAGTCAAAGGCTCCAATGTTGTCCCTTCGAAAGTTAGCCATGATTGTTTCCTTATTTTTGTCTATAATGGCGTTCACCAATACTACATTTCCTGGTTGGTTCATGAAAGCTTCAATGTCAGTAGGTGATGGTATAGCATTCTCTAGGTTGAACGATGGTTGAGTGCTCAAGGGGAGTGATGCTATTGGATCCAAATGATAGGGCTCCATTTTTTCCTTCTTATTCTTGCCTAAGCGAGTGACGGGTGGCACGAAAATGCAGAATCTTTCCTAGGGATGAGATGCAACAATGCCGATGGAGGCAAAAGAGGAAGGCTTTTCTATGCAAATAATTTCCTAGGTTGAGGCAAAGCTGTATGAAAAAACCTAAGGAGGATTGGCTTGAGGATTCTAACTTCAAAGATATGTTGCCAAATTATGAAAGGTCTGCTTTCCTATGTGCAAGCTTGGTGGTGATTGTGTCAACTTAAGGAGAGACTGATGATCCTTTAGGAAGAACACGAGATTGACCACTTGTGGATCCCAACCTTTAGCTCAAGGTGATGAGGGATAACAAGTGACAAAGCTAAATTACCCTAGACAAAGCTCTATCAAAGGGATAACCTGCGTGAGATTGGTGGATTTGGAAGATGTTAGGAATGGAAAACTTTTGGCAAGGTGACAACAATTTTGAAGGCTTGGATGTGAAGATTTTGATTGTTGGCTAGATGGTTTGATTCTAAATGAGATGGATGAGCTAAAATGCTTAAGGGGAAGACTAAAGATGGTTGGATTTCCTACAAAGATGACTCTAATGAAAAAGTGAAGCTTATGCAAGAAGATGTGGAGAAACGAGGGGGTCTAATCATAGAAATCATGCCTAGTTGGTAAGGCATAAGCATTGTTAACTCCTGGATGTTGGGTAAATTGGATGGTGCAATCTAACCAGGTGTCTTGAAGGGCTTCATCAGCAGCTTTGTCCTCTGCTTTGTGGAGTTTAGCAATTTGAGGACTTGGTGTTAACTCCTTTCTCTTGGCTGAAAGTTCTTGGTATGCCTGAGATGGTTTGAGTTTAACTTTGTGGAACTTTTGTTTGGGTTTGGGTTGTTCTGACATGAATTAATGAATCTGCTTGGCCTTGAGAGACCTCAGTTATTTTGCTTCAACTTTTTCAACTTCTAGAATAGGCAGTGACTACACTAAGTGTGTCCTAAGCTAGGATTGACCAAGTTTGGCAAACATTCATTCAACAAATAAAAAATCAAGCAATAGATAGGAACAACCAGATAGAAGTTTTTGATTCTTAGAATGTCATACTTGCACCGAGGAGTGTGTATGTTTTACAAATGTTTTGATTAGTCACTTCAAACACATTAACACCCTAGATGGTTGTCTACAAGGCTGACAGTTGGTTTAGCTAGAGAGTCTTCGATATACCCAAGGTACGTGAGGCTCTAATCCGTAAATGAAACCAAAAAGATGCTACACAACTAAGAGGAGCGGTAACCCACTTCTCCTCTTTCACTTCTCAAGGATATAAAGTTCCTTGAGGCTTAGCCCGAGTGGCAAAATCTTGATCCCAAGAGAGGTGTCTTTCGATTCACCTCCTGATCTTTATACTCCGCCAGAATGCTGGAGTTGAGGTCATCCCAAGGGGTGATGAAATCCCTAAGCAGGCCTCCTAAAAAGAGAAACAAGGTTTTGGATCCTAATATTATGCACCCAAGATGGCCTTGAAAGATGACAAGGGGAGAGAAGACTTGGATGACTTTGGGCTAAAAAAAATTCTTGTTCCTTTTCCAACTGACTCTTATGTGTGTTGATCTAGACTTTGCAAGCACTCATGTTTAAGACACAATGTTCAATTCCAACTTTGAAATGTGCCTACAAAGCAAAATCGATCAATGAATGAATACAAGAAGAAGATTTAGGGTCAACAAAAAAGTAAACCTGGATGCCCGGAGGCCTTCCACATCAAGTATCAATTAATTTCCTTTAAAGCATTCAAGAGTTGGTGTGATTTTGTTTTAAGCCCTCCACATCAATAGTTTTTCAATTTTAGTGCCCAAACTTGAAGTGTAATTGATTTAATCTAGAGTTTTGGTCATTTAAGAATTTTGATAAAGTTAAAGCAAATGTTCAAAGACCAAGTGAGTGAGTTAGATTGTGGAACATTTAACACCTTTTTCAAGTAGACCCATCCCCATAAATGGCGCTGATATTGCAACCAATGGTTGAATTCATGGGTGATTAGAAAAGAGGTGAGTCCAAGGAACTACTCAAATTGATTTTTGCAAATTTGTATTTAACTTAATGAGGTTTCTTAAATGTCCAAAAATCAAACTTTGCCTAAATTGCATGTGGAAAAGAGATTTGTTTTGTTCAATATTAAAAGCTCCAAATGAAGTGTTTGATATTGCAATGGTTAATTGACCTTTTGCATTCAAGATTGGATTTTTTTTTTTAATCATGCATTCATAAAAGGAAAAAACTTGATTTTAATCCATGGCACTCAAGAGTGATTTTAGCAACATGTATTCAAAGACAAGTGATTAAACATTCAAGTTTTGTTTTTCTTTGAGCATTCAAGATTGAGATTTTGTGTGTTGTTTTAAGAAATTTGAAGTGCTTTGCTTTAACCTTAGATCATTCAAGATTGTTTTTGGACTCAAAAGTGAAAATGACTCTTTGGACTTTGCTTTTCATTCAAGATTTTGTGTTCTAGTTTGCATGTTTTAAGCCCAAAAATGATATTCCTAGATTGTTTTGATGCATGAAAAACCTAAGAAGCATTCAAGATTTTGCAACAAGACATTTGTTTGGAACAAATAACAAAGCGTTTAGGACAATTTTGGCAACCATTTAGGACTCTTAGTTTTCATGAGATTTTTAAAAGAACTTTAAAATATTTGCAAATGAGGTTCATTTTATCCTTGATTGATGCTTTGAGTTTGAATTAGATTTTAGTGTGCACTTAGTGTTGATTTTGAACCTTTTGAAATAGAAACTTGAAGTTCTTTTTAAATTTCCAAAAATGAAGTGTTCCTAACTTTGCATGAATGTATCTAAAACCTTGATGTTGCAAGGATGCAAATGATTGGATTGGTTTAGTTTCACTTGTTAAAAGGCTTTTTTTTTCCTTTGCAATTTTTTTAGTTTTTAATGGATTTAAGTATGATTTAGGGGTTCATTTTAAGCACTAAAAAGAAGTGTGTATTATTTTGCTTCCTTAAAAAAAAAATGGCCAAGATCTCCCACAAGAAGAAGAAGAAGAAGTAGATGGAATAAGAAGAATATAGACAAGAAGAGGAAGAATAATTCAAAGTGCTTTGTCCACCTATAAGCTTGAAAAATCTGCAAACACTATGAGATAGATTATGAGTTCCTTTGTCTTTTTCATGCTCGTGTGGACATACAAAACCAATTTATACAATCCTACCAATCACAAAAACAAGCAAAATTAGCCAAAATTAGCAAATGACATACAAAACATGACTAAAAAAGCTAATGAAGATGACCCATGCGGGGTCCCACCGGGCATGCCAAAATGTATATGAGAAATGTTAGTATGCTAATAGAAACCAAATTTAAATAAAGCTTCTACAAACTAAACAAAATTCATAAATTTCAAGATAGACCAAGATGAGCTCTCAATTAAGAATATGAGCCATTAATGGGCTCTCTCAATAAGAAGCTCTCTTGTTGAGTGGCTTTGTCTAAATTGATAGCCTTGACCTTCTTGGGGTCGATCTCTATACCTCATTTAGAAACTATAAAGCCTAGAAGCTTGCTAGATGTGACCCCAAAGACACATTTCTTGGGATTTAGCATGAGATGATATTTGGCTAACCTATCAAAGACTTTCTCAAGGTCAGCAAGATGATCCATGAAGGTATGAGACTTGACCAAGATGTCATCCACATAATCCTCCAAAATGCTATGAATGAGATCATGAAAAATGGTTGTCATTGCTCTTTGATTGGTAGCCCCAACATTCTTTAGGCAAAAAGGCATCATGTTGTAGCAAAAGGTTCCCCAAGGGGTAGTGAATTCTATCTTATGATGATACTCTTCTACAATCTTGATTTGATTATACCCAAAAACATGTGCGTATAGGTCCTTGGAAATCTATGGACATAGGGTAATCAATCCAATGTGTTGAATGGGGTCATGAGTTAGCCCAGAATCTCATTAGCTCCATTAAATTGTGACATGTGTCCCTAGGGCTCCTTGGACCATAGTGACATAGGGTAGTCGATGCTATGGGGCAAATGGGATCGTAGGCTATTCCATGATAGCATTGGAACAATTGCATCATGACATGTGTCCGTCGGGGTTTTAGGGACATATGGCAATTGATACAATGAGTTGAATGGGGTCATTGGGTAGCCCATTAATCCATTCAACCCATTAAAATGTGACATGTATCCCTAGGAGTCCTAGGAGCCCTAGGAGAATAGGGTAATCGATGCAATGGGTCAAATATGGCCGTAGTTTAGCCCATGACCCCATTGGACCCAATTTATTATGACATTTGTCCTTATGGATCCTAAGACCCCTAGGGACATAGGGTACTTGATGAAATGGGTCAAATGGTGTCATGTGTTAACCCATGACTTCATTGGACCCATTGCATCATAATATGTGGTCCTTGGACCCCTAGGGATGATGACATGAAGAAATAGAAGTCTTATTGTCTCTTTTTGTGAACATTTGTCTAAAACATACTGAACGTTATCATCTTTTAATATAAATTTTTTGAACTTTTGATGTATAAAGTATGGACATAGGGCATACAAATGATAATCAAAATTATATCTAAAAAGGGGTTCATTTTGTGGTAAAAATATTTCTTCATGAATGTTTGATATGGGTAGATTTTCCTCCAATTGAAGAGATTGCAAAAATTGTTAATTTAATAATTAATTCCTTTTCTTTATAAACTAATAAATGTAAATAAATATTTGTGGGAAGTCTTGTGTCTATTAAATGTTGATTGTAGGAATACAAGCTGAGTGGGAGTTAATCAAAAAAAATTGCGAAGGAATATCGCTAAGGCATTGATGGTATTAAAGAGAAGCATTATGACACTGTTGCAGCTGGAAGACTTGGCAGCAAAGTCAGAAGGGACATGTTTTAAATGAATAACAAAGCAGAACCTAATAAAGTAGCTGAGAAAGGAAGCAAAAATTAAAGCGATCAATTAAACATGCAATGGATGATACTTGAATTCCTGGAAGTTGTTTAAAGTCAAATAAAAGAGCAGATCTAGCATTTGCTATGATCTATATTTGTGGGGAATTTAAGGGATAATTAATGTCTTTACAATTGCATGCTTGTAGTCTTAAGTTGTAACTGACTTTCCTTCATGAGCAAGTCATAATTATAGGAGTTTTTTGTTCTTTCTTCCTTTCAAATAAGACCTTGTCTGTATCTATGAGGTTAAGTAGTGAGTAGATAGATAGAGTCAATAGACATCTTGTTGTTTTTCACAAGTTATTGTAATACTATATATTTGAATGAATACATGACTTTGCTAAGTTTCTACACTTTTATCTGAGCTAATCTTTCCTTTATTCTTCCATGGGGGCCCACGTGGAAGGTGGAGTTTACTTTAGTAAGTAGGAGTTAGACTCAGTTTTCTAAGTTAAGATTAGAACTATTGTTCTTGCAACCACTGGAAATAGAACCAGTCACTATTCTTGCAGCACTAGGTGCTATAGATGTATGGTTAAATAATTAGAATTTCCTTCCAATTATTTGATATTTTTCTTTCCTTTGGATAAACTATATTTCCTTAATGGTTATTGCATTCAAGGTAGTAGTGACTTTTAGCAAAAACTAGAGCATATACTTTGCTAACATCATCTCGATTTCACACTCTTGGATTGACATTTAATGAAAATTAGCATAGTACTTTGGTAGTAAGGGATGTTCAATCCTGCAGCTAAAAAGGTGTTATATTGATTAGATAGGGGACATAGGGTAATCGATTCTATGGGTCAAATTTTTTTATAGGCTAGCCTACAACCACACTAGACCCATTGCTTCATGACATTTCTCTGTAGGGTTCCTAGGGGCATAGAGTAATCAATGAAATGGGTCCAAGTTGCTCATAGGCTAGCCCATTACCCCATTCTATTGCATTTGTGTCCATAATGGTCATGGGATAATCAATGCAATGGGTCAAATGGGGTCTTGGGTTAGCTCACTACCCCATTGAACCCATTGCATCTTGACATATGTCCCCACGGTCCAAGGACACCTAGGGAAATAGGGTAATTGATACAATGGGTTTGAGACCCATGTCAAATGAAACATCTTTGCACACTTATTCTAAAAAAATATTTAAATATGTTTTCACATTTTAAATATAATGATATATTTGATTTTTTTTATTGGATCAAATCTTAAGTTGGCCATATAATTGTACTGCACTATAGCCATTGTGTTTGTGGATAGTCATCATAGGTTTCTATGACATTGGTGACAAAATATTCAATTAGAAACTTTAAAAAATTCAATTTTTTTTTGAAAGCTATCTCATAATTAAATATACATTCCCATGCATATCAATTTAGTAAATCTTATTTTAAATATAGAACAATTGAAGTGCTAATAAGTATAAGTAGGGTTCTTACATAATAAATTTTTTTAAAATATTATATATGATATTAAATATGATAAGATAGTATATTAATATCATACTATTATATATTATTATATAGTATTATATATTATATGTAATATTATAAATATTATATAAATATTATTATTTTTATTATAATATTAAATATATATTACTATACTATATATTATTACATAGTATTCAAAATTAATCCATAGTATTATATAGTTTATTAAATTACAATATAATCAATTACCCTATGTCCCCATGGGTCTTAGGGCCACCTTGGGACATAATGTAATTGATGCAATGGGTCGAATTGAGTTGTGGGCTAAGCCACAATACCATTCAACCCATTGCCTCATGACATGTATCCCTAGGGGTCCTAGGACCCTTAGGGATATAGGGTAATTGATGCTCTAGGTTGAATGGGGTCATAGGCTAGCCTATGACCCCATTCAGCCCATTGCATCACGACATGTGTCCCTAGGGCTCCTAGGACCCCCAAGGACATAGGGTAATCAATGCAATGGGTCGAATGGGATCATAGGCTGACCCATGACCCCATTCGACCCATTGCATCATGATATGTGTCCCTAGAGGTTTTAGGATCCCTAAGGAGATAGGAAAATCAATGCTATGGGTTGAATGAGGATGTAGGCAAGCCAATGATGCCATTCAACCCATTGCATTGTGACATGTGTTCCTAGGACTCCTATGTCCCCTAGGGACATAGGCTAATCGATGCAATGGATCTAATAGGGTAGTAGGCTAGGCCATGATCACATTTGACCTATTACATTGCGAGATGTGTCCCTAGGCATCCTAATACCCCTAGGGACATAAGGTAATAAATGCAATGGGTTGAATGGGGTTGTAAGCTAGTCGACAACCCCATTTGTACTATTGCATCATGATATGTGTGCCTAGGGACATAGGGTAATCATTAAAATGGGTTGAATAGGGTAGTGGGCTAGCCTACGATACCATTTGACTTATTACATCACGACATGTGTCCCTAAGGGTCCTAGGACCCCTAATGAAATAGAGTAGTTAATGCAATGGCTCAAATGCGGTCGTAGGCTGATCCATGACCCCATTTGACCCATTGCATCATGACATGTGTCCCTAGGGATGCTAAAACACATAGGGACATATGGTAATCTATGAAATAAGTCAATTGGGGTCGTGGTATAGCCCACAACCCCATTGGACCCATTGCATCGTGACATGTGCCTCTAGTAGTTCTAGGACCCCTAGAGATGTAGGGGAATTGATTCTATGGGTCGAATGTGGTCATAGGATAACTTACCACAACATTCAACCCATTGCATCATGACATGTGTCCATAAGGGTCCTAAGAGCCGTAGTAACACAAGGTAATTGATGTAATGTATCAAATGAGGTTATAGGATCATTGGGGACATAGGGTAATTGATGCAATGGATCTAATGGGGTCATCAACTTGTCCACGACCCCATTCAACCCATTGCATAATGAAATGTGTTCATAGTGGTCTTAAGACCCCTAGGCACATAGGGTAATTGATGTAATGGGTTGAATGGGGTCCTAGGACTCATAGGCACACAAGATAATGAGTGCAATGGGTTAAACTAGCTCATGACCCCATTGGACCTATTGCATCACGACATGTATCTCTATGTGTCCTAGGAGGCCTAGGGAATTAGGGTAATTGACATAATGGGTCAAATGGGGTCATAGGTTAGCCCACAACCCCATTGGACTCATTGCCCCATGACATGTGTCACTAGGGGTCATAGGACCCCTAGGCACATATGGTATTAAATACAATGGGTCAAATGGGGTTGTCACCTAGCCCACAACCCCATTGGACCCATTCCATCATGGTATGTTTTTCTAGGGGCCCTAGGACCCCTATGGACATAAGATAATCAATGCAATGTGTGGAATCCTACCCACATCCCCATTTGACCCATTTGATCATGATATGTGTTCCTAGAGGTTCTAGGAACCTTAGGGACATAAGGTTATTGATGCAATGAGTCGAATGGGGTCATGGGCTAGCACACCACCCCATTGGAACCATTGCATCATGACATGGGTCTTAACCACATTTTTTGAGTGGACCAAAGAGGTTTGGTAAATACCAAGCATAATCGAGTACTACATCCTAGATCATATGCATAATCATTAATGGTGTGCACAAAATGTGCTGGCAAACAACAAAATTTCTTAAATTAAGAAGTTGGGAAATAATTGTACTCAAAAAAAAAACATTAACAAATATATGTAAATATGTTTTCACATTTATAATATAATGATATATTTGAATATTATTATTTTTTAATTTTTAATTTTATATTATATAAAAAAAATTATTATTATGTTATTATATATGACATTAACTATGATTAGATAGTATATTTGTGTCATACTACTATATATTATTATATATTAACTATAAAATAATAAATATTATCTAGATAATATTATTTTTATAATATTAAATATATATTACTATACTATATAATATTATATAGTATTAGAAATTATTGCATAGTATTATATAGTTTATTAAATTACTATATGATCTATTCCATATGTTGAATGGGGTTGTCGGCTAGTCCATGACCCCATTGGAGCCATTACATCACGACATGTGTTCTTAGGGGTCCTAGGACACCTAGGGACCTAGGTTTATTGATGCAATGGGTCGAATTCTCCCATGACCCCATTGGACCCGTTGCATTGTGACATGTGTCCCTAGAGGTCCTAGGGATATAGGGTAATTGATGTAATATGTTGAATGGGGATGGGGTCATGGGCTAGCCCATGACTCCATTCAACCCATTACAACAAAACATTTGTTCCTATTGGTCCTAGGACCCCTAGTGACATAGGGTAATCAATGTAATGGGTTGAATGGTGTTGTAGGGTAGCCCAAAATCCCATTCAATCAATTGCATTGTGACATGTTTCCACTTAGACCCCTAGGGATATAGGTCAAGTGGGGTTGTAGGCTAGCCTGTGACCACATTTAGCCCATTACATCAGGAGATGCATCCCTAGTTTTCCTAGGACCCCTAAGGACATATGGTAATCTATGCAATGCGTTGAATAGGGTTGTCAGCTAGCCCACAACCCCATTCAAACCATTATATTGTAGCATAATCAATAATATGGGTTGAGTGGGCTTGCAGGCTAGACCACGACCCTATTTGATCCATTGCATCATGACATGTGTCCCTCGAGTTCCTAGGACCCCTAGAGACATATCTCGGTAGTCGATGTTATGGGTCAAATAGGGTTGTCAGCTAGCCCACAACCCCATCGGACCCATTGCATCACAATGTGTCCTTAGGGGTCATAAGGTAATAATAATACATTATTATATTAAATAATGATAATAATAATACATGACTATATATTAAATGTAATAATGTATTACTATATTTTTTTATTAAAGAAAATGGGTTTTAATGGGACCCTAAAAGCCTTATGTTGGCCTGAGTTTTCACATGATGAAATTTCCCTAACATAGGTACTAATTTTTTTTTAGGTTGGATCCATCATTGATGAGTAGGGTTTCTTGTTTAGTTTTCCAGAATTTTTTTTGCCTTTGAAAATCTCGTTAAACCCTATGTTTCATTCATTTTAAAGGTCTTGCTTGGGCACAAATTTTTTTCAAACTTTGGTGAGTATTTTGTTTTCATTTTAATTTTTCTATGCCCCCAAGCAGTCTTTTTCTCTTATGTCTCTCACCATTTGATTCTAACAAATTCTACGGCTATTGTTACTTCACTATGGTGAGTTGTGCACTTCTTTATGAATAACAAGGTAGCGTATGCCGTGAAACTAAAGAATGGCACCGTAAAATGGAGATGCGGTAGTCAGAAAATATGTTGTAGTTCGAATTTCAATCACATACATTTTGTTAGAACTATCAGAGCAAGAAAAGTAACCCAATAAAAGGTAGGCATAGGATATCACCAAAATATTGATTTTTTCAATGATTTGCTACTTTTCTAATTAGAAAAACTAAACATCTCGTCGTTAGCAACATAGTGAGTGGCCGAAGAATGTATTATACAATAGCCATCAAACTTCCTAGTGGTCATTAGGAGTTCCAAGTTGCATAATAAATGATGATATTATTCCCATATCAGAACCACAAAGTGGGTAATTGTGATGTGAAATGCTCTTACTTTCTAAGGCTGAGTTTTTGTTAAGTCACCAGAGCTCGCTACCTCACTATCAAAAAATTTAGGCATCTTTCCATTAAGTGACATAGTGAGTTGCCATGAAATGAGCATATGGTGGGACCCAAGCAATGTTGAAAGGTGACTGGGATTAATATATGGTTATTATTTTGCTAGTTGTGAAGGACTTATTATGTCATCATTCTTTTGGACCCATGCATCATTCATAAAATGCATGAGGGATTCTGATCATCAAATCAAGCCGAGATCAACAATTCTTGCTATCTCTCTATCAAGAGTTGCTCAGAGAATATGTATACCAAGATAATGAATATGGGGCCTACCACTATTCTTTTACGCAATGCAATAACATGTCATCATCAAATCAAGATTGAATTAATGGCTATAGCTGCTTCGCTATGGCAAGGTGCTCGTTCTTTATGTATAGCGAGGTAGTGACTTGTTGACATGAATGTGTCCTTAGTCGCCAGTGGGTCCAGATGGAAGTACCATCAAAGAAGGAGTTGTATATGTGGTTAGTTCTCATTGCGTTGACTAGCCAACTTGTCAAGTAGAACTCTTGTCACCTTTTTCTGCATCCCTTGATTGTAGAATTTTTTTAGGATCAATGGTACATGTTTAAATGAAGAAGGTGGTTACACTTTGTGTATCAATTAGACATGAAAGATATGTGTGTGAGAAAAATTAGAGTATAACATAGAAGATTTTCTCAATTCCACCTTATGTAAACAAATATTTTGAGCCTTTTTTGAGCAGAAGCCATTACTAAGAAGATTGTGCTAAATTTGGAAAGATTGTGAAGCAGTTTGTTCATGGAAAAATTGTAGAAGTATAGAGAGGAACAAGAATGGAATTCAAGTAAGTAATTACATTGTAATCTCTATAAGTGTTTTTAGTTCTACAAAGCATAAGTGAAGATGCCTCCAAAAAAGGAATTTTGAGGTTAGGAAAATTATTTGGTTAGAAATGTACATGATGATTTACTTGAGTTGCTTCCTAAGTCTACTATTGAGAAAACACATGTTAATAAATTGACCTCATTAAACCCTAGGTTGAGGATAGTAGATGGATTGTTTGATAAGGCTAACTGGGTCTGGGATGCTCATACCTTGCAAACTAGTTTAAATTTGTTCAAGAAATGGTTCATAGAGAGGGAACCGTTTGCCCCACATGCCAATATATGGAATTTTAATATAGGAAAGCTAGTGGTCCCTGGTGTTTTTATGGATTATGATTTCCTTGAGGCCATGGAAAAAAGCTATGATCAATACACTAGGGTCCTAAGGAGAATAGATGGTGAAATTCTAGTCACCATTAGCCCAGAGGAGATTAGAGAAGTTTTTCATTTGGGATCTCTCACTAGGTATCATGTGCCCATTAATTTGAATGATTTAAAGAAAGAATATATGTCTAGGAAGGATATAGTTAGACAACATGCACTAAAGGCCCATATTCACAAAATTAGAACCCTACTAGCAATAACATCATCCTCTAAAGAACCTTTTAAGAAAGCATACTTCAATGACAGGGTAGTAGAGATATAAAGGACCCTATGCAGAGTTTTTAGAGAGGATGAAGAAGATTTTATGCCTATGATTTTCATGTATATGATTACTCAAATCTCCACTTTTGGTGTGGAAATAATTTTTTATTTTTCTTCTTACTTAGCTACTAAAACTTAGAGTGGATTGGTTGGGATTGCTAAGGGCAAGGTGGAGAAGGTTTGGGGCCACTACTCTCTGTTGATGCACATGTTTCTAATTAAATGGGTGACATACTTTGGTAAAGAAATGGTTTTGAATAGAGAACAAGAAGGGGAAGCACTGACAGTTCAATTATGGAGTGTAGACATGATTGATGAAGTAGAAAATGCCAGTTTTGTTAGATTTGATAGGTATTTTGCCTCAAAGTTGAGATGCCTTATATTGAGTGATAATCCTAGGATTCATAAGAAACTAATGCACCTCATTACTCCTATGGATAAACCCCATAATTTGAAAGTTTCACATAATTGGGGAGACTTCATCCCATATTAAGTTTCCACTATTATCAAAATTTATAGATTCAAAGGAACACCTCATGTACTACCTTACCAGGTGCCCTTAAAGGTAGGAGTAGCTAAATTCTTGTGGCAATTGGGAGGAGTAGAAGAAGCTTTTTGCACAAGAGGGGGATAGGATCAATTTTTCCCACTTACACAATAGCCCACCAGTTTGTAATAACCAAGGATAGGTGTGCTTTCCTTTACAATTTTTTCGATCAGTATAAGATGGTTGTCTCCCACGCTCATTTTTGTGATACAAAGGGTTTCTACTATTTGGCTCTTAGGCATAGGATCAAGCTTAGCCTAGTTGAACATGAGTTTTATTTTCCTAAAGATATTATAAGGAATGAGTACTCTCTGTAGGGGCAAGAGACAAAGAAAGAAAAATCGAGAGTCTTCTCAAAAGTTTTGAGTTTTATCAATTATTTTGATAAAGGTTACAAGCCTCTAAGTAAAGTTGTAACTGCTTTAGATAAAGTTAATAAGCTTATGAATACATTTCCTGAAATAATGGAGGAAATAAATGAGAAGAAGCAATATTTCATTAATTCTGCTCCAGACAAGGCCATGGAAATAATGAGGAGATTTGGTTTCACTCCCAATATAGCGGCTGGTCCATTAATTGTTCAAAGGAGGCTAGGATATACTTTCATTCATAATCAAAGGCCCATTATAGATAAAGTAAAACAGGTAGTTGAATCCACTAGTGCTACTCTTGAAGAAAGGCCTCTTGAACCTTCTCCTAAAAGGAGAAAGATAATAATGGAAGAAGACCATCATGTTGAGGAGTACTCACATTCCCAAACCCCATGAGAATTGAGGAGGAGCAGCTCCCTAATGAGCAAGTTAAGCAAATTTAATCACAAGGGGTAGTTTTTGTTACCCAAGTAGAGATTGATGAAGGGAACGTCCAGGAGCCTCGTATGCCATATTTTGAGTTAACTATTGTAGATTATAGAGCAATGGAATTGGACCCTATTTTGGAACAAGCCAGTTAGCATTTTTTGTCTGATGATAGTTTTGTAAAGTCTAGGGCTTTCCATCAGTTTGCATGGAGGGTAAACATGAATAGTTTTGATGAAAGATGTAAGAATTTTCAAACAGAGCATCTAGAAATACATGAAGCCTCCATACAAAATCAAATAAAGGAAAAAATGGTTCAAGAGTTCCAAATAATAACACCTAAAGAGGGTAGAGAGATGGTAAAAGCTTCAAATATTTTATTATTTCCCAACTAGGACATTGTTGATGCATTAATTTTCAATTCTATGTCAAATAATTTGGGATTGCACGATCCAAATAAAAAAGATTTCTTGGGAACTACAATTAACAATTACCAAGATGCTCTGTTCATGTGTTCACTAAGAATAGGAACTAGGGCTGTTCCATCACAACCTGATGATTTAGGATTGATAGGGAATATCATTGTAAGGAGAGTTGCTAACACCTCACATGTATAGGTGGCCCATATGAATGTGGATTATTCTCGATTTTCCTTGGCTACTATAGAAAGGGATGAACAATAAATGATTGAGTTGTAGAGAAAATATGAGGTAGTTATGGATGCCTACAATAAAGAGGTAAAGAGGAGAATTGAACTTGAAAACAAGTTATTGGGTAGGTCCACAAGACCAAGAATAACATACCCTCACCCCCTAGTTGAACCTTTCAAATCCACCTACTCATAGAAGTACCGGATACACCCCAAAGGTTGGAGTACTACACAATAAAATATTTAGAGGAAGAAAAAAGTAAGCTATGGGCATTACATGTGGAGCTGGAGTCAAAATATGAAGATAAATTGAGAAAAGCTCTTACATACTTGGCTAATAAAATTGAATGGCCATTATTTTATGAACGATTGGCTAGGGTGGTAAATATCTGGAATGAATTAAAAGAAAATGATGAGGCTTTAAAGCCAATTATGAACAAATGGGGAAAGAAATAGAGGAAGAACGAGGTGACCTTTTTGTGTTACTCTGTTATAAGGTCATCATGTGATATGATTGAGAGAACCTATGAAATGGTTGTTGATCTCCCATAGTTTGATGAAAAGAGAATTCATTTATAGAGAATAATTATTGGCTATTTAGATAAATGTAAGAGCCAAAGGTTTAGCCTATTCCCTCATGCCCTAGATAGAAAAAATAAATTGAAAAGTAAAGATGAATGGACCAAGCAATTAGATGATTTATTTTGTCTCAGAATGAATAAAGTTATCAATGAAAAAGGGCATGCATGGTGGGCTAGAACTACTGAAGAAATGGTAAAGGTTCAACTATTCTTTGATTCTTTGAAACAAGAATTTGTTAATATTGAAAATAAGGCAGAGTTTGTTATCCAAAAGGAATAGGATATTTTGTAATTTGATTGGCTAGATGACACATTGTTTGACAAGTGGATTGCAAAAATAGCTCTTTATGAATAGTTTGAAGAAGTTGAAATTGATAGTGATGAGGTGTAGGGTGATGAGATCCAAATCATTGACATTGCTACTATACAAGGCCAACAGGAAGAAGAAGACAAGAATGACCAGTCAATTTTAGTTGTAGGCCCAAACCCACATGATGTTAATGCAACCAAAAAAGAGGGAAAGGAAGAAGTTACTCCCATAGTACAAGATATAGATGGTGAAAACCCACAGGTGGAGACTAACCTATAGTCATCAGAACAAACTTTATCATTAGATAGCTTGGCAATTGAATACATAGAGGAATCAAAATAGTAGCCAAATCAATGACAAAAAAGGATGTAACATAATTGGACCCACCAAAAGGAATGTTTGTTCTATAACTCTTTATGTTACTTTATTTTTGTCATTTTGTGATAGGTGTATGCAAATAACTCTTGTAAGAGACACCTATCAATTCTCTTAGCCTGAAGCTTGTTGCATCTCACATTATATAAGTGAGATTCCAAGGCTAGAGAAGGGTACGATTTATAACGCTTTTAGTCATATACTTAGTTTTTTTTCGGTCTAGTAATTTTTGAGTAAGTCTTACAATGCATTTTCTCTACAAGATTGCTGAGAATATATGAATCTAGAATGATCTCTATGTTTCTTTCTATGATCATTCTAAGTTAACTGCATATGTATACAATTTTCAAGGAAAATGAATACAAATTATGAGCTGTCCCCATATTAGTTCTTTCTAAATTTTGTCTCCTTTTGATTACTTAGTTATCTTGATGTTGTGTGAGTAAAAGCTTGTGCAATTGAATGCAATCCATTAAGGTTTTATATCTTCTCATCACTGCTATTAGTTCAATGAATTAAGTAAAAGCTTTGATGAATTTGATAAGATTGCTATTGTAATGGGAAGGATTTCTTGAATCATGAATTCTAGTAAGAATTGCTAATAATATTTGTTGTAAAGAAACAAATCAAATCCATGGAATTGCAGTAGACTCTAAATCCCAATGAATTAGACACTAGTAAAAATAATTCAACCAATCAGAGAAATAGATCATAGATGGACATCAAATGCAAAGTTATAACCAAATCCCATTTTATATACTAAATATCTTCAAAGTTGGTCAATACTTGTTTGCATGAAATATTCTAGCTTTAGTTAGTGACTATTGTAGAGAACACTTGCAGATCTATAGAAGAATTTATGACCAAATCTGTTATATGGGATGTATTCTGTTTAGAATATCACAATTAGCTATGTATTTGACAATTGAGGATGAGAATCAGAATGAATCTAAGATAGTTCACATACAATAGTAGTTAAATTGAATCATCCCTAAGGTACACCCACCTTGGCTTTGCAGATCCTAAAGAGAAGGAAACCATTCCTAGTTTTGTTAATGTTGGATCCAAATGGTTTGCATGTGTAATTGAAAATAGGAAATGGCTAATCCTTAGGTTGCATAAGTGGTATAATTTTGGTATTGAAGCACTCTATTGCTCAGTAGTTTTAAAACTCCAACATGTTACACAAAAAATGATTAAAAAAACAAAAAGAACTCTCAAAGTAAAAATCTAACTAAAAACAACATATTGAAGCAACACCTCCCCTTAAAAAAGAAAGAAACCTAAATAAACCAGAAGAGGCCAAAAAGCAAAGAAGGATGCTCAAGTATTTTCTCTGAGTATTTTTGTAGCATGAATTTCCTACTCCAACATTCTTCTAGCTACCTCCTTCATGTCAGATAGATCTTTGTCAGGTTCTTGGATATCCTTCTTCTTTGTGCTTGATCTAGTTCTCTTCCTCAAACTATCCTTAAGAGACTTATCCTTGGCAATATTGGGAGAAAGATCCTCCTCAATGTTGGACCTATGTTCTTCCACTTTGTTAATGAGCAACTTTATGTTCTCATTAGCCTCTATGAGAATGTTGTAGCTTTTCTCAATAATATTATGCATAGAGCTCACCATGATTTTGACCCTAATCTACACTTCCTCCACTCTAGTATCCATCTATTTTTCCTCCTCCCTTTTCCTATTTTACAAGCTATAATTATCCCTCTTCAAACTACTCACTCTATATTTGAGCTCTTGAATTTCATGGAAAATCCATTTGGTGGTTTGATAGCTATCCACCACACTAGTTTTAGCATTATTTAGCATATCCATTTTAGGATTTTCCTTAGTGGTGTCGCTAAAAATCACAAGGTCCAGGTCAATCAACTCTTCCATTTGGATTTTACCCTCTTTATTCTCCTTGACCATAGTTATGATCAATTCTCTATTTATCCCCATCCTAGCAGAGATACTATTAAAATTCCTCCACACCACTTTACTATCTTTGCCAGTAGTCATGCATGTGTATTGGATAGTTTTGAATTCCTTGTAGTCTTTCTCCTACTCTTCCCCATCACCCTGATTAATATCCCCATCAACACTATCCTTCCATACCCCTTATTTTTCCTCCTTGGATTTAGTAGCTTTGCCTCTTTTCCCACTCTTGGAGGTCTTGACCTCACAATCCTCCTCTTTGTTGGTTGACATTTTAATGGTAATGTTTCTTTTACCACCCTTACTCTCAATGCGCTCCCCTTCTCTGAGATAGGTCTCCTCTTCCCCTTCAGAACTATCTCTCTTCATGTCCATGCCCTCCACCCTTTTATTGTAGTCCCTATCTAAAGACATGTTGAAACCTAGTTTATTTTTTATTAATACATGTTTCTTATTTCTCTCCATTGTGATGATTTTTTTAACAGTATTATACTATGAGGAAGCTTCCTCCTCCAAGTTTGAGTGCATCTCATGGTTATCCTCCATATCTGATGGTGTATAGTCCTCTCTCAACTCATTCAAATCCACTCTACCCTTCTTGCCCTCTTTCCTATTCTTAATTTGTTTCCCCATTGACCTAGCCTTAAAAAAATTGTAGATTAAAAACAAAAACCCCTCATGGAATGTTGGGTTACTACAATGCTTCTCCTTATAGTAATTAATATTTTCATTAATAGATGAGTAAAGGTAGAAAGGAAAAGATATCTTTTCCCCACACCTAAAATGGTTGAGAAGCACAAAATGGTGGGTGTAGAGGTAGTCAAATCTCATGTTGATAGAAATGTACTTGATTATAACCCTTAGCACAAACATCCATAGTGGCTTAATGGTGCTCAACAAATAGTAAGTACCTTTCTTCACCAAAGCCTTCCTCTCCTCCAAATCCTTGGTGAACTCAACCACCGTCTGCGCTGAACTCTTTCTGTCTCTATAGAATTTTTTCCCCATTATGGAAATACCAGTCACTACAAAGATAACATCCTCTATTACCATGAAATTCACTCCATAAATCTTAACAATCCCATCATTCTAGCTCTTTACCATGCTCTACATAACAAATGGTTTCCATCCATGGAGCCATTCAATGAAACTTGTGACTTTGTCTTTTTTCAGAATTCTCTACACCTTGGAGTGTTTTTGCCACTTCTAAGCTTTATCCTTGAGTTCCCTCCTGTGTCTTTCCCCCCACCATGATTTCTTCTTGTCTGCAAGTTTTTTTCCTATATTGATACTCTTCGAAGATAGATTATTTTTGCCACTAGTTATTTTCTAGAAACTTCTTTTCACATTGTGTACTTTATGCCCAAAATCAATCCTAAAAGTAAGATGATGGATATTATTGATGTGAAAAGTACAATTTCTTTCATACTTACACATCACATTTCTACACATTTTCCATAACTCATAAACAATCATAATGAACCTTTTATGATTCCCAATCTACCTGAGATTCTTTCTTTTTCAATCAATTCATTAGTATCTAGCAAAAAATTATGCTTGTCCATCCACTTTTCCACTTCATTGTACTTGACTGGCTAGTTGGCCAACTTGTTAGCCACTTGATTGGCTTCCCTATACTCATGAGCCACATAATTTTTATCAAAAGTCTTAAGGTGTTGGATGAATTCTTCAATGATATTCGTAATCATCCACATTGGTCATTCTTCTCATTAAGGGAGTCTATAATATTCTTTGAGTCTCCTTCCAGCCAAAGATATTTTACTCCCATATCCTGAGCTAGTTTGATAATGAGTCGTAATTGTCTTTGCATAATGATTAGTTTATATTCCAAGAGGAGAAAAAATAATTACAATCCCTTTACCATATGCATTTTTGATGATGCCTCCCACCCCTACCTTTCTTGGATTGCCTTTGGCCATCCCATAAGAATTTCATTTATGTCATCCCTCATGTAGAAGAATCCATCTTTATTCTTTCCTTTTTTAATTAGCCATTCCCTTTTTGCTAAGAAATGGCTTAGGAACTTTAATATTAGTGTAGTTTTCAAATAGAGCATTAAGGCTTTTGTGGAAGACAATGTTTGCATTTGTTTCTTTCTCCCTAAAGATTATGTTTTTTGACTCTTTCCACATTCCCCAACATACATGGGGCAAAGTCCAATTTCACAATTCCTTGATCCCATCCCCATCCAACCCATGGTGCCATTGTTCAAAGAGACTCAAAATGTTGGAAGAAAATCACCAAATCATATTGAAAAAGGATATGAATTGAGATCAAATATCTCTAATGAATTGGCAGTGGATAAAGATATGATTTATACATAGAATGCATTTGTTGGGCATTATATTCCCCCTCTTGGTGAGGTTTTTGACCATTAAAATATGGTTGGAGCATAATCCTAAAAAAAAAATTAATTTTAGGAATGACACCCAAGTACTAGGCTTTGGCCCAAACTGGGACATTTCCATTATTTTGCATGGTCTCATAGTGAGAGACTATGGTATAGTTTCCATTCTTAGTCTCCCCCCAAATAATGACATCCTTGTTGTGGGATAGGGGTATATGGCTAACCACGTCCATTAGTAGCTTGAGATCTATGGATATCTTAGTCAAATCAATCCACTCATTATGGACCCTCTAGTCACTCACTTTACCCCCATATCTTTCCATACAAGAGTTAGCCCATTTATTAAATTGTTCTATGTTCCATAGAGGCCCTAGTCGAAGCAAGTCATCATGCCAAAAACTTATGGTTTCTCCATTTTTAAGTTTACATTTAGCTTTTTCAAAAGCTATAATCTTCATTCTCATAATACCATTCCAAATGTTAGAGCCCTTAGGATCAGTATCCCTACTAATGAATTGTTTGAAATTAATATTAGAAGTGTACTTATACTTAAAATTATTTCTCCATTCCCTAGTGGTGTTAAAAAGCATCCATATCTATTTTTCTTGGAGGGCTCTTTGAACTATTTCAAATTCCTAATCCCCAGCCCCATCTTTGTTTTGCAAATGTTCTCCCAAGCCACCAAACGGTACTTTGTGTTGCCATCGGTACTAGCCCACAAAAAATTATTCTATATGGATTCCACAGTATTAGCCACCTTGTAAGGAATATAGAAGAGGCTTAAAGCATATGTAGGAAACTTCTAGATACTAGATTTAATTGGCAACATATTGCTTCCCTGACTGAGAGTGATCCCTTTCCAACTTGCAAGCTTTCTATTGAATTTTTCAATAAGACTATTTCGAATAAGGATAGATGGTTTGTTCCCTAAAGGAAGTCCCAAATAGGTGGAAGTTGTAGACACCTAAAAACCTTTAGAAAATAAAGTATTTTTATTTTTTGAAAAAATCCTGATGACATCATCATTTATTAATTAATTAATTATTTAATTAATTTATTTATTTTTATGCCATTAAATCACTTTATATTAATTAAAAATATTTAATTAAGGAATCCCTCCCAAAAATGTTTAAATCTTATTTAAACATTATTTCCTTATTTATTAATTATTTAATTAATAAATTAACCAAAAATCCCAAAATAAATTAAAAAATTTATTTTTTGCCCAAAACTTGGCCAATTTCCTTAAGACCAACTTCTTCCTAAACCATCCTAATCCATCCTCTAATCATTTGCACAATCCTAAGCAAGCTTAAAACCTTCCTAATCAAGCCCAAGTCAAAATTTCTCTCATCTCCCTCAAAATATCCCAATGATAAAACTTTATAAAGCCCACTAGGCCATAAATGACTCTTCCAAGCCCTTTTATTGCTCTTACAAGCCATTATGAGGGTCTTTATGAAGATTTTATCCCTTGAGCCTCCTTTGTTGACTCATCCTTCCCCTTTCCTCCATCCTCTCACCCTGTGACATGTGTCACTCCCTGATTGGCTATAAGGAAGAACAATCCATGTGCTCTCCTCTCATGCAATCTAAGCCCTCCATGAGCTTTTTCCCATCCCTGCATCTTAGCCCTCAATCCCTCAAGCCTCTTTCCTATAAATTGGATCCTTCCCCTTTACAAAACAAAAAAATCCATGAAGTAAAGTCATAATGCCATTTTAAGAAGCCATTTTACATCAAAACCATACACTCACACCCAAATTCCAACTCCATTTGAAGCCCTTTTTGAAGCATAAAATCTTGAGCATACATCCTATCTATTTAGATAAAGCTACTCAACAAGATGAGCTTCTTATTGAGAGAGCCCATTAATGGCTCATATTCTCAATTGAGAGCTCATCTTAGTCTATCTTGAAGTTCATGAATTTTGTTTAGTTTGTAGAAGCTTTATTTAAATTTGGTTTCTATTAGCATACTAACATTGCTCATATACATTTTGGTACGCCCGGTGGGACCCCGCATGAGTCATCTTCATTAGCTTTTTTAGTCAAGTTTTGTATGTCATTTGCTACTTTTGGCTAATTTTGTTTTTTTTGTGATTGGTAGGATTGTATAAATTGGTTTTGTAGGTCCACATGAGCATGAAAAAGAAAAAGGAACTCATAATCTATCTCATAGTGTTTGCAGATTTTTCAAGCTTATAGTTGGACAAAGCACTTGGAATTCTTCTTCCTCTTCTTCTCTATATTCTTCTTATTCCATCTACTTCTTCTTCTTCTTCTTGTGGGAGATCTAGGCCATTTTTTTTTAAGGAAGCAAAATAATACACACTTCTTTTTAGTGCTTAAAATGAACCCCTAAATCATACTTAAATCCATTAAAAACTAAAAATTTGCAAAAAAAAAAAAAAAAAAAATAGCCTTTTAACAAGTGAAACTAAACCAATTCAATCATTTGCATCCTTTCAACATCAAGGTCTTAGATGCATTCATGCATAGTTAGGAACACTTCATTTTTGGAAATTTAAAAAGAACTTCAAGTTTCCATTTCAAAAGGTTCAAAATCAACACTAAGTGCACACTAAAATCTAAATCAAACTCAAAGCATCAATCAAGGATAAAATGAACCTCATTTGCAAATATTTTAAAATTCTTTTAAAAATTTCATGAAAACTAAGAGTCCTAAATGGTTGCCAAAAATTGTCCTAAAAGCTTTGTTATTTGTTCCAAACAAATGTCTTGTTGCAAAATCTTGAATGTTTCTTAGGTTTTTCATGCATCAAAACAGTTTAGGAATATAATTTTTGGGCTTAAAATATGCAAACTAGAACACAAAATCTTGAATGAAAACCAAAGTCCAAAGAGTCATTTTCACTTTTGAGTCCAAAACAATCTTGAATGATCTAAGGTTTAAAAAAAGCACTTCAAAGTTCTTAAAACAACACACAAAATCTCAATCTTGAATGCTCAAAGGAAAAAAACTTGAATATTTAATCACTTGTCTTTGAATGCATGTTGCTAAACACACTTTTGAATGCCATAGATTAAAATCAAATTTTCCTTGAATGCATGATTAAAACAAAAAATCCAATCTTGAATGTCAAGGATCAATTAACCATTGCAATATCAAACACTTCATTTGGAGCTTCTAAAATTGAACAAAACAAATCTCTTTTCCACATGCAATTTAGGTAAAGTTTGATTTTTGGACATTTAAGAAACTTTGTTAAGTTAAATAAAAATTTACAAAAATAAATTTGAGTAGTTCCTTGGGCTCACCTCTTTTCTAATCACCCATCAATTCAACCATTGGTTGCAATCTCAACGCCATTTATGGGGATGGGTCTGCTTGAAAAAGGTGTTAAATGTTCCACAATCTAACTCACTCACTTGGTCTTTGAACATTTGCTTTAACTTTATCAAAAATTTTAAATGACCAAAAATCTAGATTAAATTGATCACACTTTAAGTTTGGGCACTAAAATTGAACAACTATTGATGTGGAGAGCCTTCGAGCGTGCGCTTGACAAATCGAGTCTCACACATCTTTGCTTTGGGCATAAAAAAAATCACACCAACTCTTGAATGTTTTAAAGGAAATTAATCGATACTTGATGTGGAGGGCCTTTGGGTGCACGAGTTTTCTTTTGTTGACCCTAACTCTTCTTCTTGTTTGCATTCTTCAATCGATTTACTTTTGTTGGCACTTCAAGTTGGAATTGAACATTCTCTCTTAAACATGAGTGCTTGCAAAGTCTAGATTAGCACACATAAGAGTTAGTTGGTAAAAGAACAAGCACATTTTTTTTTTTACGCAAGGTCATCCAAGTCTTCTCTCCCCTTGTCGTCTTTTGAGGCCATCTTGGGTGCATAAGATTAGGATCCAAAACCTTGTTTCTTTCTAGGAGGCTTGCTTGGGGATTTCATCACCCCTTGGACGACCTCAACTCTAGCATTTTGGTAGAGTATAAGAATCCGAAGGTGAATCGAAAGACACCTCTCTTGGAATCAATATTTTTATCACTCAGGCTAAGCCTCAAGGAACTTTATACCCTTGAGAAGTGAAAGAGGAGAAGTAGGTTACCACTACTCTCGATTGTGTGACATCTTGTTGGTTTCATCTATGGATTTGGGCCTCACATACCTTTCAGTATATCGAGGACTCCCTAGCTAAACCAACTGTTAACCTTGTAGACAACCATCTAGAGTGTTAATGTGTTTGAAGTGACTAATCGGAACATTTGTAAAACATACACACTCCTCAACGCAAGTATTACATTCTGAGAATCAAAAACTTCTATTTGGTTGTTCCTATCTATTGCTTCCTTTTTTATTTGTTGAATGAATGTTTGCCAAACTTGGTCAATCCTAGCTTAAGGTACACTTAGCATAGTCACTGCCTATTCTAGAAGTTGAACAAGTTGAAGCAAAATAATCAAGGTCTCTCAAAGCCAAGCAAATTCAAGAATTGATGTTAGAGCAACCCAAACCCAAATAGAAGTTCCACAAAGTTAAACTCAAACCATCTCAGGCATACCAAAAACTTTCAGCCAAGAGAAAGGAACTAACACCAAGTCCTCGAATTGCCAAAATCCACAAAGCAGAGGATAAAGCTGTCGATGAAGCACTTCAAGAGGCCTATTTGGAGCGCACCATCAAATTTAGCCAACATCCAAGGGTTAATCCTGCTTATGCCTTACCAACTAGGCATGATTTCTATGATTAGACACCCTTGTTTCTCCACACCTTCTTGGATAAGCTTCACCTTAGAGTCATCTTTGTAGAAAATTCAGCCATCTTAGGTTATCCCCTTAAGAATTATTAACTCATCCATCTCATTTGGGACCAAACCATCTAGCCAACAATCCAAAATCTTCACATCCAAGCCTTCAAAAATTGTTTTCACCTTGCTAAAAGTTTGCCATTCCTAAAATCTTTCAAAACCACCAATCTCACCAAGGTTATCCCTTTGAAAAAGCTTTGTCTAGGGTAATCTAGCTTTGCCACTTGTTATCCCTCATCACCTTGAGCTAAAGGTTGGGATCCACAAGTGGTAAATCTCGTGTTCTTCTTAAAGGATCATCAGTCTATCCTTAAGTTGACACAATCACCACCAAGCTTGCACATAGGAAAGCAGACCTTTTGTGCTTTGGCAACATATCTTTGAAGTTAGAGTCCCCAACCCAATCCTCCTTAGGTTTTCTCATATAGCTTTGCCTCAACCTAGGAAATCATTTGCATAGAAAAGCCTTCCTCCCTTTTGCATCCACCAGCATTTGTTGCATCTCATCCCTAGGAGCATTTTTCATGCCATCCATCACTCGCTTAGCCAAGAAGAAAGAAACAATGGAGCCCTATCATTTGGATCGAACAACCTCACCCCCTTGAGCACTCAACCATCCTTTAGCCCAAAGAAAGCTATGCCATCACCTACTGACATTGAAGCTTTCATGAACCAACCAAGAAATGCAGTATTGGTAAATGCCATTATAGACAAGAACAAAGAGACAATCATGGCTAATTTTCGAAGGGACAATGTAGGAACCTTTGACTTTTGAAGATCCCCTCCATTATCAAATCCATCTCACCCATTGTTTGGGCAGTTTCCACCACCCAGAGGCTCTTACGATCCAAATTATCCTCAATATATGCCAAAAGAAGAGCCTCCAACCAATCCATATGATCCAACCAACCCAAACATACCAGCCTCCACTCAAGTTGAAATCTCCCCTCCACAAGCCAATCCAGCCACCACCACTCCACGATTGGTCCATACCACTCCATCCCAAACCCCCTTCACCCAAAAAACCTCATCATTCACCCCCTTCACTATTGCTGCTGTTTCTCCCCAACCCAGCCTTCCAAATCTACCCATCTCCCAAATCAGTGCTAGCATCTTTGGCCAACTTGAGCAATATACAACAGGGATGCCACCCATGGGGCCAAGTAATCAACCTTTCATCACCTCCAGCTTTTTCACCATAGCCCGAAGCACAATCCCATCATTTCCATTAGGTCTTGAGAGCTCAATGCCATTAGCCACAAATCCACAAACTACTACTCCACAAAGCTATCAAGTCCCACAAGCTACTGCTAATTTTTTGCCAAGCTCCCAAGTGACCCTAGCTCTCGCCACCACTCTAGCAAGCTTTCAAATCTAGCCACCAAGCTATCAAACCCATCAGTTCCATTCCCAAGCTTTCAATTCCCACCACCTCCACCACCAACTAATCCATTACCTCCTATTACCAACTACTTTTCAATGCCACTTCTAGGAGGTAATCCACCAATCCAACCAACCACCAATTATTTGCAGGTACCATCCCAAATGGGGGCACAACCCACATACCTTGGTCAAACCCCACAAGCCCCTCGATCCTTTCCCCAAGCTTCACAACCATCTTATACCTTACCTCCACAAAACCATTCATTTATCCCATAGCTAGCTTATGTTCCTCAATCCCAACCTCAAATCCCATATCAACAACAAGCCTCGTAGCACATGCAACAATATGTGCCACCTCCCCCTCAACAACCTGTCATCCACCATGTAGCTACCCAAACAATGTACAATCCCTATCAGCAAATCCCTCATAGCCATCCATATTTAGTGGCCCCATCTAGTGCATACCTACCTTAAGGCACTCCTACATTGGGGGCACCCTAGCCATCACCTATCAATTCAGAATGGGAGCAAATGAAGATAGCTCTAAAAGCCATCCAAGAAGGGAATGATCCTAAGACATTCAAGTTTGAGAATGTGTGTCCTTAGCCATTTGACAGAGCCATTACCATGACACCATTTCCCAAACACTTTGAGGTACCCAAATTTGACAAATTCAGAGGAAAAGGAGACCCAATCACACATATCAAAGAATTTTACATGCACTGCTAGGACGTGGCATACAATGATATCTTCCTCTTGCGCCTTTTTCCCAAAAGCTTGGCTGGACCAGCTCTTGAATGATTTTACAGAATCCCCTATGGAAAAATTAAAAACTTTGCTGAATTATCTAAGACATTCATAGCCCAATATGCCCATCTTGTTGAAATAGAGCTATCAATAGTTGACCTTGTCCACACTAAGAAAAAAGGTGGAGAAAGCCTTGCTGAATACCTACAAAGATGGAAAACCCTTACCACCCACATATCCTGCACCTTTCCAAAGTGCCATGTGGTGAAAATGTTTATTGATAATTCCCATCCAAGCTTGGCTCACCACATGACCATGAACTGTTTGCAGACCTATAAAGATATTAAAGAGAAAGGAATGATCCTTGAGCAAGGACTCATTAAAGATGGTGTGGTCAAGATCTACAAAGAGGCCAACCAAAATCAATCACATTCCAATGACAAGTCTAAATATTGGAACAAAAACAAGCATGTTGCAACAGATGGCGTCACTGACATCAGACATGTGAATATTGTTGCTCCTTCTCACAACCAGTCCAACCCACCATATCAACCAAAAAATCAACAAGCTATCAACTACCAACAACAGAATAACCAAAGCTATCAAAACCACAATCCAAGACCCAACTTCCAAGGGTCTAGCAATCAAGCTAATGCCATCAATATAGCTGCAGGGCAAAAGCCTAGATTCCAACCTGCACCTAGAAATTATACACCCCTTGGTGAACCTTTAGATGTCATTTTTGAGAAATTAGTCAAGAAAACCTCATCAAATTTCCTCCTGCCCAACAAATTGACCCAAGCCAATCCAAAGTTGCATGGTAGAAAGACAATGAGTACTACAAATTTCATAGGGTAAAAGGTCACACTACCCTCATATGCATGAAACTGAAAGACTATGTGCAGGACCTCATTGATCAAAAGTAAATCACTATTGGCGCCCAAACCTATCCCAATGCAGGCTGACAGATCTATCAAAATGATTTTCCTCGACACAATAACCAAAATACTTGAAAAGCACCTATCCAAACCAACAACAACACCAACAACCATCAGCCAAACCAACAATATGGGAAGAACAATGACCACACTTCATCCTATATAGACTATGGTAGCCTTATAGGTTGTATATCTGAGAAAGAGCCTTCTGTCAATGTTATCAATATCCAAGGACCAAACAATGGGTGTGTAATCACCACTCAAAGAGCGCAATTTAACATCACAGAACCACTAGTTTCACCAGCACCATCAACTCCATCAAAAAGCCAGTATAATACCTTGGAACACCTTGGGAACATGCCAGCCCAAATCTCCATTTTAGACCTTCTCTGCACTAGTCCTGTGTACAAAAACATCCTTGATAGTTCTCTCATAGAATCTCGTGTCCCTTCAAATATCAATGCTACTAATTTTCATAATCTTGTTGGACACCTATCCTCCTCATGCGCCCTATCATTCAAACCCACCAACATACCCGTGGTCAAGCCAGATCACATCCTTCCGCTTCGCATAGCCATCATGGTATCCAATTTTGCTGTGAAAAGAGTAATGATAGATAATTGATCAGCCTTGAATATTTGTACCCTAAAATTCATAAAACAAGATGGGTATACTGAGGTAGATATCATCAGTGAGGTTATCACCATCAAAGCTTATGAAAACTTGAAAAGAACCACAGAAGGAACTATTTTACTGCCAATCAAGGTTGGGCCAATCATCCAAGAGACACTTTGCCATGTTATTGATCTAAACCTACCATTTAACATCGTCCTCAATCACCCATGGATTCATGCCATGAGAGCCGTTCCATCCACTTATGATCAGTGCATCAAATTTCCACATGAGGGCGTTGAGGTAACCATCCATGCTGATCCAGAACCCTTTGCTTACTGCAATGTGGTTGAAGCCTCATATACAAACCATTGCCTTGGAATTGATATCGGCATAGCCATCACCAGCTCATCCCACACTTGTAATGACCCAGAAACAATCCTCGCCTCCACCTTATCTACCGTGAAGATCAATAACAAAGGTTGTGGAGAGTATAGTCTATCAGATGCATTTACATTCGAGGCACTCCTGCTTGATCCACATGCCCAGGGACGATCAACATATTACAAAGCTAAGGAGATTCCACCTCCTTGATACAAATAGTTTTGCCCAACAACCTTTGTATCCTCGAAAATCCCTCTTCATGAGGAGCTCACTCTAGATATCAACAATTGGTTACATAAGGATGCACCTCAAAGGAATTAGGCAAGCCTTGATCACTTCAGCCAAAAGTATCCCCGGGAACATAAGCTCATCACTAAAAAATGGAACTATCAAGGTGGTGGTCTAGGACTAGAAGAAAGAGGCACGTAGTGCCCCATCGACGCACACAAGTGGGAATCGAAGTTAAGTCTTGGTTTTGGCATACCCACAACTGAGGGCACCAATACGGATGGTCACACTTTTTTGAACATTCACTGTGACCTTGTCGAAATCAAAGACATTCCTGAGGAATTTGAAAAGAGAGCCTACGATGATATCCTACACCAAATCTCCCTTGGAGACTCTATTCTCCAAGAACTATCCATCCACCTCATTGACCTACCACTCGCCCATCTAGAACTCATAGATTGGGACCAACCAAGCATCATACACATTGATGAGTTCCCATCAGAGGAAGCACTTTTGAGATTCATGGGAGCTGAAACACCTCACAAGAAAAAAAAGCTAGATTCTGCCTATATCTACAAGCTAGATTTGAAGGGGTATTTTGGAGAAAATCCCCAACCTAGTTTCGATACACCCAAAACTAGAACTAAGGTGAATCTAAGACTAGCTAAGGCAGTGAAGAGAACCCCTCAGCAAGAACATCTAGAGCTACAAGCAGAACACGAGGATTTTGCATTACCTCCTCAAGATAATTGACTAGAGATATCTTCTATTTTAATTAAGGATACTAGGGAAGTCAACATCAGTTCTTCGGAGATCCCTAGCGTTGTTCACATTGTTGTATCCCTATCACAAGACCAAGCTAATCTCCTCTTTGAGGTCTTAAGAGAGAACATTGGCCAATTTGCATAGTCATATCAGGACATGCTAGGGCTTGATCCAAAGCTTTTAGTTCATCATCTTGCAGTCAATCCACATATCAAGCCCGTCAAAAAAAAGATTAGAAAAATGCACCCCAAGGTGGCATTACTGGTCAAAGTTGAGTTAGAAAGAATGTTAGCTGCTAAGGTTATCTGACCTATCGACTATTTAGAGTGCATCTCCAACATGGTCCCCGTCACTAAGCCTTCTGGTGACATCAGAATCTGCACTGATTTCAGAGATCTTAACAAAGCTTGTCCAAAAGATGATTTTCGCTTGCCCAACATAGATATGATTGTAGATCTTACAATTGGACATGAAATTTTGTCCCTCATGGATGGATTTTCTGGGTATAATCAAATCAAGATTGCAGAAGAGGATCAGCATAAGACAACATTCACTACCCTTTGGGGAACCTTTTGCTACAACATGATGCCTTTTGGCCTAAAGAATGTCGGGGCTACCTATCAAAGAGCTATGACAACCATTTTTCATGATCTCATCCATAGCATTTTGGAGGATTATGTGGATGATATCTTGGTCAAGTCTCATACCTTCATGGATCATCTTGTTGACTTGGAGAAAGTCTTTGATAGGTTAGCCAAATATCATCTCATGCTGAATCCCAAGAAATGTGTCTTTGGGGTCACATCTAGCAAGTTTCTAGGCTTTATAGTTTCTAAATGAGGTATAGAGATCGACCCCAAGAAGGTCAAGGCTATCTTAGACATGCCTCCTCCCCAGACATTGTGACAGCTTTGTTCTCTTTAGGGAAAGCTTCAATCTATTTGGCGCTTCATCTCCTAGCTTGCAGATAAGTGTACACCATTTTCACATTTACTAAAGAAGGATGAGAACTTCAAGTGGGATCCTCTATGTCAGCATAGGTTCAACCATCTCAAGTAGTATCTCATCAATTCCCCTATCTTGGTTCCACTAGTTCTTGGTCATCCCCTAATTTTGTACATATTAGCAACACCTACTACTCTAGGGGCACTTCTAGCACAACTCGATCATTATAGCAAAGAAAGATCCATCTACTACATCAGTAGAACCCTAGTTGGTTATGAACTCAATTAAACTCCTATGGAAAGAGCTTGTTTGGCAGTTGTTTTCTCAACTCAAAAGCTTCACCATTACATGCTAAGTCATACCATCCAACTAATCTCCAAGATTGACCCTCTCAAGTATATGCTCTCTAGAACATCACTTACAAGCCGTTTGGCCAAATGGGTTATGCTCCTTAGCAAATTTGACATCCAGTATGTGGACAAAAAGACAATCAAAGGGCAAGCTATATCAGATCACCTAGCTGATGCACCTCTAATAGATGCATATCCTTTGATCATAGAATTTCTAGATGAGCATATCTACCTAATTGAAGAAAAACCCCAATGGAAGCTTTATTTTGATGGTTCATACACATCTCGTGCATCAGGGGTAGGGATATTGTTGGTCACACCTCAGGGAGATTACATTCCAAAAGCTTTTAAGATACAATTCCCTAGCACCAACAATATAGCTGAATATGAGGCTCTCATAGCAGGATTAAAGATAGCTGCAGAATGTAACATTACTGAGTTACAAATCTTTGGTGATTCTCATCTCATCATCAAGCAAGCCCTAAATGAATATCAAACCAAAGATGAAAAGCTATTACCCTACAAAGAGCTAGTTGATCAGCTAACCCAACATTTTACAAAGCTTTAGTTTACACAAGTGCCTCAAATATAGAACAAAGCAGTAGATGCTATGGCTACTATAGGCTTGCTCTTGGAAATTCCCCAAGTAGCTACATAGTATGAGTTTTTGATCGAGCAACTGCTCACACCCGCCTATGCGAATGAGGATTCAAATCGTGTTTGTATCTTGGTTGGTCCCCAATTCCCTTGGTACCATGAGATTCATGCTTACCTTAATGATGGTATCATATCCCCTCACCTGACACGTACCCAATGCCAAAACCTCATCCAAAAATCATCCCACTATGTTATCATAGCCAATACCCTATATCATCGAGGTTATCACGATACTCTCTCTCGATGTTTAGACCAAAATGAGGCCGTGATAGTGTTAAAAAAAGTACACTCTAGACTTTGCGGTGCCCACATCAGTGGTATTGTCCTAGTGCAAAAAATCCTTAGAGCAGGCTACTATTGGCCTACCATTGAAGAAGACTCCTGTGACTTTGTCAGATAGTGTCTCCTATGTCAGCAGCATGCAAATCTTGTGCATGCTCCAACATAGGATATACAGCCTATTGCATCACCTGGGCCTTTCACTTGTTGGGGCCTTGATCTAGTTGGAACTATCACACCCCTCTCATCTAATGGACATAAATGGATAATAACAGCTACAAAATATTTCACTAAATGGGTGGAAGCAGTCCCCCTAGTCTCAGTTATAGGAGTTCAGGTCTCCAAGTTCATCTTATACCACATTGTTTGTCACTTCGGCATCCCATCCACCATCTTCACCAACCACAGAGGTAACTTTGAAAATCTCAACATGGAAGAATTATGCACTTCCTTCTGCATTGATCATTGCTTTTCTAGCCCATATTTCCCACAAGGTAACGGCTAGGCAGAGGCAACTAAAAAAACCCTCCTCAAAATCCTAAAGAAAGTTGTCAATGATTTTGGTCATGATTGGCACCTACAAATAAATCCAGCCCTATGGGCCTATCAAACCTCCTTTCGTACATCCATAGGCACAAATCCATACTCCCTAGTCTATGGTGCCAAAGTAGTACTACCTATAGAGGTTGAACTTCCCTCCTTGTACATATCTTTGCAAGGGTAAATATAAGATGAAGAATACAGAGTAGCTCGGCTCACCCAGCTAGATGTCTTAGACGAGAAGCGACAACAAGCCTATGATCATCTCACAGTCTATCAAAATTGTCTCAAAAGGAATTTAACCAAGAAGGTGCTTCCACGAAACTTTTAGCCAGGTGACATGGTCCTCAAAGAAAACATGAAAGTCCAAGCAAATCGAGAAAAGAAAGGCAAGTTTGAACCTACTTGGCTTGGTCCTTATGTTATCACTGCATCCTTTAGCTCTAGAGCCTATCAGCTATCTACATAAGAAGGAGAACTCTTGAATGATCCTACTAATATCATTCATCTCAAGAAGTTCTATGCTTAAAGATCCTTGGTATACCTAGCTTTTGAAAAATACAAAAAAAAAAATAGTAAAGAGAAATAAGCGTCCAATGGTGAAAACTTGGCAATTCAAGTGCCTTGGATAAGTACCTTAGTGAAAACCTGGTAATTCAGGTGCCATGTGTACTAAGACTAATCCATTATCTATCACTATCCTATCCCTCATCCATTCACCCACCATCCCATAAAACACCTGCTTGTTCCCTTGGTGTTCCAACAAAATATCCAAAATCTACTGGAGCTTGTAAATACCTCCTGTACAGCTTGTAAAATCTTGTACCTCAGCTTGTAAAATCTTGTACCAAAGCTTGTATTATACTTTGTAAATCTTGTACCATACCTTGTATATCCAAATCTTGTCCAAAGTTTGTACCATATTCCAGCCTGTAAATAATCTTGTATCCTAGCTTGTAAACTATCACATGCACACACAAAACCCCATTTTCACTTAAGCTTTTCGCAAACCATCTACCTATCCACCTATCACCTATTATAGACATCCCATCCTTCACAAACATTTCCATCTCACAAAAACCAAAACATGAACAAACTTGTACATTTGTAACATATGTTGGTCCATCAGCTTGTACATCCTCTTTAGCTTAGTACCATTGTATCTATCCAGCATTCGTGTCAGTTCGTCCTTGATCAGCATCTTGCACCCATCGCACATCTCAGTTAGCTATTCCAATGCATCCTATAGCTAGATTTCCTTTCACCAAAGTGTTATCTTTCTTAGTTCAGCTTGCTAGATGCATCACTCATCCAAATCCACCAGCTTAGGTGCTCTTTGATAGGTCCTTGTAGGATATAGCTTTCCTCATGTCTAATCTTGGTCCGTTAGTACCTTGTCCTACCCATCTCATTGGCAAATGGTTCTCTTTTGGATTTTTGCTTTCTTTTGATTTGGACTCTTCCCTGTTGGGTCTTGAAATATCTTTTCCAAGCAATCTCCTTGTTCCCTCCTCAAGGTTTCCATGATCTTCCATATCATGGTATACTGTGAATGGGGCAATCAGAGCATAAGGTCTTGATCATATCTTTTGCTTGTTTTCTTTTTTGCTTGTGGGTTACCCAGTGTCATTTCCACACTGCTTCCTTTGGATTCATGTGTGATACTTCAAGGGAAATCCTTGCGTGTTTGTTTTGAGTCAGTTCATCAATCCTCTGGATAGTTGCTGAAAAGGCCTTGATGTTCTTGGTAACCTTGGTACTTAATCAATAGTCCTATAGTAAATCTAGTGCTCAAC
The DNA here is from genome assembly GCA_028749045.1 of Cupressus sempervirens. Taxonomy (NCBI): domain Eukaryota; kingdom Viridiplantae; phylum Streptophyta; class Pinopsida; order Cupressales; family Cupressaceae; genus Cupressus; species Cupressus sempervirens. The sequence goes on from CM053784.1 coordinate 67,697,737, forward strand.
TACATGGTGGTACTTCTCTTTGAAGTATCCCCCTGCTCAAAAAGCTTCAATGGCTTTTCTTCATCTCCATTATCCCCCATCCATATCCAACATCCATCTCTCCTACCCCAGCTTATGCATCAATATCTCTTTGAATCACTCCTCACCTTTAGCTTTAGGGATCCACAATCCTAGTCTTAGGGATCCACCAATCCAAATCAATCCACCAAGCCTCATCTTTCGAGATCCACAATCCTAGTCCTATGAATCTCCGAAACCCATCTTCTACCAATCTAACTCTTTGAAATCCTATTGCATCAGCTTTATAATCCCCTCATCCATCTCCCTATCTTGGATTCATTTTTATAGCACTCCACTCCTTCATCCTCCACCTTCCCTAAAGTCTTAAGCTTGCTTCCTCTTGTGCATCTGATTCTCCTTTATCATTCTCCCATAGTGAGAGTTTGAGCTAATTCAGCCCCTTCTCTTTGCCAATCTAAGTTTCCTGGCTCATCCGAGATTCATGTACTTTTCAAGAAGCCATCAAGCCTCGCTTTCTCTCCCCACAGCCTTCTTGAGGGGGTATCTCACAGTCCATTCTCTCCTCTTCTGCTCTAGCCTTGGGCATCTTATTTTCTTATCTTTGATGCCATGCAACTTGCGACATCACATCAAAGAGGGGAAACATGTAGACACCTAAAAATCTTTAGAAAATAAAGTATTTTTATTTTCTAAAAAATTCCTGATGACATCATCATTTATTAATTAATTAATTATTTAATTAATTTATTTATTTTTATGTCATTAAATCCCTTTATCTTAATTAAAAATATTTAATTAAGGAATCCCTTCCAAAAATGTTTAAATCTTTTTTAAACATTATTTCCTTGTTTATTAATTATTTAATTAATAAATTAACGAAAAATCCCAAAATAAATAAATAAATATATTTTTTGCCCAAAACTTGGCCAATTTCCTTAAGACCACTAACCTCTTCCTAAACCATCCTAATCCATCCTCTAATCATTTGCACAATCCTAAGCAAGCTTAAAACCTTCCTAATCAAGCCCAAGTCGAAATTCCTCTCATCTCCCTCAAAATATCCCAACCATAAAACTTTATGAAGCCCACTAGGCCATAAATGACTCTTCCAAGACCTTTTATTGCTCTTACAAGCCATTATGAGGGTCTTTATGAAGATTTTATCCCTTGAGCCTCCTTTGTTGACTCATCCTTCCCCTTTCCTCCATCCTCTCACCCTATGACATGTGTCACTCCCTGATTGGTTGTAAGGAAGCACAATCCATGTGTTCTCCTCTCATGCAATCTAAGCCCTCCATGAGCTTTTTCCCATCCTTGCATCTTAGCCCTCAATCCCTCAAGCCTCTTGCCTATAAATTGGATCCTTCCCCTTTACAAAACAACACAATCCATAAAGTAAAGTCATAATGCCATTTTAAGAAGCCATTTTACATCAAAACCATACACTCACACCCAAATTCCAACTCCATTTGAAGCCCTTTTTGAAGTATAAAAGCTTGAGCATACATCCTATCTATTTAGACAAAGCTACTCAACAAGATGAGCTTCTTATTGAGAGAGCCCATTAATGGCTCATATTCTCAATTGAGAGCTCATCTTAGTATATCTTGAAGTTTATGAATTTTGTTTAGTTTGTAGAAGCTTTATTTAAATTTGGTTTCTATTAGCATACTAACATTGCTCATATAAAAAAGGAACAACACTATTATTACACCTTATAATGTTAGCAATTTTCCTTTGTCTTTCCAATAGGGTGTTAATAAAGAATATTGAACTCTTGCTCTAGTTGATGAGTTTCCTAGTGACATTGGAATAAGTATTGAGGATGCTCTTCACATTTCTAGCTTCTCTCACCATAGCCTCTCCCCCTAAAATTTTTTCACCAAGAATTTTTGATGGGAGAAGATCAAGGGGCTAGAGGAATTTTTCAAGCCCACAAATTCCCCTCTATTTCTTTTGTCATGAATAATCCTACTTATGCCTTCAGACAAAATGATAAAGAGGATAGGTGAGAGAGGTCCCCCCTACCTAAGTCCCCTAGTAGATTTAAAGATGTTAGAAGGTGTCCCATTAACCATGGCCATAAAGGAGGGGGTAAAAACTAGTTGAGAAATAATCTTTCTAACTTTGGCATTGAAACCAAAAGCTTCTAGAAGTTTATCCGAGAACCCCCAGTCCACACTATCATAGGTCTTTGAAAATTCAAGTTGTAGTAGAAAATTCTCTTGTTTAGCTTCCTATAAGGAATTAATCAATTCATGAGCAACAATAATGGAATCTAGGATTTTTTTTCTAGGGACAAATCTCAATTAATAGGTGCAACAATCTCCAACAGTAATTTGATAATTTTGTTAGTTAAAACCTTCACAAAAATCTTCTAAAAAGAGTTGCATAGACTAATTGGTCTAAAATTTTCAAAATAATCCATATTTGTGACTTTACGAATCAAAATCATTAAAGTGGCATTGATTTCTTTAAGCATGTTCCTAGCCTCAAAAAATTCCTAAATCACTTTGACAAGGTGATCTTTAATAACATCTCAATACATTTGGAAGAAAAATGTAGGGAAACCATCATGGACAGGGGCCTGCTTAGTAGGCAAAGAAAGAAATATTTCCTCAATTTCTTCCACCTTTGGGATGGCCACTAAGGTCCTATTTTGAGCAACACTAATCACACTAGGAATTGTATTGTGAATTTCATTCTGATCCTCTTCATCCAAGTTTAGGTCTTTGGAAAGGATGCAAGAGAAGTACTTGGTAGCTTCCTTTGCTATCTCATTATCTTCCCCTATATTATCATTCCCCTTTTTAATCCCACTAATTCTATTAGGAATCATGTGTTTCATAATGGAGAGTTGAATGAATCTTGATATTTTATCCCCTTCCTTGAGCCAAACTAACCTAGACCTCTACCTCCAAAACATTTCCTCTTTTCCCACAATGTTATGAAACTCAGCTAAAATGTTCTTTTTAGAATTCAACTTCATTTCATCATACTCCCTATTCTGTATCGCTTCCTCCACCTCTGTAAGGTCCTCCAAAATCCTCTCTTTAGCCTGAAAAATATTACCAAAGTCAATTTTGTTCCACTTTCTGATATCCAGTTTGATGTATCTAAGTTTTTTGGACACCTTATACATGGTTGTACCATCCACCTCTATACCCTACCACTCCTTAATTTTGTAAAAAAGAATAGGGTGAGCAGAACACATCTTCTCAAATCTAAAAGGGAAAGCCTCTTTCCTATTGATGGTTTCTAAGGTAAGAGAGATCAAAGAATAACCTGATCCAAGTCTTGCAATAGAGGAAAGCTTGCAATGGAACTGGTTCATCCATTCCACAATTATTGGGGTGCTATCTAACCTCACTTAAATTTAGTCTATACTAACTCTCCTATTAGACCAAGTGAATTTATGACCTTCGATGTCAACTTCTAGAAGGGCTAGGTCTTTGATCATGTTAGCCAAGTGTTGCCTACTATTTAAGTTAGGTGGTATCCCACCTATCTTCTCCATGGGAAAAAGAGGGGTATTAAAATCACCATAATCATACCATTGGGTTCTCCCACCAAGGCCAATAAATAAAAAATTCTTTTTCAAAAACTTATTCTGCTATTTTTAGTATTAGGGGCATAGATGTTCATGTTAGGATAAACCACAGACAGAAATAAAAACTACATGCAAATATAAGCAATAATAAAAAAATAATAGATCACACAAAAAATGAACATAAGGCACCAAGATTTAACATGGTTCACCCAATCCTTGGGCTACGTCCACCAAACAACAAGTTTGATCTTATTACAATCTAGTGATTACAAACTAATTATAGTCCATAATCCCTTACAGCTCAATACTGCCACAAGAAGCAATTTTGCATCACAACATAATGAAAATACCTAACCATAAACCCTTTTATACAAGTATTTTATCCATTTTAGGGTTACAACATGTCGGCCATACGTCGGCCATAATATGTTGGCTACAACATCGGTCACAGCTACAAAGTATTGAAGTATGTACAGTAATTTCCTAATCAGTCACCATAATCTAACAATCTCCCACTTGGGGATTGATCAAGCTCCAGACTAAACAACAATCTCCCACTTGGAGGCTTATCCTATAGGAATACCACTACCACATGGGGCTCCCACTAGATCAAACCAACCTAGGCTCTACTATTCTTTGATTCATGTTTAGTCTAAAAGACCAACCAAAGCTGAAGAGGAGTTCAACTTCTCCCTTGTTACAACCTCTGTCAACATATCTGCTGAATTTTCATTTGTATGGATCTTCTCTAGCTTTAGCTGTCCATCCTCCAAAATTGACCAAATGAAATGGTACCACAACTACATGTGTTTGGTCTTAAAATGCAAAGCTGAATTCTTTGCAAGATGAATGGCACTCTAACTATTTGTGAGTAAATAATTATCCTTCTGAGGATGTCCTAATTCTTCCAAGAAGAACTAAAGCCATATTATCTCCTTGGCTACCTCTGTAGTAGCAACATACTCTGCCTCTGTAGTAGATAGAGCATTAATCTTCTGTAACCTAGAAACCTAGCTCACAGCTGCCTCACCAATAGTAAAGACATAACCTATAGTACTCTGCCTGGTATCAATATCCCCTACCAAATTTGAGTCAACATAGCCTTGTAAATCAGTAGTAGAGCCCCCAAAGTGTAAACACTTATTGGATGTTCCTCTTAAATATCTAAGAATCCACTTGACATCATTCCAATGCTCAAATCATGAATGAATCATATCCCTACTAATGACTCCCACTGCATGGGCAATATTTGGCCTAGTGCATACCATAACATACATCAAGCTTCCTACAGCTGAAGCATTGAGTACCTTGGACATCTTATCCTCCTCTTCCTATGTCTTAGGACACATCTCCTTAGTCAACTTCAAATGACCAAGTAAAGGTGTGCTGACAGCTTGACCATTCTCCATAGAGAAACATTGCAACACCTTCTCAACATAACCAGCCTGAGATAGTGTTAATGTTTTGTTCTTCCTATCTTTGCAAATCTTCATATCAAGGATTTGTTTTACTGCCCCCAAATCCTTCATAGAAAATGGATGTGCTAACTGGCATTTTAGCCCCTTAATATGATCCATGTTAGACCCAGGTACAAGCATATCATCAACATATAAACATAAAATAATGTAGCTATCATCATCCAACCTCTTAAAATAAACACAGTAATCTGAATGACACCTATTATATCCATGCTCATGCATAAAACTATCAAATTTTAGATACCATTGCCGAGGTGCTTGCTTCAAGCACTATAAACTTTTCTTCAATTTGCACACTAAGTTCTCCTTACCTTTGACCTCAAAACCCTATGGCTGAGCCATATATATTTCTTCATCCAAATCACCATGAAGAAAGGCTATTTTAACATCCAACTACTCTAAATGCAAATCTTCAGGAGCCACAAGACTTAAAATAGTACAAATAGAAGTCATTGTAACAACAAGAGAAAATATCTCATCAAAATCAATTCCCTTTTTCTATGCAAATCTTTTTACAACTAACCTGGCCTTAAATCTTTTCTTACCTCCTTCCTCTTCTTTCAACTTGTAAACCCACTTATTCTATAAAGCCTTTTTACCCGCAGGCAACTTGTACAAATCCCATCTCTTATTCTTTACCAAAGAGTCCATTTCATCTTTCATTGTAGACTCCTATTGAATCTTAGTATTCACCTACATAGCATCATCATAACTTTTAGGTTCACTAGCATCAGTAAGTAAAATAGAATACAAAGATGGAGAAAATCTTTATGGAGGTCTAATTTTCCTCGTTGACCGTCTAACATTCACTGGGGTGTGTGGTATTTGTTTTTTCATTTGTTGCACATCATGAGGAATGGCTAGAACATTAGCTTTTGGAGTATCATCTAGCACTACATAATCATCTTCTTTCTTCTCATGTTGCTGCAATAGATCTTTGTATAACACTTTCTCATTGAATATGACATCTTGACTTCTAACAATTTTATGATTTTCAAAATCTAAAAGCCTATAACCAAATTCATTAATGTCATATCCAACAAAGAAACATTTTTTTGATTTAGCTTCTATCTTGGTTCTATTGTCAGAGTCTATATGAGAAAAAGCTTCACAATTGAAGGTCTTGAGAAAAGAATAACTCACCTTCTTACTAGTCCATTCTTCCTCTAGAATACCATAAGCCAAAGGAGTAGAGGGACCTCTATTAATCAAATATACTATAGTATTGACAACCTCCACCCACATGTGTAAGGGAAACCTTGCATGCAACCTCATGCTCCTTGTGCGCTCCATTATAGTCTTGTTCATGTGTTCAACCACTCCATTTTTCTGTGGAGTCCTTGGAACAATTTTCTATCTATGAATACCATTAGTGGAGCAATAATCTTCAAATTGATGACTGCAATACTCACCACCATTATCAAATCTGAGACATTTTAATTTCTTACTAGTTTCAAATTCAACCAAGCATTTCCATTTCTTAAAAGTTTGAAATGCATTAGATTTCTATCTAAGGAAATAAACTCACACTTTTCTAGTTGCATCATGAATAAATGTAACATAATAAGGAGAGCCACCAAGGGAAGATACCTAAGTTGGTCCCCATACATCTATATGCACAAGCTCTAATTTCTTCTTTTTGTTTTCCTTCCCAGTCTTTACAAAACTCACTCTCTTTTATTTTCCATACACAAAACTTTCACATTAATCCATATTAACACATTTTAGACTTGGTAAAACTTTCTTTGAATGAAGTACTTTCATACCTTTCTCACTCATGTGCCCAAGTCTATTGTGCCACAGTGCTATATCAAAATCTACATCAGCTATTTGTTCCCCTTGCTCAACTGCAATAATTGTTCTTGAACATTCATTTTTCTTTGAAACAATCAAAGTAGAAGGAACAATATGACCTTTACAAAGATACAAGGTCCCTACTTTCACACCTTTTTCTACTACAAGGGAACCTTTTGAAACCTTCCAATTTTTATCATTAAAGGTAACTACACAACCCTCATCACCAAGTTGCCCTACTAAAATTAAAATCCTACTCAGCCTAGGAACATGTCTTACCTCATGTAGTAGCCAATGATTCACATTCTGCAACTTAATCTTAATTTTTTCCTTTCCAACAATTTGACAGGGTTCATTATCCCCAAATAAACAAGCCCAAAATCCCCATGGACATAATCAATGAAATAACCTCTATAAGATGTAGCATGGAATGAAGCACCAAAATCTAAAATCGATGAATCAACAACACTTTCTAAAGCCTGAAGCCATTTGATTTATCTCTTTCATTTTTCTTTTGATTCCAGCCATCTTTCTTTTTGTGCCCTAGTTTCCCATAGTACCAGTAGTTGTTCAATCCTCTTGATTGAGACCTCTTCCCTTTTGACTTTCCTCTTGATTTCCTACAATTTTTAGAGTTACTTCTTCTCTTAGTCGTTTTGCCCCTGCTTTGTGCATTCAAATCACTTCCTAATGTAGATCCACCTAAGGATTTCCTATGAGTTTCCTCACTCAAAAAAACACTGATCACATCATCATATTTTAGGGTACTAGATCTAGGAATTGAATTACTCACAGCCATTACCAAGCCATTCCAGCTTTTAAGCAAAGAACACAAAATCAAGAGAGCCCTAATTTCTTCATCAAAATTGATACCCATAGAAGATAACTGACTAGTAATTGTATTAAACTCATTTAAATGATCTAACATAGATCCACCTTCTACCATTTTTATATTAAATAAATGCTTCATGAGAAATACCTTGTTTGAAGTGGAGGGATTTTCATATAGTTTCGCTAGGGTTTTCATCAACTCTTATGTCATCTTTTCTTTTGTAATATTACATGCCCCTAATGGTGCCAAGCATAACCAAATGCTTCTAAGTGCCTTTATGTCCAAAAGATCCCATTCAGCATCTGACATAGTTCCTTGATTCTTGGCTTTGCCTTCCAATGGATTCCATAAATTCTTTTCATACATATAGTCTTCCATTTGCATCTTCTAGAACTTGAAGTTCTGCCCATTAAACCTATCAACCCTCAGCTTACCTTCATCTGCCATTGCTCTCACTCAACCGTGAGACTCCCACTCAACCATGAAACTTTCTTGCAGAGGATAACTAAAAAAAAAACTTGGCTCTGAAACCACTTGTTAGGATAAATCACAAACAAAAATAAAAACTACATGAAAATATAACCAATAACAAAAAAATAATAGATCGCACAAAAAATGAACACAAGGCACCAAGATTTAACGTGGTTCACCCAATCCCTGGGCTACGTCCACCAAAGAACAAGTCTGATCTTATTACAATATAGTGATTACAACCTAATTACAGTAAATAATCCCTTACAGCTCAATACTACCGCAAGAAGCAATTTTGCATCACAACATAATGAAAATACCTAACCCTAAATCCTTTTATACAAGTATTTTATCTATTTTAGGGTTACCACTAATTATGAAGTATTTACAGTACTTTCCTGATCAGTCACCATAATCCAACAATTCAAGGTATACTAGTTGACTTGGTCCTTGGGGTTTTTGAAATGGTTGAGCAAAATATTGTCATTATAAAAAATTATATCTACTTCAATAGCATCCTTCCATTTTAATAACAGACCTCCAAAAGCCCGTTTAGAGTTTGTAGCCCTATTCTTCATTCCTTTACTAAAATAAATCCTTTCAATTTTCTCCTTTTTCATTTTAGTTTTCTAATTAGAAAATAGATATGGCCTATGACCCCTAATCATATTCCTAAAAATTTCTTGTTTGTTGATTCCGTTTAGTCCATGAATGTTCTAGGAGATGACCTTCAGATTTGTTTCTGGTGTATGCTTCTTGGATGGTTGTCTAGGTTCAATTGATAATATTCCTCCTTGTTGATTTGATTCTTTTTCTTCCTACATGGAGTGCTAGATTTACTTCATTGTCAATTTTTACTCTGCTCCTCATTGTTTTGGGCAAGACTAGTGATGGATTCCTACTATTTTTCTTATTCTTATTCTTGACTGATATCCATGGACCTACATTGGCATCTTTATAGTTATGAAAAAGAGCCTCCATCTAGGAGAAATGGCCGAGAGTGGTGGTAGAGACCATCTAAAGAAATCTATTGACAATTGTATAGGAAACCCCACTACTTCTACTAAAGTTTGATTCCTATGTAAGAGGTTATCCAAACACCTCCACACAATCCCCATCCTAGGTGTTAGCAATGCAAGATGCTTATTTAGTTTCCTTCACTATGATCTCTTCATTGATTTCCTTCACTATGGTTTCATCTTCTTCTATATTCTTCCTACAAACTACATCATCTAATCCCCTAATTGGAGTAATGATTTTAGGTTTAGTCTCAAGATCTTCTGATTCCCTATTGCTTGTTGTGAAAAGGGCCTTTTTCTATTCCATCTCCTTATTTTCTTTTCTTCCTTCCAAAGTGTGGTGATCTAGTGTTGTCACCATCTTGTCTCTCTCCAAGAACTACCCCCTTAGGGATCTCTCCATTAGTTACTTTCTCCTTCCACATCTTCCTGGAAGCCTCTGATTGATTTAAGAATTTGTTTTTATTTTGAGCCTTACGGGCCTTTTCCTTCTCTATGAAAATAGGACATGCCTTTTCTTTATGTAATTCCTTTTTGCAATGGAAGTGGGTGAAAAGTACATTCTCATAATGTATCTGCTACACTCGCCTTCCTAAATGTGATGAAAACTTGATCACTTGAGGCATATCCTAGCCCTCAACCACTCCAATGTAGATTGTGGCATACATGAGTGTTTTTTTGGCTACACTAATAGGGTTAATAGATAGCAACTCCCAAAAAGAGTTGGCAATACCATCAAACACATCTTCATGCTAGTATTCCAAGGGAAGTTCCAACAATCTAATCTAGATAAGGACCTAGGTTAGGAAATCATTATTGAGGTCAAGGTTAGAAATCAACCAATTTCCCACACAGAGAATCCTTGAGTAATCTTTAGGGTAGGAAAATTCAAAAGAAAGAAAGCCTTTAGCCAAAATCATTACTTCAACCTAACCTTTCAACTCCCACTTATTTCTAGCAAAGATTTCCAAGGGACAATCAACTTACCCACTACAGTACCTACTATACCTAGAATATTATGGTCTATAGTCTTTGTAGGTAATTCTAAGGCATAAGTCCCCTTCTCTTTATTTTATTTATCAATTATCTTAGGGAAGGAGGATTTACCCAATGGTTTGACTCTGAACAGATTGGTCCATTATCCACAGACCCTTGGGGCCTCTCCAGATGCCCTTGGTTTTGGAGAAAGATTATCGTTTTCTCTTGGATGAGGCTACAGAACTCATGGATACCCATCTTCTATTAAATTCCCCTTTCCTTCATCTTTATACTAGTCCAGGCCCACAATTTGATCATCCTGCCCATGCTTTGCAGGTTTCCCGCTCAAAGTCCCATTTAAAAATTTTCTTCCCCAGTCCACTCTGCTCATCTGCTCCACTCTGCTCATGTTATTCATATAATATATTACTATATTATATACTAATAATACTAATAATAATACAATACTAATATATAATAATATATAATAGTTGTTGATTTGCCACACTTGCCCAATTGATTTCCCTTCAAAATTTGGGAAATTATTTTGGGTACCCAATATCATAACGGTTATGTAATCTTGAATCTAATACCCAATATGGAATCTAGTACCCAAATTGTTTTACCATAACACTTTTTCCAAAATATTCTTTGTCATTGTGGACCTAACAATCACTTTTTTTTTTGGGGTAATTTTCATAGGTTAGGAGAAAAAATATTGTTTGGGGCCCATTCAAATGAAAAGTTTGTTACAATATTTGTTTAGGTGTTCGGTATTATTGTTTGAATAATGAATAATAGTTGTCAAAATGCTAAATTAAAATAGAAGGTATCTAATGAAGACATTGCAACATATAGGGAAAGGGACAATGTATGTTAAATTTAAATCAAGTTGATGATGTATTGATCGAAGGTGAAATTAAAGAGTCAAAAAATGAATATGTTTAGTTGTGGAATGAAAATGCACCAATTGATAATGATAATGTCAGGATTAAAAATTGGGAGAATGAAAATTTACTAGTTCATAATGTAAATGCCATGAATAACCATGTCAAAAATTAAAATGCACAAGAACATTACATATCTTTTAATTATAATTGACATGAAGATCCTATACCAAAATGGATAATTGAAATTGATGAAATGATTATTACTAATTTGAAAGGAAAAAAATCACAAAGAACCATTTGTATATGGGATTCAAGACTACATAAGACATTTTTTAGAAATAAGACTATGGAGGATCAATGTCGGATTTTCATGCACTTATTAAATATGCAAGAGATGAGACCTATGCTTTCCAAATTGAAGATTCATATCAATAAGAAAATGGAAAGAAATGACATTATTGTGAAGAATCTTTTCAATGCTCTCAATAGCATTGGGAAAAATAGTAGGGAGAAAGATAAGATAGTTGCTCAAAGTGATGCTACAACATCTTTGGTAGATATATGAGAAAGGGTAGATATATGAGACAAACTTGTATTAACTTCAACCTAAATCATACTACTTTGAGAAGAGAACATACTAGACAAGAGAGAATTGACGATCTGCTTCAAAATGATAGATGGGATTTTGGTGGGAGACTTCCACATTTTGATAAGAAGCTAATTGATGATGTGAAGCAAGAAATTACTTGTAAATAAAGATATGATGATGACGATGGGATTACACTCTAATCACATAACTAAAGCCATTAGAGCTCTCTATGTTATAGAACTTGTAAATAAAGATATAGTTGAATTTAATAGAGTCAAGATCATATTACCTTATGTTAGAGTGAAGGGGATTGATGGGGTGTTGCATATCTCTTGTTTGGCATGGAACCTACTTTTAGTTAGAAATCTATTTGATGTGGGTGTGCAAGTTATTTTCTTGACTCGTGGATGTAAGATAACAAGAACTATGGTGCTTTCAAAGGTTCTTAGGATTAGTACCTTATAAAACTAGATGCATGCATAGAGATCTCTATGTTAACATGTTAAGACATGAAATTGATCATAAAAAGGATCCTAAGAAATACACTTTAGTGTATGGATATGTGAGTAAAAACTAAAAAAAGACCAAGTTCTCTTATGCCAAAAAATAAACTCTCGATGGGTCCCTATTATTTGAAACTACTCCAAAGGACAAGAATGTTTTTTTGAAAACTAGTCTTGTATGAATCCCTAAAATGGGAAGGATTTTAGAAAGGATCATTGAAGTGCATAGAAAAGACTCAAAACATAATTTGAATGGAAAAGAGGGAGAAAATAAAAAGGATACATAATTGATTCAATTTTGAGGGAGAGTAGGTTAGTAAGGATTAGAAACAAAAAAGGTATAAATAAATATAAAGATGAAAAGAAAGATGAACCCTAGGAAACTCGGATTGAGAAATTGGTCTATGAATATGAAGCGGAGGAAACCCTAGAAAAAGTGGAGAATAAGACTCCAATGATGAGGATTCTAAAGTAGAATATGCTAAAGAGATTCAAGAAGATGAGAATGACACTCATGAGGTACATATAGAGGTTGACATGAGAATTCATGACAATGTACCTTTGTCTAAAACTTTGGTAGAGGAAGATATCAAAGATTTGGTGAATCCTCTATCCTTTATGCATAATAGGATTGACAAAATGGATAAAGACTTAACAACATAGATTAAAAAGCTCTATGATAGTGTTTACATCCTCAACATAAGGTTTGTGAAAGCTATCATAGATACTGATCTTGATGTGGTCATTTCTACCATGTCTAGGGTTCAAAAGGAGATTATGAGGAAGGTTTTCTATGATTGCGTCATAGCAAAAAGAAAACTAAAGATGGTTGTGTTGAGATGTCATTTTACAAGAAGCTGAATGGAAGTAATCCTTGCAAATCCCTCTTTTGAAAAGCTGATCAAGAATCAAGTCCAAGGTTTTGAGACATCTTGTAACCTACTAAAATCCTCTCAATTGAAGAGAAATGTGTATGTTCACGAGGAGGCCTTTTTTGGTTCGAACCAATTTTTGATAATCTATTTGATTTATTGCTATTTGAAAAGTAACCACAAAATAAATATATTTTTTATATTTTCTATTTTATAATGAATGCAATTTATTAATGCGACTATATGAATTTCTATTTTAACCACATTTTAGAAAAGAAAATAAAAAAGATCGGGTAATGATATATTAAAGAAAATAACTTGAAAGGGAAATTCCTAACAAATCAAAAAGATTGGATAGGAAACCAATGAATTAGGAGCAACACCTCCTCAACTCCACTGATGCAATCATCAATGAAAATTCAATATAAACTAAAAGATGTTTCACATTTCATCAAATTACAAGGCCAAAAAAGGTTAGCTAATGTGAGACAAAACACTTTGCAAGAACAATAGGTAATCCTCCTCCAATTTGTTACATCAATGAAATTTTTTAACATGAGGAAAACACTAGAACTAAAAGATTGCACAATCATAACAATGAAATAAAACCATTGGCTCCATTATTATTCATGAACATGCATCTACAAAAATAACACACTTTGGCAAAAATAACTACACTCAAAATGAAAGCACTAGTAGCATATATTATTGTGTCAAAATAATAGCCTAGAGTATATGTTACATCCATTTATTTATAAGAAATCATCTCCTCCCTTTGTGTTAGGAGTAAGACTTCTCAAAAATCAAAACTCATGATAAAAACTAATTAAAAAAATATAATTATATACAAACCAACTCTCTAAAATGATGCTAAGTAGGTCCCCACCCTTGTTTATATCTAGTAATGGGTGCATAAGCCTTTACATGACACAAAAGAATAAATGAATGAAAAGATAAGAAGGAGGAAGTTTAAAGTTGATCTGGGAGTCTTTAGAAGTTCTAAAAATGGGATCTTGACCTTCTTTAGGCATTTCTTGTAGTTGAACTACCATCGAAATGCATTTCTGGTGTATCAAATGCTCTAATTTAGGAATTGGCAGTTAACTATCAGTGCACTACTACTTCTTCAAAATTGTCAGTGCACCTCTGTAAAAAGTGCACTTGCACACCTACTCACCTTGGTGATAGGTTCAAAGAAATCCAAAATTCTTCTAAGTGTCAAAACTAAATTTCTAGCATATAGATTTTCTTCCCCTTTAGACCAAAATGATGTTTGTATGTTTAATCTTGAACTTCTCTATCATCTCAACCACTTGAGTAGCTTCTAGTAAATCTAAAGTCTCATACTTATGCTCTAGAACTTTTCAATAATTGCTTACTTCAATCCTTGTTTCCTCAAAATCCTCAAGCTTGGTGACTAGTTCCAATAGTGCTTCCTCAATTTTGAAGGCTTGGGTGATGTCTTCTTTTGATGAAGCTCCTTCAAATGTACCTTTGAAATGTTGGGTAAATTATTTCACCTCAAAAAATCAAGGTCTTTGACTCATCCTCAAAAATATCAAGGCATGCAACATTCTAATACCTCCTTGCTTCCAAAAACTACTCTTGAGCCTTATCTTTAATCCATTGAATCTCTTCATGCAATCCCTCCATTATCTTATTACATACTGATATTTTCTCTATCTAATCATCAAACTAATCAACCTCCTTAGCCTCATATACCTCAATTAGCATTTGATAACTTTGAACCTTTATTAGTTTTAATGCCTATTCATCCTTGGTGAAGATATGAACTTCATCCATCGGCCCAAAATCTTGATTCACTATAGAAATAAACTTTTTAGCACTTGATTGGATGTAGTGTAATAGGTTCAAATTACCCTATATTATTTGCACACCTTTCTCTACAAAATTTTCATGCCATTGCTGACATGCTTCCAAAAATAGATCCAACTATGTTCATGTCCCTTCCTAATATTGCTCTAGGGGTGATCTCTGGATTCTCTAGGTCAATGGGACCCACAAATTTGTTCAAGCAGCCTCTCAATAGCTCAATCTACTTCCACATTATTATTAGCTCTTATTCATCCTAATCCATATGCCTAAAAAGATCTTTCATTCCTATAGTGATCATCACTTTAGCAATATCGACTGTGGGCCTTCCCAACATGACCTCCTTGAATTGGTAACCTTTTGGAGTCAAATTTTCAATGTTATTTTGAGGAAGATGAGTGGAAATATGTGAAAGCATTTCTTGATCTTGGTTCTTCCTTATGAAGGCCAATGTTCTTACATCACCCTTAGGAATCTCAAGCCTCTTTACCGCTTTGACTAGTTCCTTCATTCCTTCATCCATTGTCAGGTCCAACTACCTTTTTTGATGAAAAATAACCTCCCTCTTTAGCCATGCTATTGTAGTGCCCATATGTGATATGTACTTGGCTGAAGAAGTTGGCTCTCCCATAGGCTCCTTTCCCTTATCATTTCTCTCTAGAGTCTTCTCATGTCAAAGATATTCAGTAGGAGTATTTGTCTCTTTTTAGGCTAAGGTCCTAGCCTCTATATCTTGAGGAGTTTTTTGAGTTTATTATACTATTTTTCCTTCCTTAGATACATCATTGACATTCATTTGGAAATCCCCTTCCTCAACTTCTTGTTCTTCTTCTACTTAGGTAACTACAGGAAGTGAAGTTATCGACCCTTTATCCAAAATGGCCAAATCTTGAGATGGTGGTGGTGGAAAGCCCAGAGGTCCTTAAGGTAGAGGTGGAAACTGTTTCCAATCCTCTCCTAAAGGTTCTCTCATGGGAATATCTTGAATATTTTCTCCCACCATATCAATCTCCAGTATCATAAAATAAAAGTAAGAGAGGTCAAAGACATTAGTTCCTTCACCCTCAATCTTTGCTATCCATATTTGTTGTTTATTGTGTGAAGTGGAAACTTGGATAGGATCTCTTGGAGTACATGGAGGTGTCATTTTAGAGCTTCTTCTCCTCTCTTCCTCTTTGTCTTTGGCCAAGAGGGTTCTTTGGCTCATGGGGACAAACTCTATTTTCTCCCCTTCTTCTTCATCCTTAGCTTCTAGGATGGTCTCAAGAACCTATGGGGAAATAGTATTATTCTTCTTCTTTAGTATCCTCCTCCATGTACCCACCATATTTTTCTTAGTTCTTTCTTTCTTTGTAGTTGAGGGGGAGGCTTCTTCCTCCTTAGGTGTGATTGGTGGAACCCTCTTCTCCTCTACTTGTTCCTCCTCTAACTATTCTTGTTGTGCTTGCTCTAGAGATTGATTGTCTAGCTCCACTTGAGGTTCATTTTGTTCTTGTTTAGCTAGCATTGATTTGGCCTCAACCACTTTTCTCTTTTCCTTTGGAGGTACACTCTTTCTCTTATTTCCCTTATCATCTTTGAAGTATTCAACCTCCTACTCATCTTGATGAACCATTTCTAACCTCATTAGGGATTGAGTTGAGAAGGTTGGTATGGTGACCCTTGCACCTTTTTCTTTTATTGGCCTAGTAATAGCATGTAGGGGTATGTCTTGAGGAACTAGATACATTATAAATGGCTTCTTGATCCATTCCTTTGTCAATTTTACCACATGTCTAGCCTGATGATTTATATCATCATTCTCATCACTCCCTATTTCTACATTCATAATTAGACTATCATTTATTTTATCCCTATTATACAAAGGATCCATGACATCTTGGGTATCCTTTTCTATGGCCTTGAGATGAATCTTCAATTTTGGTACATTCTATGCTAAGTATAGACTCATCCTACAATAATAATTTATATGGACATCATATAAATCTATAGCGATCACCAAGTGATCCTCTAATACTTCACATGAACAAACTCTTTTCCTGCTAGGTGCTAAATAATCCCAATGTTATCAAAGAGTGCACAAGGGGAGTTGTATTATTCTAAGGGATATTGATCCCATTCAGATTCAAAGGTCGCAGTATCCTTCTTTTTCTTCACCTTGAAGGCACCAATTGTAATGGGCCAAACCCATTTCTTCTTATGTTGTCTCATTCTATCATATGCATAAGTGAGTTAGCAGGTTATCTGCAAGAGTATGAGACTTTTTGACAGGTATCTTGGGATCTTCTTTGGGCACAATCAAGTACCGCCTACCAAAATATATGCAAAGGTCTTAAATTCAATGTAGTAGGTGTTGATCTCTATGATTTGGGCTCTTTCCTCTATTGATATTATCTTTGCATAATCATCTTCAAAAAACCTAATGATTAGAAAGATAAACTTGTCATTCACCATTTTGTATTGCACACTTTGCAATGGGAGATTCTTGATTACCAATTATGGGTATACCACATAGGGCCAAGCATTTGCATCCTAATGCTTGTCTTTTTGTAGAGGTCTAGGTAATCTATGGTTCTAGTTGCCAGTAAGTACACCATTTATGATGTCATTGTTGGATATAATTGTCCAATTGTGTGTTGTCTTTTATGTTACACAAATGTCATATTAGTTATCTGTTAGTGTCTATTGAGCTTAGTTGGTCAGCAAAAGAATTTTTAGTGTCTACTGAGTGTTCCTAGAAATTACTCTATGCAAATAGTTTCTACTAAACTCACTTGGGTGTCAAAGGATTCTGTGGTAGAAGTTAGTGTTAACTCAGCTTGTAAGGTTAACAAAGGAAAGTTAGTTTTTATTGAGTTCACTCAGTCTCAAAAGGATTTTGCAGAGTTCCTAGTGTTAACCGAGCCTCTATTGGTTAACAAAGGAAATTAGTTCTGGAACAGTGTTTACCAAGTAGGGTCAACAAATGAAGGATTTCATTGTTTTAGAAAATAAAGTTTAATTATTTCATGTAATGATTGTAGCTGACTAATGTAATGATTATTCAGAATTATACATTGTAAGTGAGCTAACTTGATAATTTGCAAGGTATAAATAAAAGGTAAGTTGAGAATTCTAAAAGGTGATGAGCGAGCATGCAAGTGTATTGATTGAAAAAGATAGTGTGAGTGAACTTTGAAGGATGGTCAGGTATCCTTGAGGAGTAGAAATGTTTTATTTGTTTAGACAGGATCTAGTGGAGTAGAATAGAGATCTATATTAGCAATTTAGTTGCATCTCATTCAAGTCTGTTCATTGTTACTTTCTCACCATTGTAGCAGTGATTTCTAAATATCTTAATAGAGTTGGTTTACTGACTTTTTTTAAAATACTCTAACAAGGTGATAGTTCTTTTGAATTGTTCTAAATACCTATAACAAGGCCACTCCTTATAGGTTGATTAAATCCTTTCACAAGGTCACACATAACAGTGTGTTTTGTAACCTTTAACTAGGTTGGCTCCTAACAAGGCTCACTTCAGAAGAGTAAAAATTAGTAGGTAGTTACTTGGTGGCTTTTCCCATATTGGGTTTCCATATTAAATCTTGTGTCTCATGTGTTGATATTACTTCTTTTATGTGTCCATGTTAATCACTGTGAATATTTAAAGATCAGTAATAAAGTTAGCATACATTACATCTACTGAGTGACAATATTTTTTTGTATGTTTACCAAGTCACAATAATAACTAGTTTTATTAGACATCTAAGAGATTTGTGGATTTTTTTTGTAGTAATTGATTCACCCCCCTCTTAGTTACTCCATCTTTATTTTGAACAATTGGTATTAGAGATTTTGGTGCTTGCAGGAAAGGTTTCAAGGACCTAAGCTAAAGTTTACGATGTCTTATAAGAGCAAAATTCCAATGCTTAACAAAGATAACTTTTTAGCATGGTAGGGATTGATGAGACTTCATCTAGCTTCCATTGGAGATATAGGATTGAAATACCTTGATGAAGAATACAGAACTCCTTTTGGTACATATTCTATTAATGACATTGTTGAGAAGAATACTCATAACACCATGATGATAGACATTGCATCTACTCTGAGCTATGAAGAATTTAATGATACCAAGGATTGCAAAAGTGCCTTTGAAATGTGGAACATGTTTAATAGATATCTATGGACATGATGACAATGTAAGGAGGGCCACATTAGAGAGTCTAAGAGGACAATTTGATCAAATGAAAATGAGAGAGGATAAAAACATTGAGAAATATGTTGAAAGATTAAAAGCAAGTGTTAGTGCAATCAAAGCTTCTAGAGGAGATGTCAAAGAAAAAATTGTTATAAGTAAAGTTCTTAGAACATTGCTTCCCATTTATGCAATTAGAGTATCTACAATTCAAGAAAGAAGATGTGAAGCAAATCATAAGATAAATCTTGAGGCCATAGTAGGAAGTTTGACAACATTTGAGCTAGATAACTATGACAATTATGTTCCAGCTGCCAAGAACATTGAATTTGCATTTGAAAACAATATTTCACTCAAAGAAAAAGGGAAGACAATAAAGGAATCCTAGTTAGAAAGTGAAGAAGAATTAGAAGAAAGTTCTGACAATGATCTTGAAGTAGTTGAAGCTCTACTTGCAAGAAAATATTCTAGAGGCAAAGGAAAATACAAAGGTAAGGTACCCCTAATTTATTTTTCATGTGAAGAAATTGGTCATATTGTTGCTAAGTGCCCAAAAAAGAAAAGCAAGGATGAGAAGAAAGGTCATAAGTGGAATAACAAGAAAGATTTCAAATCATTTAAGGAGAAAGGTAAGAAATCATATTTTATGGCTGAGGATTCTGATGATAGCGAAGATGAAATTGCTTACATAGTTGTAAAAGATGAATTTGATAATGATGAGAAAGATAAGATGGCACTTACCTCTCATGTGAGAAAAAATGATACATGGATCATAGACAGTGGTTGTTCTCATCATATGATTGGTGACAAAACTAAGTTTGAACATTTTGAAAACTATGATGGTGGTAGTGTAAGGTTTGGAAATAATGAACCTTGTTGCATAAAAGGAAGAGGCTGAATCTCATTAACCAAAGAACTTGTTTGTAACAATGCCTATTGGGTTGAAGGACTAAAAAATAATCTATTGAGTGTGGTACAACTAATCAATATTGGATTCAAGGTGCAATTCATGCATGGAAAGGAAAGACTATTGGATGAAAAAGGAAAACTAATTGGATCGGGCATACAAACAAAAGGTAACTTGTTTTATCTTGAAATTGGTGAGTGCTCATGTTTTATTGCTCAAGTTGAATAAATTTTGTTATGGTATAGAAGGTTATGTCATGTAAATTTTGATAACATGGTAAAGGTAAGCATATTCAAGAAAGTAAGAGGCATTCCTAGTATAAAGAAACCTAATGTTGGTCTATGCAAGAATTGTTAGATTGGTAAGATGGAAAAGCCTAGCTTTAAGAGTAAAAACTATTAGTTTGAAGATATTTTGCAAATTGTGCATACTAATTTGTGTGGACCTATTGGAATTGAGAGCTATATTGGAGAAAAGTTGTTCATTCTTTTTGTTGATGACTACTCTAGAATGATGACTTTTATGTATTTGAGAGAGAAGTTACAAGTATTTGAGAAATTCAAATGGTATTTGACTAGAGTAGAAAAGGAAATTGAAATGTTTGAGATCAAATAGAGGTGGTGAATTCATCTCCCATGAATTCAATAACTTTTGCATTGAAAGAGGAATCAAAAGATAGATATCAACTCTTGGAACTTCTAAGAAAAATAAAATAGCCAAAAGGAGGAATAGATCTATCATTGATTGTGTAAGGACTCTGATGACTGAAAAAAACATTGCTATCAAATACTGGAAGGAAGCTATCAACATTGTAGTTCATACCTTGAACCAAGTATAACTGAAGAAGGACTCATTCAAAACCCTCTATGAGTTATGGTATGGCCATAAACCCAATGTAAGTTACTTGAAAGTATTTGAAAGTAAATGTTACATCTTGAAAGAATCTAGAAATGGAAAATTTGATGTAAAGAGTGATGAAGGTATATTTTTGGGATATTCTTCTAAGAGTAAGGCATATAGATGTTTGAATTCATCTACTCACAAAATCATAGAAAGTGCACATGTAAAAGTTGATGAGTTTGCAGAAAGGACTGAAGAAGAAAGCAAAAAGGAACTAGAAGATTACCGAAGATTTTTTTTCATTGAACCTAATACATTTCTAGATACATCTATCAATCAAGTGACTTCTACTCCTAAGTCTTCCTCAGTCACCAAGTTGGTCACATTCTAAAACTATCGAGCCAATATCTACCAAGTCATAACAACCAGAGGCAGTAGTTGAAACTCAACATGAAAATAGTTGAACTCATTCAAGATGCAAGGAACCTATATTGGCCAAGTATGTCAGGAGACATCATGCACCAAATTAGATTATTGGAGACAAATTTGAAGGTACTATGACAAGAAGTAAACTAAAAGGTACTTGTTTACATACTGATTTTGAACCTAGAAATGTCAAAGATGCATTAGAAAATGAAACTTAGATTGAGGCTATGAATGAAGAGATAGAGAAAATAGAGAAGATCAAAACATGGACTCTTATACCTAGGCCTAAAGATGAAAATGTGATTGGAACAAAGTGGATATTTAAGAATAAGTTGAATAAAGATGGTAAGGTATCAAGAAAAAAAGCTAGATTGGTATGTAAAGGCTACTCTCAAGAAGAAGGAATTGATTATGGAGAGACTTTTGCTCCTATTGCAAGATTGGAAGGTCTCAGGACCTTACTTGCATATGATACATATGAAAGATTTAAGGTATATTAGATGGATGTCAAATCTGTATTTCTTAATGGTATTCTTGATGAAGAACTCTACATTGAGCTACTTGAAGGTTTTGTTGATCTAGATAGGAAGGACATTCTCTGCAAATTACATAAAGCATTGTATTGTCTAAAACAAGCCCCTAGAGCATGGCATGACATATTACATAACTATCTTATTCAGATTGTTTTTTTAGAGAACTAATGATAACAATAGGTTGTATATTAAGGAAGGACTAGATAACAAGATTGTTTTGGCATAAATATTTGTGGATGATACTTTGTTTATAGGAAATGATGATCTATGCAAATATTTTTCAAAAAAAATGAACAAAGAATTTGAAATTTCTATGTTTGGTGAGATTAAATTCTTTGTTGGTCTTCAAATTCAGCAAAGAAAGAATGGTATCTACATCACTTTGTCTAAGTATATCAAGGAGATACTCAAGAAGATTGGTATGGAAGATTGTAAACCAATTAGAACACCCATGTGTACTAGATTAATGCTTACTAAAGATGATGAATCAAAAGAGGTAGATTAGACCTTGTATAGATTAATGATTGGAAAGTTACAGTATGTTGTTCATATAAGACCTAATATTTCTCTTGCAGTTAGTATAGAAGCAAGATTTTCAGTGAAATCCAAAAAAAATTATATGATGATAATCAAAAGAATCTTGAGATACTTGAAAGGAATTGAAGATTATGGTCTATGGTATAAATTTGGAGGAAATCTAGACCTAAAAGTGTTCATTGATGCTGATTGGGCCAATAATTTTGATGACAAAAAGAGTACAAGTGGAGGAGCATTTCTTCTTGGCAAAAGATTGGTATCTTGGACAAGGAAAAAGCAAAATTGCACTTCCCAATCCACAACAGAAGTAGAGTATGTTGTAGCAATAGTAAACTATTCTAATATTGTTTGGTTTAAGCAGTTATTGGAAGGTATGAAGGTTGAGATCAAAGAACTAGTTGTTATGTTTTGTGATAATACAAGTGCAATTAACATATCCAAGAATCTAGTGATGCATTCCAAAACCAAGCACATTGCTATAAAGTATCATTTTGTTAGAGAATTGCTATATGATAAGGAGATCATATTGAAATATTTCCATATAGAAGAATAGATTGCTGACATATTCACCAAGCCATTACCTAAGGATGCATTCTTGTATCTAAGAGGTAAGTTACAGGTCACTCCCCTATCTGAAGTGCACTAAAATAATTTTGTGATGCATCAATATGAACCAAGTCGAAGATCTATCAGTTGATGTAGCATAGTCATGAGAAAATTGCATATGAATTAGTACTTAAGGTACATTGATATTCACTTGGTATGTGATGTCTATGGCATGTGTTTTCAAAGAAGGAGAGTGTACTATCATATCTTTCTGAAATTTGAATTTGTTTAAGGTAGAAGTTTTCTATTTGGAAAAGAAGCTATATAATTCCTTCATAGAGGGAGATTACTGCATCAAAGAAGTTTGTAGCATAAAATCTAAGAGGGAGAAAATTTCTATAAGAGAAAGACTTGTTTGAAAATTTCATTCTACTATGACATGTTGTTTTTCCATCAATGGCAAAGAGGGAGATTGTTGGATACAATTATCCAATTGTGTGTTGTCCTTGATGTTACAAAAATGTGATATTAGTTATCTTTTAATGTCTACTGAGCTCAGTTGATCAGAAAAGTAAATTTTAGTGTCTACCAAGCATTCATAGAAAATAATCTATGGAAATAGTTTCTACCAAACTCACTCGAGTGTCAAAGGATTTTGTGGCAGAAGTTAGTGTTAACTTAGCTCACAAGGTTAACAAAGAAAAGTCAGTGTTTATCAAGTTCACTCGATCTCCAAAGGATTTTGCATAGTTTTTAGTGTTAATAGAGCTTCTATTAGTTAGCATAGGAAATCAATTCTACAATAATGTTTACCAAGCAAGGTCAACCAATGAAGGATTTCATTGTTTTAGAAAATAAAGTTTAATTGTTTCATGTAATGATTGTGGTTGACTATTGTAATGATTATTGATAATTGTAAGTTGTAAATGAGCTGACTTGAAAATTTTTATGGTATAAATAAAAGGTCAAGTTGAGAATTCTAAAGTGTGATGAGTGAGCATGCAAGTGTATTGATTGAAAAAGATAGTCTGAGCAAACTTTGAAGGATGGTCAGGTATCCTTGAGGAGCAACAAATTTTTATTCAATCAGAGAGGATCTAGTGGAGTAGAACAAAGATTTATATTAGTAGTCAAGTTGCATTTCATTCAAGTCTATTCACTGTTACTTTCTCACCATTGTAGCAATGATTTCTAAATCTCTTAACAGAGTTAGTTTAACAACCATTTTGTAAATCCTCTGACAAGGTGATAGTTCTTTTGAATTTTTCTAAAGACCTCTGGCAAGGCCACTCCTTATAGGGTGATTAAATCCTTTAAAAAGGTCACACCTAAAAGTGTTTTTTGTAACCTTTAACCAGATTGGCTCCTAAGAAGACTCACTTCAGAAGAGTGAAAATCAGTAGCTAGTTACTTGGTGGTTTTTCCCATATTTGGTTTCCACATTAAACTTGGTCTCTCATGTGTTGATATTACTTATTTTATGTTTGCATGTTAATCACTATTAATGTTTAAAGATTAGTAATAATGTTAACATACACTACATCTACCGAGTTACAACATTTTTCTATATGTTTATCGAGTGACAGTAGTAACTAGTTTTATCAAATATCTAAGGGATTTGTGGATTTGTTTTTGTGGTAACTGATTCACCCCCTCTCTCAGTTACTCCATATATATTTCCAATATTCATATAGAAGTGTGGTTCAACTTTTATGACTACTAGTATCTTGTCCAAGTTGTTACTTAGGATGGTAGCCCAATCAATGTGCACCATTTCCATTCTAATGGTTTTAATGAAGTGGACCATCCAAGTCTGAAGGTGACCTACTACTCAAAGACCCATGACTCTACTCAATACAAAAATTACATATCCAATATCATCCTTCATGTATCCCCTTCTGTATCAACTTTTCACACTCTATGACCAATTGGTGTTTTGTTAATCAAGAAAGTGGATTGCACTATTCCCTTTGCCTCTTTCTCATTCTCCCTATATCATCTCTTTGATCCACCATATGAAATTTTGAAGTATTGATCCACCCTTGGGAGGTGAACTACTATTTCTATGTTCTAAGGTCAAAGGTCTAGGACTATCTCTTTTGTAATGCTCTTTACATCATTCTCTTTGGTCATATATTACTTCACAAGTGTCATTATCAGTTATGAGAATTGAACTAATGTTGAGTGAGATGTTGTCTTCACATGCCCTAACTGGATGCGTGGAGATACCATTGCCAATCTCTATTTTTTTTATTGCACATTGTGAGAAATGTGTTTGAGTGTGTGTGTTTGAGTTTTGTGTCTTTGATACTTGAAGACAATATGTTTTTGAAGCAAAGGTGTGCAAATGTGCACCTTCAAAAACCTTGGGAAATATTTGTTTGGATTTTTAATTTTAATTTTATGTTAATGACGAGGTTCAGACATGTGCACCTCTTGAAGGTGCACATGTGTGCACTTTATATGGGTGCCTTTATGAGTTTTAGGTTTAGTTTTTGATTTTAGGTGTCTTGGTCTTAGGTTTGTGTGGAGGTGCACATGTACACACTTCAAAAATTCTAACCTTGTCTTTGCTTGTTTTATTGTGTAGGAGGGAGTGGAGGTGGAGGAGCATAATAGACATGAGTGTGAAGATGTGCATTTGTAGAGGGAGGAGGAAACAATAAGGAAGGCAAAGGGGCTAGGGGCCTTATATATGCTCTAGCCCCTTAGAGTGTACCCCATAGGTATGTACCCTAGACAAGGGGTGTAGTGTGCATTTTCACACTTAGCACATGTGTGCACTTGAAGCATAACAAGGCCAAAAACATTATTTTATTTCCTTCTCTAGTTGCCCGACTCTTCCTAGTCAAAAACTAGGTTTTGACCTAGACCTAGGGTAGGGCTCAAAATGAATAGCACTCAGCATTAGGAGCCCAATAGATAAATTTCAACTAGGGGGTCCCCATTTCTACAATAAATGGGGTGTACAATGTGAAACCACAATAGGTTGGTCTACATAAGTATGATAATTATGAAAAGGTGAAAATCTCATAGGATGATACTTTTGAAAACAATTATCTATTGTCATTGACGTTACAAAAATATTATACTCTAATCAAGCACAACTTGTATTAGTCAAGCTCATTTGGGCATTGAAGAAGCTCTAGTATCAACCAAGAAAAATTTAGAAGGAACCAAGTTCAGTTTGTTTTTGAAGAGAATCAGTGTAAACCAAGTTAGGTCAGTTAATGAAGGGTGTCGATGTAAACCAAGTTATGCTTGTTACCAAAGGAGTATCATAGGGAAGGGATAAGGAAAATGGAAAGGGAAAGGGAAAATTATAATGATATAGACTATGGAAGCTCAATAAATATGGGGGCTTCTTTACATGGTGAAGGAACCTTTCAAACCATTGTGGCATATCAAGTCCTTACATGCCCTAGGAAAGGGGGAGAACCAATGATAGTCAAAGCACAAATAAATAGCCATAGAACAAAACTAGAATCACAATATGAAATTCAAAATTTCCATGACTTGGACAACAAAGGGTAACCTATCTTTGAGAAGCACAAGAACTAAAAGCATACTACCTAATCAACAAAAACATTGAAATGAGAGTACAAAAGCATGACCCAATTTCTACTAACAACATAAGTCCTCAAATAATCCCAAAAAGAATTGACTATCCCTTCCAAAACCTTATCATCCTAGAATTCCAAAGGGAGACCAAGAAGTCTAACCAATGTTGAGACAACTCCATTTAAATGATCCACTAGATCAAATCAAGGGTTCCATTTACATTTTAAAAGGAACCTTTCCTATAAGTCAAAGGCTAGAGGCTGAAATAGAGAGATAATCCTCCCTAAGAGTGTATTAGTAGAAGAAGAAACAACATGTATGAAAAGGTAAAACGTTAATATAACCTTTCCAAGCCAAAGAAGAATGAACCCATTTTTTGTGGACTAAAACAATACTAGGTCTTCACCAACTAAACTTACCCACAAAATTGTTTTATATTTTTGCGAGACAATGATTTAGAAAGGGGTTAAAGATAGTAATGTTAACATGAATGTTGACGGTATTCCTTTGGGGAAGTATCTTAAGCATTTCTAGAATAGTTAAAGATATTTTTAAAAAGATTGACATGTTGCATTCATGATTGAGAATGTTGATATGTCAAAATATTATTACTTTCCTAAAGACTGACATAGTAGTAGATAGATAATAAGGTTGTATGGATTGTGTATTGATGACTTGGTCAACAAAGGTTTAGGATATGTTTTAAAAAATTTCTCGATGACATGGACAAGTGTGCATGCTGAGAGTCAAAGACATGGAAGATTTGTTCAAGAGTTATAGAGGATAGTGTACATATAGAGTGCCTAAGAAGTAGTTTTTGATGTTTGGATTATATCTCTTAATAGGGATAGAACTTTGATAAGTTAAATTAGAAAGTGACATTAGAAAATTTGATGATGAAGCTAGTGAGTACATAAGGTTCAAGGTCATACATTTGAGAAGTTGTATTTACTATGACCCGATAGTGATTTGTAATTCTAAAAAGATGCAATGAATTGTAATATCTTATGAGGTCCTATTATAATTAATTGATAAATCCTCAAGGCCAGCTTGGTGAATTATTTTGAGGATATGGTATAAAGGAAGTCTATTTTCCTTGTGGGGAAGTGTGAATTTGTTTAATTATATAAGTGATAATCGAGGTTGGTACATGTGTGTAAGTGATTGAAGGGATTAATGTATTTTGAGTTTGAAGATTTGAGAAAGTGTTCAGTGTGTTCTTCACATAGTAAGATGATAAAGAAAGAGTTTGAGTGGTGGAGTTTAATTTCATTTCTATTATTCTACAAGGAATCCCATAGATGCAAATTCGATTGTGAGTTTTCTAGTCTTATCCTTGAAGCTTTTAAAATAGCTAGGTCTATCTGCCTTCTACAAGTCCTATCAAGGTTGGCACAACTTCTATTAGGGTTGGAATCCCCTAATAGGGACTCAAAGTCTCCTAAAAAGGACTAATATATACTAATTATATTTCATTTTCTCGTAACAAAGTTTATTCTCTTACAAGAAAATATTATATTAGTACATCATTTTGTGGGTATCATCCCCACCAAGGATTTCCCTCTAATCAAGAGTTTTCCTACTTAACATATCTAGTGTTATTATATATGTGTATCTTCTTATGGGTGTATATTATATTGTTCACATGCTTAAGATTTAATAAGTTTGATAAAATTTATATTGATATCATAACTAATTCATCCCCTAACCCTCCCACCTCTTAGCTATCTTGGTGGACTTTACTTTCTAAAAATTGGTATTAAAGCATCACAGTCTTGAAGGAAAATATTTAAAACCAAAGGAGATAAATGGCTAGTCATTTTAAAATAGTAAATCCTAAGTTTCATGGAGTTAACTATGACAGTTGGAAAGAGAAGATGAAGACATGTTTTCTATGTATGGGTCCAAGATATTGGTTGATGAGAAAGAATGAAAATAATATTGTTGAAGAAAGAAAAATTGAGGAATAAAGTGAATTTGAAAGAGATCTATTTATGCACAATATTATTTTGAGAGAAACATTATTGTTAGCTCTTCCTAAAAATGAATACAATCAGCTAAACTCCTTACAAAGATCTCATAAAATTTGGGGAGCTTTGGAATCTACTTTTGAAGGTGATAAGCATGCCAAGAGTATTAGATTACAAAATTGGATGTTTTTGTTTCAAGATACTAAGATGATGGAAGATGAACATATAAGAAGTTCTACTATTAGAATATCAAAAATGGTTGAACGAATTAAGTCTTGTAATGGAACTAAAGATGAAGATGAGATTATTTGGATAATCTTGAAAACCTTGACACCAAAATTCAAGAAGACAACACCTATGGTTAAGCAAGTGATACCTTACCTTAAGAAATTTACCAAAGAGGCTCTTCTTGGAAGATTGGAAGCAAAAAGGGTGAGCTTGAATAAGACTAGAGATTTACCTAGAGTGTAAACTTCTTTTAGTGCATTAACTATTCACCCTTCCTTGTAAAGAAATGCAAGCACCAATGGAGACTATTCTAGTAGAAGCATATCCAAAAATGAGGAGGGTAGAAGGATTGAAGAAGGAATTTTCTTTCTTGTAAGGATACAACTAGACAATAAGAGAATCTTTAAATGTTGGGCTTTCAATGAATTTGGTCATTATGCTTCCCAGTGTCCTAAAAGAGAGAAAAAGTATAAGAACAGATTTAAGTCTAGAATGCCTAGAGATTTTTTGTATGTGAATGAAGATGATGAGTCTAGTGAAATGATTTAGATTGAAAATGATGATGAATAAGGATCTATTGCTATAAAATAAGAAAATCCTAAAATAGTAGCTAGAGAAGAGAAAGACTTAGTTTGGCAGGTTGAAAAGAATTTTGATTTGAACAAAGATATGGGTTGTTCACACATATGGCTATTGACATGAATGGATTTTTTAAGTTTAGTAGTCATGATGGAGGCATTGTCAGTGTTGGTAATGATGTAGCTTGTCATATCAAGGGGATATAATCTATTACTCTTAATAGAAAGATTAACAAAGATGATGTTCACATTGTTAATATATTAAAACATAACTTATTGAGTGTCAAAAAGTTGGTTGATAAGCGATATCAATTACAATTCACAAAGAACACATGCATTATCAAGGATAAAGATGCTTAGTTGATTAACACTAGTACAAGATCTAGAGGTAATGTTTTTAAGCTGAACCCTAAAGAGATGACATGTTAGGTTTAAAAAGTGGAAAATTGTTAGTTGTGGCGTAGAATAATTCTTCATATAAACATTGATAATATTGTGAATACTAGTAGTAAATTTTTTGTTAGAGATCTACCTAAAATTGTTAAGCCTAGTGTTGGTGTAAATAAGTATTTACTATTTACACTTACTTCAGTTTACTTATGTTAATGCATTATTTTAATATTTATTAGTCACCTAGGAGTATGTTTACTCTTGTGAGCTGTCATGTTGATAACACAAGAATTCACACCTCTTTTATGCACATGGTTTCTACAACATAGGAGTTAGCACACTAATTAAGCACATGGTGTCTACAACATCTCCACTTGAGATACACCTTGTCATTCTTATCCTTTCATCTAGAATGATGGATAAGATGTGTGCTTCATTGTCATGGGTATCTTATCTCCTGGTTCTTTCTAGAGACATTCTAGGTGCTTCTTGAGAGGCCTTTATATATAGGCTCTCCTAGTGTGTACAATCATCACATTCAATAAAAATCAATGTATGAGGACATACTCTAATATATTGATCATACTCCTTTTTGGTCTATAGTTGTGCTTGTGATCAAATTCTACAATCTTGGGTGAATCTTGCCCTAAGGAAAATTCTTACATGGTATTAGAGCTATATGGAATTCTTACATAGTATCAGAGTTCTTGGAGAATTTCTCTTCACATAGTCATTCAAGACCATCTTCTTGCTTCAACACCTCATCCTGAATCTAAAGTATCATAGTCATTGAGAGTGTCTAGAGCCAAATCTAACCTCATCATTGTGTTTGAAATGTTGATTCGGTAAAAATTGGCTATAAAGTTGCATACCCTAGGCCAAAGTTGATTGTGAGGCAATATTTTTTTGCAAACCAGCAATCAAAGGACTAATTTACAAAATTGGTATGATCATTTTAGATCTGCATTTTTTTCATCTGTAGCTTTGCTATTGTTTTTAGACTTGCTTTACTTTTCAAAAAAAAAATTTGCCATCAAGTCATAGGAGAGATTTTTTGTAGGAGAAGAATGGTGCTTGATGGTGTAAATTAGATATTTGCATCACATTTAGAAGGTCAAGAAACCCCCAGATCAGATTTTGTTTCATCCAAATTGGACATCTGAGGCAAAGTCTAGAGCCATTTGATTTTTGTAGTAGCGATGGCAGTGATTCATGAAAAATAATAACAACAATGATTTTCAAACATTGATATCTCCCTCACACGGACTTCTTTTTGCAAGCAATTTTGTTTTTGTTTTGGGTTATAATTTTTTGATCTACATATTGGTTTAGGTGGTTTGAGATCTCTGTTCTTGAATTTTTCTACAACTTGCAAATCCTAATTTTTTGCCACTTCAAATGCTTAGTACGAGCTCATCTGGACACATAATCGGGTTCTATATTTTTTGAAAGTGCATTTTTTTTAATTTACTTTCTAGATCTACAATCAAATTATAGGTTCTATGGATAGAAATATAGCTTTCAAAAATAGGCCCTAAATTGGCAAGTGGCTACCAAGTGCCTAAATCATACATTAGTGAGGGTTTCTTTGATTTTTTTTGTAGTTTGTGGGTTACATTGATTAGGTCATCATGGAAGAGGAAGATTTAATTACCTTGACACAAGATAACTATCAGGAATGGAGTCAATTGGTTATCCCTTATCTTAGTTAGCATAATACACTACCAAATGCGAGAAGGCTTTTATATGATGAGGACACATGTTCCATCCATTGTCATGCACTCTTTCTATTTATGGATATGGAGGTTATGGATTCACTTGATGACTTGAATTCAAGAGATTTATATGATATTTGGATCCATCTTTGGGAGATGTATGGAGATCCACACATTCCTCCATTACTAAAAGACTTGTTACCTCTAGTTGCAGTTGCATCCTCTCCAGATTAGATCACACCTCCAGATGCTCCTATTGCTCCTATTGATCCTATTTCAGCCATAGATGCTTTAGATTTAGTGTAGCAGGATACTTCATGTCTTCCTCCATTACTTTCATGCGACGACTTCCTTCTTGCCATTGCAGGCCTATTCATGGAGTCTCACATTGAAGATGTGGGAGCCATCCTAGATGATATTCATCTTCTCTTTTAGGTGAATTTTTCATCCATTACCACAATAATAGATTCATGTACTTCAACATCTAGTAGGGTACACTTTTTCTTCCAGTCTTAGCCTCAACTAATGACTTCTTGGTAGACATTTCAAGTTTGTTTGTGGAGTTACACATCACAGACTTGGCAGACTTCTTTTATGATATATCACTTCTCTTTGATGAGCCATATCCTTCTCTAGTTGTTGTGAGGGCTCACTCTAACTCTCATGTTTATTCTCTACATGCATGATCAATCTTCACTGATTGGCATGATTGTGGATCCTTATTTATAATAGTTGCAGGAGGTCTCTTTGTCATATGAGGAGACAGATTTATCTTTTAAATAGGTCCTACAAAAATCCTTGCTAGATCTACACTTCTTCTCTACATTTTTGGAAGGAGAAGCCATAAATATTGACACAGTGACACTTGAAAAAGTTTCAGAGACACCATTCATCATTTAGCTTCATTCTACACATAGGGGAAGCATCTCACTAGTACCACTACCATTATTTCTTCCAAATGGGAGGAACATTATTCAGCACTAATGGATTAACTTCTACATTGGAGCATTTCTGACTAGTCAACACCTTACTTTTAGGGGGTGGACTACCTTGTCTCCTTCTTCATCTTCTTTATGGGGGGTCATTTTCCTCTTAGGGAATTTTGGCCTTCTCCCATTTCTCTCTTGTATATACTTGATGTATGTCATAATGGGGGGTCTTGATTACTCCATCCATCCATCCATCCTATTTTCATCTCTCTTTTTGGGAGAGGGTTTTTCCCATGAGGTTTTCCCTCTTTCTCCACTTTATGAGAGATTGCATATCATTATGTACATGGGTACCTGACATGGCTTAGTAGTTGGGACCCATTATGCATTTTATCCTAGTTTTCATAAGCTTAAGGGCATTCCCCTAAGTTGCACTTAAGGGGGCTTGTTGGTGTAAATAAGTATTGACTATTTACACTTAAGTTTAATTAGGTTAATGGAATATTTTAATATTTATTAGTCACCTAGGAGTATGCATAATCTTGTGAGTTGTCATGTTGAAACCATAGGAGTTAACACCTCTTTAATGTACATGGTGTCTACAATATAGGAGTTAGCACATTAATTCAGCACATGGTGTCTACAACATCTCCACTAGAGATACACCTTGTCATTCTTATCCTTTCATCTAGAATGATGCATAAGATGTGTGCTTAGTTGTCATGCTTGTCTTTATCTCCTGGTTCTTTCTAGAGACATTCTAGGTGCTTCCTGAGAGGCCTTTATATATAGGCTCTCCTACTATGTACAATCATCACATTCAATACAGAAAGATGTACGAGGACATACTTTGATATATGGACCATACTCTTTTTTGGTCTATTGTTGTGCTTGTGTTCAAGTTCTATGATCTTGGGTTAATCTTTCCCTAAGGAAAATTCTTACATGGTATTAGAGCTATACCAAATTATTACACCTAGTAATATTTTGTGCAAAGAATTTGCTATGACTAAGCAAAAGAAAAGCTTATTTTCTAGCAAGAAGTTCCCTATGATAGAAAAATTGGAGATTATTCATATAGATTTGAGTGTTTCTACTATGATAAGAGGATTCTATGGTGAGAGGTTCTTCATGATTTTTTTTTATGATTTTACGAGGATGATGTTGGTAGTATTCCTTGAAGAAAGGTTTGAAGAATTTGAGAAGTTCAAGTTATTTATGAATAGAGTTGAGAATGAGTCTAGAGTGAAGATCAAATGTTTAAGATCAAATAGAGTTGAATAATTTACCTTGAATGAGTTTAAAACTTTTTTTGAAGTGAATTGCATTAAGAGACATCTATCCACACCTAAGACTCCTACGAAAATGGAATTATTGAATGAAGAAATAGGTCTATAATAGAATCAATGAGGGCCATGATGTTTGAGATGGATGTATCAAAGACATTTTGGAGAGAAGCAGTCAAAATATCAATAAACACAAGGAGAAGAGTATAGATTAGAAAACGTACAAATAAGAGACCTTAAGAAATTTAGTTTGGTCATGCACGATCAATGAAATATTTCAAATTTTTTGGAAGTAAATGTTATAAATATCAAGAGAGATGATGACATTGGTAAGTTTTACACAAGAAGAAATTAAGGTATGTTCCTTGGTTATTCATTGAAAATAAAAGCTTATGGATTTTTTAATTAAAGAAATAAGATTATTGTTGAGTGTGCAAATATAGAAATGGATGGAAAAGTATTTAGTCAAATAATTAAGAATGTTTGATTATAATTTTTATGAAGAAGAACTTATTCCTAAAATTCTCATAGAAATTTTGAAAGTTTGTTTGAGACTAACAATGATTTACAAAATGATATTCAAGTTGTGGAATAGAGAGAAGAACCAATATTTGAGCCCAAAGAAGAATTAAAAATTGAGTTAGTAACACCTACACCTAACATGAATTTGACAAAGAATTGTTCTTCTAATTAGATTATTGGAAACAAAGAAAAAGGAGTTATGAAAAGAAACATAGTCCATGAAGAATTATGTTTGATTTCTCATGTTGAACCAAAGACTATAGATGAGACATGCAAGGACAATCAATGAGTTACAGAAATGAAGGAAGAAATAGCTTAGATTATGAAGAATGAGACATGGGAACTAGTTCCTAGACCTAAATATAAGAGTGTTATAGGAGCTAAATGGGATTTTAAAAACAAGATGAATGAATGAGGTGAGCTTGTAAGAAATAATGAAAGATTGGTATGTAAAGTATTTGAAAAGATTTACTTTGCAAAGTTGCAAGACTTTTGGTAAACCTATGATATCTGGTCGCAAGTTATCTAGAAAAGATGATATGCCTATAGTTGAGCAAGAGAAGTATAGATCCATTATTGGAGTTTTGCAATATTTGACTCACACCATACTAGATAAAGAAAATGTAGTTGGAATAGTAGCAATATTTCAAGAATATCCTAAAGAATTACACTATGTAGTAGTAAAGTTAATATTTAGATATTTGAAGGGTACACCTTATTTTGGCTTGTGGTATGATAGATCAAATGAGTTTACTTTATATGCATAATTGGATGTGGATTGGGTAGGCGGTATGGATGATTGAAATATTACAAGTGGTGGAGAAATTTTCCTTGGAGAAAGATTAGTTTCTTGGCTAAGAAAGAGATAATACTGTATTTCACAAAGTACAACATTAGTGCAATAGGTAGCAACAAAATATAATTGTAAAAAAATCATGTAGATGAATAGATGCTAGAGGACATTGGGATAGATTTTCATAATCTATTATCATATATCATGATAACATAAGTACAATGAGTATGTCTAAGAATATTTTGTTTCATTCCAAGACTAAGCATATATTTATTAAGTATCATGTTCTAAGAGAGAAATTTGGAGGGAAAGAAATCAAATTAGAGTATCTGAACACAAAAGAGAAGATTGCAGATATCTTTAGAAAGCTTTTTCAAAAGGATACATTGTTAGGATCAATCATAGAAAACAAATGCTAGTTACATGCAAATATAACCAATATAAAAAATAAATAGATTGTACAAAAGAGGACATAAGACACAAATATTTAATGTAGTTCACCCAATCCTTGGGTTACATCAACCAACAATAAGTCCAATATTATTATTATCAATTAATTACATTATGTAATCCCTTATAGCTCAATAACACTGCAAGAAGCTACAATATCACCATAAAATATGAAATCCTTAACCGTAACCCATTTTATAAATTCTTTTTCTACTTACAAAATTAGGGCTAGAATAAGTTTTCCAATAGAAAAATAATAGTTGACACCTTTTTATAATAGTAGGGTTAGTTTTGGCTTCGAGAGTGCTGTCCTAGGACTCCATAAGGGGCACTTCCCCTTGACCCCATCTTAGGGGCTATTCCCCCAAATGCACATAGAAATAATCTTGAGGAAAATTGTGTTAAATAAACCTTCAAGTCTTATTAGGCAGCACATCACAATAATCTCTAATGTAGAGAGGGATGAATAACTAAGGCCAAAGAAACACCCAACTATCCAAACCACCTTGCAAGAGTTAACATAGAAAAAAACAACACACATAACATCAACCAAAGGAGGAAGAAGCAAAAACACTTATTGATTCATCAAATAATCAACATACATGCCTAGCTATAAAGCCTTCTGGGTTATAGCTAGTTACCAAATCAATTACAATCCTTGATAATCCTACTTCACATTCTACTTATTACTATTCTAAGTACTCCCCCCCCCCCAAAATCTACCTAAATTAAATCCCACACTTCCATAAATACATGTGTGACCATAGGTCAGGCTAACACAAGATTAAATTCTACATTAAATGCATGTGAAACCATGAGTCAGCTCACATAAGATATAACTACCTATAGTAAAATTAAATCCACGAAAAGTTAGTCCAACACTAGAACCAAACATAGAGAACTTGGTAAAAAAAGACTTCACAAAATACTGGCACTTGACATCTGAATGATCACTTGGCATCCACATGAATCACTCAGCATCAACTATGAACACAACATCCTCC
This sequence comes from Cupressus sempervirens, assembly GCA_028749045.1. Lineage (NCBI taxonomy): Eukaryota > Viridiplantae > Streptophyta > Pinopsida > Cupressales > Cupressaceae > Cupressus > Cupressus sempervirens. The sequence continues at coordinate 67,733,959 of CM053784.1, forward strand.
AATGCTTGGAAACCACTAAAGAACTTGACAAACAAAGGATTAATTTGACACCTAAAGGAACACTCAACATCTAAAGAAATCACTCAATATCCAAAGGAATGACTCGGCATCCACTGAATGCTTGGCGAACACTAAGAACTTGGCAGTAACTATTAGAATGAAAAAAAGTGCAAGATTGCAAGGAAATCTAGGATGCTCCTATATCAATCTCCCATGTGAAGACTAATCAATCTCCACAATAATAACTTCCCACTTGGAGAATGATCATAGCACTGCAAAAATTGTAGCTCCCACTAGAATATCAAACCACCCTAGATTCTATTATTCTTTTATTTTGGTCAGTCTAGAAGACCAACCAAACCTAAAGAGGAGTTTATCTTCTCCCTTCTTACTATCTTAATAAAAATATCTATCAGATTATTATATGTATGTATCTTGTCTAACTTTAACTGTCCATCATCCAAAACTGACCGAATAAAATGGTACTCCAATTGCATGTTTTTTCTCTTTGACTATAGAGCAAAATTCTTTGCAAGATGAATGAAACTCTAGCTATTTGTGAACAAATAATTATACCTCTATAGGTGTTCCAATTATTTGATATAGAACTAAAGCCATATCATCTCGTTGGCTACCTCTATAGCAATAGCATACTCTACCTATATAGTGCATAAAACATTAACCTTCTATAGCTAAGAAATCCAACTCACTATTGTCCCACCAATACTAAATACATAACATGTAGTACTCTTCCTTGTATTAATATCCACTACCAAATATGAGTCAACATATCCCACTAAATTAGTAGTAAGGCCCCCAAAATTTAAACATTTACTAGATGTTTCTCTCAAATAATTGAGAAACCATTTAACTACATTCCAATGCTCAATCCCTAGATGACTCATATACCTACTAACAACTCACACTACATGTGCAATATATAGTCATGTACATACCATAAAATACATCAAACCTCATATAGCTGAAGCATAAGGTACCTTGGACATTTTATCTCCCTCTTCTTGTGTCTTTGGACATATCTCATTAGTAACTTTTAAATGACGAGGTAAAGGTGTGCTGATAACTTATCATTCTCTATAGGGAAACATTGCAACACCTTCACAGTATAATTAGCCTAAGATAATTTCAATTTTCTATTCATCCTATCTCTACAAATCTTCATACTAAGGATTTACTTTTCTCTCCCCAAATCCTTCATAGCAAATAAATGTGCTAACTTTTGTTTTAACTCCTTAATGTGATCCATGTTAGACCCAGCTACAAGCATATCATCAACATATAAACACAAAAAAATGTAGTTTTCATCATCTAACCTCTTAAAATAAACACAATGATCTGATTGACACCTACTGTATCCATGCTCATACATAAAATTATCTTTTTTTATATTCCATTGTTGAGGTGCTTGCTTCAATCCACATAAACTTTTCTACAATATGTACACTAAGTTCTCTTTACCTTTGACCTCAAATCCCTATGGTTTTACCATATACATATCTTCATCCAAATGACCATGAAGAAAAGTTGCTTTCACATCAAGATACTCCGCTTAAAAATCTTTAGTAGCCACAATACTTAAAACAATATGAATAAAAGTCATCTTAACAATAGGAGAAAATATCTCATCAAAATTAATGTCCTTTTTTCTATGCAAATCATTTTACTACTAACCTGGCTTTAAATCATTTCTTACCTCCATCCTCTTCTTTGAACCTATATACCCATGTATTTTTTAAAGTCATTTTACATATAGATAGAAAGCATAAATCCTATGTTTGATTTTTCAGAAAGGAGTTCATTTCTTCTTTCATTGGAGACTCCCACTAAATCTTTTTATCCACCTACATATCTTTATAGTACCTCTCCCATTTGAATTCTATAAGTCATCCTGATGGATGCAACCTTACTGATCTTTTGTTGTGATGGGATCATGATTGTGACCCTGAGTGGTCTACACTATCGAGGTGTTTGGATTTATGTTTCTGTATTAGTTTCTTTGATTATGCTTTTAACTTATCTATGAGATTATGATGTGATTTTTGGTACACTAAGGTTTTCTCCATTGGTTACCAAGATCAATGTGGTATCATGAGGTTGTCTTGTGATTACCTTGAGATGTGTGTAGATATTGCACTATGTACTTTTTACCATGCTACACTAGACTAGGTTCCTGTAGCAGTGACTGATCATGTTTATGACTGTGGTTGCTTATGTGTTTTAAGTGCCTTTTAAATGTTTTTTAAACAATCATTACTAAATTCTTAAGTAATTAGAATGGATTGTTCATGTTATATTATTTGGTTATGTGTTGCGGACATTTACGTTGTTATATTTCTTATTAGAGAGATATTTGTTACTCATGTGATGCTTTACATTTGAGACAACCCGAGGGTCAGATTTTATATCTTGATTTCAGTATCATAGATATTAGACTAATATGTTTTAAAGTTAATCATATTGCATGATGATGCCATTTTGAGATGACAGTGTGTTTTTATGATGATATCTAGTTATCTAGTATTTGGACATACCTCTGATTATGTTAGGTGATGGATTTAATGCTATGGTTATTTACTTTACTCTTGTGTTGTTATGCTTTATGCAAACGTGAGTGATGTAAATAGATTATTTTAATATAATTAAATAAATGGTTAAATTAGGTGATTTAATGCATTTATTGCTTTGGCTATGTTATTATATGCAATTTCACTTGATTGTGTTGTTTAGTGTGCAAGATTTATATCCCTGGCAATGGCACATGGAGTTAGTGATTCAACCTTTCATATTTTACCAATGTCATGATTATATGGTCGATGTATCCTTAATTAAATGTTTAATTTAAACCTTTCAATGATTATTAAATCCAAACTCATTTGCATTATGTGATTAGACCAGTGAGCGTGTCTGTGCATTTAGAGTTTTGCACTATTGCGAAAGTTGTTAAGGAGATTTTTGTGTTTCGGGATTTTTGAGGTTTTAATTAATTTATTTTAATTTCTTGCAGCTTTGCATAGATGAATTCCTATTTATAGGAATAGCCTTTTTTTTTTTGGGTCGATTAGGGGTTTAACTAGGTTGGCTAGTTATTTTCCCTAACCGATTATTCACTCGAAAAGTGAATAAGTATCCAAAAAAGGAATTTAATTCCTCACTTCTCACTTTTGAATTAGAAAGTTGGAGAGTAAAACCCAAAATCCTCTTCATGAGGATTTACTGTTTTGTTCATTGTGGCAGCTACAAGCATGGGATCATTGTGAGGTTGAGCTCATTGGATCCAACTTGGGGAAACCTTGGATTGCCTCAATTTTCAGCTACTTCTGCGAGATATTTATTTTATGGTTCAGATACCCATTTTTCCTTTTTGGCTGTGATGTAGGGCTTTTATGTTTTATTGTTTCTGCTCTGTTTCTACTTCTATTTTTGGTAGCCATTTGTTTGGAGGCTGAGAACTAGTGCTCCCCTTTGTCTATGTATGTTAGTTCTACAAACATTTCCCTATTTTTTGGGGTGAGGGTTTAGAGTTTTGCACTGTTATGCTGGCCATTTTTGCATACGATGTTCGATTCCATTTACTTTTGGATTTTTGGGGGTTTTGTGCCAAAAGGTTAAATGGGTTTTAATTTTGAAGTTTTTCAAATTTTGGGGTTTTTATCTTGTTTTGTGTGCTGCCCTATTTTCTCAGGTTTTCTTGGCACAATGTGGGTCATGGACCTGGATGATCTATTTGGATATTAGTCAAACCACTTCTACATTTTTATGTTGCATTGGGATGTGTGTTGCATCTGTACTCCCGACGTTGTGTTTGGTTGAGTGATTTTATACCTATTATTATTGTTTCTTTTAGACCTTTGCTTTTGTTTCGTGAACACCACAATTCATGTAGAATCCATACTCTCAGATTGAAGTTGATGGAGTGAGTTTATGAATTTTGGTATTGTTACATCATTGGGATTAATGTAGAATCCATACTCTCAAATTGAGGCTAGTTGAGTGATTTCATGATGTATGATTTTATTGGCTTTGGGATTGGTGTAGAATCCAACCTTTTTGTGTTGCTTTCAGTTGGGTTTTTTCTTTGCTTTGTGTTCTCAACTTGTCCTAGTGTTGTAATCTTTGTGATGGTGGTACACCACACATGAGTACGTGTGCATACATTTGTCGAGTGACTTCGAAGGCTCGATCTTCTGTAGTACTTTAAGAAGTTATGATCATTGGGGTTGGGATGGGAGTATGCATGCCCATGGGCACTTGTCATAGGATGAGCATGGGTAGGGTATGGTAGCATATGGAAGGGGCTTCTATCTCACAGTTTGGTGATAATTGTGCCCCGAGGGTTGGCGAATGAAGCTTTAATTAAGTGATAATTAAATAAAATACTAGGTTATAGTAATCTTAAGATAATAAAATGTTTGGGATGCTAGAGCCTTTTCGTTGAGGGATGTTGAATCCACATAAGTCCTAGCTTGGGCTTTTGATGCCAAGAAATTCTCCATGATGTTAGTCTATACTTAGTACCCTATTGAGTGTCTGACTAGGACCTATACTCCTTCCATTGTCTTATTTTCTTGGTTGCAACCATCATACCTTGGATGTTATTCTTTATGTGCGGTTGTGATTGGATCATTATCTCCATCAACATGGTGGGTGTGGACCTACAGGTTCCACATGGTTGAGAGGCATAGCTACCTTCACCACTACTAGGGACCAGTGTACAAACATGATCTTTTGTCCTAGTGTGACCATTGTTGGATGTTTTCACTTGGTACTTCAGGTTCTAGAGTATGCTTTCTTGTGATTTATTCTTTCATTGGAATGCTTGGATATCATGTTTAGATGATGTTAGTTTATTTGACGCATTCCTATATTATGATTTTTAGCATATGATTAGATGATGTGAATTATTGTAGTAGCATATCTTTTTCTTATTGATGTTTAGCATGTGATAGGTGATGTTATCTACTGTAGGATTATCTTATGCTTTTCTACTAGCATGTTAGATTCCTTATTCTTATATTGTAGCATGTGTAGTAGTGACATCCCTATTATGATAGTACCAACGATCTAATCAGTGGCTTGAGATGTCATGCACGGTGGACGGCTAGGATCCATGGTGGTCTTATGATGCTATTGATGGTTGGGAGGAACCGCGTACTTAATTTGGTTGTTTCATAATTTTGATATTATCTCTGTACATTGCGATGTTGCTTATGTTCACTGTGATGTTGCCTTCTTTCCTGCTATAGTTTTAAATGGATCGATGTATCTCCTTCTTGACCTTCACATCTTTTTGATTATGCGCTCAAGTGTTTGCTCCTTGATCTATGTGGATCCGGTACTCCCTAGTGTGAAGGTTTTTGTCTATTTTTTAGCTTGTTGTTTGTCCTTCGAGTTTTCTTTCTTTTTCCCTAGGTGACCATGTGTCAGCATGGTGTGATACAATATAGTGTCACACACCTATTTGAGGAATTTCATATGATACTTTAAAGTATCACACACCCTCAGAGGAAATGTCATATGATACACTTCTAGTATTGCACACCCTTTGGAGAAGTATCACCCAACCCCTAATTGTGTTTCCCTCCTTCTAGAGAAATGTCGCATGACACTGGTAAAGTATCGCATGGTTTTTATGAGACCTATGCAGGTGGGCAGTGGGTACTGTTCAATCTGATCCAAACTTTTCAGGGATGGTTCAGGGTACCGTCTTAGGTGTTCTTCAATTCCTTGGCGGTGCATTTTGTATTTTAGTTGTGTCTTTTTCATAGTTCATTCTTGGGGGTTCAAAATATATTTAATTCCTTATACTTAAGATATATGTTAATATATGTGACAAATCTTTTGAGATAGGTTTCAGACCTCGCGGAGATAACATAAAGATTCTAGGAAATTTCAAGGCTTCAAAAATCTAGACTTAGCTAATTTTTAGGGCTTCAGGATTTTAGGCTTAGCCAAATTTTAGGTTTCTACATTCTACCCCAGCTTGGTGTTTTTTGATGAGTGGTCATTTCTTGAGCCCTCATCTTGTGAGTTGTCATTGTTGGCTTGTTTGTGTGTGTTAGTTTGGTAGTAGCGTTTGGAGATTCGTTGGTTGCTGGGATTGTGGTGAAGTCTTCCATTGCGATCATTGTGATCCCTATATGATGTTTTCATGTGCATTCATACTTGTAAAAAAAATAATTCTTAGCTTTTATTTCATCCTTGTTTCCAAGGATCTCCAAGTGGGGCATTACATCTTCAACATAATATTCAGGTTCACTAGCATTTGTTAATACAATAGAAAAAAAAAGGGGGAAAATATTTCTAGAGGTCTACATAGCCTTGTTGACCATCTACAATTTATTTGGGTGTGTAATATTTGTTGTTGATGATGTTGCAGAGCATGAGGAACTGCTGGAACATAATCTAGCACTATATAATCATTTTCTTTCTTCTCATGTTCCTACAATGATCTTTGTACAGCACTTTCTCATTCAATATGACATCCTCACTTCTTACAATTTTACAATTTTCAAAATCCCAAACCCTTTAACCATATTTATCAATTCCATATCAAATACATACACATTTCTTTAACTTATCTTCCATCTTGGTTCTATTTTCAAAATCAATATGTGCAAATGCTTCACAATGAAAGGTTTTGAGAAAAGAATAACTCACATAATTACAAGTCTATGCTTTCTCTTTAATTCCACAACCAAAAGGAGTAGAGGGACCTCTATTAATCAAATATACAACACTATTGACAACCTTAGCCCACATATTTAGGGGCAGCTCAACATTTAACCTCATGCTCCTTGAACACTTCATTATTGTCTTGTTCATGCATTCAACTACTGTATTTTCCTATGGAGTCCCCAGAATAATTTTCTATCTATGAATAACATTATACAAACAATAATATTTTAATTATATTTTGTAATACTCACCACCATTATCAAATTTGAGACATTTTAACTTTTTAATGGAGTCTCATTCTCAACCAATCATTTCAATTTCTTATAAGATTGAAATACATAAAATTTATGTATAAGGAAATAAATCCATAATTTTCTAGTTGCATCATCAATGAATGTAACATAATAATTAGAGCCACTGAGGGAAGATACCTGAGCTAGTCTCCACACATCTATATACACAAGCTCTAATTTCTCATTTTTCTTTTCTTTCCCACTCTTCAAGAAACTCACTCTCTTTTATTTTTGATACACAAAACTTTCACAAAAATCCATATTGACACATTTTAGACCTAGTAAAACTTTCTTTGAATGAATTAATTTCATACCTTTCTCACTCATGTACCCAATTTTGTTGTGTCATAATACCATATCAGAATTTGAAATAATTGTTTGTTCTTAACTTTTCCTTTTCCAACAATCTGATAGGGTTCTTTTTCCCCAAAGAAGCAAGCTTGAAATCCCCTTGGATATAATCAATAAAATAACCTTTATGTGTTGTTGCATGAAAGAAGTCCCTGAATCTCAAACCAAATAACCATCAATACTTTCTTAAGAAAGAAGCAAAGCATCCTCTTCAAATTTGTTACTTACCACATTTTCCTCCTTATTCCCTTCTAGTTTGTCTCCTTCATTTTTCTTTTGAGTCCAAAATTCTTTCCTCTTATATCTTGGTTTCTCATAGACCAAAAATCTATTGGTCCTTTGGATTGAGAGCTCTTCCCTTTTGATTTTCTGCTTGACTTCTCATGATTTCAATATTTTTTTCCCCTCTTAGTCAGTTTTGTCTTTGTTTTGTGCATCCAAAGAACTTCCTAATGTAGATCCAACTAATATTTTCCTACATGTTTCCTCACTCTAAATAACACTAATCACATTAATAATTTTTAGTGTATGAGATCTAGAAGTAGAGAATAACTGACTAGTAACCACATTAAAGTCATTTAAATGATTTGTAACAGATCCAACTTCTTCCATCTTGATAATAAATAAATGCTTCATGAGAAATGCCTTATTTGAAGTAAAGGACTTTTCATATAGCATTTCTAGGGTTCGCATCAACTCTTTCGTCATCTTCTCTTTTGTAATTTTAAATGTCACTAATGGTGCCATGCATAGTTGATTGCTTCTAAGTGACTTTCTATCTAGAATCTACCAATCCCCATCTATCATAGTTCCCTATTTCATGGCTTTTAATTGCAATGGCTTCCCTAAATCCTTCTAATAAAGATAGTCCTCCATTTTCATTTTCTATAAGTGAAATTTATTTGGACCATTAAACTTATCAACCTTCAACTTAGCCCCATCTTCCATCCCTCCACTCAACCTTGAGACCACCAGTCAATTGTGGGACCTTTTTGTAGAGGATATCTTAAAAAAATGACAACAATATAGCTTTGATACAAATTTTTAGGATTAATCACAGAAAAAAATAATATTTACATTCAAATATAACCAAAATAAAAAAAGTATAGACCACATAGAAGAGAACACAAGACACAAAGTTTATAACATGGTTAACCAAATCCATCAACTACGTTCACCAACAACATGTCCAATATTATTATTATCTAGTGATTATAGTCTATAATCCCCTATTGCTCAATACCACTACAAGAAGCTACAATATAAACATACATTATATAATCACTAACCCTAATACTTTTTATACAATCTTTTTCCACTTACAAAATTAGGGCTAGAATAAGTCATCTAATAGGAATATAATAGTCGATGCCTTTTACAATAGTAGGGTCATTTTTGGTTTCATGGGTATTGCCCCCCAAAACCCTAACATGGTATTTCCTCTCCATCCCACCTTGTACTATAAAAGGGAGCACATTTGAGGTGATGCCCTAGGACTCTATAAAGGGCACTACCCCTTGACTCCATCTTGAGGGCACTACACTCAAACAAAAACACAAATAATCTCAGAGGAGAATTGTGCAAAATAAACCTCCACTTATTATTAGGCTCCATATCACAACATACATTTGAGTATTTCTAAGGTGTTCTTGGGTTTATGCCCTTTTGTACTTCCAAACAGATGATGCAAAGAGTCCATCGATCTAGTGGTACATACTAATATTATTTATTTGGACTAAATGTTGATTCTTTTTATATGGGGATTCATCAAGGGATTTTGGTAACTAGTATGAAATAGTGTCTTTGAGAGCTTGAGCTAGTTGAAAAATTTGACAAAATGATTGACATAGTGATACCAAGTTATCATTGATGTCAATGGGCAAAAGATTGCACGTAAAGCATCTTCTACTAGTATGTGAGAGATATATATAAGAGAGACAATTTATGGGACATAATTGTTCATGAGATATGTATGTCGATGGAAGAAGTATATAAATAGGGGAGAAGTGTGAACAATTGATGCCATACATGTAAGAAGGAAGCAAAGATGAAGAGTTGGTCTTGTGACTTTTCAGATTTGATTGATGAAGAGGATTTGAAAAAGAGCAACAATAGTGGAGATTGATTTGGTATTCATGGAATTTAATGTTTTTCATCTATGTTCCCATCAATGCCAAAGGGAGAGATTGGTAAAATGAATGTTGATAGTATTCCTTTGGGGTTGTATCCTATGCATTGCTAGAATAGTTGGGGAGATTGTTAGTATGATTGAAATGTTCCATTCATGACTATGTTTGTCATTGATGCCAACATGTTATTGTTTCAGTAAGAATGACAGAGTAGAAGTTAGAGAAAAAGGTTGTATGGATTTTCTATTAATGATGGGGTCAAAAATAGTTTAGGACTTGTTTTACACTATGTCTTGATGACATGGAAAAGCATGCATAAAGAGAGTTGAAGACATGCAAGAGTTATTCAAGAGTTACAAAGGACAATGTGTAGATAGAGTATCTAAGAAGTATTTTTTGATGTTTTGATTATATATCTTAATACAGGTAGAATCATGATAATACAAGTTAAACAATGATACCAAATAGTCTAATGATGACATCAGTAAGTGTGCAAGATTCATGGTCACACATGTGAGAAGTTGTATTTACTATGAGTTTATAGTGCTTTTTAGTTGCAAAAATATGTAATGAAGTCTAATATCTTAATGAGATCCTATTATAATTCATTGAGAAAGCCCCAAGGCCAAGTTAGTAAATTATTTAAATAAGGATATGGTATAAAGGAATATTATTTTCCTTGTGATGAAGTGTAGATTTGTTTAATTGTGAAAGTGAAATGTGAATTTAGTAAATGTGTGTAGTTGATCAAAGGGATCAGTGTGTTGTGAGTTTCAAGATCTCATATTGAGATCTGAGAAAGCATTTGGTGTGGTACTGGCATAGTAACAAGATAGAGAAAGATTTTAAGTTGTGGAGTTCAAATTCATTTCTATTATTTAATAAGGAATACTATAGAGGCCAATTCAATAGTGATTTTAGTGATCTTACTTGTGAAACTATTCGGACAGTAGCTTATTTTACCATCTACAACTCCTAACAGGATTGGCACAACTCCTAATAGGGTTAGAATCTCCTAATAGGGATTCAAAGTCTCCAAACAGGGATTGATATGTACTAAATGTATTTCATTGGCTCCTAACATAGTCCATCAAGTTCCAAGGAACTTTTATAATAGTACAATATTTTGTGGGTATCATCTACACTAGGTTTTCCCTCTTATCAAATGTTTCAATTGTTGGAATTCTTTAGAATAAGTAAGAGGAGAGTGAATTAGTTATCTATGGTCTAGATGTACAAATAAAACTTTTCAGTGCTAATCAAATCCTTATCCACAAAACCTTGACGTGAATGCATCCATTAGATCATACAATACTTTAACTTTGTAGATTACTATCCTAGGTCAAAATGACTTTGCAAAAATGTAAACATGAAATACCATAAGAACATTAACACAATTTGACAGAAGGATTTTACATGGAAACCCAATTTGAAAAACCACCTATAACATGATACTAATAATCACTCTTCTGAAGTGATGCCATGTGAAAGACCAACCCTATTAAAGGTTATAATACACATTGTTAAACGTGACTTGGTTAAAGGATTTCATTCACCCTATTACAAGTGAGCCTTGTTAGAGGACTTTAGACCATTCTATTAGAATGTCACCCTATTAAAGGATTTACAAATGACTATAAGGTCAAATTTAATCCAAAGGATTTTATGCACAATCGTAAAATTATTAGAAAGTAATAGTAGGGTTTGATATGGTAAAAATTCAAAAATCACTTACAAATTATAGATCTTTGTTTTAGTCCTCCATTCTACTTGGCATTCATACTCCTCAACTTTGATATGTTTTTCACCCTTCAAGAATGCATTCCATTAAGCCTTCTTGGTTTGTATTCAAAGTATAGTCTCTTCTCTTCAACAACTTAGATGAATCAATATCCTAGACTAGTTTTCATCCTTAGGTTCTTGCACATGACAACCTTTTCTTTTGACCAGCTATGTCTATAAATAGAGAATTTAGATCTTTTTCTTTTTAACCACTATGGTCCATTCTATTATTAAGTAGGATTCAATGAATCTACCCAGTTTTCTATTTGGTTCCTCTAGAAACTTCCTCTTCAATCTTCCTTAAATTTGTGTCAAACTGGTATACCTTGAATTCTATGCCACCAAATCATCATAGTTATCTTCCACATGCTTCACACAATTCAAGAAATTAAATTAAATTAGTCAGCTCAGATTCATTAAATCTTTGATTTAACACTATTTTCTATCACATAGCATCTATTCTATTCTATCACTTAGAAAACACTAAAGTTTCCTGATGCTTGGCACCAACTAAACTTTACTCAACATATACTAACATTCACTCGACTTGTATTGCTTGTCTTCTTTTATTAGCACCTATTGATTTTCACTCATCTTCTACTAATTTTTGCTCAACTTGCAGTGACTAGTTGACAAGGCTTGCTAAAAACTTTTCTTACTTGATACTCTTCCAGTCTTTTCTTAAGTAATCTTTCATTTCAAACTTTAATTAGATAACAATACATTATAGTATCAATGTCTTACTTGATCTTAGTGCTTCTTTTACACACCGAATAACTCAGCCTTTCCCTTGCTCTTTTTGTTATCTTCTCTTTTCAAATACTCTTCATCAATCAATAAAATGATAGCTTTTAGACCAAAAAGCAATTGTCTCACCAATAGGTAACAATTTTGACATCATTGATAAAATAATGATTATTCCATTACAGGTTCTTCACTTCAAAACAATCTATTTTTAAAAATCTCCCTCTTTGGCATTCATGACAAACCAATACCAACAATAGTACCAAAAAGAAAATAATATCTTTGAAATTTATCCCTCTATTAGTATATATCCTTCCTCTGTATAGGGTAATGCAAGCTTTGTCAACCTCCTTCAATGTATTTCTCTTATATTTCCCTGTATAGGTTAGTTTTCTCTTTCTCTATCTCCCTCTTTAGAGTATCTCTCTCTTAGGTTTTCTCTCTCTTTCTAATACCTCCCTCTTTGACAACAATGCCAAAGACTTGTCATCTTTGTATGAAGATATAATCAATTTAGGTTCTCCCTCTATCACCTTGCATGTGACTATAAGTCTTCTAATTCAACTACTTCATTACTTAAGGCAACTCGTAAAGTAAGATCCACTAAATCAATTTGTAAGATAAAACATTTAGTTTAGTCGATGTAGGGCACTAATTGTGCTTCTTAAGTAGCTTGGGATAGGGGTATCACCCGTAGTTTACCTCTAAGATATTCATGTGCATCCTTAGGTAAAGCTTCTATATTAGCTATCTATTCTTTTGTATTCAGATACTCGATCCTCACTTCTTTGTCTTGAACAACCTCTCTCAAGTAATGACACTTGATTACAATGCTATTTGTCTTTGTGTGCATCACAAGTTTCTTTCATATGTTTATAGCACTTGTATTATCACAATAAAGTACAACAAGTTTAATGATTTTGGAGTAGGGGCCCTAGGTCTTATATAAGGTGGTCAAACATCAAGAAGTCTAGTATAAGAGGTCAACAAATGTTCAAGAAGATACAAGATAGTTTAGGATATCTCAAACATGCATTTAGGGATGTTCTTTAAATGTTGTAATAAGGTTATAGGAAAGTCAAAGGGTGGTCAATGATTGGTCAAACATTGAGAGTTGACCAAAAATCATCATTTTCAAGTTTCATAATATTTTTACATGTTTTGGTATATTTTCATAGACACTTTATTTTTTCTTGTGAAGATTATGTAAGAGTTGTAAAGACACTAGAAGTCTAAAAATCATATCATTATTTCGATTGGACATGGATGAATGAAGTTGTAAGGTCAAGAGTTGGGACCTATAAGTTGATTATCTTCAACCTAGTTTGGCTTGGAATGGCATGTTATAGATTTGGAATAAAATAACACATTTTTTTGGAGGGAAAACTATGCATAGTCAGAATGTATCTTTCTAATTCCTCTTGCAGGGTGATAGTAAGTTGTTGGTTATAGGGTAAAAGCAGAGATCTATATCACCATTTGTGATATCAAAATCTATTTTGGTCAAATTTAATTTCTCTATCAAAACTCAATTATATTCAAAAATTGAAAATACTCTTTTATAGATTTTAGATTCAATATCATCATTATATAAATTTTTGAGTGTTTTGATTAGTTATAATATGTTAGGTTTTCAAAATCTTATAAGTCGATATTTCAACATTTTAGAAGATGCTCACTTAAAAAAGGGAAAAAAATAGTAAATCATACCAAAAAAAAAAAAGTTTTATTTATCTCTAGAGGAGGGATTCCTCTTCATGAATATGTAATTTTTTCTCAAGAAGGTGTAGATTTGATTAGGAAGTTTTGATGGGAGAAAAAAATTGTTGGCTTCTAAGAAGGTCGAGTTTGAGTACTTATAACAAAGAAAATATAGATCAAAATTTTTTTAATTTTTTTTTCACTAGATATGCATGTCATCGATAAGATATTTTCAAATCAAAACAAAAAAAGATGATTTGCACTTTTTTTTTTGATGTGAACTACACTCTATATTTTTTATAGTTAAAAAATGGACTTCAAAATAAAAGAAATGAATAAATTCTTACTCAATTATTTTTAAAAAAATGATAGGCATAAAGTTCATCCAATTCTACACATTTCATCAGTTTACATCATTTTCAAATTCTAAACACAAATACCAATTTTTTTTCATTAATGTTGAACTGTCACATTTTGATATCATGTTTCTTCATAAAAGGTGACACACATTTTTTCTTTTACCCTATAGTTTTATAAAGTTGAGTTTTTTTTATTGGTAAAGGAAATAATTAGTTTGATGGAATAGGATAAAGCTATTTTAAATTTGGCTTTTTGTTTGGTCTGCTAGTTATCCTACCCTACAGTGAGAGTTTGAATGAAAATAATTAACTTCTCCCATTTCCCTTTGTGAAAATACTTGGTCATGGTTGTGAAGAAAGTTATTATGATATGGAAAATGGTCAGGGCTTGTATCTTTTTATTCTTTAACTAACTATGGTACTATGTACAACAACATTTGACTCTCTTCAGTCAGTCTATTCAAGGTGCTGATAATCTAAACTCACATTACAAAGGTCAAGAAATAAGTCATGGAGGCTTGATATTTGGTAGGTAATGAGGTAGAAGGTTGAAAATAGTTATGGGAGAATAAAATCCATCGTAGGTTTCAAGGTTGGAAGCCTAAAAGACCAAATAGTGTGTTTCAGCCTAAAAGCCTAAACATTAAGGATTGAGGGTTAAGGGATGAAAAGAGGTGATCTAAAACTCATTTTTTGGAATCACTTAGATCATCTTATGTTATGAAGGATTATTTAATTTTCTTGGGGGGTTTCTTGGATTTTATTTGAGTTTAGTGTTATTTTGATGAAACAAAGCCACTAGGAAAGAGCCCTTATTGGGCCTCCTAGTGTAACTTGTAGATTTGGCTTAGGAAGGAGCCCAAAACCTATCAGAGGTCATGAAACTTGGTGGAATAGTCAAGAAGGATTTATTGATATGTGTAGAATTTTTAGATCCTAGAAGGTGCAAAGGAGTGATGTGTGTGGGAGTTTGTTTTCCTTGTTGAAGGATTTAGGCTAGTCGGAAGATATGGAAAGGATAGAAAGGGTGAAGTTGGTGTCTGGAAGAGACCAATCACCTCTACCCTAGTCTTGAGTAGGTCCTAGGAAGGGATAGTAGGATATTATTTGGGAATTACACCTCTTACTTGATACCATAAGTGGTATCAGAGCTTAGCTTGGAGCTTGAAGTTTTGATGTTTGCACCTAATTAGTTTTCTATAGCAAGGATAGATAAAATGGTGACAAATGTGGAATTTCCCAAGGAACTTGAAGACTAGAAAGATGAGAATTAGAAGTTGAAAGATAGGTTATTGAATTTGGAAGGAAAAATAGTATTAGTATAGTAAATCTATCGAGAAGATTAAAGAGGACCTCAATAAAGGTGAAGAAGAGATATATGAAGAGGAAGAGAAATATGTAGATGATGAGTATGAAAAAATTCCTACAAATTAAGCAACATTCATAAAGGCCCTAGAGAACTTTGGGAGTCAATCTATTGATACTCTTATTTTTGGAGGAGAGATGGATGCTAATGCTATTATGGATTTTATTGAGGCCCTTGAGAGTCACTTTGTCTATCATGGAATAACAAAAGGTAAGAAGGCGAGTCTAACTCAATCAAGGATGTGTTGGTCTTACTTTTTGTTTGATAGAAGTCTTTTGTCCAATTGTAGAAAAGTCAAATTTTCCATTCTAGTGGATAATAGGGTTTCTAGATAATTCATCTGTTTGCTAGCCTTTTAAAAGAACCTTTGTGAAAACACTACATCTCTTTCTATTCTTAAATTGTCAGGCGCGAAATATTTGAATTTTCAAATAGGGCAAATATTCTAATGTCTTTTATCTTCCGTGCCCTTGAGATACCTTTCCTCTCATATTTCCCAATTGTCTGATCTAAATAGATCCACCATTTTCGTTACCTCGCTATGCAAACATGGGCACTTTTTATGTATGGTGAGGTAGCGAGTGCTGAAAAGTTTATAAAACGGGACCACAAAATGAAGATGCGGCGGTCAAAGCTTTGTTTTTTGGTTGATTTATTAGTCAAGTACACATTACAATTACCATCAAAATGGGAAAGGGGACCTAGTAGAAGTAGTTTGAAGTCGATGCCAGAATGATGATTTTTCTAATGCTTCACTACCTCGCTATCAAAAAAATATGATATCTTGCCGTTAGCAAAGTAGCAAGGCCCCATCAAATTGAAGAGTCGGTAACATTGAAATTCATCAACACCATGACTAATCCAGGTGGCATGATAAGTAATAACTGCCGTCATTAGAAGTAGTTAATAGCAGGAATAGTAATCTAATGGATCCTTGCATTTCACAGTGCCAAAATTTATTAAAGTTACTAGGGCTCGCTATCTCTCTATCAAAAAATTTGACATCTTGCTGTTAGCGAAGTAGTGAGGCCCCGTGAAATCAAGAGCCGGTGGGACCTTTAGTAACGTGGGATGGTGACTAGGACTAAAGTAAGATCTTAAAGGGTGCCAACTGTGTAGAATTTCATACTTCCTCAATGCCCTTCTAATCAAATGTGTAAGAGATCCTAAGCATCAGATTAGAATAGAATCAACAATCCTCGCTATATGGCATTGAAAATTTGCATGTTATTTAAGCTATGCAATGTAGCGAGTATATGTCAAAAAACTGTGTGCAATTTCCCCACCTTTGATTAGGTCTCTGATCAACGGCTGTCATCTTCTCGCTATGAAGATTTTCTAGGGAGATACGTATAGCAACATAGAAAATAAGGGCCCACCACCATCTTTCTAAGAAAGCCCAGTAACATATCATCTATCAAATTTAGATCAGATCAATGGTTGTCACTGCTTCACTATGGCAAGGTGCTCGTTCTTTATGCATAACGAAATCGCGATCTGCTGACATGTGTCCTCAGTTGCTAGTGGGTCCGAACTAAGCACCATCAAGGAAAGAGTTATGTACATGGTGAATTTTCATTGGATAAATTGAACAACATGTCAAGTGCAATGCCTAGTTGTTTTCTCTATATCACATGATCGTAGGATTTTTGAAGATCAACGACGCAGCTTTAAACACAGAATGTGGTGCCACTCTCTATATTAATTAGACATGAAAGCATCATTTGTGAGAAAAATAGATTATAATATAGAAAGATTTCATTAGTTTCATCTTATGCAAGAAAATATTCTGAGCCATTCCTCTGCAGAAGTAATTACTGAAGGAAAGCGTGCTGAAGTCTGGCAAAATTTGTGAAATTGTCTGTTCGCAAAAAGTTTACAAAAATATAGAGGAAAACAAAGACAGAATTCAAGTAAGTAGTACTACCATAATCTCTGTAGGCTTTTTAGTTCTATAAAAAATAATCCAAGATGCCTCCGAAGAAGGGATTTTTAGGTCAAATAAGCTATTTGGATAGAAATGTGCATGATGACTTGCTTGAGTTGCTCCTAGACTCTACTGTAGAGATAGTGCAAGTTAAAAGGTTAACCTCATTGAACCCTAGGCTAAGGATAGTTGATGGATTGTATGATAAGGGTAATTGGGTCCAGGATGCTCAAACTTCTCAAACTGGTTTGAGTTTGTTCAAGAAATGGTTTGCAGAAAGGAAACTATATGCCCCACATGCCAATATATGGAATTTTGATCTGGGAAAGCTAGTTGTTCCCAGTGTGTTTATGGATTATGACCTTCTTGAGGCCATGGTGAAATGTTATGATCAAGCCACTAGGGTAGTGAGAAGATTAGATGGTGAAGTTTTAATTACCATCAGTTTTCAGTTTGGGACCTCTCACTAGGTATCATGTGCTCATTGATTTGATAGAATTAGAAAAAGAATATATGTCAAAAAGGGATGTAGTTAGAAAAAGTGCACTAAAGGCCAACATAGGTAGAATTGGAAACCTACCAACAATAACATCATCTTCTAAAGAACCTTTCAAGAAATCATGCTTTAATGCCAGGGAAATAGAGATATATAGGACCCTGTGCAGAGTCTTCGGAGAGGGTGAAGAAGATTTTAATCCTATGAGCTTCATGTATATGATCACCCAAATATCTTCTTTTGGTGTAGAAATAATTTTTGATTTTGCATCTTACTTGGCTAATGAGATTCACAATGGATTGGTTTGGATTGCAAAGGGCAAGGTGGAGAAGGTTTGGGGTTAGTACTCCCTATTGATGCATATGTTTCTATTTAAAGGGGTTACATATTTTGGTAAAGAAATCGTTTTAAATAGGGAACAAGAGGGGGAAGCACTACTAGTTCAATTATGGAGTGTAGACATGACTGGGGAAGTAGAAAAGGCTAGTTTTTTTAGATTTGGTAGGCACTTTGCTTCTAAACTAAGGTGCCTCATATTGAGTGACAATCCCAAAATTCCTAAGGCACTAATGCACCTTGTTAGACCTATGGAAAGACCCCACATTCTAAAAGTTTCACATAATTGGGGAGATATCATCCCATATCCAATCTCAACTATCATTAGAGTTTATGGATTCAAAGGGACACCCCATGTACTACCCTATCAAGTGCCTTTAAAGGTAGGAGTAGCTGAATTTTTATGGCAGTTGGGAGGAGTGGAGGAGACCTTTTTGCACAAAAGGGGAACCGGATCAATTTTTCCTACTTGCACTGTAGCTCACCAATTTGTAATAACTAAGGAAGGGTGGATCTTCCTCTACAAATTTTAGGATTAGTATAAGATGGCAGTATCTCACTCTCATTTTTGTGATGCAAAAGATTTCTTTAATTCTTCTCTTAGACTTAGGATCAAGCTTCGTCCAATTTAGCATGATTTCCATTTCCCTAAAGATGTAATAAGGAATGAATATTCTCTCCAGGAGCAAGAAACAAAGAAAGAGAAATGGAGAGTCTATTCAGAAGTTTTGAAGTTTATTAATTTTTTTGACAAGGATTATAGTCCTCTTAGTAATGCTACAACTAATGTAGATAGAATAAATAAGCTCATGAGTACATTCCCCAAAATAATGGAGGTAATGAATGAGAAGAAATAACATTTTATTGATTCTTTTCCAGATAAAGCCAGGGAAGTAATAAGGAAATTGGGTTTCACCCCTAGCATAGGGGTAGGTCCACTAGTTGTTGGAAAGAGGATAGGATATACTGTCATTCGAGATCAGATGCCCACTGTAAACAAAGGAAAGTAGATAATTGAATCTACTAGTACTATTTTTTAAGAAAGACCCCCTGAACCCTCTCCCAAAAGAAGAAAAATAATTAGGGAAGAGGAATCATATGATGAAGGTTACTCACCTTCCCAAACTCCTATGAGAATTGAGGAGGAGCAGCTCACCAATGAGAAAATTGAACAATTGGTCTCACAAGGAGGAGTTTTTGTTACTCAGGCAGAAATTGATGAAGGGAACCCCCAAGAGCCTCTTTTGCCAAGTTTTGAATTAACTATAGTAGATTTTAGGGGAAGGGAATTAGACCCTATTTTAGAACAAGCCATTCAACAATTTTTTTTCTTATAACAGATTTGTAAAATCTAGGGCTTTCTGTCAATTTGCGTGGAGGGCAAACATGCACATTTTTGAGAAAAGATGCAGGAATGTGAAAATAGAGCATCCAAAAATGGATGAAGCATCTATTCAAAATCAAATAAAGGAACAAATGATACAAGAGTTCCAGAATATAACCCCTGAAGAGGGTAGACAGATGGTGAAAGATGCAAATATTTTATTATTTCCAAATTGGGATATTGCTGATGCCTTAATTTTTAATTCTGTGTCAAATAATTTAGGATTACAGGATCTAGATAAAGATGAATTCTTGGGAACATCATTCAGTATGGACCAAGCTGCTCTTGTTATGTGGTCATTAAGAAGAGGATGCAAGACTACTCCATCACAGCCTGATGATTCAGGACTAACAAGGAGTATCATTGTGAAGAGGGTGGCTGATACTTCACATGTACAGGCAGTCCACATGAATGTGGACTATTCTAAATTTGCCTTGGCCACTGCAAAAAAAGAAGAAAAGGAAATGACTGACCTACAAAGCAAGTATGAAACAGTGGTGGATGCCTACAATACAGAAGTAAAAAAGAGAATTGAGCTTGAGAACAAGCTATTGGGAAAATCCACTAGGCCAAAAATAACATACCCTTGCCCCCCAATTGAACCTTTTAAATCCACCCCTCTCATATAAATACCAGATACACCCCAAAGGCCACAATACTACACTGCTGAGTACTTTGAAGAAGAAAAAGGCAAACTATGGGCTTTACATGTAGAATTGGAATCCAGATATGAAGATAAATTGAGAAAAGCTCTCACATATTTGGGGGATAAGATTGAATGGCCACTAATTTATGATCAGTTGGCTAGGGTGATCAGCATCTGGGAGGATTTGAAATCTAATGATGAGGCCCTAATGCCTATTTTGAATAAATGGTTTACAAGGGAGAAAGAAATAACACTTTTGTGTTTCTCTGTCATAGATAATTATTTTTATCAAATTGAAAAGACATTTGATATTGTTTCTGATCTCACTAATTTTAATAATAAAAGGATCCATTTACAAAAAGTAGTAGTACAAAAGCCAGAAATTCAATTTATTTCCTCATGCCTTAGATAAAGAGAATAATTTAAAAAGCAAAGATGAATGGGAAAAGGAACTTGATAATTTATTTTGTTTAAGAATGGATCAAGTCATTAATGAATTAGGGCATGCATGGTAGGCTGCCACAAAAAAAGACATGGTGAAGGCCCAAATATTCTTTGATTCTTTAAAGAAAGAATTTGTTACCATTAACAATGATGTTGAATATGTGCTAAAAGATAGAGGGATATTTTATAGTTCAATTGGCCAGATGATACATTATTTGACAAATGGATGGTAGATATGGCTCCTGTTGAGCAGTTTGATGAAGATGAAGATGATAGTGATGAAATGCAAGGTGAGGAGATCCAAATCACTAACCCTGTCACTACTCAGACCCAACCGAAAGAAGAAGACAAGGATAATCTATTACCTTCAGTTACAGACTCGAGACCACAGGATGCCGATACAACTAAAGAAAGGGGAAGGTAGAAGTTATTTTTCCCATACAAGATAAAAATAGTGAATTCCCACAGGTGGAGGTTGATGTGCCATCATCAGAACAAACTTCATCATTGGTTAAATTGGCTGCTGCATATGAGGAAGGATCAGAATAGAAACCAACTTAGCAACACATGAGTGTGTAACAAAAGGGCCCACAAAAGGAATGTTTGATGTAAAACTTTTACTGTTAGCCGCATTTTTGTCATCTTGTTACAAGTATATGTAAGTGTATTTTAAAGGACACCTATCATTTGTCTTTAGCCTGAAGCTTGTTGCATCTCACAGTATTTAAGTGAGATCCCAAGGCTAAAGAATGGTCCAAATTCTATTTTTCTAAGTAATATGCTTAGTCTATTTTTGGTCCAAATTTTGAAAGCAAGTTTATGATGTATTTTCTCTATCAATTATCTAAGAATACATGAATATATAATGAGCTCTGTTTCTTTCTGAAGGTCATTCTGAGTCTATTGTAAATGATATACCATTTTCAAAGAAGATGAATAAAAATTGTGAACTGTCCCCATATCAATTCTTTTTGAATCTTGTCTCCTTTCAATTACTTGGTTGCCTTGATATTGTATAAGTAAAGACTTGTGCAATTGAATGCAATCTAGATAGGTTGTATATCTATTTATCATTGTTGTTAATTCAATGGATTAAATAAAAGCTTTGATGAATGTATAAGGTTTCTTTAGTAGTGGAAAAGGTTTTGAATGATGAATTTTGATAAGAATTGCTAATAGAATTTGTTGTAAGGCAATAAACTAGATATGAGAACTTGCTATAGACTCTGAACCCCAATGGATTAGGCATTGATCAAGTTGATATAGCTGAAGGAGAAATATATCATAAATGATTATCAAAATGCAGCATCTAATCAAATTTTACTTTTATTTCCTGTAGATCTTCAAAGCTTGCCATCACTTGTCTGCATGAATGTTTTAGCTTCAGTTAGCCACTATTGTTAAGAACATCTGAAGATCTATAGAAGATTTTTTGGCCATATCTATTTTATGGGTTGTGTTTATCAAGTTAGTAAGAATTATGTATATGTTTGAGAATTTTTAAATGAGAATCAGAATGAAACTAAGAATAATCCTCATACAGTTGTTCCAGTTTTGAATTATCCCTGGGTATACCCACCCTAGTTTTGCAGAGCCAAAAGAGTAGTAAACCATCTGTGGTTTTGTTGAAGTTGGGTCCAAATACTTTGCATATACAATTGTTAATAAGAATTGGCTAGTCTTTAGACTGTGTATGTACGATCATTCTGGTATTAATCATTTTGTCTCTTAGTAGCTTTAGTGCATTTTAAAACACCAACAAAATGGTGACTCTGCTGGGGAATTGTCCAACACATTTGTGAGAAAGTATTGCAGTTTCTTTGGTCCTGTTGTGTACGTGTGTGTTATGTTATCTAATTTTTTCTCATGGTTATAATGGAATCTTTTAGTGGAAAACCTTGAGAATTTACAAAAGCTAAAGCCCAAGTACCATTGCTACACATTGACGTATCTAGCCTATCCAAGTGTCTTATCTAACAAGCAAGAGTTTCAGTCTTACGACATCAGTGATTGGTTTGTCTGTGCCAGATATTTTTGTTTCTACTTGTGTATTGTTTTCCTTGAGTCAACAAAAGTGTTATTACATATTTTCCCAAAAATAGGGTGGTGACTCAGTCAAGGTTTTGAAGCTAGTGCTTGTTGTAATAGAAGGTAAATATGGCTGACAAGAGAAAGAACACAAGGGCTTACATGAGAGCCAATCTTGATGTATCAATGTATACTGATCTACCCCAAGGTGGTAGAAAGAATCAAAATAAGAAGAAGACAGATCTGAATCCCACTTGGAAACCTAGAGGTAATCCATCCGTTAACTCCCAATTGTTGGAGTTGAGGAAAGCCAACTCCGAAGACGCCAAGATCACCTGCATGCGAACCTGTCAAAGAGAAACCAAGAAGGGGAAAAGCATGGAGCATGGGCAAAAACCCTAAACGGACATGAGAGCCATCATAATGCAAACACAAACAGAAATGTATTTACAATAAGAAATGATGTTCCCGATATATTTACAATGAGAGAGAGCCCGAATATAAAGAGCTCCAGGAAGCTTGTAGAACAAGCTGGAAGGAGGTAGAGGACAAAAATGACAACTCAGCACATATCCACAAAAAGTGGAATATGCTAAAAAAGGAGAAAACTCCCGAGTTGTCAATAACTAACCACTACATGCATTAAATACAAAAGTATTAAATAAATGCATGACCTAAGTAAACTTAAGCAATAGAATAAATAATTAATTATTAATTATTTACTCTAACACCCCCCCTTAAGTGCAACTTAGGGAAATGCCTTAAGCTCACAAAGCTAAGATGAAATGCATAATGGGTCCCGGCAACGAGGCCATGTTAGGTACCCAAGTACAATGCAAGAAAAAATGAAACCTCTGTAAACGGGGAAAGAGAGAAAACCACATGGGAAAAACCCTCCCCCAAAAAGAGGTAAGAACCCAGTGAAGAACTAAAGAAGTCTCCAACTAGGGAAAATGTCCCCTAAAACAGGAACAAAGAGTGATCATGAAGAAGCAGCATCACTGAAGCATGAAGAGCCATAAATCTGTCAAACTGCTTATCTGAAGAAACCTCCATGGAAGAAGAAGGCACGAGCCGAGCATGTCTATATGGTAGATGATCCATCTCACCGAAATGCATAGGTAGCCAGCCACTGCAATCGCCTTGTATGTAGGATCAACCACTGAATACATAGTTCACACTATCGAACCATCGAACCACGGATGCATTAGAACACAACATAATCCCCCCTTAATGCAGACGGGGTGTGATGACAGGCAACTGAGAAGGTGAGCCAACTCCGCAGTCGCCAAGATCACCTACATGCAAATAGCTTGCTGAAGAGAAACCGAAAGAGCAAGAGCATGAAGCAAACAATGCAAGAGGAAATATTTCACAATAGGAAAAAGAGATTTCTATGTGAATGGAATGATTTACAATGAGAGAGAGCCCAAATATAAAGAGCTCTAGGAAGCTTGTAGAACAATCTGGAAGGAGGTAGAGGACAAAAATGACAACTCAGCACATATCCACAAAAAGTGGAATATGCTAAAAAAGGAGAAAACTCCCGAGTTGTCAATAACTAACCACTACATGCATTAAATACAAAAGTATTAAATAAATGCATGACCTAAGTAAACTTAAGCAATAGAATAAATAATTAATAATTAATTATTTACTCTAACACCAATATCAACCAGTATTAGGTAGATAGTCTTCTTCACTTAGTTTTGAATCCGAAACTACAAGACTCTTAGGAGGCATTTTCAATACCCCATTACCTAATGAGAGAGTAATTCAAGATAAGGATTTGTCCACTGTAGGAGCTGCTTCATCAAGTCCAGATCTTGTAGCAGACATGAATTATACGCTAGGATTTAGGAATTCATTTGATAATCCTTTTAATCCCAAAGTAGCCCTATACGTGGAACCAAATCTTATAGATCTGGATGACCCTGCTGATTTAGAGGCAACTTTTGTAGATCCTAAAGAAGTACACTCTGAGATAGGATTTTTGAAGAAATGGATTGCTAAGGAAGAAGCTAAATGCATTCATCTTGAAAAAGAGAAGGAGCAAGCCACCTTGGATGCCATAATAGAAAAGGATGCTTTGCTAAGAAGGATGGTTGCTTTGAAAGAGAAAAATAAAAAGTTAGAAGAGAATACCACAACTCTCCATAAGGATGTTTTTCTAGATGTTGATAATTTGAGAGCTAAAGTTTAGGAACAAGAAAAGTGCCTAAGTCAGAGGCAAGAACCAGTTATTGCTCAAGTCCAAGCCTATAAACCTATTCAAGTGGATCCTGTAGAGCCCACTACAAAAACTCCAGATAAAGGAAAATGCAAGGCTATAAGAATCCAAATAAATGAGCCTCAAGATATACCAAGAAAACCTATACAATCCTCCATGTCAAAATTAAATCTAGATTTAGAGAAGGCTCGAAAAGAGAGGGAAGATCTTGCAAAAGAACTTGAGAAGGTTGAGAATGAAGCTCAAGCTGTAGAAACTAGGAGAAAAATCCAATTCATAAAGTCTAATTTTGCATTGGCTTCATGGCCCAATTTGTCTATCCCACCTGCAATTCTTGCACCAGTTAGTGGTCCAATAATCTCAACTCAGGGAGTACCCCAATTTTCTCCTACCTCAATTTCCACTATTGGCACCCAAGTCCCATTTGTCCCACCTCAGCAATCCCAAGCTGCTCCTATAAGTCAAGCTAATATAGCTAGCACCTCAAATGTTCCTAGTTTCCAAAAGAAACTTGTATATCTAGAAAAGTATAGACAAATATCATTTGCTGGTATTCCTAGTGCTCCACATCCCATATCATTTGATTTACGAGATAAAGTGGTTAAGTTCTCTAGGAATAATGTTGTTACTGGTGAAGAACATTTGAGAATTTTCATTGATATGTTGAATGATTATGAAGTTGAACATGAAGATATGGTAATGAAATTGTTTGTGCATTCACTAACTGAGGATGCAAGGGATTGGTTTAGGAGGGTGCCTGATGATAGTATTACCTCATGGAGTGAATTGGAGAAATTGTTAAGGGAGCAATATGGAGACAACACTAATGCAGGATTCATGCCGAATGAGTTCAACAACATCAAGAAGAATCCAAATGAGTCTACATTTGATTTCAATGTAAGATTCTAGAAAGGTATGTACAAACTATTTCAAGTTATGAGGTTAAATGAAGATGTTTGTCTCACAACATATTTCAATGCCTTTGATAGAAAAATGGCTTATCAATTAAGGGATAAGGATCCTAAGACTTTAAGGGATGCCTATAAAATTGTAGTAAATATAGAGAATAATAGGAAGGCATCTGGCGAACTAGGTAGGAGGGATGATCTAAAGCTTTTTAATCATAAGAACAATAATAAAAGGGAGGGTGACAAAACTCCTATAGGAAAGAAGCCCAAAGAACCTACTATAGGGCAGGTTTTGGAATTGCTCAAGAAGATGAATACCACTAATTTTAATAAGCCAAATGTTGTTGAAAGACCCCCTGTGAATAACAAAAATTTCAATAGGCAGCCTAGAATGCAAAATTACCCTTACACCACTCAGTGGAAAGATGGTAAGCGAGTTCCCAACGTGTAGACACTCAAAAGTGGGTCGCATCTAAGACTTCATCACTTCTTCATACTAATTTTCCCATTTTCTCATTCTACTAACTTTGATCTTTTGGCCAGATTAACCATATTTCATCATTTGTATCCCCTTTCATGTAATTTCATATCAACTCGGAAGCACCACAAATCAACTCGGAATCACCCCAAATCAATCCAGAATCACTCAAAATCAGTCCTAATCAACCTGAAACATATCAAACATCCCAAATCAATCATCATTTATCCACTCCTAGGCATTGTTGTGGCTTTCAGAGCCTTGGAAACCTATTAACCTATCAATCTTATCAATTTGACCTTAGTATTGTCCTGGCTCTCAGTACTAGGTCAAAATATCATTCATGTCATTCAAACTTTGATGTTGTTCAGGCTTTCAATGTCGGATCATGGCATCATTAACCATTTTAGTAATATTGACAATGTCTGTCAGTGTTATTATGATCAAACCTTATGAATCAATTTCAATCTTGTAGCATTTACAATGTTGGGTTAAATGTTACATATCAATTAATTCATGTCATGTGTCCTTGGCATGTTATAAATTTTGATCTATCAATTAATTTGACCATGGCTTTGGTCTACCTTTTCATCATCTTATTCGATATCCATCATCATCACATTTTCATCAAAGGATACGGTCGCATTCATTTAATCAATTTGGCCAATCATCTACTAATTTTCTCTATAGGATTAGATAACCCATAATTTAATTCTATTATTCTCACTAATTATTCTTCTTGATTATCATCCTCAATTAATTAATTTTATTAATTAATTGATTCATTATCTGCAAACCATGGAAATTTACAATTTCCTAAGTTCCATTTTCCATCATTAATTCCATTCTCTACTAATTCTTATTTTGTGGAATAAAAGGATTTTTAATTCAAACATTCCATAAAATATTTCATCATCATTACACTTGGATGTGACACCTCGTGGATTCTCCTTTGACACTTGGCTGAGATTTTTCATAATCAAATATTCTTACCTCTTACGCACGCCATTATTTGGCTTATTCTTCATAGATTCTTGGCTTTAAGTGGGTTGAGGAATCTTATGACATGTCATAGATTCTCTTCCAAATTTGACTCTCGTGTGTCATAGAATCTTAATTTTGGCATATTCTATCATATGCATCATAGAAATTATTATTACCTCTTACACATGTCCCTATTTGGCTTATTCGTCATAGATTCTTGGCTTTAAGTGGGTTGAGGAATCTTATGACGTGTCATAGATTTTCTTCCACATTTAGCCAAATTTGACTCTCATGTGTCCTAGAATCTTACATTTGACATATTCTATCATATGCATCATAGGAATCTCTTGCCACATCGCATGTCTGTGGGTGACAAATCCAATGCTCTCACCCTACATGAAAATTATAAAATGAACACTCTTTCTCTCATTTTGGGTCCTTGAAAGCTAGAATCCTTAAGTCTTGAGTCCTTGAATCTTTGAGTTTTTGAGTCTCTACTAATTTGCATTTTGCATTCTCTCTCTCACATAAAATCACACTTCAAGTATTCTCATGGCATTATCCACATCATAGCTTTTGGCTTCAATCTTGTGTGCACTATAGGAAAATTGGAGCTACAATGATTTGGAGAAGAAAGAAGAACATGGGAGCTACAAATGGAAAAGGGACTTTTTGATTATGTTTGCTTTCTTTTGTTTAGTTTGGCTTTCATGGTAGACTAGTGGGTGCTAATATATGTTGATTGAGTTTGTGATTTTCTCATAGAATGTTATGCTTCTAACCCATTTTTCTGGTCCTACATTTGGTGAACCCGACGTGAAGCATGCATATCTAACTTGGGTTTTCTTGTTTTGTGTTTGTAGGTGCAACGAAGGAGCTCACTTGGAAGGGTATAATGACTATTTTCTCTTCCTTTTCACACCTATATTTGCACTGTTGGAGCACACCTAGGTTCATAGTAAGCACATGCACCAATCAAAATCTGCATTTCAAGTTCCTATCATCCTCTAGGACATAGATTAGGTGATTTTGTGTTACTAATGGTCTATTTTTAGTGTGTGCCAATCATTGGATGAAGATATGATCATAACAAACTACTGATGTGTGTGCTTTGCAGGACATTGTCAGAGACTTTGTGTGTCTTTCAAAACTATGTGTGTGGATTTCCTAGATTAGATAACATTTCATTTGGTGCTTAAAAAGAACCTTTTTCTTTTCTGCCTAGTGTGTCTACAATGTTAGATCCCTAGGAGTTGCATTAGACATATCCTATCCCCTTGCCATTCGTGGATCTTGGGTGTAAGAGAAATCTGTGTAACTTCTATAGGAGGCCTACCTTTGACCAAGATACTCAATATTGGGTATGCCAGAGGATGACCTCAGAGCAGTAATGGTCCAAAGCCAGGTCAATGTTCTAGCTGCTATATAAAATTTGATTACGGTGAAAGCTGTATCGATAGTATTTTTGCGTGATAGCTCTCCTATAGTACCCTTGTGGTGCATCAAACCTTGGTTCTCGGGGCTGGGAGACCTTCTGCGGAAGTTTATCATTAACTTTCCGAACAGAATGCCCTTACTAAAAACCATGTTTTAGTGGCCAAAATCCTTTCTATCCACTGGCTCAAGGGGTCACCCATGCTCATGAAGACATCCTACATTCTTGTGGTCCTTAGTAGAGGTAACAGTCCCTTGGGAAGTCATGCCCCTTGGGAAGTGGATCTTGGTAGCCCCGAGAAGTGAGTGCACTGTAAGGGGGAGCCTATGGTGCCAAGATCCTAGGTTTTCCACTCTACATAAGCATAGTTGAACTTTGGTTCAAGTAGGAATTTAGTGGATACAGTCCTAAAAGCCTAGGTCTTGTCTTAATGTGTCTTATGTGTGTGTAAAACATAATCAAGATAAAAGCCAAACTGTTAAATTTACACCTTGGATATCATTTGAACTTTTGAAAACCTCACACATTGCCAAAACATTTCAACCTTTATCAAACTTTGCAAACTTTGGTTCAACACACTCAAGCCTTGGAAAATATGTTGACTTGTGCTCCTAAATGTGCTTGGCAAAACATAGATCTCACGCTTGCATAGACTTCACTTGCATTCACCCTAGTCTAGGATTCATTCTTGCATCATATAGAATTCATATTGCACCTTTTAGTCCTCATTTAGTATCTATTACCTTTCATATTGCATCAATTTAGGTTTAGTGTACTTTCCTTAGTTTTTGCATTCCCATCTCAAAATCAGCACTTTGCATTCAATACCTTGCATATTTGCATACCTATTCATTATCTTAACCACTTTATCCATCATTTCAGGTGTCCTAATCATCATTTTGAGCATCCAAACTAGACCTAACACTGTCCTCTACCATTTACCTCTCTATGACATCAATCCTAAAACCATAGCTTCCAGAATTGCCTCAATTTCAGCCCAGCTTACCAACTATGCCCAGAAACTACCAACTACATCCAACTGGGCCCCAACTACATCATTGACATAGTTTGCACTATCTAGGTTCACTTGGTGGTCCTAAGATCCAATTTTGGGTTCTAGATAACATTTTGGGGCTTCAACAATGTCGTTAGGTAACTGGTTAGCTCCCCTTGCACTAGCTTGCCCAAATCTGCATTCTACAGCACCTAATCATCATCACCTTCACTTAAGACATCATTCTATATGTCATAACCTTCATTTTTCATCTCCCAACCCATCCTAACTTCAAACCTAGAATCCTAGCTTCCTGGCATGTCAGTTCGATAACCATACCCCTCAAAATCAGCAAACATTCGTCCTAGCTTACCAACTATGCCTAGAAACTACCAACTGCACCCAAACTGGCTCCAAGTGCATCAATGAAGTAGTTGGTACTGTTAGGGAACACTTGGTACTATTAGGGTGCACTTGGGTACATACATGACCATTTTGGGCCTCTTAATTGCACTTTAGGACCCCAAAATTGCATCTAGGAGCCTCTAGACCTCCCTATTCTGCACTTGACCAAAAACTGCATCTTACACCCAAAATCCCCTCTTGCATCATAGTAATTGTCCATATCACATATCCTCTCAGCATCACCATCATTTCAAGTCCTCAAAATGTCATTTTGAACCCCCAAAACCTTTGAATTTAGTCAAAAATGTAGAAAAAGTATAAGTCTTAGAGTATCTCCTAGTGTTGACGGATAATGGATCTTGACTAGTCCTTTTATCTTTTATTATCATTTTATTTGGTCAAAATTTATCTATGTCTTGATATATTTTACCTTTTCATCTTTTATCAATTTGATCTTTTCATCTTTTATTAGTTTTTGGTCAAGATCCAAAGTCCTTTATCACAAGGTTAAACTCTTAGGCAAAATACTTTCAAAAGGTTTTATCTAAGTTCAAAACTTTCCATATACCCTTGTCATAGCATGGTCATATCCTTGGCATCCCCAAATGTCATTTTTACCTACCCTAGTGGTATATCCCCTTCATATTGCATTGATCAAATTTCTTAGTATCATTCTCACCACCAAACCCTATCAAATTGTCCATCAACCAAATTACCTTCTTGAGCATTTACCCTCATTTTGCATGTCCCAAATGTCATTAGAACCCTAGAACATCATCCTTTGCATGATATAACTTGCATAAATCAACATTTAGCATCCTTAACAAGTCAAAAACATAACTCTAATTGTCATTTTTCATACCTTAGAGTCATTTTCATCTCCTCTAGTCAAACTTCAAAACATCACCTTGCATTTGCATTTGCATAACATCCCTAGGAAATTTTCACTTTGCACATCAAAACTATAATTCATCTAGCATTTCCTCACATTTCATAACATTCCTGAACAATTAAAAATCCCAAAAACACTCATATCTTGCATACCCACCACTCTTTGCACTCTTAGGTATCATGCCAACACTTACTAGGAGACAAGTAGCTCAGAGACCAGAGGAACTCTATCAACCTTTTTTTTTTGAGGCAAGAGCACAACCAAAACCTCATCCAAGACAAAGAAAGAGCAAGAAAGTCCAACAAACCTTTGACAAAGACCAAATCGAGGCATCACAAACATTACTATCAGACCCTTTGAATATGTATCCGCAAGATCCTCATAATCAAGCTATGGTACAACAAATCTTGAACAATGCACCTACCATGAGATTTCCTCCAAACACTTCTCGCACACATGGGATGGTTCAATGGAGTCCTAACTTTGAGCCTATATTCATGCCAGTGCCACTAAGAGAAGGAAGTGTACCAACCTCACCTGAAGATGGACAATCACATTCATTTGAATTTAGCCAACCTAACACATCAAACATACAACAAGGTATTGTACACCTAAGTGATGACTCTGACACTAATTATGGCATCACTGATGAAGAAATGGCTAGGACATGTCAAGACAAAAGTTTTCACAAGAACTTCACACATTTGGCAGCACAAGAAATTGTCAAATTTAACCCAAACTTGGAAGGTCCTAGGTCCAAAAATCAAACCAACACAACAATTGAAAACATCCAACCCATGATAAATTTGGACTTAGACAAGGGAAAACAACCTTTGGAGTTTTCAAACACAATAATGGCACCTATAAGGTCCCATTAAGAACCAACAATTGAAATCCTCCAAAGTACATTTGAACACATCAATGTTAACCCTTTGTTTGATGAAATACCACCAATCCCTAAACACCCCAAAAGGACATTAAGACTTCATTTTAGTCACATGATGCAACAACAAGCATGTACATAGTCTCATATACAACCAACAAAGGTATCCCAAAAACAACCACAACACATGGCACAACATACAACAATCACAGTCAATCCCACAACAAGTGCCACATCAAATACCACAATGAGTTCCCCAACAACAAGGACCTTTCTATCTTCGAGGTGACAACATACCTCCACCACCTAGTGACACTTCATCAGACTCATCAGACACAGAAATGTCAGAACTAAGTAGACATAGTTCTTGCCATAGAAAATGGTCTACTCACAGACACAAAAAACTTAAAGGAAAGACCATCATGCAAAACCCCAATGAAGAACTATTAAAACAATTCAAACAACTATCCAAACAAGTTGAGGCATTGGGAGTCCAAAAGAATCAGGCTCTATATATAGAAAGGGACCTACGTCCTAACCCATTCGATAAAAGTCTATATATGCCTCCATTCCCAAGACACTTTGAGGCTCCAAGGTTTGAAAAATACCAAGGAAATGGAAACCCTATTGATCACATCCAAGAATTTTGTGCTTCATCTACCAAAATTAGTCATTAGCCTACTTACCTTATGAGATTCTTCCCTCGTTCTCTAGGTGGGCCTGCACTTGAATGGTACTCCAAACTTCCTGGTAATATCAAATCTTGGTTAGAACTAGCAGACAAGTTTATCTCCCACTTTTCCTTTAACATTACAAATGAGGTGACACTTTCTAATTTGTGCTCAACTAAACAAAAGGTAGGAGATCCATTCATCACATTCTTACTGCGTTGGAGAAGCCTAGTTAGTCAATGCTCACTAGACATTCCTAAAGAACAACAAGTAAACATGTGCATCGAAAACTTAGTTGCAGACTTAATGTATGAACTCAAAATCAAGAGTCCAAGCACCATTATGAAAAAAGGGGCTCATATTGAAGATGCTCCTATCTATAAGGGAATCCTCAAGACAAACACGGACAATACCAATACCAACTCATCTAATGACAAGTCAAAATTTTTCTCCAAAAATAAGAATGTGACTAATAATGGCATTGTTGATGCCCGCATGATTAGCACAACAAAACCTCAACTCACATTGAAAGGTGTAAACCCTAAAAATTCACAAACTCCTAATCAAACAACACCTCAACAATAGAAAATTGAGACTTCCACAAAAGACAAAAGACATCCTAGAACCAAAGATAGGAAATTCACACCATTGGGAATACCACTTGAGACTGCATTACAACAGTTACTGAGTAATAACTTCCTGCAATTATCCCCAATCAAAGATGAACCATTGACTAAAGCTGATGGGTGGGATGACAAAAATTATTGTGATTACCATCACACCAAAGGACACAAGACTTCATCATGCTTCCAATTGAAACATGCAATACAAGACCTTATTGATGATGGCATAATCACAGTGGATCCATCATTTTTAGCATCCAACTCTGATCATATTATTTTCAAAGATCCTTTGGGTAATCATGACAAAGAGAAACCCTCAAGTTCAAACTCAAACTCACAAGGTAATGTGAATTACACACGCACCGGCTATGACTACACCATCAATTGCTTTAATGAGTCTGACTTCCACATATCCACATTCACATTGAAGGCTGAAGACCCTCGCTATTCTGTCACTACACACCATAGCAAGATCACCCTACCTAGACCCCCATCTAGACCTACTGCTTCTACTAGACCTGCACCTCCAAGTAGACCTACTGCTCCTACTTCAGCTAATTATAGCCTTGTTGAAAAACTTGGCAAAACCCCTACACAAATATCAATTTTGGACCTACTGTGTGCATCTCCCCAATACCATAAGATCTTGGAGCAAGCCCTTAAAGTGTCACTAGTCCCAAATAACATTGATCTTGCCTAGTTCCAAGCCATGGTTGGGAACCTATCTACATCACAACATATCACTTTTTCACCTTGAGGTATTCCTAAGGACAAACCTAACCATGATGATCCCCTTTATCTTGAAGTCTTCATCCATAATGCCAAAGTCAGACGTGTCTTAATAGATGGAGGAGCAGGATTGAACATTTGTACTCTTAAGGTTGTCAAAAATTTGGGTTATTCTGAGGATGATGTGGATCCCTCTCAAAGAATCACAATAAAAGCTTATGATGATGGTGAATGCTATTCCAAGGGCATCATCACATTACCTACCAGAGTTGGTCCAGCTACTGAAGACACATTGTTCCATGTCCTAGACATCAAAATGAATTGCAACATGATACTAGGATGCCCTTGGCTTCATGTTATGAAAGCAGTCCCTTCTACATATCATCAATGTCTAAAGTTTTCCTATCACAATGTAGAGGTTACCATCCCTGGAGATCCAGATCCTTTTCAATTTTGTTCTAATCTAAGTGATGCTATTGCATTCCAAATCCCAACAAACAATGAAGCACAACCCACAAATTCCTCTAAGTATGTGGATGTTGATATACTGCTCAGTAAAGCCAAGGAAAAGATGAAGATTGAAGACAATGGGTATGGAGAGTACTTTATGTCTCAAGTCTCTCACATTAGGGAGTCACTAGTTTCTCCCCAATCTCATGGTGAATCAAAACCACTTCAAACACAACATTCAGAGATCAATACAATGAATGATACTTCTATCAATGAGAATACATCCATATGTATTGAGAAAGAAAAAGCAGAACAAGAACCCACTTTTATATCTCCTAGCAAGTATGGAGTTGGTTTTACCATCATGCAAAAACAAGGCTATGATGGCTATAGTGGTCTTGGATCTCAGAAACAAGGAATCATTAAACCTATTACTACAAAAGGACAACCTCCTAGTTTGGGGCTTGGATTTAAACCATTACAAATAGGTCCTCCTAGTACTACGGTACCTACATGTAAGACTATGGATGTTTTGAATGATGAAAAGGCATCTAAGGATATCCCACTTGAAATAAACAATCCCATAGCCTCTAAGCATAACCCCAATGACCCAGTTGAATTAGTTACCCTTATATCTACCTTCAACCAAAGCCCATTCAATACTGATGATGACATCTCCTCAAGTTATCCTGAACCTTTGGGTTGGGACCAACGTGGACCACCAATTTTTGATCAATTCGACGATGATGACACTCTCATAATAGGCTTTGAAGGAATTATGAATGAAGATCACAAAGAAGCAATTTCTTCTAAAGAGAACACATTGGCATATTTTGGGGGGCCAACTCCACTTTCTAGTTACAAAGAAAAAAGAGAAAAAGATAGCAAGCATAGGTCTCTTGGTGAAGACCAAAAGGCACCATTAGACCATAAAAAATCAAAAGCTAAGCAGCTCTCAATGATACAAAATGGAAAATATGACGCCATGAATATCAGTGTTCCAATGTTCAATATGCCACAAAGTCTTTTTGAGCTCTCTCAATCAACATTCATGTGGAAGGTCATTGGTCTCAACCCTCCCAACCCTCCCTTATATCCCTTTGTTTATCCCCAAATCTAGCTACCTACCTTGTCCAATAACCAAAATTAATCCTTTATCCAACAAGCCTTTGCATATGTCATCATCAGTGACATCCCACATGACATTTCTATTGACCCAATTATTCTTAGATGCCTTGATTCACAAGAGATAGACATTGTCTTACATACGGTACATGATGGTATCTCTCGAGGCCTTTCTAGTGGTTTAATTTTAGCTACAAACTTGGAACAAATCCTCCATAGTTATGGTCAGTCATGGATCTAGAGCTCATTAGCTAGTAGCACCAACAACAGATATCTTCTCAGCATTTTTCAGTGACATTCTTGATTCCATCTAAAAGTCTTGAAAAAATATCAAAAAAATAGTAAAAATTCATGAAAAAAGTGAATAAAAAAGTGAAAAAAGTCATGAAAAAATGGATGCCTTGATGAAAACCTGGCAAACAGGCATCTTGGCATGAAAATTTGAGTCAAGAGAAAAATTCTGTCCAAAAGTGAAAACCTGGCAAATAGGCACTTTGGGCACGTACCATGGTGAAAACTTGGCAAACAAGTGCCATGTGTAATCAGTGTTGCTCCTCCATCTATCGGGATTCCATCTAGTCTTTTCCCCCTCCATCATTCCTTGATCATATCCTTCATATTGCACAACATCCTTGGTCCCTTATCATGGATCATGAACTGGTTAATGTACTTTGTTACCTTGCCTAAGCATCACCAGTCTGCACACACACTCTGTCATTGGCCTTTGTACATAGTTTGCATCTTGTTTGGGGGCATATTACCTACGTGGTGCATGAGTTTGAATTTGAACTGGGGGTATATCCCTAAGTTCTTTTTATCCATTGGACCTATCACATAATGGATTGGATCTAACACTTGTATATGTTTATACGATCCTGAAAAATCCCTAAAAATCATAAAATGTCTTGAGAAAATCACTAAAAATCACATAATGTCCTGAAAAAATCCTAAACATTCAAATACAATCTTGAAAAAATCACTAAAAATCACATAATGTCCTGAAAAAAATCCTAAACATTCAAATACGATCCTGAAGAAACTAGTCACACAAAAACATCAAATATCCCCACAAAACCCGTCAAAAATTTGCAATAAACCTTGTACATACTCACTATGGATAACCATCCCTTTTGCGTAAACACTTGAACTTTTTAGATTGAAACTCAAAGCACTACACTTCAATGCCAATCACAATATCTCAGCAACATGAACCAACAATCAATCCAACATGTCACTATGAACCTATCAACTGAATCCAGAAATAGTGTTATCATATTATCAACCTATCGAACACTATCTACACACCTAAAACATAAACAAGAACGTAATAATGAACAAGAATAGTTGTTGGCTCATGCTATTTAGTGAGTGATTTATTTTTTCTTTGTTTTTTCTTTGATCATGTCCCTATGCTAATTTATGATATAAATTGATCTATGAGATTGGATGGGATGGTTCATGGTCATCTTTTTCCATTTCTTTCTATTACAATGTACCTTTGAGAGTCTAGGGCATGTATATATGCCTTAGGAAGGACAAGGTTATTTCTATTTGCATCATGCTTATTTATGCAAAAGGCTTGCATTTGCGCTCTAGCCCTTTACTCCATGATGCATTACATTCCATTTGCCATATCAAAATAAAGCTCCATTTGAAATATAGTGCACTTTCTAGAAGCAAAAGTCTTTCCATCATACTAACAGTTCCTCATCTCATCTTTCTTCTTCATCTCATTCTCCATCACCATGATCATGTCTTCTGATTCACCAAATCATCTCCATCTTGCATTCATGCTTTCTTGCATCATCCTACACTGTCAATCACCTTTCTATGGCTTTCCACTTGGTTCAACCTCAGTCTGACATTTGTCTCATCATCTTCAACCAAATATGCCCATTTTTGATGATTTCCCTCATATTATGAAATCTTTCCGTCATTTTGGGCATTCATGCATAGTTTCGGGTCATTCCATTAGTTTCTATGGTTTTGTCTTCTTGTTGTCGATAAATTGACTTATCATATGCTTATCTTAGTCAATTTCTCAAGGGGGTACCCATATATATCATCCCTACTGGGGCATGTTGTGGCTTTCTCATCAGTTATTCTTTGATACAACGCTCTAAATCATATTGTATCAAAGAGGGGCAAAATGTAGACGCTCAAAAATGGTTCGCATCTAAGACTTCATCACTTCTTCATACTAATTTGTCCCATTTTCTCATTCTACTAACTTTTATCTTTTGGCCAGATTAACCATATTTCATCATTTGTATCCCTTTTCACATCAATTTCATATCAACTCAAAATCACCCCAAATCAACTTAGAAATACCCCAAATCAACCTGGAATCACTCAAAATCAGTCCTAATCAACCTAAAACATATCAAACATCCCAACTCAACCATCATTTATCCACTCCTAGGTATTGTTGTGGCTTTCAGTGCCTTGGAAACCTATCAACCTATCAATCTTATCAATTTGACCTTAGTGCTGTCCTGGCTCTCAGTACTAGGTCAAAATATCATTCATGTCATTCAATATTTGACATTGTTGAGGCTTTCTATGTTAGATCATGGAATCATCAACCATTTTAATAAAATTGATAGTGTCTGTCAGTGTTATTATGATCAAACCTTATCAATCAATTTCAATCCTGTAGCATTTACAATGTCAGTTAAATGTTACATATCAATTAATTCATTTCATGTGTCCTTAGCATGTTATAAATTTTGATCTATCAATTAATTTGACCATGGCTTTGGTCTACCTTTTCATCATCTTATTCGATGTCCATCATCGTCACATTTTCATCAAAGGATACGGTCGCATTCATTTAATCAATTTGGCCAATCATCTACTAATTTTCTCTATAGGATTAAATAACCCATAATTTAATTCTATTATTCTCACTAATTATTCTTCCTAATTATCATCCTCAATTAATTAATTTTATTAATTAATTGATTCATTATCTGCAAACCATGGAAATTTACAATTTCCTAAGTTCCATTTTCCATCATTAATTCCGTTCTCTACTAATTCTTATTTTGTGGAATAAAAGGATTTTTAATTCAAATATTCCATAAAATATTTCATCATCATGACACTTGGATTTGACACCTCGTGGATTCTCCTTTGACACTTGGCTGAGATTTGTCATAATCAAATATTCTTACCTCTTACGCATGCCATTATTTGGCTTATTCGTCACAGATTCTTGGCTTTAAGTGGGTTGAGGAATCTTATGACGCATCATAGATTCTCTTCCAAATTTGACTCTCGTGTGTCATAGAATCTTACTTTTGGCATATTCTGTCATATGCATCATAGAAATTATTATTACCTCTGACACATGTCCCTATTTGGCTTATTTGTCATAGCTTCTTGGCTTTAAGTGGGTTGAGGAATCTTATGACGCGTCATAGATTCTCTTCCACATTTAGCCAAATTTGACTCTCATGTGTCATAGAATCTTAAATTTGGCATATTCTATCATATGTGTTATAGGAATCTCTTGCCACATTGCATGTCTATGGGTGACAAATCCAATGCTCTCACCCTACATGAAAATTATAAAATGAACACTCTTTCTCTCATTTTTGGTCCTTGAAAACTAGAATGCTTAAGTCTTGAGTCCTTGAATCTTTGAGTTTTTGAGTCTCTACTAATTTGCGTTTTGTATTCTCTCTCTCACATAAAATCAAACTTCAAGTATTCTCATGGCATTATCCACATCATAGGTTTTTGCTTCAATCTTGTGTGCATCATAGGCAAATTGGAGCTACAATCATTTGGAGAAGAAAGAAGAACATGAGAGCTACAAATGGAAAAGGGAGTTTTTGATTATGTTTTCTTTCTTTTGTTTAGTTTGGCTTTCATGGTAGACTAGTGGGTGCTAATATATGTTGATTGAGTTTGTGATTTTCTCATAGTATGTTATGCTTCTAACCCATTTTTCTGGTCCTACACAACCAGACCCACAATTTGAAGGATAAGGGTACTCCAGATCCCTTGCAAAGAAACACTTCTAATATGAATGATGATGTACCATGGTGCATTATATGTCAATCACCTCATTCTGCTGACTATTATGTTGTTGCTCAATCATTTACCCAAGGTCAAGGAGTGCAACCTGAAGAAGAAACTGAAGAGAAAAGCCATGATGATATAAGTTGCAATATGGTAAGCATGTGTGATGATTTGATAGATTCTGATTCAGAAGAGCCTAAAAAATGATACTACTAGCCAAAGAATTTCTTATCATTTACATCATCAGCAAGTACTTTTAGATGATAAAGGGTATGATACAGATAAAGTATGCAGTACATTTTTTGATGTAGGTCTCACAAGCTTAAGAATGCCCTGCAAAGAGGAGATTGACAGAATTATAGTAGAAATGATTTCACAAGTCCATAGTAACTACAATTTGAGAAATAGAATAGTAAATAATGATGCAAGAAAGCCATCTAGTGTATTCATCAAAGATATCACTCATAAGATGAATGATAAAAACAAGAAATTGAATGTAGATGTGCCTAAGATCAAGGAAAATAAGGGTAAGAAATGGGAACCAAAGAATAAGGTTCAATTTTAGATAAGTGAAGCAACAAAACTAGTTGTGCAACCAAAGAAATCAGAACCTAATACTATCAAGCAAATAGTGGTGCCTACTGCTCAAAAGATTCCAACTCTAGGTATTCTTGTAAGACCCACTATTGTTGAACCTGTTGATATGATATCTATGTTATCTCAAATTACTATAAAAGTGCCCTTTTCTAAACTTTTTAGAATTGAAGAGCATAAGAATAAGGCTTTGTCATGGTTGGGTGGAATAGGAAACAATAATATTATTGTAGAGCAAACTGTGTCTCAACAAACCCCATTAGTAATAGAGGATAGTGGTATCATATCCCAGATTCCTCAAATGTTTTTAGATGATTCCTTAGTGACATTTATAGAAGATATTGATCCTTTTTTCCTTAGTCTAATCATAAAAGGGAAGACCTTAAAAAATTGCATGATAGACTTAGGAGCTTCCAACACTATAATGCCTTTCAAAGTAATGGAAGCCTTAGGTTTGAAGGTGGATACCAAGTAGGGTAGATGCAGAGGAATGGATGCTAGGGAAGTCCCAAACATAGGTACCATAAATGCCTTGCCAAACTGGCTGCATATCCTGAAGTAGAATTAACCATGTCTATCCTTGTGGTAGATATACCACCACACTATGGAATGTTACTCTCCAGGAAATGGAGTGCTGTCATGGGGGGAAGCCTACAATGTGATCTCACTTATGCCACTTTTCATATAGGGGACAAAGTTGTTAGGGTAAATAGGGAGCCAAGGGTTAATCACATTTTAGGAGAAGAAATTGACAAAGATACCACTTGTTTCTTAGATACTGGGATTAATGCTTTTAGGGCTGAATTAATTATTCAGGAAGTTGAAAATTTACCTGCTATCATTGAACATGAAGTTGAATGTTGCATGAACTCAACAAAATTATGGACAATGTTCTTTGATGGGGTTAGTTCTAAAGAGGGTGCAGGGGCAGGTGTAGTTTTTGTGTCCCCTAAAAATAACACTTTTAGGTATTCATTCACTTTGAAGTTTTCCTGCACTAATAATATTGCAAAATATGAAGCATTGCTTCTAGGACACAAAGTCGCCATACATCATAGAACTATGAAATTATGTGTCATAGGGGATTCTGAACTAATTATCTCTCAGATCAAAGGAACCTACTCATCCAAGAATAAGAGATTGAAACTATATAGAAATGCAGTTTGGGATTAGATAGAATTCTTTGATGCATTTGGGATCTCATGGAGAGATAGGACTCAAAATAAGATGGTTGATCTGTTAGCAAATTTAGCAATCAAGCCAAAAGAGATATCATTTGCAAGAATCTCTCAGATTGAGGTACAAAATAGACCTTCCATAACTGATAACATTGAAAACTGGCAAGTCTTTGAAGACGACAAAGATATTAGAAATTTTTTGTTAAATGAAGACAAGTACCATGGTCAGGAAATGGATTGCAGTGGACTGATTGAAACCATAAATGGAAAGTAAACCATTTTTGGTCAAGAGATTATGCAATTGAAAAAAAATAAGGTGTCGAAGGGGTTAGTAGTCTTGGAAAGTATTTTTGATAACCAGGACAGAGTAAAAGTAGGAGTTAATGACCCCAAACCTCAGGAGTTAGAAGAGATAAACTTGGTTACTGATGAAGTTCCCAAAAGGGTTTATATCAGCCAAAACCTACCTATTAAAATCAAGAAAACATTGATTGACCTACTTAGAAAATATAGACATGTTTTTGCTTGGTCATATGATGACCTTAAGGCTTATAGGGAGGATCTATTCCAGCATGTCATACCATTGAAGGAAAATGTAAAACCTTTTAGGCAAAAACAGAGACCAATCAATCCTACCCTTGCCCCAAGAATGCAAGAAGAACTGACAAAACTAAGAGATGGTGGGATAATCAAACCAATCAGGCATTCCACCTGGGTTTCAAACTTGGTTCCTATTAGGAAGAAGAATGGAGATATTAGGCTATGCGTGGATTTTAGAAAATTAAACATTGCATCTCTGAAAGACAATTATGGCTTACCTAATATGGAAGCCATGTTACAGCAAGTGACTGGCTTTGAATTAATGTCAATGATGGATGGCTTTTCTGGATATAATCAAGTTCTAGTAAAGGAAAGTGAACAGTTCAAGATAGCCTTCACAACCCCATGGGGAATATATGTATATGTGAGGATGCCTTTTGGCCTAATTAATGAAGGAGCTACCTTCCAAAGAGCCATGGATGTAGCATTTCATGATTATATTGATAAATTTATGGTTGTGTACCAGGATGATCTTATAGCATATTCTAATAAGGCTGAAGATCACTGCAAACATTTGGAAAAAATCTTTATCAAAGCTCTAGAATATGGAGTTTCTTTAAACCCAAAGAAATGCACATTTACGGTCACAGAAGGCAAACTACTAGGACATATAGTGTCTAAGGATGGGGTGAAAATAGACCCTGAGAGAGTAGCGGCTATTGACAAAGTCTCCAAGCCAAAAAATGTAAAAGGAATTCAATCTTTCTTTGGCCAAGTTAATTTCCTTATGAGATTTGTTACAAATTTTGTTGAGATCAGTAGACCTATCTCAAAGATGCTCAAAAAGGGAGCCACTATAGATTGGAATGGTGAGCCTTCACAAGCATTCTAGGATATAAAAATTGCAATAAAAAATGCTCCAGTATTGAAAACCCCAGATTATTCAAAACCCATGCATATTTTTTCTTTTGCATCCTTCCACACTATGGCTGCAGCCTTATTACAAAAAAATCAATAAGGATATGAGCAGCCTATTGCCTTTTTTAGTAAGTCACTACAGTCTGCTAAACTTAAGTATGAAATAAATGAAAAGAAAGCATATTCTTTAGTAAAGGCTGTAAAAGCTTTTAGATGTTACCTGGTAGGTGCTGTTGTTATCACTTTTGTACCTAGTGCTGTAGTCAAGGATATATTTTCTCAACAGGAAGTATTAGGCAGGAGATGTAGATGGATCAATAGAATCTAGGAATTCAGCATTGATATATAGATAACAAAGTTAGTAAGGGGTCAAGGTTTGGCCAAACTCATGGCTGAAGCTAATCTAGGGGCTAATTAGATAAATCTAGTAAATGATGATCTCAAAGCTGATTTATGTGACATGGACCAGTGTGATTGGTACACCAATGTCATATATTACTTGCAACACATGGAAGCTCCTCCCCATTTGCCTAAAAATGAAAAGAGGAATACTAAATTGCAAGCCATCAGGTACGTAATTGTCCAAAGCAACCTATGGTGGAGAAATTTTGAGGGAGTATTATTTAAATGTGTTGATAAGGAAAAACCAAAAGAGGTCTTGAAAGAAATGCATGCTGGAGTGTGTGGGGGAC
Source organism: Cupressus sempervirens (assembly GCA_028749045.1). Lineage (NCBI taxonomy): Eukaryota > Viridiplantae > Streptophyta > Pinopsida > Cupressales > Cupressaceae > Cupressus > Cupressus sempervirens. The sequence goes on from CM053784.1 coordinate 67,777,399, forward strand.
ACTATATGGCCAAAAATACTGCACATAAGATAATGAGTGCTGGATTTTGGTGGCCTTCCCTTTTCAAGGATGCCCAAGTTATGGTTAGGAAATGTGATCCTTGTCAGAGGTTTGCTGGAAAGCTAAAGTTATTAGGAAATACCCCATTGAAGCCAGTCAAGATTCAATAACCTTTTCAAAAATGGGGTCCAGATTTCATAGGAGAGATTTTTCCCAAGTCTAGCACTGGCTATTCTTGGATTTTGGTTGCTACTGACTACTTTACAAAATGGGTAGAGGCTATCCCCACAAGAAATGCAACAAGCAAAGTTGTCAATAATTTCCTACTGAATAATATTATTTCTAGATTTGGCTATCCACAAAAAATTGTAACAGATAATTCTATGCACTTTAGGTTTGAGGAATTCATTAAATTTTGTGATAAATATGGAATAACAAGGTCATCATCTACTCCATATCATCCACAAGGGAATGGAAAAGTTGAGTCCACAAATAAGAGCCTATTGAAGGTCATTTTAAGAGAACCTTGGATGATAATAAAAAGGCATGGGATTCCAAGTTATAGTTGGCAATATGGGCTGACAGAGTAACTATAAAGAAAGCAATTGGTGTAGCTCCATTTGATTTAGTGTATGGAATTCAATCCAGAATGCCTCAAAACAACTTGATGGGACTCTACAATTACATCCAGTTGTATGATGAAGATACTACAGATGAAATGCAAGAAAGAATGGATGAATTGGTAGGACTGACAGAAACCAGAAGAGAAGCATCTCTAAAGAACCAAAAGTTGCAATTGCAAGTCAAGACACTCTATGATAAAATAACTGTAAGCAGAAGGTTTGAAGATTGAGATTTAGTCTTAATGTGGAATGCTAGAATTGAGGATAAAGGAAAACATGGCAAATTTGATCCTATTTGGTTAGGCCCATATCTAATTGAAAATACTTGGGGTGAAGATTCTTATATACTCAAAGATGTATTTGACAATATTCTTAAATTTCCAGTTCATGGATAGTTCTTGAAGAGGTATTTTTCTTGAAAAATACTTATTTTCTTCCATGAACATTAGTTTTAGGGTTTCCTATTGTTTTGTACATTTTGTATATTCTGCAAGTCCTTGTAAATATCCCTATGCAGTCTTGTTCCTTGTTTCTATGTGTTGCTCAGTGCTCTCTAAAGAAGTTGTCTTTTTTACGAAGTATGTGGTCTGCTCTCCCATAGATTTTGAAATCTTGCATAGAATCAAGTAGTCTATCATCCCCAAATAGAGCCACTATTGGTCTGACTTTTTTTTTGATAGAATTATTTTGTCCAATTGTAGAAAAGTTAGATTTTCCATTCTAGTGGATAATAGGGTTTCTAGATAATTCATCCCTTTGCTAGCCTTTTAAAAAAACTTTTGTGAAAACCCTATGTCTCTTTCTATTCATAAATTATCAGGCAGAAAATATTTGAATTTTCAAATAGGGAAAATATTCTGTTGTCTTTTATCTTCCATGCCCCTGAGATACCTTTCCTCTCATATTCCCCAACTGTTTGATCTAAATAAATCCACCGTTGTCGTTACCTCGCTATGAAAACATGGGCACATTTTATGTATGGTGAGGTAGTGAGTGCTAAAAAGTTAATAAAACGGGACTGCAAAATGAAGATACAGCGGTTAGAGCTTTGTTTTTTGGTTGATTTATTAGTCAAGTACACATTGCAATTACTATCAAAACAAGAAAGGGGACCTAGCAGAATCAGTTTGAAGTTAGCACTGGAATGATGATTTTTCTAATGTTTCGCTACCTCACTATCGAAGAAATTTGATATCTCACCATTAGCAAAGTAGCGAGGCCTGGTGAAATTGAAGAGTCGGTAACATTGAAATTCATCAACACCATGACTAATCCAAGTGGCATGATAAGTAATAATTGCCGTTGTCAGAAGAAGTTAATTGCAGCAATAGTAATCTGATGGACCCTTGTATTTCACGGTGCCAAAATTTATTAAAGTTGGTAGAGCTCACTATCTCGCTATCAGAAAAATTTGACATCTCGTTGTAAGCGAAGTAGCGAGGCCCCGTGAAATCAAGAGCCGGTGGGACCTTTAGTAACATGGGATAGTGACTAGGACTAAAGTAAGATCTTAAAGGGTGCTAACTGTGCAAAATTCCATACTTCATCAATGCCCTTCTGATCAAATGTGCAAGAGATGTTGAGCATCAGATTAGAATAGAATCAATAGTCCTTGCTATCTCATGTTGAAAAGTTGCATGTTATTTAAGTTATGCGATGTAGCAAGTATAAGTCAAAAAAATGTGTGCGGTTTCCTGGCCTTTGATTAGGTCTCTGATCAACAACCATCGTCTTCTCACTATGAAGAGTTGCTAGGGATTTATGTATAGCAACATAGCAAATAAGGGCCCACCACCATCTTTTTGAGCAAGCCCAGTAACATATCATCTGCCAAATTTAGATCAGATCAATGGTTGTTTCTACTTTGCTATGGCAAGGTGCTCATTCTTTATGCATAACAAAGTAGCGACCTGCTGACACATGTCCTCAGTTGCCAGTGGGTCCGAACTAAGTGCCATCAAGGAAAGAATTATGTACGTGGTGAATTTTCATTGGATAAATTGACCAACATGTCAAGTGCAACACCTAGTTGTTTTCTCCATATCACATGATCGTAGGATTTTTGAAGATCGATGGTGCAACTTTAAACACAGAATGTGGTGCTAGTCTCTGTATTAATTAGACATGAAAGAATCATTCGTGAGAAAAATAGAGTATAATACAGAAAGATTTCATCAATTTCATCTTACATGAGCAAAGATTCTAAGCCATTCTTGTGTAGAAGTAATTACTAAAGGAAAGCATGCTGAAGTCTGGTAGAATTTGTGAAATTGTCTGTTTGCAGAAAGTTTGCAAGAATACAGAGGAAAACAAAGACATAATTCAAGTAAGTAGTACTACCATAATCTCTGTAGGCTTTTCAGTTCTATAAAAAATAATCCAAGATGCCTCTGAAGAAGGGATTTTTAGGTCAAATAAGCTATTTGGATAGAAATGTGCATGATGACTTGCTTGAGTTGCTCCTAGAGTCTACTGTAGAGATAGTGCAAGTTAAAAGATTAACCTCATTGAACCCTATGCTAAGGATAGCTGATGGATTGTATGATAAGGGTAATTGGGTCCAAGATGCTCAAACTTCTCAAACTGGTTTGAGTTTGTTCAAGAAATGGTTTGCAGAAAGGAAATTATATGCCCCACATGCCAATATATGGAATTTTGATATGGGAAAGCTAGTTGTTCCTAGTGTGTTTATGGATTATGACCTTCTTGAGGTCATGGCTTAAAGTTATGATCAAGCCACTAGGGTAGTGAGAAGAGTAGATGGTGAATTTTTAATTACCATCAGTCCATAAGAGATTAGGGAAGTTTTTAGTTTGGGACCTCTCACTAGGTATCATGTGCCCATTGATTTGATAGAATTAGAAAAAGAATATATGTCAAAAAGGGATGTAGTTAGACAAGATGCACTAAAGGCCCACATAGGAAGAATTGGAAACCTACCAGCAATAGCATCATCTTCTAAAGAACCTTTCAAGAAATCATGCTTTAATGCCAGGGCAGTAGAGATATACAGGACCCTGTGCAGAGTCTTTGGAGAGGGTGAAGAAGATTTTATTCCTGTGAGCTTCATGTATATGATCACCCAAATCTCTTCTTTTGGTGTAGAAATAATTTTTGATTTTGCATCTTACCTAGCTAATGAGATTCACAATGGATTGGTGGGGATTGCAAAGGGCAAGGTGGAGAAGGTTTGGGGTCAATACTCCCTATTGATGCATATGTTTTTATTTAAAGGGGTTACATATTTTGATAAAAAAATGGTTTTAAATAGGGAACAAGAAGGGGAAGCACTACCAGTTCAATTATGGAGTGCACACATGACTGGGGAAGCAGAAAATGCTAGTTTTGTTAGATTTGATAGGCACTTTGTTTCTAAACTAAGGTGCCTCATATTGAGTGACAATCCTAGAATTCCTAAGGCACTAATGCACTTTGTTAGGCCTATGGATAGACCCCATAGTCTAAACATTTCACATAATTGGGGAGATATCATCCCATACCCGATCTCAACTGTCATTAGAGTTTATGGATTCAAAGAGACACCCCATGTACTATGCTCTCAGGTGCCTTTAGAGGTAGGAGTAGCTGAATTTTTATGGTAGTTGGGAGGAGTGGAGGAGACCTTTTGCACAAAAGGAGAACATGATCAATTTTTCCTACTTGCACTATAGCTCACTAGTTTGTAATAACTAAGGAAGGGTGGATCTTTCTCTACAAATTTTTTGATCAGTATAAGATGGCAGTATCTCACTCTCATTTTTGTGATGTAGAAAATTTATTTAATTCTACTCTTAGACTTAGGATCAAGCTTCGTCCAATTTAGCATGATTCCTATTTCCTTGAAGATGTAATAAGGAATGAATATACTCTCCAAGAGCAAGAAACAAAGAAAGAGAAATGGAGAGTCTATTCAAAAGTTTTGGAGTTTATTAATTGTTTTGACAAGGATTACAGTCCTCTTAGTAATGCTGAAACTAATGTAGATAGAATAAATAAGCTCATGAGTACATTTCCCAAAATAATGGAGGTAATGAATGAGAAGAAACAACATTTTATTGATTCTTTTCTAGATAAAGCCAGGGAAGTAATGAGGAAATTGGGTTTCACCCCTAGCATAGGGGTAGGTCCACTGGTTGTGTGAAAGAGGACAGGATATACTATCATTCAGGATTAGATGCCCACTGTAAACAAAGTAAAGCAGTTAATTGAATCTACTAGTACTATTTTTTAAGAAAGACCCCCTTAACCCTTTCCCAAAAGAAGAAAAACAAATAGGGAAGAGGAATCATATGATGAAGTTTACTCACCTTCCAAACTCCTATGAGAATTGAGGAGGAGTAGCTCACCAATGAGCAAATTGACCAATTGGGATCACAAGGAGGAGTTTTTGTTACTCAGGCAGAAATTGATGAAGGGAACCGCTAGGAGCCTCCTGTGTTGAGTTTTGAATTAACTATAGAAGATTTTAGGAGAAGGGAATTAGAACCTATTTTAGAACAAGCCAGTCAACAATTTTTTTCTGATAACGGTTTTGTAAAATCTAGGGCTTTCCATCAATTTGCATGGAGGGAAAACATGCACATTTTTGAGAAAAGATGTAGGAATATGAAAACAGAGCATCTAGAAATGGATGAAGCCTCTATTCAGAATCAGATAAAGGAACAAATGATACAAGAGTTCTAGAATATAACCCCTGAAGAGGGTAGACAGATGGTGAAAGATGCAAATACTTTATTATTGCCAAATTGGGATATTGTTGATGCCTTAAATTTTAATTCTGTGTCAAATAATTTAGGATGACAGGATCCAAATAAACAAGAATTCTTGGGAACAACATTCAGTAATGACCAAGCTGCTCTTGTTATGTGGTCATTAAGAAGAGGATCCAGGACTACTCCATCACATCCTGATGGTTCAGGACTAACATGGAGTATCATTGTGAGGAGGGTCGTTGATACTTTAGATGTATAGGCAGCCCACGTGGATGTGGACTATTCTAAATTTGCCTTGGCCACTGCAGAAAAAGAAGAAGAGGAAATGACTGACCTGCAGAGCAAGTATGAAATAGTGGTGGATGCCTACAATAAAGAAGTAAAAAAGAGAATTGAGCTTGAGAACAAGCTATTGGGAAAAACCACGAGGCCAAAAATAACATACCCTCACCCCCTAGTTGAACTTTTTAAATCCACCCCTCTCATAGAAATACCAAATACACCCCAAAGGCCACAATACTACACTGCTGAGGACTTTGAAGAAGAAAAAGGAAAACTGTGGGCTTTACATGTAGAATTGGAATCCAGATATGAAGATAAATTGAGAAAATCTCTCACATATTTGGGGGACAAGATTGAATGACCGCTAATTTATGATTAGTTGGCCAGGGTGATTAGTATCTAGGAGCATTTGAAATCTAATGATGAGGCCCTAATGCCTATTTTGAATAAATGGGTAACAAGGGAGAAAGAAATAACAGTTTTGTGTTTCTTTGTCATAGATAATTCTTTTGATCAAATTGAAAAGACATTTGATATTGTTTCTGATCTCACTAATTGTAATAATAAAAGAGTCCATTTACAAAAAGTAGTAGTAGGCTACTTTGAAAAGTACAAAAGCTAGAAATTCAATTTGTTTCCTCATGCCTTAGATAAAGAGAATAATTTGAAAAGAAAACATGAATGGGAAAAGGAACTTGATGATTTATTCTATTTAAGAATGAATCAAGTCATTAATGAATTAGGGCATGCATGGTGGGCCACCACAACAGAAGAAATGGTGAAGGCCCAAATATTATTTGATTCTTTAAAGCAAGAATTTGTTAACATTAACAAGGATGCTGAATATGTGCTAAAAAGATAGAGGGATATTTTATAGTTCAATTGGCCTAATGATACATTATTTGACAAATGGATGGCAGATATGGCTCCCATTGAGCAGTTTGATGAAGATGAAGATGATAGTGATGAAATGCAAGGTGAGGAGATCCAAATCACTGACCCTGGTACTACTCAAACCCAACTAGAAGAAGAAGACAAGGATAATCTATTACCTTCAGTTACAGACTTGGGACCACAAGATGTCTATACAACTAAAGAAAGGGAAAAGGTAGAAGTTATTTTCCCCATACAAGATAAAGATGGCAAAAGCGCACAGGTGGAGGTTGACATGCCATCATCAGAACAAACTTCATCATTGGTTAATTTTGCTTCTGCATACAAGGAAGGATCAGAATAGCAACCAACTTAGCAACACAGGAGCATGTAACAAAAGGGCCCACAAAAGGAATGTTTTATGTAAAACTTTTGTTGTTACTTACATTTTTGTCATCTTGTTACAAGTATATGTAAGTGTCTTTTAAAGGACACCTGTCATTTGTCTTTAGCCTAAAGCTTGTTGCATCCCACACTATTTAAGTGAGATCCCAAGGCTAAAGAATGGTCCAAATTCTATTTTTCTAAGTAATATGCTTACTCTATTTTTGGTCCAAATTTTGAAAGCAAGTTTATGATGTATTTTCTCTATCAATTATTTGAGAATACATGAATATAGAATGAGCTCTGGTTATTTCTGAAGGTCATTCCGAGTCTATTGTAAATGATATACCATTTTCAAAGAAGATGAATAAAAATTGTGAAGTGTCCCCATATCAGTTCTTTCTGAATCTTGTCTCCTTTCAATTACTTGGTTGTCTTGATATTGTATAAGTAAAGACTTGTGCAATTGAATGCAATCTAGATAGGTTGTATATCTATTTATCATTGTTGTTAAATCAATGGATTAAATAAAAGCTTTGATGAATGTATAAGGTTTCTTTAGTAGTGGAAAGGGTTTTTAATGACGAATTCTGATAAGAATTGCTGATAGAATTTGTTGTAAGGCAACAAACTAGATCTGAGAACTTGCTATAGACTCTGAACCCCAATGGATTAGGCACTGATCAAGTTGATACAGCTGAAGGAGAAATATATCATAAATTATTATCAAAATGCAGCATCAAATCAAATTTTACTTTTATTTCCTATAGATCTTCAAAGCTAGCCAGCACTTGTCTACATTGAATGTTTTAGCTTCAGTTAGCCACTATTGTTAAGAACATCTGCAGATCTATAGAAGATTTCTTGGCCATATCTATTTTATGGGATGCATTTATCAAGTTAGTAAGAATTATGTATATGTTTGAGGATTTTGAAATGAGAATCAAAATGAAACTAAGAATAATCCTCATATAGTTGTTCCAGTTTTGAATCATCCCTAGGTATACCCACCCTGGTTTTGCAGAGCCAAAAGAGTAGAAAACCATCTGTGGTTTTGTTGAAGTTGAGTCCAAATACTTTGCATATAAAATTGTTAATAAGAATTGGCTAGTCTTTTCTAGGATCATACAAATTAATTTTTGTTTTTCATTCTTTTCAATTTTTGAGAAATTAAAACAAATGAAAAATACATATAATTTTTAAAAATAAATGTATGGCTTTTATGATTTATAATATTAAATTATTAAATAAATTATTAACTTTTGTTTGATTGTTATGATATATTGTGATTTCTATCAAGATTGAAATTCTATCAATTCTTTAAGTAATAATTTTTAATATGAAGTATGATCATTATTGTAATAAATTTTTAAAATAAGTATAAATTAAATAGAAACTTAAATTTTAGATAATTAGATTACAATCATGAAGAGAATAAATTTGAGCATTTATGAAATGTAAACTGTTGGGACTGAAAATTGCATGGCCAATTTTCAGTCACGTATTGAAAATTTTGGAAAAATCAAGCCCTATAAATGCATTTTCTTAATTGAGTACCTAACTGATTACATCAGATGGATGAAATTATGTATGGATTGAAGTTTCTTAGTTTGCAATTGGTGAACACAAGAGAATTCCCTTGGCTAGAAATGGCATACAATTGAGAGAACGCCCATGTTTTGAGCTATATCCCAGGAAAAGAGAAAGGGCATGTCTATGACTATAGGGCATATGCATTACTACAAGCCAAAGGAGAGTTATTCATGGCCAAGGTAGCAATCCATCTTTTTTGTAGGAAGACCACAGCAGAGAAGAAGGCTGCAACATAAATGGAGACCACGTCCAGGCATGTTTTATCCCACATTGGGGATGAGAGAGAGTTGTTATCATTCTAAATGCCCAAACATGCAATAGTAAATTGTCTTCAAAAGACACATTTCTTTGTGGTAGGCACAATGAGTATGTGGAGGGGCTCGTGTGTGCAGCCAGTTGGCATATAAGTCAACATATCTTAAAAGAGGACACAAATTGAAGTATGCCACATGGCATTTTGGGGAGCCACATTGTGAAGTCATAAAAACAAATGAGGAGGATCTACGATCTTATGACCAATCATAGGATCACCAAGAAAAATTTGAAGTGCCCTAATGTTATGACTAATTGTAGGGTTGGATAGCCAAAATTAAAGCCCTATGATGCTATGAAAATGATATGTTTGTCATGTGGTCAGAAGTTGGATTCAGAAGGGCTCCAATGTTACGATATGTCATGAGATCAAGGGGCAGTTTCCAAGGAGCTGTGATGATAAGATGAGCCTCTCTTTGTCATGAGATCATAAAGAAAAATTTGGGGGTGTGTGATATTATGATGAAGACATGAGACCAGAGGCTCGAGAGCTAGACATTGGAGCCTTGCAATGTTATGAAGAGGAAAATTTTCATCATAACATTGAGAAACCATGAGATTTGGAGGCTCAGTTTGCATGTGTAGATGTTATGATGGCCTTTGTTGTATGATTAGAGATTGAAAGTTGAAGAGATATGATGCTACAATCAAGCCCATTTGCTATGAGATTAGGGAAGTCAAAAATGTGTTGTGTGATGCTACGATCAATCACCAAATCGGGAGAAGTGAATTTGAGGTTCCCTGAACTTACACAATTTAGTAAGATCATGCAAGGGGAGAAGAGGGATTGTAAGGTCAAGAAGGTAAAATTTGGGGTGCTATGATGTTACAAGTTTGTCTTTGTCATAAGATCGGAAGTAGGAGTTTCAAACATTGCAATGTTATGCTGGGGAAAGATTTCATTGTAGCATCGGGTTGCCATATGAGTGTGAAGTTAAATATGGAGGTGTGTGATGCTATGATATTCAATGTCATTGTGTAATCAAGTGATGAGATATTATGAAAGGATTTTAATAGATTAAAGGATTAATTAAATTAATATGCTCATCATATGATCGAGGAAGCCAAGAATGAAGAGGTAAGATATTACGACACTGGTAAATTTGAAGGGCTTGTGATATGGTCAAGAATGTTTCGTATATGAGCTGCGATGTTATGATTTTATAGTAATATCATAGACTCATAATTTTCAAATATTTCAAATGCATGGGGAATGTGGGGCTCGCCTAGTAAGCTATCGAATTGGAATTCAACACTTGGCACCCATTGGGTAAAGGGGAAATGAAAAATGAATATGAAAGAAATTTAGAGATTATTTAAAATGCATAGATTTAGATTTTTGAATATTTGATGATTTTAATGTTTCTATATAGTTTTACTATATAGATCATTTATATTTTTCATTTTAATGCTTTGATTCAATTTGGGAACCAGAATTTTGAGCTCATCTCAAGGGCATGATTTTTGTCCAAAATATACAATGTAGCATACCCTTGGAACTGAGAGGAGATAAGCTATCCATTTTAGGAGCTAGTTTTAACACAGATGGTCACATGTGCGTCTTACAGGGGGTTTTGTGTTTTCAATGGGATGCTCAGTTCCAGGCAATGATTTCATCAATGCAGTTGCATAAGTTTGTCGAGATGCATCTGATGTGCTTTTCTAGCATAGTTTGTTCAAAATTTGATTCATAATGATGTGGTTTGCTGCAAGTATTTCACAATTTGCTTGATTTTGATGGAATTTCTTAAAATTCTTTGTCTCTTGCAATCAGTTATGATTTCCATTAAACATCTACAATATTTCTTACTTTTGGAGGCCAAAATGATTGAAGATTTGATATGCAATTGTAGAGAGAGATTGGAGTGATTCTTTTCATTGCTAGGAGATGGAATTTCAAGTGGACTCATGTCATTCTGAATCAGATCTAGTAATTCACTTCCTCCTATATCATTCTATTTCTTTCTCATTGAAAGGGTCCATTTTTAGGAGAAAAATTATTCACTATTGTGATACCATTTTTTGTTCCAATTTCGACATATTCCCATCACTATGACACCACAATTTCCTTTAGTAAATTTCTCTAGTTTGAAGAGTAGTAGTGAAGATAAATATAGAAAGTTTAGATCTATTAGGTTTTTCTATGTTTTGATTTCATGCATATGAATGTATAGTTTCAAGGAAATGAAAACGGTTGAGTATAAAATTCTTAAGTTTCATTCTTATTCTTGTCTCCTTCCTCTACTATCTGCAATGTTTTGTGTTTGAGAACAAAGAGCTTAAACTCATTTGCAGTCCCTTAAGGTTGTATGTCTGGATAAGTTTGCTATTGGAACAAAGTTCCAAGTAAATTCTTATTTACCTTGACAAGGTTGTAGGTTTCATCATGAGGATATTTAGTAAGTAGTGAGATCTTTATGAACATAGATGTCTATTTACAAGATGAATAGATAGATCACACATCTAAATATATGAGTATGTCTTAGGTATCCATATGTATTTGCTTGATTCATGGAATTGCCCAATAGATAAGGCATTGATCAGCTACAAGATCAATTTGTTCTTAGTACTGCATATTTGGGGTTTTGTTGAATTCAACATCATTAATCAAATGTTTTCCCTTTCATGATAAAGAGCTAAAAATGATTGCCCTCACTCAGCTTGTGAATATTATAGAATTGCAATTTGCTACCGCATATCATGTTATTGCATAAGTATTAGGAGATATAAGGGTTAAATCTGCTTAATTGATTCAAGAATATGTTTTTTGCACTGGTACAATATTAATTGAATTTGAGGTCCACCCACCTAGGTTTTGCAAAGCTTGAAGTAGAAGAAGGGTCAAGCCTTATATTTGTCACAATGTTTGAAATGATATGTTAAAGATTGGAGTTAGCTGGCCCTAGATGTGTCTTGTTCTCACTAGAGTAATTTTAAAATTGTAGCATTTCAAAACACCAACAAAATGGCGACTATACTAGGGAGATAAGATGGCAATACATTTTGTTAAAAGGACAAGGATCTTTGGTGTTAAGTGAATATTTTTGTCCTATGAATTTTATATAGTAGTGAGGAATTATGGTGTCCTTTTCATATCCTTACTAAAGTTGTGTGTTCCCCAATTAATCTTTATTCATGGACAACATTATGATGTAAAATTGGATGTAAATTATGTTCTATGACTGTTATAGGTCTATCTTCAATTAATTCAATTTTTGCAAGTGTTGTTGAGAAAATTTAGATTCAAGAATGAGCATGAAGTTTATGTTCCCTTTTCTAAGTTTCTAAATCTACAAGAGTGGTTTGATGGTTTGCATTTCTCTTATAGCAGAAGATAGGGTTCATATTTGTCAAGTGATAAATTATGTTTTATTTCTCACAAAATGTGAGTGGCGACTCTCAAATTTTTGTACTAGTTTGTTCCTAGTTGATTTCATTGCATAATTTGAAGGATTTTTAGTTTTATGGGCAGATCTAAAGCTTTTGATAGTTTCTTGAAAAGGAAGTTTAAATTCTTGATAAAATTTTGAAGTGTTGTTTGTAATTTTCTATTATAAGAAAGTGATTTGTAAAAAGTAAATCACAATAGTGATTTCTTTATCCTCTAGCAAGGAGGTGGTAGCTCTACAAAGTTTGACCAGTGGTGTAAAGGATTTTCATTCTTGCACCTGTCCCAAAACAACAAATCTAAGTTTAGCATCAACACTTGAGGTATTTTGGTTTTCATGTTTTCTTTTCATGGAAATCAAATGTTAAAAATAGTGGTTGCCTCTATTTAGTGATTTTCAGCACTAGAAGGAAGAGGTAGAAGTTTTACTTTATGATGAAGTCAAATCTTAGATCTGAGATTAGTTTGCCAAATTTTGAAAGTTTAGAGACTGTGGCTAATAACATTGCTATGTTAAATAAACTAATCTACAAAAGGATTGTCAATGTTATAAGAATGGAAGTCAGAAGTACTCAAGGTTTAAATGTTGAACAATGTTATTTAAGGCTTAAACCAATACTTAGCGAGATGCCTTTTCATTGTAGACTTGAGAAATCTTCCATGCCTAGTGTTTTCCTTGATGATCTAGTGCCTAATTCAATCAATTGGCTAGCACCTATAAAATTATGAAGAATTTTGCAAATTGAAAGATTCATTGAAGAGATAGAAAGTGATGATTATAGATTTCATGTTATATCTTCTAATTATAATGAGTGTGCTGAAAGTCAAGGTAGTAATGAAAATAATGAATCTATAGAGAAAGATAATTTATCTTCTGAATGTGAAGAGAAGGATTTAAATGCAAATGAATCAGGTAATTGCAATCAACATAAGGAAGATTGATATGAAACTGAAAATATACTTGGTTACAGTAAATATAAAGTTAAGGAATTATGTGACAGTAGTAGAGGTATTGATTGTCATGATAAGAATGGATGTCATAATAATGCTGATTTTCTAGATTGTTATACTCATGATATTTTTGTTGTAAGTTCTTCCTATTATCTGGATGATAATCATTGTTGAGAGAAGATTTGTGAGGCAGTCTTCTTGAGCCCTAATGAAATTTTAGTTTTGTTGGCTTGTGATTTTGAAAAGAATGTATGTGTTTCTAAGGATCTTCATGTTTTCCCTCATCATACATTCTCATTTAGTCAAATCAATACCCCAAAGTTTGATGTAGAAAGAGATGTAGAATCTGAACAATCTTTATAAAATTTTGGAGGTGTAGATGATAGTACCTCAAATTTCTTGTCACATGATGACTTGTTGGATGTGGGGGATGTTAGTGAAGGGAAGTTTGATACTGTTTCAAGTTCTTTTCATGCTTATCTTGCTGAAATTTGTTTTGATGTTTCATATGATGAAGAGGAAAACAATGAAAGTTGTCAAATAGATTATAGATTTTCTTTATATGTTGATAAGTATTGTAAAGATAAGTTCAAGGTTTTTTTTGACATTTAGTTAAATAAAGAAAATGATTGTGATTAGCATAATTTAGATCGACACTTTAAGAATAAGTTTTCATCATTGGTAACTAATCAGTTGGTTGAAGAATGTGAAGAGGTTTCAATGAAAGATAAATCTAATTTAGTGAATGACATGACTACAAGTAGGCAACAATTAGATTTCACATACTCTTTGTAGCTAGAGACACTAGCTGAGTTGCAAGTTTTTAGTACATGCAACTTGGTGAATGGTGTAGAATATGAAGTCATTGTGGTTCCAATCAGCATGCATGAATTATTGTTGAATTTTGATTCTCAGTTCAGTTTGTGTAATTATGAGCATGCTGATGTTCTTTCTCATAGTGAGCATGATGGTGAAAAAATCTTTAAATTTTATATGCACTATGAAAATAATGGCAATTATTTTGTTTTTCCTAATGAATTAAGTGAAGGTTTTGTTGAAAATGGCAAAATAGGTGAAAGTGAAATTTTCAGTTTACCCCAAGAAAATGTCGATGAGAATCAAGTATATGATAGAGGTAAAAATTTTTGTTGAAGTTAGATGGCTTGGGGTCCTTTTTTGTACATAGTAGTGTAGTTTCCCTATTTTCAATAAAGTTGTTCAAGAGAAGTTTTTGCTATTTTGAGTGGTGTACTTCTTCCAGAGCTCTAAATTCTTGGCATGCCTACAAGGGACAGTCATCCATAGACAAAGCCACTATTGGGACTAAAAATTGCATGGCCAATTTTCAGTCATGTATTGAAAATTTTGGAAAAATCAAGCCCTATAAATGCATTTTCTTGCTTGACTACCTAATTGATTACATCAGATGGATGAAATTATGTATGGAATGAAGTGGCTCGAGTTGCAATTGGTGAAAACAAGAGAATTCCCCTAGCTAGAAATGACATACAAGTGAGAGATCACCCACATTTTGAGCTATATCTCAGGCAAAGAGAAAGGGCATGTCCACTGCTATATGGCAGATGCATTACTACATGTCAAAGGAGAGTCATTCACACCCAAGATAACAATCCACACTTTTGCAAGAAGACAACAATAGAGAGGAAGGCAATAGCATAAATGGAGACCATGTGCAGACATTTTTTATCCCACATTGGGGATGAGGGAGATTTTTTATCATTTTAAGTACCCAAACATGCAATAGTAAGTTGTCTTCAAAAGACACATTTCTTTGTGGCAAGTGCAGTGAGTATGTGGAGGGGCCCATGTGTGCAACCAGCTAGCATATAAGTCAACATATTTTGAAAGAGGACGCAAGTCAAAGTATGCCATGTGGCATTTTTAGGAGCCCCATCATGAAGTTGTAAAACCAAATGAGGAGGATCTATGATCTTATGACCAATCGTAGGATCGCCAACCAAAATTTAAAGTGCCCTGATGTTATGACTAATCATAGGGTTCGATGGACAAAATTAATGCCCTACGATGCTATGAATATGATATGTTTGTCTTGTTTTCGGAAGCTAGATTTGGAAGGGCTCCGATGTTATGATATGTCATGAGATTGAAGGGCAGTTTCCAAGAGGCTGGGATGATATGATGGGCCTCTCTTTTCTATGAGATAATAAAACTAAATTTGGGGTTGTGTGATATTATGATGAAGGCATGAGATTAGAGGGTTGGGAGCCAGACATTAGAGCCTTGCAAAGTTACGACAAGGAAAGTTTCCATCATAACATTGGGAAATTGTGAGATCGAGAGGCTCAATTTGCAAGTGGAGATGCTATGATGGCCTTTTTCATATGATTAGAGATTGAAAGTTGAAGAGATATGATACTATGATGAAGCCCAATTCCTGTGAGATAAGGGAAGTCAAAAATGTGTTATGCGATGCTATGATTAGTTGCTAGATTAGGAGAAGTGAATTTGAGGGTCCACAATCTTACAAATTTTGAAATATCATGCAAGTGGAAAAGAGGAATCATAGGGTCAAGAAAGTAAAATTTAGGGTGTTGTGATGTTACAAATTTTTTCTTTGTTGTAAGATCAGGAGGAGGAATTTCCAAAATTGCAATGTTACGTTGGGGAAAGATCTCATCATAGCATCAGGTTGCCATATGATTGTGAAGTTAAATGTGGAGGTGTGAGATTCTATGATACTCAATGTCATTGTGTGATCAAGTGATAAGATATTATGAAAAGGAGTTTAATAGATTAAAGGATTAATTAAATTAATATGCTCATCATATCATCGATTAAGCCAAGAATGAAGAGGTAAGATATTATGACACTAGTAAATTTGAAGAGCTTGTTGTATGGTCAGGAGCATTTGGCATATGAGCTATGATTTTATAATTTCATAGTAATATCATAGACTCATAATTTTCAAATATTTCAAGTGCATGGTGAATGTGGAACCCACCTAGTAAGCTATCGAATTGGAATTCGACAAGTGGCATCCATTGAGTAAAGGGGAAATGAAAAATGAAAATGAAAGAAATTCAAAGATTATTTCAAAGGCACATAATTAGATTTTTGAAGATTTGATGATTTTAATGTTTCTATATAGTTTTACTATATAGATCATTTAAATTTTTCATTTTAATGCTTTGATTTAGATCAGGAGCCAAAATTTTGAACTCATCTCAGGGGCACAATTTTTGTCCAAACTATGTAGTGTAGCATACCATTGGAACTAGAAGGAGATAAGCTATCCATTTCTGGAACTCATTTTAACACAAATGGTCACCGGTGTGTGCTATAGGTGGTTTTTTTTTTTTAGTGGGATGCTTAGTTCTAGGAAATGATTTCATCAATGTTGTTAGAAAAATCAATTGGGATGCATTTGATATGCTTTTTTGGCTTAGTTTGTTCAAAATTTTATACATAATGATGTGTTTTGCTACAAGTATTTCACAATTTGCTTGATTTTAATGGAATTTCTCAGAATTCTTTTTCTTTTCCAATCAATTATAATTTCCATCAAATATCTCAGATATTTCTTGCTTTTGGAGGCCAAAATGATTGAAGATTTGATATGCAATTGTAGAGAGAGATTAGAGAGATTCTTTTCACTGCTAGCAAATGGAATTTCAAGTGGACACATGTCATTCTTAGATCATATGTAGGAATTCACTTCCTCCTATATCATTCTCTTTCTTTCTTATTGTAAGGGTCTAGTTTGAGGAGAAAAATTACTCAGTGTTGTGGTACCATTTTTTGTTCGAGTTTTGATGTATTCCCATCACCGTGACACCACAATTTCCTTCAGTAAATTTCTCTGGTTTGGGAGTAGTAGTGAAGATAAATATAGAAAATTTAGATCTATTAGGTTTTTCTATGTTTTGATTTCATGCATATGAATGTATAGTTTCAAGGAAATGAATACGGTTGAGTATAAAATTATTAAGTTTCATTCTGATTCTTGTCTCCTTCATCTACTATCTGCAATGTTTTGTGTTTGAGAACAAAGATCTTAAACTCATTTGCAATCCCTTAAGGTTGTATGTCCGGATAAGTTTTCTATTGGAACAAAGTGCCAAGTAAATGCTTATTTAGCTTGACAAGGTTGTAGGTTTCATCATGAGGATATTTAGTAAGTAGTGAGATCTTTATGAACATAGATGTCTATTTACAAGATGAATAGATAGATCACATATCTAAATATATGAGAATTTCTTAGGTATCCATATGTATGTGCTTGATTCATGGAATTGTCCAATAGATAAGTCGTTGATCAGCTACAAGATCAATTTGTTCTTACTGCTGCATATTTTGGGTTTTGCTGAATTCAACATCATTAATCAAATGTTTTCCCTTTCATAATAAAGAGCTAAAAATGATTGCCCTCACTCAGCTTATGAATATCATAGAATTGCAATTTTCTACCGCATATCATGTTATTGCATAAGTATTAGGAGATATAAGGGTTAAATGTGCTTAATTGATTCAAGAATATGTTTTTTTGCACTGGTACCATATTAATTGAATTTAATGTCAACCCACCTAGGTTTTGTAGAGCCTAAAGTAGAAGAAGGGTCAAGCCTTATAGTTGGCCAATTGTCTTAAATGATATGTTAAAGATGGGAGTTAGCTGCCCCTAGATGTATCTTGTTCTTGTCGAGGTAATTTGAAACTTGTATAATTTCAAAACACCAACATAAAAAAAGCTTATAAGGGATCACTAGAGGTAGGACATGGAGTTTAGAATATTATTGTTGACATTCAACAAATTAGATTCTTCAATAGAATTTTCCATATCTCGTTAAACCAATAAATATTTTTTTATTTAAGGTTTCACAACATAATTTTCAAAGGCTATTCCAAGAATGTATTTTACAAATGCTTAATTGATTTTATTGATAATCTATTTATTTTTGAAGCACTTGCAAAAGTTTATTTTATTGTTTAAGTTGTACAAAAAGAAAATTTATAGCAATTCAAGGAAGCTTGCACCAGTGATGTCAAATATATGCTACATATTTAACACCATTGATAATTTAAAATTAAATATATTTTAAATTTTTTTAACAATGTAGGCATTGTAAAGAACAATAGTGGAGTGGAGAAGAGGATTCCATGAAGGCAGGAAAAGATTTACAAAAGAAGGCTACGGATCAAGGATTTCTAGTAGAGATCATGAGTAATTTAGCATTCTAGTAGGGAAGAGTAATATTCTTCTAGCAAGAGAGGTTAGTACATCTAATAGGTGTGTTTCTTGCACTTTGCCCAAAGGTGGGGCATCTCTAGGAATCTCAATGTGTATGGTTGAAAGAGGGGACAATACTGAGGTGAGTGCAGAAAGGTTTATGATATTCAAGACACATGGGTAAGTGGTCTATTAAGTGGAGTTTCAAAAAGTCCTCTAGATCCCTAATTATTTGTATTAGGACCTAGATCAAGAAACAGGGTCTTTTCTTTTTGATATCAAAGCTACAAATAAATCCTCTTTTCTAAAGTGGACAACATTTATGATGTCCCCAATGTTGATTATTCTATATTTATGTTGTATCCTCTTATTCATCACTCTAATTCATCTATTGCTCAGTCTTTGGTGGGTTATTTTTCTAGGGCTCATCCTAATATGGATGTAGTTAGATCCTTTGTTAATAAAAAATGGAAAGTTAAATATTGGGACTCAAAATCACCTTCCCATTTTGAGTACCATTCCATGTTTTTGAGCTCTATGAGCACATTTTTATGCATGTGTACCTGGCTATCCTTTTGAGTCATAAGAGGTGCTTAATGTTTCTAACACCTTGCATTCAACATATCCATGTGTTGCATGAAGATAAATTTCCCTTAAGAGTCATTCTATGAAGTCTCATTTTGAGCAATCTTCAAATCTACATTTTTGGTAGTGTCAAATAGTGATAGCTAGCCTTGTTTGCAATTGAATATCTCACACCTAGTTATGTTTCATGACTTGTCACTTTAGGAATATTTAGTACACATATATAAGAACATATTTTTCATATTTAAATTCATTTTAGTATGTTTTGATTAGGTTTTAAATCTCTCAAAGTCAGTTGATTATTGTTGTTGTGCTAATACAAATTGTTTAGAATTATGGGAGGCCCTATTTGACCAATTATAACTTTGACGCAATTGATCAGAATGAGAAAATAAATTTTACAATGCATTATAGAGTTCATATACTTACTATGTTTTAGATTTGAGCTTATGGAGAATGTATTTGGTCCATTTTTTAGTGCAATTCCAAATGCAATTTATAAAGTTTTACTGGTGTCAAGAGGTGTAGATTGTTCAGGACCCCTATTTGGGATGTCATAGCTTTGGATCCATGATAGGTGAGATAAAATGGATTGTATTTTTGTACTCTACAATGAAAATTCTATAAGTGTGCCAGTTTGCAAGTCTTGATGAATCTATCTGCACACTTTCCTAGGTCCATTCAGTTTGAGAAATTCACTTTTATGCCATTGTTCCCAATCCTACAAATTCAAATTGCCCACTTTGAACATTTAAAAAAATCACCCTGTTATTCATCATGATCCCAAATCCTAGATTTATACTCTTCTTTTGATAGTAAACCAATGCCCTAAGTGTTAGTTTGACCTATTTCCAAATCCAAAACCAAATGCATTTTATGGTTTTCTGACATGTTTACTTACAGGCAGTTCTGAGAAGGAAAATTTGTCAATCAATATATTTTGACCCCAAAGACATTATGAGATGAGATCTAATAGGGTACAAGAAGAAGGAACAAATACATAATATTTCATATCTTAGGGCTCGATTGTCAGTTTCAATCAATTTTCAAGGCCACTTAGAGGACATCTTGGCAGGTAAATCACAATTTGCATGAACATGGTAAATTGAGTTTTAATTGATATTTCACTGATGGATTTTGGTTTTTATCAGTAGTAGGTATTTAATGAACTATTCTATTAGGTCAAGCATTTTAGGTTGAAATTTTTTCTAGCCAGACCCACTTTGGGGCTCGAATGATCCCATTAGATCAATGTAATACAATGGATAGTAAGAGTGTTCTAAGGAATCTAGGTGATTGTGATCATTAGGGTTATAGTCTACCTATATTTACAAATTGAAACAAAATGAGTAAGAAGGATTGTACACATTTTGATATACCGAAGGGGGAGAATGATAAAAGTTTCCATATAATGCCCAAAAGATTCTTATTGCTTCAAATCTTTAAAAATGTTCAATATGATCATATTTTTGGTTAAAGTCAAGTGGTGGGATATGCTAGTTTGATAAGAGATGAAAAATGAGATATATGCCTCAATTAAACTCTAACTCACAGTGGAAGTGAATTTGAAGGGAACAAGTTAAAATGCCCTTCATTTTTCCTATTTTTTTTTCCCACTATGTTCATGAACACACGAGAAGGATATTATCCATAACCAAGTGGAAGAGGATATTTTAATGAAGTGAATGCCATCCAACTATTTTGATTATTGTCATTGGAAGAGGTGATAAAGGGCTCTCCATATAGTTCCTCTATCTAGATGTAATGGGGATAAAATTTGCATCTTTGACAGTAGAAGGAAACCTATCAAATCAATCAAAATTTCTTCCTAAAGGTAGTGCAGGGTGTAAATGGTACAATGCCTACATAATGGCATAACAAGTAGTGGCAAGACTCATCTGCTACAATCTTCATTGAATGGCCATAAGTCAAGTGACATGGGCACTTAAGAAATCATCTATCATGAGGCAATAAAAAATCTCTTAAGTCCACATTTTGCAAACAAGAGCAAGCCCGCCCCTCTTCAAAGATTGTAGTGATAGGGAGAGAGCTCGTAAGATAGTTTGAGCTTTAAAAGGAAAAGATTGTGTCATCCAAAATAGTTAAAGAAAGTCAAATAAATTGAGTTGGGGGGTATTTCATAATTATGCAAAGGAATTACTATGTTTTCATAGGACTATTTAGAAAAGGGATTCAATATGCATTGGAGTTTCATTAGTGTAGCACAAATCCAGATGTGCCCCAAAATGAGGTGATCTAAAATCCAACAAACAAACACAAAATGGAAAAACAACAACAAGAAACAATAATACAAGATTTGATACCAAATCATAGCTCTTTATTCATATAATAACTAATTACATGCAATATTTTTGGTTGTAAGGCCTTCTAGCTTAGGGCCAAATACAAACAATAATTACAATACTAGCTCTACAAGATCTCGCAAGATCTAGTTACCATAGGTAGATTCTAGCTAGTACTGGCCCACAAATGGATAAGAACACCAAAAGAATTCACACTTGTACCCTCAAGTTTACTAAGCAATTATTTGGTTCCTAAGCCATAGCCCTAGCTCTTCAAAAGTTGCTTCTACACTTCATCCCCTTCTCCAAGCTGGGATGATCACTACTTCTATCTCCTGCCTAAAGACTCTAAAAGACCCTTTCTTGTACCCAACTAAGCCACAAGTTGGCCCAGCTCATTAAAAACTAAACTAAATCCCTTGTATTAAATATAGGTCGAGCCATAGGTTGGCTACAACACTAAATTAAATACCCATACATAAATAAAATGCCAAAATTTGGCTCATAGACAACTCATAACCAACATAACCATGACCTAAATGACCAGCAGTAAATTTCTAAGAAAAGATGAGCTTCATAGACCATGCTAAGTTCTAGACCATGCCAAGTTCCTAGACCACGCAAAGTTCCTAGACCATGCCAAGCTCCTAGATCATGTCAAGCTCCCAGTGTTTGTTGAGTAGCAGTATTTGTCAAGCTTCAAATTCTTAACCAAATTCCCTCCAAACATGTAGGATTGTAAGAAATCCCAATATGGTCCGGCATTAGACACCCCAGGTTTGAAAAGATGTTCTCAGTAGGTTGAAGAAAATCTTTTGGGATTCAACATGTAAATCCCAAACATGTTCTTCACATACATATCCTCCAAGTCTTTAACTGGTGCATTCTTTCCTTTGTTCTTCTTCTACTTCTTCACATCCATCCTCGGTGTGCTATAGGTATAATTTCATACTAATCTCCAAAATTTCCAAATTCTGCCAACTTAGCTCAGCTACCAATACTCAGGTTCCTCCTACGCAACTCTTCATTTTGCATAGGAATCAAGGAAAAATTCCTACCAACTTTCTCAACAATAAACACATTCTTGACACAATCATGCACAACCCTACAATCATAATACTAAGGTCTACCAAGAAACACATGATAATTGTGCATGTCCACAATATCATTCAACACTCGATCCTTATACTACCCAATCTAGAAATCAACAAGGCATTGCTCTCTCACTTCCAAAGCATGTTCACCTTGCAACCAGCCAATCCTATAAGGATAAGGATTTCTCAATCTCTCCAAAAAAAAATTCTAAACCATCTCCTCAGCAACAAGGTTATCAGTGCTACCACCATCCATAATCACCTTGGAAACTTTACCACTAGACTTACAAAAAGTCCTCAATATACTAGTCCTCTAACAAGAATCCAGTGGCCTCTCACCAACTAGTAATCACCAAGCCAACAAACTTTCTCCTTTCTCAGGTTGATTATCTTGAACTACAACATCATTCACAAAAGTTGTTGTCCTACCAACTGGACACTCAAAATATCTATGCCCTTCTTTCCTGCATCTAAAATAATTACTTTTAAATGCACCTCTGCCTATTATCCTTTTCTAATCAACAAGTTTTGGTTCATCTTCAACACTCGATTTAGCTTGTGCGGAGCTATCTCGCTTCTCCTTCATACCAACCTCATCTTGAGTATTGAATCTCAAACCATTAATGTACCAAGCTACATTTTACTTTGACAATTCTCTATCACCAAACTAAATAATCAACTTGTAGAACTCTTTCATATAATCTTTCACAATCATATCCTTCTATTTTAGATTCTACAATCTCTTAAACAACTCAAGTTCATAAATAGAAGGAATGAACATAGCCTTCAACTTAATTACCATCAATGTCCATCTAGAGATCTTCATTTCATCTTCCTCTTCTTTGTCTCTTTGTAATTCCTTCCACCAAAGAGCAGCATGTCACTTCAACTACCAACCTCACTTTGAGTGGATCTTCAATATCCTCTAGCTCAAATTACTCTTCCAATTCACCAATCCAATCAATTAGGTCTTTGGGTTTCAAAGTACCTGAGAAATTAGAAACCTCCATCTTATGCTTCAACTTCAATTGAGATCTAGGTCTAGCAAACTAACCATCCCTAATTGCAATGGGTCTCTCCACATGATCATTTTTTTCCTCACCACTACATCCAACAACTTAAAAGACTTCAAAAAATTCCTCATAGCTACCTTTAGTATGCACATGCCTGGATACACTATCTAAAGCACATACAATCTCAACAATAATGTGACTATTCATCAATGCAATCTTAGATCTGAACTCTGCTCTTATCTTCTCTAAGATCCTTTCTTCCATAGCATCACTAAGATCATCAATTTCCCTAGGGTCCAATCTTCTTTTAAGGAATCTTCTAAAATTTTGTGAACCCTAAGCAATAGATTCACCAATCTAGAAGATCAATCAACCACAAGATCAACCTTCTCTACCAGTCTTGGTGTAAATTAAGTCTATCAACACACTCAAGAACAACCTTGGCTCTAATAAAATTCACTCGACCAAGGTCCTAGTACAAATTTCCTCACTCTTTGATGATATTCTTGCACACTCAGGAATAATTGAGCTCTGATACCACCTAACATAGTGCAAATCTTGATGTACCCCAAAATGAGTTGATCCAAAATTTAGCAAACAAATAGATGGCGGAAACACATCAACAAGCAACACCAATACAAGTTTTGATACCAAATCAAAACTCTTTATTCATATAATAATTGATTACATACAATATGCCTAGCTATAAGGCCATTTGCGTTAGGGCCAAATACAAACAACAATTACAATACTAGTTCTACAAGATCCTGCAAGATCTAGTTACCACACACAAATTCTACCTAGTCCAAACCCACAAATAGATTAGAACACCAAGAAGAATTCATACTTGTACCCTTAGGTCTACCAAGAAATCCACTAGTTCCTAAGCCATAGCCCTAGCTATTCAAAACTCAGATCTACACTTCATCCCCTTCTCCAAGCTAGGATGATCAATACTTTTGTCTCTTCCCTAAAGACTATAAATGACCCCTTCTTATACCCAAATAAGCCACAAGTGGGCCCAACTCATTACAAACTAGATTAAATCCCTTACATTAAATATAGGTCAACCCACAAGTTGGCTACAACATTAAACTAAATAGCCATACATAAATTAAATGTTAAAAGTCAGCTCACAGACAACTTGACACAAATAGAAGCAAGACCAAACCAAGCAATAGTAAATTTCTAAGAAAATCTGAGCTATATAGGCCATGTTGATTCACAAACCATGCTGACTTCCTAGACCATGCTAAGTAACCAAAGACTATGCTGAGTTCCTAGACCATGGTGAATAACCAAAGACCATGCTGAGTTCCTAGACCATGCTGAGCTCCTAGACAATGTTGAGCTCCCAGTTTATACTGAACACCAGTATCTATCAAGCTCCACAATAATTAACAAAAATCCCTTCAAACATTGTGACTGCAAGCAAAGTCAAGGTGCCCTTGCATCATTCATGCTAGTAGATATTCATGATACTGGATTGAAGATGGAGCATCCCATGAATTGGTCATGGTAGTAGGGAAAAGCCCCATGAATATGAAGGAGGGAGCAGAGACTCTATGTTCCTCATTTTCCTTTTGAATCACTACATTTCAAACTACAACTAACAAATTTCTAGTTTCAAACTGCCCCACTATAACATTGGAATGCTTAGAGCATAGTTGAGTCTGCACCAACACATTGAATGGAAATTCCATTAGCAATGTTACAGGAGCTTCACTTCACTAAATTAGAGGCATGAGTTTCATGGTAGTATAGGGAGCATCAACCCCATGATTGAGGGAAAAATAACCTAGTATAATTTTAAAGAGACCTAGGATAATATTAAAAGGAGGAAAGTACACAAAAGTGTATCCCACATTCATTCTATGGAGATTCTTTATGTTTTCTAAATAATCTTCCACACACATTACAAGTTGTCCTTAAGAATTCTAGATTTTGGAGCCTCAACTTTGCTCATGGGGCTAATGGCTAGCTAGATCCCATCATAACCAAATTTTGACCAAACACATGTAGACTGAAGTGATGACATGGACCCACAGATGAACTAAAAGCAAACATGTGGTAGCCGACTGGGCGAACCAAACAAGGATAATTGGCATGATTTTTGAAGTTAGAGATGATATGAAAGGCCCAAGATGGATGCTCTTGATTTTTCCACGTGGTGAGATCTAATGACTGGCACTTCCCTAGATTGTGAAGATGCAAGGAAGTTAAACAATGCGAGAAAGCACCTAGTGGCCACATGACAATGAGCCCCAGTTGGTAATGATGTGGCAAGATAGGTTCCTAGCCAATAGAAAGGTCCCATGTGGTAGCATGTTAGGTGACTAGTGAAAAAATTAGAGGGTGCTATGTGGTGCCTAGGTGGCAGGTGACATGGTAGACCCCAAAAAATGGTGTACTGCCACATGACATAGATGGTTAAATGGATTTGACTCAAATTGGAATTTGGAGGAAAAATACATAGGCATGAAATGTATATGTGTGTGTGTGTACGTGTGTATTTTCAATTTCTATGTGTATAGAATGTTTTTAAATCAAAAGAGTTATATACTAAAGTTTTAACTTGAGGAAATGACTAAATATTTGTAAAATGCATACCTGAAAGCCTTACCAAAGGCCTACTTTTCAAACTAATCTCATGTTCATTTCTCATGTGCTGATATATGACTATTATATATTGTTAGAATTGAGAATGAATGAATTTTCCATTTTCATGGTTTGTCTTTGCATAGGAAGCCACCTATTCAAGTTATCCAAGGTTTTGTCTCATGTATCAATTTTTTAGTCTCATTTAGTTAAGGCAGTTCAAAATTGGTTTTGTGAAATGGTGAACTAGGTGAACATTAGAGATAGTAAGAATGTAATGGGGAATAGATTTACTCACCTCCAAGCTAGTTAAATGAAAATATTATCAGCATTTCAGAACCATAGCTGATATTTTGAAAAATTAAGGGATTTCATCATTAAGGAAGATATATTTCAACATTAGTTACACAAAAATGATGAGAATCATATCATATTTTTGGTTATAAAAAGATGAGAGATGCATTGAAAAAACAAGGAATGAAGATTCAAGTGGACATATGTCACATGCAAATCAAATCCCTGATTACATTCATTTCCTATATATTTCTCTTTCTCATGCATTGTAACGGTTCACAATTTTCATTGTGAGACCATAAGTTCCAGATTTTGGGAGAAAGTTTTCTAATTACCGTGATGCCATTTTCTCTTCAACATATTTCTCTTGTTTGAACAAAAGAAAATAAGCTAATATAGATAGTTTTAATCAATTTAGTTTTTTTATGAGTTTTTTACATGCATCTTGAATGTATAGTTTCAAAGAAATGAATACAATACGCAAGAATGTTCTTAGTTTCATTCTGATTCTTGTCTCCTATCTCTATAATGTATAATGTTGTGTAGTTTTAGGACAAAGAACTTAGATCCAATTGCATTCCCTTAAGGTTGTATGTATGATATGTTTTTCTATTGGAAAAAAGAGCCAAGTAAATGCTTAATGTATTCAATAGTCTTGCTAGTTATTTGAGAAGGATATTTCATGAGAATGAGGTCTCTATGAAAATTATTATTTGATTCATGAAGTGATAAGATAGATTTGATATCTTGATATAAAGAGTATGTCACTAGTATCATAGATGTATGTGTTTGATTTATGGAACTTCCCAATAGATAAGGCACTAATTAGCTATAGGATTGACTTGTTCTTACTGTTGCATATTTGGGGATTTGCTGAAATCGACACTATAATTATCTATTTCCCTTTTCGTTTAAAAGCTGAAAGGATGCCCTCACTTAGCTTAACAATTTCTTAGGTCATGTCATTATCTATTTCATGTCTATGATCTTTGCATAAGTACAAAAAATATAAGGCTTCTATCTTCTTTGTTTTAGATTTAGTTGTATGATTTTTTGGAACATTGGTACCATGTGAAGAATCTAATGGGTCCACCCACCTAGGGTTTACAGAGCCTAAAGTAGAAGAAGGTTCTACCCTTATATTTTTCCTAGTGTCTAAAAGGATATGTTGTAGAAGGGAAGTAACTACTCATAGATGTATTTTATTCTCATTAGGGTAATTTGAATCCATGAAATTTCAAAAAACCAACAAATGATCAAGTTGATATTCTAGCAATGCCTAAGCAGTTGTTCTCATTTATTTTTTATATTTTTGAGGACCTCTTTAAATTTCTATGGGGATCAATGGATGATGGGAAAATCCTCCTTAGCATTACAAAAATGGATTCCTAATCTTGATCTTAATGAGTCATTCTTTAAATTGACTCTACTCTTGATTAAACTTTTGGGATTATCTTTAGAATAGTAGAATGAAGATATTTTCAAAGGACTACTTGATTCTTTTTGGGTAATTTTTGACTATTGAACAAATGATGGCTTTAAGATCCAAATTTATCTATGCTATTATCTATGTGAATATTAATCAAAATATTGTTATTTTTCAGGACAACATTAGTCTTAAAATTTCATGCCCTAACCATATGACAAACTCATCATTTTCATTATTTTTGTAGTATCTCAAAGGTCCAATTATCATGTCCCAATCTCATGATAATATCATTGCATCATATTATCTCTATTTAAGATCCCTGACATCACAACAACAATGTAATCTCTTAGCCCTCCAACTGAGAACTCCTCATCTTATGAGCCATTGCAGATTCATAGTTTTAATTCACTGGCTTCCTGATCTCTTGACAAGCTCTAGAAATTTTATAGGTGGGATGTCATTATACATCCTCAATCAAAACCTTATTTAACCTTAGATTGCTAACTTGGCCATGATGGGTTGCATCCATTCATTGAGCTTTGCCTTTTAAAACATGTTGTGTCTAAAAGACACTCTATGCTTTGAGTAGTGGGATATTTAAAATGTGAAACTTTTGAATTCTACTACATGTGGGATACATGACTTTATGAACCTCTACGTAACATTTTTGTCATTGGTGCATCCCCTATATAGCTTTGTCCTACTAATTCAAGCTTTCTTGGCTAACAAGGAGATTTTTTTCTTTTCTTGTGTTGTTGGGAGGAGGGTGTAGCTAGATGATTTGATCTTTAATAAACCATGGTCATAGTATATTCATAATTCCCCTACATCTATATCAACTACACCCTTCATGAGCGTGCCATTCTCTACCATTTGCGTGCGTAGCCAGGAGACAGTGTAGCCTAGCTATCCACCTATGGAATATTTTCACCCTTCTCCTACCATGTTTATTCCTCCTTTATGTTGTGGTCACTCCCTCATGATCTACCCTTCTTGTGGAGTTCATTTTGTACCTTCAAAGTATGGATCCACAACCCCTTTCCTCCTAGATGATGTTCTACTCCTCACATGGATGTTCTGCATCTTCAAAGTGTTTAGAGCTTCCAATTCCTCAATGTGGGTGCTCTGTATCTACTTGTGTGGATTCATGTGGCCTTATTTCATGGGCCATCTTCCTTCAATGTCATATCCCCCAAACTTCTTCCAACCTTTCTTCTTTATCATGAGATGCCTTGCTTTCTTCTATTTTCCAGCATGTGGAGTGTGCTCTATCCCTAGCTATGAGTGTCTAATCCTAGCATCAACACTGTTGCATATCCTTAATGAGGTGTGTTTTGAATTCTTGTTGTCATAGAGCTCTTCCCAAGACCTTTCATGTTTAAGACTAGAAAACAAAATATTGAAATTTTTTGAAAGGAATTTTGGAAATAATATGGACTCATTAACTTTGGGGTCCAACTCACTCAATACAAGCATCAAAAACCCCCATGCATATATTATCCATGACAATCATGTCCTTATATGTCATCATTTTTAATAGGTTCATAAAATGTGAAATAAAGCCTCCAAAGTTGTTGTTACATAACTTCTTCTATAGCATAGTTCTGTCAATTCTTGGTTCATTGAGGAGCACATGTAACTCAACAATGCAAGTGACCAACAAGAGGACAGAATGCAACACACATTGATTTTCTAAAAAGGTAGTCTAAAACTAAAAAATGCACTTAATGGTTGGGGAACAAATCTACATATGGTTCCATGATCTCTCCAATAGAATCCAATTACATCTATGTGAAAGACATCTAGGCATATTAGAAGGAGGTAATGCATTATTCCACACATATGCTCAACACTCTCATGGAATCAGTTAGACCACCAAAGTGGGTTTGGCTAAAAAAAATTCATGTTAAAACATCTAACGATTCAGACTAATTTATTGAGTTAATATTAATTAGATTCAAATTCAAGCATTGAATCACTATTTAAAGCTTGTTTACCATATTTTCACAAACCATAATTTATTGATATGAAGGCCTTTAGGATGGATTAAAAATTGATAGAAATTATACGTAACTGAGCCTTAGGATTTGACATAGTAGTTCTTTGTTGCCTTCCTAAAACTGTCTGCAAATAAACATGTTAGAAAAAAATAAAATGAATTTGGTTTTGGATTTGAAAAAGGGCAAATAGATACTTAAGGGCACAAAAACTTGGAAAATAGTTCTTTTCCATGAGGAGAATACAATTATGTGATTTGGGCTACTGAAAATTAACAAGACACATATAGAAAGGGTATGCAGTTAGGTACTAAGAATTACAAAAATGGAAAGATTAGTAGAACTATGGTTTTCATAAATGGAATGTACCTAGGAAAATGTGCAAACAGATTCGTTAAGACATGAAAATTGGCACACTTGAAGTATTTTCAGAGTAGAATATAGTGGCACAAATCATTTGGTCTAGATAATCATCGATTTAGAGTTGTGACCTCCCAAATAGAGGTACTAATCAATCTACACTTCTTGACACCATTAAGAAGTTGTAAATTACATCTAAAATCACATTTGAAAATTGATCAAACAGATTCATCATAGGCTCAAATCTAGAACATAGAAAGTATTTAACCTCTAGAATGAAATACAAAAGGAATTTTCCTAGTATAGTCAACTAGTTCAAATTTATTATTAGTCAAACATGGCCTTCTAGAATTCAATCTATTTTGTGTCAAAATAACAAAGATAAGTAACCAACTTCAAGGGATTCAAAACCTACTCAAAACATATCAAAATGACATGAAAATTGAAATTTAGGTTCTCTAATATGCATAAAAAACAATCCTAGAGTGGAGAGTCATGAAATATAACTTAGTGTTAGATATTCAAATGCAAACTAGGCTTTCTGTCATTATTTGAACTTAGGCAAAATTGTAGAATTGAACAATGCTAAAAATAAGACTGATTAAAATGACTCAAAATGAAATTTTATCAATATAGGATGCATAAATATACTGAATGTAGGGTAATAGAAACATAAAAAATATCTTAGGCCTCAAAATGATAATTGCATATACAAACAAGAAAATACACTTACAAGGCTCAAAGTGGACTCAAAATTTTGAAATGGTACTCAAAACACAAATACAATTTTTAGTCCAATCACATAGTACTTTCAAAATTTGGTCATTTTTGGCCTATTTTGGCACTTATAATTGTCTTGTGTCTTATCTTTTTGAGTCATATATAGCTTCATATTTTTTGTTGTAACCATCAAAAATAGAAAATTCCAATTTGTTATGTTTTGGCTAGTGGTCAATTGTGCACACACTAAATATAAAGTGCAAAATCATATTTTTTGGGGTGGGGATTCTTTGATTGAGTGAAAAGGGGGTGGGAGGGATGTGTCTTGTGTTCTTTAGTCTCTTTGATATTGTGCTCTTTGTTTTGCATTATGAAATTTTTTTCTAAATTAACACCACATAATTATTCTACTTGCAAAGAAAAGATAAAGGAACCATTAGTTGAAAAAGGTTTACTATGTTATGTAACTAGTGTTGCAAAGAAACCTGATGATGATCTTGATGAGTCTCATAAAGAATCCCTAGAATCAAAACAAGAGATGGCCTTAGGAACCTTGCTAAAGAATATCTTAGATCCTATCAAATATCACATTAGAAAAATTACCAATCCAATCAAAGTTTGGAATAATCTTGAAGCATTGGATAGGATAGTAGATGAAACTATAGCCTACACCATAGAGGAAAATCTTCTCAAATTGGATCCTAGGAATTTTGACACCATAAAAGATTATAGATCTTACCCAAGTAGACATGTATAGGGCACAACATAAGGATTGTGGTGAACCCATCAAGGATGGAAATTTGATTAAACATGTAGTGACTCATCTTCATCTTGAATATGCATCTTTTGTTTCAAGTTATAATACTCACAAGTTAACAATGGGAAGTGCCTTCACAAAGCCTTCATTCAAGTCATTTTCAAGAATGTTGGTCTTAGAACATGAAAAGTTAATGAGCATGCAGATTCTCCACTCTTCAAAGTCAAAATCCTTAGTGGCTAATAAGAGGAATCAAGGGAATCAAGGTTGTAAGAATTCCAACAAGAAGCAAAAGAAATGGAAGGCTAAGCCACAAGATGACACACAAAAATATTCCTTTGCACATCAGTCTACCTCCACACAAAAATCTTCCTCATGACAAGAAAACTCCAACAGTAAGGGTAAATCATCCAAGGAGGAGTTGCTTACTTATAAATATTGCAAGAAGAAAGGACATGAAGAACATCATTGTTACAAGAACGAAATTGATGAACTCAAGAATCTTCTTGAGAAGAATCAAATTAGTCTACCTTCAAGAATGACTACTTCACCCTCTTCTTCACATTCAAATTTTGATAAAGGAAAGGATCACATGGGAAAAGGTCAGGCCTTAGTAGCTACTTTAAGTTAAGAGTTAGGGAGATGAATTCTAGATTTAGGGGCTTCTCATCATGTGGCATCTTCGCAGTCTATGTTTTCATCATTTTATCCCTGTCATACTCTACCTATCTTTATGGGAAATCATACTTACATGAATGTTATTGTATATGAGAAATGTTAGTATGCTAATAGAAACCAAATTTAAATAAAGCTTCTACAAACTAAACAAAATTCATAAACTTCAAGACAGACTAAGATGAGCTCTCAATTGAGAATATGAGCCATTAATGGGCTCTCTCAATAAGAAGCTCTCTTGTTGAGTAGCTTTGTCTAAATAGATAGGATTTATGCTCAAGCTTATGCTTCAAAAAGGGCTTCAAATGGAGTTGGAATTTGGGTGTGAGTGTATGGTTTTGATGTAAAATGGCTTCTCAAAATGGAATTATGACTTTACTTCATGGATTGTGTTATTTTGCAAAGGGGAAGGATCCAATTTATAGGCAAGAGGCTTGAGGGATTGAGGGCTAAGATGCAAGGATGGGAAAAAGCTCATGGAGGGCTTAGATTGCATGAGAGGAGAGCACATGGATTGTGCTTTCTTACAACCAATCAAGGAGTGACACATGTCACATGGTGAGAGGATGGAGGAAAGGGGAAGGATGAGTCAACAAAGGAGGCTCAAGAGATAAAATCTTCATAAAGACCCTTCATAAGTGCTTTGTAAGAACATTTATGACTTTGTGGGCTTTATAAAGTTTTGTGGTTGAAGATATTTGCGAGAGATACCATGAAATTCGAATTTGAGGGTTTAGGGGAGTTTTAAGCTTGCTTAGGGTTGTAAAAATGATTAGAGGAAGGGTTAGAGATGGCTTAGGACTAGGCAAGTGGATGGCAAGTGGATTGCAATTAATGAGGGTGGGTGAAGGAGGAGATATTTGTTAACTTTGGCTTGAGTTAGCAAGTCTTAACCCATGTTTAGGGAATGTGACAAGGTTAGGAGGGGATTAGGATTAGGTTTCAAGACATCTTCTAGAAGAGTCTAGACTTTGGATGAGGATAAAGACTTTCTAGAATAGTCTAGAATTTCCTAGGATGAGGATGAAGACTTTCTAGAAGAGTCTAGAACTTCTTAAGATGAGGATAAATTAGATTTTTAGGAAATAAATAAAGTTTTATTTATTTCAAGGGTTTGGGTTGAGCAGATATTTATTAAAACTTTTTTAATAAACATGAGGATTAATATTTAATCTTAATTAAATATTTTGAGTTGGGATTAGGGGTAGGAAATGATGAGATTAGCCTTTAATCAAAATTAAAGAAGGATTAGAAGATTTTGGAAGAGGTTAGTGGTCTTAAGGAAATTGGCCATGTTTTGGGCAAAAAATAAATTTTTAATTTATTTTGGGTTTTTTGGTCAATTTATTAATTAAATAATTAATAAATAAGGAAATAATGTTTAAATAAGATTTAAACATTTTTGGGAGGGATTCCTTAATTAAATATTTTTAATTAAGATAAAGGGATTTAATGGCATAAAAATAAATAAATAAATTAAATAATTAATTAATTAATAAATGATGATGTCATCAAAAAATTTTCAAAAAAAAAAAATACTTTATTTTCTAAAGGTTTTTAGGTGTCTACAGTTATTGGGAAAGGCATTATTGATAAAGGGGAGGGATGCTTCAAAGATGAGTTGTGCTTACCTCACCTAAGTCATCATCTTCTTTCCATCTATTAGCTCACTCATGTAGAGAGAAGAAGGAATATGGAATTGACACCTCATTCATTTTTATCAGAGACTTGGAGACTAGAGAGATCATTTCTCTAGGGGTGGTTGATCATGCATCTTGGTTATACTACATTTAGAATTTGATCATGATGATGATAGTGATTTTTCAACAAATTTTGATTATATTTCTAGTGATGATTCAATTTTTTAGGATAACTTTTGCTACTTGAACTTGGGTGTTCTCACATGTGATCAAATTCTTGAGCCATTCATTACTTCTCCTCCTACTTATGTTCCATCTATTATTGTTCCTTATTATTCTTGTATTCACATAGCTATGAATTTAGATGATTTAGTATAGTAGGGCATTCATTTTCTTCTAGACCTACTTCCATGGGATGACTACTTCACAAACATTTCTAGTTTATTTATGGAGTCCTACATTGCAATTTTGGAAGATCATATTTTAGTTTTTTCTGGAGAACACTTTGACCCTCATGTTTATTCTCTACTTGATCATTATTTTGAGGTTGACATGATGGCAGATCCTTTGATACAACAATTGGAGGAGGTCACTTTGTCTTTAGAGGAGATATTTCAGTCTTTGATATATGTTCTACATTCATCCTTAGTTGATCCTGATTTGAGTCTTTGATATATGTCTTTGATACTTGGAGATATTTGAGTCTTTGATATATGTTCTACATTCATCCATAGTACACATAATTTGGAGGAGGCACCTTTCAATATTGACATGGGGACACTTGAAAAATAATTAGATATTTCATACATTTTGAGGTATCTTGCCATAGATGAGGGAGGCTTCTTTCATACACCTTTTGTTTTTTTTTTTTGCCCAAGGGAAGAAATGTTGTTTTACACCCATATAGTAGTTTTTCCTTTGAGCTTGGAGCATCTTCCATTGGTTTACATTCTACATTAAGGGGAGGCGACTCAGTCTCTCTTCCACTTCTTTCTTTTTTTGGGGGGGGGGGGGTCTTTTCCTTACATGAGGTCTTCTTCTCTCTCATTTAATTTTATTCTACATGTAACTCTCTTTTTAGAGGGGGGGTTTTCCCATGAGGTTTTCCCTCTTTCTTTGCTTTATGGGAGATTGCATTGCATATCTTTTGCACTTGTGGTTTGTACATGGGTACCTAACATGACCCAGTAGCTAGGATCCATCTTGCATTATTATCTAGGTTTTGTGAGCTTAAGTACATTACATTCCCCTAAGTTTCATTAAGGTGGGGTGTTGGTGTAAATAAGTATTTACTATTTAAACTTTACTTAAGTTTACTTAACTTAATGCATATTCACATTAGTTATTATGTAGACACCAAGGAGCTTGCATATTCATATGAGTTATCATGTTGATAACATAGTAGTTTGCACTCCAATTGAGAACATGTTGTCTACTACATCTCTTTATGGGATACACCTTTTGTATTCTTATTCTCTTATTGTTACATGTACATTCATGCACAATGGATGATAATCCACTCTTGGTGGACATGTACTTAGTTTTTATGCTCATCTCTTGTATGAATCATAGTCATATTTATTTCCTTTATATAAAAGGCTCTTCTATGATGTTTTCAATTAATCCATTATGGTTTGGTCATATCATGTCTCTCTCTCTCTCTCTTGTGCTATCTCTTGAGCTTCTAGATCTTGGAATTTCATTCTTGCCTAAGGAAAATTCTAACATGGTATCAAAGCTATACCAAATTCTTATAGCTGACATTTTTATTTTTACCTTTCCTTTCTTTGGCTCTTTAGCTACAAGGGTTGTTTCCTTGGATCCTTGTCTAGTCACTCATTTTTTTGGTATAAAAGTGGGTAGTGTAACTGCTTTCTTTGAATGTCTTCTTACCTTGGGATCAATAGTCACAATCTTCTTTCCTTTTAGAGCATAAGGCTTAGAAACCATAATTCATTTACCCCTTAGATTTAGCTTCATTATCATCATCATCATCACTTTATTTATCTTCCCCTTTACCTTTAGTAATTTTCATAGGGGATTCTTTGAGCTTACTCTTTAGGTCTTGGATTATTTTGTTTATTTTCTTGTCCATCGTAGGAACCTTTATCTACATCATTTTCTTAATCTTTGTAGTTCAATACGTTTCAAATGGCTTGGAATTCTTGTCAATCTCTTTTGATAATAATGTTCTAATAGTTATAGACACTTAATCAAAATTAACTTCATATTACATTGGCCTCAAACATGCCACTCTCTGTCTAATAGCTTAAGAATAGGTGTAGTTAGAATCTAGCATGAATAATATGTGATCCTAATATTGTTGAACAACCAACTTAAGGATTCTCATCCTATTATTCATTTTTATTTTGCATTCATCAACATATTCATCCAAAATTGTTTTAAATTTTCACCTAATTTCTCAATATATACATTGATATTCTTAGTTATGGTTCTATCCTTATGCCAAACAACATCTGCAATAGTAGGAAAAGAGTTATGTACAAAAAATAATATACATACTATTCAAGTGAGCCAAAATTATACGATGTATTCTTTGGCTTCTTGGTGGCTCCATAACTCTTCTATCTAAATCAATTTCCAATAATCCAAGTTATAGCTATGTTCCTTCTTGACTATTTTGTACCCTATATCTATAGCTATGTAGGGCACACTATTCAGTTGGCTTGACTGATAAAATTTATGGGAAATCATTTAGACTACAAACTCAATGATGTGATCATTAACTAAATTGATATAAATACCTCAGTCATTCCACTTTACCTTAGTAAGATCTTCAAATATATTCCTTGCCTAACATCATATGGATTTTACTTGGTCAAGAGTATGGTAACCAGTAACTTGAGGGATGATTAATTTAGTTATCTTTACTAGCCTATTTTACAGCCATAATTTATGTCACGCAATCTTCTCAAAAGAATCATAATCCACTCCACCTTAAAAAAATTGTTAAAAACTATGGCAAGAGTTAGCCCTTTCTCCAAAACTAGTCTATTTTCTTCCTTCAACCCTTCATTCTTTCATAGCTTGTCATATGCATTTCTCATCTCAAAATCACCAATTTTTCTAATCTTGCACATGCAACATGATCTTACATTGTGCACCATGATGAATCAGGGTGGGAAAAATGACAACACTCTAGATGCATCTCCAACCATTTTAATCTTAGGATAAGACTTATATTTTGGCCTGGGAGGGTACACTTTACTAAAGACAATCAGAGAATTGATGTAGTTAAATGCCTCCTTATTTCCACTTTCAGACATAAATGAATCCATTGGAAACAAGGGCTTTTGAACATAAAATAATTTGGCAAAAAAATCTAACTCAATTCAAAGATACTTTAGAAGCTTACTAAGTTCCACCAAAAAGACACACTACAATCCTTCACAATTTATACAAATCACACTAGCATCACCTTGATATCCCTCTGCAAACTCCTAAATCACTAGTGAATGAAGAAATGAACTCAAAATCCACTAAATACCCTCAATTAGTTGAAATAACCTCTCATTTAGTAGCTAAGTGTATATTGTGTGACATATGTCTTAGCTCGAATAAAACAACTTGACAATCAATGATTATACTTCCATTCATTGGCTTGGTCAACACACCAACTTAGACAAAAATATATTCCTCTTCTCAATTATATCTTAGTCAAGCATATTTTCTAGGTTGATATAAGAACTTGGTGCACATTGTGACTTAGTCTCAATAGACATTGATACTGATACTTGATATCGACTATGGTCCAACTTGGAATATATGCTCTTTTCTCTATTTACATGTTAAATCTATCCAAGTACATCTCATCTTATGTTGATACATACTTTACTAGATATGTTAGGAACTAATAAATGATAAATAATTTAAAGTATAGTTCCTCATATATCTCTTTTTCTTAGTTTGATGTACTGTGATCACTTTGTCCATTGGATTGGGTAATCTCAACTTCACAAGTTCCATTACTAGTGCATTCATCCCTCTTTCTCCTTGTTTAATTGATTCATCTCATTTATTTTATATTATAAATCAATAGTACCTTTTCCTTTATTCTTCTTATTTCTTGGTGGTAACTCTTAGGTCCTATAGTTTCATGTCAAATTTACAATCTTATGATAACTATAAAAAGTTATACTACCATTCACTCAAATACTAGATTTACCTCTGAAATGTTTCTTGATACAATTTTCTACAATATGACCATATTCACCAGATAACTAAAAATTGTACCATGTTTTGTAATCCTAGTTTTATGAATTACCTTGCTTAGGTGCATTTCCTTGCTTCTTTTTTATCTAGTTAGTTTTTTCCTTTGATCTACATTCTTCAAGTCTATGTCCATACTTCTCACAATTAAATCAATATCCTTAAAGTTTTGGTGCAACATCTATATTGCTACCTTTGGATCTAGACACATGTGTTAATAGTATCCATTGAATTTGGGCATAGGGTTTTTCTTCCAAATCTTCCTTCTGTAGACTTTTTTTGTGTGACCTATTTTCCCAAAATGATAACATGTAGGCTTGTTGTTATCTAGCTTTGTGTTCCTCTTTTCTCCACTTTTTAAAATTATTTTCCTTCCTCAGTGTATGGAAACTTGCAACAAAGAATATAGCCATTTCCACATAAACCATAATAGATCTTAAATAAATATACAATTAAAATTTAGATGCAAGAGAATAGACATCATATCCACAATATATTGTGACATAAGATATACCCTAGAAACCCAACGTCCAAAAGCATCCAGTATCATGTATTATTTAGCAAAAATACCATTGCAATACAACTATGGAAGCCTTTAAAGTCATAGCCACAACTAAGAAATCCATGTGAACAAGCATGAATCCACAAATCACATGCCATGCTTCTAACCTTCACAAATGCTCCCTTGGCTAACATGTCAAGCCTTCTCCTACTCGACTCTTTCCCTTTTTTAGCCTTCTATCTTCTCACATCAATAACTACCCTTGTGGCTCCTTATATTGTAGCAAGTCCCACAAAGACGCTAAGTGGTACTACATAAACCATTTGCTACCTAACCCATTGACCACACATTTAATATTGAAAATTTATTTCTTTTCCCTAATATTAAATAATTATGTGAAATATTATCACAATGTTTCAATACAATTCATCAATTATATTGCATGGGAATCTTCCCATGTTGCACATCGATCTAGGTACAACATTACATAATAAAATAGAATAATACAATATAATAATATGATGCAATGTGTACAACACCCATTACATCAAAAATTTCCCACTTGTTGTATACATTGCATAGGGTAGCCACATAAATGAAGAGGGGAACAATCCCTTCTAGCACATCCACCATC
Source organism: Cupressus sempervirens (assembly GCA_028749045.1). Classification (NCBI taxonomy): domain Eukaryota; kingdom Viridiplantae; phylum Streptophyta; class Pinopsida; order Cupressales; family Cupressaceae; genus Cupressus; species Cupressus sempervirens. The sequence goes on from CM053784.1 coordinate 67,816,557, forward strand.
ATGGATCAAAGTACAACTTGTGCTCCATCCTAGTACCCACAACAAAATCAAAGTATCCAACATCTCAAACATGAATGAAGCCACCTCCTATTATGCCATTACCACTAGACATACATAGAAGTCATCCAAAGAGAAAGCCACCCAACCTGTTACATTGGAAGATCATAAAATCTTGTAACAACTAAAATTCCAATTACAAAAAACCTAATCCAAAGGTAATCACATGTACCCATAGTTTTCAAAATATCCATACCTAAAATAGCACCCAAAACATGTGTCAAAGTCATCCAACTATCCATACCTCCAAAGGTATATCAAGTGAATCTCACATCATCAATATATCCAATTTTTAACCTATAATTACAAGCCTAAAGAGAAATATCTACCACATATATATCAAGAAGCTCCCACTACAAAACATAATGTCGAATCTATAACCAATCCACTCATAACATCTTAAAGAAGTCAATCCATGTAGTATCAAGGACATCTATAATACATTAATCATTAACCTGAAAGAACAACTCTCATAAATAATCTCTAATAGTCTCCCAAGCTCTCCATAACCAATAAAAGAAAGAGATAAAGGAATAACCATGTCATCTCTCACATGACATACATGAGCACAAACTAGTGCTCACAATCTCTAACCAATCTCAAATCCAATGTAAGTGAAACTAAACATCTAGGAAGATAACCAAGACCATAGTAAAACCATGCAAATCATAACCTGTATCATTTCCTTCTACACACCCCTCTAGATGTAAACTATGCAAGAAAGATTTCCTCCGTAGAAACCCAACCAAGAAGCCTTAGAAACACCCAAACCATAACATATAAAATATCATGAATGTAAGATTCTCACAAGAAGATCAAACTCATAAACCATTCATAATCCAAGCAATAACCATCCCTAAACCAAGAAATATGCCCAATATAAAACCATCTCCAAAATTTAACTAATATAATGAAATATGTACATGGAGATAATTGATTCTAAACCATCTCTCAAATGAACTCTTTAGAACTATCTCATGTACCATACCTCAAGATCCATATCCATGAAAGACAAGAATAAATATAATGCACCTAAGAGAAACAATGGGTTATACCTCTCAAGTAGCAAAATGTCGAGTAGACCAAGAGTGGAGAATGAGAATACTCATCAAGATATCTAACTCTCCAACCAAGAATCTTCTAAGAACATTCTCCTCTCAAGTCCATATCAGGTGAATTCCCCTCGGACTTCCTTCTCAAACCAAACAACCATCCCAACAAATACTTCTCTAATCCAAGAGAAATCAGCATCAAAACCATCTCTAAGTATCCATGAGCACTTATAACCAATCAATCCATGCCAAACTCCAAATGCAACATAGAAATATCTTGAAGTACCTAGCTTATGATTAATGTACTCAATACCAAGAAACTAAACCAAGATCAATGTCAAAGTTCCAACCATGGCCTAAGGAACATAAAAATGACAACATGATCTAACCATCTCAACCAAAGAGATAACATGCTCCATGTGAATATATTATAACACGTAAAAACTCTAAATGTGTATCAAGAGTATGCCATGATATAATAATGAAACCATCCTAACTTCAAGGATAACATGTCAAAGGAAAGCATAAACCACACCTTTACTAAGAACCCCATGAATCCTCTTGATGAAACCATATCCACACACCATGAAAATAACCAAGAACTCCATGAGTCCTTAGGATCTAACCATCTTTGAACATCATGAAGATAAAAAGTGCACCATGCAAATGTGAAAGAGGCTTTTTCAGCAATAGGACCTATGACAAACCTCCAACATCCACAAACATGCAATAAATATATCAATGCAAAGAACTCCCACTCAACTATGGTATTGAGTAACCCATGGAATCATAAAATACATCTCCTACATGAAGATCCTCTTGGTGTACACCCACACAACCAAAGTGTCAAAACCAAGTGAAACCAAGATCTCCAAACCAATAAGATACAAACCAAACCAAGAACTAAAACTACACTATCTCCTCATCACTATCACAAGCTACCACTAAAACATGTATCCAAGCTATCCATGACATCATGATGACAAAATCTATCCTCTAACCATGAAAATCAACTATAGTACATCAAATCATCAAAGAACTCAAAGTGGACATCATTAGCTCCTAAGAGAAACCAAATAACCATGATCCTCAACCAAGAAGATATACCACCATAACCAAATCAAGAATCCAAACCAATGAACATCAAGGTTGTACCTGTATATCTTATCATTTCATGAAAAAATTTGTGACATCATGCTCACATCCATGAACTGAACAACTAACTCTTAATGTGTTCAACCTATTAGCATAAAATAGTCAACCACAATCTTCCACCATAACTATAACTGCTAACAACATCTCATCCCTTCCACATGAAGAAAAATCAACAAATCATGTGACTTATGGAATAGAAAATCCAAATCCAAGCCACCAATGAGAATATTCATTAATAATGAAAGATAAATGGCCAAAACAACTCATTACCAAGCTATAAATGCAACCAATAAGTATAGATCAGTTACAACATTGCACAACTTATAGATCCAACACGTAATCATACATATCTAAACCAAACATTGATAACCATATCATCATGAGACCAATCTAAAATATGAACTAAGTATACAATGTCATAAACTCATAATGCTACCATAGTCAATATATACCATAAACTATTCAGATTAGTATATCACCAAGTAAATCATGACAAACTTGTATCAAATCTAAACCAATCTATAGAGCTCTCTAAGAGTTTTTTGTTTACTACTCAAAGTCCAAAATCTAACTTTGTATGCCTACGTTATGGCATAATTTATGCTCAAAAAAAAAAAAAAATCTAACTTTCAGGCCCTTAAAACCTTACAAAATGTCCAAACCAAAAAACCAAACCTACACCAAGTTGTAGTGCTTTGAATTAGCTTTCCAATGCCTATAATAAGTCCAAAATCCTATATCTTGAGAGAAAGTTATGCTTTTTTTAATAAGATAGTCTTTTTACCATTTTCACAGTGATTTTTTTGTGACAAAAAATCCAATGGGATTAAATTTGATGACCCTCATGGGCTAAACCTAAGAAAATCTTTCATTTCCTCTAAACATGGAAAAACTTGGGCATATTATATATCAAAATTTATGGAAACATCAAACCAGATCTAATGTTGAGTTTTGTTTTTACTGAGGAGGTCATTTCTAAAAGCTCTCCCTAAAACCCTTATTTAAATGAAACATCTGAAAAAACCCTTTTGTCCAACAATTTCACATGACCAAAATATACTAATATCTCAACATAATAAAAAATCCAAAACCATCAGATGTGCAATAAAAAACTCATATATCTTGCCCTTTATTTTATCCTCTACGCATTTCCATCGACTCAATCTAGGGCTACAATAATAAAGCCATAACTTTGATACCACTTGTAAGGAAACTTGCAACAAACAATATAACCATTTCCATATAACACATAATAGATCTTAAATAAATATACAATTAAAATCCACCTGCAAGAGAATAGACAACATACCTACAAAAAATTGTGACACAAGATATACCTTGGGAAACCCTCATAGAGAAAAAAAAACTCAACCTTCAAAAACATCCATCACCATGCATTATTTAGCAAAAATACCATTGCAATACAACAATGGAAGCCTTTAAATCCATAGCAAGAACTAAAAAATCTATGTGAACAAGCATGAATCCACACATCCCATGACATGCTTCTACCCTTCACAAATGCTCCCTTGGCTAACCTATCAAGCATTGTATTGCTCAACTCTTTCCCTTTTTTGGCCTTCTATCTTCTCATGTCAACAACTACCCTTGTGGTTACTTATATAGTAGCAAGTCCCTCAAAACTACCAAGTAGTATTACATAAACCATGTGCTAAAACCATGTGGTACCTAACCCAATGACCCCACATTTAATATTGAAAATTTATTTATTTTTTGTAATATTAAATAATTACATAAAATATTATCACAATGTTAATATACAACTCATCAAGTATATCCCATGGGAATCTTTTCATGTATCACGTCCATCTAGGTATAACATTATATAATAATATAATATAATATAATATAATAATATTATGCAATGTGTACAACACCCGTTATGTCAACACTTAGTAGATGATAGGTTCTTAGCATAGCCTAGTTTAGACTTTTTATGGGGTCTTCTTTGTGATCTAATTAGCTCTTCATAGTATCTCATAACTTATTTAGGTTTATTCATCCTTTCAATGAATTATTTTTTGGATCTCAACTAATTCCTGATATGCTTACTCTCATATTTTAGATTTACAATCTCCACATCTTTCCTATAAAGCTCTTAATTTGAACTTAGTAATTGATTGAGCATATCAAATTTCTTGTGTGTGAGTTTCTACACATCAGATATCCTTTCATCAAGTATTATGGGGGTGACTACAAGAAGTTGGGTCACAATTTCGCAGAAGTCAGATCCACAGAATTGTACTTCTTAGAAACGGGTACCCAATTTTTTAAAAATCAGGTACCCGTTTCTAAAATTACGCATCGGGCACCCAAGCCAAATTTTAAAAATCGAGTAACCGATATTTAAAATGGATCGGGTGCCCGAGCCGGTAAACTATCGGGCACCCACCTTTTTAAGAATTGAGTACCCAATTTCTTAAAAATTGGGTACCCAATTTGTAAACTTTTATATAGTACTTTTTCTGCGTTTTAGAGGTCATTTTCATGACCTCAAAAATAGGAGACCGATTAGAGACGCATACGGGAGCTCGTTTCTCAGCCCTATCGACTACCCCCTTGCTGCTAGTTTTTGATACAGAGGTATTTTAATATGTTTTATATTATTTTACTTTATTTTTTTCAATTTTCAATTTAATATATATGTTAATTTATTTTTTTTTCACTTTTCATATGTACGTAAAATTGTAAATTTACATTGTTAATGAACTTAAACGTTTAAATTTTTGTATTTGTTAATTAAAATATAGTTTCGTAAATGTTTATTTAAAAAATTATTATTTTAGATGTTTTGAAATGATTTAATTTATGTATTTATTACAATGTTGAATGATTAGATTAGATGTAAATTTATTGTTTAAACATGTAATTTTACAAATAAATATAACCTCAACCTAAAACCATATAACCTCGACCTTGTTTTAACTATAACCTCAACCTAAAACAATATAACCTTGACCTTGTTTTAACTATTTAACCTCGACCTAAAACCATATAACCTCGACCTTGTTTTAACTATAACCTTGATCTAAATTTATTGTTTAAACTATAATCTCGACCTAACCATATAAATAAAACCCTAAACATATTATAAAATACTTAATCACATAACAGCCGACCAAGGGATCCAAACAAAAAACTTATAGTATTTAAAATGATTTTACTTAAATTGTATTGTACTTTGTTTCATGGATTGAAAATGGATGATGTAAAATATTTTATAAATGTATATTCTTTCAGCCTTTCATACCCTGTGACATGTACAGTGGATGATTGTGCATTCTAAATTAATTTGCCAAGTGGCATTCGGAACAAATGTATATAAATTATTTAAATGGATTGAACTGAAGTAGTTAATATGAACTTTCATGTGGACACGTTATTTATTTTACTTTTAGTAGTTTATAATTATTTAAAAATGAAATGTAAATGTGCTCATTAAGGAATGCAATCTCTTATGTTTTTTATAAATGTAAATTATTGTGTGCATGTTATTGCTTATTTGGTAAAACTTTTGATTAGTTCTTTGGATCCCTTGGCTAGGCGTCATTTAGGATTAGTTCTATAATGTCAATTTGTATTAAATTTAACTTTAATCATAACCCTTACTATCATATTAACCTAACTAATCTTAATTTGCTAAAACCTACACCAAGTAATATATAAATAATTAAATAACTTTCCTATCTTACCTTGAGTACTAATTTTACAAATGTCAAACCCTAATATTGAAAGGTAACCCTGGCCCTTAACTAATTAATACTATACTTATAAACCAAATTGAATTAAACCATTATCATAAACCTAATTATATATCCCAACTTAAGAGTAGAAACCTTGAATTTAAGCTTAAAAATCCTTTCCCCAACCATTAACCAAATTGAACCATTACCCTAGAAGATTGAACCAAGTTAAACGTTGACCTTAAGACTAAGCCAAATCACCCTAAACTAGAACTCAATAATATATTGAACACTTTAAAAGAAAATTCAATTTATTAACTCTTGTCCTAATTGAAACCTAAGCATGTAAACCTAATCAAATAGTACAAACCAAATTGAACCCTAATCCTAAAACTAATTAAACATTGATATCAACGTCTCAAAATGATACATCATAAAAAAATTAGAAGAGCCTTGAACGAATCAGGCATCTAATTAAGTAACCCTCCCTAACCATCAAGAGGTGGAAGTGTCCACATCAGTGCGAGTACAAGCCCAAACTAGACCCTTAGATGGGTAGCCTAAATGTTTATTACCTTTGAAAAATGGAAGGCCGCATAACAAAATATTGCCTTATTCTATAAAAAGAAATACCCAACCCCTAGTGATATATATAGTAAGATCTTTTTCCTAATTTTACTATCAATTTTTTTGGTTAGAAGACGATGATAGTTCAAAATGATTTAGAAGATAGGGATAAAATGAGAACCATCATTCCTAGAATGAAGATGCATTATTCCAAGTGATAAACCCATTTCTATCATAAATCAACACCTCCATCCAAAAAATTAGTAATGAGAAATCCCTACATCAAGTAATCAATGGAGGGCTCATAAAATTGATCAAGTGATCAACAGAGGGCTCATAAAATCCCTAGGTCAAGTAATTAATTTATCCCCAAGGGGAGATAAGAATCTTATTAAAAATTAGAGATAGGACACTCCTAAATGCATATCATACAAAATAATTATTGCCAAGGTCTTAGCCTCTAGACTAGAAGATATCCTACCCAAGATCATTAACCCTACACAAAAGTGTTTTGTTAAGGATATTTATGCATATTGGAGAACTTGATAACCTATTGGAAGACTTTGGATTGAGAAACATTTCTAGGATAGAGTGTAGGCATGCTCAAGTAATTGATTATGAAAATGTCTACAAAAGGGTGGAATGGAGTTTCACTATGATGATGTTGCAAGCCCTCCATCCAATATTAAATGTCAAATGGTGTCCTCTCTTATGATTGGTGTCAAGGTTTTAGTAAAAAAATTAATGGGGTTAGATCATAATTTTTAGGACTCTCTAGATCAATTATGAAAGGGTGTCCTCTTGCATCCTCTTTAATTTTTATTGTTGAACATTGACTCATTACATTATCTCCTTAGACATAACTAGTTGTCTCTAAAAGTTAGAGGATCTACTCTCCAAATAATTAATAAGTATCTAATGTGCATAGTTTGTTGATAACATATTTGTATTCTTTTTAAGCTAGAAGAGTGCAACACGAGTCATTTAATGATCAAATTGGACCTCTTTTCTTTGTATCTGGTAGTAAGATTTATGTCTCTACATCTATCTTATTGGGGATAAATATTGAGTCCCCTACCTTGTGTAGTAAATATGGTATTGGATGGAAATTTCATAATTAAGTGGTTAGGTACCTAGGGATTCCATCTGTAGTAAACCCTAACATATAAATGAAATGTGTCTTTATATCAACAAGAAAATCTTTGGAAAACTCAACAACTAGAATTCTAATTATCTCACTTTGGTTGGTAGAATTCAAGTATGTTAAAAAGATTCTCTCCTTGAATATTGGGTGTAAGTTTTTCTTCTTCCTGCTCATTTTATTTAAATCAATTTGGTCTTCCATATAAATCTATTAGGACCATTTCGTGGATAGCCAAGGGATTACTTTGGCAATAAAATGGATAGCCAAAGCTTCATAAGGTAATGAATTATGGATTATGATTAGAATTAGGATTATTATACATGGTTAGGGATAGGGTTCACATGTAAATTAGTTCATTACCTGACATGATCTACACTTATAGTTTGCAAGAAGGTTTTCAACTTGGTGCCATACTCTATTTTTGAGATCTTCTACAATTGCTTTTGTAAGAGATGTTTATCTCAATACCTGTATATGTACATAATATGATGGTGCTTCCCCATACATATATACTCAATATACTTCACACATTATATGCAACTTCTTATATTTTCACCTTTACATCTTTTCCCCCTTTCTAATGTAAATGCCAAAGGTGAATTTTACATGGTTATTCCAAAATGTGACAAGAAGTCAGAACATACCTTTAGAATTAGTGCCATTGTCTTGTCCCAGTTTTCTTGTAACGTCTTGTTTGTGTGCAATGTAATCTAAACTTATGCTGATAATTCTATCATCTGATCAATAATGGAGAAATTGTTAGCATGTGCTCTATGACATGAGTGTTTTCGACACCTTTCTAGAGAATATTTTTTATTAGCCAACTACTCTTTGTAGAACTTCATATGACCAAGTTTACAACAATAATGGATGAGTTAAGTTTTAGATTTTGATTCTTTGAAGAATAATGAAGTTTTTTGTATCCTTTCTATATAGTAGAATTGTCCCCTCATTCCCAAAAGCCCCAAAATTCCCCTCATCCCTAGGTGACTTAGTTAATGAGGATGCCTATTTTAAGTGTTGAGATTTGTACTTGAGCATTTTTGACACCTTTCCAAGAACAATTTTTGATCAGCCAACTACTTTTTGTAGAATTTCATATGACCTACTTTACAACAATAATGTCATGTGATAGATTTTAGATTCTTTGAAGAATTGTGATGTTTGTTCTATCCTTTCTATATATAGCATAATTGTCTTTGCCTTTGTCCTTGGTATTTAATGTTTTTTCATGTTGGATGTGCCATTGTTGATAGAAAACTACTTATATTAAAAAGCGGATAATAGTTAGGATTCAAACTACAATCATAAATATTTTTTAATCAATTCATAATTCTATCTCTCAGCTTTCATTAGATAATTGTAACCTTAACTCTCGTCTTAGGACCATAATAAATATCCAATACAGGTAAATATAATTGTAACTAAAACCATAATCCTAGCTAAGTTCCCTAACATTAAAGGATTGCAATCATTATAATAATCTTAAGCTTAGCCATCATGAAAACTATTAACATAACAAAATTGTAAACCATAACCTTGTCATAATCTTAACTTTGTTTCATCTTGAGACATGAACATGTATAATCCATAAGGAGTTCATACTTAAAAATTTAGTATTTAATCTTTAATTTGACTTAAGTGTTTAACGTTATTTATAATTTAATTGATATAATTTTAATAAAGATATGTGCATTCATATAGATCTAGTTGATAAATTTTAGATTTAAATTTTATTAAATAGTAGTTTTGTCATACATGTATTATGTTGTGATGTATTTTTGATGTGTTTTATGTTTTATGTTGTTTAAATATATATGCAAATTATATTTGATGGACCCACAGCCACCCCCTCCCCCTCCCATACCCCCACCTCCACCACCTCCATCTCCACCTCCACCTCCACCTCCACCTCCACCTCCACCCCCATCCACACCTCCACCACCCACCATGGATGAGCTCCGCTAGACCATGAGGCATAACCTCAAAGACCTAATGAGTGATATAGAGGTTATCCGATGTGAGAGGCACCCCCCCTGCCCTCACCTACTACGTCTTGCAGATAGCATGCAAGGTGTGGCTGACTCCAGTCATCATTTTGATTTAGACATTGATTCATTTAGATCATGGAGGGAAAGCATGCGTGCCTTCTACTCTGACGGCTTATCATATAGAGAATTTTATAACCTACATATAGGTAAAAGAAATTTTCAACATTATTTTGTAAACCCTAAGACGGGTAAACCAATTAGTGAGAAGAAGCCGCGCATTTCCATTAGGTGATGTACACATCCATGCATAGCAGCACATTTTTGGGAGCGGTTGTGGATGGTATTTGACCATCCACCACACGCTAATCATGAGGTGCCCATGTACTTCCTTAGGAATTTATGGGCTGAGTTTGAGTTGGGTTTGAAACCGAACTATTTTGATATGAAAGTATTTCAAGGGGTTGGTAGAGGGATGCCTCAGGATAGGCCTGGGGCAAAGCTGAGTGACAGAATGAGAAACCATGGGTGAGCTAAGCCCCTTGTAACTCTTCCTACACCTGTTGTGCCTACTCCTCACCATCATCATGCGATTTCATCTGCTTTTACCCATTTGAGTGCCCTTTCGGGCAATTTAGTTAGTAGTGGACGTAGGTGGTACATACTCCTCCACTTGGACATGTTTGTTCTAGCTGTGGAGGCATATGCACAGGCCCTTAGAGAGATCTTGGTGCTGCACACAATGGCCATTATGCTGAGGGTGCAGATTATGATGATGATGTATACATTGCCCGTGGTGATGGTAGTGACAAGATAGACGTGTCATCATTTGTTGACCTCATGCAGCAGGGAGAGCCCGGAGAGAGTCAAGAGCAGCAGGTAAAATTTTAATTTCAATATAAATATAAAGTACACATAATTATTTACTTTCTACATATATTTTTAATTGTATTAACTATATTAATTTGTACTTTTCAAATAACAGAGGATGGATGACACTCTTCCTCCTAGGAGGTAGTATAGTCTTTTTTCGAGACCTACAGATGTTGACATCCCTTATACGGTATGCACTTTGAATTACACTATAAAAATTTACATTCAAATTTGATTTTAATAACATGTGCTCATATGTTCTTTTTATTTGATTTTGTAGGGATTGTCTGCATCTACACATACTGATGTTAGTACAAGTCCTACTCCAGTTAACACTGAGGCACAGCCTCAAATACATGCGGTATGAACTTTTGACTGAAGACAAATAATTTGTACTATTTTTATGTATGTAATTTATTATTAACTTATAATCTGAACAATTTTGACTCACATGTATATATATTTTATGTGTTTTGATTTTACGAACAGGAGCATGGATATCATACTCATCCATACAGGCCTCGGTATAGTCTATTTTTGACTCCATCTTAAGATTATCGTGCTAGCATACCTATAGACACATCTGTGACATTCGCTACCACTTAGGTATGATATATACATTATATATACATGTTTAATTTATAGTGTTTAAAAAATGTAGTGTAAAAATTATGTATTTTGTAATTATATTCATGTATATTTAATTTTGACTAAACGTTTATGTATCCATAATTTTAGGAGTACGTCACCATGAGTGTTGCTAAGAGCATAGGACTTAGCCAGATGGAGGTACCTACATCATCACTTGAGGTCAGTACTATGATTTATGTACATAATGTATAGTTCATTATGCTCTAAAATCAAATTAAAAAAATGTATGTATTGTAAATTACAGGACCTCACCACTGCTGCATTTGGTAGTTTTGATAGTGCGCCTCCTCCCGTTACTAAGGGACACCCATCTCATGTGGTATAATTTATTTTATTATGTAGTGAATATTTAATTTATTTGCAAGCTAGATTTTGAGACCCATTTCAATAAAGCAAGTACATGATGAGACGTGCCTCCTGTTACACAGGGTGATACATCTACCTCACAAGGTGTCAGACATGATGAGACGACTCATATTACACATGATGATCCATCTGAGTCATCTTCATGTGGAGCAAAGAGGACATTTGATCAGATAGATTAGGTCTTGTTGGCACCTATAGATTGTGTTTGAAGCAAGTACATGATGAGACGTGCCTCCTGTTACACAGGGTGATACATCTACCTCACAAGGTGTCGGACATGATGAGACGACTCATATTACACATGATGATCCATCTGAGTCCTCTTCATGTGGAGCAAAGAGGACATTTGATCAGATAGATTAGGTCTTGTTGGCACCTATATATATATATATATATATATATATATAGATATATATGGGTATGTGCAGGATCATGGTGTGCCAAAAAGTGGAAATGTGAAAAAAATAGAGTTTGAACACGTCTAAAAGTGCTTCAAAATCTTCTCTGACTTTTTTTCACCTATTTAGGTACCAAACCTGGAAAGTAAGGCCCAAGCCTTATCAGATATCCGATTTGAGATCGGATATTGGATATGAGATCGGATATCCCATATGAGATTCGATATCCGATATTGGTAGCATAAAAATTGGAGGGAAAAGGCACAAAAATTAGATGGAAAAATAAATTTGTAAGTGATATAACTAATTTGAGTTATGAAATGTGTAAAGATATAATATATAACCTATAAATATATAATATATTAACATAACTATTATATATAAAATAATATATCATCTATATATATATATATATAAAATGTAATGTAAAGATATAATATATAATCTATTAATATATATAATAATATATTGTATTATTATTATTATCATCTATAAATATAATATATATTATTATAATATATTATTATTATTTTTACTATATTTTTATTAAATATAATAATATAATATATTATATATATGTTATTAATACATATTATTATTATTATCATATATAAATTATAATCTATAATATATTATTATTATTAATATCATATGTAAATTATAATATATAATATATTATATTATTATTGTTATAATCTAGAAATTATATATATATATACATATATATATATGATTGTTATACTATATTATTATTATTTTTACTATATTATTTCTAGTGGAGTCATTTATATGGGTCAAAAGGGCTCACAGGATGACTTATGACCCCTTTTGACACATTCCATTATGACATATGTCCCTAAGGGATCCTAGGACCCCTATGGACATATTAGAATAGTTTATATGGGTGAAAGGGGGTCACAGGATGACTTATGAACCCTTTTGACATATTACAAGATCACATTTGTCCCTAGGGGTCCTAGGATACTTAGGGACATTAAAATCTTCATATGCATCGAAGGGGGTCATAGGGTGACCAATGACCACCTTCAACACATTCCACGATGACATATGTCTTTAGGGGTCCTAAGACCCCTAGGGACATATTAGAATCATTCATATGTGTCGAAGGGGATCATAGGGTGACATATGACCCCCTTCGACAAATTCCACGATGACATATGTCCGTAAGGGTCCTCAGACCCCTAGGGACATATTAGAATCTTTCATATGGTTTGAAGGGGGTCATAGGGTGAACTATGACACCCTTCGACACATTACATAATGACATATGCCCCTAGGGGTCCTAAAACACCTAGGGACATATTAGAATGCTTCATATGGGTCAAAGGGGGTCATAGGTTGACCTATGACCCCCTTTGACCGATTAAATGATGACATATGTCTGTAGGGGTCCTAGGACCCCTAGGGACATATTAGAATCATTCTTATCGGTCAAAGGAGCTCATAGGGTGACCTATGACCCCCTTTGACCCATTAGATGACGACATATGTCCCTAAGGGTCCTAGGACCCCTAAGGACATATTAGAATCATTCTTATGGGTCAAAGGGAGTCATTCATTGACTTATGACCCTCTTCGACACATTACATGATGACGTATGTCCCTAGGGGTCCTAGGACACCTAGGGACATATTAGAATGCTTCATATGGGTCAGATGGTGTCATAGGTTGACCTATGACCCCCTTCAACCCATTAAATGATGACATATATAGCTAGGGGTCCTAGGAACCCTAGGGACACATTGCAATCATTCTTATGGGTCAAAAGGGATCATAGGTTGACCTATAACCCCCTCTGACCCATTACATGACGACATATGTCCCTAGGGTTCTAGGGGTCCTAGGAACCCTAGGGACATATTAGAATGTTTCATATCGGTCAAAGCCTTCGAACCATTAAATGATAACATATATCCATAGGGGTCCCAGGACCCCTAGGGACATATTAAAATTTTCGACCCATTACATAACAATGTATGTCCCCAGGGGTCCTAAGATCCCTAGGCACATATTAGAATCATTCATATGGGTTAAAGGGGGTCATAGATTGACCTATGACCCCATTCAACCCATTACATGATGACATATGTCCCTAGGGGTCCTAGGATCCCTCGAGACATATTAGAATCATTCATCTGGGTCAAAGGGGGTTATAGGTTTACCAATGACCCCCTTTGAACCATTAAATGATGACATATGTTCCTACTTGTCTCAGGACCCCTAGGGACATATTAGAATTCTTCTTATGGATCAACGGGGGTCATAGGTTTACCAATGACCCCCTTCAACCCATTAAATGACGACATTTGTCCATAGCGGTGCTAGGAACTCTAAGGACATATTAGAATCATTCTTATGGGTCAAAGGGGGTCATAGGTTGACCTATTACCCCCTTCAACCCATTACATGACGAAATATGTCCCTAGGGGTCATAAGACCCTTAGGGACATATTAGAATCCTTCCAATCGATCAAAGGGGGTCATACCTATGACTCCCTTCGAACCATTACCTAATGACATATGTCCATAGGGGTCCTAGGACCCCTAGGGACATATTAGAATTCTTCATATGGGTCAAAGTGGGTTATAGGTTGACATATGACCCCCTTCAACCCATCAAATGATGACATATCTCCCTAGGGGTCCTAGGACCCCTAGGGACATATTAGAATCATTTTTATGGCTCAAAGGGGGTCACATGTTAACCTTTGACCCACTTTGACATATTACATGGAACATATTAGATTCATTCATATGGGTCAAAGGGGGTCACAGGTTGACCTATGACCCCCTTCGACCCATTAAGAAATGACATATGTCCCTAGGGGTCATAGGAGCCCTAGGGACATATTAGAATCATTCTTATGGGTGAAAGGGGGTCATAGGTTGACCTATGACCCCCTTTGACCAATTACATAATGACATATTTTCCTAGGGAATGCCATAAAGTTTTTCATGACCCTTTACATAATGACATATGTCCCTAGGGGTTCTAGGACCCCTAGGGACATATTAGAATCTTTCATATTGGTCCCTTCGACACATTATATGATGACATATGTCCCTAGGGGTCCTAAGATCCGTAGGGACATATTAGAATCATTTATATGAATCAAAGGGGGACATAGGTTGACCTATGACTTGCTTCAACCTATTAAATGATGACATATGTTCTTAGGGGTCTTAGGACCATTAGGGACATATTAGAATCGTTCGTATGGGCCAAAAGGAGTCATAGGTTGACCTATGACCACCTTTGACACATTACATGATGGCATATGTCCCTAAGGGTCCTTGGACCCTTAGGGACATATTAGAATGCTTCATATGGATCAAACGGGGTCATATGATGACCTATGACCCCTTTTTACCTATTAAATAAAAAGATATGTCTCTAGGGGTCCAAAAACCCCTAGAGACATATTAGAATTGTTCTTATGGGTCAAAGGGGGTCATAAGTCGAACCATTACATGATGAAATATGTCTTTAGGGATCCTACGACTCCTACAGACATATTAGAATGCTTCATATGGGTCAAAAGGGTTCATAGGTTGACCTATGACCCCTTTCGACCCATTAAATGACAACATATGTCCCTAGGTGTCCTACCTAGGGACATATTAGAATGTTTCATATGGGTGAAAGGGTGTCATTGGTTGACCTATGACCACCTTCGACCCATTAAATGATGACATATACCCCTAGGGGTCCTAGATCCCCTAGGGACATATTAGAATCATTCTTATAGGTCAAAGGGGGTCATAGGTTGACCTATGACCCCCTTTGACCTATTACATGATGATATATGTCCCTAGGGGTCCTAGGACCCCTAGGGACATATTAGAATCGTTCTTATGGGTCAAAGGGAGTTATAGGGTGACGTATGAGCCCATTTGACCCATTAAATGATGATATATGTCCCTAGGGGTCCTAGGACTCCTAGAGACATATTCGAACAATTTTAATCAGTTCAAGGGGGTCATAGGTTGAACTATGACCCCTATGACCCCCTTCGACAGATTACCTGATGAAATATGTCCCTAGGTGTCTTAGGACCCCGAGGGACATATTAAAATTATTCATATGGGTCAAAGTGGCTCATAGGTTGATTTATGACCCCCTTTGACTCATAAAAATGATTCTAATATCTACTTAGGGGTCCTAGGATGCCTAAGAAAATATGTCATCATTTGATAGGTTGAAGGGGATCATAGGTACCCCTATGGGCCCCTTTCACCCATCAGAACTATTCTAATATATCCTTAAAGTTTCTAAGACCCCTTAGGGACATATGTCATCATGTAATGGGTCGAAGGGGGTCATAGGTCAACCTATGACCTCCTTAGACCCATAAAAATGATTCTTATATGTCCCTAGGGGTCCTAGGAACCCTAGGGACATATGTCATCATGTAATTGGTCGAAGGGGGTGATAAGTCAACCTATGACTACCTTTGACGCACATGAATGATTCTAATATGTCTCTACGGGTCCTAGGACCCCTAGCTATATATGTCATCATTTAAGGGGTCGAAGGAGGTTATAGGTAAACTTATGACACCCTTTGACCCATATGAAGCATTCTAATATGTCCTTAGGTGTCTTAGGACCCCTAGGGACATATGTCGTCATGTAATGTGTCGAAAAGGGTCATAAGTCAACCTATGAGCCCTTTTAACCCATAAGAATGATTCTCATATGTCTCTAGGGGTTGTAGGACCCCTAGAGACAAATGTTGTCATTTAATGGGTCTAAAGAGATCATAGATCAATCTATGAACCCCTTTGATCCATATGAATGATTCTAATATGTCCCTAGGGATCCTAAGACCCATAGGGACATATGTCATCATGTAATGTGTTGAAGGGGGTCGTAGATTAACCTATGACACCCTTTGACCCATAAGAACTATTCTATTATGTCCTTAGGGGTCCTAGCGACATATGTTGTCATGTAATAGGTCAAAGGGGGTCATAGGTCAACCCATGACCCCCTATGACCCATTTGAACAATTTTAATATGTCTCTAGGGGTTCTAAGACCCCTAGGGACATATGTCATCATTTAATGGGTCAAATGGGGTCATAGGTCAACTTATGACCTCCTTTGATCCAAATGAAAAATTTTAATATCTTCGTAGGGTTCCTGGAAGCCCTAGTGATATATGTCATCATTTAATTGGTCGAATGGGGTCATAGGTCAACCTATGACCCATTTTTATCCATATGAATAATTTTAATCTGTCCTTAGGTGTCCTATGACCCGTAGGGACATATGTCATCATGTAATGTGTCAAAGGGGGTCATAGGTTGACTTATGACCCTATTTGACCCATAAGAATGATTCTAATATGTCCCTAAGGGTCTTCGGACCCCTAGGGACATATGTCATCATGTAAAGGGTCAAAGGGGGTCATAGGTCAACTTATGACTCCCTTTGAATCATAAGAACGATTATAATATGTCCCTAGGGTTCCTATGACTCCTTTGACTCATAAGAAGCATTCTAATATGTCCCTAGCAGTCCTAGGACCGATAGAGACATATGTCACCATGTAATGAGTCAAAGGGGGTTATAGTTCAACCTATGATCTCCTTTGACCCATATGAACAATTCTAATATGTCCCTAGGTGTCCTATGACCTGTAGGGACATATGTCATCATGTAATGGGTCAAAGGGGGTCATAGGTTGACCTATGACCCCTTTTGACCCACAAGAATGATTCTAATATGTCCTTAGGGGTCCTATGACCCCTAGGGACATATGTAGTTATGTAATGAGTTGAAGGGTGTCATGGGTCATCCTATGACCACCTTTGACCCATAAGAATGATTCTAATATTTCCCTAGTCGTCTTAGGACCCCTAGGAACATATGTCATCATGTAATGCATTGAAAGGGGTCATGGGTCAACCTATGACCCCCTTTGATCCATAAGAACAATTCTCAAATGTCCCCAGGGGTCGTAGGGAGATATGTCATCATATAATGGGTCAAAGGGGGTCATAGGTCAACCTAGGATCCCCTTTGACCCAGATGAACAATTCTAATATGTCTCTAGCAGCCTTAGGACCCCTAGGGACACATGTCATCATTTAATGAGTCAAAGATGATCATAGGTCAACCTATGACCCCCTTAATCCATATGAACAATTCTAATATGTCCCTAAGGGATCCCTAGGCATATATGCTATCATGTAATGTGTTGAAGGGGGTCATTGGTCAACCTATGAGCCCCTTTGATCCATAAGAATGATTCTCATATGTTCTTAGGGGTCCTCAAGACATATGTCATCATGTAATGGGTCAAAGGGGGTCATGGATCAACCTATGACCCTCTTTGACCCATATGAACAATTCTAATATGTCCCTGGGTGTCCTAGGACTCCTAGGGACATATGTCATCATTAAAAAGGTCGAAGGGGGTCATAGGTCAACCTATGACCCTCTTTGATCCATATGAACAATTCTAATATGTCCCTAGGGGTCTTAGGGGTCCTAAGACCCCTAGGGACATATGTCATCATTTAATGGGTCGAAGGAGTTCATAGGTCAACCTATGATCTATTTTGATGCATATGAACAATTCTAATATGTCTTTACGGGTCTTAGAACCCCTAGAGACATATGTCATCATTTAATTGGTCGAAGGGGGTCCTAGGTCACCCTATGACCCCCTTTGACCCATATGAATGATTCTAATATGTCCCTAGGGGTCCTAGGACCCCTAGGGACAAATGTCTTCATGTAATGGGTCGAAGGGTGTCATAGGTCAACCTATGACCCGCTTTGTCCCATATGAACGATTCTAATATGTCCCTAGGGGTGCTAGGATCGAAGGACCTCTAGGGACATATGTCATTATATAATGGGTCGAAGAGGATCATAAGTCAACCTATGAGTCCCTTCGACCCATATGAATTATTCTAATATGTCCCTATGGGTCCTAGAACCCTAGGGACATATGTCATCATTTAATGGGTTGAATGGGGTCATAGGTTGACCTATGACCCCCTTTGACCCATAAGAACGATTTGAATATGTCCTTAGGGGTCCTAGGACCCCTAAGGACATATGTTGTCATGTAATGCGTCGAAGGGGTTCATAAGTCAATCTACGACCTCCTTCGACCCATAAGAATGATTCTAATATGTCACTAGGGGTCCTAGGACCCCTAGGGACATATGTTGTTATGTAATGGGTCGAAGGGACCTATGACCCCCTTTGACTTATATATATTAATAATATACATATATATTAGTAACATACATATTAATATAATAATATATATTAATCACACACACACACACACAAACACACACACACACACACACACATATATTACATTATTATATTTAGTAAAAATAATAATAATATAAATTATATTTATAGATTATAATGAGAATAACATAATATATTATTATATATTAATATATTATATGTTATATCTTTACATTACATTATTTTTTATATATAATATTTTATAATACAATATAAAAATAATAATTTATAAATCATAAGCTATAAAATATTATTTTATAATATATATTACGTTATCATATATAAATATATATTACATTATTATATTTAGTAAAAATAATAATAATATAAATTATATTTATAGATTATAATGAGAATAACATAATATATTATTATATATTAATATATTATAATATATTAATATTTTATATATTATATCTTTACATTACGTTATTATATATGTATATATATAATATTATAATACATATTTACATAGTAATATAACAAAAATAATTTATAAATCATAAGCTATAAGGTCTTAAATCCGGTTTTCTCTCCAAAATGGGTTGGGATTTCAAATTTCTCACCAAAATTCACCTAGCCATATCGAATATCCGATTTCAAATTGGATATTCGATTTGAAATCTGATATCCGATTTGAAATCCGTTATCCGATTAGGCTTGGTATTTACCAAGCCTACCTGATCAATTCAAAATACGTTTTTGAAGAGGGTTTTAGTGATACTCAGACTTCGGGTACTCGTTTGACAATTTTATTTTCATTGAACTTGAATGAAACGAAAAGGGTTTTTTAATATTGCTCTCGAGATTCCATCAATATAATTTTTGTCAAATTTTGAGATCGGTAAGTATTTATTAGTTAATTATTAATGAAGCTTATTGTAAAGTGCCGATTGACATACTAATTGAAAAACAACTATAATTTTCAAACAGTATAACATTTTTTAAATTTAAAAGTTGTGTCTCATTCTATGCTTTTCCTAGTATAAGAAAAAATAAATAAATTTAAATTTGGTAAAATTTTCTATTAGTTAAGGTGGTCAGACGAGAGACTTTTTTTTTCAAGAAAGTTTTGGTAGAAAATTCATATTTAATTATTTATTTGGAATAAAAATACCAAAAAAATGCGTCACATCCAAGGATGAGTCTACTTTTCATATCTATAATTATATTAAAAAAATATTATCAGTTGATTTTGATTAAGGTGGTCAGACATACACCTACTTTTTATTTTTGCCTTGAAATTTTTGTAGTACTGCATTAAAATTCAAGCTTTTGAACAATCAATTATTATTTTCTCCTGATAAGGCCTAGTAGTTTAGAAACTACATTTAATTTTCTACAGATTATTTTCTTACAACTTTTTGGTATAAAGTCCATAACGACTTTAAAGTTATGTGTCAAGTTGACATAACTTTGATATTCTGATTTTTCACTGCCACTTAAGGCCATAGTTTGGTACACCATGATCCTGCACATACCCATATATATATTATTTATGATGTATGTACACTTTGTGTTAGGATAGTTAAAACTGTATGTTAGACCATGTATTTTTTCACTTCATAGATCATGTTATGATGTATGTTAGACCATGTACTATTTTTTTACAATTTCTTATCATGCTTGTGTATGTAGTACATATATTACTATGTTTCACCATGTTTTAAGTATATTCAAACCATTTTCTTTATTCTGACATATTCTATTCATGAACATATGACATATTTTGTAAGTATATATGCAAGATGAACAATAATTTTAATTATCTATAGAGCATTATTAGATAAATATCACATCAAATTTATGCATTGAGATAATTCATACAAATAAAATTGACCTACTCGATTAAAAAATGTATTGATAACGTACCTAACAATGTATCATAAGTGATCTTAATGTGTTGTTTGGTAATGTAAGAGTCATTATCACCTAATAAGACCTATTATGTAGTAGTAAACATATGAATACCTATCATAATGTATAACAGACATAATGACTTATTAGGACTCCCATGTCCCCTTAAGACACACATGTATGGATAATGTACCTAATAATGTACATCATGTAAGTGATCTTAATGTGTTGTTTGGTAATGAAAGATATAATCAATACAATGAATATAATGAGTAATGATCTTTAAATTATCATGTGCAAGTCACTTGTTTTTAATATTACAATCAATAGTAATTTGAAACTTCAAACAAACATTAATTTAAACATCCTTGAATGTAAAAGTAATAGAACAAAATAGGAGGTCATTACTTAAATTGACAATTAATTTATAATAATTTATCAAGTGCACGTACCTTTAACTTTCAAATAGAAGTAAACTCTTTCAAATAGAAGTAAAATTTCATTTTTGAATTAGTTTGTACAACATATTTCACAATATATGTAAGACAATGTCAATGATATATTTATAGTTCATTGAACTCATTTGAAACATAAAATTGGTTGAATGCATCTCTTCAAATGAGGTCCTGTAAAATAAAAATGTGAAACAAAAACACACATGTTAATAAACACATAAATTAATATTCAAGGTATCTGAACTATGTAAATATATATGTGTAATTTGTATGTACTTACTATGTGAAATTGCACAAGATGTTGATGTTCGATCCACTTTAACACTTAAATTTGCATAAATTGTAGTTGAGACCTAAATAAGAGGTATATAAGTTCTCTAAATTGGTATTGACAACACAAACATACATGTAATTAAATTATATAATTACATATCTATAAAAATAATACAATAATGAAAAAACTTACATGTGTTTGATTTAAATGTAGTCATCCCACTGTACCATCTGCATCCTCTCTCTTTTGCAATGCATCTATGATTGTCTCATGCTCGTCCATTGAAATTGTCCATAATACCTTATTGGCAGGTCTCCCTTTGTACCTTTCTAATTTGATATTTGTTGACACAACCAAATGAGAATAGTGTAAAATCTTCTTTTCGGTTTGGTAGTCTTCAAATGCTGGCAAACCATTTCTTCTTGTTAGGTATCTACATAGCCAGGTGCCAGCTACAACAACAGACCCAATTGGATACTCAAAACCATCATCGTCTACTTGATGAAATGTCATTTTTTTCTTAGGTTCCACACATCTAGATAGCCAATACTCAGTCTGTTCATCATTATCACTAGGTGCAATAACATCATAAACATGTCCTACAAGATAAGATAAAGTATAGAAACACTTTAATCACTCGTGTACATATGCAAATTATATAAATTGAAGCATGAGATTACAAAAAAATCTAATTAAATTGTGCATACCAGGTTCTATGAGGTCTAAAATATGATCATAGTCTTCTGATGCAAAAGTAACATTCTGGCCTTCATTTAGTATATCATCTTCAAAATGCATGTCAGTCGGTGCTAATGAGCTTTGTTGCCAATCTTCAACCCATTATGTATTCTCACATTCTTCCCATTCACCTGCAAGACAAAATTGACAAAAACAAGCAAGCTCCCCAATCCATATAGTCCAAGTGTTAGAATTTGAACTCCTAAATGAATGCCATTTAGCTTAACCACTAATTGTATCACAATCATATCTTGAAGGGATATTATTTTCTTCAACTAGGTAGAAGAAACGTTTGATTGTAGAGTTTTGACTTGATCCCGTGTATAAATATTTGTTACACCATTCGAAAATCTCATGTGCATTTTTGAATTTAGCTCTATCCTCAAATTTTAATTGCTCTTTACTAAGGGCTCTCTTCACACATGCACCAACACCATCATGTTCTCCTTTACCATGTCCAACCTCAAAAAAACTCCACACATGTTGGATGCTAGTTTGCTTATGTGTCCTACTCAACCAATAGAACATTCTAGCATTCTTGAATTGTCCTATACAATTATCTGACCATGTAAAATGTTGTGTCATTTGAATTTGTCTCTCTTTTAAATTATCATAAAAGACCTTGAAACAATATTGGACAAACTTAGATGAATGGAGTTTATTATCACTTAAATAAAAATGGTACTCTCTCAATATTTTTTGATACTCCTCTATACTATTAGGTGCATGCCTATAAACTATATGAACATAAATTGTTACCTGCACTGAATTATAATATTGTGGTTGTACCACTTCTTGCGGTGCAAGCATGTAGTTCTCTGCAAAGTCAACAACTGAAAGTATAGTACCAATTGGAAATGTATTCTTACATATACAAAATTGTTCATCAAGCCATCTATAATATTGAGAGTGTTTAACATATTTTGGTATGATCACACTCTGAAACTCATCCATAAATGCATGACAACTAACTTTATCTGTAACTAGATCACACCTTCTTCCAAACTTCCCATCCTTCAATGGATATTCAATAGTTTTCAATCTTTTTACCTCAACTAACTATTGTCCAAAAGTAGTCAAAGCATTTTCATGCAAACATTCATCTAACAAAGAAAGATTGCCGCACATATCACATGTACTAGAAAGACATGCATTGAAAAGAAAGTATTGATCGTTAGCTGGCTTACTAAACAAACCTGATATGAAATCTTTTATAGCTTGAAGTGGTATTTTTATACCACATTCTAGAAAAATTTCTTTACTATGCATGGTACCACGTATAGATTGAAATACATCATAATGGTAATGAAATTGAATTTGAGTTTTACAACAAAATGTGATTCTTTCCTTATTAATCCTTACATACCATGGTTTACACTTTTCAAAAGATCTTTGACTAATGGTAATATTTAATACCTTACCATCTACAAATTTTTTAAACAATTCAGTTTGAGTCATGTCTAAAAGGTGTTTAGGATGTGGATCACGTATTTTTGACCCAATTCTCAATTTAAGAACATCTCTTTAATTAGGTGATACTCTTGTATTATCATGCCAAAAATTTTCAATCAAACTTTTGATTTCACTAGTAAGTTTCATATCACATCTCGGGAGTCTACCACTAGAAGTCCATAAAATATTTGCTGGATCACATTCAAAGTTAACCCTTCTCTTTACAGCTCTTTCTAAAGTCTTACGATTCACATTAAGATATCCACTTATGTTAGTAATCAATCTTTTATCAGATGTTGATTTGTTAACTAAAGTTGTTGTTATTGCTCGTCGTGCTGCATTCTTATCTTTAGACCAACTTCTCTTTTCGGTAACATCAAAGGCACTAGCAACAGTGGATACAACTTGTTTTAAAGACTCATTTTTCTTCTTGGGTTTTGCATACATTCCCAACCTTCTCATTACTTTTCGCATTTTAGACATTTTAATTAGTTGCAAGATTAGCTGACATTGAAACCCAAATTTCTTATTATAAAAAAAATGCCTAATCAATCTATTAGCATGTGTCCTAATTTGTCTCCATGAAACCAATCCCTCAAGATTATCTAACACACCATTAGGAATATGAAAATTATGTTCAGACACTTTACTATCATCCTGACATGTTTGTACAGTAGTTGGTGTTTCTATGTCTACATTCATGCAATTTTTATTTTCAGACACTTTACTATTTTCACTGTTATTTGGGATTTGAATATCATTTTCAAATTTTCTTGGCATTTCTTTTGGGGCAGGCATTTCAATTGGAGTGTTTTTTGCATGATCGTTTGACAATTGCTTCTCATGAAGAAAATCTAAATCGTTTAAATCATAACCTGCTTCTAAAAAATCCCCAATTTCATCACGAGAGAAAATTTGAGGGTTTGGAGACACACCTATATTGAATGCATAATTAGAATGTGCACCTGAATTTTCTTGTATTGGGTTCTCTTCTTTGACTTCTTCATCCATCGTGGTATCTTCAATGTCTTTCTCCTTTGAAACATTGTTCAAGTCTCTAATTCTTTGTCTTCTCTCTCGTTGACGTTGTGCTTCATTCTTTTTATTTGCTACAATCTCCTCATCTGTCAGAACTCTTGCTTTCTTCTTTCTTCATTGTTTTGATCCCATGTTTGCACCAATTTTGAATTTGAATCAGTAGCCTGCAAATTGTATAAGAGAAAAAGAAAATAGAATAAGTGTGATGAAATTTAGTGTTGCAGGTCAAAACTGTTGTTCAATCATTTCAATCATTGAAATTGGGTCGGTGGGGCAGCTTTTGGGACCCAATGGGTACATAAAAAATGGGTACCCGATTTCTTAAAAATCGAGCACCTGATTTTTTAAAACTTGGCTACCCGTTTACAAATTGATTTTAAAAAAGTCAGTATAATAGTTTAAAGAAATCGGGCACCCGATTTATGAATTACAAATCGAGTGCCCGATTCGTGAGACATGAGCAAAAATTTGGCATGGCTCCCAAGTTTTGCATGGGGTTTTGCCTTGGGGAAAGGCATGGCATAGGCTTGGTCCCACCAAGCCATGCCTTTGTACTCCTTTTTTTTTATAAGGCATTTAATCGACAATTTCTGATATTGTCATAATTTTTTTTATAGTCATTCCTATTGAATTTTTTGATGAGACAAAAACCCATTATAGCTCTTGTTGTTCTGATTTCAAAAATGTAAATTTTATAGTGTTATTAGTTTATTTTCTATTTTTCCATTATTTATTAATCAAAACTATCTCCTAAACATTGAAAAGTGGCATTCACTAAAAATTTAATAACTTTTTGATTTTATAATTTTTCTTAAATTAATTTATATGTCATCAATCTACATACCATTCTTTTGATGTTAAAAAAAATATTGAAAAAAGTGAGATTTTGATCAAATTATGTGGTCCGTACATGAGAGGTTTTAAAATTTACCTTTATAGCCAATTAATAATTAATAATAAAAAAAATTATTCAATAAAAAATTAAGAAAAAATATTGTCATGAATCTTAGGTGTATTAGGTAACTCCCTTTAAAAGGATTTGCAAAAATTCATTTATTTGTGTCAAATTATGGTGTCCGTACACGAGCATGGTATGGTCATGAAATAGGCATTTTGAAAAAGTGGTTTTTAAAGATCCATACCAAAAAAATAATCTATCATATGGGTGCACAAATAAATTACATATTCAAAAACTAGATTCTGAACACTAAGAATTTTATTTCTGAATTTTTTTAATATTCAATCTCTAAATA
Source organism: Cupressus sempervirens (assembly GCA_028749045.1). Taxonomy (NCBI): domain Eukaryota; kingdom Viridiplantae; phylum Streptophyta; class Pinopsida; order Cupressales; family Cupressaceae; genus Cupressus; species Cupressus sempervirens. Next base: position 67,842,880 of record CM053784.1, read on the forward strand.
CCTCAAATTTTGACATCAATTGACAAAAAATTTGAAAAACAAGAAAAACACTTCCACTTTTTGGCCAAAAGTGAGACCCAACTTCTTGCATTGACCCATGGTTATTTGCATCTTTTCTTCATCACCCATTGTCTTGTGTTCATCAACTTTCTTTTTCCTTTTATCCACTTCACATAGTCTTGCTAACTAGATTTCATTCTCTCTATTTAGTCCTTTGATTTCATCATTTAATATATTTTCCCTCTCTAATAGATTTTATATTTCTACATTACTTTAACTAAATTTTCTATCATCAAGTAGTCCTTTAGTGTCTTCTTCTTGAAATTCAATATCATTTTGTAGGATTTCCATTTATATAAGGATTTCTTCAATTCCTATCTTACTGCTTCAAGCTATCTACAACACGCTTCATGTATCAAGCTTCTAATTCTCAATAATCTTTCCCAACTTATAAGACTAAATCTCCAAGATCTATTAAACTATTAACCTTTTGGAACAAATATCAAACCTAACAACTTCATTTGAAATCCTTATGTCACATAAACATATGTTGTAATTACATATATGATCTAGCAACTAATCACATCCAAAAATATGAAAGTAAATGTTCAAAACTTAATACAAATATTTGGCAACCTTTAAACCCTCCAAGGTGAACATAAAATTGGGTGGAGATGACACCCACAAATCTTCACTACTATAGAAATGAACTTTTCCTATTAGGGATACAAGTTTGATCACTTCTGATGATCTACCCTATGAAAGGTCTTTCATGTTAAGAGCTTACAATAATTTAACAGTCTACCTTTATTAAAGGATTTAAAATACCAATAGAGTAAGAACTCTATTAGGAGATTTACATAGGCCTTTTAGGACAACTCTATTAAGAGATTTCCCCCAAAATATTTGCTAGAATGTATCAGTACTTGATTCATTAGTTTGTACTTAATATGTTGATTAGTAATCTCATCTTTCTAGTCTCTGATTTGATCTCCTATTTGATAAACCATTATTCATTCCTTCACTATTCTACTTGGTCACTCTATCTAGTTCTCTTTAAAAACATTTCTTCAAGAATCCAAACAAACACATGCATACACCATATTGAAAAATAGAGTTTGGATCCTTCCTTTATAACCAATTGGAGAAGGTTCTAGATCAAAGATCAATGGTCTAGGTTTCTCCCATTTTCTACTTAGATGTTTCATTTTTTGGATTGATTAATGACCTTGCATATGAATTACTAATCCATGCCAAAATGCATAATTATCTCCTTAAATTACTCCCCAGCTATCAAAATATGTATTAAGTCATCCAAAAATAGTTTAGTTCAATATTTTGTGATTCCAAAGAAATATATTAAAACTGGTTTTTCTTGCCACATGAACACTATGATGCTCGGTCATGATGAATATCCATTGGATTCTATATGCTTAACACTTATTGTATGACTAGACATGAACTAAATATATATATATCTTGTCTTAAAGTCTCTTTTATCTTCGTCAACTTACATATAAGTACTTGATGACCATAGACTTCATTAGAAATAATAATTGCCTAGCTTCAACTAAAATATGAGCAAGTGTAATATACATGGCTTGACCTTAGTAGGATGGCTCAGTGATAGTGATAACTGACCAACACTATCAAATAAATAACTAAGTGGTTGACACTAATAAACAACACACCTTAGCGATCAACAAAAAAACCATCAAGTCTAAAGAACATACTCTTTCATCTCAAATTATGTCTCCATCTCAAATGTTTCCTTCCTCAATAAAAAATACTTTATCCATTGGAGAAAATTAATCATAGTAATAATATGAAAAGGGATAAACATGATGCTTATGCTTGTATTTAAAATTATGTTAGTCTTGACATAGAAGATACTCTTGAGGATGTTGTTATTGATTATAATGCATATGTTAAAGAAAATGAATGTGAGAATGTTGATATGGATTACGAGTTTCTTAAGATGATATCTATGTAGTTAACACTCACTCCTAGTGAAGAGCACATTGAATCTTCCTAGAGTCCTTTCTTGGATCTCACAATGATTTCTATTATTATGAATGTTGTTCATCATGTGAGTCAACCATGTTTCCATAATGTTATAAATGAAGATAGGGGTTGGTTTGGTCATGTGAATCATTTAAAGTGGACTTCTCTAGCATAGTAATCTTTGTGTGTTTGTATTGTGTTTCCTCTATGCTGGCCATTATGATCTATGTTTTGTCTGCATTATGTTAGATTATTCTTGTTTACCTATTGGAATAAGATGATGAACTAATCAAACATGTCATACATCTTTTTCTATTTCTATTTATCTTTTCCTATATGTTGTTACATGTGATGTTGTCTATTTTCTACTATTTGTGCATGTGCCCTTGTATAGTTTCCTTGGATTCTTGCAATATGGTAGCACTAATTCTTTTTAGTCTCTTCGTTGCTAGCCGAAAATTGACTCTTCTTCATATTTCTTGTGTTCTTTTCCTCCATTGTGTTGTAGTTCTACTTACTTTGGGGAATGCTGACATTTCATACTTTATGGAATAGTACATATTATCATATGATCACATTGACCCCAAAGTTTGTAGATTCATTTGTGCTCTCTTTTTGTCATGTGTATTTCTCATGAAGTTTTTTCTTTTGTGGGAATATCATAGTGAAATTTATTTCTAGCAAATGCATGTACATTTCCACTAAATCTATTGCTCTCATTAAGTACTTTTTAATATCTTTAACACTGGGGTGTACACTCCACTTACTTATGCACACACACACACACACTTTGACAATTTAGTTTTCTCTATTGAACTTGTTAAAGTTTAGTCAATTCAGAAGTCTTTATCATATATATATATATATATATATATAGAAATTAAAAATAGAAAGGGACATATCTATTTAAGTTACCTTTGGAACATACAAACCGAATATCATAGTAGTGTTATTACATCTACAATGATCCTAATGAAACCTGTGAGGCCTCACCCTAACCCATCCTAGCATCGATGATACATTATTATTTTGATACTCATGACTCGATATGTCAGAACATTATTTGATGCACTGAATATTATTATGCTATTTATGATGTGTGATGCTTACTTTTAGATATTCGATTTCATCATTTAATGCTTTATAAACATGTATGATGATGATGTGGATGAATGCAGAACTAACACTTTGAATTTTTTAGTTTTAATTAATAGAATAAGATAAGCAATTGAATTGTAGAAAATGGATGCTTTAAATTACATGAATTTTGTGATGGGTATTTTTATATAGATGTATACATGTGTTTCTTGAACTACTGATGTGTGCAATGAGTGTGCAAAAAATTTAGCCGCAAAATCCAATGGAAAGACAAAGTTGAACCCCCTTGTTAATTTTGTGATATCTTTGTATTGTAATTCTTTGAAGGTTGTTATTTGGTCATACTATTTTCCCTAGCTTTTGCTTGTTCTTATTAAGTCTTTAAGGCTTAGAAACATCAAATTTAAGTACCCTACGGCTAAAGGTATGGGTTGGGGACACTTTCCAACCCCTTAATCTCCTTGGTTGACTTTTAGGGTCACTCAAAAACCCTACTTTTGTTTGATTGCGAAAATGGATTATCTCTTTACTTGAGTTGGTGAACGAAAACTCCATCTTGAGGTTACTTGAAGTCTAGTTGAGTTAAGAATCATACTTAGAGGCATTTTTGGAGTAATTTTGTTTTTGTCACCCAATCTCTAGTTTTAGAGAAAGTTTGAAGATTGAATGAAGAAAGGGAAAAGCTCTTCTCAACTTACCATTTTACCATAAATCTTTGTGAGGGTAGGAGTTCTTCACTCTTTTGGTTTTTCTCTTCATGTTGATCATGTTTGGATCTTGCTTAAGGTGTTGTGTTGTTCCTTGTTTTACTTGCTTGTGTGTGGGGATTGATTTGGAAGGGTTTTTTTGTTGTTCTTGATGCATTCTTTTGCTTATCTTGATGATTTGTTGTGACAGGATTTCATGGGGATTGTTTTGACATTACTCACCCTTGGATAGGGAAGAAGTGGCCATGTATAGGGGTAGGGCCTTGGTTGGAGCTCAATGGTGAGAGTCTCCTTTAATGGTGAGAAGAGGGAAAGAGGGCAGGGAGTATGGGCTCCTACTTGTCATCACATACCTTGTTGATATTTTGAAATCTTGAATATGGAAAGGAATGAACATCCTTGTGATAGTAGCCTCAAAAGAGCCTTGTAAAAGAATGGAAATTCTTGAAGTTCTAACCCCAAAAGGGCCATGTTATGGTATAGTGATTGACATCTCCCATTGGAAAAATCCACCTCCCCCCTAGTTAGGTCTTATGATTGAATCTATTGTGCAAAACCGGGCTTGGCTGTATGCTTGAATTGCTTTGATGTTGTGTTGTTCACCCCAGGTTAGCTCTTGTCTCCTCCTTGTATTTCCTTGAAGTTTTGAATGTATTGGAGGAAAGCATTTGAGAAGGATTTAAAAGAGATTTCATTTGAAATGTAATATTATGAACAAAAAAATGTATTTGATTTTTTTTGTATTGGCAACGACATCGGGTTTTCTTACTAGTTCTTTTCCGATGGAGCCTTGAACTAGGATGAATAATATAGAAGAAAAAAAAAAGATTATGAAAACCTCCTTGTATTGCTCTCATGCGATTCCAAGTTTTACATGTGTTTAGGAGAAAATAGAATGATAGATAATGCCTTTGAATTTTGAATTTCCAAGTTTTCAATTATGTTAATGGAAAGCAATTTGATATGGTAATGTTTTCAATTTGATGTTATAAGTATTAAGAGGAAATGAAAATCCTAAATTGTGAGCACAAAGTTAATTCTCTCATTGTTAAGTTTCATAATTGACACAATCAATTTGATCAAGAATTATGCATCACCTTGAGTTCTAAATATAGGATCATATTCCTTCTTATATAATGATTAATAAAACATAAATTTTAGAAGGAAAGACAAAAAGATTACAACCTTACTTATACCCTTGTATTATTATGCTTGTTAAGAAGAAATCAAGGTTACAACAAGGATAGACATCACTAATTAAACAACAACAAAACATTATAGCTTAATGAGAAGAATTTTACTTAGACAAAAAAAGGGCTTCAAAAAAAATATGCACCTCCAGGAGAAAAAGCTCTCTGGAAAATGTATGGAGAGAAATTTTATTTCCCCAATAGCACAGAGAATATTCCCTAAGTTATTCTATTGAAATTTTAATTAAAATTATTGCTAATTCATTTAACAATATAACTTAAATACATTAATATATATATATATATATATATATATATATATATATATATATATATATATATATATATATATATATATATATATATATATATATATATATATATATATATATATATATATATATATATATATATATATATATATATATATATCTTAATGCAATTGTTGTGGCATTTCTTAGTGCCTTCCCTCAACCATATAACTTTATGCATTAACTCTCCTAGCCACCTAGCCTCCACTAAATCAAGTTTCACATCTCCTCTGCTAATTTGGGTGTAGGTCTATTGCATCAGCATTAACTTCATGTGAAAAAGGGGAGGGTACATTCTTTTGGCCTAAAATCTTGTCTCTTAATAATTCAATTAAAAAAAAAAAAGAAATTAATATCTCACCCACTTATAGTTTTCTTCCCACACATCTCTTTCACCCTCATTATGCAAGAGTAGGCATGTACCCCACCAACCTCTTGACACTTGCTTTTACCAAGCTCACGTGGGGTCATGTCTTGGCTTTAAGGAGGTGAAGAAAGTTTATTAAAACAAACAAAAGAAAACTCCAAACTTCTCACCCACCCCCCCAATGCTTCCATCTTCCCCAAATGCATGATTCAATGTGTGGGGACATAAGTGAAGGGATAGGTATATGTGCACAGGCCCTTGGGCAGCACACAAACCCTTGGGAAGTGGAGCCTCATGTCATGCCCACTTGGCATAGGGGTGTAGGGGGGTAGATCCTAGGTAGATCTTAGGTCTAGGAAGTAAAAAGGGAAGTATTAGTGTTAGGTTATCTTGGTTTGGTTGTTAGTATAAAATATTAAATATTTCAGTTAATATGTAGCTTAGGATAGATATTAAATGGTAGTTAGGATTTAAATATATGTTTAATTTTAATGGGGGTGGTATCAAAACTTTAGTTAGGGTAGTAGATGTTGGTTATATTAGGAAGAGATATAATGTCTTTTATGTTAGTGTGGATGGTAGTATTTTTATAGTGTCTTAGTTATTAGAGTATTAAAGTAGTTCTAATTTAAAAGTTTTAAATTTGAAATTAGAATACTTAAATTAAAATAATTTTTAATGTCTTATTAAATATTTTTATGCCATTGTGATAATATCAAGATTGACTTTTATATTGGCAATTTTAATGTGAACTTAAATTTTGTTTTAGTTACTCGTAAAGTTCAGATTAACTTGTAGATTTAATGAATTGACTCTAGGCATCAATTTCAATTGTAAATGATAGATTACTGAATTAGATTGTAGACTAAAGTTTAAAATGTAGATAGCACGCATTGTATAGTAGATTTTATAGATCTTCTAGAGTTTAAATCTTCTATTGTTAAATTATTAAATTTCCAGATTCAATCAAGTTATTATTTAATTGAAGGAGGTCTAGCTAATTGAATCATCTTTAGGGTTAGTGGTATATTTCTTGTAATTTAATTGTATCATTAAAATAGATTGATAGGTTATGACTTTATAAAATGGATTAGTCGTTTAAATTTATTATTGGATTTTCTAAGAGACCTTCCGTTCACTCAGATAAACTCCTCCACGAAATGATCAAACTGAGTCGTAACCCTATTACTTATCTATGATGATCTTCCATCTAGCCTTATAGTACCTATGGCCATCTGAATCTTAAACCCCTCAAACAATTAACTCCAATGTGATTATACATCTAAACCTTGTCGACCATATTAACTTATTGAATCATTGTTCTTAATTTTTAGAAAAAATATGGAAATTGAAAATAGAAAGGGACATATCTATTTAAGTTGCCTTTGGAACGTACAAACCAAATATCATAGTAGTGTTATTACATCTACAATGATCCTAATGAAACCCAACATGGCATCAGAGCCAGGTTTTCTATTATCTAAATTCGATGGACTCTTATACTATGAACACTATTTCTTGAAGATGTTTTTGTATTGGAGAACTTGTGTGGTGATTATTTTACTATAATTAGCATAGATAAATCTCTACAGACTGGGTGACTAGTATTTTAAAATTTGGGCATCTTCCTTATCTGTAAATTAGATGCCATAAGTCTGGTAGATGGAAGGTTGGTATTTGGCATAAATTCTTGGGTGCTTGAATTACCAAAAAACACATATTTCATATTCTACTAAATGGTAATTTGTATATTGGATTGGGCATGCCATTATTGGCACAATTTTTCTATTATTTTGGATGCTGCTGGTGGACATCATACTCTACTAAAAATCAAGGGTTGCGTGTGAGATTCTTCTGCATTTCATGACACATATCAATAAACCGCATGAGGGTTAGAAAGTAAGATGATTGCATTTTAAGGAAAAAAAATTATTTTCTCAAAGCCTTTATACATACTCAACTACAAAGTAGATTATTCCTTTTTAGTGCCCATTCTAAATACCCTGGCAAAAATATTAAGAGAGGCGACAATCTATATTGCTGACTAAACCAATATCGAGTAGTGGAATAATTGACTTAATCAATGATTATAAAAACTAATGTGAATTTGTACTTCCAAATGTGATTATGTGCTTGAAGAAAAATTTGTGGATAGTTCATAGAAATAATGATACAAATAATATCCGTATCAAAGCAACTTAGAAGGTCTACATAGTTTTGTTTTCTTTAAGAAAGGCCTTCTCATAACAATAAACCCTAAAGAAAAAGTGAGAACGTGAAGCTAATATCTTAGATTTTGAGGAATGAAATATGGATGTGAACATAATTCTAGATGACCCTTCTATCTAGAATGTGAAAATCAAATAAAAAATATTTAAACTTCAGACTTTCCAGTGCTACCATGAAGATGAAGGACTGGGATTTCTACTCATTTTTTGTGGGCTATTAAAATTGCATAGTCTTTGCTTTGGTATACATTTGTGCATTCTAGATCATATGAATTTTTTAGACATTCAATAAAGATCAGAAAAAATTCCTCAACCCACTATTAAGGATATTAGATAGCTAGTCGACATAGAATTGATTGAGTGAATAGAAGGATTCAGATCAAGAAACGAAATATTCACCTTTGATTGAGGAATCCTTAGATTATAAGATATATATATATATATATATATATATATATATATATATATATATATATATATATATATATATATATATATATATATATATATATGAAGCCCAATAATATTAATTATATATTTTTTGATGCATACATCACAAGGAATATCATTAGTTAAAATTCATATGATCTTCGAGATGTTAATATATTTGTGTTAAAGTTTCATATAGTCCAATATCAAGAGTATTATGCCTAAGCGTGAAAATTTTATTGAATGAAATTAGGTATATGAGAAGGATATATAGATATTAGTAACATCAAAGTCTTCAGATATTATACAACATCAATAAATAGAAATGACTATTTGTTATCTTCTTCACTCAAAGAAATACAGGTTAAATTATTTCCACAATCTATTTTTGGCAAGAAGATATCACTTTGAGCCTACATCAAAATTGGAAATCTTCATATTCTCAACAAGATTATAATCTATTCAAGGAAATAAAATCATAGTTTACAGTGAGTTGGGTATTTAATTGAGGGTGTAATAAAACTATTGTAAGTAAGAAAAGGTGTGTGGAATCACTTACTACACCGATCTTTCTGAGGATGATTATGCAAATTCAACTTACTATTTTAGAGATCTCAAGAAATGCATAATAATATAATCAAAACAATAATGAACGTATAACACAATTATTATTGTAGGGAAAACCTTCCAAGAGAAAAACCCCACCTTTCAAAATCTACACGGCTTATCCTAAAATCAAGAAGATTATAATACACTTGCAATACAATCTCGAACTTAGACTCAAACTTAGAGAGACTCCTTCTAGCACCCAATCTTGCAAACAAAACTTGATAATTAAAAAACCTTCCCAAGCCCTCCTTTTATAGTTTTTATCAACTTGGAAATCATTTCTGGTCTTACAAAACCATGGGCCAAAACCATGGGCAAAACAACTATGCCAAATGTTACCCACTTGTCATTTGTAACTCTAAGAATAACATTTTCATCTATAATTTTGTCCTCTAGTTTAGATCCCCATAAAAAATGATAAAATGAGTTGTTTATACTCTAAATATAGCCCTCTTATATTGTTCTAGGGACAAGAAACATTTTTAACAACTCGTACATCCTTTTCTAACCCATTAACATGTGAAAAACTAAAACAAACAAATTCAACAATTTTCTACAATTTTTTGAATTTTTTTTGCAAAGTTGAGATGTAATTCTCAACATTCTCCCACTTGTCAAACACCTTGCAAGTGTTAGGGGATCCAAAGTGTCATGTAGTTAATTGCTAGGGTTGAGAGGCCCATAGACTTTGAACAACATCTGAATTTGTCTATGCTCATGGGATTAGTTAATGCATCAACAAAATTTTCCAAAGTCCACACCTTTCCTAGCTTTACTTGTTGTCCTTGATCACATATCTCACAAAATGATATTTTACATCAATGTGATTGGTCCTGGCATGACATGTTAGGTTCTTCACTGGGCAAATTCCACTTGGACTGTTACTATAAATTGTCACTGCACCCTGTTTAAAGTTTATATTTGGACACAATCTCTTAAGCCAAATAGCTTCTTTTTAGACATGAGTAGCTACCATATACTTTGCCTCTATAGTGGACAAAGCAACCATAGATTATCATTTTCTCATCCAACTAATTGCACCACCAAATAATGTAAACACATATGCATTGGTTTATCTTCTTCTATCAACATCAATAACCTATTTTGAATCCACATAGCCTTGAATATCAAAAGAATGCTCATTTCTTGTTCCATTGAAACATATAAAGTACTCTAAGGTACTCTGCTAGTATCTGAAAACTCCTTTTACTACATCCCAATGTGCTCTTCCTAGATTAGACATGTAGATCAAACTTCCAACATCACTTTGATATGGTACTTGACTTGTCTCTTCCATCTCCAATGGGGATGAAGGACATAGTGAGCTAGAAATATTTTTTCTCATAGTAACATGAAAACTTAATAGTCTAGAATCCTACATATTGAATCTTCTTAGAATATTACCAACATACTTACTCTAGCCTAGCCAAAGCCTCTTGTAATCTCCATTTCCAAAATGTGCCATGCTACACCACGATCTTTCATTTTAAACTTTTCTAGGAGCTAAGATTTTAATTTTGCAATCAAACCTTTTTCTTTGCTAATAAACAACATGTCATCAACATATACTTGACAATAACTAGGAAATAATAACCATTAGACTTGTAATATATATAATGATTAGATTTCGATTGGACAAATCCCAAACTCAATACATATTTATCAAACTTTTGGTACCACATCACATGACTTTTTAAAAACCATACAAGGATTTCTTCAATTTATAGACCAAATAACTTTTACCTTTCACCACAAAGTTCTCTAACTATGTCATGTAAATTTTCTCCTCCAAATATCCATGATGAAAAGCCATCTTCACATCCAATTGCTCAAGTTATAGATCATAAGCTATTGCAATGGAAAGTAAAAATTAAATGAATGTCATTTTTTCTATAGAAGAAAAAATGTCACCATAATCAATTCCTACAAATTGGGAGTAACTTTTTGCAACCAATTGTGCTTTATATTTCTCAACGCCTCCATCTGAACTCATCTTTCATTTCAACACCCATTTATAACCAATAGGTTTATGTCCTTTAGGAAATGGTACAAGGTCCTATCTATCATTCCTCTTAAGAGTTGTCATCCCTTCTTCCATGGCTATTTTCTTGGACTCTACATCATTCATACCAAGAGCCTCTTCTATAGATTTCAGTTCATCAATATTATCATTCAAAGGAAATATATACCTCCAATCATTAGGAGAATATCCATATCTTTCTAGTGCTTTCCTTTGCCTACTAGACCTTCAAAAAAGATCAAGCTCAGATTCATGTTTAGGTTCATGATTAGGTTCTCCCTCTTCCTCTAATGATTCAAAACTCATAGAGCTCTCTTCAACATCTCATCTTTCTAAGGGCCTTGATTCAACTTTGTTAGGTGTAGTAGGAAGTTGAATCACATCTTTCATTTCTTCTATCTATTCTAGCTACATTGTAATAGAAGAAGGCTTAGAAGAAGGCTTAGTTTCTCTAAATATAACACTTTTGCAATAAAATACCTTTTGTGCAATAGGATCCCAAAGCTTGTATCCTTTCATACCATAACCATATTCGATGAAGATACATTTGAAAACTTTTTTGTCTAATTTTTTCCACTTCTTCTTTGGCACATGAGCATATGGCTCACAACCAAAAACTTTGAAATGTCTATGTGGAGGCTTGTGGCTTGACTATGCTTCCATTGGTGTCTTATCAACAAGAGTTGATGTAGGAGACCTATTTATCAAGTAGTACGCAGTGGCTACAACTTCATCCTAGAACATTTGTTCTAGTCTAGCACCACTCAATATACTCCTAGCCTTCTCCATCAATGTCCTATTCATTCTTTTTGTAACTCCATTCTGTTGTAGATAATAGAAAGTTGTCTTCTCCCTCTTAATACCACAATATTTACAAAATGTGTTGAAATAATTGGAGAAAAGTTTATCAAAATTATTAGTTCTCAAATATTTTATCTTTTTTCTAGTATGTAAGTCAACCATTCCTTTAAATTCGTTGAAATGACTAGAAACTTAAGCTTTACTCCTAATGAAATAAACCTTTGTCCTTTTCTTGAAATCATTAATGAAAGAAATAGAATAAATTGATCTACCAATAGAAGGAACATCAACTGGACCAAACACATCTGAATGGATTAGATCCAAAATACATGAGGACTTATGAGAATTTAAGTAAAACTAAACATGGTTTTGTTTACCATAGATACAATGCTCACAAAAATAAAACTCAAGATTGAAGTCATTCAACCCATCAATAAAGTTTTTTTATTTTAAGGGTTTTAGACTTCTCACCTATGTGGCTAAGTCTCTGGTGTCATAACATAGTCTTCTTTGTAGGTAATTTTGATTTAGTAGATAGAGCATGCTTGGATACCCAAAAACCATGAACATATGTTGCAAGGGAAACCCTCTCCTTCTCCAACAAAGTAGTCCTCTTCACAATCTTATTACAAGTACTATTGGACTCAATTGTGCATGCATGAATTCGGTACAATGTACCCAATCTACTTCCTCTTGCTATTACCATAGCACCTCTCACAATTTTGACACCTGCTTTAGAGAATTGTACAGGCACACCAACTTCTATTAGTTTGCTAATAGATCACAAATTCCTTCCTCATCTTGAGATATGCAAGACACCATCAAATCTTCTAATTATTCCATTATAAAATTTCACATTAATACTTCAATGACCAATAATATCAATAACTAAGTTATCACCCAAATACACCTTAACACCATCAAAATTTGCATCTATACTAAACTAGTTTCTACTAGGAGTCATATGAAAAGATGCACCTGAGTTTATCAACCATGCCTTGTTATCTACATGAGTGGCCAAGGCTATGATGAAAAAATATCCATCTTCTTTCGTGGACTTAGAATCTGAATCATGCTTCTTCTTCTTTTCCTATTCCTCCTCTTTGCAGTCCTTTTGGAAGTGTCCAAGTTTTCCACAATTCTAGCAATTCACCTTGGGTTTACCATGAGATTTTGATCTCCCCTTATTCTTGGTCTTAGAATGGCCATGCAATTTTTTTTTCTTTCATCTTTCTTTTCGTCTTCCTAGAACACTCAAAGCCTCTCTAGCATTAAGAGAAACCTTCCTTCTCATCTTCTCAAAAATTAGAGAACCAACAACATCCTCCATCTTAAAGACAATTGAAGTGCTCCCTATGGCCATGACAAGGCTATCCCATTAGTCTAGAAATGAACATAGCAACATTTGGCACCTTTCTTCTTCATCCATCGACACCCCAAATGACGTCAACTAAGTTACCAACATATTTAATTTTTCAAGATGCTCAAAAATCCATCCACCTTCTTTCATTCTCAAGAAAATCTAGTTCACAAATGATTTCACTTGATAGATCTCATTTAGCTTCTTCTAAAGATTCTTCATGATAGGTTCTTCATGGACATTAATTAGAATTGAGTATGCAAGACATGATCTATTGAGACCTTTAGCATTTTTATCTAACACATCATATTTTTCAACTAAAGTCAGATGTGCAGGCCTCAACTTATTATCATAAATTGCATCTCGTAGATCCTGATCAATCAATAGATCTTCAGTCTTCATCTTCCACATCTCAAAGTTTTTTGTAGAAAACTTTTCTACATCAATCCTCCTTTATATGCTTTCCATCTTTGCAATCCTACAACATAGAAATGAAAAGATCTACACAAGCTCCCACTCAAACCTTGATTAGATCAAAAAACCCTATACCCAACAAATAGAACCAAAAATTTCTAGGAATTGATACCACTTGTAAGGAAGGAAAGGTGTGGGGAATCACTTCCTACACTAATATTTGAAAGGATGACTATGCAAATTCAACTTACTATTACAGAGATCTTAAGAAATTCATAATAATATAATCAAAATAACAATGAATGCATAACACAATGATTACCATGGGGAAACCCTTCTAGAAGATAAACCCCACCCTCTAAAGCCCACACAATGTATTCTCAGATTAAGAAGATTACAATACACTTGCAAAGAAAGTTTCTATAGGGGCACATCACCACAACTCAAACACAAACTCAGACTTAGAGAAACTCCTTCTAGCACCCAGCCTTGCAAACAGAACTTGATGATTCAAGCACCTCCCCCAAGCCCTTGTTTTATAGTGATTTACAACTTGGAAACCATTTGTGGTCTTAAAAAACCATGGGTCAAAACCATGGGCAAAACAACTATGGCACATGTTACCCACTTGTCATTTGTAAGTTCAAGAATAGCATTTTCGTCTATAATTTTGTCCTCTAGTTTAGACCCCCATAAAAGTCATATAATGAATTTTTTATACTCTAAAAATAACCTTCCTATATTTTTCTAGGGACAAGACACATTTTAAACAATGGATACACCTTTTTGCAACTCCTAAACATATATAAAACTACCACAAACAACTTCCAAAATTTTTGACAATTTATCAAAAAAATCTTGCAAGGTTGAGACATGATTCTCAACAACTATAGGGCTCAAATTATTCTAAATTTTACCCTCATGGTGTGAATCATATAATGGATCAGATCATAAATTCTTGAAGGTAACGACTTAAAAACTTAAAAATAACTGTAACCAAGGACACATCATCTAGAATGAGTCTATAATGCCAATTCATGAGAATAATAACGCCAGGTCATCTTAATCTAGCATAGAAGAAATTGATCATAAGAATAGTGATATATTAAGGAAATTTTGATATGTGAAGAGAGATCAAAAGATGATAGATACTAAAAGGAATGGTATTTAAACATGATGGAAAGAAAAGGAATAATGTGTTTAGTGTCATCTGAATAAATAAGAGATACTCACAAAGAAGATAAGTAGGCATCATCAAAGGTGCACACATAGAAGAGTGTGTTCTTAGATTCAATTTCTTAATGAATGTTATCAATTTAAAGGAGAAAATTTATGATAATGATGAAGAAATAAAACAACTATTTGAATGCATCATGGTAACATTGAATTGATCATGCTTATAGCCTAGGTAGTTAGGTTGGTGGGGAATGTGGTGATAGTGGTGAAGTGACTAGAGCCTTGTAAAATGGAGTAAGTTTGAATTCTACACTATGGGTGAGAATAATAACCAATGTTAAATTCCTATTATTTGATGAATTCTTATATGGAGGCATTTTCTAAATTGATACATATGGATCTTTATTAGAGCGACTTGTATCAATGATGTTGACATACATATAAGTATTTGTTATCATATAGTATTATATTTATCTAATCATTGGAATATCTCCCTTGTATTTCTATACAAGAATTTTGATTGATCTTTTCATCTGAGAATGCTATTGTAGGAAAAGGGAAATTGAGATTTAGAGGGATCCTGACATTTCATTAGAAGAAACCTTGAAAGAAATGGAGTAGGTAGATGATATAATTTAGTCAACTTTCAATGATCTCAGTCATATGGATTTAGAGGGACTAAAGTATGCTGTGATGGATTCTCTAGTGATCAATAAACGGTAGCACTCAAGAGAACTGTGATTCTTAAAAATATATCATGACCATGTGCTTTTAATGGACATGTCCCTTGTGTCAATCTTGAGAAAGTGATCAATTCCAAATGATTATCACTTGTAGTTTGAGAAGTTATTGAAAGATGACGACCTTACAATAACTTGTATCATAATATATTTTGTGTAAATGTTGAAATAAATATGGAAAAATTTGTATCTTATTAATAAACAACTAGGTATTAGATTTCATTAATTTCATTATATACAAGTTGGTTGTATAGATATATTTTAGGTCCTAGGTTAATATCTTGCCTCGATATTTGGATAGGCCATCACCAAATTGTGTACCTAGTAAATATCATTTAGTTGATGTTTTGATAGGCCAATACTCCAAGTACTTGGTGAATATCATTTGATTGATATTCACTCATGTAATCTAATATTATATAAAAAGTATATTTGGTGAATATGATGCATTAACATTATGATAGGCCAATATCCATATGATATCATATAATGGAAGTCTTTTGATCAAAGACATCCTTGATATATTTCTTCCTAATATTACCAATGGTATAATATTTATATTGTGTTTATCCTCCCTAACTAATATGGAGTGTTGATGTGTGGTAGCTTTAGTTGGCTAAATTTTGTGCTATACATTTTGAGTAAGTGTTGTATTTAAATCATGTGAATATGTATTTTGTGATACCTAGAACTATTTTCGTAGATGTCAAAATTTGATTAGCTATGAGTTGTTTGCATGAATACATATTAGAGATATTAATAAATTTGGAAATGGAAAGGAGTAATTTAGATAGGAGTGGTGAATCAATTACTACAAAAAACAAAATCGAAAGTGCCTTTAAGATGTCAACACAATATAAAACCAATAACTTGTTGTAGCTTGGTTAACACTAAATATTTTGTTGTAAGTTAATTGGTATAGAGATCTTAAGATATTAATGTCATAATTATTTATTAACTTAGTTGCAGAAACATAAAGGAAATTACATGAACACAAGAGACACACAGATTTAACATGGAAACCCTATTTGGTAAAATCACCAATTACAACTAGTTATTAATTTTCACTCTTCTAAAGTGAGCCTTGCTAGGATCCAACCCTATTAAAAGTTACAAACGCATTTTTAGGTATGACCCTATTAGAGAATTTAATTCACACTATTAGGAGTGTTATTGTTAGAGGTCTTTAGGCACTTCAATCTAAAAATGTCACCTTGTTAGAGGATTTTCCAAATAGTTGTTTGGATAAATCTATTAAGGGATTTGATTCAGTGCTAAAATTATTAGAGAGTAATATGAATGGGCATGATTACTAATGCAATTGACTTTTTTGATTCATATCCTAGTTCTAGCTTGATTACTTGATCCTCCTTGATCATAATGTTCTTTCCAACTTGGTCAACTTGGATGCTCTACCCTTTATAAATATCCTTTAAACTCGCTTCCTCAATCATCTTCTTCTATTCCATATTTCAATCCTCAAATTGACCTTAGATATATATAATTAACCTTGTCAAGTTGGCTTGAATAATCTTTTAATCAATCAAATAATAATCCTTAATTTAACTTTTATTGACAAATAAATCTATGAAACTTAATATATTGACAAACAACTAATAAAGAGCCGAGTACTCAATCAACACTTGGAATCTCTTTGCTAACTAACCCAATTTGGTTAGAATAGGAGTTCTAACATTAACCAACCCAACTCAATTAATAATAACTTCATGTTAACTTTTCTTTGGTAACCAAGTGAACTCAGTTAACATTGGATCTACTTCATTAACCAACTAGGCGTGGTCAATGTTGTCTCTAAACATGGTTAATATTGAATAGTCGACATACATAGAAAGCTACCCTAGATGCCTAAGTAAGCTTAGCTATCACTAATTTCTTAGTAAAGCATTGACATTTTTTGTACCATCAAAGACAACATATAATTGTATATAATTATTTTCAACAATCTCCCTCTTTAGCATTGATGGCAATACAAAATGTTATAATATAAAGAAATTTTAGAGCAAAACAGAAGTGAGAATAATATCCTTAGCTTCATTCTCATTCTCATTCATGAGAACTCCCTTTGACATCAATCTCTCCCCCTAGAATGATTTTCTCTAACATGAACTTGTAGAAGATAGCAAACTCTCTCAAAAAAATTTCCCCTTCTTAAAAATTTCTCTGATATGACAAAAAACTCTCCTCTTTGACATCTCATGCCAAAGATAACAATCAATGTATTTTCCATAAATCTAATGTACTGATTCATATGCAATCTTTTCTGACAATACATCAACTTGTTTGATCTTCAAAAATGGTTGATTGATGCACCACTAAAATTTGATTAGTGAGCCTTAGATAGGGGAATGAACCCTAGCTTACCTCTTATATATAAAAGTGCATCCTTAGGTAATTTCTTGGCAAATATATGTACAATTTGTTCCTTTGTATTTGTGTATTCCAATCTCACCTCTTTATCTTGCATTAATTTTCTCACAAAATGATATTTTATTACAATGTGCTTTGTCTTGCTATGGATCACCATTTTTTTTGGATATGTTAATTGCATTGATATTATCATAGAAGATAGTGTTGGACCCTTGATCTTCCTTCATACCTACCAATAGTTGTTTGAACCAAATTATTTTGGAACAATTAACTGCTGCAACAATATATTTTGCTCATGTTGCTGAATCAGAGATGCAATTTTGTTTCTTGCTTGTCCAAGACACTAGCCTCTTTCCAAGAAATAATTCTCCACCACTAGTGATTTTCCTATCATCAATATTTCCTTCCCAATCAAGACCATTGAAGGCCTTCAGTTCAAATTTTCCTCCTTTCTTATACCATAAACCATAATCTTTAGTACCTTTTAGACACCTCATGCTTCTTTTTATTGCCATCATATGTAGTCTAATCTACTTATTTGGAATCATCATTTTTGGAAATATTATGTCTAGTAGATATATGTGTTCAAATTAGTTTGGAATCTCCCATTCCTAATTTCTTCAATATCACCTTAATGTACATTGTTTGAGTAATGTGGATACCATTTTTCTTCTATTGAATTTCCAAGCCAACAAAGAATTGAATCTCTCCAAACATTGACATTTCAAATTATTTACTTATTTCCTTAGAAAATATTTGCATAAATCATCATGTCTAGTGAATAATTTATCATCTAAAAAGATTTCTACTACCACTATCTTCTTATTTGGTCCTTCCTTGATGTATATATTGATGTTGTTATTAGTCCTTTGAAAACCAATCTTTACTGAATGATTGTGCAATCTTTCATACTAGGCTATAGGGGCTTGTTTGAGACCGTATAAAGCTTTTTGTAATCTACAAACCATGACCCTTTTTTTAGGATCTATGAAGTTTTCAAGTTTCTTGATGTAGACTTCTTCTTCTAGGGTTCGATTCAAGAAGGTTGACTTTACATCAATCTGATATACTTTGAATCCTTTATGTGAAACGTAAGAAAGTAGTGTTCTAACACCTTCTAGTCTTGCAACATGAGAAAAATTATCTCCATAATGAATATCTTCTTCTTAAGCATATCCTTTGCATACTAATATTTCCTTGTTTCTTGAAACTTCTCCATTTTCATTCAACATGTTTCTGAATACCCATTTTATACCAATTACATTTTTGTCCTTAGGTCTAGGAACAAGAGTCCAAGTTCTATTCTTTTCAATTTGATCAATCTCTTCATTGATTGCCTCAATCCAACTTTCATTTTCTAGTGCATCTTTAATAGTTCTACATTAAAACTTAGTAAACAAACATGTGCATTTTAATTATCTCATTTTCATGGTGCATTTTGACTAATCTCCAATGTTTTTATTAGTTTCATGATGTTTTTTGATATATCTAGAAAGTATACGTACCTTGTCCTTGGATTTAGACCTCGTTTCATTCTTTTGACCATGCTCAAAATCATGCTTCGGTCCCACTGTCTATAACTCAGGTCTGTTAGACAACAACTTAGTTTGTACAAGTTGAAACTTGGGTCCTTTTGACTATAACTTGGGTCCTTCTAACTGTGACTTGGTTTTGACTGATTGCAACTTGAGTTGAACTAGAGATTTCGGGGACTCGGGTGGTGAAGACTACTAATATCCAATTCCATTTTGTTGACTCTCAGGTATAGTATCAGGTTAAAAGTAGACAAAGTATGTGTAGTTGTCATGTTCTTTTCCATTTTGTTCTTTACTCTTTTCTAAAAAATCATCAATTTTCACATTTGCACCTTCTATTATTTTATAAGTAGAAATATTTAGATAGTTAAATGCTTTTCTCTTGTTGGAGTATCCCAAGAAGTTTCCTTCATTACTTTTTACATCAAAATCACCTTTCTTGTATTCTTTCAAGATATAAAATTTTCTTCCAAATTCTTTGAAATAATAAAAATTAGGTTTATAGCCATACCTCAATTCATAAGGTTTTTTATTTGAGCCCTTCTTCAACTAAACTTAGTTTAAGGTATGATCTATTATGTTGATTGCTTCCTTCCAGTATTTGATTGCAATTTTTTTTCTCAATCATTAGTGTTCTTGCACAATCCATAATGGATCTATTCCTTATTTCTACTATGCCATTCTTCTAAGGTGTACCAAGTACAGATACCTATCTTTTGATTCCCCTTTCATTGTGAAATTCATTGAATTCATTTGAGATGAATTCTCCTCCTCTATCTGAGCTTAGACATTTTAGTTTCTTTGTTGTTTCTTTTTCCACTCTAGCTAGATACCACTTGAATATTTGAAAGGCTTCATATTTATCCTTTAGGTATATAAATTTCATCATCATAGAATAATCATCAACAAATAAAAAAAGTACTCATGTCCACAATATCTCTCTATGCTAATTGGTTCACAAAGATCTATATGAACTAGCTTCAGAACTTCTTTGGAGTGATAGTTATTTCTTTTGAAACTTGTCTTTCCCATTTTTGAAATTTAAATTATTTCTTCACATGCTCATACAATGTTTCTTTAGACTAGGAATGCCTCTAACTCTTTTGTTCTTTCTTATGTTTAATAGGTTATCAGAATTCACATGACACAACCTTTCATACCATAACCAACTTTCCTCTAGATCTAGATAGAATATATTACCTTTTTTTATTGCTAGTCTCAACAAGATTTCCTTTCCCATTCAAAATCTTGGCCTCTCCATTCATGAATTCTACCTTGAAACCAATGTTGTTCAACCGTGCCACACTAAATAGATTTTATTTCAATCCTTCAACCCAGTAAGCATTGTCACATCTGAGTTCATCAGTTAATGAAATGCAACTATTTCTTTTTACATAACAAGGTTCCTCATTTCCAAATATGACACTCCCACCATCATAGTGTTCAAAGTGCTCAAATTTAGATTTATCACCAATCATATGGTGAGAACAACCACTATCAATAATCCATGTCTCATTTTTTCTAATATAAAAAATGAGGGACATCTTATTATTTTCATCACCTAATTCATGTTTTACAACAATGTAAACCATTTCATCTTCATCAATACGATTAGAGTCTTTAGCCATGTAACAATATTCCTTACATTTGTCCTTGTAGTCTTTGTATCTTTTGAAATATTTCTTGCCTTTAAACTTTTCATGCCTCTTCTCTTCTTTTCATCCTTTTTTTGGATACCTTACAAGAATCTAACCAATTTCTTCATAAGAAAAATATATTAGAGGTATTTTACCTTTGTACTTTTGTTTTCCTTTAGGGAATATTCTTGCAAGAAAGGCTTCAATGACTTCAAGGTCATCATCAAAATTCTCTTCATCTTCACTATCAAACTTTTTTCTTTTACATTTTCCCCCTTTCTTCTTGAGTTATAGTTTATCTTGAAATGCAAACTCAATGTTACCAGAGTTAGGAACACAATTATCAAAGTTATCTAACTCAAAGGATATCAACCTTCCCACTAGTGCATCCAATGCTATATCACTTTTAGGAACATATCTCATCTATTGAATAGCTAACACTCTAATTGCATAAACATGAAGAAGAGTTTTGAGCAACTTGGTTACCATTGTCATATCATCTATTTTTCGTGTTGAAGCTATAATTGTACTCATACTTGATTTGATTATTTCACTCTACTGTACAATGTTTTAAGCTTCTCTCATCTTCATCTGATCAAATTTACCTCTAATACTTTCGGCCTTAGATCTTCTCACACTATCATCTCCTTGATAGATATATTTCAATTTTTTCCACATTTTTGTGACCAATTGGAAATTCTTTGGCTTCATCGAATTTAGCATAATTGAGAGTAGAGGAAATATCAATCATCACTATGTTTTGATTCTTCTTTTCTATGATTTGATCCATAGAGAAAGGTCTAGCAAGTGCAACATCTTTGTTATCTAGATATTTTAGGCCTATGTCACCAATGGTTTCCAAATGAAGCTTCATGATTTTCTTCCATGCTTGGACATTATCTTTGTTCAACTTAAGAATCTGCCTACTATAAAACATCTTAATCTTTAGCTTAGGTCCTTGAAACCTTATCTACAAGCACCAAACTCTTTGATACCAATTGTTGCAAATGGAAAGAAATTAATTAGAGGGGAGAGGAGAATAATTTACTACAAAAAAAATTCCACATATCCCTTTAAGATATCAATACAATATAAAACCAATAACTTGTTATAACTCACTTAACACTGAATATATTACTATTGCTTAGTTAGCATAGAGATCTTAAGATATTAACGTGATTAGCCATCATTAAATTAGTTACAAAAATTTGAAGGAAATAACATGAATATAAGAGAGACCAAGATTTAATGTGGAACCCAATTTGGGAAAACCACCAATTGCACCTAGTTAATGTTTTTCACTCTTCTAAAGTGAGCCATATTAGGAACCAACCATGTTAAAGGTTACAAAACATATTGTTAGGTGTGACCATGTTAGAGGATTAAATTCACCTTGTTAGGAGTGGCATTGTTATAGGTCTTTAGATTCTTCAATCTAGAAATGCCACCTTGTTAGAGGATTTGTTGTTAGACTAAATAATTAATTATTTATTCTATTTACTTAAAATTATTTAGGTTAATAGATGTATTTAACATTTGTAGTGATGAGTTGTTGACAACATAGGAGTTTATTCCCTTCTAGCTTGTTCTACAAGCTTCCTTGAGGCCTTTATAAGTGGTCTCTCTCTCATTGTAAAATCATTCATTCACATAGCAATTTCAATTTTTCTATTGTAAAATATTTTCTCTTGCATTGTTCGCTTCAAGCTCTTGCTCCTTTGGTTTCTCTTCAGCAAGCTATTTGCATGCATGTGATCCTAGCACATTGTAGAGTTGGATTTCATCAACTCTTGTATGGTATCAGAGCCTCCCTATTGCTTCTTGTCTAAAGGAATTTTGTAGTAGCAATTTAGAGACAAACCCTAGTTTGTTTGTGAATTTTTCATCAATTGCGAGGAAGAGCATTTTTTTAGTATTTGTAGAAAAATGAGAAAGGGGGTTTGATATAATAGATCTAACATTTTTTGGCCTTTTTTCTTTATTTTTTTGAGGTGGAATAGTGGCGATTCAAAAAAAAAAATTATAGAGGTGATTTTCAAACAATGATATCTCCCTCATACAAACACATTTTTTTGAGCAATATTTTTTGTTTTGGGGTAGAATTTCATGATATACACATTGGTGTAGGAAGTTTGACATCACTATTCATAAATTTTTTTGCAACTTGAAAATCCTATTTTTTGCACCTTTAAAGGCTTCATTCAAACTCATATGGACACATATTTCAATACTATTTTTTTTAAAAGTGCATGATTTATTGTCTACTTTCTAGATCTACAATTAGTTTGGAGTAATATTGAGCTCCTATTTTTGGTGTTGAAGTAGAGGCTTCCATTTCCTCCTTCTCTGCATTTGGAATCCAGGTTTTTAAAAAAAAATTCCTACTTTCTATAGTTTTTTTTTTTGTGTGGTATTTGAGGTATATTATTATTAGTTGTGTGTGTTGTTGGGTGGGGGGGGGAGGGGGGGGGCATTTTATTTTCTGTAATTTAATTCAAAATAAGACCCTTCTACTTCCATCTTCTTCTCTCTCAATGGTAGATCCATCTGTGACCTATCACACACCACACAACTATTACACCTAGAAGGCACAACTAACTAGGCTTCTCATGTCAAGGGGCTTATGGTCATGTCTAGATGAGAATCAACCTGTTCTTTCACACCCTTTTGAGGTTCTTCAAC
This sequence comes from Cupressus sempervirens, assembly GCA_028749045.1. NCBI lineage: Eukaryota > Viridiplantae > Streptophyta > Pinopsida > Cupressales > Cupressaceae > Cupressus > Cupressus sempervirens. The sequence continues at coordinate 67,866,576 of CM053784.1, forward strand.
ATAGGAATAAAATGGATGAGGCCATGGGATTGATTGCACTGAACATCTCAACTAGTCTTATGTTTCACTTGGATGGTTTGACCACTCTGTGGACTATTTGGATGAAATTACAGTCTTTTTTTGGCATAGTGAATGTGTTTTAGGCACTTCATCTTGATGTAGAATTGACATCTTTGACACCTACAGACTTCCCCACCATTGAGGACTTCTTGATGAAGTTCATCTGTGTACACTTTGTAGGGATGTGGGAAAAATAAGACAGATGATGAGTGTATCTTTCTGATACTCTCAAAGTTTAGAGACCAATATCAAATCTTCTCTTCCACTTTCTACTCCACTATGGATGCCTTGGGTGATAGATACATGATGCCTTCATTTGAAATAGTTTTTGATTGGTTAACTTGTGAGCAGTCCAAAATCAATCAGATGGATTCAGTTTCAGGTTCACAGTCATAGACATTGCTTATCAAGGATACACATGAGCAAAAGCTGAACCAGATATTAAATCCTTCTTCTACTAGTTCATAATCTTCTAAGAAGAAGGAGAAAAAGAAGATTGAGACTCCTACATATTCCTATTGTCGAAAGGGATCTCATAATTAGGCACATTGTTTTCAAAAGAGATTTGATGGCTATGAGGAATAGATCATAGATTTGCAAGCTCTTCTTTAGAAGAGAACTATTTCTTCTCCATCCTCTTCTACCTCATAGGGATCTTCCATTCAATCTTCTTCCATATCTTCATCCTCTACATTAGATTTTGGAAAGGGTCATGCATTATAGGCTTCCATTGCATCTCCTTTAGAGGTTCCTTGGATACTAGATTCAGGTGCTTCTCACCATATGACATCTTCTCAAGGTGTCTTCTCTACTCTTAAGGCTTGTCCTATTCCTCATATTTTCATGGAGAATAACACTGCCCTACCAATCTATAGGAAAGGTTTAGTTCACATCTAGGATGGTATATTCAATGATGTATTGTATGTTCCATCTTTGTCTACCAACCTTCTCTCGATTTCTCAGATTACACATAGTGGATTAGGGAAGACAATTGAGTTCACTACTAATTCAGTCTTCATTCAAGATCATGTAATAGGAGTTCTTATTGCTACAGGGGTAGTTGATCCTTCCAGTCATTTTTACACCTTCTCACACTTTGGTCCACCAAATCTGTTGTTGGAGCCCATTACTTCTCTTTTGCATGAGCATCATGTGGTGCAGTCAAGATACTTGAACCTTTGTATTGTTCCTAAGATCCCTATTTTGACTACCACACCACATATAATTGAGGAATTTTCTCTTTGATAGGACTCTTTTTCTTCTACTCTGTCTGATCCTCTAGCTCCATTCATCGAACCTCTAGGTGCACCTGTTCTAGATTCTACAGTGGACATTCATGATAGTATCATCACACCTTTCTTGGGGATTCCCTTTTAGGATCCTCATATTTTCTCCTTTGAGCATTAGATAGGCCTTCCAATTTTCCCTCTCATTCAAGGGTTCACTTTTTTTATTCCCTTGTTTACTCCGCATTGGAGTTTCATTGGTTCGATTCTTTCTTCGTGGGCTCCATTATTTCGAGGGGGGACTTTGGCAGCTTTTCTATCTCTCATGGGGGGGCTAGTTGTATTTATGGTTTTAAGAGAGTCTCTTGAAATATTTTTAGTGGAATTTGTCCTTGGGGGGTCTTGTTGAGGCCTTCCTTCCTTCCTTCCTTCATTTTTTTAGCATGTTTTTCTACCTCTTTTTGGGGGAGGATTTTTCCCATGAAGTTTTCCCTCTTTCCCCATTTTTAGAGGTTGCATTTCTTTGCATTGTACATGGGTACATAACATGGCTTTGCTATTGGGATCCATTCTCCATTTTCTCTTAGTTTTTGTTAGCTTAAGGCATTCCCCTAAGTTGCACTTAAAGGGGGGTGTTAGAGTAATTAATTAATTAATTAATTATTATTTATTCTATTTACCTAAGTTTATTTAGGTTAATGGATGTAGTTATTAGTTGTAGTGATGAGTTGTTGAAAACATGGGAGTTTGTTACCTTCTAGCATGTTCCACCTTCTTGTGGAAGAGTGCTTAGTTGTCAACCTTATATTCTACCTCCTTCTAGCTTGTTCTACAAGCTTCCTTGAGGCCTTTATAAGAAGTCTCTCTCTCATTGTAAAATCATTCATTCACATAGCAATTCCAATTTTCCTATTGTGAAATATTTTCTCTTGCATTGTTTGCTTCAAGTGCTTGCCCATTCAGTTTCTCTTCAGCAAGCCATTTGCATGCAGATGATCTTGGTGCACTATGAAGTTGGATTTCATCAACTCCTTCATATGCAAAGTAGTTGTTAGGCTAACTCTGTTAAGAAATTTGATTCACTACTACAATTATTAGAGAGTAACAATAACTTGACCTAATTGCTAATGCAATTGACTTTTTTTATTTAGATCTTAGTTCTAGCTTGATTACTTGATCCTCCATGATAAGAATGTTCTTTGTAGCTCATTGAACTTGGATGTTCTACCCTTTAGAAATATCCTTCAAACTCAACTCCTCAAATAATCTTCTTCAATTCCACAATTCAATCTGTAACTTGACCTCATACATACATACATACATACATACATACATAAATACATACATACATACATACATATAGATGTATAAAATTCACCTTGTCATGTCAACTTAAATACTATTTTGATCAATCAAATATTAACCCTTAAGTTTTCTTGTATTAACCAATATATTTATCAATCTTCATAGACTAATAGTTAGCTAATACAGAATTGAGTACTCGATCAACACTTCGAATAACTTTGTTAACCAACCCAACTTGGTTATAACAAGAGTTCTAATGTTAACCAATCCAACTCAATTAAAATTGACCCTATGCTAACTTTCCTTTTGTAACCAAGTGAACTCGACTAATACTAGATCTACTTCATTAACAAAGTTAGCTTGATCAAAGTTGTTTCTGAACTTGGTTATTACTAAAGACTTAGCATACATAGGATATTTCCTTTGATGCTCTAATAAGCTTAGCATTTACTAATTTCTTGGTAAAGGATTGAAATTTTGTTTAACATCAAAGACAACATACAATTGCATAATTGTTTTCAATAGGTAAGTATGTATTTTTGTGAGACTTATTACTAAGATCTTATACATTAATTATAACATCTTTGAGTTATTTGTATAAATTAGTACTAAGCATTTTATGAACTAAGAGCTTACATATCATTGAATTTAATGTCTATAGGTTGACTATAATAGTGATAGACCATTATCCTTAATTATCAAATTGTATTTATCCTTCTTGACTAAGAGGAAGGTATAAAATTTAGTCAATTCAGGTATCATTATCTTTTATATATATATATATATATATATCTGTGTGTGTGTGTGTGCGTGTATCTCGATAGGTATAATTATATATGTTTGTTTGTTATATGAGATATATGAATATTATAATAATATTTATGTGAAGACAAGTCTTGCCCCTTAACCCTATCTTCTCTTAGAGTCTCCTCTAGGCCACTACTATAGCTTATTAAGGTTCTTAAACTAACCCTAACTTAGAAAAGTTACATTCCCAATCCTCCATTATTTCAACTTATCCACACCAATTTTTAACTCAACTCCATCCAATCAATACTCCTTAGATGCCTTACTAGGTCATCCACACCAAATGACCACACATGATCACAACCTGCTAAAAATGGAGAGAGAGAGGATTGTTCATAGGGCATTGGGGCCTTTTCAATAATCATCAACCAAAAATTCATAGAAATCTCTATTGATTTCAAGAAGCTTCTCTGAGCTAGTGCTAATAGGTATATGAGGAAATAGGCCTCCAAACTTGACTTTTGGCAAGATACCATTTTGGAAGACCTTTGAGATTCACTTGGTCTCACTTCTCCAACCCATTCTTATAGTGGGTTCTTTTTTTTTAGCCTAAAATTAAGGGTTTCCCAATATGCTGAAAATTCACATGGGTTTGTTTAAATCCCTAACAAAATATGTCACCAAAACTTCTCCTTTGTAATATGACTTCTCCACCCTTATATTGTTCTTTCTAACTATTTAGTTTAATACCTTACTAATAAAAGATTGGACATCATTTAACAATGATTCTATGGTCAAACAAAATCATGTGTCTTACTTAAAATATTATCATAAATTCATTTGATTTATCAATCTAGGAGTGTAAACTTGAAATAGTGACTAAAAAGTATATGCTCTAATTCAACTTTAAAGTCATTACACCTAAAGAGAAGACATTGCTAAAGGAAATCATCACTAGAAATAGAAACATCAACTTAACGTAAAGGTTAAGAGAATGTTGCAAATGGTAAGCCTATCTATGCACATATATTACAAGAAACAACTAGTGGTACCTTTACCAAGTGGCTATAGAAGCAACAAAATATTTCTACTTTAACAAAGTTTAATTCTAATTCCTACTTGGTCTCAAACTAAGTTCAACGTCCATGTGGGCCCCCATGGAAGAGTGACTGAATTGAAAAACTCAGAGACTAAGATCTAAAAGTATCATTTATTCATTCATGAAATCATAAGTACAACATGAAAATGACAAAGTTACATTAACTACTCGATAGATTAAAAAATGGATTTCCTAAACATTAAACTAAACTCAAAATAAAAAAACCCCAATTTATTTATTTACAACTATAAAACCAAGCTACTAAGAGCGAGGATCCTTTCATTTAAAGATACAAGAACTTTTTGTTATAAAAGAAACAACAACATTCAATGGAGTAGTAAAGCACATTCAAATACACAGGAATATAGGAAGACATGACTATTGGTTCTCCTCCCAATGCAACCACTGAGAGAAAGGAACCACCATTTACTACAAATAATGATGTTATTATGAATGTTGAAAGCAAGTTGCTATCTTGATGATGCCACTTTAATGTTGAGTCTCCTTTTACTAGCTAACTTATCCTTTCTTACAAGAGATTAGCGCACACAAAAACCATAACACATACCAAAGACAAAGATTCATAATAAGTTTCCCTACTTTAGCATTATCCTCATCACATGGCTACTGGAACACTACCCCATTAATGTAGAATGGAAAGAATACCACACTTCATCATGCATTGTCATATATATATATATATATATATATATATATATATATTCCTTCAATCTTAAAATTAGGAAATACACACACAAGCATAGCATACAAACATGGAAAGTTTGAATATTGTTTATGAGAACCTCATGAAATACCAATTTTTTAAAGAATAAAATCATAAACTAAATAACTATAAAATTTTCTCATCATTGCCCCCCAACTTGAGCTTTTTTTGGTCCCATAGTAAAATGTAATGTTTTTTATTTTTTTGTTATCCTATTTTCAAAAGCTATTAACTGTCCAACACCTCCCTTGGCAAGACTCCAATAAAATAATTTAGTTTCCCTATAGCTATCATATCTATTCACCTCTCCTACCATATCATAATTGTCTATTTTTTTGAATTTTCTAATAGAGTAGACATAAGCAAAGGTGGCTAAAGTGTAAGTGGAAAAAAATAAAATCTCTTACTCCTCCCAAGGAGATATACCATGGTGCACGTCTATTTTCCATGTTGAGATTAAGAGGTGAATGCAACTCCTTGTCTCTTACCCTACTAAAACTAAGCCAACACCACTAGATGCAGTTCATGGCCACATAAAACTCATCATTAGCTAACTATTCATACTCCTCAAATGTCACATTTTGGAGTGAGTAAATGTGATGTTTCCCTAAGTCTTAAAGAGCAACCCTTAACCAATGATAATAAGAGGTTCTTGGGTAATTAATTTTAGGCCTTAGATAGAGGGGAATTTTATCCTCCAATTCCCTATATATCTTGGCTTAGGATTCTCAACTAAATTCATTTTGAATCCAAGACATAAGGGATCTCAATTGGATATCCCCAATGGTCAATAAAGGATTCTAGACTCTCTTAGTTGGAACTACTAAATTATGGAGAAAATATTCAAATAGAAAATTCCTAATGGCTCTAGGAGAATTATGAAAAGCTTGGGTAAAATGAAGAGTTTCTTGCAATGATAGGGATCTATCCTACATGATGCAAGTCAACTGATAATTCAATTGTTGTCCCTTAAGGAATAGGGAATATACATGATAATGCTCATCTATAACCATACTTAATTCTTTCTTTTATTATTTCCATTGTTCTCTTTCTAAAGCTAATTGATTAGATAGCTAAAAAATAATAGATAATAGAGACATAGAACGAGACTAATTTGACATAGAGCTAACTCTTCCTTGTTTTGTTCAATGTAAAACAAGGGACTTACCATTTTTAGATCTCAACCCTTTCATAGGATCTATCCATAACACCATGGCTCTCTTAGTGTTATTGTATTGTTGTGCAATAGAAGCCAATCAATCCAATGCTTTACTCAAAATCTACTCTGCCACATGGTTAACAAAATCCAAGTTAATACTAGGTTTTTCTTCAAACAAATTTTTCTTTACTATAGAAGGTAATTTTGTTTCATCTTCTTCCACTATAAAACATTGCTCAGGAATCTAATCATTTTTTGAGTCACTACAACTATTAATTGTCTAAGGACCCTAAGAGGAAGAACCTCTTCTATGGAAACCAAAATCCTACTCTAGAGGGCTAGAGTTATCACCAATTATGATAGATTCCTTAGACATTTATTCTACAAGAAGCTATTCTTTCTTGATCTTAGGAGATTCCTCAAATATTTCATGTTGAACATTCTTAGGTTCTTCCATTTTATTGGTGGATTTAGATTTAGTGGTTAACCCTTTTGGAGATATGATTGTAGTCACATGTTACTTTAGTCCACTACTTCTCAATGGAGTTTCCTCCTTTTTCTCTATAACATTCTACTTCCTAGAAGTGTTTGTGGCTACGTGAGATGGCTCCTTTGCCTACTAGCAAGGACTAGTGGTAGTCTTTCCATGCTTATCTTTGTTTCTCTAAGGAACTCTTTTTGACATTGGAGTAGATTTTTCTACAAAGGTCTTTTCCTCATCCTTACTCTAGGTGGATCAAGAGGTAGAGAGAGAGGAATAACCTATGGGATTCCTAACCTTATATTTTTTCTTAGAGGAAGATCCTAGTTCAAGTTCTACAATAATTTTATTAATAGTTTGCTCAAGTTGAATTCTCTACCCAACTCTTCATCCTATAGGCTCCATAATTTGTTCTTTAAACCCTTGTGACAAAAAATTGTCCCATGACATTTTTGACTACTCCCTCAAATCCTTTTCAAAAATTAACTTAATTAAACAATGATGCAAAATGGATGTAGGTTTATCTTCTTGTACCAGAGTAGTCCTTTTATTCAAAATGTTGAACATGAAGCTAGGAACATTTATGGTCCAATATTCATGTCGTAGACAACTTAAAACCTTGAAATGAATGTAAAGAAAAAAAAATTGTTGTCCATTTCAAGAAAAATATTTGATAACATGGACTGCACACTACTCAAATGGATTTGGCAAAGAAATTATATGCATACCTATCTTCTTGTCAATACCAAGAGGTGGGTTTGTGTATAGGGTAAACTGTTCCCTAGCCATTACTAGATCAAAGTCTTCAAAAACCTTTTACCCTTCCTATGGAAAACTCGTAACATCCACCATCACTACCTTTGAAAATGGTGCCTTTAATTCCTTTATTGTGGCCACTCCTTCCTTCAATGTTCTTAGGAACTACAATACAACCTCTTTAGCCCAACTGGTGAACTTCTTAATATAATCAAGCCATGCTCTTGCTTTGAAGTATGGAAGACAAGCTTGATCATCCAAAAAAAAAAAATTCACTAAAGGTTCATGCTAAAGAATACCACCTCCCCTTTTTGGGTTGTCAAATTACACAAAAACGATGTTGTAGGAAGCTTAAACACGCTAAAACACAACTCGTACAAGGTTTTGAAATGGCTTTACAATAGGAAAATTTCAAAGTCCAAAAGGTTTAGGTATTTCAAAAATGGGCGGAAAATGAGCTCTTAAGCAGATCTGAGTGCAAATTAAGCATATATTGCACATTAACTACTCATAATTACATAATCACATACTCATACTAGGTAGCTTTGCATGATATGTCCAATATAAAGTAATGGTTCTTTAAAAGTTGTCACATCACAAAAGAAAAGGATGGAAAGAAGTGTGCAAAAGAAAATAAGACTTTAAAAGATTAAAATATAAATGTTTTCTTTATATATGTATAAAAAATAATATATCTTTTCCCCATCTTAATTTTGCAATTGGTCCCACAATTGTGCATGTGATAAGGCAAAGGTAAAAATATTGAAAATAAAATTTAGAAATAAATAGCTTGGGTAGTCTATGAACCTAAAATTGTGTTGATGGCAACTGTTGTCATCATCCACAAATTAAAAATGATGAACTGGATGGGTGAAAAGCCAAGAAATGATAACGTGGATTTTATTGAGGAGAAATGACTTTCATAAAGAAAGTGTTTATTACAAAAGTGAAAAGAAATTTTAAAGAGAATAACCGAAATGAGTAGAAGACTCATTTCTAGAAGCTATAGGAGAGGTATTTCCATCAGTAGAAGAGAACTACTATAGGAACTCTTCTTTACTCTATAGTTTGTTGTACAATTTCAACCTTTGACTATTGACTAGTAATTTAAATCAGATAGGATCAATAGTAGATAGTTGGACTACTCCATTTGGAAACACAACAAAAATTTCATCAAGTCCCAACCAACAAGTTAAAAAATTTCTTGGATTGTGTTGATATTTGGAATCATTAAAAAGTGCCCAATCCCCACAACAAACATTTTTTCTTTGATAAACTCATCATGCCATTATTTTAGTTGATGCAAGATGGGTTTGGTGTTATTCAATAAAAATTTATTCCATTCATCATGGCGATTTAAACTCATAATTTGGTCTTTTCTTGCAATAGTAAGTTCCATACCAAGCTCCAAAGTAGTCCTTAATGTCTTATATTCAAATTCCATAAGCATTGCAACTGACCTACCGTAGACTAGCTTAAAAGGAGTGAAACATGTTATATATTTTTAGGTCATTCTATAAGCCCAAAGAGATTTAGAAATATGTGTGGCCCAATCCTTTCTATGGAGTACTACTATTTTTGTGATAATGGCTTCAAGCTCCCTATTAGTAACCTCTACTTTTCCATTATATTATAGATGGTAGGGTGATGATTTACCATGCTAAATGATATATTCCTCCATTAAAGAAACTATCAAAATAGATGTAAACTAAGCTCCCTTATTAGATGTCAAATTCTTTGCAATGCCTTGCCAAGGGACCCAAAACCATACTGATTGAAGATTCCAAAATGGACGAGTGCAAACATGTCACAATATGACACCACCAAGATCAAGAAAACAATTCAATCCCATCAAGGCAACTGAAATGTAACCCAAGTATAAATGATCGAGGACTCAAAAATGGTTAAGTCAAATACCTCATACATTCACCTCAGTGCAACACGAAATCATTGGAAAACAATAACAACTAGTAAATACAAACATATCATAGAGCATGCCATCAGATTACCATGGTTGGGTTTATAAAGATCAAGAACAAAACACCATAACATCACATTCAAAAAACCCCTAAGCCTCTAGTAACAACCTATAATTGGTCAACAATCTAGTCAACTCCAAAAACCCCAAAACACAGATAGCATAAACAAAATAGTACAGTTCATAGTTTGGGTTTGATTTCAAAATACACAATAAAGTTTTAGTTTGTATATCAATGTATGTTTCAAGCGTATAGGATTCTCAATATTACCCTTATAATTTAACCCGATCATTTATTTCACCAATAAATATAAAGTTATTCTCATATTAAAAGTCAAATTTCCTAACAAAATAATCTAAGGATAATCTTTTTATTTTATTAAATTATAAAAATAACCATTAATGATTTTAAAATAAAATAACTATGATTTTCTTAAAATCAATAATTTTTTTTTAACATCAATAATTAAATCCTCCATAATAACTTCCAGTATCAATAAATATTATTCAAACCATATTCAAATAAATTAATTAATAATTTATTTAAATATATTACATTCATTGTTATTGTATCAATTTATAAATTATTAATAAATAGTAAAAAAAATTAATAAATTTAAAATTTATTAAAATCTAAATGAAAATTTATAATATTTAAACACTTAATCACCATACAAAATCAGATATTAAACATATTAAAAAGGACATAATAAAGTTTTTGTTTTAAAGATAATAATAAACCAAGCGATTTAATAATCGCTGGCTATAATTAAATGTAATATAGGGGCTGTTATAGAAGTCATCCTGCGTCAGTAGGTACGACTGCATACAATAGTCACCTGTTGCATAGTATTAAAGGGGGTAGGGGGTGGTTAAGCCGCCCCTCCCCAAACACTTGGTTGTTTTTCTTAAATATTTTTTTAATATAAAACTTTATTAATATTACAATTTGTTAAATATTTTCTTTTTAAAATAAAAATTATTTATTTTATAAAGTTTATAAATATGTAAAATTCATTACACTATATATATATATATATATATATATATTGTTTTCATACTTATTCTAATGAAGAAAATATTATCAACCATCCAAATTTTTAATTTAGAATTTCATCTTTAAATTCAACCCCTTCCCAATTAAATCTTATGTTCTTTAATCTAGAAAATGAGGGTTTCTAATTTCTTTTCTTTTCTTTTCCCTACGAATACATAAATCGATGACAAGAATTTAATAATTCACAATAATGAAATGTTTAAGTATTCACCATACAGAAATTTAAATTCACAATCCACAAGGAGGAAAAAGACAGGAAAGGGAAAATTGCTTAATTAAACAATGATCAAAACACAAGACCCTACCTGAACCTGATGCTAATACGCAACCACTTGAGTATTGTGAGAGAATTCGCTTCTAGCCAAAACTTCTCTCTGAAACTTTCCCAGAAATTCCCTTCCAAAATTTGCTTCCAAATTTGCTCTCCAAATTTGTGTCCAAAAATTCCTCTCACCAATAATGAACCTTGTAATTGAGATAAAGAGTGCTTTGCTTAAATCGGGGCACTAATTGTGCGCGAACTGCTTGCTCACAACCCTTAATTCCATATTAACTTTTTATTTATCTATTTTTTAATCTTGCATTAATATTTCCATGCATGTTAAAAGAATTATTAAATAACTTTATTAAATTTCCACTTGACTTCTTTTTAATTAATTAATTAAGTTTTAAATTCATGCACACATTGTGCAATTAAATTATCTTTATTAATTTCAGTTATTTTATCTTTTAATTAATTTCTTTTATTTTCAACTCATGCATGCATCATGTGGTCTAGAATATTTTTAATAATTTAATATCCTTTTACTTGTTAATTTATTTTTGAAACTTAATTTGATAAATATTTATTAATTTAAATAACAATAATATTTATCATTTATTTAAAAATGAACTCTAAATATATTATTATTAATTTTAATAAATATTATCATGTTCTAAATTTATTCTATAACTTTTATCATCAAATTAAATTCTTTTTATTTAATTAATTTCTCAATTAATTAAAAATAATTAAATATTGAAATATCATAATAATTTTCCATTAAATTAAATCATTAATTTAATCTTTTAATTAGACTTAATTAATAGAAAATCATCAAGGACTCATAAAACAACATACGAAAACCCATCATAGAAGAACACATACAAAATCAAGCTAAAGGGTTATAATCATGAATTAACATCATTTGATGCATTCAAAGGTACTCAACTTTGATACTTGTCCTAATTATCAATTAGGACAAATGGTTTAAGGGTTTAGGATTTGAACTCGAGAATCTATCTCCCCTCTCTTACCATTGAGATAATGCGATAGGGTACACTCATCCTCGCAATTCAAAAAATTCAATACCTGATACCTGCAACTTGCATAAAATTAATACATGTACATACACAATATATATAAAGCTAAATAGGCAATGGTAAGAAGTGGTGCATTGTGTAGATCCCGACTAGTAGGTGACTATGACTCCCTTCCTTAACCACATTAGAAACACCATACAAAAAGAAAAAAATCTTTCACACCATACACATGCAAGTATGGGGTAAGTATCCATAAGAAAACACATAGGATACTAAACCATCTAACTAATCATCATCAATAACTAAAAAAATTGTGATAATCATCATGCATACATGAACTATAGAGTACACGTAATCTCATTATTTAATCAACTGAATGTAAAACAATATCTAATAATCTCATGATAATGCCACTAAACATCAAGCATAAAACTGGCCTAAAAGAGTTTGGCAATGAAAGCAAAATGTGAACTAGGTGCAGACACTACATTACTATGGACACCAAACCATGTAAAGATAGATTTATATAAGAACTTGGAAACATTTGTATCCCTTTAGTGTTTCATTAGTTTGGCCTCTGCTCACTTGGTTACATAAATACTACAAACTAAAATATAGGATTTCACTTGTGAAGTGGGTTCAATAGGACCTACAAAGTCAATCCCCCATTCATCAAAGGTTGTAATGACAATAGAATGCTAAAGGGGCATTTCATCTAATTTAGTGGGTCTCCCCTGACACTTATCATGTTTATTTTTGTATCTAGTTGGTCAATGGTATCTAGTACTCAATATTTTAGAAGTTGTCTGCTTGGCTGCAAAATGACCTCCACAGGGCTCATCATGGAATTCCATTAGGATATCATATGTTTCATCTTACCTTATGCACTGACACATTACTTGATCAGGACCAATATAAAACATAAATCCTAAAATCCAAGAATAGTTAAAGTTCGTTTTAGCTAATAACTTCCTTTTCTTAGTAGAGAAGTGAATTGGTGTCTTTCTTGTGGATAAGTAATTAGCAATATTTGCATACCATGTATTTTGTGCTCACAAAAAAAAAAAATTTCATATGGAAAACTATCATCAATGCTAATAAGATTATTAGTGGCATGCAACCGAGAAAAAAGTTAGTTATCACATTGGCCTTGCCATGCTTATCTACAATCGTTATGTGAAATTCTTGCATAAGTAACAACCAGTGAGCCAATCTTCCAGATATTGTAGGCTTATTCATCAAGTACTTTATTTTAAAGTGGTCAATATGAAAAAATATTTTATATCTCCTAATATAGTGTTGGCATTTATTCACTGCATAGATAGCTGCAAGTAGCTCCTATCAAAGACTATGTATTTGAACTATGCACCTTGCAAATTTTTACTAATGAAATAAATAGCATGTTCAACTAAGTCTACCTTCTGACCTAGCATTGCACCTATAGCATAGTTTGAGGCATCTGTATCAATGTGGAAAGGTAGTCCCCAATTTGGCGCCCTTAAAGCTAGTGTTATAGTGAGAAATTTTTTAAGCTACATGAAAGATGTAGTATACTCAAAGTCCTAGGAAAATTCAAAATCCTTTTTTAACAAGTTATAAAGGGTTGTTGCAAGTTCACTAAAATTCTTGATGAATCTTCTATAATATCTAACTGTTGCAAATATTAGGACTAACAAGGTTACTGAGAGGGGAGGGGTGAATCAGTAAACTTTAAAATTTAAACCAATTCAGCATAATAACAAATTCACCATTCATTCATCTACTTTACTGTATGCATGAAAAGATTAACACACTGATTTGGTGACCAAGAAACCTTTCAATTTGAAAGTAAAACTGGGGTGGCAATGATGCCCACAAAACTTCAATACTGTAGTATAAAGTTGGCCGGTTAAGGCTTACAATGATCACTTTTGGTGATCTACCCTGTTAGGAGCAAATAGGACTGCTAGATCCACCTTGTTAGAGGATTTAAAAACATACCATGAAGTATGCACTTTGTTAGGAGATTTACAAAAGACTGTTAAGTCTACCTTGTTAAATGATCTGCAAAACTGATTCACCTATTAGGATGAAGCAGTGGATCTGCTTGCAACTGGTTTGCTGATTAGACCTTATGTACTGATCACTTGATGTGATGGATATATCTTTGTTGCTCCTTGATAACCTTGTTGAATACTCCACTGCTGATTCTCTTTCAATTCGCTCTTACTTTACTGTTAGTTTCTTCATTCTTTCTATATTGTAAATGGCACAATACATTACATATATACCATTCCAATATTTACAACAACAAGGTCGGCCAAACACAAGTGGACAAAACATTACTAAGTCTGCTAGATAGTAGAAAACTCAGGTTCCTCAAACTCACTCCGTGACCTTCTGACACTCGGCATCCACTACATTACACGGCATCGTCATGCACTCGGTAGAGGTAGGGGATCAGTCCATACTAATCACTGTGAGTAGCTTGGAGCTTGGTAACCACTGGTGACTCAGTAAACATTGTGTCACTCGGTAGAAACTAACTCCTTCAATTCACTTGGTAAGCACTGAATACTTTGTTTAGCTTTCTGTCTTGGTAATTATTGAAACCTTCATTTACCTCCCTGACTCAGTAAATACTAAATCCTTCATTTACCTTCCTAACTCAGTAAACACTAAATCCTTTGTTTACCTTTCTGACTTGGTAAACATTAAAACCTTCATTTACCTTTCTGACTTGGTAAAAACTAAAACCTTCGTTTACCTTTCTAACTTGGTAAACACTAAAACCTTCATTTACCTTCCTGACTTGGTAAACACTGCTGAACATACTTGGTAACCAACGAATGCTCTGTATGAACTGTAAACTAAGCAATGAACTCGGTAAGCATTCAGAATCAAATAAGTGTTGTAACTAATGAAAAATGTATCATTATTCCAAAAATCTCCCCCTTTGGCATTAGTGACAAAAACACTTATGAGCCAAAATTTATATACAAGATCTGACAAAACTGATTTGATTCTGCTATGCTGAATATACATGGGCTACCTTACATATAACTCCCAAAAACAATATACACAAGGTTTTTACATGAGTTATATGACTTTATTCTTTATTACTTTATTGCCTTCTCCCCTTTTGTGTCTGATTTTCCTCTATATATTACTTTCTCCCCCTTTTTGACAATAATGCCAAAGAATAAAGAGTGTATTTACTTGGAGACACCAAAATCTGTGATAAACTTAGAATGTACCTGAAGAATTAGTTGCAGAGTTTTATCCCAATTGTCTTGTAGGATTTTACATGTGGAGAGAGCTATTTGAACTTCTACAGAAAGTTCAATTGCATGGTCTACAACAGAGAAGTTATTGTCATGGATCAATGTTTTTGAATATGCAATGTGCTTCTACATTGTGTTCATGAAAGGAAGGATCATATTTTGGATGTCAATCAGAGTAGACCTGATCCTTGCTTCCTCTCTCAGCAATTCTGCCTGTTTCTCTGACAAAAATTTGATTCTCAGATGATGGGATGAACTTGCATTGTGGTCAGATTGCAGCATTTGGGCACTGACCTTTATATCCTCATCAATTTTATTCAACTTTTCTTTTATTTCCTTTGTATACTCAGTAACATCACAAAGTTTTGCAAAAAGTGAGTTTACATTATTAAAAGAATTTTCAATGTTAGAAAAAATTGAGGTGAATTCAACCTAATTTATTGCTAAGTGCTGAGCAATGTGTTGAAGCACCTTATTTTCAAATTTCCTTCCTACTTTCTCTATTAACTTTTCTTGTCCTAAGATATCCTCATTAAATTTATTCATCGCTTCTTCTAGCTGTAACAAAATGTGTTGGGATGAATCCACATCAACACTTATAGCCTTAGTTATTATGTTCTTAGCACTCTCAATGATGTTGAATTCTCTGTCCCTTTCATTCCTTAGGTGCATTTGCTGTGCCTTTTTCTCTAGATGCTAAATAGCCAATCTCAGTTCATTAACTATATCAGATTCTAGATTTATCTGTGGAATGACAATTTCTTTATCCAAATCTATATCACTATCTGTAAGCAGTAGTCTCAAGGGTGTCTTTGGTTTATCTATAGTACTTACCTCCTTTCCTTTTGAAGTAGATACAATGGTCGATGCTGCATGACTAGCAGTCAAAACTAGAATGGGACCAACTAAAGGTAAACTAAGAGAAGTGCTGGCTGTATCAAAACTTGATATACTTCCCAAAAGTGATGTGCTAGTCAAAAATGTTGTACATACTGGTATATTTACAATTGGAGAACTGACTAGAGAAAAAATTGGGGCCAATGTGGCTGAGGAAGACAAAATTGATATGAAACTTGGAAGACTTACTGTACAAGCTGTAGGTGGAAGAGATACACTCAGTGAAGTGACTACTGTAGCGGATGAATCAGTGGTTGATGATGTTCTTGGAGGCTCGATAACTAAAGAAGTGACTGCTAGCTCGGTAGATGAAGTGCTTGGCACTTGCATTGTAGAAACCTAGAGCTGAGAGGAGACAGCTCGAGATTGATCAATTGATGAGGCTATTGAGCTCACAATCTTACCAGTAGAGGCTGCTTCTTCCTTCATTTCTCTTTCAGCTTCTTCCTCAATTTCTAACATTAATGATTGGAGGCCTTCTAGAATGTCTTCAATGTCATCACCATCATCATCATCATCATTATCATCACTGTTGTCATTGTCCATGATTTCAACAGTATCCTCACTGGGTTTGTGTAGATGATAGATATTTTTCCACATGTTTGTTGCATCATTTACTACATGCTCAATTTCTTTGACAAGTATCAAACAAGTGTGGAATCTAATCATCATATTACCTTCATGATCTTTGAGTGATTTCTTCACTTTAGCATTAGAGAGACTTGGCAGGAGATTCCTTAGGGTCTGCTCATAAATGTCTTTGACAGTCTTGGTAGTAGCTTCCCATCTTGGTTGCAATCTTTCCAATAGCTCTTTGGAGATCTGAGAGGCTATCTGGTCTAGGGAGTATTTCCATTTACCCATTTTGTTCAGTACCAGATCCTCAATCTGCATTTTCTCCTGTTCTGTTCTGGTTTCAAACTTTAATGCTTTGAAGTTTGTGAAGCTACCTCCTTCATCTAATTGCTTTAGTCTTGCTTCAAAGGTGAGTGGAGGCTTAACAAATACAGGTTCCTTCTTTCCCTGTCTTGTTCTTCTGGAGAATACTGCAGTGGTTTGCTTTCTAGGTTTGGTGATAGTCACCTTACCTTTCTTTCGTTGAGGCTCTTCTTCTTCTTCTTCATTTTCTTCATCTTCTACTCTCCCTTTTGTTATCATGAGAGGTCTAGTATCAGCTTTTAGCTTTTCTATCTTTCTCCTGCCTTTAGAGATTGCTTGAGGAAGCTTGATTTCAAGCTCTATTCTAACCTTTTCCTCTTCATAGGTTCCAAATGCAAGCAACTTGGGATCCACTAGTTCATTTACTAGTGCCTCAATGATATCTCTGGCGTCATCAATATTTAGCTCATAGGGAAATGGTTTTACCCATGCCACTTGGGGTTTGACTGCCTGGATGTAGACTCTATCACAGTTAACCATGAAACAGACATCATCCTTATACTCTTCAACAAGTTTCAGAGGTATCCTGAACCTGTTGTTCATCCTTTCCTTGAAATATTCAAAATAATTATCCATTACCTTACCGAAATTCATACCCATTTCTGCTATGAATTCATTTATTTGATACAAAATTGGAGTATCTTTCCTCCATATGACTACACCCTTAGATGGAAAGAATTTTTGTACATAGAAAAATAAACAAACTAGCAAAGAACCAAATTTACAAGTTTTTGTCTTTGCAGTCCTTATGCTATCCATGTTTTTATTCAATTGTTTTAATAGCACATCAACTAGGTCAAACTCCATATTTTTCTTTACAATCTTATATGCCAAATCTACAGCCTCACAGGGTACACTATTCAGCCTGTTGGAACTATACAGTTTGTATGCAATAACAAAAATACCAAATTTCAGTTCTATATCTGAAACATTGTTGAGCTTTAAACCTCTGCCATCCCATTCGGCTTGGGTTAATTTCTGAAGTTCATCTTGACCTAGGGTTTTGGTGGTTTTGGCTTTGGTCAACATTGGTAAACCCGTGATCTTAAGGATCATCTTCTTTGTTATGAGGATCGGTTTTTCTAACCACAATTGTCCATTATGCACACGGCTTAAGATATACCTCACCCATTTCACTTGGAAACTTCTTGGTAGATGCGGGATATGGGTTAAACTTTTGGTTTCCAAATGTTTAAACTCAGGTTTTAGGGTTCCATCCATGCATAACTCGGCTAGGGTACTATCCATATCTAGTGTCCCTATTTCTTGCACAGTACACTTGAAATGAGTACGAATATGATTGATAAGAAGTACCTTTGGAGGGATCTGCGATTGAGCTCCATGCGGGTCGAGTGATTCAGTGATGGCAGGAACAATTTTGAAATTGGGCGCCTCCCATTCGACTCCCTTCACAAGAATTTCAGAACCTCTTTTCGCCTTACTACCACTGGTGCTTGCAGATGCCATTGCTGCTCGATGATAGAACAATTTTGTAACACAAATTCTTTGTTGAAAAATTGCCTCATGTCACTTGAACTTGCTTGGATGTATTTGAAAATATATTTTCTCTGTGAACTCTGAATTCATGGTGAAGAATGAGATAAAATTCAACCTTTTTGATCAAAATCTTGTCATTAATGCTTGGGTACGAAGGTAGGTGAGAATTAGGGTTTTATAAAGAGTCACCGACTTACTCGATAAACCTTGTAACTCGATGAACACACAAAACCTTACTTATTTTCCTGACCAAGCTCGGTAAAGTCTGAAAACCAACCTTACTCGGTAGATCCAACACTGTCAATTATGATTTGTATTTGCAATACTAATTTATCATTTCCACTCTTTCTTTCTAGAACTTCTTAGGATATGGCTTGAAGATGCAGTCCCTTATCCTTCTTGATAAGTCTAATTAGGAATGGTGGAGTCACCCATTCTTAGAGTGACATTTCCATCATTTGAATTTTCTTGCTTGGTAGACTTAGGAATCCACTTTTGTTTCATTTGCTTTCGAATATTATCAGCTCTAGTTTTCTTTTCATCTTCAACCTTTCCTATATTCATGCAATTCTTGGCTATATGACCAAGTTTAGTGCAAGTATAGCATCTTATGGTTGTATCTTTCTTCCTTAGGTGATGCCTTCTATAGTTTGTTCCTATGTGTCCATATTCTCCACAATAGTGACATCTACACCAAGTATTGTAATCCCAACCAAATATTGCTTTGACAATTTGTTCTGCTGGATTGAATGATTTTGATCTACATTTAGATGCCTTGTGTCCTTCTTTCTTGCATTTGTGACATTTTCCTTCAAACTTTGGTTTCTCCTTGCATTCATTGGCTTTGTGACCATGCTGATTGCAATTGAAACATTTTTCATTGATTTTACCTTTACCATTACTTTAACATTTGTTAGATGTATGACCTATCTTGCCACAATGATTACAAGTGGGTCTTTGATTCCTTTGGGTACCTTGTTTAGAAGATTCACTTTCTTCCTTGTATCCAAGACCAGCTTTACCTTTTTGCTTATAAAAATTCTGCTCATTTTGCTGATTCAATTGATTCATGTCTGCTTGAGATTTCATCATCCTTTCATTGACTTGTTTTTCAATATTTAGAACATTTTCCAAGCTTTCATTGATTTGTCTCTCAGTTCTTAAGTCATTCTGTAGACTTTCATTTTGTGCCCTGAGAATCCTGATTTCTTCATTTGCATTGGATAGTTGATCTGCTAGATCTTCATATTCAAGGGATTGATTTTGAGTTTCATGACTTCTATCTTCCAATTCTTCTTGTGCTTTGTTTCTTTGTTCCAAAACTTCACATAGCCTGATTGACTATATTTCTTGCTCTCTTTTAAGCTTTCTTACCTCTTCTTGCAGAGATCCATTTTTTTCTAGAAGTTCTTTGATTTCTTTGTCAGCTTCTTCTGTATTACTTGATGGTAACAAATATTCAATCCTTTCTTCAACATAAAAATGGTCATTTATTTGTCTTGCAAGTTCCTTTCTTCTTTTTAGGGGTTGAGAAAGATGTTCCTTTGCTTCTTTGAGTTGAACCATGGCCATCTCCAAATCTAGCTTCTCATTCTCAATAGCTTTGTGAAGTCTGAATATCTCCATTGTCCTTGATCTTTGCTCAAGCTATCAAGCTCTGTCCTGAGAACCACAAAGCTCTGATACCATTTGTTGGAAATATTAGGACTAACAAGGTTACTAAGAGGGGAGGGGTGAATTAGTAAACTTTAAAATTTAAACCAATTCAGCATAATAACAAATTCACCATTCATTCATCTACTTTATTGTATGCATGAAAAGATTAACACACTGATTTGGTGACCCAGAAACCTTTCAATTTGAAAGTAAAACTGGGGTGGGGATGATGCCCACGAAACTTCAATACTCTAGTATAAAGTTGGCAAGTTAAGGCTTACAATGATCACTTCTAGTGATCTGCCCTGTTAGGAGCAAATAGGACTGCTAGATCCACCTTGTTAGAGGATTTACAAACATACAATGAAGTATGCACTCTATTAGGAGATTTACAAAAGACTGTTAATTCTACCTTGTTAAAGGATTTACAAAACTAATTCACCTGTTAGGATGAAGGAGTGGATCTACTTGCAACTGGTTTGCTGATTAGATCTTATGTACTGATCACTTGATGTGATGGATATATCTATCCTGATCCTTGATAACCTTGCTGAATACTCTGCTACTGATTCTCTTTCAATTTTCTCTTACTTTACTGTTACTTTTCTTCATTATTTCTATATTGTAAATGGCACAATACATTACATGTATACCATTCCAATATTTACAACAACAAGGTCGGCCAAACACAAGTGGAAAAAGCATTACTGAGTCAGCCAGATAGTAGAAAACTCAGGTTCCTCAAACTCACTCGGTGACCTTTTGACACTTGGCATCCACTACATTACACGGCATCGTCATGCACTTGGTAGAGGTAGGGGTTCGGTCCATACTAATCACTTTGAGTAGCTTGAAACTTGGTAACCACTGGTGACTCGGTAAACATTGTGTCACTCGGTAGAAACTAACTCCTTCGATTCACTTGGTAAGCACTGGATACTTCTTTTACCTTTCTGTCTTGGTAATTACTGAAACCTTCATTTACCTTCCTAACTCGGTAAATACTAAATCCTTCATTTACCTTCCTGACTCGGTAAACACTAAATCCTTCGTTTACCTTTCTGACTCGGTAAACATTAAAACCTTCATTTACCTTTCTAACTCGGTAAACACTAAAACCTTCGTTTACCTTTCTGACTTGGTAAACACTAAAACCTTCGTTTACCTTCCTAACTTGATAAACACTACTGAACATACTTGGTAACCAACGAATGCTCGGTATGAACTGTAAACTGAGTGATGAACTCGGTAAGCATTCAGAATCAAATAAGTATTGTAACTAATGACAAATGTATCATTATTCCAACACTAACATGCCAAAGGAAACTTTGCACATCCTTTGGCTTCTCTAGCATGGGAAAGGTACTAATTACCTCAATCTTTTTTGGGTCTACTTGGATGCCTTGTGATGAATTAAAATGATCGAGTACAACTCCTTCCATCATCATGAAATATTTTTCACTATTTAGCGAAAGATTATAGTCTTGGCATCCCTTGAGTATCTTTTTAGGTTGGCCTTTGCTTCATCAAAAGTAGTCCCATAAACAATAAAAACATCCTTGTAAATCTCTATACAGTTAGCAAATATATCATAAAATATACTTATAATAGTGTGCTTGAATGTGGTTGGGGCATTGCATAAGCCAAAAGGTAAAACAAAGTAGGAAAATGTTATCCATGGGCATGCAAAGGTTTGTTTTTCTTGGTCCTTTGGAGCTATTTTTACTTGATTGTAACCACTAAAACCATCTAGGAAAGAAAAATATTTTTTGTAGCTAGGTTGTCAAGAACTTGATCTATAAACAACAACGGGAAGTGGTGTTTCTTAGTGGCTGAATTCAGCTCCCTGTAATCTCCACAAACCCTCATTTTTTCTTCCTTCTTTGCTAGTATAACCAAGGGTGAGACCAAATTTCTATTTGAGATGGGGTAGGAAAAAACCAACACTTAATAGCTTCTATAGTTTATTCTTAACTATATCCCTCAAAATAGGATTAACTCACCTCTAAGGGTTTCAGACAGATTTGAAGTCAAGACTGATGTACATCTTGTGGGTGAAGAGCATAGGATCTAATCCTTTCATGTCCATGTAGTCCCAATCAAATTCTTTTTCATTCTCTTGTAGTACATGCGACACAATTTTCTAATGGGAAGGTGATAAGGCATTGCTAACATTCAACTCTCTTCCTAGAACAATTTCCATCTTAATGACCTTATCTACCATGAATAACTGAGTAAGTAGTGAGGAATCCACCTCATGAGCTAATAATGAGTTAAGGAATTAGGAGGCTTCTAAATACTAAGGTGTTTTCAAAGGTGGTAATATGGTTTCTAGGATACATTCCACTTCATGACACACTTGAGGACACACTTGAGAGTTTCCTCCATACTCATTCACAATAATACACAAAATAATCTCATCTTCTTCTCGAGTGGCTACAAATGACTAAAAAACTATGATCATGAGTTGATGGATAGAGTTGACCTCTAGATCATCATCACCCAAGTCTAGCCAAATTATTTGGTCATCTTGCAATAGTAGTTGAGCAAGGGAGTATAAAGTTAGGTTCATAGTATGAATACCATTTGATATTGTCATCTTCCAAGACCATAAATCTATATGGGCATATGTGGTGGCTAATTATGGTCACCCTATAATTTAAGGATATCCACCCATGTTAGCCTTTAGGGAGAGGACAATAAATTCTACTGGATACTCCCAACAGTTTAAGGTGACTATGACATCTTCTATCATCCCATCTGGCTTGATAGTAGAACTATCAGCAAGCTAAAGTATGGCTAGTGTTTCTTAGAGACCAATCATATGCATTTGGGACAATACCTCTCTTTTCATGACATTGATGAATTCTCCTAGGTCAACTAAAGAATTTTGAACTTTCATCTTGTTGGGTTTTTTTACACAACTTAGCAATGAAATACTTAATACCAAGATGGTGAAGAGTACAACAACCTAAGGATTAGCTAATTCCTATAACAACTATACAAACTCTTTAGATATGGACCCAACTTCAACAAAATCATGGAATATTTTCTACAATTTTGGCTTTGCAAGTGCAAGACTGGTGCACCTAAGGGATAAAAGATTCACAACTTGACGCTACATTCACATTTCATTAATTTCATGACATTTCACAACAATATTCACCCCTGATAATAGATTGGTCATAATTCTTACTAGATCTACAAATAATTTTGGGTAATAAAAGCTAACTAATACTTAGAGATTAAATGTAAACAAGTACTAACCAGCTATAACATTCTTCATGCATCAAAGTAAAATTTATTTGATTTTATATTTATGTCCAATGCAAACCCATGATTTTCTTCAAACTATAATTGAATATATGACTAGTGCTTGATCCATTGGGACTTAGAGTCTACCCAGCAAAAAGGTTTACCTAATTAATTGCATTATAATTAATCTATTAGAAATTATCCCCAAACCCATCCTTATAATATCCCTATTGTATAACTAGAAGCCCTATAAACTCATTGGAGCATTTAATTAATTCATTGATATACAACCTATCCTAGTCACATTAAATTGCATAAAACTTGTTTACACAATCTCATGATCACCAGTATACAACAACAAAGATAGAATTCAAAGATAAAATATGGTGTAACTTTCTCCTTTGCATTATATTTTCATATTTGAAAATTGCAAGAATGCCAATAAGATTGTAAACAATTTCAAATAAAGAAAACAAACTTGTCAATATTCTCTTCTATTCTCAAGATTACATAAAGAAAATGAACCATGAAACTAACAATGGTTTCAATGGACTGATAACAATATGCAATTCTAAAAAAAGTATCAGAAAATTGAACCCCTACTCCACATCTTGGGAATCCTTTTATAGGAATGATTGCAACAAGCTTTAGATGGAGGACATTTGTTAAAGTCCTCATCAGAAGACAGATACAAAAATATTCCTATTTTATTACATGTAAAACATTCTTTGTACTTAGTCCTAGAATTATGATGCAATTACAAAATGACAAGTGGTATTTGTCAACATTCTTTAAACAAATCAAAAAATATTTTAAGCTCCCATCACCATCCATGCCCTCTTTTTATCTTTTCTTTCTTTAAACTACTCCTCAACTATATTCAATCATTATCACTAGATGGTTGTGCCTTGATTTCTACAATCAACTCCCAAATCGTGATGTTTGTATCAATATCAAGCCACATGATATCTCTGATTGTGTCTAGATCCTCTAGACATTTGATCCACTTGGAATTAGTTATAGCTTTAACATTAGAAGCTAATTTGGACATCTCTTCTTATAACTTATAAAGTATGTCTATCATATGATAGATAGCAGTGGCACTTGCTTCATTATTACAAAAAGACATAAATCTAGGATGGTCAAGGATATAATTTAATAATGATGACCATTCCACCTAGTCCTTGACTTTTCCTTCATTATCCATGATTGTAGGCATGAAATTTGTTGTCTTAGTGGTAATTATTTTCATTTTACTTTTTACTTTCTGGATCTTTCCCCCAAAGATACCACTTTAATATTTTACCTTATGAATTGATTTTCTCATACTCATAATGTTTATTTTTGGTAGGTCCTTCCTTTGAGGATTTATGGTGATTATGCTGTCAAAAAACTGAATTTAAGGGTCCCACGTGCTAAATAGTGGAGATAATATGACAATTCCCTCTGCACATTTGTATTCCATTCCTTTTAATGAATATAACTGCCATGCACATTTTGTGAGACTATCTTCAATGCATTGATCTTATGGACTAATAAACTCTTCAAAAATTTGATCTATACATCCTTAGTGACTTCTAACTTTTCTTCATTAGTGTCCATAGCCTGGCATGATATTTTCCCTATCTCAAATATCTGGCCCTCTATTTGCACTTCTTTGTCATGAACGTCTATAACAGTTCTAACATTTTTCTTCAATGAAGCCATGTGCATTTCTAGTTTGATAACATTTTGTTATAGGACATATTTTTTCTTCACTTCCTCTTCATAACTCCTTCTTGTCCAAATAAATTTCTCATAGGTCTTTTCAAGTTGAGCTTGAAGAGTTTTCATTTTATGCTTACCCATTAATGCTACCAAAGTATGCGACCCCAAAATTTGGTCACTAGATGTAGGTTGCACATGCAAAAATATAAATTACCCTAGGGGGACTCTTTTATTTCCATGAGAGTGGGCTTATCATCCTTTAGAGCTAAACTCCATACAGCCATTGTCTGGGCATCTACATTAAACCCTAATCCCATTATCTTCCCATGTTGGTTTTCATCTTCCAAATAAATTGATTTCTCTTGTCTTCTTATCTAATCAATTAAAAATGAAGAGCTCGGATCCCATTCAGGGAAGATAATCATCCCAATTCTTCTAACTAAATCTCTAGCCTCCTCAATAGTGAGATTCTCACTAGTAGTGTCATATTCATACAACTTTTGTACCAAATCAACAATCTTTTCATCTGAATCTCCAAGCTTCATACTCAATTTTAATTCATTTCTTTTTATTTTAAAAAGGAAGCTTTTGAATTCATTTGACTTGATAAATTTTTCATCATCCCGAAACTCCTTAGCTTCAATGATTCCATCATCAATCACTTTTGTAACTAATTTGAATTTATTTGCCCTTTTCTCACTCTCAGATACCTGAGACATTAGGAATCTTCTTCTAATATCATCAAAGCACTTATTTCCCTTTGGGAAAATATGAAGAGCCTTCTATTGAACCTAGTTTGGTATTTCTACCATCTTTTTCTTCTTACATCTTTGTTCTCCCAATGCAAAACTCATGGGAACATCTTGAACATTTTGTTCAGGTTGGTCATCATCATATTGATCCTCTTCATTAGAAACCTCCACTATATATTCATCATCAGTATACTTTAGATCAATCTTCCTCCTAATTGCCTTAGGAACTTGAGCTAGCAACTCATCAAAATTATTAATACACTTATCCAGTCTGACCCAATATTCTTCATTTGGATAAAACACTTTGAAAGATGGTTTTGTCTTTCCTATTTCTTGTTCATAGCTAACAATGTCTCTAATTTTTACCATTATTTCCCTATAGACATCCTCACTCAATACATCAACAATAATATCCTCTTCCCACATAGGCTTGGTAGGGGGCAGCTTGTATCCTCTCATGCTTTTCAAAGCATGCCTTATTACATTGTAAGGGTCATAGGTTCTAGCTGGACTAGTTGGCATCTTATAATTTTGTAGAAAAGAACTTGGTTTGTTCAATAGCATTCTTTCCAATCTCAAAATCCCCCACTTTGGTGCATCTACATAAAAATTTCCCTTTGTTGACACCCTTAAATCATAAATACTACCTATTTAAAGAAATTAGCTACAAGAAATTTTCTACCAATCCTAAGCTCCCAGGAATGTATTTGGGAAAAATGTGAGGTGGCTAAGGACACCCAAATATTCTTATAACACTATAATCTTCAAATAAGAATACACTACCCCAATCATGAGTCAATTTTTTCCCAACATCAAAATACCATTTAGGTCTAACAATCTTCTTAACATTTCTAGGAACTCTTTCAACCACACAACGTATGATTTTTAAAACTAGATAAACAAAGTCATTATAGAAAGAGATAACATTTGAATATGGATAATACATATGCCATTCCCATGTCCATCTTGGTACTTTCAGCTTCTCTCCCCATTCTTCTATTGACTCAAAAAGGGTCTGATAAAAAATATCAACATTCTTTGCTAGAATATGGTGCATGGGAAGGGAGTAATGAGGGAACTTAAAATCCTTCAATTCTCCTTATTGGGTAGTACGAATTTGTTTGTGAATACTCTCAATGATGCATTCAACAAAATCATAACCTATGTAATGATATGTTTCTTGGATATTTAAAGCCATGATATAATATGCCCCTAAAGCATTTGTGGTCCCATCTGTACCTAGGATTTTATCAATACCAAACATGGTATTCTGAAAATACCTCTAAAGGAAATCCAAGGGCATGACATTGTCAATATATTTCCTCTTTGGAATTTCTCCTACATCCTTCTTCACTTGGGAATGTATTGGGTCATGTTTTTATCCATATAGAAACTTTTATGTTTCCTAAAATTCTTATTAAAATCTTGAATATCAATGGACAATGACATAGCTCCACCCAAATCAAATGCTCCTATGAACATATCTGTATCCAGTGCTAGAAAAACACTTTTTCCTTCTTATGAAATGACTTATTTATAGAATTACAACATTTGATTAATGCTTTGACCAAATCCATGTCCTCAAAAACCTCTGGCACTATCAATTTTCTCAAATTTCTTACCAAAGGGTTTCAAATTGGAATTTAGTTTACTTTGTTCTTATATAAAAACCAAAACAACTCATGCCCTTTTCTGTCAAGGACAATTGCATATCTACGCATTGCATATGGGTCTTTGAAAAGGAGGTCATTTTCATTCTAAGCATTTGTGGAACCAGACAAAATGTGCATCCATTCTTCTACAAATTTACTTTCAACCCTTAGGGTAGTGTTTGGTGCTTCAAATACTACCTTTCCGATCAATTCTCCTTCTCTTTAGGCCTTATCCACAAATATGTTTTCTGATTTTGTATGTTCTATTTGGAAAAAACCTGTCAAAATCAACTATGCACTTGAAATCACTCAAAAATTCAAACAATTTTGAGAAAATAGTAAAAACAACCTATTCTCTTCTAGGTTTTGTCAACTACTATGATGAAAGTGCGGCTTTAATTGGAAATTAAGGGTGCGATGAATGAAAACCTATCAATCTTCATAAAATAGAATAAAACTATGCCTTCTTTTAAATTATGTACATCCTTCTAAAATTCTACTATTGGAAAAGTCATTTTATTCTTTAAAACTTATAATTGTGACTGCTAGGAAAAAAATCATTTCTCCATTTTGCAATAGAAATTTCCTCTATCACAGTAAGACTTTTGACATTTTGAACCCTTAGATTTTTATTCAATCACAATTTTACAACTAAATTTAATTTAAAGTTCATGACCATTGTGATCTTGCAACAAGCTCTTAACACTTAACAACAAAAAAACCTCTCCATTTCTAAACCTTCTAAATACCTTATGATTGTGACCCTTGGATGCTTCATATTTCACTTTATTACTCATTTACAACTCCAAAACTAGGTATCCATCTTAACGGTGCAATGTTGCACTTCACTAGTTGAGCTTAACATTATTGTTACCTTTCAACTTTGCATCTTACAAAACTAGCATTCAAATTAACCATGAAATGATGTGCTCAACTATATACATTGACTATTTTTCTTCATGCACACATCTGCAACTACCAACACCTTAAGCTGAAATAAACACATAGACAGGTGCTCTCCTTTTCTTCACACAATCACAACTTATCATATTTCAAACATTCATGAAACATAAGAAAAAAAATATTTCAAAACTTAGCACAAGGAACATATGCATGGAAACTATGTACTCCTCTTTTTTAAGATGAAATTACAAAAGAACTTGCCTAGGGTCTTCTCAAGGGTTAACAAAATTTAATAAACCCTAAATTATTCTTACACAATTCTTCCTAATTTTTTAGAATTTCCACACAAATTGGGTGAGCAAAAATTTAGGCTATCACATCCCATGAATGATGACAATAACCATATAACTCTAGGTTTAGAATATTTGGGTAGAGTTAATTTCTCTAATATCAGATCAAATAATTGTCCTAAGACATGAATACTTTTTGGATCCTTCTTCTTTCTTCCTAGCTATTTGATTCATGCTTCCTTGGTGTCTTTAGTATAGATAGGAACTTCCTTGATAGCATCAAGTAATGCCATTTTTACTATCATCTAGTTTAGTTGATTAAGAAAATTAATTACTTCTTGGTTTTATGTAGGCTAACCTTGTTCTATCAACCTATGAAGAAATGGGGGCTCTTTGGCTATAGAAGAGGTCTGCTAAATTGATACATCCACTTGTTCAACTGGAGAATCTTCAACACTAGTTATTATAGGTTTTTATGGTGAAGGAAGATTAGTGCATGAATTTAACTACATAGCATTCAAGGAAAATACATAGCTTTGTTGTTGTGTTGGCTATTCGGTTTTTTTGGATTAGGATTAGGCTAAATTGGTAGTTTTGTCTTCTTATGAGGAGTATTGGTGGTTATAGGAGGAGGCACTGAAGCCTATTGCTAAGGTAGTGGCATTAAGGCTTACTAACTAGATTGATTATTCTAGTTATGAGGATGTTTCCACCCTTGTTAGGGTTGTTTCTAATCCTATTGTAGTTGTTTCCAACCTTGCTAGGGTTGCTTCTAACCTTGGTGGGGTTGTTGACAACTCTATTGAAGTTGTTGTGAACCTTGCTAGAGTTGTTGCTGATTATTATTCCCACTAAAACTAATATTCTAAGAATTTTGCTATTGATTTTTACTATTATAATATTTGAGAGGATCTTTTTTCATACCTTGTCTTTGAGCTCATGGCCTTCATTGAGCAATGTAGATAACTTCTTCATTTTCATCAATCACTTTAAACTTAATAAGCATTGTTCTGACTCCAAGCTTGTAATAGACTTGCACCTATAGCTTCTTTTCTTCTCCCTATAATGTGGACAATATTCAACTAACATGGCATCATCTTCATCCTTCTTCCTTCTCTCCAACATGGTATCTAGCTAAGTGTTGACATCATTAATGATGTCTTTTTTGAAACCTAATAGAAAGTTGGACAACTCCATCTTAGATACCCGTAAACCACTGTTGGACTTGTGGGATAGGTCTCTACGTCCCCTACCTTTCTTCATAGTAGCCCTTGAATAATTCATACATATATTCTGTATATGAGTCTAATTTTTCTAAGTGATATCTCCTCCCACCATAAGATCTAGACATCAATACTTCCATTATTTACACCTCTTAGAAAAATATGTTTCTATGATTCCTCATTGAGCTGGAATCATGTGTTATACTATAGGTTGAACATGAACCATGAGACATAATCTTCCAAGGCTTAATCTTCATTTTGGGACATTTTGAAAATGTCATCCCCTTTAAAAACTCAATCCTTAAAATATTATTTATAACTTTTAAGAAACAAATTGCTCAATGAAAAACAATCTTCTACAAGGTTGGTGCCCAACCCCATGAACCATCTTAGAGAAGATTCTTTTAAAGTGGATGGAAACAACTTCATCTTGTCGGAATAAGTTGTATAATCATAAATTTTGCAAAGGATTTCAAACTCAAAGAGGAAGGTTTCTAGATCTTCATTAATTAGGTTGTAGAACTTGGGAAGTACAACAGGTATGTTCTTCAAATTTCTAATTACCGTGCTAAGTAGGGATAGAGAAATGAAATGTTGGCTAAGCCATTCTAGTTTGTGGTTGTTGATAGATAAAAAAGTAAAGTGGTTTGTCTAGGCATTTAATTTTAGCAAAAGAATCATTCAAATGGAATGATTTTCAAAGGATGGAAGTGAAGGTAATCGAGCATATGCATCAGCAAATGCATTCACAAATGGTTCTTCTTCTTGTATGTTCTTGACTTGGGGTTCCTCATAATCTGGGTTAAAAGCCTCAGATTTTTCATACTAAATTATGTGAGGAAGGAATTTCCCAAGATGATCTCTTCTTTTATGCATACAACTAATATTGAATTTAAACTAACATAAAGTCTTCAAGGTCTAACTAAATTGACACCATCCCTAGCAATGATGCCAAAAATTACTGGTCACTTTAATACCATAGTAATAAAAGATTGGAAATCCTTTCACAATGATTTTATGGTTGCACAACATCATGTGTCTTACTTAAAATAATATATTGAATTCATTTGATTTATCAATCTAGGAGCATAAACTTGATATGGTGACATAAAATTATATGTTCTAATTCACCTTTAAATTCAAATTACAACTAAAGAAAAGACAATTATGAAGGAAATCTATGGTAGAAATTGAAATGATAACTTAAAGCTTAAGATAATCTTGGAAATGGTAAACCTATGTATGCACCTATGCTACAGGAATAAACCAGTGGTGTTGTTACCAAGTGGTTGTAGGAGTAACAATGTATTTCTACTTTAAAAAAGTTTCAGTCCAATTCCTACATAGTCACAAACTGAGTTAACCTTCCATGTTGGCCCCCATGGAAGACTTATTGAATTGGAAAACTTAGAGACTAAGATCCTAAAGTATCATGTATTCATTCATGAAATCATAAGTACAATATGAAAATGAAAAAGTTGCATTCACTACTTGCTAGATTACAAAATGGATTTCCTAAACATCCAACTACTCTGAAAATCACAAACTCTAGGTAATTTATATATAACTAGAAAATTAAGCTGGTAAGAACTAGGATCCTTCCATTTAGGGGTACAATAGCTTCTCATTATAAAATAAAAAACAACATTCGACATGGGAGTAAACCACATTCAAATATGTAGGAATATAGGAACACACGGCTATTGGATTTCCTCCAAATACAAGCATTGAATGAAAGTAACCACCATTGGCTGGAAATTATGAGGTTGCTATGCACCTTAAAAGTAGTTTGTTATCTTGATGATGCCACTTTACTTTTCAGTCTCCTTTTACCCACTAACTTATCTTTTCCTACACAAGATTAGTACACACCAAAACCACAAAAAATACCAAAGATAAAGATTTATAACAAGTTTCCCTACTTTAGCATAATCCTCGTCACATGCTATAAGAACACTGCTCCATTAATGCAGAATGGAAAGAATACCATACTTCACCATAGACACACACACACATACACACACACACACACACACACATGTATATGTATGTATATATATGTAGTATATTCATGCAATCTTAAAATAACAAATATACACATAAGCATGGCAAAAAAATATATTGTTTATGAGAACCTCGTGAAATACCAAGTTTTTAAACTAGAAAATCATAAACTATAACCATAAACTGGGCTCATCATTGTCCATCCACTTGTATTAAAGCAACTAATGCACTCAATCTCATCAATTGTTGTTCTAATCACTATGATCCCTAAACACACACACATGGCTTACTCATGGCATCGCTATAAAATGACCAGCCTCCATTTCTAGGGTACAATGTCTTGTAGACCTATGGTACAAGGACTCATCTTGTGCATTGCAAGACACCATACACATTCCATACTAGAAAGGTGAGTTATGACTCCATCTTCCAAAACTATCTGGTTTAGACTAATGAAAGTCCCAAAACCAAATATTAAAAAAAATGCATTGAAATCGAAAAATAGCCTATGTAATCACACACAGAATTAAGTACTTACATATACCAACTTAGAAGCAAGCTACAATATGGAGTTCAATCCATTATCCTAATGAAGTAAAAGACTCTAACCTACTAAATAACTCAATAAAAATGCTTTTTCATTAACTAGAATTTCATCAAAGTGCCATCCAATTATTGTCATAGGTCAAGGGAGGTCTTATATAGGTTCAAAACACATGCACTAACCACTTTGAAGTGGTTATTCCACCCTATTTTTGAAATTGCACTTTTTGCAATAAAAGTTGTGATAAGAACTTTTGCAATTTTGCAAAATTGTCATGCTACTTGACAACTTTTTGCCTAATTAAACTAGCCTTGGTCAAAGACTTATGAAACTATACTAAAATATTAAATATGTCACTTTGGACATGAAACTATAGTTACACCCTTTCTTTTTCCAATGCAACCCTCTAAATGCATAATTCTACCTTTAACAATGATGACATCAATTGTACATCACCTAGCAACATTGGACAACTAAGTAGCACCGAGGACCTAATTAGACTTCCTAATGGCTAAGTCATACTCTAGGACTCATTAAACCCTTTATGAAACTAGTGGCTTGGATAAGGCCAGTACAAATGAAAACTAAACTAGAAACCCTATAGATATATATTCAGTATATTCCTTCAATCTTAAAAGTAGCAAGTACACACACAAGCATAGCAATAAACATGGAAAGTCTTAATATTGTTTATGAGAACCTCATGAAATACCAAGTTTCAAAACTAGAAAATCATAAACTAAATAACCATAAACTAGGCTCATCATTTTCCATCCACTTGGATTGAAGCAACTAATGTACTCAATCCCATCAGTTGTTGTTCTAATCACTATGATCCCTAAACATGCACACTTGGCTTACCCATGGCATCACTATAAAAAGGCCAATCTCCCTTTCTAGGGTACAATGTCTTGTAGACCTATGGTGCAAGGACTCATCTTGTGTATTCCAAGACACCATACAAATTCCATACTAGAAAGGTGAGTTGTGACTCCATCTTCCAAAACTATCTAGTTTAGACCAATGACGGTCCAAAAACAAAATATTTTTAAAAAAGCATTGAAATGGGAAAATAGCCTATCTAATCACACATGGAATTAATTACTTACATATACCAACTTGGAAGAAAGTTACAATATAGAGTTGAATCCATTAGTTATCCTAATGATGTAAAAGACTCTAGCCCTAGTAAAATAACTCAATAAAAATGCTTCTTCATTAACCAAAATTTCATCAAAGTGTCATCCAATCCTTGTCACAAGTGAAGGGATGCCTTATATAGGTTCAACACACATGTAGCAACTACTTTGAAGTGGGTATTCCACACTCTTTTTGAAATTGCACTTTTTGGAATAAATGTACTGATGAAAACTTTTGCAATTTTGCAAAATTGTCATGCTACTTGACAAATTTTGGCTAATTAAACCTATCTTTGTCAAAGCCTTTTGAAACTCTATTTAAATATTGAATATGTCACTTTCATGAAAATATAATCACACCCTTTCTTTTTCCAATATATCCCTCTAAATTCATAATTTCTACCTTTAACAATGATGACATCAATTGCATATCACCTAGCAACTTTAGATAAACAAGTAGCACCAAGGACCTAATTAGATATCCTAATGGCTAAGTCATACTCTAGGACTCATTAACCACTTTATTACACTAGTTTCTTGGCTAAGGCCACTACAAGCCAGTTTTATTTGCAAGTAAAAGATCACTTAATTAGTCTCAATCTTCTTCTTAGGGAAATACACTCATAAAATTCTTCAGTTATAACAAATGATACCTAGCATTTACTTGATCTCTCAAATTGGCAACATAGAAATATACAACATGAAAATTCAAACAAATTGAAACTCTTGAATTATATTCATTGTCCACAAACATGATAAATTAGTTAATAACAACAAGGCGGAAAAATCCATAATGATAGAACTCCTACGGTGGATTCTTTGTATTAATTTCATTGAATGTAATACATTAGATAGATGACCAAAACTCAAAAAAATAACAATAGATTTTATTTTTTATTTTAGTATAAGAATGATATCAATTCTATGTTATAATATGGAGCCTAATCAAACTTAGAAGTTTATTCAGTGCATTTTCTCCCTAGATTATTTCTATGGTGGTTTGGGTGCAATGCCACCAAGATGAAGTCAATGGTCAGTGCCCTTGCAGGGTCCTAGGGCATAGAAGAAAGATTGTTAGACTTGAAAGAACAATGAAGGACATAAACAAGAAGTCAACAAGGAGTAAAATGTGGTAAGTGAAAAATCCATAAAGGATGCTTTGCTTCTTTCTTTAGAAAGTGTTGATGATTCATGGGTTTTAGATTTTGGTGCTTCATTTCATGCTACACCCCATGAAGGTTCTTTTATTGATTATGTCCAAGGGGATTTTGGGCTTTTTTATTTGGTGGATAATGAAACCTATTAGATTCATGGAAAGGAAAAATCTAAGATTAAGTTGTAGGATAGGAATTATTGGCTACTACATGAGGTTAGACATGTTCCAAGGCTGAGTAGGAAATTAATTGATAAGTAGGAGATCATTTCCATAGCAAGTGAAACTGTGATATTGCTATCAGGATTTAACTATGTGATTTTGAGTCAAACTCATTGACCCATATTTCATGAGTAGTGATTCAACATGAATCCATCTCTCATGACAATAATTGGAACACTTAGCACTCATTAGATCTAAGTGATGCTCATAGGGGTGAAGCACCAGGATTTCTTGAGAGGTCACCCATCCCAGTACTACTCCAGCCTAAGTGTGCTTAACTTTAGAGTTTCCTCCATGGTTATACCCAAAGCTTGCAACCCCATTTTCTAGTCAACTCAGTGATGAGGGTTGTGTAGTTAATTTTAATGATAAAAATTGGAAGGTTTTAAACGGATCCCTCATAGTAGAAAAATGTGTGAAAGTAGGAACCTTATATCATTGTATAGGTCATATTGTTCCTTCTACTTTGACTATTTTAGATAAAAATGAATGTTTAGAAATAGTTGATGTAGTTGAGTAGGGTGAGAAAAGAAATATTGTAGCCTAATACACCAACATGGAACATGACTGAGAAAGGTATGAAATTACTTCATCCATAGAAACATCTACCAAGTCTAAGATGTATTGATACGAATTTTTATGAAAGTTGTGTGTATGAAAAAAAAAAGAGTGTGATTTGTGAAGAGTGGGGAGGAATAGAATAATAAGAAATTAGAGCTTGTGCATACATATTTATGAGGACCAACTCAGGCATCTTCCCTTGGTGGCTCTCATTAGTATGTTACATTTATTGATGATGCAACTTTAAAAGTATGGGTTTATTTCCTTAGAAAAAAATATGATGTATTTAAAACTTTCAAGAAATGTAAATTCTTGGTTGAGAATGAGACTACTAAAAAGATTAAATGTCTCAAATCTAATAATTGTAGTGAGTATTGTAGTCATGAATTTGAAAATTATTTCTCTACTAATGGTATTCACAGATAGAAAACTATTCCAAGGAATCCAAAGGAAAATGGAAAGGTTAAATGCATGAATAGGACAATAATGGAGTGTGCAAGGTGCATGAGGTTGCATGTTGAGCTGCCCTTAAACATGTGGGTAGAGGCTATCAATACTGCTATATATTTGATTAACAGAGGTACCTCTACTCCTTTTGGTTGTGGTATTCTAGAGGAAGCATGGACTGGTAGGAAGGTGAGTTATTCTTTTCTCAAAACCTTTGGTTGTGAAGCATTTACACATAGAGATTTTGAAAATAGAACCCAGGTGGAAGCTAAGTCAAAGAAATATGTATTTGTTGGAGATGGCATTAATGAATTTGATTACATGCTTTGGGATTTTGAAAATTGTAAAATTATAAGAAGTAGGAATCTCATGTTCAATGAGAAAGTGTTCTATAAAGATCTATTGTAGTAGCATGAAAAGAAATAAAATAATTATGTAGTGATGGATGATACTCCAAAAAAATGATATTCCAATAGTTCCTAATGATCTAAAACAATGACAACAACAAATACCACAGACCAAGTGAATGTTAGATGATCAACAAGGCTAAGTACACTTCCAAAAAAAATTTCTCATACTTTGTATTATATTTTACTTATTGATGTTAGTGAACTTGAATGTTATGATGAAATTGTATGGGTGGATACAAAGATTCAATGGGAGTTTGCAATGGAAGAAAAAATAGACTCTTTGTTGAAAAATAAGAAATGGGATTTATGTAAATTTCCTTCAGGTAAAAGGGTTTTACGTAATAAATATCTTTACAAGTTGAAAGAAGAGGTTGGAGGTAAGAAAAGATTCAAAGCCAAGTTATTTGTAAAAGGCTATGCAAAGAAAAAAGGCATTGACTATGATGAGATATTTTCTTCTATTGTCAAAATGACTTTTATTTGCATTGTTTTAAGTATTGTGGTTGTTGAAGATTTACATTTGGAGTAGCTTGATGTTAAAACAATATCTCTTCATGGTGATGTGGGTGAAGAGATATTAATGGCATACCCATAGAGATTTGAGGTCAAAGATAAGGAGAACTTAGCGTGAAGATTGTAGAAATGTTTATATGGCTTCAAGAAAACACCTTGGTAATGGTATCTAAAATATGATAGTTTTATGCATGAGCATGGATATAGTAGGTGTCATTTAGAACATTGTGCTTATTTTAAGTGGTTGGATGATGACAATGATATTTTTTATGTTTATATGTTGATGATATGCTTGTAGCTTGGTATAACATGGATCACATTAATGGGTTAAAGGAACAATTAGCACATTTATTTTATATGAAGGATTTGTGGGCAGAAAAACAAATCTTTGGTATGAAGATTTGGACAGATAGGAAAAATTAAAAAAATTGATATTATCTCAAGTTGATTACATTGCAAAGGTGTTGCAAGGTTTCACTATGGAGAATGCTAAAGTTGTCAGCACACCTTTACCTGGTCATTTGAAATTTATTAAGGAGATGTGTCCAAAGACACAAGAAGTGGAGCTAAGATGTCCAAGGTGCCTTATGCTTCAGCTATAGGAAGCTTCATGTATGATATGGTATGTACAAGGCTTGATATTGCACATGTAATGGGAGTTGTTAACACACACACACACACACACATATATATGAGTCATCAAAGAATTGAGCATTAGAATGTAGTTAAATGGATTGTTTGATATTTGAGAGGAACATGTAGTAAGTATTTACATTTTGGGGACTCTACTATTGATTTATAGGGATATATTGACTCAAATTTGGCAGGGGGTATTGATACTATTGGAAGCATGAATACTAATGATATTCCTATGGGAGAGTACTATAGAAACATATTTAGATTATTTTCTTGATGATACGTTACAATCATGACTATGTTTTTCATTGATGTCAACATAGAAGTTTTATGTGGTATCTGACAGAAGAACTATGGTAAAGATCAAGTTGATACAGATAGATCATTGAGTGATTTCAATAGCAAGGTTAAAAGGAGATTATACTATATGTCTAGTATATGTAGCTAACCTCAGAAGTATAAGATATTAAGTCTAGAAGAAGTTATGCAAGTTTTAGTGAAGATTGTTCTGAGATAGAGTTTACAAAGGCATGTTTGGGAAAACTTGTTATATCTCTTAGTAGGGTTTTAATTCTAAGAACTCAAAGTTAAAGATGTGAAGAAGAAATTTTGGTGATTTCTCTAAGCTCACTCATCATAATATTATATGTGTGAAAATTTATTCAAGTGTCAAGGAAAAAGATTAATGTTATCACTAGCTATAACGTGTTCTTAATGTGAACCATTAATAATTAATTGAAAAGGTGTATCAACCAACTTAGGAAATTATTATATGGATTTTTTATAAAGGAAGGACATTTTTACTTTATCTTTTATGGAGTAATGTGAATGATTGTAAAAAAAAAAGAAAAAGAGAAAAATGTGAAGATAAGCCAAGTAGAGTAGAAGTGAAGGAAACTTCATTGCCAAGGTTTTATTGTTTGATACAAAGTTTCAAACTTGGATCCAAGATTTATGACCTGGTCTACAAGGTCTGACAGTGATTGGTCCAGTTGGTAGGAAAGAGGAAAGAAGCTAAAGTTTATTACATACAATTATACTTTAAGGAATAGTTGAGAGATCGGTTGGACTATGAGTTCAGTGATATTTCTAAGAAGCTATTTGGATAGTGGGTCCTTCTATCTTCTCCAACTCCTAACAGGGTTGGGACAACTCCTCGTAGGGTAGAAATATTCTAACAAGGATTCAAAGTCTCATAAAAGGGACTCATATTTACTAAATGTTGTAATAGACTCCTAATAGGGTCCATCCTCTAACAAGGAATATTTATATTAGCACATCATCTTGTGGGTATCATTCCCACTTGGGTTTTCCCTCTCATCAAAGGTTTCCCTAGTTAACATATCTGGTGTAATTGTATATATGGATCTTTGTATGGTTTATGTTTACTTTGGTTGAATGGATAAGATTGTTTAAGGTTGATAAATATTTTAATTATTGGATAATTGATTCATCGACCCCCTCGCCTCTTAGTTATCTTGGTGGACTATTGCTTCTAACAATGGGTATCAGAGCTTCAGGTCATTAAAGATAAAGTTTAACAACTTTGGGAGATCCATGACAAACATGTTTAGGAGAGATAGTCTAAAGTTTGATGGAACAAATTATAATAGCTTGAAGGAAAAGATGAAGACACATCTATTGTGTATGGGTTCATAATATTAGATTTTGACAAAATCATCGCAAATAATCATGGCCAAAACTTACTTGGAAACATGTACCAAGGAAGGCAATTTTTTTCATGTGCAACATGAGAGCTAGAGAAGCACTATTTTCTATACTTCCTAAAATTGTATACAACCAAGTCAAATCACTTAATACTTCTCATTTGATTTAGAAAGCTTAGCAAAAATAGTTTTGAAGGAGATGAAAATTCTAAGAAAGTGAGGCTACAAATTTGAATTTGTGCATTTCAAGATGCTAAATTGATTGAGGATGACACTATAAGAACATATGTAGGCAGAATATCAAAAATTACTATATGTATTAGATCTCAAGGAGGAACCAAAGAAGATGATGAGGTTATATGAAAGATATTGAAGAGATTAACACTATCATTTTAGTCAATAGTTGAAATGATATAGTTGTTGATATCTTGTACTAAATATTTCACAAAGGAGACATTTGTTGGAAGACTTGAAGTAGTTGAGAATAAAGTTCGATAGTTCGGAGAATTGACCAGAATAGAAGAATGTTTTAGTACCTTGAATATTCAATCCAGTTATCAAGGAGCATAGGTCCTAGAGGATTACTTTCTAGTAGTAGAAAATTTGATGAGGATAGAAAGATTGAGGAAGGAGTAGCCCCTATATTAAGAATAGAAAAGGATGGTAAGAAAATCTTTAAATTTTTGACTTGCAATGAATTTGGTTATTATGCATCCAAGTGTCCTAAAAGAGAGAAAAAGATAAAGAAGATTCCAAATGTAGAACAGATAGAGAGTTTTTGCATGCAAATGAAGAAGACAATTCTAATGAACAAGTAGTAAGTGCTCATGATGATGAATTAGGATTTGTAATAAATAAAGAAGAAAGTCCAAAGAAAATAGCCTTGTTATCATAGTTTGAAAATAAATTTGATTGGATAATTGAAAGTGGTTGTTCACAAAATATGACTATTAATAATATTAGATTTTCACAATTCATTACTAATGATGATTATGCTTTTGGATTTGACTGCGTATGCTTTTTTATCATCAACATTTCAAATCACACTCTGTGATCCATCATCTTACATCTTTCTCTCATCCTGATGATGGATCATAGAGTGTGATCCAAAATGTTGATGATAAAAAAGCATACACAATCAAATCCAAAAGCATAATCACCATTAAAATATGACTAGTGATATAAATAGATTTGTTGATTTCAAAAGAGATGATGGAAACATTTTCAGAGATAGAAAAAATGTAGCATGTCATCTTTTAGATCTATAACTCTTGATGGTAAAACTAACACCGAGGATGTATATTTTATTGATCGTTTGAAGCACAATCCTCTGAGTGTTGGACAACTAGTGGATAGAGGTTATTAGTTGCATTTCATAGAAAAGATAGGCATGATTAGAGACAAAGATGGAAAGGTAATTGGAGAAAGAACTAGATCTAGAGGTAATGTATTTTAGTTGAATCCTATTGAAATTCCATGTTTGACCAGTTGTAAAGGTAGATGACAGTTTGTTATGGAATAAGATATTTTTCCATATAAACTTTCATAGTATGGTGAAGAGTAATAGTATGTTTGTAGTTAGAGATTTTCCTAAGATTATAAAGCCTACTAACACAATTTGTAACGAATGTATTTTGGCAAAGCATAATAGAACTTCTTTTCCTAGCAAGAAGTTTACTAATATAGAAAAATTGTAGATTGTACATATAGATCTTAGCAGCCCTACAAAGACTAAAGCATTATATGGTGAAAGACTAGTATGTAAAGGTTACTCATAGCAAGAAGGAATTGACTATGATGAAACCTATGCTAATTTGGGAAGAATAGAAGAAATAAGGATATTCTTAGGATATGAAACATATAAAAAATTCAAAGTATATGAGATGGATGTCAAGTCAGCATTTTTGAATGGAGAAATTGAAGAAGAGGTATTCATAGAACAATCTAAAGGTTTTCCAGTAAGAGATGACAAGCACATAGTATGCAAATTGAAGAAAGCATTGTATGGCTTGAAGCAAGCACCCAAAACTTGGTATGTCATGTTAGAAAAGTATTTGACAAAGCTTGGATATAGAAAAGGTATAGAAGATAGTAATGTCTATTGAAACAAAACACATGATGGATTAATGGTTTTGGTAATATTTATTGATGATATCATAATTGACAGAAATGATGATGAATGTGACAAGTTTGTAGAAGAAATGAAGAACGAATTTCAAATGAGCATGATAGGATAAATAAAACCTTTTCTAAGATTACGGATTATGTAAGATAAAGAAGGAATCTTTATTTCTCAAACTAAGTATTGGAAAGATTTACTAAAAAGGTTTGGTTTGGAAATATGTAAACCTATTGGAACACCTATGGTACCTATAAAAAAGTTATCTACAAAGGATGAGACACCTACAATTGAGTAGAAGAAGTATAGATCTAAGATTAAAGGATTGCAATATCACACTCACACAAGACCATATATAGAAAATATAGTTGGAATTGTTGTAAGATTCCAAGCTAGTCCTAGAGAATCACATTATGCAGCAATCAAAAGGATATTTAGATACTTAAAAGGAACACTAGAGTTTGGATTGTGGTATAATAGATCTACTAATTTCAATCTATATGCTTATATAGATATTAATTGGGTAGGAAGCATGGATGACAAAAAGAGAACTAGTGGTGGAGCCTTCTTTCTTGGAGGAAAATTGGTCTCTTGGATAAGAAAAAAGTATAACTATATCTCATGAAGTACAATAGATGAAAAATATTTTGCATCAACAAAAAATTGTAATCGAGTTGTTTGGATGAAGCAGATGTTGGAGAATATAGGGATAGAATTTAGTGAACCTATTGTCATACATTGTGACAACACAAGCATAGTAAATATGTCTAAGAATTGAATGTTGCATTATATGACCAAGCACATTTCTATCAAGTATCACATGTTGAGAGAGAAAGTTGTAGAAAATAAAATTAGATTGGATTATGTAAACACCAAAGAGCATATTAAAGATATTTTCACTAACCTCTTTCCAAAGAGAATTTTGAGTATTTATGAGGTATGGTAGGGGTTATGCCCTTCCTATATCAGAGTAAATGATGCAAGAGTGCATTAGTCTAGTGTAATAGAGAATTATTACTTGTCTAAATTGAATGTTGATGCCTCCTATATGGGGGATTGTTTGTGATGGATAGAGTCATCTAAGACTCTTGTTGGATGTTGTTTTTGAATAGTGTCTTTAGACACTTGAGCTAGTCAAAAATAATTGTTGTAGAGTTTGATGGTTGCTGAAACCTTTGACATTGTAGTCAATGGGGGAGAATTACAACATGAAAAATAAGTATAGCATGGAAAAATAGTTTGGAAAGTATGGAAAACAAGTACACAATGTTTGAAAAATCAATTCGAAAGAAGTACAATAGGAGAAGTAGAACATGGAAGAATAGTTTAATGTAAAGCACATTGAGGTATATCAATGGGGGGAAATGATTAATGAAAAGGATTTAAAAATGATTAATGAAGAGGATTTGAAAAGAAAGGTCAATAGTCTTTTGTAGTTGGCATTCTTGGAACTAGATGTTTCTCATCTATGTTGCCATCAATGCCAAAGGGGGAGAATTTTGGAAGTATGAATGTTGATGATATTCCTATGGGGGAGTACTATAGAAACATTATTAGATCATTATCATAATGATATGTTACATTAATGATTATGTTTGTTATTGATGTCAACATATTAATTTTCTATGGTATCTGACAAAAGAACATTGGTAATGATCAAGTTGATATGGGTGGATCATTCAGTAATTGTTTCCACATTTTGTTTGCCCCGCCAAATTTCAAAATTCAAATGTTACCCCACCCAATGGCCACCTCCCCTAATTAGTAATATTTTAATTCCCATGGAAATATTGAAAAATACCAAGTTTCGAACCTTATAACATATTTTTTGCAACTTGTAAGCTCTCTGCCATCAGATTAAAGGAGATCAACGAATGGTGCCATCGTGCTATGGAAAAGATGCATGATATTTACGATAGCGAGATGGCACCCTGATGACACGTCACCATGGTGGGTCCACATTCAGTGAATACATTACAATGAGGGGTGGGTCAAAAAATTTTTGCGGTGCCGTAGGTGCTATGTTGCTATCACGTGTTGGCAGGGAAATCTTCATAATGACATAGCGCCCGATAGAAAGGTCTGACGGCAAGCAGGCCGCACCACTGGGAAAGTTAGCAACGGGTGGTTAGTTTCACGACAGGCTGAAAAGTCCAAAAGGCGGCAAGGCACCATGTCGCCATTGAAAAACTCACAAGTTTTTTGATAGCGACATAGTTCCCAGTCGGCCGGAGGTTATATCTACGGTGAGTCTTAGTGTCGGCGGCAAGGTTTGCAGCAACGAAAGACATGAACGATGAGAGCTTTAGGCAAGGGGTTTGGTCCCATTTCATACCTCATCTACCCAGTTGGTAGAGTCTGGTGCCATGGTGGAAAATCAGAGGGAGACACGTGAGAGAGAGACGACATGTCATCAGTTGAGCACTATGGCGCTATGGGAATTTGACCTCAATTTTCTCATAGCGACATGGTGCCTAGTCAACATGTGGTCGCTCCATGGGCTCAAGCCTTGAGTCTACTAGGGTGGTGCTTTGTTGGACCAATGAGGAACCACAACCTATGCCAAGTCAGAACATAGATGTGTCGTGGGACCAAATCTTCAACACAGCTAGCACAGTTAAGGGTTAAGTCCTCTACTGTCAGATCTGCAAAGATCAAGGGCAGGCGCCATCACACTATGAGAAACTGCTTGGGAGATAACATTGGTGACATAGTGCTCAAGCACCACGTATCCCGGTGGGACCATATTTTCATACAGCTAGTGCAGTAAAGAGGGGTAGATTATTCATGTCCGTTAGATCAAGTTAGATTGATGGTAGGTGCCATCGCGCTATGGAGAAGTTGCACGAGATTTACAATAGCGAGTTGGTGCCTGGTGGACATGTGTCCTCATGGGACCAGGTCTCGCCAAAGAATGTATGCTAAAGATGCCCAGGTGTCATTCGAGCATGGTGCGGTTAATGAGGTGGCGCCAGGTATGAGGG
Source organism: Cupressus sempervirens (assembly GCA_028749045.1). NCBI lineage: Eukaryota > Viridiplantae > Streptophyta > Pinopsida > Cupressales > Cupressaceae > Cupressus > Cupressus sempervirens. Next base: position 67,910,903 of record CM053784.1, read on the forward strand.
GCCTAGGGTAAGAAGCAAGTATGACACATGACGAGTCTTCACGATTGTCAGATCTGCAAAGATTAGCGGACGGTGCTATATCACTATGAAGAAGCTACACGATGTATATGTTGGCGACATAGCGCCCTGCTGACACATGTCTCACTGGCCTGGTCGAGATTGATAGTCGGCGACTGGCAGTTAGTGTAACTGTCATAGTTAGTATTAATATTTGAAGGGTGGCACTGTTAGTTCATTAAAGGTGGTCAACCATAGGAGGAATTCCAGGGTGGCAAAAAATAAAGAGTATCATTGGCCCGCATAGCCCAACTGGCTTGTAGACCCCGATTGACTGTTTGACTTTGACAGATTCATGAGACCAGGAATGGTAAGAGATCAAAGTTTTGTCGTGAATCTGATCGTGTGATTAATTACCACCAACTCAAAATGAATACCAGGTGCAGAAAGACACTTCATCCATCTAGTCAATCTATCTACTATGTCAAGAATCTTGGGGCGCCATTTCTGTCTTCTCCAGGTTTTTTCTCAGAGAAATACTAGATTTTTTGGTACGCAACCATTTTTCAAATTAGATCTTTGATTGGATTCCCAGGGTGAGAATTTAATGCCAGTAGGTGAGAAGTAAATGTAATGCAAAAATCCTTAGTTATGCCTGAACTATAAAGGCAATTTTATGATTTTTTTCTAGTGTGGACTCTTTCTGATTTCTCTGCTACTGCTTGCAGATCTACAGTGTAAAATTCCCTTTGCCTCTAAGCTATATAACCTTTTGTATCATCTCCTTCAGCTATCAATGTGTATGTGCATCCATCTTGCCTCTCATTGGGGTATTGTTGAGATCTGTGACTTGCATGATGTATCTATTTTTGGCCTACTAGATAATATATAAGTGAAATCCTTTCCTTGTGTTATTCAGTTTGGTTTCCTGATCTGTATGTGGTTACTGATTGATATAAGTCTAGGTGTATATGTCTTTTGAATGTTGTCTTGGTTCAGTAGTGCATATATGGGCATAAATAAGTCTGAACACTTTATTTTGGTGCATCACCTCCTTAGATTAGACTAGGTAGATTTGCTTTCATGCTCTTCTTCTCCCTTTTCCTCTCCGAGAGTAGATAGGTGTGTCCTGATAGTAAGAGGAAGCCGGCCTTCTCCAGAGACTCAACCTTGCAATTCAAGTCCCACAGCTTGGAGGTTGTTTCCATGTTTCACTAGGTTGTCCTCGCGCATAGGCCTTGGACAAGAGTGCAAACCTAAGTGACAACAATTTTTGGCACGCCTGGTGGGACACTTTTTCAAACAAAATTTAAAGTCTACTAGTGTCAAGAAGAAAGAGTTTCAAAGATTAATGTTGAAGAGGTAGTGCTGGCTTCAGTATTCAAGCCTTTAGGAGGTTGATCCTTTAAAGTACTTGGTGACTCTGAACGTCAACAAATCTTGTTCCAGGCCATAGTTGCAGCAATTCATGCCCAGAGCTGAAACAAGGGCATCTTCCAAAGGTAAATTTCAATATCAAGAGCTTTCTCTTTCCAACCCTAGAAGAAGGAGGACTAGAACTTCATTATCACCAGTTAGGGGTGTAATAACAGTTAATATAGCTGTAAGATCTATCTCTACTCCTCCTGTTGTTCGATCTCAACCTAGATTGCCATCAACACTCATCAATAGAACACTTGTTTACATGGCATAGCCAAGAGTTCATGCTTTTTCCACCTTTAATGGTGGAAGTCCTCTGTTGTTAGCCCAAAGACATGATATACCATTATCTGCACTAAAAAGCATACCCGATTTTACTAGTGAAACTTCCATCTCCCCTTTAGAGCATATCCAAGAAGTAGCAAATGTCTGTAATATTCGTGGTATTATAGAGGATGATGTTGCTGTCAAACTTCTAGCCTCATCTTTAAAAGGAAAAGCATTACAGTGGTATAGAGGCTTAGCTCATGGTTCTATAACTGATTGGGATGAACTAGGAGCGGGATTATGCAAACATTTTGAGGATAAGAGTGACCATTTGTCACTTTTAGAGTAGCTGACTACAATAAAAAGAGGCCCCCATGAATGTATGACTGATTTTAATTATAGATTTCAAAAGACATGGAATAGAATACCCACTACAGTGAAACCTACCCTTGGTAATGCCTTCTTCCATTACCTTAGAGCTTTTAACAGTGATATTGTCACTACAATCCAAACTATGGGAGGAGATACCTTGCCTAATGCTTATGAGATAGCCATAAAAGCTGAGAACATCTTAATACAAGGAGGAAAATTGGCTCCAAGGCCCCCTATGCCTTTCTTTCCTAATGTTCCCAACCACCAACCAGAAATAGCCCCTCTTCCTAAAACTTCTACATCACAAGCCCTTACTCCAATTCCCCAAGCTTCCACATCGTCAAATAGGATAGATGAACTCAAAGAAATGCTCCAAGGTCTAGTGCTAAATACAGATAAAAGAGAGAAGACCCTGGATAAAAAATGGCAAGAGCAGGGGAGGGAGTTGAAGGACCAAGGGAAGAGATTAGAGGATAGTTTCTCTATGATACAAAAAATGAGTAACAAGGTGGTGGCCTTAGAAAGGTAGCAAGCTCAAGGTGGCAAGCCTCCCCAATTGCAATATCAAGCTCCAAATGGTGGTAGGCCTCCTAATCAGTGGAATAGCTCTTTTGATCAAGGTAGGCAAAATAGTCATGCCTCTGCTTCAAGCTCAAATTAGAATAGAGCTATAGTCCCTCAAAATAACTTGGCCCAAGATCAAGATTTTTGTCCTTCCTACAACTATTCTTATACCTATTGCATGTGCTAGAAGGCAAAATCTTATCTGGCCCTGACTGACCAAGAATCGGCAGCAAAGCAACCATACAAGGAAGATCATCCCAAGGAGGCCTCATATATTCAAGGATGTGATGATTGCTCTTTCATGAATTATCAGATTGGGGAGCATTGTAATGTAAACCAAGATTTCGTTGCTCATAACAAAAGAAGTAAGAAGAGAGCTATGGAACATGCTGCCCCTTGTTCTACTAAGCAGGCCTCAGCTTCAAGTGCTACACCTCATGCACATGCAGAAAATGAACAAACAAGTACTTCACAACAACAAAAGCAAGATTCTAGAAAGAAAGATGCAAGTGATCCTTATGTTGCTCCATTTCAACCTCTTATAAGTGCAGCTCCCAAAGTCTCTACCAAAGTTCCTAATACACCTTTCAGTGTGGTAGAGAAAATGAAGAAGACCAATGTGAATATTTCTATGTGTGATGTTGTTGCTACCATACCAATGTAGAAGAGGATGCTGTAGCAAGAGTTAGAGAAGATTGAACCCAAGGATCAGCCATCTACCATGGAGAGTGCCACAAGTCTAGTACAACCAGCAGGGGATGTGGAGACAAATAAAAAGGTTAGACCTCCTCCATTCTATGTTTCTCTAATTATAGGGGGCAAATTAGTCCACAATTGCATGATAGATTCAGGGGCTAGTAGCTCAGTAATGCCTAGGTGTGTTGCTGATGCTTTAGGAATGAAATATGAGCCCATTGTTAGGGATGTGTTATAATTAGATGGTAGTACTATCAAAATTGTAGGTATCCTTAGGAATGTGGAAATGGCCCTACATGCATCCCCTGGTTGCATTTTGGTTCAAGACATTTCTATTGCTGAAGTCAAGCCTTATTTTGTCATCTGTCTTTCAAGAGACTTCACTGCTCAAATTGGTGGATTCATATCTACTGATTGGTCATATATGTCATTTAAGACCAGATATGGAGCCAATGCCTCAATTAGAGCGAAACCTCAAGCCCTTCATCACACTGAATCTTACACCCCCAATCCCATCAACATGAATTTCCCTATTCTAGACATGGATGAAAATGACCTAGTAAATGAGCTTGTCACTTCCATAGCAGAGATTCCTAATTTCTTCTTGGATGAGTGGGCAAATGTATATCAGTTTGAGTGTATGTTAGAAACTCTTGAGATAGGTCTTAGTACATATTGCATAATAGAGAAAGATACTCAAGTTCCTAATCTTGTTAGGACTAATGATGATATAAATGGAATATGGAGTATGTACTTTGATGGCTCAAAGACTAGAAATGGAGTAGGGGTTGGTGTGATGCTGATCTCTCCTACAAAAATAAGATACTACTTCTCCTTTAGACTCCAATTTAGTTGCACCAATAATGTGGCCAAGTATGAATCCATGATTCAAGGTCTCCTACTTGCCCAAAAGAGAGGAATTCAAGCCTTGAGAGTATATGGGGATAGTGAGTTGGTAGTTAATCAAGTGAGAAATCAGAATATCACCAAAAATGGCCTGCTCAAGTCTTACAAACAAAGAGTCTAGGATTCGCTTGAGGGTTTCAATGCATTTAATATTCAGAGCATTCCTAGGAAAGAAAATAAACATGCTGATAGACTTGCAACAGTGGGTGCATCTTATGATGTACCAAGGAATCTTGAGGAAGAGAAGAAGCAACAAATAAGGGTGGTAGTGAGGCCTTCCATCCCTGACAACAACACTCATTGGTAGGTGTTTGATTCTGATGAGCAAATTGTGAGTTTCTTGCAGAATGAGGCAGAATTCTCAGATAGAAACCAGTCAAGACTGCAAGATCAGTATGGTGATTAGATCATTCATCTTAGTTCTAACAAGTTTACCAGGGGTTTCATTACCTTGGAGAGTGTCTTTAATCTTGACGATCAAACAAGAGGCAAAGGAATGAATCTAGCTGCAGAAAAGGATGATCATACCCCAGTTACAATTGTTGATGGAAAATCTCTGAATATGGGGAAACTGAGCAAGAAAACTTCATTCATTTATGTCAAGAATTTAATGATGTATTTTCTTGGACATATGATGACTTAAAAGGGTTTGACCCTAGTTTGTTTCAGCATACCATAGATTTAATTGATAAGGCCAAACCAGTAAGGAAAAAATAGAGGCCAATGAATCCTAAGATTGAGCCCCTAATGAGAAAAGAGCTATCCAAGTTGATCGAAGCTAATATAATATTTCCTATCAAACACTCATCATGGGTAGCTAACCTTGTCCCTATAAGGAATAAAAATGGAGAAATCAGACTATGTGTGGACTTTAGAGACCTCAATCAGGCTTCTCTTAAAGATCACCATCCTCTCCCTTCCATGGAGCAAATTCTGTCCAAGGTCAATGGTTCAAAGAGATTCTCTTTTCTTGATGGATTATCTGGTTATAAACAAGTGCTGGTTAAAGAATCTGACAGATATAAGACTGCATTTACTACTAAGTGGGGCACCTATGCTTATTGCAAGATGCCATTTGGACTAACAAATGCACGTGCCACATTTCAAAAGGCAATGGAGATGGCCTTCAAAAAATTAATTGACAAGTTTGTCTTGGTATACCTTGATGATATAACTGTATATTCAAAAAATGTAGAAGATCATTTTAATCATCTAAGGCAAGTATTTCTAAGATGTAGAGAGTTTGGGGTCTCCCTCAACCTAGCCAAGTGTGTCTTTTCTACAAGCCAAGGAAAACTATTGGGACACATTGTATCTAAGGATGGGTTGACCATTGATCCAGAAAGAACAAAGGCAATACTTGCCCTTCCTCTTCCTAAACACAAGAAGGAGCTGCAAAGTTTCCTTGGTAGAATAAATTTTGTAAGAAGGTTTATTCCTAATCTTGCTACCATGGTGAAACCTCTTACAGCTATGCTTAAGAAAGGTATGGTCTTCTTGTGGACCAAGGAAGGGAAGGAGAGTTTTGAAGAAATCAAGGTAGCCATAGCCTCAACCCCTACTCTCATGAATCCAAATTTTGAGAAAGATTTCATCCTCTACACTCCAGGTGGTGAGTCAAGTATCTCTGCTATCTTGACTCAAACAAATGACAAGGATGAGGAGAAACCCATAGCTTTCTTTAGTGAAGGGCTCAAGGAATATGAAGATAAGTACAACTTTGTAGAGAAGCAAGCCCTTGCAATCATTAGAGCCTTGAAGAAATTCAAGCACCTCTTATCCCACAATAGGATCCATTTGTTGGTGCCCCATGCTAGTGTAAAAGACTTCCTATTAAGCAAGGATATCAGTGAAAAGAGAGCTGGATGGATCACTAGGGTAATGGAATATGATGTGGATATTCAAATTACCAAGCTGGTAAGAGGGAGAGGATTGTGCAAAGAAATGTCATTAGCTTAGGATTCAGGTGAAGAGGCTGCTATGGTAATAATAGAGCAGCAGGAGGAAGGAAGTGCTAATGGTCCACGGAGCTGGATAAATGATATGAAGAGCTTCTTATCAGGGAATGGATACCCTTAGGGATTGGATAGAGCTAAAAGAAGACAATATAGACTGCAGTCCATTCCCTATGTTGTGATTAATGGTGTCCTATTCAAGAAGGATTTTAATGGGACCCTATTGAGATGCATTGAAGAGGATCAGGCTGAGAGGATGATTAAGGAACTTCATGATGGCCCTAATGGTGGCCATTTCTCTGCAAGAACAATTGCCATGAAGATCATGAGGGCTGGTTATTATTGGCCATCTTTGTTCCATGATTGTTATAGATATGTGAGAAAATTTGAGAAATGTGCTTTCTTTTCAGGCAAACAAAGGCTTGCAGCTCTTCCCCTTCATCCTATTCAGGTGGATCAGCCCTTTACTCAATGGGGGTTGGATTTTATAGGCCCCATTAATCCTCCATTTAGTGTAGGTCATAAATGGATTTTGGCTGCTACTAATTATTTCACTAGATGGATAGAGGCAGTTGCCTTGAAGGATGCCACAGAACCATCAGTTGTTGAATTCCTTGATGGAATTGTATCCAGGTTTGGTGCTCCTTCTACTATCATCTCGGACAATGCTAGGTCTTTTATTGGAACCCAAATTTGTGCATGGAAATGAATCACAATATCTATCTGAGCACATCATCAAATTACTATCCCCAAGGTAATGGTTTGGCTAAGTCTTCCAACAAGAATCTGATCAGAATCATGAAAAGGATAATAGAAGACAATTAGAGGGTCTAGCATAAGAAACTAAGAACTACTCTATGGGCTAATAGGATAACACCCAAGAGATCTATTGGGAATTCACCTTTTGTGCTAGTGTATGGTAGGGAGGCCAAACTCCCAATTTCATTGGAATTCCCATCCTTGGAGTTGGCTCATTAGCTGGAATTGATTGAAGATAATACCATGTCAGTAAGAATGGCAGAGCTGATTGAACTAGAAGAAAAGAGAAATAAGGCTATGCAAACCCTAGAGATACATCAGCAACAAATGAAGCAGATTTTTGACAAGAAGGCTAGGGTTGGGACCTTCAGAAAAGGAGATTTAGTTCTAAAGTGGGATTCTGACAGAGAAAAACGAGGAAGACATTCCAAGTTTGATCCACTATGGAGTGGCCCCTATCTAATTGCCAGTTGCAAATAGGCCAATGCGTTTCAATTGAGCAGGCCCAATGGAAAGATTTTGCCCATACCAGTCAATGGGATCTATTTGAAGCCCTGTTTCTAAAAGATTTGAGAATCCATGTACATAAGTAGTTTAGTTCTTTCTATTGTTTCCTACTTTTCAATAAGTGCACGTGCACATGGTTCTCTCTTTGAGTTGCCAGCTTCCAAAGTTTTGACAGTTTTGAGGTTACAGAGGCAGAGCTAGGGTTTTCAATGTTTTTTATTCCTCGTAGAGGGTTAGGGTTTTTGCAGTCCTCAAATTCCTACGTTCCAGATCCATTTTTTGACTCCATAGCCTAATGGATTTTTTCGCAAGCACTAGTCTGATGCATAGTAGGCTTGCATCCCCTGTGAGTCGCCAGAATGTTACCACATTTTGTTTGGCCCACCAAATTTCAAAATTCAAATGTTACCCTGCCCAACAGTCACCTCCCCCAATTAGTAATATTTTAATGCCCATGGAAATATTGAAAAATACCAAGTTCTGAACCTTATAACATATTTTTTGCAACCCGTAAGTTCTCTGCCGTCAAATCAAAGGAGATCAACGGATGGCACCATCGTGCTATGGAAAAGATGCATGATATTTACGATAGCAAGATGGTGCCCTGATGACATGTCACCATGGTGGGTCCACATTCAGGAAATAGGTTACAATGAACGACAGGTCATAAAAGTTCTGCGGTGACGTAGGCGCTATGTCGCTATCACGTGTTGGCCAAGAAATATTCATAGTGACATAGCACCCGATGGAAAGGTCTGACGGAAGGTAGGTTGCACCACTAGGAAAGTTAGTGGTGGGCAGTTACTTTCATGATGGGTCAGAAAGTCCAAAAGGTGGCAAGGTGCCATGTCACCATCGAAAAACTCATGATTTTTCTGATAGCGACATAGCACCCGGCCGGCCAGAGCTTATTTCTACAGTGACTCCTAATGTCAGTGGCAAGGTTTGCGACAACGAAAGAGATCAATGACAAGAGCTTCAGGCAAGTTGTTGGGTCCCATTTAATGCCTCATCTTCCCAATTGGAAAAGTCTAGTTCCATGGTGGCAAATCAGAGGGAGCCATGTGCAAGAGAGAGGAAATGTCATCAGTTGAGCACTATGGTGCTATGGGAATTTGACCTTGATTTTCTCATAGCGACATGGCACCTAGTCGACACGTGGCCACTCCGTGGGGTCAAGTCTTGAGTCTGCCAAGGTGGTGTTTCATTGGACCAATGAGGAACTGCCACCTATACCAAGTCAAAAAAAAGATGTGTTGTGGGACCAGATCTTCAACGTGGCCAACACAATCAAGGGTTAAGTCCTTCACTGTCAGATCTGCAGAGATCAAGGGCATGTGCCATTGCGCTATGAGAAACTTCTTAAGAGATAACATTGGCGACATAGTGCTTGGGCACCACGTGTCCCGGTGGGACCATGTTTTCATATAGCAATGTAGTAAAGAGGGGTAGATCATTCATGGCTTTCAGATCAAGTCAGATCGACGACAGGTACCATCGCGCTATGGAGAAGTTGCACAGTATTTACAATAGTGCATTGGCGCCTGGTGGACACATGTCCTCGTGAGACTAGGTCTTGCCAAAGAATGTACGCTAAAGATGGCCAAATGTCATTCAAGCATGGTGCGGTTATTGAGGTGGTGCTAGGTATGAGGGGCCTAGGGTAAGAAGCAAGTATGACACATGACGAGTCTTCACGATCGTCAGATCTGCAAAGATCAATGGACAGCGTTGTATCACTATGAAGAAGCTGCATGATGTATATGTTGGTAACATAGCACCCTGATGACACATGTCTCACTGGCCCAGTCGAGATTGACGGTCGACAACTGGTAGTTAGTGTAACCGTCACAGTTAGTATTAATATTTGAAGGGTGGCATCGTTAGTTCAATAATAGTGGTCAACCGCAGGAGGACTTCCAAGGTGGCAAAAAATAAAGAGTATCATTGGTCCATATAGCCCAGCTGGCTTGTAGAGCCTAGTTGACTGTTTGACTTTGACAGATTCATGAGACCAAGAATGGTAAGAGATCAAAGTTTTGTTGTGAATCTGATCATGTGATTAATTGCCACCAACTCAGAATGAATACCAAGTGCAGAAAGACACTCCATCCATCCAATCGATCTATCTACTATGTCAGGAATGTTGGGGCGCCATTTCTGTCTTCTCCAAGCTCTTTCTCAAAGAAATATCAAATTTTTTGGTACGCAACCATTTTTTGAATCAGATCTTTGATTGGATTGCTAGGGCAAGAAGTTAATGCCAATAGGTGAGAAGTAAATGTAATGCAAAAATCCTCAGTTATTCTTGAACTATAAAGGCAATTTTGTGATTTTTTTCTATTGTGGACTCTTTCTGATTTCTTTGCTACTGCTTGCAGATCTGTAGTGTAAAATTCCCTTTGCCTCTGAGCTGTATAATCTTCTGTATCATCTCCTTCAGCTATCAATGTGTATGTGCATCCATCTTGCCTCTCATTGGTGTATTGTTGAGATCTATGACTGGCATGTTGTATCTATTTTTGGCCTACTAGATAATATATAAGTGAAATCCTTTCCTTGTGTTATTTAGTTTTGTTTCTTGATCTGTATGTGGTTACTAATTAATATAAGTCTGGGTGTATATGTCTTTTGAATGTTATCTTGGTTCAGTAGTGCATATATGGGTAGAAATAAGTCTGAACACTCTATTTTGGTGCATCACCTCCTTAGATTAGACTAGATAGATTTTCTTTTGTGCTCTTCTTCTCCCTTTTCCTCTTAAAGAGTAGATAGGTGTGCCCTGATAGTAAGAGGAAGCTGGCCTTCTTTGGAGACTCAACCTCATAGGTCAAGTCCCACAGCTTGGAGGTTGTTTCCATATTTCACTAGGTTGTCCTCGCACATAGGCCTTGGACAAGGGTGCAAACCTAAGTGACAATGGTAATTTTAGTAGCGAGGTTAAACACAGATTATACTATGTGTCTATTATGGAAAGCTAACCTTAGAAGCATAAGATATTAAGTCTAGAATAATTTATACAAGTTTCAATGAAGAATATTCTTAGATGGAGTTTACAGAGACATGTTTTTATAAACTTGTTATATCTCTTAGTAGACTTGTTATTCTAAGAAGTTGATGTTAAATATTTGAAAATGACATGTTGGTGATGACATGGCTATAATCTCTCATCATAATGTTATGTGTATGGAAAGTTATTCAAGTTTTATGGAAAAAGATTAATGATATCACTAAGTATAACATGTTCTTAATGTGCTCTGATAATAATTAATTGAGAAGGTGTAATAGCTGACTAAGGGAATTGTTTTATGGATTCGGTATAAAGGAAAGATATTTTCCTTTATCTTATATGGAGTCATGTGAATGAATGTAAGAATAAAAAAAGAGTGGAATACAAACATAAGTAGAGTAGAGTATAAGTGAATGAAACTTCATTGTCGAGGTTTTATTATGTGATCCAAAGTTTGATACTTGTATCCAAGGTTTGTAACCTAGTCTACAAGGTGTGAGAGTGATTGGTCTAGTTGAAAGGATAGAGGAAAGAAGTTAAAGTTTAGTAAATAAAACTATTATGCAAGAATAGTTGAGAGATCAGTTGGATGGTGAGTTTGATGATCTTGTTCAAAATTTTTTTGGACAGTGGGTCCTTCTATCTTCTACAACTCCTAACAAGGTTGGCACAACTCCTAATAGGGTTGGAATCTTCTACCAAGAATTCAAAGTATCCTAATCGGCACTCATATGTACTAAATGTTGTAATAGACTTCTAACAGGGTCCATCCTCCAAAATGGAATATTTATATTAGTACATCATCTCTAGTTAACATATCTAGTTGAATTGTGTATGTCTATCTTTGTGTGGTTTCTATTTACTTTGGTTGAATGGATAAGACTATTTAAGGATGATAAATGTTTTAATTATTAGATAACTGATTCACCCCCACCCTCTCCCCCCTTGGTATCTCAGTGGACTATTGTTTCAAATAGATACCAGGGGGAGTACTACAAGTTACGTATTTACTATTGTTGGGGGAGTGGTGACCTAGGTTTCTTAGTTATAAAAGGTTAATGCTTTACCCACTATAGAGGCACAATATATTGCTACTATAGAGAAACCCAAGGAGATGCTATGGAACCAATTCTTCATGGAAGAATTGGGGCACCCACAGATGGATAATTATTTTTTTATAGATAGCTAAAGTGTCATTCAGATTGAAAGTAATTATTTTCTACCTTCAAACACAAAACACATACCATCCTGGTACCATTTCATTCAGTTAGTTTTGGATGATGGATAGTTAAAAGTTGGATAAGATACATATAGATAATAATACAATAGACATGTTTACTAAGGTAGTAGAAATGGAGAAGTTGAACTCCTCTTTAGCTTTAGTTGGTTTTCTAGACTAAACAAAATAAAAGGACAATAGACTCTAAGATCATTTGATATTCTAGTGGAAGCTACAAGTTTCATAGTGTTATGATCAGTCTTGAGGTGGGAGGTTATTATTATGGAGTTTGATCACTCTCCAACTAGGAGATTATAGTGATGTGGAGCCTAATTAGACTCAAAATTTTATTTGGCATAGTTTCTTCCTAGCTTATATTTCTATGGGGGTTTGGATATGGTGCCTCCAAGATGTGGTCAAGGGACAACACCCTTGTGGGGTTCTTGGGTAGTGCCACAAGTGCACTTCCTATCATAGTACAATGTGTGATCAAGGGGAAATTACCCCATAGGGGTTTTAATAAGTAGCACCCTGAAAGAAACAATTACCTTATATTGTAAAAGGTGTCAGCTAATATTTCTCTATTAGTTGACTTATTCTAGCCCTGACTTTGTAAGCATTAAAATCTTGTATGAAATGGCTTAGGGTTGGGTGTTTCATAATGTAATGGTGATATTGTAGCTTCTTGCAGTGGTATTGAGCTATAAAGAATTATGGATTGTAATCATTGGATAATACTAATATTGGACTTGCTATTGGTGGACATAGACCAAGGATTGGGTGAACCACATGTTAAATCTTTGTGCCTAGTGTTCTCTTATGTGAGATCTATTATTTATGATATTGGTTATAATTGCATGCAACTTTTATTTCTGTCTGAGGCTAATGCTAACATTTTGGACATAGTACATGGACTAACTAGAAAATGGAATACCATTGATCAAATAATAATTGGTTTTCCTTTCCCATTCTTGGAAATCCTTAATAGAGAAAGCTTACAATAAGCTTCATAAATTAGAAAGTAACATATGGAAAATTATATGTTAGAGGAGAAATGAACACATGTAGTTAGGTGGTCTAAGAACTTGATATTCACACTTACAATACTCATAAATTTCTCTATCCACTTCGTAACCATGGGTTCTCTTCAAGATAAAAATGAATCTATTCTTTTTTGGTGTTGCTTTGGTGGGACTTCGACTAGTGAATCATCCATCACTACATATCTATTAACCCATTCCTCATAATCATCATCAAAACACCATTTATGGGTCATGATTTGATCTATTACCTAACTATAGGAACTATATTTAAGAGTGCATTATGTGATATCCCTTTGATTATTTTTCTTAATAAAGCCAAGATTTAACCAACTTGCCTATGCAGATCCTGAAATACTCCACATTCTAATACTTGGTAATCTCATTTCTCACCTTGTATGCTTTCCCAATGTCTCTATTTTGTCAATATACAAATGATTTCACTTTTTTCTTTTTTTCTTTTTCTAGAATTGGAGGAATCAATATGTCCCCAAACACATCAAATGTATTTTTCAATTCAATCATCCTATCCTTAATATGTTATGGTAAGTGGTAAAACTAGTTAGTAATCTAACTTGGAAGTAGGCATGATATTAAATTATTACAATAATTTAGAATAACTGAAGGGAAGGGGGAGGTAAATTAGTTATCTTTAGGTCAAGATATACCAATCCATTTTTCACTAACTTCAAATAGGTCAAATAGTCTTGAATATCCACTTGCTCTGTGTAGATTATCTTTAAGATTTTAACATTTCATTCAATTCCCTAACTCACTATCTCCGTAAGTACCAAATCCAAGTAAATAAACAACTATAAAATATAACATGCATAGAAAGAAATCCATGCATGAAAAAATTATTTTAACACTAGATTTAACATAGAAATCCAGTTTAGGAAATACCACCAAGTAACATGCTACCATTATCACTCTTTTGAAGTGGGCTCAGTTAAGAGCCAACCCTACTAAAGGTTATACAACACACTATCAATATGATCCTTTTAAAGGATTTCAATCATCCTATTAGGAGTAAACTTGTTAGAGGACTTTGGATCATTCCATTAGAATGTTACCTTAATTAAAGGACTTACAAAATAATGGTTAGGTCAACCTTTATTCAAGGATTTGTACTAATAGAATGATTAGAATGTAATAATAAGTTTGATATGTAAAATAAAACTCACTTTGAAAATTTATATCTTCATTCTTTTATTTTTTAATCTCATATTAGTTTTGACAATTGAGTATCTATATGCTTTAGTCATTTATAAGTTATGTACTTAGTTGATGCCAAATAAGTAATGGTTGTTGTATTAGACAGTGCATGTCAAGTCACTCAAGTGTTGAGCACATAGTATGTGCCAAGCTATATAGATTCCTAGTGATCAATGGATGTCGATTCATTTAGAGGTTGAGTTACAAAAGTGAAGTTATATTTTATGTCAAGCATCGACGACATCAAATATCAAGTTATATAATTTTTAGATAGATGTTTGTGATGGCAAAAACTTCTATGAAAATAATTTTGGAGCTGACTTAATGATTTTTTTATGATCTTAGAGTATATGAACAAATGTTTATTATGAATTCCTATGTAATACATGCATCCAATCATAAAAAGGGAAGAGTTAAGTGCCTAGATGGATGAATCATAACTATTGATTCATACCTAACCCTAACTCACCTAGGTCCTCTTAAGGAAGACAAACCCTAAAAATATATTTGTGGAGGGAGAAAATTGAGAAGGTTTAGATGCACAAACTGAGCTTTCATGGTGAATAAAGAATTGTCAATTGAGATATATTACAAAATTAGTTAGAGGAGAAGAGACGAAATGAAGACAATAGAGATACATCTAATTAGAAAGGATCAAGTACACATCATGAAAGAGGTGATCTATCATCAAGAAACATAGTGCTAACAAAAGGTGTAAGTAAACTCGTAATAAAGAATATAACTGTTTCCACATAACCCATAATAGATCTGAAACAAATATGTAACTAGAATCTACATACAAGAGAATAGACAACATACCCACAAAAATGTGGCACAACATATACCCTAAGAAACCTTCATTTAGGGAAAAAACTAGCCTCCAAAACCATCCATCACCATCTATTATTCAACAAAAGGTACCATTTTAATACAACCATGGAAAACTTCAAAGCCACCACTAAGCAATCTATGTGAACAGGTATGAATCCATACATCCCATGCCATGCTTTTACACCTTCACAAATGCTCCCTTGCCTAACCTATCAATCATTGTCCCACTTGACTCTTTCCCTTTATTCCTTCTTCTTCCCACACCAACAACTACCCTTGTGGTTGCGTATATAGTAGCAAGTCTCACAAAACCACCAAGTGGTATTACATAAATCATGTGCTAAAACTATGTGCTACCTAACCCATTGACCCTACATTTAATATTGAAAATTTAATTATTTTTCCCAATATTAAATAATTACATAAAATATTAGGGTTGAAGCAAAGAGTTGGGTCTCAATTCTGTGGAAGTCCACAGATTGAGATCGTACTCTTTTAGAAACAGGTACCCATTTTAGGCTCAAGTGCCTGATCAAAAATTTAAAAAATGGGCACTCATTTTTTTAAAAATAGGGTACCCATTTTTGAAAACATAAAAAAATTATATTTTTTAGAAATGGGTACCCATTTTTTATTTTGAAAAAATGGGTACCCATTTCTAAAAATTTAAAATTTTGTTTTTCCGGGGGGATTTTGTATGCTAATTTGAATTTTCCAAAATGTGTACCCATTTTTTTAAATTTAAATAACAGGTACCCATTTCTTACAACATTGGGCGGAATTTTTTCCTCCTACCTCGTATTTTGGTTTGGGATAGGCTTGGTGAGACCAAGCCTATGCCTTGACCTCTCAAGATTTGGCTAAGGCATTGAACTAACAAACTTATACCTTGCCATTATTTTTAGAGGGTCTTCCCGATCAAATTTTTTAATGGAACAAAAACCCATTCGAGCTCTCACTATCACAATTTCACAAATATAAATTTAATAGTGCTATGATTTTATTTACTATTTTTGCATTATTTTTTAATGAAAGGTGGTACCTAAATGTAAAATAGTGAAGTTCACTAAAAATTTAATAACTTTTTTATTTTATATTTTTTCTTAAATTAATTTATGTCATCAATTTACCAAAATTTTTTTTTTTGGGAAAGTACAATTTTGATCAAATTATGGTGTTTGTACATGAGAGGTTTTTAAATTTACCTTTATAGCTAACTTATAATTATTATTAATAAAAAATTATTCAATGAAAAATTAAGAAAAAATATTGTTATCAATCTTAGGTGTATTAGGTAACTCCCTTTAAAGAGATCTATGAAAAATTATTTATTTGTGTCAAATTATGGTGTCCATACATGAGTGTGGTATGGTCCTGAAATAGGCATTTTGAAAAAGTGGTTTTTAAAGATCCATACTAGAAAGAAAATCTATTATATGGGTATAAAAAAAACTTACATATTCAAAAACTAGATTCCAAGCACAAAATTTTTTATTTTTGAAATTTTTTTATATTCAATCTCTAAATGTCTTAAATTTTGACATCAATTGACAAGAAATTTCAAAATTTGCCCGGAACTGAGACCCAACTTCTTGCTCTTACCCATTATCACAATGTTACAATAGAACTCATCAAGTATATCCTATGTGAATCTTTCCATGTTTCACATCCATCTAGATGCAACATTATATAATAAAATAAAATAATACAATATAATGTTCAATATTATGCAATGTATGCAAAACCCAGCATCTCAATTCAATCTCCCACTTGTTGTATACATTGCATAGGGTTAATATATAGCCACATAAATGAACAAGGAAATAATTCCTCTTAGCACATCTACAATCATGGATCAAAGTACACCATGTGCTCCATCCTAGTACCCACAACAAAATCAAAGTATCTAGCATCTCAAACATGAATGATCTCACCTCCTATTGTGCCACTACCACTAAACATACATAGAATCCATCCAAAGAGAAAGCCAGCCAACCTATCACATTAGAAGATCATAAAATCCTATACCAATTGAAATGCCAAGCACGAAAAACTTGATCCAAAGGTAATCACATGTATCCATAGCTGTCAAAATATCCATAATTGAAATACAACCCACAACAAGTGTCGAAACCATCCAACTATCCATACCTCCAAAAGGTATACCAAGTGAATCTCAAATCATCAACATATCTAATTTGTAAGCTACAATCATGAGCCTCAAGAGAAATACCTACCACA
This sequence comes from Cupressus sempervirens, assembly GCA_028749045.1. Lineage (NCBI taxonomy): Eukaryota > Viridiplantae > Streptophyta > Pinopsida > Cupressales > Cupressaceae > Cupressus > Cupressus sempervirens. The sequence goes on from CM053784.1 coordinate 67,927,901, forward strand.
TATATACCAAGAAGCTCCCACTACAATAGATAATGTCAAATTTAAAGCAATCCACTCACAACATCTCAAATAAGTGAATCCATGTAGTCTCAAGGACATCCACAATACATAAACCGATAACCTACAAGAACAACTCTCATAGAAGCCTCCAATGACATCCCATGTTCTCCACAACCAATAGAGGAAAGAGATAAAGTTATAACCATGTCATATCTCACATGACATATATAAGCACAAACCAGTGATCACAATCTCTAACCAATCTCAAATCCAATGTAAACAAAAACAAACATTTGAAAGGATAACCAAGACCAAAGAGAAACCATCCAAATCATAACCTATATCATGTCCTTCTACACACACCTCTAGATGTAAATTATGCAAGTATGATCTCCTTCATAAAACCCCAACAAGAAACCTCAATAACACCCAAACCATACTGTATAACTAATCATGGATGTAAGCCTCCCAAACGAAGATCAAACTCATAAACTATTCCTAATCCAAAGAATAAGCCCAATATAAAACCATCTCCCAAACTCAACCAGCATAACAAAAGATGCAAATGGAGATAACCAAGGCTAAACCATCTATGAAATGAAACCTCTAGAACTAACTCATGTACTGTACCTCAATATCCACATCCATGAAAGACAAGCATAAACATAGTGCACCTAACAGAGATAATGTCCTATACCTCTCAAGTAGCAAAACTTCCAAGTAGAGCAATAGTGGGGAATAAGAATACTCACCAAGATATCCAAGTCTCCAACCAAGACTCATCTAAAGAAAAATCTCCTCTCAAGTCCATATTAGGTGACTACCCCTCACACTTCCTACTAAAAACATTAATCATCCCAACAAATACTTCTCTAATCCAAGAGAAATTAGCATCACCACTATCTCTAAGTATTCATGAGCACTTGTAACTAATCAATACATGCCAACTCCAAATGCAACATAGAAATATCATGAAGTATCTAGCTTATGGTTAATGTATCCAATATTAAGAAACCAAACCAAGACCACTATCAAAGTTCCAACCATGGCCTTAGGAACATAAACATGACAGCATCATCTAAACCATCTTAAACAAAGAGATGACATGCTCCATATGAGCATACTATAACATGTGAAAAATCTAAACACATATCAAGAGTATACCATGACATAACAATAATACCATCCTCACAACAAGGATAACATGCCACTTGAAAACATAAATCACATCTTTACCTAAAACCCTAAAAGTCCTCAAGATGCAACCATCTCCACACACCATGAAGACAACCAAGAACCCCATGAGTCCTCAAGATCTAACCATCTTCACAAAGCATGAAGATAACCAAGTGCACCATGAAAATGTCAAAGGCACTTCTATAGCAACAAGATCTAAGAAAAATCTCCAACATCTACAAACACTCAAAATATATATCATTGCCAAGAAGTCCCTTTCAACTGTTGTACTGAGTCACACATACCAACATAAAATTCATCTCCTACATGAAGGTCATCTAGGTCCACATTCATAATTGAAGTGTCAATACCAAGTGAAACCAAGATCTCCAAGATAAAAAGATGTAAGCCAAATGAGGAACTAATCCTACACCGTCACCCCATCACTGTCACAAGCTCCCACGAAACTATGCATCCAAGATATCCAAGATATCATGATGAAAAAAAATCCTCTAACCATGAGAATCATTGAAGGGATCAAAATATCAAAGAACTGAAAGTGCACATCATGAGCTCCTCAAAAGAAACCAAATAACCATGATCTTCAACCAAGAAGATATACCACCATAACCAAATTAGGAATTGAAACCAATGAACATCAAGGATGTACCTATATATATCCAATCATGTCATGCCAAAATCCATGACACCATAATCACATCCATGAATTGAGCATATAACTTTCAATATGTCCAACTTGTCCACATATAATAGTCAATCTTAATCTTCCACCATGACTATACTTGGTAACAATGTCTCATCCCTTCTACATGAAAAAAAATAGAAAGTCATGTGACTTAGGGCATAAACAACCAAAATCCAAGCCACTAATTTGAATATGCATCAATAGTAAAATATCAGTGGGCAAAGACAACCCATAACCAATCTATTAAAGCAACCTATAAGTATAAATTACTTACAACACTACACAACTTGTAGACCCAAAAAGTCATCATACATAACCAAAATGAACAACGATAACCATATCATCATGAGCCCAATCTGAAGTATGAACTAAGCATACAGTGACATCAAATCTTAAATCTCCAAACATACAATGTAATAAACTCATAAGGTTACCATAGTTAATATATACCATAAATTGTTTAGATCAATATATCACCAAATAAACCATGCTAAACCTACACCAAATCTAAACTAGTGTGTAGAGCTCTTCAAGATCTTTCCATTGACTACTCAAAGTCCAAAATCTGACTCTATATACCCAAGTTATGCCCTAATTTGTGCTCAAAATAAACATCTAACTTTGAAGCTCCTAAAACCTAGAAAAATATCAAAATCATAGAACCAAACCTACCTCAAGTTGTAGCACTTCAAATTAGCTTTCCAATGCCTATAAGAAGTCTAAAATCTGATATCCTAAGAGAATTTTATGGTTGAAAGTAAGAACCTCTTTCATTTTCTCTGAACATGGCCAAACTATGGCATATTATATATCAAAATTAATGGAAACATCAATTCGTATCTAATGGTGAAGTTTGTTTTTTCCTAGAAGGTCATTTCTACAAGCTACCCCTAAAACCCTCATTTAAATGAAACATCCAAAAAAACTTTTTGTCCAACATTGTAATGCCCCACCAAGGAATCCAAAAGAGTTAACCTAAAGTTTCACTAGTTTGGTAGCATTTTTTATTTATTTTTTAAATATGAAAGTAAAACCATTCATAACATACACATAGTAATGGAAGTAATAACAAACATTCAACTGAAAGTATACAAATTAGGTTACATTGTTTAAGGATCCCTTAATGTTGAATCACATCTAAATTAACTATTAATGATTCCATCTAACATCACATCCTCATGAAATAATAATAATAAGTCTAATGTTCTTAAACAATGTACTTTGTTCCAAATGTCCATTAATAAAATACATTTTTAGAATGCTCAATTATCCACTGTATATGCCACAGGGTATGAAAGACTTTAAAAGAATATACATGTGCTAAAGTACATCATCCTATTTTAATCCATGATGCAAGTGCAATAAAGTAAATGAAACCGCATGTCATACATGATACATCATCATAGAAGATATAAACACATATTGTAAAAGATAACCATAAATCATAACACATAATTATCTAAGTGCGCGGCTCCTCCCAACCATTAATAGCATCATTAGACTATCGTGGCCCCTAGCCATCCCTTCATGCGTAACAACCCAAGTCACTGAAGAGATCATAGGTATTATCATAGTAGGAATGTCACTCTTAAAACATACTACATCATATGTAGAAAGAAATCTAATCATGCAAATTAAAGCATAATAAGTACACAACATCATCTATCATATGCTAATCATCAATATAAGGATACGTGTCCACCATCATAATCAAAGAATGCATCAGCCACAATGTCTCAGATGGATCTCAAATGGTAAGAGTGAAAAAGCACTACCACCCGACCATGTGGAACCTAAATGGTCCACTCCCACCATGCTGAGGAGATAATCTCAAGTCCCAAATAGGCTATCAAATCACATAGCAAAAATGCTCTCTCAGTCTAGGAATCCTATAAGTATACTGACTCAAAGGTTCCAACACAAACCAACATTTAATCCTAGAGGCACATAAAGACATGTAGGAAACCTACTATGTAATCAGGAAAGTGTCATCGCATGGATCACACTAGAGTTACCTTGGTAGTCTCTCTATAGACCCTGGCCCCCTAGTGATTCCTATGCAGCCACTAGTATCCTCTCATATTGATGAGGCATACTAAGGAATGTAAGGTTGCAACCAAGCCTTCTCTCTACTCCCATCCTAGTTTGTACTAGCACTTGAGGCATGGGCAAGAACAAACAATTATCTTATTAGGTTCATTTAACTCAATATTAGGTGTAATATTTTCACTTATTAAACAACTTACAATGAGTTACCTTGGTAGCCACTTAGGGCCCTAGCCCTCATTGCAAACCACTTCCTAACACTACAAGTAGATAACCTACCCTAAGCTCATAGAATCATAAATCACAAAATCACCACAGTCTTATACAAGTGACTAGAAAAATACCAAAAGATAATCCACAATAAGAGCATCGAATCTCCATGAGCAACTAAAAAGCATCCATAGATAATCATGACCACAACAGTTCTCTATTGGAAACTAAAGATATCACTAATAATACAAATATCCATTGGTTCTCAACAAGCAACCAAAATGGCTAATCAAGCAAATAATACTGATTGGAGACTCCAAAATGCCTGAGTGAAAATATGTCTCACCATGACATCATCAAAATCAAATAAACAATTCAATCCCATCAAGGTGACCAGAAAGTAATCGAAATACAATTGATCGATACTCATAAATGATTACATAAATCACATCTTACACAAGAAGACTGAAAACCATATCAATCAGCATGCCATCACATAACCATGGTTGGGTTTCAAAAGATCGAGATCAAAAGACATCATCATAACATCACAATCATAACCCTCGAGCCTCTGGTAGACATCCTATAACTGGTCAACAATCTAGTCAACCAAAATCTCCAAAACATATACCATAAAGAAAAGACAAAATGCAAGCACATGTTTTGGTTCATTAAAATCACATAGTTGAATTAAGTGTGTTGGTCTCAGTTTTTGTTTAAGAGTTGAATATCAAATGAAGGAACATTGTTCATCTTCCTTATAACTAACCCATGTATTAGTTTAAGATTTCCCGTAACTCTTAGAATCAATTTTCTAATTGTTCTATATATATAATTTATACGTTATTTTTGTAATGAATTATCATTTCCAAATAACACAATTTCTTTTTTCTTTCTTTTGAGAACCCAAAAATAATCATTTAGATCACTTAATACTTTATTTATAACATTCTCATTAGCCTCAATTAGACTAAATTCTAATTAAGTAAATTTATTAATTTTTTAAATATAAAACTATATTATTTATTTAAAATTTATTAACTTGAATAATTAATTAAATATAATTTCATTAATATAATATATATATATATATATATATAATAATTAATATTTACTAATATTTAATATTAGTAACATATACTAACATTATACATAAAATCGAATTACAAAAATTCAATTCATAACATATATTTTAACAAACATCAATATATAACAAAAAAAATCATATTGTGCATGCATCGTGGTACGCAATATTGATGTCGCTATTTAAAGTGATAGTGTCGTGCAGTCCTGCCTCTCTAGTAGCACTTGCGACATTAGTCACAGTACCTATGATAGTAGGCTCATGGCTTTTGATAGCCTCAAAAGTAGGGGACAGGATGGGGTAAAACCCCCCAAAGCCTCTAGGAGTGCCTGAATATAAAGAACTCTCAGGAAGCACCTAGAATGTCTCTAGAAACAACTAGAAGATGAGATAAGCATTGACAACTAAGCACGAGTCTTTTCCAACCTTCTAGATGAGTGACAAGGTTGTAGACACCATGTGCTTAATTTGTGCACTTACTCCTATTTTGTAGACACACGTGCACTCAAGAGTTCTACTTACTCCTAGGTAGACTTAGAACTTTTATTTTAATTCTTTTATCATTTTTATTATTATTATTATTTATCTATTATTTTATCATTACTTTTATTATTTTTTAAATTTTAATTTCTTTTATTTAATCCTTTTACTCAACTAATTTCCCATTTAATTAATTAAAATCAAAATATCAAAATATCATAACATTATATTAATTTTTCCAAAATAATTAAACTATTAATTAAATCTTTTTAATTAAGACTTAATTAATAGAAAATTTGCGATAGACTTCCAAAATAAAATATGAAAAACCATCATAAAAAAATCCACACAAAATCAGTCTAAGGGGTTAAAATCATCAATGACATCATCCAACACATTTGGTAGGTAAAACATCTTAGATACTTGTCCTACCTCTCTAGGACAAATGGTTTACGGGTCTAGGATTTGGACTTGAGAACTTATCTCCCCTCTCTTACAATTGAGATAGTGTGCTAGGGTACGCTCATCCTAGAAATTCAGGGAAGTCGATACCCGGTACTTGCAACCTACAAAAAATCCATGCATGTACATATAAAACATATATATGCTAAACTAAATAGGAAATGGAAAGAAATGGTGCATTGTGTAGATCTCGACTAGTAGGTGACTACGACTCCCTTCCTTAATTAGATCAGAAATTCCGTACATAAAGAGAACAAACACGCACACCATACACATGCAAGTATGGGGTAAGTATCCATAAGTAAACACACGTGATAATAAACCATCTAACTAATCATCATCAATAACTAAGAATAATGTAACAATCATCAGGTATACATGAAATGTAGGGTGTAAGTCATCTCATCATATATCATTGAATCCATAGCACAAGATCTGATAGCCTCAAAACAATGCTACTAACCATCAACATAAAATTGGCCTAATAGAGTTTTGCCATGATAGCAACAATGTATCTAGAAAAAAATGTAAATGAGGGTAGGCTCTTCATCCACCCCCTTAGGATTAGGCTTACTCCTGGAAGCCTACAAACAAGTAGTGATATAAATCCCGCAATCTAGCTGCATCCTCCCTTGTAGCTAAAGAGTCATCAGTAGGGTCCCATTAGACCCTTACCTTCTCTATGGTTCAACCCCTAAGGGTCAACTCTCGCTGCTCTAGGATATGGACTAGTTCCAAAGCAAGCTACCCATCCTCTACCTACAACACATTTCAATCAAGAACATGAACTACATTAGGGATATACTGCCTAAGTACTAAAACACAAAAAACAACATGAATGCGAGCTAGGCTGGGTGGTAAAGCAAGGTGATAAGCAATTGGGCCAATCCTCTCAAGAATATTGAATGGTCCCACAAAGTGAGGTGCTAGTTTTGAACCCTTTCCATATAGGATCATACTCTTCTATGGATTCACTCTCAAGAAAATCTTATCTCCCATAGCAAACTACTTTTCTGTCCTATGCACATCAACATACTTTTTCTACCTATCTTGTGCCATAGTCAAGTGCTCATGGATACACACTAATTGTTGTTTCATATCATAAAGAATCTCAAGACCCAATAGGATGCGATCCTTAAGACTTTCCCAACTCAAGGGTGTACAACATGGATGTTCATATAAAGCCTAGAATAGTGCAATGCCAATAGAACTATGATACCCGTTGTTGTAAGAAAACTCCACTAGGTAGAGATAGTCCTCCCAATATGTTTGCCTATCCATCACATACATCCTTAACATATCTTCCAAAACCTAGTTCACTCTATCTGTCTAACCATCTATTTCTAGGTGATATGCCAAACTGAAATTCAATTGCGCTCCAAGCTCATGTTGTAGCAATGTCCAGAATGCAGATGTGAATATAGGATCCCTATCAGAAATGATCTTTTGAGGAATACCATGTAGTCTCACAATGTCATGCATAAAGACATTAGCTACAAAAGATGCTATATAGGAAGACCTGATTGGTGAAAAATGTGCCACCTTAGTCAACTGATCAACAATGACCATGATAGCATCATGATGATGAGCAACCATAGGTAATCCTACTATAAAGTCCATAGAGATGATGTCCCACTTCCATGAAGGAATGAGATTTAGTTGCAAGTTTCCTTCTGGATGTGAGTGTTCTACCTTGACTCTCTAACACTCAAGACACCTACCCACATAATTAACAATGTGATGAATAAATGTCACAAATCAGCATACATCTTCTTGACACCTAGATGTGTCGGGTAAGGTGCATGATGGGCCTCTGCTAGAATCAACGTGCAAAGCTCATCTAGTAGAGGCACATAAATCCTTCATGAATGCCTCAAAAGACCATCTAACTCTAGGACATAGCCTGAAAAATTACTCTCCAAAGGCCTTCCTGATTCTATCTCTCTGCACACTTCTTGGTACCAAGAATCTATAGGAAGTGCCTAAAGAATTTGACTTCTCAGATCAACACTAAGAGTCATAGATGATATCACATGTCTCTTACGACTCAAAGCATCTACCACCATATTCTCCTTCCCTTGAATGTACTTTACCTCAAAGTCATACTCACATAGAAATTCCATCCATTGCCTCTGGTGAGCATTCATATTAGGCTGTGTGAAGATGTACTAAAGACTATGATGATCACTATGTAATTCAAATCTGTGCCCCAATAAGAAATGTCTCCACCTTGTAAAAGCATGAACTACTATAGCTAACTCAAGATCATATGTAGGATAATTTAACTCATGATCCTTGAGCTTGCATGATTCATATGCAATCACTCGTCCATTCTGCATCAAAACCACTCCAATCCCTTCTAGGGAAGCATTTGTACACACCATGAAATCACCTTCTAGATCAAGTACTACTAAGATTTGTGCACTAGTCAAAAACTCCTTGAGCTTCCAAAATACTTCCTTTGATTTGTTTGTCCATATAAACTTCTTTCCTTTCCTCTGAAGGGAAGTGATAGGATGCACTATTCTGGAGAAGTTTTGGACAAATCTACAATAGTAACTATCCAAACCCATGAACCTACAAATATTTGACACATTAGTTGGTGTAGGCTAATCTACTATTGCGTGGATCTTCACAGGGTCTATAGAAATGCCATCACCTGATATGACGTGCCCTAAATACTTAATCTCTAATTTGAAGAATTCACACTTAGCTACATTGGCATAAAGCTTATTGTCTCTCAAGCACTGTAAGACCAATTGTAGGTGTTCCTCATGCTCCTTTTAAGACTTAGAATATATCAATATATCATCAAGGAACACAAGTACAAACCTATCAAGATAAGATCAAAACACTCCATTCATCAGACTCATGAAAATTGATGGAGCATTTGTCAACCCAAAAGGTACCACTGTAAACTCGTAATGCCCATAGCAAGTTTTAAAGGTAGTCTTGTGAATGTCGACTTCCTTAATTTGAAGTTGGTGGTATCCTAACTTAAGGTCAATCTTGGAGAATACTGTAGCTCCCTTGATCTAATCAAATAAGTCATCAATCCTTGGTAGAGGATAACTGTTCTTTATTGTCACCTTATTCAACTATCTATAATCAATACAAAGGTGCAAAGAACCATCTTTCTTTTTCACAAAGAGCACTAGAGCTCCCCATGGTGACACACTAGGTCGAATGCTCCCTTTGGCCAAAAGTTCCTCTAGCTGAAGACACAACTCACCCAATTCTTATGTACTCATATGATAAGGAGCTTTAGAGATAGGCTCCACTCCTGGAATTTGATCAATGCTAAAATCAATGTCCCTTTTTAGAGGCATGCCCAAAATCTCACTTAGAAAAACATCTACATACTCTTGTAAAATCGGGTGATCTAGAGTCTTCCCCACAAGATCTTCCTCATCAAGCTCAGTTATTGTAACCATAAATATCTGGCATCCCTTACGAAAACTTTGCTTCAATTGCATAGCAAAAATCATCTGTAGAGATATAGGCCTCGATATCCCAACAATCTTCACATCATTCCCTTGGTCATCCTGACACATAATAATCTTCTTCCTGCAGTCTATTCTAGCTCGATGAGAGCCAAGCCAATCCATTCCTAAAACCACATCATATGAACCAAGAGGTATGAACCGAAGGTCCACTATAGTATCAAATCCTCCTATGCTAAGCCCACATTTATGAACTATGGAATATGTGGAGACCTTAATCCCCGAGGCTAGTTCCAAAATACCCAGAGCTCCCAATGTAGAAACTCGAGCTCTGATAAAAATTTTCACATGCCCATAATCTAGTTGTATTCCATCATAACAACAAACCCAAAACCCTTAGATCTATAATAAAAAACTTATATATCTTGCCTTTTCTTTTATCCTTTCATGCATTCCCATGGATTCAATCTAGGGTTACAAAAATGAAACCATAGCTCTGATACCTCTTGTATGGAAACTTGCAACAAAGAATATAACTATTTCCACATAACTCATAATAGATCTTAAACAAATATGTAACTAAAATCAACATGCAAGAGAATAGACAACATACCCACAAAAATGTGATACAAGATATACCATGGGAAACCCTCACTGAGGAAAAAAGCTAGCCTCAAAACGTATCCATCACCATGTATTATTCAATAAAAAATACCATTAAAATACAATCATGGAAGCCTTCAAATCCATAGCCACCACTGAGAAATCCATGTGAACAAGCATGAATCCACACATCTCATGCCATGCTTTCAACCTTCACAAATGCTCCCTTGGCTAACCTATCAAGCCTTGTCCTACTCAAATCTTTCTCTTTTTTCCACAAAACCACCAAGTGGTATTACATAAATCATGTGCTAAAGCCATGTCCCACTTTTCCTATTGGACCCACATTTAATATTGGAAATTTAATTATTTTCCCCAATATTAGATAATAACATGAAATATTATCACAATGTTACAATGCAACTCATCAAGTATATCCTATAGGAATATTTCCATGTTTCACATCCATCTAGATGCAACATTACATAATAAAATAAAATAAAATAATATAAAAATATTATGCAATGTGTGCAACACCCATTATCTCAATAGAAGGATAATTTCTAAGATATTCTAATAGGTGAATAAATTAAATCACTTAACATAGTCGTCCTGACAGGGTGTTGTAAATCCTTTAATAGGGAACTTACTTCATTATAACTTAAAGTCCTTTTACTAAGCACACTTCTAATATGGTGTTGAAATCCTTTATCAGGGTGAGACCTAATAGTCTTCATAAGCCTTTAACAAGGTATGCCTTTCATAGGGTCGATCATGTCTCATAATCAAAACATTTCAACCTTTGTTGGATATGCTTTATTAATATAGTAGTGACGATTTGTAGGTTTCATCCCCACCCTAGTTTTAACTTCTCCTTGGAGGGTTTCTAGCTAGCCAAATGTCTTGTTTCATATATGTGATTGAATGTTTTACTCATGCTATGAATGTATATGCTTAATTTGGTATTTTAGTTTATTTTCATAGATTTTGAGATGGATGTGTGGTGAATGTTTTTGTGGTTGAAAGTTTCAAGTGTTGATTCATCCCCCACCCCCCTCCCCACCCCCCCCACAAGAGTTTACTTCCCTAATATATTTTCAAAAATTGGTATTAGAGAAAGAGTTCTCTAAAAGAAAAGCCTTACAACTTTGAGGAAAGATTTTGGAAATAGAAGTCTACAAGTTGGGAAATACTATTTAGAACTAGAAGATTGAAATACAACTTTCCCTACATTAGCTGAATGAAGCAAGAGATGAGTTAAAGTGATCATTGAAAAGAAGGAAGAAAATAGCTATTGAATAGAATGACACACATTACTAAGAAATTGACACTACTAAATTGTTTACAAATGGATACACATGTGAATTTGATGCAACAGTTGCATATCTAATGGAAAATAATGGAACCCTAACTAAAGAGGTCAAAAATCTCAAGATAGAATAAGAAGTCTAATTAGTATTGCTTTGTAATGTTACTAAGCAAAGAAAGAAAGCCATAGAAGACAAATTCATGATTGAATATGAGAAAAGGATTTTGACTAATAGACTAGAAGAGAAAACATTAAAGGTAAATATGATTACTAACATGCAATTTGAAACATTGAGTAAAATGATGACTACAAATCATGAATTGAATGAAAAGGATATTGAGATCTCAACACTAAAGTTGTAGAATGAACAACTAAGAAATGATCTAAAAAGAGAAAAAGAGTTTGCTAAAAGGTTCAGCTGACCTGGTGAAGCTATCAAGTACTTTGAGGAATTGATGAGATCTCCTAGATCTAATTAGGCTACACCAACACTAAAGAAATAGGATCATCCAAAAGTGGTGAAGAAAGAAGTATAAAAAATAAGGACTCCAAACCTACTTGTCATAATTGTGGTATGATAGGTCATACTTCTAATGTTTGTAGGAGCAAGACTATAACTAAAAATCCTAAGCACAAGTTCTTGGGTTACTACCACAAATGTAACAAATAAGGACATTAGGCATATGAATGTAGAACCAAGACCATAAGAGGACAAATATTTGAAGGGTACTGCTATAACTATTAGAAATATTGGCATACATCATATGAGTGCAGATCCAAGCCTAAATGGTCATCAAACAAGTAGAAAAAGGTAAAGGACAATGGAAACTCTTATAATTGGGTTTATGATACTAGGTATAGTTGTCACTATTATCAAGAGTATGGACATGTTGCTAAAAATTTCATAAAAACAAATTTCAAAAGTGACTACAAAATAAGGTTTTAACATGTTTTATATATTTGAAGACTGGTCATATAAGCGAGAATTATCTAACAAAGTCAAAGGCACCTAGCAATGAGTTCAATAAAGGTAAAGGAAAGATAATTGTTGAGAATTTCAGAGATAAGATGAATGAGACATGGAAGAGAAAGGAAGATTGCAACACATCAAGCTCAAATAAGGTCACTTCACACAATGGTTCAAGTGATCACACCACTTCCAATTACGCAATCAAGAGGTATGTTGAAATTTATATTAAATGACATATTATATACATTAGTCCCAAGGATTTAGTTCCACAAAGATTATACATACATAAAGTAAGATGTAAAATGTTGGTTATAATCTAAAATAGATCTTTAAGTTTTTTCTATTTTTATGTTACTACCAAACATGAAAAGTTTCAATATGGTTGATGAGTGAAATGTTAGTTGATGTCAAGCTATCATTAGTGATAGTGTTCACTAATCTCTTAGTATTTACCAAGCATAAAGGAAACTTCATAGAAGCTAAGTGAGTCAAAATCTCTATTGAAGTCGAGCTTACAGCTATGTAAGAACTTAGCAGTAAATGTGAGGTTTTAAGGTCTATATGATCTATTTCTACTCATTTAACATCATTCAAATTTGAAGGACAGCTTGAAGAATTGAACGCAAATTAAAAAAAGCATTCCAAGAATTTGAAAACAAGATTTAGCAATTGCTTGACATCATCTCAAAAAAATTAACAAAGGTATTTATTGTGTGTTGAGCTATGTAGTTTGACTTGTTGCAAAGACTAGGTTTACATAATGGTATCTAGTTCTTTAGAAACTAAGGTTAAAGAGGGGAAAGAAGTTTTGAATGTAAAATTGATAAGTAATGATATCAATCAACTAAATTTAGAGCCATTCTTGATATTGGTTTCAAGAAAGATCCATTTGGTGCATTACCTATGATAGCACCATAAGCTTTCATGATTCAAGATGTGAGATATTGCTACACATGAAATATGGGTGGCATAGGTGACATGGATATTATGGAAACCTATGGAAAATTATGTGAAAATGAAGCATTAAAAGATGAATTCAAAATTGTAGAGATCAAAGGATTAAACCATGCCCTCGATTTCCCCAATGTTTTCAAAACTAAATGGATAAAGATAGTGCTAAGAAAAATTCATGATAATTCTATATGGATGGAAAATGGACCAGTTAAAATCACCAATAAAATTGTACACAAAGTGACATGGTATCCAACCCTTAACTAACCTAAAACCATGATGAGTGAGCCTATGGAAGTTATTGAGAAGAATATAGGGGTTGTGTGGAACAAATGAGGTATGAAAATTGACACTATCTTAAATGACCTAATTTATTTTGTTGCAAGGATTATAGAGAAGAACTTAAATCAATCTACTAGGCTCAATAGTGTACCATGTATTTCTATTAACATGGGCTACAAGATAGTCAAGAAAGATCATGCATATGACCTTGCCGAGTTGTAGTTGCAACAATTGATAGAAAATTTGGGAGCATTAAGGAGACCAAGAGTGTAGAATGAAAATTTATTTTAATTCTTGCATGTATATTCTTTTTTGTACATAATACATTCCCCACATTTGGTAAAGCTAGATGGAAGAAAAATAGATCCTTTCCAGTGCAAATTGGTGAGTTTATTGAATAGCTTGGAGAGAATTTTGAGTCTATAATGATGAGCTAATTTGAAGATTTTAAGAGCCCAATGAATAAAAGATTGAGGATACCAGTTTCCCTAATGGAGAAACATTTCAATGATGTTTTCTTTCTAGGTGACACTGATTTTACATATTTTTAGGTTATAGTTCCTATTGTAAGGTGGCTAAGGCCACTAGGCTATGAAATCAATGTGGATGAAGCCTTTGCAATAATCACAACATTACTTGAAAAAGATGTAGATTCCAAGGCTACAACCTTTGGGAATTATGATGTGACTAAATCTAAAATAATGATGGATTTGAAGACAACCTCAATCATAAGGAAGAAGAACAAGATTGTGAAGAAAATCAAAGAGAAATTTGGTGAAGGTGCAGAAGAAGATGAAGAAGAAGATGATGATGTAGAAGAAGATATTACTACCCAAGCACCACTAGCCTTAACTCTAGGTCAAGGTGAAGATCAAGTAGAATAGGTGGAAATCAAAGAAGGTGACAAGGAAGAAGAAGCCTTTGAAGTACTTGAGACAAAGAAGAGAAAAGAAAAGACCCTTGCAATTAGTAAACCAAGAATGGTCATAAAACCTAAGCCTATAGTTCAAGCTACTTGAAATATCACAAGAGCTACTACCAAGTAAGCTCAAGATGCATTAAAGAAAAAACAAAAGAGGGCTAGATCAACTACTAATGAACATGATTTTGACAAGAGACAAAGGAGAAAGTATATAGCTCTAATAGAATCTAATGAAGAGAAGACTAAACTTGATGACAACAACCAATTTAAAGTGGTAAGTCATAGTTCATCCTTAGACTTGGAAAATATGTGGAAAAGCATAGGGAATAATGCTAATTTATCTAATCTTACACATATTGAGTTTAGTAAACTTGGAAAATTTGAGGTGAACCAAGTTGATGAGTCAATATATCTCATGATGGCAACATTCAAAAAGAATCCAACTTAGATTGCCAACTCATTACCAAAACGTGTATATGATAGAGTTGAGAAAAAGTGGCAATATTGTATCAATATAGAAAGAAAAATTAGTGAAACTATGCTTTCCCAAGTGATGCCAAAGTTGGATAGGGCCATAATGATAAAGGCAATAAAGAATCATGTAGGGAAATTTGCACCAAAATATAAAACATTTAGCATACTACAAAATAATATTGAGAATGTTGTACAAAAGGCCACTTAGATTTCAAAATCACCATACGGTTGGACAACACCCAAGGCAATTGAGTAGACACCTATTGAGGTAGATGAGGAAAAAGATGAACACCAAGTAACTAAGGTTACTACAGTTGACACTAATATAATTTCACAAGAGGAAGGCACTAAGATGTGCAAAGATACATCAATGTTGAGTATCAATCCTTAACATGAATTGAATACAGATAGTGATACTATAAAGATTAAGGATGTTTCTAATACTATCAGTCACAATATCAACCAACTTAAAGAGGAAAACTTAAAGAAGATACTAGTAGAATCCACTACCTAGGCCAAACTATGTGAAAATCCTATACTAGTAAGTGTTGATGAGATTAAGAAGGCAAAAAAGACATCTATAGGAGAGAAAGTTTATTCACAAGAGACATCTATAACCCCTCCTCAATTTCCCTTGATGCCTACTACATAACCTTTTGTAGTATATTAAAGGAAGGAGACAACAAATTCTACTATTAGTACATTGGTACAAAACACTCTAGTCTCAAAACATGAAAAGGTCAAAGGAAATGCCAAGGGTGAGATAATCAAAGAGTAGAAAGATAAAATAGAAGAGAGAAAAGGAACATAAGAAAAACTATGATAGGATGCTACTCTTGCACCTACAACGTGAGATTAAGGTGCATCTATGAATGAAGAGAAAGCAAAGGATAGGATGAAGAGCTAGGTATGACTACAAAGCTTGAGGAAATACAAATATTGGTGACTTTACAAAAAACTACTACTCCTCCTAGAAAAAATCTTCATAGGCCCCATATAGAAGCTATACCCATACAATCATGAAGGCCAAGTTCAAGCACATCCAAGGTAGATGAAGTTACAGCAATTGGTGATGTGAACTTGGATGAAGTGATTGAGTTTCCCAAGTTTAATTTTGCAACCATCACTATTGAATAGATGAGCATATTACATGATGCTCTTACAAGGAAGGAACACCAAGAACTACTTAGAGAAGAGCATAGGCAAGAGAAAGCATTGTTAGATATCAAGGAAATATTTCTTGATGCGTTTAGTCTACCAGCACCATAACCAAACAAGCCAAGCATAGAGTAGTTATCCAACATAGTTCAGAAGGTAAATGATATAGAACTATTCTCCAATGTGAAGTTACTTGAATTATTGGAAAGAAATTTTTAGAATAAGGTCAATGAAAAGATATCAAGTGCTATTACATTGTCACAGGTTTAGTTAACAACCAAAATTGACCGTGTGAAGAAGGTACTAGAGAACATTTTCTCTTTGTGCAAAAAAACTATGCAATCCCACACTCTTCATAAAAGAAATTAGGAGCCACATACTAATTTTGGAGAGTCGTTAGTTGTCATCTAGTATAACTTTACCAAGCTTTCCAATCCAAAGCAAGAAACATATCAAGAATCTCCTTCACTCCCAAGGTCAGTTAGCAGTTTTACATGTAGATAAAGCAATCATTAAGGATAAATTGATCATCATCTAGTCTATGCTAACTCCTTATATGGAAACATTTCACAAGTAACTATCCTTTTCTATAACAATCATCAAGAAAGATCGACATGTTTCTACAAATTAAGGCTTAGTCCACCTTGTTGCTGAGCTAGCCATCCAAGTCAACTCATTTGAGGTAGCTTGTGATTATTGGGATGCTACTTTGAAGATTATACTTGAGATCCACAATTTTTTTTTTGGATAAAACACACTATTAGTGTATAACCCTTTGACATAGGTATCAAAAATGGGAGAGAAATAAAAAAGGGGGAAACATAAGAGGAGAAAATAATATTTTTGAAGTAGTCAATGATAGAGATAGAATATAAAATTCAACTTATGCACATCTACTCAGTAGGAGAAATGATTTTGGTTTAGATACAGAACAACACAATCAACTAAGGGGGAGTTCCTAAATTTTGAGGTATGAGGGTATGATGGATAAGTTATGTTTTGCAAAATTTTGAAATTTTGAAATTTTGTATAGAATTCAAACAAAGATATTGGATATTTGAGTTATGCTTGTAAGTGAAGATCATTCATGCATGATCAAGTTTTTTTCTCACTCATGTCAAAGGGGGAGATTGTTTTAGATTAAGGTAAAAATAGGTTTTAAAGGGACCCAAAAATCTTAATAGAAAAAAAAAAAGATAATCTAATAAGCACAACCAAGTTTTACAAGGACCTAAAACCTGCAGTATAATAGTTACAAAATTATGTTTTAGAGGGAAAAAACTTAGTGTTTGAACAAAATGAACAAAAACTAGATAAAAAACCTAGACTAGAGACTATTTACTAGAACCACCACTAGAACAAAAACTAGTTACCAGAAACACAACTAGCTGCTATTGTAGCTCTTTGGTCATTTTCACCACCTCCTTGCCTACCTTCATAGTGCTTTGGATGGTATTAGTAGTAGATCCCCCAGTTATCTTAGCCACCTTCTTTCTTGTGCTCTATCTTGTTATTTTGCTTGGTCTACTAGGAGACATTATTTCCTCATTATTTCTCTTCCCTAAGCTGGCAATAGCTACACAAATGCTTGGAGTGACCTACTCCACCTTATTGCCACTCTTAGATTTTTAATCTAAAATTGGTTTTGACAATTTAGTCTCTATATACTTTAGTCATTTATAAGTTATGTACTTAGTTCATTCCAAACAAGTAATTAATGTTGAGCATAGCATGTCAGACAGTGCATGCTCAATCACTCATATGCCAAATAACTATTAAGTGTTGAGTCACTTAAGTGTTGAGTAGGTAGTATGTTTAAACCTATACAGGTGTTGAGTAATCAATGGATATCGAGCCATTTTGAGGTTAAGTTACAACATTAAAGTTATAGTTGATGTTGAGCATCAGGGAATTCAAATCCCAAGTTATACAAATTTGACATAGATGTTTGTAATGGCAGAAACTTCTATGTAGACCATTTTGGAGTTGACTTAAGGATTATTTTATGATCTCAAATGATAAGAATAAATATTTATTGTGAATCCCTATATAGTTCATGCATCCACTCAAAAAAAGGGAAGAGTTAAGTGACTAGATGGATGAATTACAATAATTGATTCATACCTACCCCTAGGTCACCTAGGTCTTCTTAAGGAAGAAAAACCCTAAAATTTCTATATGTGTGGAGGGAGAAAAATGAGAATTTTTGCATGTACAAACTAATCTTCCACGGTGACTAAGAAATTTTCAATTGAGATTCATTGTAGAATTAGTTAGAGGAGAACAAAGGAAAGGAAGATAATAGAGGTACATCTAATTAGAAATGATCAAGTACACATCAAGAAAGAGTTGGTCTATCATCAAGCAACACAATGCTAACCAAAGGATCATTTCTAAGACATTCTAACATGTGAATTAGTTAAATATCTTAACAGAGTATTCCTAACAGGTTGTTGTAAATTCTTTAATAGGGTGCTTACTTCATTGTAAGTTAAAGTACTTTTACTAGGCACACTTTTAATAGGGTATTGAAATCCTTTAATAGGTGATACCTGAGAATCTTTGTAAGCCTTTAATAGGGTAGACCTTCCAAAGGGTAGATCATGTCACATGATCAAAACATTGTAACCTTCATTGGATATACTTTATTATTGCAGTAGTGATGATTTGTGGGTGTCATTCCCACCCCAACTTTACCTTCTCCTTGGAGGGTTTTTGGGTATCCAAATATCTTGTGTCATATATGTGATTTAATTTTTTACTTTCATGCTATGGATGTATAAGCTTAATTTGATAGTTTAGTTTATTTGCATAAATTTTGAGATGGATGTGTGGTGAATTTTTTTGAGGTTGAAATTTTCAAGTTCTGATTCACCCCATCCCCCCTCCTTAGAGTTTAGTTCCTTGTTGTATTTCCAACATCATCTCCTTGTTCACTAATTTGCCTTCGTTATTATCTCTATCACTTATCTTCTTGGTATCTCCTCAAGTAACCACTCTTCACTTACTCTTATTACTTATTGTCTATTATTATACTCTTTACATCATCTCCTTAAGATCACCAATCATCAATGAACTAACCTTAGAAAATACTTCCCATGCCTCCTTAAATAGGTAATTTTTGTTCTTTTCTAATTAAGCATTGAGCTATTGATATTAGGGTTAGGTCAATCTCATATAATCCTTCCATCTCTTTGTTCTCCTCCTTCTTCTAGAAACTTTTGATCAAATCCTTTTCTTTGATCATGTTACAAAATCTCCTCATGAATTAAATATGACATCTCATCAATCCTCATCCAAATTGCACTTTGATTCATTCAAAATTTCAAGTGTATTAGCCTAAAATCTAATTCAACCTCAAACTATAACTTTTTCTATGACTTAGCAATTACTGTGTTCTTTGATTCAATCATCACTATGTAGCTTGACATACACTATACTTTCTCACTCAACTCCAATAGGCTTGCATGGTCACTACATGCATTTTATCAACACTAATTAACACTCAACTTAAACTCTTTTGTTTGGCTTCTACATAAGTTCCTTAATCTTATTCTTCAATTGTTTCATTGACCAACTAGGGTAAAAGTACAAAGCTATGTCACCTTGTAGGCTAACTTATCAGAACAACCATATTTTTGTATTTCTATCTAAAAATCAATTTTGTTCTAACCTGTGATCTAGATAAGTTCATTCTAGCTAAGTTATATATGGTGTTACACTATTCCAATTGGAAATGTCTATTAAATGCATATCTTATACTAGTTTGTATCCATTCACTAAATAACTAAAATTATTTCAAAAAATTGGCATTCCAATAACTCTTAATATTTTTTATTATATTTTTTTAATAACATATAAATACCATTTTATAGAGCTCAAAGTCAAGAAAATTCTGATATAGATTTATAGTGTTTTCATTAGATATAGTATATTATAATTAAAAAATTCTACAGGCACATATTTTAACACTCGAAAAGATGTTGATTTTGAGAAGAAGAAAAATATTAAATGATATAAAAAAATTAAAAATTATATCACATTCTAGAGGGGAATCTCCTCTTCTAGAATGCATAACTTTTCTTTTGGTTAGAATAGATTTGTTTTGAAAAATGTGGTGCAAGACAAAAACTATCAATTTCAGGTGAGTTGAAATTTGAATCATTATAAAAGAGAAAATATAGGTCTAAAGCTAAAATTTACTTTTGATTGTTCTAGCTAAATATGTTATGCATAACATAGTCTTAGATCAAAGGGAAATACATGTTTATTTTCCTATAGTTTTGTCGGGGGAACTAGACCCCTAATTTTTAGCATTTTTCAACAACCAAAAAATTACCTATAAAAAATTAAGAAAATATATCAATTCCTATTCCAAATAATTAATCAAAATTTTAATACTAAACTTCATCCATTTCTATGTGCATTTCATTAGTTTACCTCATTTTCAAATTCTAAATAATAATGGTAGTTTTATGTAATCAAAGGTGAATAGTTATACTTTTGTTAGCCTTTTTCTTTACAAAAGGGTGACACAAGTATGTTCCTTTACCCACCAACACTGTTACTTAGTCAAGCTTAACATTTTGACCTTTATCAACTCTAAACTTCATCAAATTTTGCTCTTTACTTTATGTAGTGATTGAACAACATGTTATATTGTCAGTAACTAACTTGTTAAGTTCCCATTGTATTTCCATGATATCTAACTTCTCATCTCTTCAACAATACTCATTAGATTACCTTCCTATCTCTTATTTCCAAATTCTCGTCATCAATCAAATGTTTTGGCACTCTATTCCATTAGTAAATGTATCTCTAGTAGGTTTTACATCAATGACTACATAATAATTGTTCCAATTTTAGTTTCATACGTTCTCCCTCTTTGGCATTCATGTAAACACTAGTCACATATTTCATGTGTTACCATGAAATCCAAAATTTGGGCTCAAAGTCACATAATAAACATGTATGGAACATGCTTAAATTTCTCCATCATCTCTATTATCTATACCACTTCTCAAAAATAGGTTTTACTACTGATCTATAATTCTCAAATTTACTCTTTCCAAATGAATAAAAGAATAAACCTCATGAATTGTCAAAAGTATAGAGTTTATTTTATCATGTTAAAAAAGAAAGTAGTTTGAATAATCCCACTCTTTTTTTCTTCATGATAGTCCTCCTCTTTTTTAGCTACCATCTTTAGTCTAACAAAATCCTTCCATAAGTTTTCCATCTCAAAATATTTTCCATGTGAATCTTGTCATGTTAGAACATAAACTACATTTTGTTTAGATTCCTTGGAAATACCATCAACATATGAGGCATGTTGCTTCAGCCCTCATGTAGCTCTACTAACTATGGAATCTCCCACTCTTTATAAATAATATTTCCTCTTATACTAGTATGTTTTTCAAGAATTTGTCTTTCGATACTAGTGATAGAAAAAGACCAAACTGCTTGTGGAAAAATGATTACCACAATAACTCCCCTTCATCAACTTATCTAACAAAATAGCCTCAAGATGATGTGTGTTCATACTATGTAAGATCAAGTCAAAGATAATTGCATTAGATATGTTCATATTTGGAAATAGTAGCATCCCTAATTCTTGTACCATTCTCATGGTTTCATCAGGGGTGATAGTATGAAAACTTTCTACCATCTCATCTTCTATCTCTTTCATGATCTCCTCCTCAATGAAACCAAACATTTGTGCCATTATTTCTTCTTTCATTTGGTAAAATTCTTATGCATGCTTCTAACATAAGAATTTATTGAAATGAATAGTTTTAATAAACTAATCATCTTGCATAAATTCTTTAGAAGAGACATCTCTAGGCATTGGTCCTTTAACTTTTTGAGAGGATACATCATAAATATTGGTGTAATAAGAATGATTGGCATTCCTCTTTGCATGAGATCATTAGATACAAAGATGATATCTTATTTTGCATTCTCTTCATTAGCTATTATTTCCATATATAATTCATCTTCCTAGACATGCTTTTGCTTACCTCTCTGAGGAGTTCTTATCATACATTTTTGTGTTCCTTATTTCTCAATGAGAAGATCATCATTTTCCCTATATTTGAAGGCATGTGAGGCATTTGTGGGGATGCCAAGGAAGAAGATACCTTGCTAGTGGATCCTCTTCCTCTTGACTTTATTATATTATTGGTTCCATAGGTCCTCTTCTACATCTCTTCGTTTGATATCTTCAAGCTCTTCCTAGCTCCATGATGTTTTCTATCTAGCCTTCTCTTGAGGAAACATGTGTGATGCTTAGAGAAACAAGTAGATAATATTTTGGTAGATTTAGAAAATGTGATGTTCATCATATTTGGTTGCCCAATCTCCTCCTTTATAGATGTATATATATCAAGAAAAATATTGAAAAGCATATACATATTACTGGTCATTAGTTCAATAGAGGAAATTGGGTCATAATTTGGATCAAATTCTTGAATCGTTTTGAACATGTCCTCAAAAATAATCCATTTCCTCTTATATTGATCTTGAATTTTTTTTTTTAAATCAAAAAGTGACATAGCACTTATATAATATATTTATTAATAAACTAGTTCAAGGGCTCATCAGAGAAAGAACTAGCAAGAAAACTCTGAATCATTGTCGAAATACAAAAGTGTTAAAAGCTGATATGTCATACCAGGCATACCTACAACCAAATACAATTTCTTTGCACTAAGCAAGAGTACCCAAAGTATGATATATATCAATACTCAATAATGAGCAGGGTCCAATTATGCCAATATACCTCTCCTTTTGAAAGATTTAACTAAAATCAAGAGAACTTTGAACCTCCTATCTAATTGGAGCATTTGTGAACATGCACAAAGAATGTGCAAGCTAATATCCATGTGTTGATCAGATATAGTACTGGTTTCTATAAAGCTTCATTCATCTTCTTTGAGTCCCAAATATGGCACTCTGCTAAGCATGGGAATTTTGAAAAAATAATCTCTGAATGGAAAGATTGAAATATGGAGCCTTCACAAACAATATTATCTAGACAATCAGCTAGTTTATTGCCCTCCCTCAGAGTATGAGAGAAACAAGTAGCTTGAAAAGAATCAATTAAATTCTAGCATTGTTGAAGGATATAGGCTAGTTTCCAGGTATGAGAAGATCATGAGAGACAAGAGTTTATAATTACCTGAGAATCACCTTCAATATGGATGGTGGAAACATTACATCTCTTTGCCAGAATTAGACTTGCCAATAGGGCTTGAGCTTCTGCAAGGTTGCTAGTACCAAGTGGTAAAACATCTTCTTTGATTGCAACTACTTCACCTTGCCAATTTTTAATACAAGCACCCAATCCTGACTTACCAAGGTTGCCATGAGAGCAACCATCAAAATTTAACTTTAGAAAATTTCTAGAGGGGGGAGACCATTTTACATGAAGTCGATCAGATTGATGATTAGAATTCCAATTTGTAGAGAAACCTGGAGGTAACTTAATTTGTTTCCAGAGTTTTAGAAGAATATAATCCCAAGTAGAAACTAAAATATTATTCATACAGTTGAACATATTTGCATTTACTCTTTCTGAAATTGCATTCTCAATCCCATCTAGAACAGATTCTAGGTTTGATTTTTCATTGCGAAAAATGATCTTGTTATATTCCCACCAGATGGCCCACACCACAGTAGTTGGGATGCACTTCCAAATACTAGCAAATAGAGATCTTGAGAATAGAACTGGCCAAGATTGAAAAGGGTCCCAAAGACTATTTGGAAAAAGTAAAAACATTTGAAGCTTGTTCAACACAAAAACCCAACACTGGTAAGCAAAGGGACACTGGAGAAGAAGATGATCTGTAGATTCTAGCTCCTTGTTGCATAATTTACAAATAAAAGATTCAGCAATACCTAGCTTGGACAACCATTCACTAGTGAGTATTCTTTTTCTAAGGGCTAGCCAAGAAAAACATCTAGCCTTAGGCAACATAGTGGAGTTCCAACAAAAGGAAAAAGCTCTACACTGCTTGCTTGAATTATATGCTTGTCGAAGACCATAATAACCTTCCTTGATTGAATAACGACCACCTTTGGCCGGGGCCCATATAACTATATCTTCCTTATTAGAAAGAAAAAAATTCTTTTAGCAAGAGAGTCCCTCAAGGAAAGGAGACTTGGCTAACTAGGAAGATGTGTTGAAGGTTCTTTCCAAAGAACCCTTCTTGAATGAATTTCAATAGCCAAAACATAGTCCAAAAAAGAGGAGGCCCACTTAGCTTTTAGGACTTGGCGTGCTTCATCCAACTTTTCTTGTCTACATAGAGGGGGAAATCCATTCCATGAGTCTTCCCAAAACTTTACTTTCTCTCCACTGTGAATTTCCCAAGTAACATAATTACAAAAAACATCCTTTGAAGAGATCATAAAATTCCATATGGGTGACCCTAAAGGAGGATTAGAAACAGTAAAAATTCAAGAAGGACTAGGAGAATCTAAGTATTTTCCTTACATGATTGAACACCATTTTGCATGAGATTTTTTATACATTTCCCACACAAGCTTGCCCCCAAAAGCCTTATTTCTAGTAGCAATATCATGCAACCCCACACCCCCAGATGCCTTATCATGAGAAATTTCAAGCAAAGAAACAAGAGGAAGCTTCTTTTTCTTTCTAATTGATCTTGAATTTTGAAATTAGGAAAATTCCTAATTGTATCCTCAATGAAATCAAGTTCATGAAATGGCCAGGGTTTCAAATTTACCCTTGCAATTAACATATGATAATATTACTATAAATCATTCATCATTATAGTTGTAACCCCCATCTTTTAGGTTCTAAAAAAGGTAAATTCTCCTTCCACTCTCATTTTATCATTTCAAAATGATGAAAAATAATCACATCTAGAAATAGGGTTCCTTGACCTACCTTTAGAGGGATATTAGTGTCTTGTAGCCCCCGAATCTTCCTCATTACTTCTAACCACCCAATCCTTGTAAGGAAAACAAGGAACATGACCAAAAGCCTTCCTAGAAAATGATACAGTTGGAACACAATGGTTTTTGGATAAAACTAAACATCTCCCCATTAGTGAGATAGGGGACACTTAAATTCATAATCAATTTGTCTTTAAAAAAAATGAAAAGGATCTTTGAATTCTTTCAACTAATACCATGAACATCTTCCATAAAGGCCCACCAAACTAATTTTTAATCAAGGAAAAACTAGGATCATTCATGCTAAGATGCATAATAGTAGACCATAACTGAACTAGTAATGACTCATCATCCTTATCAAACTCCATAGTCATGCTTTATCTAAAACAATCCTTACGAAAATATACAATCATGTGCATAAGTAAGGAATATCAAGGAAACTTAGGTGTCTCCCCTCTTCATAAAGTAGCTAAACCTACATTTATCTTCTCTTCTAAGTAGGATGGATAAATTATATAGATTTCTATGAAACCACCTTTTTGGATACTAAGGCACATCCATATTGTTTCTAGATAACATGCTCCCCCTTTTTTGGTGACACTAATACCCAGTACATTGAAGTGTGGGTTTCTATCATGGTTTCATAAATCCACTATTATGTAGGCACACTAAAATTACCACAATAAAAAAAATTTTAAGTCGCCACCCATGATAAATTTTTTCTTATGTATTCCTTGATTCTAATAAAGTTTTTATGAAGGATTGAATTGTTTCTAAGTCCAACTATGCAGATGTGGAAGAAAAATGGTGAAAATTTGACAAAGTTTTAAATAAGAGGATAAGTCATTTTCCTCTATGCTTTTCAAAGTCAAAGTTCATTTTTCTACCATGGAGAAGCACTTCTTGAATTTTCCACAGTAGAGTAGTCGACTCAAGATTTTCCACCAAAGGAAAAAAGAATAGTGGAAAACTCATTTTCTCCTATGCCTTTCACAGTCATTTTCAAATTTTCCATTGGAGAAGAAAATGTTTCATTTTTGACCAAAGGGAAAAGTGTAGTGGAAAACTCATTTTCCCCTATGCCTTTCACAGACATTTTCAGATTTTCCATTGGAGAATCAAATGTTTCATTTTCCACCAAAGGGAAAAGCATATTGAAAAATTCATTTTTTACTATGCCTTTCACAGTCAAATTTTAGTTTTCTACATGAGGAGAGAAATGGAAAATCTCAATCCATAATGAATATATATGGGGTCTAGTATCAAGATCATTCTCTAGAAGAGTAATTTATGAATCAATCTACATCAAAATTGTGCCCACTACATGGAAGTGGAAAATTGAAGATTGGGTGTGTTTTCTACACACAAAAATAGAATTTCCACCAAGCATCAAATCCACAATAGAGAGATGGAAAAGAGCTCTTAATTTATTAAACAAAGAATGATAATCTCATAATGATTTATCACTTCAAGATTTGGACTTTAGCATTGCATTAAGTATGAAGTGGAAAATTCATGTTTTGCTATGCCTTTTGCAGTCAGGTTGGAGTTTTCCACAAAAGGGAGAAGAAAAAGTCACATTTTTGAAAAGAATGAATTGGAGTGTTCTATAACTAGTGACCTAATAATAAAGGACAAGTATTGCTTGTTAATTATTTACAAAGTGTAACTATTGCTAGAATGTGCAAATTTCACCTACAATAAAGAAGCCAAAAATGGATAACTTGATATGCTTTACAATCTCCATTTGGAATTTTTTGCCAGAGGCATTCTAGAGACTGAATCCCAAAATTAAGTAGAGAATCAACATTATAAGCATGGAAGATAACATACTAGAAAATTGAAGACATTTGGGTTACATAGCATGTGAACGAAGAGTGGCTGGAAACTTTATTTTATCAATTCTAATTTTGTAATAATCATATAGACCAACATTTATTAGCTGATATCTTCTGACTTAGTGATTTTTTTTTATCACTGTAGTTAGAATGAAGATAATTAGGTTTGGAAAAACATATCCAAATTTGAGCTCGATCCAACAGTTGAATCAAAAGATATGCCCCCCGCATTGAGACCCAACTTTACAGGCATAATTATTTTTTAGTCCAACCAGCAAAGGAACATTTTGATTTGAATTTAATATATTGGATATCACTTGTCCAAACATAATTCATATATGTTAATTTAGATCCTTATAAATCATAGTCTATCAGTATGTTAGTTTTCAAAAGGAAAAATATGAGAAATAAAAAAGACAAGAGTTAGTTACAGAACTAAAAAGTCACCAAAAGAAACCAATTAGAATGTGAAGAGAATCCTAAGGAAGAAACAATTATAGAACTAATAGGTCACCATTGGAGAATAAAATGGTTATAAAGAAGTCTATTTATTGTAAATCTTTGTTGATATGTGGGATTCTTCTTTTCTGCGAGAGATAAGGAGCTAGAGTAGGGGGGAGGAACTTAGTTTAGTTTTATACATTTTCATTATGCATGTTAAGAGTTCAAGTTTTGCAATAGATTTAGCATAAGTTACAAGCAAATAAAATCTAAGAATTATTATTTATGATATTCAAGGAAATATGGGTTTTATTCTAAATCAGAGCATTTAGTTACTTCTCCTTTGATTATAATCAATCAAAGTATTGTTATTTTCTTTTTTGGGCATCATCTTGCATCTTGTGTTGAATAATGAATGGGTTGTAGATCAGAGTATTTGCAGAAATTCCTATTATAGGATTTGGGGTATTTAACTTTCTCTTTCATTTTATTTTGCAATGCATTTGCATACATAGTATTCACATTGCATTACCAATGTTGGGGAGTCATAGGAAGTGTGAATTCCTGGAGTTGGCTAGGTGTAGAACTTAATTCTCTACCTAAGTTAGCCTTATATAGGGCTGGCTTGGTTTTCCTCTTTATTTATTAGGTTAAAAACCTACCTAGTTAGTTTAGGAATAAAACAAGATTCATTGAATATCGTTCATAAGGGAGCTATACCTTTTAATTTAAAAGAAATCTATCAACCTCATGATAGATTATCCAACTATTTGTATCAAATTGTTTCTTAGAGGTTTGGGTATTTAAGAGTTACATTGGAAAGAACAATCCATTTATGAACATATTTTTGGTGACTCGGCTAGGGAAGTAGAAAAGAAGATTAGTGCTAAAGTTTTACTTCCTCAGTTTTATTATCATCTCTGCTATCTAGAGCTTGGTGACTTTGTTATTGATTCTTATAATTTTTAGTTGAGGAGTCTAGTGTTTTCATTTTCAAAATTATTATTATCTCTACCAGCAAGAGATTGACAACTCTATTATTGAAAGACCATGCCCATTAAAGTTATGAAAGGAGGAAGGCCAGATCCTTCTCTAATTGAAATTCTTCAAATGCATGATCTAGTTTTGCATGATTTGTTTGAGGCTTTTAGAGAAAGCATTATTTGTGAGAGAAAAATGAATTTGATCATTGAAGAAGATCATGCACCAGTTCTTTTATGGAGAAGTTTTCATTCTAGATATCACGAGATAAAACAGATACAGGGAAAAAAGAAGTTATTGCAACACTGTAAGGAAAGGGTGTTGGAGCTAAGCAATGAACTAAAGGTGGATGATGAAGTTGTTTCATAAGTCCCACCTGATTTTGTTTCCTATAATTTTTTAGTCTTTATTGAGCAAGAAGTTGAACCAAGAAAGAAAATCAAAAGAAAACCCACATTTGAAGAAACAAATGCTAAGAGTGATCCTAACTTACAATTCCTTTGGACTGCATAAACAAAGTATTACTAAAGCTGAAAGAAGAGGATTAAATCCCTCAAAAGATCATCAATCCAATCTACTATTAAAGTGTGTCATCTAAAGATAATTTAACATTGAAGAATGAAGAAAAGGGAAGTAGGTTTCAACAAGTTTACCTGAAGTAAAATCAGTAAAAGAAGAACCAATATCAATCAATTGGTTGGTTCTTGGAGAACAATAAATACCATTGTTTTTGGAGGAAAAAATTTTCATGGAGAAAGGCATCCTTGATAATGGCAAGGAATTGATAAGCACGATAGAAAATGAAAATTTGACCATGCTTTATTTCACTCCTAATAACAAACGTTTCAGATTTGATGAAAATAGAGATAATCTTTTGCATGAGTTGTCTTTTGAAAATTATTCTATGATTAATGCACTTCCAAAATATGAAACGTTCAATTTTGTTGAAGATTATGGAAGAAATGATTTTCAATTTTCAAAAGTTTGTAACAATCCTAGATTAGCATCATTTTGTTTTGAATACCATGCAAAATAGAGTATCCTAGAAGAAATTTGTAGTGATGGAAAGGCTAAGACATTTATTGATAATTCTTTCACTAAGTTTGGAATTTTAGTTGAAGAAAAAGATGCAAGAATAGATTTTGTATAGGGTTCTTTAGTGGCTAACAAAATGTTGTAGCACCATGAAGATGATTCAGAGCTAGATTATATTTTTCTTTATCATGAAATGGAAGGTAGTAAAATTTTGATGCCAACCAAATATAAGTCTTCTTCTACAACTAATTCAAGTATTGATATTTTAAATTTGGATGAAAATTTTTCAGAATTGAGAGCCACGAAAAGTGATGAAGTTATTTTGGTTTAGTTTGAACCTTTGTGCAATGAAAAATCATTTTGTTTCAATCTCAATTTGAAATTTGAAATCTATATTAAAGTTGACTATAGTGAATGTGACTATGATGCAACACATGTTTTAGAATTATGTGGACATTCAAATTTTTGCAATCTCAATTTATGCACTAGGATTTCTCTTAAGAGTGATCAAGTTGAAAGTTATGAGTGTGAATATGTTGTAGCATCTTTTCCAAAATTTTGTGATTATTTTTCCCTTCAACAAAGAATGGATGAATACATGAGAATTAATGTGTAGATGAATTCCAAAAAATTATATGTCCATGATGAGGCCTGGTTGTTTGGGAAATGTATTTGGCTCACTAATTTTGAGCACTATATTAGTGTGGCATTTAGACATGAAGAGTTTTCTAGGAGGTGTTGGTTTTGGTTTAGCCTTGCAAAACTTAATCCACTTTACTAGAGAGTCTCATACTTCTCTTTGCTAATTAATGGTAATGCTCCTATCAAGAGTTTAGGTATTGATCAAATCTATATCTCAGTTTTAAATGAAATATTTTTAGATTTGATGAAAGTAAAGGGTGACAAAGTTATCTTAGTCAAGATTTATCCTCACCCTGGAGAAGCAAATTTGTATCTCGAGAGCACAATAGATGTTGGAAATTATTTTGACTATGGAAGTCTCAAGTGTTTGGATAATAAAGATGATATGATATTTTCCTTAGAGATGTCTAAGTTTCAGTTTGAGATTGGGAGTGATTCTAAATCTTACATTCAAAAGGATAAAGAAGAATTGGAAATTTATGATGAATAATGGTTACTTGGAAAATATTGTTGGGTCACATATTTTCAGGATGCTTCTGGATCCACTTTCAGCAATGATGAAATCATGGAAAGGCAATGGTTTTGTTGCAGCTTAGTTGAGCACAAGTTTCTTTTCCAGAAAGGATGATACTTCTCCTTTCTAGTTAATGGTTACATTTGAGTTTCTCTCTACTCTCTTTCATTTTGGTGAGGCCTTCTCAATTATATTTGTAAATAAGCTTTTGTTTCCATAGTTTTGGTGTGCTTAGCTTAGTGTTTCCTGCTTTCTCAATTTTGATTTTGCTTTGCTCTCCTCTGCCCTTTTGGCAAGAAATTTTTTTTGATAGTCCTATTTTTGGTTAGACACTATAGCCCAATGGATAGGCACTTGTATTTTGCTAGAGATACTGGATTATTTATGCACTTTGTAGCATATAATCCCCATTCAAAGCCAATTGTAGGCACCCTAAAACTACCCCAATTTTAAAAATATTTAAATCACCACCCATCATAAATTTTCACTAATGTATTCCTTGATTCTAAGAAAGTTTCTATGAAGGATTGAATTGTTTCTAAGTCCAGCTAAGTAGATGTGGAAGCAAAATGGTGAAAATCTGACAAAGTTTTAAAGAAGTAGATAATTCATTTTTTGTTATGCTTTTTGAAGTCAAAGTTCATCTTTTAACTATGGAGAAGCACTTATTTAATTTTCCACAATGGAGTAGTTGATTCAAGATTTTCCACCAAAGGAAAAAAAAGTGTAGTAGAAAACACATTTTCCACTATGCCTTTCACAGTCATTTTAGATTTTCCATTGGAGAAGCAAATGTTTCATTTTCCACCAAGGGAAAAGCATAGTGGAAAATTTATTTTTTGCTATGCCTTTCATAGTCAATTTCAAATTTTCCATTGGAGAAGCAAATGTTTCATTTCCCACCAAAGGGCAAAGCATAGCGAAAAATTCATTTTCCGCTATGCCTTTTACAGTGAAAGTTAAATTTTTGACATGAGGATAGAAAAGGAATATCTCAATACACAATGAAGTTATGTGGGGTATATTATCAAGAACACTATAGAAAAATAATGTATTAATCAATCTACATTAAAATTGTGCCTACTACATGGAAGTGGAAAATTGAAGATTGGGTGCACTTTTCGCACTCAAAAATGGAATTTCCGCAACGCATAAAATCCACAATAGAGAAATGGAAAAGAGAACTTGATTGATTAAACAAAGAATGGTAATCTCATAATGATTTATTTCTTGAAGATTTGGACATCAGCATGACATTAAGTATGATGTGGAAAATTCATTTTTTGTTATGCCTTTCGCAGTCACATTGAAGTTTTCCACAAAAGGGAGACGACAAAAGTCAAATTTCTGCAAAGAATAAATTGGAGTGTTCTATAACCAATGATCTAATAGCAAAGGATAACTATTGCATGTTAATTCTTTACAAAGTGTAACTATTGCTAGAATGTGCAAATTTCAC
This sequence comes from Cupressus sempervirens, assembly GCA_028749045.1. Taxonomy (NCBI): domain Eukaryota; kingdom Viridiplantae; phylum Streptophyta; class Pinopsida; order Cupressales; family Cupressaceae; genus Cupressus; species Cupressus sempervirens. The sequence goes on from CM053784.1 coordinate 67,960,009, forward strand.
TTTAAAAAAAGAAGTGGAAAATTGAAAACTTGGTACGCTTTTTGACCTACATTTGGGATTTTCTGCCACAAGCATTCTAGAGACTCACTCCCAAAATTAAGTAGAGAATCAACATGGTAAGAATGTAAGATAACACATTGGCAAATTGAAGATATCTGGGTTACATAGCATGTGAAAGAAGAGTGGCAGGAAACTTTATTTTATCAATTCTTATTTTGTAATAGTCATCTAGACCAGCATTTAGTAGTTCATATCTTTTGAGCCATTGGTTATTTTTGTGATTTCTCCAAGAAAAAGGAAGATAATTATGTTTGGAAAAGCATTTCCAAAGCTAAGCTTGATCTAATGGTGGAATAAAAAGATATGGCCCCTACAATGAGACCCAACTCTACAAGCAGAAATTTTTTTTAGTTCGACTAGAAAATGATCATTTTGATTAGAAATTAATATATTTTGATATCACTTGTCCAAAAATCATTCAAATATCTTAATGTATATCCTTATAAATCATATTTTATAAGTATGTAATTTTCAATAGGAAAAGTATGGGAAATCATAGGGACAAGAGTCAATTATAGAACTAAAAAGGTCACCAAAAGAGACCCATCAGAATGTGAAGAGAATCTCTAGGAAGAAGCAATTATAGAAATGAAAGGTCACCATTGGAGAACCAAATGGTTATGAAGAATTATATTTATTGTAAATATTTTTTGATATACAGGGTTCTTCTTTTCTGTAAGAGATAGAGAGCTAGAATAGGGGGAAGAAACATAGTTTAGTTTTTTGCATTTTCATTAAGCATGTTAAGAGATTGAGTTTTGTAATACATTTAGCATAAGTTATGACAAAATAAAATATGAGCATTCTTATTTGTGATGTTCAAGCTAATAGGGATTTTACTCTAAATTAAAGCATTTAGTTATTTCTCCCTTAATTAAAATCAATCAGAGTGTTGTTATTTTTAGTTTTGGGCATCATCTTGCATCTTGTGTTTAATAATGAATGGGTTGTAGATAAAAGTATTTTAAGACATAAATATTACAAGAATTGGGATTATTTTAACTTTCTCTTTCATGTCATTTTGCAATGCATTTGCATACATAGTATTCACATTGCATTACCAATGTCAAGGAGTCATAGGAGGTGTGAATTCCTAGGGTTGCCTAGGTGTAGAACTAAATTCTCTACCTGTGTTAGTTCTTTCTAGGGCTAGCTTGGTTTTCCCCTTTCATTCTTAGGTTAAGAATGTACCCAATTAGTTTAGGAATAAAACAAGATTCATTGAATATCATTGATAAAGGAGTTGTACCTTTTAATTTAGAGGAAATCTATCAACCTCATGATAGATTATCCAACTATAGGTATCAAATTATTTCTCATAGGTTTGGGCATTTAAGAGTCACATTGGAAATAAAAATTTGTTTACCAATATACTGTGAGCTTAATTCCAAATACCTTTTTTAAGAAAGCATCAATAAATCCTCATATAACATCAACAATGACATTATAGTATGCCTTTCTAAATTCCTTGAAATTAATATTCTTTATAAAACTTAATGTAAAATATAGATCAAAATATTTTCTTATTGATTTTGCATTAGTTTTTAGTATGGAACCCCCATTCAAAAGCCTAATTGTTTGGGTGATATGGTCATAATTATCAACCAATTATACTAATATGTCATCATCCATAGTTAGAATGATTAGCTTATATTTTAGTACATAATGTAGTAGGCCACCCATGTTGTCCCATCCATACCATTTCATGGAAACTTCAATTCCTATTTTGGGCATGGGGATATCATTAATTAGGTCATACTTGTCTTTCAAACCCTTATATACTTATACCCCAAAACTATTTGACTCGTCTAAGGGAGAACCTTCTTTCTTGAACTTGGTAATCTACCCATAGAATCATCTTGAAGACATATTTTCATGTTATTCACTTCACCAAAATGGGATGTAGGAGGAATTTTGACACAATTTCCAAGTACAAAACTTAAAGAGTTTTGGTAAAATTCACAAGTTCAAACTAGGGCTTTAAGGTCTGAATAACCAAAGCAATAGAGTTCAATTATGAAAGTTCATGTAACAAGCCACACAAAGAGACACAACTTGATAATTCAAGCTAGAAGAACAAACTTAGAAAAATATCTTTAAAAGTTTACACTAGCTCCACAAAAAAATTTGAAATGAAAATGGCTCCAAACTTAAAGGGTTTTGGTAAAATTCACAAGTTCAAACTATGGTTTTAGGTTCTGAAAAACCAAAGCAATAGAGTTAAATTATAAAAGTTCATGTAACAAGCCACAAAAAGAGACACAACTGGAAAATTCAAGCTAGAAGAACAAACTTAGAAAATTATTTTTAAATGTTTACACTAGCTCCACAAAAAAAATCAGATTAAAATGGCTCCAAGCTTCACAATAATTGCACATACATAGTAGATTAGAAAATAATTCTAATCTGGAAAACAATTAAATCTAGAAAAATATTTTAAAAACATGTAATGTGTGACATAACTAGAAGATTTTAAAGAAGTAGTTCTTTGATGGAAATACCTCGTGCTTAAAATGCCATCGTTGATTCTACCAACTTGAAAAATAAATAGTTCTCTACTATTTTTTGCCACCACTAAAATATCATTCTCAACATCTTGGACCATTCTTCATCCAACAGAAATGAGGAAAAATGCCACATAGATTCTTCCAACTTTTTAGTGTCCACTCAAAGGAGAAGCCACATGGAAACATCTCACACTTTTAGGAGACATGATGTTAGACCCACAAAAATGCAAGGGTCTTCATGTTGAAATATTAGTCAAGTTTGTTATTAGTGATACACACTTATTCAAATTTTGTATGGCTGTCGAGCTTATTGAATAGTATATAGCATTTGCCATGTAATTTAGTGGCCACTGAGCTCTATAGTTGCTACCAAGTTTTCGGGACTAATTCTAGTAGCTACTAAGAATTGTAGTGGTTACCAAGTGTATTTAGTTGATATGAAGCCCAACAATTCAAACTGAGTAGATTCAGTCTAGTAGTTCAACCTAAGCATTATAGTTTTTATTGGGCATTGCAGTTTCTACTGAGTTCACAATTCATGTAATGCAAAGCTAGTGTGAACTAAGCTTATGTGCTCATCAAGTGATTCAACTTATTAGCACTTATATTTTTCTCAAACCCTAGTATGTTTTGGTCCCAAGTTTTCTTTTCTTGAAGTTGAACTTGAATTTTTAGTTTATGTTAACTTCAAGTTCAGGTCTATGTCAGTCTTCATTTGTCAGGTCCAATTTCTTTCCTCGAGTCGGCCTTAGTAAAGTCAAAGTTGAAATTGAAACCTGACCACCCAAATCTTCAACTTCAACTTCAACATTGATTTTGCACACTAATGATAATTGTATGTAGGTTTCAACTTTTCGGGCCAAATCAAGATGGGTCCTAGTATAGCAGTTCCCAAGACATGCGAAGTTATAAGTGAAGGGGTTTAAGGTAGTGCGTGTTCAGCTATAGAAAGATTTGATTAAGGGTTAAAATTTTGATGTCATGATCACTTAGCATAACAGTATATGTGCAAATTTGATGGAGTATTTAAAACATAGCACACATGGTGTCTTTTCCAATTCGTGTCACATGAATGAACAATTATTGCATTTACTTGCCAAATCTATCCTGTGATCTTCTACACAAATCATTCCTTAAATGCATTCATTTTAGCCCTTTCTCACTCATTCCACTTTCTCCAAAGAAATTCTAGCATTATCAGGTAAGAAGGGCCAATTTCAAGATTTGTCTCTGTTAAACTGTATGTGTATTTCCATAACCCTTTGCATTTCAAATTGTGCTTACTTTGTTTTGAGATATTTCAAGCCGTATCTTGTAAACCTGTAGTTCTTAGCAATCACAACGCTTTTTCGCCCAAAATTGCCCAAGTTAGAGAAGGCATCTTTGCTCAGTTCACTGCCAGAAATTCTTGACACATTTTTGGTAAATAAAAATTTATCTGAGGTAATTGAATGAGCCAAGAATACCCAGTCAAGCCCTATTTACTAGAGGCTAGTTGATAGTGGATTATTAGAAGCTGCCACTTTTCCCGCTACTATCACATACCTAGAACTCGTCCTTGAATGTGCAAGCCATTATGAACCTATTTTTAGATGTATTAAAAAAGCCTCAGGGGAAGTGATTGTTAGAATCAATAGAACTAGTGTTCATTTGGCCTTTAGGATTCCTCACAAGGAACCCTACGAGCCATGAATGTTCAAAAAAGCTGAGCACCTATACGCCAAAAACAAAAGCAGCTATGATAACAAGATAGCTTAGTCCTAGCTTTTGAAAGTAGCAGAGGGAGGTTCTAGACTACCTAAGCCATTGACTATTGAGCATTTTATAAAAGAAATTGTAGACATTGTTCTTCTACTGAATAGGATTAAGGGAAATAAGCATGCATTCCACTAGGAGTCATGGATGTACTTTTTCATATAGAAGATCGCTGAAGGAGTTAAATTCATTGATTAGTCTAACTTGATAGTAGAAAACTTGCATAGGGGTTTAATAGCTGTTAACAATTGTGGTCCATTTTTCTTGTCTTCTTATCTAATTTACATCCTAGTGGCATCTAAAGAATGGGACTATCTTCCACATGCACCTTGGGTTGATGGAAAGCCCATCTACCAATATTACGGTGATCTTCAAGAAACTACATTATGCAAAGAGTTTAAAAGGGTAAATGATGTCTTTCTAGGGAAATTGGTATTTGAATTCCAAGGTCGGGAGAATGATAGGATATCAGAAGAAGCTATGAAGGTTGTGCAAATCTATGGTTGCTATTACATTCAATTCCCTAGATTCACATATATCAGAGTGGGTGGTTTTTTTGATGAACCTTTAAAGATACCACATTATTGTTTAGACTATGTAGTGTTATCTAAGATGTGTAGGCAATTTATTTCTGTGCTTCAGTCTTTTCAAATTTCAAAAAGATCTTCTTCAGTATTCTTCCCAATTGAGATTAGATACTATAGATGCCTCATTTTTAAAGAAGCCATATTGTCAGAAAAATCATTAACCTACTTGTACTTTAAGCCTTTCATTTCTTGGTTAGATTTTGACTATACTGGCTTTGTCAGAAACAATGTTAAGAATGTAGTATCCTTGGTTCATTCCCCACAATTAGAAGATTTTTTGGCAAACTACCTTAATGAATTTGAAGAAAGGAAAAGATTGTGGTCATGCTTAACCATTAAAAAAATCACTATGTTTAATGTGGAGTTAGATACTTATGGATTAAAAGATGATGATTCTGAAGAAGTGCTTGATCAATTTTATATTGACCAGATTGAATGCATGCCCATTCCTGAAATTGACTGGGAAAAGAAGGAAGAAAATGATGTCTATGCTCATACTAAAGATGTAATAGCTAGAAGCACCAAGTGGATAAAATTAAAGGCAGTGGCTACTCCAGACCTTTCTAGGAAGTTTTCATATAGCAAAGATAAAAAGACTGCCAACAAGCAAACTAATCAAGGTGTTCTTGATTTTTTTGTAGGTCTAGTTAAAGTTGAAGTTGAAGCAATTCCTGAATCACTTCAACTTCAAGTTCAAGAGGCAACTCCAAAAAGCAAGAGGATAACTCATTTAAGCACAAAGAAGGCATCAATTGTCAGAAGTAAGAACACCATAACCATTGACTTGGAGGTAGTAGAAGACCCACCTATGACGGATAATGTACCTAAATCCTAGAATTTGTTGGTGACTACCGAAGGGCAGGAGAGTAACCTCACCTTGGTCAAATGCTCCCCTACTACAAAAAAAGATCAGGATGTGCCTAAATGGCTAGAGACATCAATGGAGAAGAAAAGAAGCATAGTCCCAATATCCATGCCTATTGATGATTTTTTTAGTAAGTGTCTTTTTAAAACACCTAAAGTAAGGAAAGCTAGATCTGAGGCAAGGATTAATTTTGATAAGAATTTAGGACATTGGGTAGCAGAGATAGCTACACCACTAGATGGAAGCTTACATAATTTTTTGGTCCCTCAAGACTACCAAATAACAAAGGTTGACCTAGGAAAAGGGAATCACAAAGTAGACATGGAATTATTTGAAGCATCCAATAAAAATATTGCACACAGGGTATGGAAGGATGGACAAGACAAGCATGAGATGAAGGAAACAATAAAAAAACATGGCACAATATATTAATGCTATCCTTCATCCTAAAGCAAGGCCAATCAGTGAAATGTTAGCGATCATTGATGTGTCCACTATGACTAATCAGCAATCATTGGAGAATCTACATAAGTGCAAAGCGGTAGCAAAAATAGCAGGAGAATGGGTTTAGGATGTTCTACATGAGACTGTAAAGCACATAGGTCACCTAAAACATGCTTCGAAGGAAATATCAAACATTGTTAAAAAGATGAAGGGAAGCAATGAAGGATATGAAAAAGAGAAGAATAACTAGGTAAAGGTGGTGATGTGGTTGGAAGATGTGAAATAACTTGGCTTATAGAAGTTCTAGGCTGAATGCCCCATAGCTGGTCTAGACGAAAAGGCCTTGTATGTCACCAAAGATTGCATCGAATGGAGGAATGAAGCACTGACATAAGGAGTAATTGAAATTAAAGAAGCTTTGCAAGAACTTAAGGTTATACACTAGATTATTCAAAATGACCTTAAATGGTTTGCCAAACAATTCATGGGAAAAGAAGATGACTCTATTGCCCAATCGGATGAGATAATCAAAGAAGTTCAAAAGAAATTTTAGGAATAGCAAGACAAGAAGGCACCGGCTAATCAATACTTTTGTAATGTGGCGCATATTGAGGCTATGTTAATCATCAATCTAAAGCACTTGGTAATGCATGAAGAAAAGGTTGTTGAACTGAAGAAGATGAAAGAAATATGTAAGCAAAGGTTCGCCTATATTGGTTTGCCACATCAATCCATTGTCTCGGCCTTTTCAACTGCCTATGAAATGTGGAAAATGATGAAAGGCATGGCCAGTGGAGACAACACTACCTAATCAAGACAATTAGTTACACTTAATAGCTTAGTTATATTTTATTTTTTCGTCAGTTAACAATTACTTTACCCAAAGACAATTAACTCCTGGCCGGTTAATTTCGGCAGTAGTCTAACCCCATGACTATATATATGTAATAATTGGTATGGTAAAGAGGTTAGAATTCTCCAAAAGATTGATAGACAAAATTATTTTTGTTTATGGTTTTATTCCCAATTTAGAAGTAGCATTTCAAAATTCTGCAGATACAATGAAACTCTACAGTTTGATTTATGGTTAAAGGCTTTGTAAGTAGATACTAATATCTACCTATTTAAATCAGTATTTCTGAAGATACTATTTAATCTTTTTGCTATGTCTGTTATTGGTTTTGAAATTGTCAATTCAGAACTTGGGATGCTATGAGAAGTTAGTTTTATCAAATTTTCCTACTCGATGGTTTAATTTTCAACTATGTGGATCATCTTGATAATTAAAATCAAATGGTTCTTTTGCATTAAAGTTTTTTTTGTATTGATGATATAAAATAAGTTGATTCAACACTTTCAATAGATTGTTTTCCTAAAAAAGGTCATTCTGTTGAGTTTATTTGATCAAAAAATTCTCATTATAATAAAGGTAGCTGTGCTTGTTTTCATTGAAGAAACATTAAGCAAAGAATTCCTGAGTCTCTTCTATAGGAATTCATTTCTTAGTTTACATTCTTTTTCTCTATTTTTTCATCTGAACATTCATGAGAAAAACTATTTACTAACACAACTTATGCTAAGTTACACAATATCTACTGAATCACTAGTGCGGACTGAGTTCAAGACTACTTTGAAGTGATTACTATGGACTAAGCTTCTACATCTACTGAGTGCATGATGATGTCGAGTAATGATAGTGGGTGCTGAGTATCAAAACTTCACCAAGTCGGTCTTCAAAACTTGAGTGTCTTCATTTGTTTCAAACTTTGTGATATATGTGTTAACCTATATGATGGTCGACTTTGAAATTTTGGAAATTGGTTTGATATATATATGTGATGTAATGTATCATATCAAAAACTATTGAATGCAATGTGTATGAAATGCAAATGGAAGAATTTTAATGTAAGAAGAAAATAAAGATTTATGAAGGCCATATCAGCATAAGGAGCAATAATGACAAATCTATCATAAAAAGGTGACCAGTACAATCAAAGAATCTCTATCAATAGTATAGTTTTAAGTTATAGATCTATTGTTTCATCGTAACTGGTGAACCAGTCAAAATCCTTGCACAAGGTCGACTTAACAATCTTTCTTAAATCTCTTAATAGAGTGCATACTTCATTGTGTGTCTGTAAAACCTCTAACAAGGTGGACCTAGTAGTCCTAATTGTTCCTAATAGGGTAGATCATCAGAACTGATCATTGTAAGCCTTAATAGGCCAACTTTATGCTATACCATTAAAGTTTTGTGGGTATCATCCCCACCCTAGTTTTACTTTCTTTTCGGAAGGTTTCTAGGTCACCAAATCATTGTGCTCAAATATTATGAATGTTCTATGTTTCCATTTTTTCATGCATGTAAATTAGATCATATATGATGAACTAAATGATAATTGGATTACTATAATTAAGATCTATAATTGATAAAGTTTTTAAGGTTATTGATTCACCCCTCCCCTCTTAGAAACCTAGCATAGTCTTGAATATTTCCAACATGTCGATCCTTATCAAAGGAAAAATAGAAGGCTTTGTCATAATATTGATCCTAATCATCAAGAATCTTAACCTTTTAGTTAAAAGATCACCATGATATTTTACCATTTCTAAAATCATCATCTATTTAGTAGATTGCACATTATTATCTACCACCACCACACCTTGATACATGTGGCAACATCTCAAATTTTTTAGAGAAAAGATGTTAGAGTTATGAAAATGTGATAACTGTCTTGGCTTCTTTTATCGATATCACACTTCACATGTAGTAGTCTAAGGCCACTGATAGAAACTATGCATATAAACCTTGCTCAAGTCTAACTTCCAACTTAGATCGCACCGATCTCTTCCTTCACCCTATTCCACGTCACATTTAATTATCTTGCATTTTAGTGAAAGTTTTCGGCAGGTTCACAAAAATTTGATAGCCATTGATATTTGGGTCAACCTTCTATTTCTTTGAAGCTGAGTCTTCTTTGAGAAACCAAACCATTTCCATAGATTATTTCAATGTGGTAGATATGGGTGCACCTTATCAAAATCATTTTCCAATGATATAGAAGCTTTAGTACTAGGGCCCATTCATATATTGTTTGTAACATATGGGACATGCAATTGCATTGTGTATTTTGGGAGAATAATTGTCACATCTATGAAAACATGACGACCATCTGATAATTTATTCATTTGGTTTGTCCTTACAAGAACTTGGACCCACCCTCTTCCACACATCCACATCTAATTTTTTTACAAATTCTTCTATTAGACGTACGAAGATACAATGACTATCAATCTTTATATATAGTAGAGTCATTCTACACCATGATTAAGGTGTGGGAAAATCTTAAGTCATGGGAGATGTAAAGGTTGTGGGATACAAAACTTAGCACTATAAGACCAATAATAAAAAGGGGCTTCACCCAAAAATGAAACACCTCACATTAGGTTTTGAAAAAATAACAACACCTTATCAAATCATTGTCATATGATATGGAAGCTTTAATACTAGGGCCCATCCATCTACTATTTGTAACATATGGGACATGTGGTTGCATTATGTATTTTGGGAGAATAATTGTCACATCTATGAAAACATGATGACCATTTGATCATTTATTCATTTGAATTTTCCTTACAAAAACTTGGACTCATCCTCTTCCACACATTCACATCAAATATTTTTACAAAATCTTGTATCAGAGGTATGAAGATATGATGACTATCAATCTTTATATTTAGTAGTCTAACTACGACATGATTAAGGTGTGGGGAAATCTTAAGTCTTGGTAAATGTAAAGGTTGTGGGGTACAAAATTTAGCACTATAAGACCAATAATAAAAAGGGGCCTCATGCAAAAATGAAACACCTCACATTAAGTTTTAGAAAAGTAACTTAGAAATAAAATGCACTACCAGCTAGGAACAAAACTAAAGAACTTAATACTTAGACAAGTTCATTAAATGTTTACATTCCTTAGACAAACCTGAGGGCATATTTTTTCAGAGATACTTGCAAAAACCACTTCACAATTTAAGACTTTTAAAATGAGATGAATAATGTGTATGTTTTGGGATGGAGGATAGCTTACATCTACATGAGGATTCCAAGCATTTTGCAGATGGAAACTACAAACTTGATAACAAGGATAGACCACTAGGAAAACATAAAATATGTATAGAGGTAAAAAAAAAAAGTGAAGAAAAACATAAACAATGAAAATATGAGTATAAACAAATTGGACCAATATTATTACTATTCATGGATCACTAAGTAAATTCATAAGAAGTAGTTCTTCAAAACTATCCATGAATAGGAAATTGTTGAATACCACCCAAGAGTTCTTTGATAAAGTATGAATTTTGACCCCATTTTTTTATGAATCAAATAAGGTCATAAAAAGATTGGGTGAAACTTCCTATGTTTACCTTAATCTTACAATATAGTTTTGCACAACAAGACCAAGTCATCAACTTCAAAATCCCCATTTGTTGTTCTTCTATCATACAATTTTTTTAAATCTATAACTATCATTTAGAATTTTTGTTTGCACCCTTCTTGTTTGGCTCATCTTGATGTAATATGTGATCCATTATACAATGCATTTCATCAAAAATGTCATCATCTTATAACTGGAAAAAATGTATACATGCCCATCAAAATATTCTTAGGAATCCTTTCTTGTATGTCATAGATCAAATCAAAAGGAGCACATCCAATTGCCTTTTTTAATTCACCGTGTTAGCTCAAAGTGCCAAATGTACTTTTGTGTGCCCATCTTTGTTGTTTGTATATAAAATCCTTTTGATAGATCTTTCACTAGCTCTTGTTTCTAGATTCATCTTTTCCATTACCTTGAGGATGATAAGGAGACAAGGTGGATTTGACAATCCCATATTTTTAATAGAAGTGAACATATTTATTTGATGAAAAATATATTGCATTTTCTATAGCAATCTATATAGGGCATCCTAATCTGAAAATGATATTGTTCAAAATGAAATTCACTACTACCTTGATAGTTGGTCTTCTAGTAGAGATAGCTTCCACCCACTTTTTTAATGTAGTTGGTGGTTATGAAAAAAAATTCAAGAATGGATTCCACTATATTTATTTGGAATCTCTCTAATGAAATCAATTCCCCAATGTTAAAGTGGCCCCTACACCTCTATTGGCTTTAATGGAAAGTTTCAAGAGAATATTAATTTACTAGAAAATCTATGGCATGCATAATATATCCTTACAAGGTTCTAGGTATGGGTATGTGTAGTATCATGGTATGCCAAACTATGGTCTTAAGAGGCAATGAAAAATCAGGACAACAATGTTAGTCAACTTGATGTGAAATATTGAACTAGTTATGAACCTTATATAAAGGAATTATAAGAATAGAATCTCTAGTGAATTGAATTTAGTTTTTAAAATAATATCAATTTTACGATTAAAAAAAAAAAATTATTGGTCAAAATTTTTAATTTCGATGCAAAGGTATAAAATAAATCTTGAAAAAATAAGGTGTATGTCTGACCACCTTAATCACAATCAAATGATAATATTTTTTTTAAAAGGATTATAGATATAATAAGTAGACCTATATCTAGATGTGATACATATTTTTATGTAATTTTATTCTAGGGAAATAATTAATTTGAGTTTTAGGCTGCAAGGTTCTTTGGAATAAAAGAACTCGCGCATCTTACCAGCTTAACTCATTCAAAACTATACAAAATTAAAATTTTCTTTTTTTTTCCTCAATATAGTAGAAAAATCATAGAATATGGAACATATTTTTGATTTTGAGAAGGTTATACCATTTTAAACTTATATCTTTTTTCAATCAGTACATAAATCAACACTCTATAAGTAACTCCAGTAGAAAATAACTAATAATTGCTTACTAAAATCATGATTCGACAAAGGTTATATTGATGTAAAGATGATAGCTTCCTTGAGAAACCATTTTTATTTTATCAAATTCCAAATAAATCTGATATTTTTTCATATCGCCACTTTTTGGCCCATCACAATCTTGCACATACCTGTATCTCTAAAAACTGTGGGCCAATAAAAATTATATCTTATTACATTGTGTAAATTAGTTTTTTTCTATATAATGTCTTTCACATATGCCATTACACATCTCTTCTAAGATATTACTAGATCTATTTCTTGGTTAACACATTTTAGATTGAGTCCTTTCTTTGTCTTCCACCATAGTTTATCGATGGCAATGACATACTTAATAACATGTGACTTGAATGTTCTTTTCTCACTATCACTTAGCTCAAGAGGAGACTTCAGTTTTTGTTATTAATAAATAATATTATAATACCATGGGCATTCATCCATATCAAACAAATTAGCTCTTTATTCCTCTTCAATAAGGTTTACTTGGTTTGCACCTAAATTAGCTTGAGTCTTCAAAATAGTGAGCCCCTAATCCCTCATTAATTTTATGATTTGAATATCAATATTTAACTTTTGAATTCTATTAATCCACTTGCATCTCCTTTATAAAGTTTCTTTCTCAACTAAATGTCTTTTACAACATCACTTGGAATATGAGAAACCATAGTTTCTCCCATTAATTAATCTCTAAAATACTTCACAACCTTGACCAATTCATAAAACTTCTTCTCATTTATAACACACTTCAACTCGGTTGTAATAACTTGCAAACTAATAATATGGGTTTCTAAAAACCATCTAGATTTTTTTGATGTAATACTAAACTAACAATGTGAAAGGACGAAAAAAAAAAAATGCATCAGCTTAGCATAACTAGGTGATCTCAATACTGGTGCATGCTTTATAGCTTTGTCAAGATTTTTAAAGGGAATGGTAGGTTCCTCATCCCATTTTATCTTCTTAGATAGTTCCCTTCGAAGAGAAGGATTGAATACCTTTTGCATTTCTTTTCTCTTTAGTCTTATCAATTGCATCTGCCCTTTTAGGTTCAATCCTAACCCAATCTTTTAACACAAGGTGTCTAATAAATTTCCCTTCTATTACATAAAAGGACCATTTCCTTGGGTTTAATGATACACCATACCACAATGATTTACCAAATATCTTTCCAAGTACATAGATCAATCTTCCTCCTTATTTGAGTAATTTGTAAGGGTATATTGGTAGATATAAAGAAAACCATCAATTGGTAAAATATGTAAAGGCTAAATCCATAGTGCTCTAAAACATAGCTTGTTCATTTGTTAGTCCAAAAATGAATCTTAACATAAAAGTATATTCTCCATTGCATTGTGAAGGAATGTTTCTACTATTATAATTCCTTAACAAAAACTTGAGTCTATCTTGAAAAACCATCCATCATAGTTGTTGAGCTGTCATTTTGCATGATGCTTAATGGTAGGAATCCTTTTGAACTCCTCTCTTGAAAAGATAATCCAAGGATCAACTCCAAGGTTCTAGGTGATCTTGTGACCTATTATAATCCACTCAGTTCAAGATAACTGTGAATGTTCACAAGGAGGCCTTTGCTGGTTTTGAAATTATTCTGAAAAGACATATGATCTACTTGCTATCTGAAAAAAGAATAACCACACAAAAGAATATATTTTTTAATTTTTTAATTTTAAGATGAATGCAATCTAACAATACAACTATATGAACTCCTAATTTAACCTAGGGGTTAGTAAAAAAAAAAACAAAGACAAGGTGATAAGAATTTTAAGCAAATAACATGAAAAGTAAGTCTAATGGACATAAATTATAACAACAACAAGTCTATGAGTTAATCTTTCAAAAAGATCTACTAGTAACCAATGAAAATAGGAGTAGTGCTTCCTTAATTCCACTAATGCAATCATCAATGGGAATTTAGTAACCATAAGATGTTTCACTTTTCGTCAAATCACAAGGTGAAGGAAAGTGCACTCATGCGAGACGCAAAGCTATGCAAGAACAATATGATGATCTTTTCTTGACCTAAGTATGTTAGTGGAATTTGTAGACCTAGGGTAAACACCAAAATTAAAAGATAGCTCAACTATAACTAATGCAATAAACTTTTGGCTGAATTATATTCCATGAACATACATCCATAAAATATAACACACTTATGCAAGAATCACTACACTCCAAATGTGAGCACCAAAAGCATATATTATTGCAAAATAATGGTGGCCTTGATTACATATTACATTCCCATATTTATAAGAAATCTTCTCCTTAATTTTTTTTGAGAGTGAGAGATATCTTTATGCAATCATATGCTTCTAAACTAATAAAACAAGTCCATTTATGTACAAACTAACAATCTAATTGATGCTAAGTAGGACTCCATCCATTTTATATCATTAATTGGATATATGAGCCTTTACATGTCATAAAACAAAGAAAGAATGAAGGAATAAGAAAGATAAAATCTTTAGTTAATGTAGAACTATCTGGAAGTGCTAAAAATAGAAGCTCCATCTTCACTAGGCATCCTTGGGAGTTAAACTACTATCAAAATGTGTTTCTGATGCATGGAAAAATCTAAATTTAGAACTAGTAGTTAATTATCAGTGCACCTCTAAATTCTTCAAAATCTCACAATGATGCTACTAAAAAAGCACACCTATGCACCAGAACACCTAATGTACATACGCACCTCGGAAGTAGGCTTCAAAATTACAAAATTTCACTAAGTGTCAAAATCAAAATTTTGGCTTCTGGGTTTTGTTCCCCTTTATACTAGAGCTATGTTTGTGTATTTTCCCTTGGTAGATGGAATAACTTCTCTATATTTTTGGGTTAGACATCTAGGATGATCTATCTAGTTATGCTTTCCACAACCCTTTCCTTAGGAACATATTTCTCTGCTAGCATCATGATCAATTCGAAAGACTGTACTGAAACTAGTTGTGAAAATGTGTTAACTTGTCCAAATCTAATCAATGCAAAAACCATCAAAGATCTTTCAATAGGTTTTTTGCATAGTGTTAGGAATGCACCCAAATTTGTATGGCCTAACTCGATATCCCAGATCTCTAAGTAGTCATCCTGAAATCTTGATTTTGTTGGCACACCCTAGAAGTTGAATACCATTGGCTTTGGAACCATCTTCTCAACAAGGGAGGATGATGAAGATGCCATTGAATCTACACAAAAATCATGTCCATTAGTCCATAATTGAAGAAAAATTGATAAATTACACCCTTGTATTGATACAAACAAAAACCCAAAAACTAGACTACCTTGAAGACACAAAAAAATCTAACTTAAACCTCTTTTTTACAAAAAAGGGCATAGTTAGCACACCTAATAGGTGTGCCTAGTGGACCTTTTGTAAGTATGTTTCATTATGGGTGTGCAATAGCACACCTCATGGGGTGCACTATTGCACACCTAAATAGGTGTTAGAATAACTTTTTCAAGTTTTTCATGTTAATATTTAAGGCAAAGGAGGTGAGCATCAATGCACCTGGGTAAGTGTGCTGATGTGCACCCCCTTTTGATGATTTATTGTCTCTACATGCAGGGGAAAGGTAAGATATCCACCTTAGGAGGTGCGGTGCTATGGTTGGGAGTCTTGCAGCTGGGAAAATGAAGAAGGTGAGTGAGATAGGAAGGAGAAGGTGGGGGTTTATATAGCCCCACACACCCTTGGTGCTATGCAGCTACATAGGTGCATTGTTGCGTAGATGCAAATCACTAAGGGATGATGCCTTTCCTTTGATTTTTGCACCCCTTTTTTTGCAAAAAAAACTTTTCTTCCTCCATAACTCTATTTTTTGGTTTCTTAGTTTTCCTATTGGGACCCACACTTGACCAAATCCTCGAAAAAAGACTCAAACCCCAGACTAGGGATCTGGAAAGCCAAAAAAAATAAAGTAAGGGGTCCCCGTTTCTAGTCAAAATGGGGCATGCATTGTAAAACCACAACAATAGTCATCAATGTTGATTGAGTCATGATTTCCAACATAGCCTCCATATTACGAAAATAGGGTAAAAGTACAAAGTTGTGTCACCTTTTAAGTTGACTTAGTAGAATGACTAAATTTGATTATTTCTATAAATAACAAATTTTGTTCAAACAAATGATCTACATAAATTCATTCTAGGTTAGTTATATATTTTCTTAAACTTTTCCAGTTCAAAATATCTATTAAATGCATGTTTTATATTAGTTTTTGTCCAATTACTATAGAAAGTAAAACTACTTTATAAAACTATCATTTCAATAAATATTACTCTTTTTAATGATAATTTTTTTAATAAGACATAAACACAATTTTATAGATCTAAAACTCAAGAATATCCTCATATAGAGTTTATAGTGTTTTGATTAGATAAAGTATATTGTAATTAAAAATACTACTAGTACATATTTTAACTCTCAAGAAGATATTGGTTTTGAGAAAGGAAAATATAGTAAATCATATAAAAAGAAACATATCACATTCTAGAAGAGAATCCTCTTCTATAATGTATAATTTTTATTTTTGTTTGAATAGGTTTCTTTTGAAAAAGGTAGTGGGAGATGAAAACTACTGATTTCAAGTGAGTTGAAATTTAAATTATTATAAAAGCTGAAATATAGGACAAAAGACATTTTATTTATTTGATTGATCTAGCTATATATGTTGTCTATAACATTATGTGAGATCAAAGAAAAAAAGTTTCTTTCTATATTGTTTTGTGGTCGGAACTAGACCTCTAATTTTCAAGATTTTTTAATAACTAAAAAACCATCTTTAAAATATAGGAAAATATATCAATTCTTATTCCTAATAATCATTAAAAATAATAAACCTGGACTTCATCAATTTCTACACATTTCATTAGTTTACTTCATTTTAAAATTCTAATTATGATTCTAATTTTATATCACTGAAGTTGAATAGTTATAATTTTGTTAGCCTTTTCCTTCATAAAAGGGTGACACGCATTTGTGCTTTTACCTAATAGTAATTATCTTTCAGTGACAAAATATTTATATTTATAAAATCTACATAGAGTCTCATATCACCATTTTTCTTCCTAATATTGACCAAATTAGAAACCTAAGAAGAATGCCTAATTGGTTTCATGATGCTTGAATATATGAATTTCATCGACTCTTCTTTGATTCTTGGGGCCAAAGTTGGATTAATAGGCCTCTATTTTTTACTAAAAGGCTTAGTATCTAATTTGGGGGGAATAAAATTCTGGAAAAAGTCTTCCCTATAAGCCTTTAGTTCATCACATGACCAAGCAAACAAATGCCTATACTTCCTCAATAGCTCAATTAGAGACTTTATCACAAGAGCCAACATTTCCTTACCAATATACACGCTTTTTGAAGCATCTTGTGTTCCTAGGTTGACTTCTTCCAACCCCTCAAATTTCTTATACTTCACATCTTTATTTACCCTATCTTGATTATCAAAAATTCTTTCTTAGACTACTAAGCCTTACAAATATTTGCTAGCATTTGCTTGAGTCACCTCATTTCCAAATATGGTATCTAATATGAAAGTTGATTTAACAAGTCACCATAGTTCATCTCCTAGCTATGATACTTATCCTCACATTTGATTAATTTAAGAAATTGTACATCATCTTCAAACACTTACTAATTATTCACATTAGTGGGTATAGAAGGCCTAGTCAATACTTTTAACTTAGTTACCCCCACAAAAGTTAGATTAATGGGTTTTATAGCCATGTTATCGAGAAGGTCTTCCATATTTCTTTTTTTTATATATCCATCCACATGGTACAAAAATAATCAAAACTTTGAATCTCATCCCAAACTACAATGTTTTATTTCTCAATCCTCTAATTTTTCAAAGCATAAGATGGTCATATCATTGACATGACCAACTCAGAATCTCCTAAAATATGCAACAATCCTATCTCATGTTTTACAATTAATTTTAGACAATGTAACAATGCCTAATATTGTTGAATTTTGTTAATTGTATTCTTGCTAATAATGTAATGAAACAGATTGAATTAACTAGCTAATTTGAATTGAAATACAAAGGATACTCATTTATTAAGTAGGCAAAGTGAGACATAGGAATGCATAAGATTGTGGAAAGAGTCTAATCTTATGACAAGTAAAAGTTAGAGTAAAGTAAAATCTTAAAGCTTTTACCCTCTAGGGAAATCACCAAAATACCTGCACTTGAACCTTCCTTGGAATTTGCACCATCAAAGAACTTTGCCCACAAGTAATCTCCTTGAGACTCAACAAATAATAGTATGGGTATAACTCCTTTCTCCATGATATCAACCTCATCTCTAAAACCATGTATGTCAGTGTGTATAATTTTCTACATTTTTGGATTTTTCTACAATTTTGGCATTCTCGTAGTCTTTCCTTATCTATAATTATTATTTTTCACATTTCAAATTTATTTTTCCTATATTTCTCATCAAATATTATCTCCATGTAATATGCTATCATAATTTTTTTAACTTTAATAACAAAAATGATAGGGATTTGTACCTTTCAAATATGATATTAATCCTTTCAATATTTTTAAATTTCCTTTTTATTTTCCACCATGTCCATTTGTAAAATTCTTCCTTTCCATGTCATATGCTGATTTAAATAACATATCAATTACTTTTTTTCTGTCTTATATGATGAGCTTCCTTATTTTCCTTTATCAATATTTATATATGAATGTCATGCCCTTTGGGAAGAATTGGTAGTGACCTCTTATATAAATTAATAAATTTTTCCTTCTTTTTATTTTATTGAAGGTTAATTTAAATATTATTTATTGGTTAGTTATTATTAATTGATATCTTTCAAGAAATTATTATTATTTAATTTCTTTTTGAATTATCTTGTTTACTGATTATACCTACTTTTAATTAATTATAATATTATTCGTTGACTATTTTTTTTTTTTTTTTAATTTCTTGTAATAATATTTTATTTAGCTATTTGATAATGTTTTATACTACTAAATTGCATGTTCATAGAAAGTTATTATAACAATATTTTGTGTATGTATCATAGTAATATGACATCTTGATGAATGACAATCCTCTTAATACCTTAAACCCATAATAAAAACAAAGAAATAACAAATGTGAGAACAAAATATGGACTTCTTATTGTTACCACAAATGTAGAATTACAAAATTCACAAGTACAATACGCTAACCCACATGGGTTCCTTCATTACAGTAATCTGTAAGACTAAGCTACGAAATGTAACTTAGAGTTGTTCTAGACAATATTCTGGCCTTTTTTAAATAGGAAATTTTATGTTGTTCAAAAAGGTTCTAGAAATTCAAACTTAATACCTAGGGCTGACAGACCATAACAATACATATATAGTTGGTCAAATACATCCTTGATAATTATTTTAGAAATTTTGAGTAGCCCAACTTTGGAAGCCCATAACTCTCGAACCATTCCTCTAATTGGCTATTATAACCACTTTTTGAAAATGCCAACTCCTAGTCTATAAACTTAGAATTGCTCAAACAACCTTCTCTCAATATTTTGAACCTCATTTGGGCACTCTAAGACCTCCATGGTGAGCCTAAATATTTTTCTTGTAAACTTTGCAATGAAAATACACAATAACTTCTCTGATACTTAAGGTGAAACACTAAGATTTTTATAGTAGGCTTATAATTATAAATTGAACCTTCATGCCAAAAATGAGAACATCCTGAGCTCATATGAAAAACTTGCTAAAAATAGTAAGCTCCTAGAAATAGTAACCACCCTATCTACTAGTTCTTATTAATATAGAAAAGATTGAAAATAAAATATTTTTGGGTGATGCATGATTGCCCTCAAAACTAGGATTCTCCTACATTAGACACTTGGGGTAATTTGAGAAGTGACTCCATCATGTCTCATGTTTTCAAAGGAAAACCAAGATGGTTAATCTCCTCTCTTCTAGCCATGATTAATCCTCTATTGGTCTCCCTTTCCATTTGACCAAGTATTCCTCATAAGTTTTGTTCATTATACTTTTGTCAATACAACTATTCAGTATCTCCTTAATCTCCTTTGTAGCCAAACTAGTTGCTGGAATATTCCATAGCTATTCTACAACTTCATCTCCATCACCTCCTTCATAATACTCTATCATATTTGTAATGTTAAGTATTGGTGAAATATTTAATTCAGCAAACAACTTCACTTGATAACCATTTCCAGGATCATGCATTTTTACTATCTAGCATGGTCCAAACTTCTTCATACTCAACTTATTATATATACCCACTAAAAAGTGCTCCTTTCTCAAGTAAACCATAACTTCATCTCCAATCTAAAATTCCTTATACTTCCTTTTCACATCTTCCTTAGCCTTGTACTATTTATTCATCTTTAGATGTGCTTGTTCACCTCCTCATGGATGTTCTTCAAATGTTCAACAAATTATTCTACTTCAGCAATGCTTACCTCTCCTTCATCCAACTACTAAAATTCAAAAGCATTTATAGGACTGCTCCCATACACAATATGGAATGGTGATTTATCAAAACTTCTGTTCACATGATTATTATATTCAAATTCTACCTATGGTAAAATTAGGCCCCATCCTTTTGGTTTGTCCCCAACCAAACATTTTTGCAAATTTTTGAAACTCCTATTCACTGCTTTTGTCTGTCCATCAGTCTATAGATGATGCAATGAATTGAACTTCAAATCTATCTTCAAATCCTTCCACAATATACACCAAAAATTCCCAACAAATTTTGTATCTCAATCTGAAACTATACTCTTTGGTAGATTATGTAGTCTTACAACTTCTAAGAAAAACAACTCTACCGCATGAGCAACATCACTAGTCTCCTTCTAAGGAATAAAATGTGTCATCTTTGAAAACCTATCAACCACCACAGAAAAATAATCATGCCCACAATGTGTCCTTGGTAATTTGAGAAAAAAATCCATGCTAACATCCTCCCATGGCTTCTCTGGTATAGGTAATTATTGATACAAATCTATATTTTGCTTCACTCCTTTCACCATCTGACATACTCTTCAACTTTGTGCAAATTTCTTTCCATATTACTACAACTATAGCCAGTAATAATTCTTAGTAACAAAAGCAATCGTCTTATAACTACCAAAATGTCTAGCCAATCCTCCACTATGCTTCTCCTTCATGAGATTCTCTCTCATTGACCTTTTGGCAATGCACAAATGGCTTCCCTTTCAAATTCTATGGTTTTATATTGGCATATTTATCTAATAATATGACCCTCCTTCTCAAATTTATTTTTATCTTGCAACCAACTTTACTTCTCATGACACCCACTTCTTAGATTTCCCAAGTCACCAAAAATGTCTTTATGAAAGGATTTTAGACCCTTTTTCAACCTCTTAGTTTTATCTTTGGATACTACACTCCTTCTTAATAAAGTATCTCTTTCCAAGAGATAATCCATGGTTTTCATCTCCTTTTCATTCTTAATACACATGTATGTAGCATCTTTCTCTATCACTTCTCTCATGAGAGTTTCTATTTCACCATATAAAACCTCATGGTTTTCTGTGGTTGCATATGAATTTGAGGCATCTCTTAGATTTATGATGTCCATCTTAGTAAGATGCATATGGGTATATTGAGGTACAGTAGGTTGTATATTGCACTAGTTCATGTATGGGTCTTTGTTTCTTGAAGAACCATCCCTAGATACATTATACTCAATAGATGATAGACCCTTATCCAAGAAAGCATTCTCTTCTTGAATAAGATTATCAAAAATATGATAAAGATATCCCATATGTTTAGATTCATAGTATTTTGAAAAACCTCTCTTTCTTCTAAAAGTAGGCATTATATATTATTTCCCTTCCCATCCTTAGGTTTCCATGGAGCAATACTCAATTCCCCACTCTTTCTAGGCCAATTTTTGTTGATTTCATGAGGTATATTTATTTGAAAAGGAACCTTGGTATGTGCCTTGGTGTAGGCCCTTGTATAATCCCTCTTGTAAGCGATGTAAAATAATAAAATAAAACATTGATTCAAAAACTACCTTTTGATTCATCGCCTACTTGGAAAATAGGCCCTTCTAGTAGACAAACCTTGAGAGTCTAAATGAAGGCTACATGAAGCATGGAAAAATTCACCACTCAAACTAGAAAAAATAAAAAAATCTCATGGAAAAATGAAAAATCTTTGTGTTATTACCTAGTGGATAGACTACTCCATCACACACTATGCAATTTAGACGATATTCACACAATGATTCCCTAGAAGAGTCACCATTTTGTTGCATTTTGATTGGACAAATTTTGAAAAACCTTATAATTTTTTAAATATACTTATCAAGAAGCTAATTTCCATTGTCATCGTATCTAGACAAGTACAAGGACCATGTAACAAAGTAACCAAACTTTATTCACTTAGAACTCTATGAATTTTAGGTAGGTATACCTAGGATTAAACTCATTCTTTGTGTGACAACACCTTCACTATAATCCTTGACATAGTAGATAATCACCCTTAAATATTCTATACTTATGGAAGAAGACCCATAATGTAATAGTTAATCACACCATTATATCTTTCCATGAGAAAATGAGGATTGACAATTCACATCTACAAACATAAAATTAACAAATATGACCTTAAATTTATTTAAGTCTATGAGATGAATTAGACATTCAATTGACTATTAACTCCATAACTAGTGCCTTATCCATTGGTTTATTCTAAACTTAATCACACATCATAATTGAATGATCTATTCAGTTACATTACAATTGAAAAATTAAATAATCACCATGAATCTTCTTCTTATGGAAATCCACACCTAAAATTCTTCAATTCTACCAAATCATACCTAGGAATTACTTGATCTCTTAGATCAATACCATAGCAAAACATGGAATACAACTTCAAATGAATTACAATTACAATTTTTGTTCTTTTCCCATAAATATAGAAAAATAGATAATTAAAATATGGAGACAAAATTTATAATGATAGAACCTCTTAAAATGCTTTCTTTCTATTAATTATTTGAATGTAATACATTTGATATATGACCCAAACCAAGAAAAAGAACAAGAGACTAAGATACCATTTTCTAGCGTAATTTTTCTATCATTTTTGTATAAGCATGATATAAATTCTTGACATAGTGTATGGAAAGACCAAAATATTGAATAACATTCATCAAATAAGAATTTACACCTCTTTTCTTGGAAATCCTTTTATAGAGAAGAATTCAAACAAACTTCAAACATGGGAAAGTAATTCATGGAATTTTACTTTTGTTTGCATTCTTATAAACATTCCTCCCTTAATATTTTTAGCATCTCACTAACTTCTTCCTCCCCCCTATCACATGTCACATGTAATGATCTTGGATATTTTTTAATGTTTTGATAAAGATTACAAACATGCCATAGTTGTTGATATTTGAGTCCATCTTTATTTATTTTAATCTCAATCTTTTTTGATAAAGAAAATCATTTCCATAAATTATTTCACCGTGAAAAAATTTAGTGCACTTTATCAGAATGGGATAGGCTAATTTCTGACAAAAATGCACCAAAGGCAAAACAAAGTCAAAGTGTGTTTTTTTTCTAGATTCATGAAAACATAGTGATATTTTTCCAAATCTTTTGTTGTTTTCAGCTAAAAATTATGCAGATCATGAAGATCAAATGCTGGAATTTTCAAAAAAATATATGATGTTTTCTATCTTCAAAAATTGGTCAACTGTACATTTTTTTGGGAGGATAGTCATGTCCTATCACAATATCATCTAATGAAATTGAAGCTTTCATACTATGGTTCACCCATCTAGTGTGTGTAGTATATGGGACACATGGATGCATTGTGTGTTTTCTAGAGATCAATTGTTAAATGTCCAAAAATATGATGAGTGTATCATTATTTATTCATTTGAATTATCCTCAAGAAAACACAAACCCACCCTCTACTAGATTTCCACATTGTGTATTTTTTCATAAGCTTCTACTAGAGACATGAAGATACAATGATTGTCAATCTTTATCATCATCCAATGTAATATACAACATGATTAACGTATGAGAAACCTTAAGACTTAGGAAGTATAAAGGTTTTGGGGTATACAACTTAAGATTCTAACACAAAGAATAAAAGGGCTCCCATCTAATGATGGATTATCCTGACATAAAGTTAATGAAAATGTAACTTAGAAATAAAATATTCATGTGCCTAGGAAGAAAATAAAATAAATTATTATTTAGATGAGTTCTTCAAAGGTGTCCATTCATCAACCAAACCCTAGGGAACAATTTTTTTAGGGAAACTCGTAGAAACCACTTCACAACTTAAGACTTTTGAAATGAGACCAACACCTTAGAGACCCAATAAAATATAAAGTAAGAAAGAGAAGGTAAGCATAAATCCAAAGATAAAGACAATCATGAATTAAAAGGGTTGTATAATTTATCCATGGTAGTAGGATATGGAAAAACACCTTCATTCTCCAGGTCACATCTTTTTAGTATCATATTTATTTCTAGAATTTTTTCATCAATGGTTTGAAGTTGCTAGGCTACTATTTCTATATTTACTTTTTGGTTGTTCATAATGCAACTCTATTAGGTTAAATAATTTTAATTATTTATTTATCTTTGTTTATATACTTTAGTGTTAATTTATTTGTGGTTTTAGGCTTTCTCTCCAAGTCTTATATGGTATTTTATTAAATTATAATAGGTTGGAATCTTAGTCATTTAATATAATAAATAAACATAAGTAAAAGGAAAGAAATGTATTTCTTAAAAAGCTAGGACTAATCGATATCTTATTATTTCATTCAAATTACCTTGTTCTCTAAATCTGAAATAAATACGTATTGAGATGCTATTTCAAACTTATTAAAAAGGTGAGAGATTATAATAGGAATCATAAGAGGTATAAGGTAACAAAACTAAAATATAATTGGGAATGATGGAAGAGATTGGGAGGAAGATAGTGGCATTCAACACATGACTTTAACTTCTACTAAGGACACTAATATAATTACTAATGATAATAGCCATTATTGTCACTTAAGAGATTTTTGACTTAAGTGTGGTGTCATTGTTAGCAAGTGTTTTAAGGTCCTGAAGACAGAGAAATGATTAGGAAAATTTGTAGAGATGGGTGGGGACCTTATGCACATTGAGTCATGCATGAATGAGGAGATTGCGAGGAAGTCATGGTGTGGTATATGTTGAAGGAAAGTAGGTTTGTGCCTTTTATGGAGGCTCTTAATGGGCATGATGAAAATTGTTCCATGAAATTTGTTAATTCCTGGGAGGACCACAACATTACAATAAATGACATATCATTGCATATCTTTGAGGAAGTCATTGCTGTTGCGATGTGTTTTGCCATGAAGGGTAGGAAGTGGTGGAAGGTGACAAGTCTGGCAAATGAAGCAAGTTTGCAACACTTCCTTTTGGATGGGGAGGAAGCTATTTGACTTAGAGCTGGTTTTATGAGGGAGAAGCTCCCTAAGTCATGGAATGAGGTCTATTTGATGTTGATGAAGTGCCTAATTCTAGAAGGGAGGTACGATGTTTGTTATTACTACCACTTTCTCCTCCTAAATCATTTTTGTTACTAAGATTTAACTTCCATTCCATTCTTTCTATTGCATGATTTAGAGGACACCATTACCAATGTAAAAGAAAAAATGAGTAAAGGGGTTAATATTACCATTTTACATCAAGGGTTAATTTTTTTATTGTATCAGTTCCACCTTTCCCTGGTTCCCCCTAGGATAGTGGAGGTTGATATTCTTGCTCATCCCAACCCCTGACCCCAAAAAGTTCCCCTTAGGATCATGGATCCTAGAGCCCCTACCCCACAACCTTCACCTAGTGGGTCCCCTATGGAATTAAAGCTCGCTCCTCTTGGGAAAAATGGGAGACAAGAAAAAGGAAAAGAGAAGGAACTGGTGGAGTCAGAGTAGGAGGGAAGAAAGGGGAGGAAGAAGTCAAGGAGATTAGCTAAGACTAATGCTAAAAGGAAATTGAAAGAGGGGGCCTCGCAAGAGGAGGAGATAGATTTAGAAGACACAGGCTAACCCAAACAAAGCATGAAAGAGAAGGCATCAATTTTTGGACAAGGGAGAATGGAGGAGGAGGAAGAGGAGATCTCAAACTCTTCTTGGTCTAGCTTGGATGAAGGGTTGCAGGAGAGAAAGGAGGTGTCACATGTTTCGACAACCATCGAGTTGGGGTGTGTAGACTTAATGAGGGACCAGTTCCCTAATATGGTGGACAGAGTCCCCTCCACCATAACAATTTCCTCCCCTGTTAAGGTTTTTTCCAAGGATAATGCTAACCCCCCAATTGTGCAGGAAGTTACTAAGATGAAGGCAGCTGGTTTTCCTAGCAACATGCAAGAGGTCAATGTGGAGATCATGAAGAAGCCAGGCAGTGAAGTGTGAGAAAGAATTCATGCATTGGAGGAGAGAATGCATCTACTAAAGTGACACATGTAGCTGCAACCACACTGAACCTACTTATGGACTCGGAGGGGGACCTGCCAAAGGAGGATATACAAAAAATCTATTTGACTTCCTTGCAAAAGATTGGGCTAACATCGTCCTAGGGAGGAAAGAGGCTAAGAAGATTTAATGGTTTTCTCTTTCTTTTTTTTGTGATGTTAATCTGTCAGTTCTTGAACATGAAGGGGTTTAAGGTTGTCGTGCCTTTGTTTATATATTACTGTAGCTTTACTATTTTTAATATAGGCAGAATGTATGTTAGGTTTGCTAATACTCTTTCAATTTTGGTTCTAAATCTTGTTTTTGTTTTATTAAGTGGTAGGAGGTGGTTTTGGTTAATGGTTATGTGCTGGTTGTTGACCAGTCTAATTGTTAATGGGCCAGCCCACTAGTTTTGGTTGCTTTTAATTCAAAAACAAAAATAAAATATGTATAGGAAAACCTATATATTCTACTATAGGAATTCATGAGATTTTTTTTATTTTATGTACAACATTCATTGCATAACTTTGTGTTACAACAATTTTTCATTTGTTTAAAAGTGTAGTAGTTTTTCTTTATTGGTACATTTTGATAGCTTATAATTGTATTCTTATTATTATGTGTATTTATTTATGAAATATAACAACAATTTCAATCATCAATTTTTCATTTTCTAAAAATGGATATTAAACTTTTTAGTCTTACATCAACTTTTTAATGTTTAGTCTAATGATAATATGTTTGACAATGAATATAGCATATCAAATTCTCTTACCATAAATTATTCTTTAAACTAATAAATTAAACAATATATTTAAATTAATTGATCTATACAAAAATTCTTATAAAATTCATAACATTTTTAAAAGAAAATATTCTCCCACATTTTTCATGCATACATTAATTTCTTATAAAATTTATAACATATTGAAAAAATAATATTTTCCCAAATCTTTCATGCATACATTAATTTTTGAATATATTATTAATTTGATGAGAAATTTTGTAGTGTTTTTAAATTAATTGGATTATATGCATCCTTAAGAAAAGAATAATAGAAAATGTAGTTTTTGAAATGTGTGTAAACAAATATCTAATAGAAAACTTTGCTAGCAAACCCACCTCATTTGTTTTTGTGTTCAAATATCTATATTTTTGTATAATTGAAATGGATCATAAGATTTCTGGATTATATAGAGGTCTTCTCTTCTACTCATTAAACAAATTATACTTTGAACTTGACAGCAGCAATGATGACATGCCACTCACATTTACGTGCATAGTTTTTTAAAGAACTAGAGCGATCTCTTTAAAATATAGAGGTTATTGTCTAAATGTTTTTTATCAAAACAACTAAAAACTAATTCAGCATCTCACTACACATTCAAACTACGTGCTTCATATTACTAATTTTCATCTCCAATAGCTTTGTTATCTTTTCAATTTCAGCAGTGCAATTATCCTTCGGAGCGCTTGAACTGGGGATGTAACAAGTGTCACATAGTGCATGTATTTGCAGTAAGTTATAGTTTAGTTAAATAAAATTGTAAAGTTAAAATTTGATAATATATAATAAAGTAGAATAGTATCAATTAAACTACTAAGTTATATTATAAGTTCAATTAAGTAGATTAATAAAATTAATATTCTAATTTTTTAATTTAGAAAAATAAAACTAATCATTCTATTTTAAATATCTAAACATTTAAAAAATATAATTTTTAAATATAAATTTTTAATTAAAATCAATATCTAATTAATCATATAAATGTCATCCTATTTTTATAACTAACTTAAATATATCTTAAAATATTAATGTTTTATTGAAACTAAAAAATACTCATTAAAAAGATAATAACAAGGATACTAAAATGTAGAAAACTTGCCTTTCATATTCATAATATAATTGTTATTTTGTTTGATCTAATAATAATAATTTAATTAATCATAATAATTTAATTTATTAATAATAATAATAATTTAATTTAATTGATTTAATAGTTTCTTTAATGAGTAAGAGGCTGAAGCCAAGATTAATTATTATGTTAATTATTGTTATTTGTTAAACGTCAATAGATGCAAACCCAAGAGGCTCACAATTTACAATTGTGTTGTAGGCTGTTGCCTAATTTAATTTAATAGTTGGTAATAATGTATACATTTGAATTGATTTAAAATATAATGTATTCATAGAATTGTAAAATATACAATGGTTAGAAAATAGAATTATTGTATGTAAAGGATTGAATATTTAAATTTGAACCTTGTTTATTTTTTATGAATTAAATACTATTTACATTTGATATTTATAACATTTGTTGTTTGTAAATTAAATATTTTATTAACTCAATTTAAGATTAAAGAGAAATAAAATGAAGAACTAAAATTATATTAAAAATAAAAATCAATATATCAATCAATCATGTTTGACATAAATATTTTTTATAAAATATAAATTATACAAATAAATATAGAAATATATCATTTAGAAAAAATATTAGTTTGTGATTGACGGAACGAATTCAGTTTGAGTGAAACTGAATGCAATTAGTCGTCTAATTACATGGTATGATATACGTGTGGCATCTCCGTCTTTTGAAATTGGAACATGCGTTACGTTCATGGCCAGCGCTGTAAATTCCCTGATATTTGAGAGTTGTTCGCTGCATAGTGGAGTAGCGGATGAAGATAATATAATGGTGATTGGTTGGAATGAATGGAAACAAGTATATTTGGGTTTGTATGGTACATAGAGTTTGGTACAATTATAGTGTTTTGCTTGTAGTCATGCCAAAATGTAATTCACAAGATGCATTCATTTCACTTGTAAAGCTGCTATCACTGGTCTATTCATTCCATCGCACGTATTTTGGCTTTTAGTCACCCTCTGTGACAAGCGAAGTAGCTTTGCCTTTGGAAAAAGAGCGATCCCATTGGCCTATCATGCCTAACGTGTAAAGAGCTTCAAGTAAGAACATATGTTCATCGTGTGTCCACTATGTACACATGCAGGGCCTCTCCTTTGTCACGGTCACTATATATATGTAAACTCTCATTTTTTTAATCGTTTGTGTTTAATGCATATATAATCATTAGTTTCAATTTCGTCCAATCTAGATTTTTGGTATATCTTTAGTGGTTCACCATAAACTAGTTACATCAACTTTTAATGAGGATAATCCTTTTTCAAATACATATAACGCAGCAACAACATCCTTTCATAAATAAATATTATTTAGAATATAATCTGATGTTGGCTTTCACATGTTTATAATCTCCCACTTAAAATCCAACCACCAAACCTATGATCTTGCATCAATTCAATCTTAGTAAATATGATTTTAGTTTTTTAAAAATATGTTTACAAACTCTTCCTAACTTTTTTAAATAAATTCAAATTAATAAAACTTATAACTATCTTACTATCATCGTTGTCATCGCCAAACAATTTATTCTTTGCCATATTAAAATTGTCCTCATGTTGACATGTTAGAGGCACTATTATTTCTCCCAATAAATCCTACTAGGGAGAATGGTATTTTTGTATGTTTTAAGCCATGCTAACAAAGACTATGTTATAAATTCACTCAGCAAAGCACACAACTTCTCCCTTTGAAATTTCAACAATCAAACCAACACTCCTGAAAAAAAATTCTAAACAATAGTACAAAAGGTGAATAGGGAGATAATATTTCATCCTATTAGCTCCTACAGCTTTAGAAATGCCAATAATGAAAGTATTGCTTAGTTTCCTTACTAAAACACTTGAGGACGAAAATTCTTTGGCAACCTAAATTATATATTTGACAGCTTCCTAGTCCTTCTACAAGAATAATAGAGGAAACCTATCCAAGCCTAGGTATTTAAGAGGGTTGAGAGAGAGGTTGATATAGTTTATTTCCACCATCGTGACATGCCTTTCCATAAATAAATCATCCACTAGAGAGATTCAAGATGGTGTTAGGATTAAACCACAAACAGAAATAACAATTACATGCAAATATAAACAATGTTAGAAAATAATAGATCACACAAAAAAGAACACAAGACACCAAGATTTAATGTGGTTCACCCAATCCTTGGGCTACGTCCACTGAACATGTCTAATATTATTACGATCTATTGATTACAATTTGTAATCCCTTATAGCTCAATACCACAAGAAGAACCAATTTTTGTATCACCACAATGAAACAATCCCTGACACTAAGCCCTTTTATACAAGTATTTTTTACCACTTTAGGGTTACAACATGTCGGCCATAAATTGGTGAATATTAGCCATTGGTGAACAGTAGCCCAAAGCCCCAAAGAATTTATGAGGTTTGTATAGTACTTTCTTGATCAATCACCACAAACTAACAATCTCTCACTTAGGGACTAATCAAACTCTACACTAGACAACAATCTCCCTACTTGGTGATTGATCCTATAGCAATAACACTATCACATGGGGCTCCCACTAGATCAAACCACCCTAAATGTTGTTGTTCTTTTATTGATGTTCAGTCTAGAAGACCAACCAAAGCTAAAGAGGAGTTCAACTTCTCCCTTTTTACTACCTTTGTAAACATATCTGCTAGATTGTCATCTATATATATCTTGTCCAATTTTAATTGTCCATCCTCCAAAACTAACCAAATGAAATGGTACCACAACTATATGTGTTTTATCTTTGAATGTAGAGCTAAATTCTTTGCAAGATGAATGACACTTTGACTATTTGTAAACAAATAACTTTTCTTTTGAGGGTGTCCCCATTCTTCCAAGAAGAATTGAAGCCATGTCATCTCCTTAGTTGCCTCTGTAGTAGCAACATACTCTACCTCTGTAGTGGATAAAACCATTAACCTTCTGTAAGCTAGAAACCTAGCTCACGGTTGCCCCACCAATACTAAAGACATAACCTATACTACTCTACCTAGTATCAATATCCCCTACCAAATCTGAGTCAACATAGCCTTGTAAATCAAAAGTAGAGCCCCAAAGTGTAAACACTTATTGGATGTTTCTCTCAAATGTCTGAGAATCCATTTGACTACATTCCAATGCTCAATTTCTGGACGACTCATATACCTGCTAACAACTCCCATTGCATGTGCAATATCTGACCTTGAACATGCCATAGCATACATCAATCCTCCTACTATAGAAGCATAGGGTACTTTAAAAATCTTATCCTCTTCCTGTGTCTTCAGAAAAATCTCCTTAGTCAACTTCAAATGACTAGGTAAAGGTCTGCTGACAACTTTAGCATTCTCCATAGAGAAACATTGCAACACCTTCTCAATATAATCAAACTAAGATAGCATCAATTTACCATTCTTCCTATCTCTACAAATCTTCATACCAAGGATTTGTTTCACTACCTCCAAATCCTTCATAGCAAAGGCATGTGTTAACTGGTGTTTCAGCCCCTTAATCTAATCCATGTTAGACCTAACTAAAGCATATCATTGACATATAAACATAAAATAATGTAGCTATCACCGTCCAACCTCTTAAAGTAAACAAAATGATCTGAATGACACATACTATATCCATTCTCATGCATAAAACTATCAAATTTTAGATACCATTCCTGAGGTGCTTGCTTCAAGCCATATAAACTTTTCTTCAATTTGCACACTAAGTTCTCCTTACCTTTGACCTCAAATCCCTGTGGCTGAGCCATATATATATCTTTATCCAAATCACCATGAAGGAAGGTAGTTTTAACATCAAGCTGCTCTAAAGGGAAATCTTTAGTAGCCACAATACTTAAAATAGTATGGATAGAAGTCATCTTAACAAAAAGAGAAAATATCTCATCAAAATCAATGCCCTTTTTCTGTACAAATCATTTTACAACTAAACCGGCTTTAAATCTTTTCCTAGCTCCATCCTCTTCTTTTTACCTATAAAATCACTTATTCTATAAAGCCCTTTTACCTATAGGCAATTTGCATAAATTTCAAGTCTTATTTTTTAGCAAAGAGTCCATTTCTTCTTTCATTATGAACTCCCACTAAATCTTAGTATCTACTTGCATAGCTTTATCATAACATTTAGGTTCACTAGCATCAGTAAATAGAATAGAATACAAAGAGACAGAAAACCTTTCTAGAGGTCTAGTTTTCCTTGTTGACCATCTAATATTCACTTGTGTGTGTGGTATTTGTTGTTGCGGTTGCACATAATGAGGAATGGGTGGAACATCATCTTTTGGAATATCATCTAGCACCACATAACCATCTTGTTTCTTCTCATGTTGCTACAATAAATCTTTGTACAATACTTTCTCATTGAAAATGACATCCCTATTTCTTACAAATTTATGATTTTCAAAATCCCAAAGCCTATAAGAAAATTCATTTATGCCATATCCAACAAGTATGCATTTCTTTGACTTAGCTTGTAGCCTGGTTCTATTATCAGAATCTATGTGAGAAAATGCTTCACAACCAAAGCTTTTGAGAAAATAATAACTTACCTTCTTACTAGTCCATGCTTCCTCTAGAATACCACAACCCAAAGGAGTAGAGGGACCTCTATTAATCAAATATATAGTAGTATTGATAGCCTCTGCTCACATGTGTAGGGAAACCAAACATGCAACCTCATACTCCTTGCATGCTCCATTATAGCCTTGTTCATACATTTTGCCACTCTATTTTCTTGTGTAGTCCCTAGAATAGTTTTCTATCTATAAATACAATTAGTGGAGCAATAATCTTCAAATTCATGACTATAATACTCACTACCATTATCAGATCTGAGACATTTTAATTTCTTACTAGTCTCATTCTCAACCAAGCATTTCCATTTCTTAAAAATTTGAAATACATCAGATTTTTGTCTAAGAAAATAAATCCAAACATTTCTAGTTGAATCATCAAGAAATGTAATTTAATAATGATAGCCACCAAGGGAAGATACCTGAGTTGGTCCCCATACATCTATATGCACAAGTTCTAATTTCTCCTTTTTATTTTCCTTCCCAGTCTTCACAAAACTCATTCTCTTTTATTTTCCATACACACAACTTTCACAGAAATCCATATTGACACATTTTAGACATAGTAAAACTTTCTTTGAATGAAGCACTTTCATACCTTTCTCACTCATGTGCCCAAGATTGTCATGCCACAACATTGTATCAAAATTTACAACTGCTATTTGTTCTCCCTACTCAACTAGAACAACTATTCCTAGACATTCATTTTTCTCTAAAACAATTAAAGTAGAAGGAACAATATGACCTATACAAAGATATAAGGTGCCTACTTTCACACATTTTTCTACTACAAGGGAACCTTTTGAAACCTTCCAATTTTTATCATTAAAAGTAACTACAAAACCCTCATCACCGAGTTGCCCTACTGAAATTAAATTCTTACTTAGCCTTGGAACATGTCTTACCTCATGTAGTAGCCAATGATTCCCATTTTTCAACTTAATCTTAGCTTTTCCCTTTCCAACAATCTAGCAAGGTTCATTATCCCCCAAATAAATAAGTACAAAATCCCCTTGGAAATAATTAATGAAATAACCTTTATGAGCTATAGCATGAAATGAAGCACTAGAATCTAAAACCCATGAGTCATCATCACTTTCTAAAGATAGAACCAAACTATCCTCTTTGGATTTTTTACTTACCACATTTGCCTCTTTTTCTCCACCTATTTTATCTCCATCATTTTTCTTTTGAGTCCAATAATCTTTCTTTTAATGCCCTAGTTTCCCATAGTACCAGCAATTGTTTGATCCTCTCGATTGAGACCTCCTCTCTTTCGACTTTCTTCTTGATTTCCCATGATTTCCAATATTATTTCCTCTCTCAATCATTCAACCTCGACTTTGTGCATTTAAAGGAGTTCTAGAGGTAGATCCACCTGAGGATTTCTTATGAGTTTCCTCACTCAAAATAACACTGATCACATCATCATATGTTAGGGTACTAGATTTAGGAACAAAATTACTTGCAGCCATTACCAAGCCATTCTAGCTTTCAAGAAAACAACACAAAATCAAGAGAGCCCTAATTTCTTCATCAAATTTGATAACCAGAGAAGATAACTAACTAGTAATAGTATTAAACTCATTTAAATGATCTGTAATGGATCTACCTTTTGTCATTTTCATATTAAATAAATGCTTCATGAGAAATATCTTGTTTGAAGCAGAGGGCTTTTCTTACAGTTTTGCTAAGGTTTGCATCAACTCTTCTATTGTTTCCACTTTTGTAATATTAAATGCCAATGATGGTACTAGGCATAATTGAATGCCTCCAAGTGCCTTTCTATCCAAAAGATCCTAGTTGTCATTTGACATAGATCCTTGATCCTTGGTTTTGCCTTCCAACAGCCTCTATAAATCCTTCATAATTGAAAGTCTTCCATCTGCATCTTTCATAATTAAAAATTCTACCCATTAAACCTATCAACCCTTAGCCTACCCTTGTCTGCCATTGCTCCCACTCAACCGTGAGACTTTCCTACAGAGGATAACTAAAAAAAAACCTTTCTTTGATACAACTTGTTAGGATTAAACTATAGACATAATTTACAATTACATGAAAATATAAATAATATCATAAAATAATAGATCACATATAAAAGAACACAAGACACCAAGATTTAATATTGTTCATCCAATCCCTAGGCTATGTCTACTAAACAACAAGTTTGATATAATTATGACCTAATGATTACAACCTTATTACAATCTTTAATCCCTTGCAGCTCAATACTACCATAAGAACCAATTTTTATATCACCACAATGATACAATCCCTAACCTTAAACCCTTTTACACAAGTATTTATTACCACTTTAGGGTTACAACATGTCAGCCATAAATTGGTGAATATAAGCAATAACTAAATGGTGAATATTAGCCATTGACAAATAGTAGTACAGAAAAAAAAATTCAGGGCGATCCAAAGAATTTATGAAGTATGTATTATACTTTCTTAATTAGTTACCACAAACTAATAGATGGGACACAATCTAGAGGAAATTAAATGTTTATCTTCTTGAAAGGGTTATCACAAGAGGGGGTAATTGAAATGATCCACACAATGTGCAACAACTTTATTCTCTATATCAATCAAGGAAGTGAGGCATCCTACCATAGAAACTAGTTCTTTGATGAGATTAAACTCTTAGTGTTTCAAGGTTGATTATTGACAAAATTTGGTTTTAAAACATCCTTTAGTTATGAACTAGACTCTAAGTCCCTTATTCTCAAATTTTTATCCTTAATTAATGATATTGAGAAACTTAGCTAGTAGAAACTTTTTAGCTTTATCTCAATTCAAGTTCCAAATAAATGTTTTTGCATCCTTCTAATTTCATTGTTTTTTATACTTCACTTTTACTTTTTGTTCAAAAATTACCAAAGGTGTACTTTTTCTAGTATTTGAGATTGCTTCATGCATTTTTCAACTTACTAATCAACTTGAACATATAAATACCTTTTGATTTTATACTCCACAATTCTTAAGATAAGACTTAAAGTCAACGTTATGAGTCCACATAATGTCACATCTAGAGGGGTACTTATCCATTACAATATTTGCATCCTTTGAAGACTAGATAGAGTGGTGGTTGGAACCAAATCTAACAATCAAAGAGACTAAACAGTTATTGAAATGTCCCACTTTTTGGAAAGTAAACATCTATCCAATTTCACTAAAATATTGTAATATCTAGTACATATGTTAGACCAAGTGAAAGAGCCACATGGTAAGTCTAAATCAATTAGGATACCATAAAAGAGAAACCCATGAAAGTGTACCATAAAATTTGATATGTCCTTATTACCATCTTATTTCTCAAAGAGATGGAGAGGCATGTTGAAATCCCTTTTGCTTATTGAATTGTTAGTTGAGAACTGATATCTAGCCATGATTAACACACACTAAAAGAATTACAAGCATTATTTATTTAGTCAAGACCCATTTAAACCCACACTAAGCATAGGAGAAGGAAATGTGTTGAAGAAGTTTCCCTAACCTACACCAAAACCAACTAAAAGACTAGGATTTCAAAGATTTGCAATACCTTTAGAGGCAACATCAACATCCATAGAAAACACTTATGGAAAAGGCTAGATAAACATAATGGCAATAGAGAAGGATTTACAAGACACTTTGGTTTCTTGGAGAAATACAATGTCAAGGTTTAGATCTTTAATCTAATTCTTGACCAAACTTTATTTGTGAAGGCT
This sequence comes from Cupressus sempervirens, assembly GCA_028749045.1. Lineage (NCBI taxonomy): Eukaryota > Viridiplantae > Streptophyta > Pinopsida > Cupressales > Cupressaceae > Cupressus > Cupressus sempervirens. Next base: position 67,996,842 of record CM053784.1, read on the forward strand.
CTTAATACCCTAACATTCAGGAGACAAAAATCATAGGGGAAAAAATTTGAGTATTGTTAGTATTAAACCACCAATAGAAATAACAATTACATGCAAATATAACCAATAATATAAAATAATAGATCGCATAGAAAAGAACACAAGGCACCAAGATTTAATGTGGTTCACCCAATCTTTGGGCTACATCCACCAAACAACAAGTCCAATATTTTTATGATGCAGTGATTACAACCTGATTACAATATATAATTGCTTACAACTCAATACTGCTACAAGAACCAACTTCACATCACAACTTATAACAATACCTAACCCTAAGCTCTTTTTATATAAGTATTTCAACCACTTTAGGGTTATAATTAATAATTACATGTCAGCCCAAAATCCTAATAAAATAGGGCCCTAAAAATTATGAAGTATGTACAGTACTTTCCTAATCAGTAATGACAATCTAACAATCTGCCACTTGGGGACTGATCAGGCTCCACACTAAACAAAAATCTCCCATTTGGAGACTGATCCTATAGCTATGTCGCTACTCCATGAGGCTCCCACTAGATCAAAGCACCCTAGATTCTATTGTTCTTTAATTCATGTTCAGTCTAGAATACTAACCGAAGCTGAAGAGGAGTTCAACTTCTACCTTGTTAAGATCCTTGTCAACATATCTACTGGATTTTCATTTGTATGTATCTTCTCCATCTTTAATTGTCCATCCTCCAAAACTAACCAAATGAAATGGTACTACAACTGTATGTGTTTGGTCTTTGAATATAGAGTAGAATTCTTTGTAAGATGAATGGCACTCTGACTATCTATGAACAAATATTTATCCTTCTAAGCATGTCCCAATTCTTCCAAGAAGAACTAAAGCCATATCATCTCTTTGGCTACCTATGTAGTAGGAATATACTCTAGCTCTATAGTGGATAGAGCATTAATCTTTTGTAACCTAGAAATCTAGCTCACGTTTGAATTTCCTCTTGATTTTCGATGATTTCTAGAATTACTTCCTCTCTCAATCATTCTACCCCTGCTTTGTGAATTCAAAGCACTTCCTAATGTAGATCCACCTGAGGTTTTCCTACGAGTTTTCTCACTCAAAATAACACCGATCACATCTTCACATTTTAGGGTACTAGATCTAGGAATAGAATTACTCACAGCCATTACCAAGCCATTCTAGCTTTTAGGCAAAGAACACAAAATCAAGAGAGACCTAATTTCTTCATCAAAATTGATACCCATAGAAGATAACTAACTAGTAATAGTATTAAAATCATTTAAATGATCTGCAAAGATTACCTTCTGCCATTTTCATATTAAATAAATGCTTCATGAGAAATACCTTGTTTAAAGTGGAGGGCTTTTCATACAATATAGGTAGGGTTTTCATCAAGTCTTTTATTGTCTTCAGTTTTGTAATATTAAATGCCACTGATGGTGCCAGGCATAATCGAATGCTTCCAAGTGCCTTTCTGTCCAAAAGATCCCATTCATCATTTGACATAGATCCCTCATTCTTCATTTTGCCTTCCAATGGCTTTCATAAATCATTCTAATAAAGATAGTCTTCCATTTGCATCTTCCATAACTAGAAAATTTTTCCATTAAACCTATCAATCCTCAGCTTACCCTCATCTTCCATTGCTCCCACTCAACTATGAGATTTTCCTATAGAGGATAACTAAAAACAACCTTGCTCTGATACCAATTTTTAGGATTAAACCATGGACATAAATAAAAATTACATGCAAATATAACCAATAACAAAAAATAATAGATCACACAGAAAAGAACACAAGGCACCAAGGTTTAACGTGGTTCACCCAATCTCTAGGCTATGTCCACCAAAAACCAAGTCCAATATTATTATGATCTAGTGATTACAACCTGATTACAATCCATAATCCCTTACAGCTCAATACTATCACAAGAACCAATTTCATGTCACAACTTCTAACAATACCTAACCCTAAGCTCTTTTTATACAAGTATTTTTACCACTTTAGGGTTATAATTAATAATTACATGTCGGCCCCAAAGAATTAGTAAGTATGTATAGTACTTTCCTGATCAGTCACCAAAGTCTAACAAGTATAACTACCTAAGAGTTCTCTAGGTCCTAGTATCAACTTCCTTGGTTTTTGTCTTTTGTCTCTAATCATGATCTGGATACCTTCAAAACATATGGCGATACCAACTTCTATATAGTTAAGATTTTTTAGGACAAAGGAAGGAGGTGGGGATTAAAAAGGATAGGAAGAAGGGGGAGGGGGAAATGGGGGAAGTAGTAGCAAGAAGGCCAACAAGAGGAAAAGTAAAAGATTAAGGAAAGGAGGAAGAAGGTGGTAGAGAGGGGGAGGGGAGTAGAAGATGTAATAGGAGAAGGTAGGAGAGTAGATTAGAGTAAATAATGAGATGGGGAAACCATAGGAGCTAGAAAGTAAAAACTTGGAAGAAGAACAAGAGAAGGGACATGCTCCAAAGGTAACACTTGAGAACTATGAAAAGGGGCGAATAATTCAAAAAATAGGGCTAATTCCTAACCAACCTATAGGGAGGCCACAAAGGCTACATGATTAGGGGTAGACCAAGTCTCAAACCCAAAACAACCTTTCCCAACTACTAACCCTAGACAATGAAGTGGAGTACTTGTAGCCATTATAGAACTCAAAAGTCAAATGACCCATAGAGGAATAATTTTGACATAAAATAGTAGCATTTTCATACTCTATAAATTGAACCACAAATCCTAACCTAAATTTAAGCACAAAAATAGAATGGTTGTGAGAACCATCGAAACACAAAAATGAGCATATATGAGTTGAGAATGATTGTGAGTGATGAAATCCACTCTAAGAAACTCACTAAAAGAATTGGCTAAACCTTTCTAAACTACATAATGGTGAAATTATTCTTTAAACTTCCCACAAGTTTTTACATATAATTTATGCATTAAAGAAACTCTTAGATGGAACTAGCACTATGTGTTTATTCATTAAACTTATCATGAGTTTTTACACATCATATAGATATTTAAAATATTAAATTTTAATTTAAAGGTACTCCAATATCATAGATAATACCTAAAAATAAGGTCAAGGACATAAGAGATATAGCTAAATGCCAACATACTAATTAATTACTAGTGATAATATTTATGAAGCAAATTAGAACCTTCCCTACATGGAGAGGACAATGAAAGACCCTATACAATAACATTGGAAACATACTAATGAGACTTTTTATTACTAAACATAACAAGTTTTTCATATCAAACAAGGGGCAAAATTAAAAAAAGTTCCTACCTTTAGTGTGTTGGGTTTTGGGGTAAGGTTTGAGTGAAGTTCACAACTTGTCAATTTTGATCACTCAATCAAATAATTCACACTAATATAAAACTTTGAAATAATTTTAGGTACAAAATATCTAGCACAACTAAAATGCATAGGATAGTAATCCAAAGCCAAACATTTCTAAGTATTGTCATGCAATTATAATTAGCATCAATAGAACTTCCCACCAAAAAAACTCAAAAATCCTAGAGACTATAAAATTATATACAATTATAAATTTGTTTTATTTTATATTCATGATCGTGAAATAAAATTATGAATACCACACCAAAGAAATTGGTGGATACAAATTTTTAAAATTTATAGTAAGGAACTTTAAAATGCAAAAGTTGAACTTTTTTAAGGTTGTTTGTGGAGTCCAGTTAAAGCTTGCAAATATTATACATATCTGTTAATTCAGTAAATGTTATTTAAACATTTAAAACAATAACTCTCACAAATTAGTTTCTCTATGGTTTAAATTAGAATGTCATAAGAAAGAGTTTTACATGTGTAAAGTTGGAATAGATGGATTTTTTTCTGTGCTAAGATATTTTTCCATGATATAATGTTGAATATATTTGTTCTTCATTTTTGGAAAACATTTTCCAATGAACATGAGAATCCAACAACATTATCTATACATTTCATAATAGTGTGGAAATCTAAAGAGAAAGTAAAAGAAAATCATTCTGGCTACTATCAACACTTTGAAATTTACATTGTAAAAAAAAAGTTAGATTTAAACTTAATCAAACTGAAGACACAAATGATATGATGAATATACATTTTTTTATAAAAATAACGAGTCTAAAAAATAATTTTTTTTGATGAAGATAAAGGGATACTCACTATCAATGACAAGTCATTTTATTTAGAAAAGAGAAACACTATTATACCAAATATGATATATGGAAATCTATGCATGCTACTTATTGAATAATGTTGAAGGAACTTAGGAGATGGCTAAGAAAATTTGATATATTACCCCAGAGAGTGGGATATTTTACTTTACTAATCTTCCTAAGAAGAACTATTTTTATTTTATATAGGTTAATTATACAAAAATAAGTAATAAGATATTTTTAAATAGATAATGAAATAATAGCTTAATGTGTTAGATAAGGAAAAAAATTAAATGTACCATGATAATAAATAAACCATTTGTGTGAGAAATATGTTGGACAATATGCATAATATATTAAAATTTATAATCACAACCTATCCAACCCTCGTCATCTCAGGTGATGAAGCAAAATAGTCCTCTCATGAACTCTACTCAGAAGAAGACTCATGATGAAGTAGTACACCAAGATTTTATTGTCTTGTCCCATCCTAACATAGGACCTTTGTGCGCCTTTGTTAATGCAAGCCTTGGAACATTTTATGATTTTTGATGGTTTTGAGTCCCCCATCTTCGCTAATGCTCTAAAGGGTATATGTACATTTAGATCTAGTGATTAAGATAGAGCTCTAAACCCATCATTTGTTGCCTCTTCCTATAAAGAACTAGAAGACAATTAGGATATTTTTAAAGAACTCTACTAGAATGTTATGGACAAAAAAAAAAAAATCATAAATTGGACATAGGAAAAGATTAAAAAGTTGCCAAAGTGGAAAAGAAAATGTCAGCCATAAACCACCTTGATAATAAGCATGTAGTGATTTTTTTTTTTTTTTTAAAAGTAGTTACCCACAAAGGGAATGGAAAGGAAAGGGAACTTGATCTATGTTCTCGCAAGTTCACATCCCAATTTTAATTTTTAATTTTTTCTATTTTCAATGAAAGTCTTATCATGTAATTTGAGAGGTCTTAACAGTACGAGGAAGAATCGTAATTTGAAGTGTTATCTTCAAAAGACCAATGTTCATATGATTCCTATTCTAGAAACTAAGATACAATTAGAGGGTTTTGATAGAATGGCTATTAGTATGTGACATGTGATGGACATGGTTTTAGTAGTTTCTTTGTGGAATTATATAGGTATGGATATCATGTGGAATGAGAATAAAATCTCTTGTAATTTTATTTATTTATCTCCTAGTTCCTTTATTTTATATTTTCATGACATTGTAATTGGATGGTGTTAAAAGTAGATTAAAAACATATATGCTGCTAAGAGTAAGGGGTATAGATGGATAATAACCAAAACACAAAATGAATGGTAGTAGTAGATTTTATTTCCTCCTTTAACATTTGCAAAATGTCAGAGGAACTAAGGATTAATTTGCTAGATTAGATATTGGGGATTTTGTACTACATTTGGGGCTTATTGATATGGAATTTGAAGGATATAAGTTTATGTAGACATGAGATATAGATGTAGACTTATCCTAGTGAGACTTCATACATTTACTCTATCTAATAACTAGAATACACTAGATGACTTCCATCTCATAACTAAAACTATAACTAGATCTAATCATAATGTTATTTTGTTGAAATGGAACACTGGTAAAAGAGTGACTTTTCCCTTCATATTTTAAAATATGTGGCTGTCCCAAAAAGATTAAGGGGTCTCATCCATGGGTCACCTCAAAAAATTTCCTAGGTCTCTACCCCTAAGCGTAACAAAATTGATAGAAAAAATATAAATGTTGATAAACAAGGGTCTAAGAAAGAGGGTGATAAAGAAGATAATAATATTAGGATATTAGGGAAGAACCAGGTGTCCAAGTCTATAAAATGATGTTCAAAATTCCTTCAAAAGAAGAAATAATTAAACATGAGGGAGGAAAAAAAGGAAAAAATAATTGTAGAAGAGGAAATGAAATTGTTTGAGGCTGAAACTGAGGTGCCTGATGATAGTGAGGACATAGATTTAGAAGATAAAGATTATATTGAAGGTGAGAAAAATGAGTTATGATAGGGAGGAGGAAGACTCCAAAATGGAAGAACAAGAGGTCCATATTGAGGTGGATTTGGGAGTGGTTACCCCTTGCCTAGAGTATCCTACCAAGGATGAGGGCTAGAAATAGGGCAATGAGAGCTACAATGTGAAAGAGAGAGATAAGGGAAGGAATGAAATTGTAATATTAAAGGACATCATAAATGAGATGGATTCCAATCTCACCTATAGTTTATATATTCTACTCGCTAAAATTTATTCCCTAGAAAAAATGTATAAAGAGGCTATCACTAACATTGATTTGGGAATTATGGTCTTGACTCTTTGCAAAAGCCAATGTAAGATTCTAGAGAGAATTTTTCTTGGAGTTCTTGAGACATCACTAACTAGAAGAATTACTAGGGTGCTTGAGACATCACTACCTAGAAGAATGGGCTTTACCAACTTGAGAAGAACTAGAATACTATGAAGGAGGCTTGATAGCCCTATTGCTTTTTCATTTTTTCTCATTTTAGCTACCTTTGGTTTTAAAGTTGTTTATGTTATTTAGGATACTATTAACATAATCATTTTTAATTTTGGTTAATGTAACAACAATGTCCTTTATTGACTAACCATTTTGATACCTAAGCTTTTGTTTGATTAATATTTATGCAAGAAGTTTAGTAAGATGAGATCTATGATTTTATTGAACATTTCTTTATTGATTTATATTGTAAAGGATCATAATGTTGTCAGGATGGTTTCTCTTTCAAATTATCTTTATAAATTTTTTTTGAGGTATGGGTTACTATGCTTTTTTATGATTCACTCTCTTGTCACTTCATTGTAATACCTAGGGAAGTAAAAATATTATACAATTTTTTTATATGGGTTTAGGGTTCTTTTCCTACCTTCATTATAAAAGAATATATATATTTTATTAAATACATGTTATAAGCCTATCAAATAAAGGGAATTTGTAAATATAAATATGTATTGAATTCAACATGTTTGGTCAAAATCCAAATGTGGGAGCTTCACCTCCTAATAATAGAGTTATTTTATAGGATATATTTTTGTATGAATATGGAAGCCCAAACTGAATCAATGGGCGTTTGTGTTTCACTATTTAAGTATTAAGTTTAACACAAAGAAAGTTCATTGTAAATTTTTTTTGATGTTTCTATATGATAATATAAAATAATAATTTTTAATTTTTAAAAATAATAAAACTAGAATTTATGTGATTAAATACAATTTTTAGGGATAAGAAAATGTATACAATTAATACAATATATATTGATTTAATTTTTAATGTATATTTCATTATGCAACAACTTTATTTTTGAACTATATTAATGATTCAAAATGTCTCATGAAAAAATAGTTTTACTAGTCAATTTCCAAGGCTATGATCTAGATCTCACACTATTTAGTTATATATACAAAATACATTATATAGCTCAACATTCTATAGAATAGAACTACAAATAGAACTTGTGGCATTTTTTCACCTATACAAGTTTCTTATCTTGAAGTTTCCACATCTTGATCCATCTTTTAAGTGTGGCATGACTGATTTTAAAGAAGTGTTTATGCATTTTTCATAATAGAAAAATTTGTTGACACCTAATGATGAACTACAAGGATGATTGGAATGACATTTTAAGATCAAACTGGACAAGTGCGTGTGGGGATACTTATTACACTATCAAGGATATCAATAGTTGTTCCAAAATTATATATGGATTTTTAGTGGTTGAATTTATAGTAGCCTTTCTCAAACCCTTGGCAAGTTACATCAGTGGTGGAAGCATATAATCTACTTGATCTAGGTTTTTTCTTTTTTTCTTGTTTTTTTTTTTTTTTTTTTTGTGTGTGTGTGTGTGTGTGTGTGTGTGTGTGTGTGTGTGTGTGTGTGTGTGTGTGTGTGTGTGTGTGTGTGTGTGTGTGTGTGTCCGTGTGTGTGTGTGTGTGTGTGTGTGTGTGTGTGTGTGTGTTCTGCTCTTCAAATTTCCACTTGAACTAACATGAACAATAATGTAGATGAAACACATTCTTTGAGGATACCACGTAGTCTTCTTGTTCTAGCATTTTGTGTGTGCTCTTACAATTTCCACTTGAACTAATATAAATATAAATATAGATGAAACACATTCATTGAGGTGTATGTTTTTTCTCCTACGAAGAAAAATAAAATTTCTTACTATGAGAAAGAAGTAGCCTTTAAGATATTCCTAATAACTTTTTCTATATCTACATTTTTAAAGTTTTTTGATAGGAAATATTTTATGGATTGACAAAATGATTCCATCTCCAATTTTAAATGCAAAGAAAATAAACTCAATTAGATAGACCTTTTTGAATTTCAAAATTTTCAATGATCACCAAAATTGAACTTCTTTTTGGAATTGTATAGTAAAGTTGATATGGAAAGCAATGGTCAAATGAATGTTAAAAGGAAAAAACAACCTTAACTATTGGGTTTATAGTCTCTATCTCTTTGTCCTATATTACAATGATCATTCTATATTGAAAGAGAACTAGTGAATTAGGAGAAGCATATCATATCAATTAGTTCAATGTTTACTAAAATAACTAGGAAAATAAGAACCATATTTTTGGGTGTATTTGTATGATTAAGATGTGGTTGTACTCTCCTTGGCTTTAATCATTCATAGAAAATGTCACAATCCAATAACTAAATTTCATGATTTTCTATTCTTGTACTAGAACTTTTATTTATTCATTTTCATCGTTCAATGCTTATTTTCTTTTTACATCCACTTCAATGTAATTATTTCTGGTATCATATTTTAATATTGTCACTAGACAGATTTTCTCTTTGAACTCTTAATTAAATCTTGACTCTATTCCCAAATATTGGAAAAACATACACACTATCAAATGAGTTCTTGTCATAGTGAACCCTTTATATTTAATGGGTATAGCTTCCTAGCTTGAAATATTTTGTAGATTAAATATTATTTTAAAAGGAACATTATGAAAAAAAATTTTGATTAGACAGTATAAGAAAAAACATTTGGCTAATAGTAATCAAAGGAATGTGCATATTGAAAACAAATCCAAATTTCACAATAATGATTAGTCACATGAGTGATTATCAATATGTAACAATCTTTAAAAAAAAGGATTAAATGAAGGCTTCTCTATTATTATTTTGATTAAAGATCAACATGTAATGAAAATAAAAAACATGCTTCACATTCATTCACTTCCACATGACAATGAAAAGTATGTTTTAATAAATGATATGATATAAAAGACAAGATTCATATATAAAACTATAAGATCACACATATCATTGCATGAAATAGAACATATAATAGTACAAAAAGATAGTCAAAACTAAGTTTCAATATCTAGAGAGTCCACTCTCTCATTATCTCAAAATCTTTCTTATAGAGCCATGCAAGGCTTTAAGATTCCATTTTAAAAACTAACTCCCCTAGGGATTTATAAATGAACATACTTAAATATAGTTTCTGAAACAATTGATTTGAAAGAAAAGAATACTAAGCAAATTATACTTTAAATCATATCTAATTAAGTTTCCTTTGTGATAGCAAGATTGGAATGTTTCTCCAAATGTTTATGAAGTCAACCACATGCATCCTTCCACACTTTATAACCATCAGTGAATTTGACCAAGTCCTTTTGTAGGGGCACTCTAATCTTCTCCATGATTACTTTCAACATGTTCTTAATCATGTGAATATGGTCCATTTCATTTTCATGTTCTTCCATATGATCCCTACATATAATCTGTTGGAATTATGTTGTATTTGTCATTAGTGACAACACTTATTCGATTCTTAATGCTTACCAAGATTATCACATAGTCTTTAGTTGATACCAAGCATTTAGTGGTTACCTTGTAAGCTTAGCAGTTAAGCAATTTACACCAAGCATTCCTAAAGCTACTGAGTTTCTCAGTATCTACCATGATTCACAGTGTCTACTGAGCAATAATTTTGTGCCATGGAGATTCAGTGTAAACTGAGTATTGGAAGAAGCAGTGTTTATTGAGTGAAGAAAGGTAAACTTAGTGTGCAGTATCTATTGAGTGACACTACATCTACCAAGTCACCAGTGGTTGCCGAGTTTAGAACTACTTCAAGTTATTAGTATTGACCAAGCCTTCACTTCTACCAAGTTCTCGACAATCCTGAGTAATGTAGTGGATGTCATGTATCAGAATGTTACCGAGTTAGTTTAGTGAACCTAAGTTATTTACTATTGGGCCAACTTTGTAATGTATTTGTTCACTTGTGTTTTTATCGACCTTGCAATTTTGTAAATTTGAAAGGTATATATGTAAGATATATTGTAATATATCAAAAATATCAAGGAATAGCAAAGTAATTTTGAAAAGTATCTTTGAAAGATTTGCAGCTGTAATTCAAGGAATACAGCAAGGTCAATACAAAGGCATAAAAGTTATATTCATCACATGACTTGATTAGTGCATTAAGGATCTTATCAGCAATCAGTTGTAAGTAGATCCACAGCTTCATTTTAATAGGTGAATTAGCTTCTAAATCCTTTAATAGGGTAGACTTAACAATCTTTGTATAAATCTCCTAACTGAGTGCATTCTTCATTGTATGTTTGTAAATCCTCTAACAAGATGGACCTAGCAGTTGTTTGTGTTACTAACAGGGTAGATCACTAGAAGTGGTCAATGTAAACCTTAATAGGCCAACTTTATGATGAAGTATTGAAATTTTGTGGTTATCATCCCCACCCTAGTTTTACTTTCTATTTGAAAGGTTTCTAGATCACCAAAATATTGCGTTCTTTTGTGTGATGAATGTTTTATCTTTCAAAGCTAATGTATGCAATAGCATAGATGGATGTGTGGTAAATATTAAAGCAAAGTTTTAAAGTTACTAATTCACCTCTCCCCTCTTAGTAACTTTTCATATCTTGAATATTTCAAACAATTGGTATCAAAGCATTGTGGTTCTTAGGATAAAATTTTTGCAGCTTGAGCAAAGATCTAAAGATAAATGGAGATATTCAGACATGACAAGGCAATTGAAAATGAAAAGCTAGATCTGGAGATGGCCATAGCTCAACTCAAAGAAGCAAAGGAGCATCTTTCCCAATCCCTGAAAAGAAGAAAATAACTTGCATGAAAAATGAATGACCATTAGTATGTTGAAGAAAATATTGAAGATCTTTTACCATCAAGTAACTCAGATGAAGCTAATGAGGCAATCAAGGAACTCATAGCAAAGAATGGCTCTCTGCGGGAAGAAGTAAGAAAACTCAAAAGAGAACAAGAAATCCAATCAATTAGGCTATGTGAAATTTTGGAACAAAAGAATAAGGCAAATGAAGACTTGGAGGGAAGAAACAATGAAGAATGGAATCAATCCAATTAGAATGAAGACCTAATTGATCAAATTACTGGAGCAAATGAAGAAATCAAGATTCTCAAAGCATAGAATAAAACAATAAGAAGTGATCTAAATTATGAAAGGGAATTTAATGAAATATTATTGAGAGAATAGAGATGTGGAAATAAAATTGTTGAAAAATTGAAGATTGACCTAAATACTAAAAAAAAAATCAGTGAGAGAATGTTGAAATCACAAGAAGACATGAATCAACTAATTCAAGAAAATGAGAAAAATCTTCATAAGAAAAAAGGTAAAGCAAGGCTTGGATACAATGAAGAACAAGGTGAATCTTCCAAGAAAGGTTCAAAAAGGAATAAAAAACCTTCATGCAATCATTGTGGAAAAATTGGCCACACATCAAACTATTTTTGGAGCAATGGAAAAGAAAAATTCAATGGGAAGTGCTACAACTGTAGTTAGCATGGTCACAAAGCTAACAAATGCAAGGAGAAACCAAAATTTCAAGGTAAATGTCACAAATGCAAAAAGCATGGTCACAAGGCATCTCAATGTAGATCCAAATCATTCAATCTAGCTAAACAACTTGTAAAGGCAATATTTGGATGGGATTACAATACCTAGTGCAGATGTCATTATTATGAAGAATATGGACACACTAGTATAAATTGTTCAAGGCATCACCTAAGAAATAAGGACAATACTATAGGGTGTTACACATGCACTAAACTTAGTCATATAGCTAAAAATTGCATCAATATAGGAAAATTTGGAGATGAAAAGAAAGTAAGGGCTGACAACATAAGGAAACAAATGAGGCAGCAATGGATTCCTAAATCTACTAAAGATACAAGCTCAAATCATGGAAGTGAAGTCACTCAAGAAGTGGGTGACTCCATCCCTTCAAACTAAATTCCTAAGAATGTGTTGGAGCTATACTCGGCAATAAAATCATAAGCAGTTCCAAGAAATATGAGGAATGCAAATGATCCAATTAGTATTCCAAAATACACCAGGATCATAGGAAGGTTATCTTTCACTGAGTTGAATTATACTCCACCAAGGAAAGTTGGTTAAAGACGTTACTGAGTGAGGTTGAGAGGAAAAGGAATTTGGTTCATTTGCCAAGTTGATACTCTTACCAAGTTAGGTCAATGGATGGCAGTCTCTCATGCACTATGATAGTATGGTACCTAGCATTAATGGAAAATTTTTCATCAAAATGGGTGAAATCCAACTTCATTTTTCACCATATCCTCAGAGCAAAGAGATTTCTAGGTGCATTCAAGAAATTTCAAGCGATTCCAAGCAATTTTGAGAAAATTTATAGTTAGGGAATTTTTTCATTGATTTCCATCACTTACCGAGCAGCAATGGCATTTAAAAGCACCAATAGCAACAAGGCAAAAAGAGGATCAGAGATGTTGGTCAAGGGTGTAGAGTGAAAAGCACCAAATTTCAAGTTAGTTCTAGTAGTGGCGGAGGCACTCAACCCTAATGGTGCGCAATCACAAATTCCACCAAAGGCACTTCGGATTAACGATATTCCTACTCATTTTAAATGTTCAATCCAAGAGATAGGAACCCTAGAAATGTATAGTGCTTTAGAATAAATGTGTGTTGATGGCTCGTTGAAACTCGAGCACAGGCATTTGGAAACAAAAGGGTTTACACACATATCTCACCTGCCAAGAAGCTTTCAGATAAAATGGATTAGGTATATTCTTAGCCATATACACAATGGTCAGTTATGGTTAGAGCAGCCCATATTAATCACCAAAAAGATGATTCACAAGATTACTGGCCTTCCAATTTTGAGCAAAGCTAAGACCACCAAAACCCTAGGTCAGGAGGAACTAGAGAAGAAAACCCTAGCCAAGTGGGACAATAGAGGTTTGAAAATTAGCACCATTATTAATGTGGAGCTAAGGTTTGGAATTCATGTAATTGTCCACAAGATTTATATTTCTAGTCATTTAAATAGTGTGCTGTGTGAGGCAGTAGACTTAGCATTTAAAGTCATAAAGAAAAACATGGAGTTTGACCTATCAGAGCTACTACTAAAGCAACTAAACATGAATATGGATAGCATTAGGTCATCAAAGAACAATCCCTACAAATTCAGTTCTTTATTAACATGTGTCTTCTTTTATGTGCAAAAATTCTTTCCATCCAAAGGTTCTATCATATGGAGAAAGGATGTTCCAATTTTGTATCAGATAAATGAGTTTATAGTAGAAATGGGTATAAACTTCGATAGTATAATGGATAATTATTTTGAAGACTTCAAAGAAAGAATGAAAAACAGGTTGAAGATTCCTCCTAAACTTGTTGAGGATTGTAAAGATGATGTATGTTTCATGGTAGATTGTGATAGAGTATACATTCATGCAGTTAGGCCCTGAGTTGCATGGGTGAAACCTCTCCCTTATGAAGTCAACATTGATGAAACCAGGGACATCATTAAAGAACTGGTAAATGAGCTTGTAAATCCCAAGCAACTAGTCTTTGGCACTTATGATGAGGCAAAAGGTAGAATTGAATTAGAAATTAAGCTACATCAAGCAATCAGCAAAGGTAAGAGGAAGATTGCTAAGATGAAAACTACCACTGGTCCCTTAATGCTTACTAAGGGAAAAGGAGAGGAAAAAGAAGAGGATGAAGCACAAGAAGATGAAGAGCAAGAATAAAAAAAAATAGGTAGAGCCAACAAAGAAGAAAGGGAGGGTTATCATTACTAAACCTTTGGAGGACTCCATAGCTATTTTCACTAGGAGAGGGAAAGCAAAAAATAAAGGTGAAGTAGTATTCAACAAGCCCCAACTTACCTTCCAAGAAAGGCTAAAATAGACAGAAGAAGGAGTTAGCATCATAAATTTCAAGGCTTTAAAGTTTGAAACTAGAATTGATGTAGAGAAGATGTAGATTGAGGAGCTGGTACTCACCAAAATGGGAAAGTGGAATTATTCCCTAGACCAGATTGTCCCTTAGATCTCAAAAGAATTATTTGTAAGACTACAACTGAGGTAGGAGTTAGCCACACAAACAACAAAGGACATCTATGAAAAATCCTTGAAGAATCTATTACCAAATCTCACTGAGGAAGAAGTAAGGCAGCCATGAAGAATAATTAAGGTAAAATGATGATTAGATTTCACACATGTTTAATTCTAATTAAGGACATTGAGCATGTTGTAAGATATTCAACAAACATGTGGAAGAATATCTATAATCTTCATAAGCCTAGTAGTGATCCAATTGTGATCAAGGATGATGATGGTGATAGTGATGATGAAGAAGATGACATCACTCCATGTGCTACTCTTGATATTGAAGATTATTAGGCACTAAGGGATGATGATGAAGAGAAAGGGGAAGAAGCTGAAGAGGAAGACAAGGAGGAAATGGATGAAGAAGATGACCCAATGAAGATTGTAGTAGAAGTCATTGCTTCCCTTCCTCACTTTCCACCTAAGCTGGCAACATCATTAGGATTGGAGATAGCTTTAGCAAGATTGATTACATCTAAATCAAAAATATAATTTTCTCTTGCCACCCCATGGCTCCAAGCATCTTCTATGGAATTATTAGTTATTTCATCTACCAAGTTGCAACCCTCTTCATCAACACCCAAGAAATCAATCAATGCATCATCAACTGTGCCAACTTCTTTTGCTCCATGTATAGTAAGTTTTCTAGCCCATTCTACAATTTTGTCTACCATAGCTCTAACTGCACCAATCTCTATTAGTACTTCAATTGTAAATATTCTAGCCTGTACATTACCTATTGGTACATCATTTTTGGGAAGCACATCAATTTTGGATATAGCTGGTACTTCTCTCAATTTTCCTCCAGTTCGAACAATTCAAGTTTTGTCTATTAGTCCATCTATATCAACTATTATTTCTATTTTTAAATCCAAGGAAGTAAGCACTAAACTAAAACCAAAGAATCCTCTAAAACTTCTTCTTACTGGTAAGGAAATTGATGAAGATATAGAGTTGGATAAAGAAATTATTATCCCCAAGATAGATTTGGGCACTACCATAGCCAACAAAATGAGATTGGTCAGTCAGGTTTTAGAGCAAAAGGCAAGGTAGAAGCAGCTAAGAGAAGAGAGGGACAAAGAATTCACAATAATTGAGAATGCCAAAAACATAATTATTGAAGCCATAGGTGTTGATGTTGATCTATCTCAACACATTTTGTTACAATTAGAATAGGCTATAAATAAGTTCAATGAGGACACTTCTGGTCAAGAGAAGAATGACAATAAGGTGCTTGAGCACATTGCTTAGAAAATTGCAATAAAGCAAGTAGAATTATAAACAATTTTGAGCAACCTTGAGCAATATTTTGCAAATGTAACATTACTTTTTGGCAAGCTCGGTGATGTTACTAAGTACACCAAGGATGTTAAAGAAAAATTAAATAAGTTTGATGTCAACATGAAGGATAGTGCTCAAAAGTTAGAGCTTGACCATAGTTCAAGCTCATCACATCACATCACATGAAGGAGAAATTTTTGTTAGAAATGTAGGCAGAGCTACTTAGAGAAGAAGCTAGGATTAGGTCTACACTGATTGACATCTAAAATATCAGGGACCAAATGTAGAAACATATTGCTTATTCAAAAACATTAATCCAGGACAACAATTTTTCTATAGCAGATCACATAATTGAACTTTCTGCAGAAGTTCAAGTGGCACTCTCCACCTGTAAAGTTTTTCAAGATAATTGGGATAAGACGATGTCTCTTATTCTCAAGGTACACTCTAAATTTCTCTCCCATTTTAGTGTCTCTATTTGAATTTATTGTATATAATCTCTGGCATTATTATCAAAAAGGGGGAGTATGAGATGAACAAGAAAAGAGAGCAAGGGGAGTAAAAGAGACTTGTGAAGAAATAAGAAAGAAAATAAATTGACATATGTATAGATAAAAGCTATGTATTCCATATGTATGGGGGAGACATGTAAGATATCTATATACAATTGCTTTACAAAGATCAATTTTGGTAAATCAAAATCATAATGTCAGTTAGCATAAGTTTTGATTGATAAGTGTTTTTTTCACTAATGCCAAAGGGAAGATTATTGGAATTATTTTGTACTTTTCATTAGTCACAACACTAATTGGATTCTTAATGCTTACTGGCCCTATCACTCAGTCTTCAGTTTATATTGAGCATTCAATGGTTACCTTGTAAGCTTAGCAGTTAAGTAGTTTACACCAAGCATTCCTAAAGCTACCAAGTTTCTCAATATCTACTATGCTTCATAGTGTCTACCGAGTAGTATTTTTGTGTCATGGAGATTTAGTGTAAATCGAGTGTTGGAAGAAGTAGTGTTTACCAAGTGAAGCAAGGTAAACACAGTGTGTAGTATCTACGAAGTGACACCACATATACTGAGTCACCAGTGGTTGCCAAGTTTAGAATTACTTTGAGTGATTAGTATGGACTAAGCCTTCACTTCTATCGAGTGCATGATGATGCTAAATAATGTAGTAGATGTCATGTATCAAAAGGTCACTGAGTCAGTTTAGTGAACCTGAGTTATTTACTATTAGGACAACTTTGTAATGTATTTGTTCACTTGTGTTTTGGCCAACCTTGCAATTTTGTAAATTTGAAAGGTATATATGTAAGATGTATTGTAAGATATCAAAAATATCAAGGAATAGTGAAGTAATATTGAAAAGTATCTTTGAAAGATTTTTAGCAGCAGTTCAAGGAATATAGCAAGGTCAATACAGAGGCAGAAAAGTTATATTCATCACATGAGGTGATTAGTGCATAAAGGATTTTATCAAAAATCAATTGTAAGTAGATCCATTGCTTTCTTAATAGGTGAATTAGATTCTAAATCCTTTAATAGGGTAGACTTAATAGTCTTTGTATAAATCTCTTAACCGAGTGCATATTTCATTGTATGTTTGTAAATCTTCTAACAAGGTGGACCTAGCAGTCCTTTGTGCTCCTAACAGGGAAGATCACTACAAGTGGTCAATGAAAGCCTTAACAGGCCAACTTTATGTTGCAGTATTGAAGTTTTGTGGGTATCATCCCCACCCTAGTTTTACATTCTATTTGGAAGGTTTCTGGATCACCAAAATATTGTGTTGTTTTGTGTGATGAATGTTTTATGTTTCATAACTAATGTATGCAATAGCATAGATGCATGTGTGATAAATATTAAAGGAAAGTTTTAAAGTTACTGATTCACCCCTCCCCTCTCAATAAGTTGTCATATCTTGAATATTTCCAAGAAGAATCATCATCGAGGCTATGTGGTCAATGGTAGAAAAATACTTAACTCTCATCTCCTAAATATCTCTCATTATCTTTATTTCATCTTGAAAGAATGTTGATACCTCTTGGGTTCCCCTCTTAGTTTTATCCTTATTTTCCATGATCATAACATTAATTTACTTGATATCACTATCTAGGATATATTTGAGACATTCCATTTCCCTCAGCAACTCTGATATTTCCTCTAGGCCCTGCTTGATGGCTATGTTTCTCCAATCTAAGTTAGCACTTATTATGAATAGGAAATTAGCATACACAAAAATATCATGCATTCTTTTCAAGAACTTAGAAGTATCATAAGTATGGACCTCTGTAATATGGATGATGTACTCATCCCACTTCATTTCTCTAACTTTCAACACATTTACTTTACACTCCAATTCTTCTACCATCTTAGCCTCTTGTGTTTTAGTTTTAGTGAGTTATTAGATGTCACGTACCTCATTAACTATCACACCAATAGTCATTAAAGACTTCGGCTACTGACTTATCCCTTTTAACTTGACCAATAAAATTTTCGATTATTATGGGAAGTAACATCTACTATAAAAGTATTACCTTAGATTTCCCATGCATCAAGAGTCTAGAGAACATGGATATACAATAAAAAAAATTGTATGGTATTCTCCATTTCTCTTTTGTCTTTTCAATCCATCCAAATCCTATGTTCAATTTTTTTTTTTGGCATTGAATATTTTTATGTCAACAACCCTAGTCACAATTGCAAGGTTAGTTCTTTCTACCATGAAATCTTTTGGTTGGACTTCTTCCTAGTTTTTTTCACTGATGGGCTTGTATTTGTCTACTATCAAATGCCATATTTTATCATCCCCATAATGTATAGATTCAATTTTTGGTTTCTTACTCTTGGGATTCATGTGAATATCCTACACTAGAAGGGTGATGGGCACTATGCTTCTCTTCATATTGACCAAGACATCAAATAAATTAGGTATAAAATTATTGCTCTTAGTTTGAGGGGATTGAGATCCTAAAGGGTTCTTGATAGCTAGTGCATTTTTACTTATAGGATTAACTTTGGCATTCACTTTCTTTTTTTGATTCATTTGATCAATCACTTGTATAGGACTCTTAGTATTGGATTCTCTATTTTTTCCTCTTTCACTAGGTTTTGTATCTAGGATTACCATAGCTTTTCTCCCTTTTTCCATTTCTAACTCCAAGAGAGGGAGATCCTTTGTGGAGCTTGAACTTGAAATCAAACTTGAACTACCTCCTTTGTATAGGGTTTAGCTTCTAGTTCTAAAAACTATTCACCATGTTTAGATTTTACAAAAAAACTTTTGTTGCAGACACAATTTTCTATTCACCTTCGACTCCAAGAAGACGCACTAGATTTTTCTTCATTGATTAAATTATTGTTTTTTCCTATAAAAAATAGGGCTTTTAAGCTAATACATACCTAGATGACATGCACACTAAATGATTGGGAAAGTACCAATCTGTCTGGATCTCTTACTCATTATTAAGTGCCTTCACTTCTACACCTACTAAACATTTGATCTTATTTCCACCTTAATTAATTGGCTTTAATTGCATATCTTTTCATCATTTTCAGAAAGATTGATTACTTTTTTCATGTCATGTGTCTATAGGTGGATGGCTCTTGATCTTACAAAATTTGAATTTTTGAACCGTAACATGATCTATTTGAGATTCAAGTTTACTCTACCAATAAATGTTAGGATAATGTACTAACTAAAAATAGGTACGAAATCATTGATAAACATACTCATGACACACAAGTCAATGAACTTGAACTAACCTATAGTGGTTGAAGGTTTGAGTTTGATAGAACACTAAAATCCATAATAATATACAACACTTCATGTCAGGTGTGTAATAAGAAAATGATGAATCACTGAACTTTTAAATTTTAATTGATAGGTTAAAGGTTCAAGTTCAAGGCTCTAACTTGATAAAGACCAAACTTATGAAATATTTCTCAAAACCTAACAAATATGACTTTGAACCTTTGATTGTTAAACATTTTGGTTTAATGTTGAATTTTAAATCTCTTATTCAAAACTCTTTTCAAATAATCGAGTAAAATAGGAGAACCAAGTTCAAAATATAGCTAATAGCTCACTCTAATTCAGGATTGAAATTGAATAGGACTTAAACAAGACTCAAAATCTCTACTTTCACAAATAACATGACTTAATGAAGAGAAGGAAAAAAGAAACAAAGGAAAGCAAATAGGACTACTAATAAAAAAATAAAAAATAAAAAACATTCTATATACATTATATACATGAGTAAAATGGAACCTTATAGTTGATATAGTTTTAAATCATGTCCATTATAAGACAGGGGCATCTCCATTCCATCTTGATGTTTCAGTTTGAAGGAGTTTGGCTAATAAGCTTATTGATCTTGAAACGACCCTTCCAAAGTGATTCAAATTTTTTATGGGCTCCTTGAAACTCTCTCATCTTGTCCCAAAGAAGTATTTTATCATTTTCCATGAACCTTCTCAACCTATCATTATGATAAAAAATCTTCCTAAATCTTTCTTGGTGGCTTGTATTGTGATCTACTATGTTCTCCTTTTCTTCTTCAGTCTTTGTAAGAATAAAAAATTTCTCAAGTGAACTTTGAAATCTTGCTTCTTCTATTACCTTCTAAATTTTATCTGTAAATAGTTCAAGCAAGGGAGATAGTTGAGCCTGAGCTCAATACATTAGATCAAAAAGATTCATTCCTCTAGCTCTCTCTGGGGATGTTTTTTCAGTCGATAAATCTTCGATTGGCTTCTTATGCCACTCTCTAGCATTCTAACTAACCAACTTCTTCATTATAGAAAATATATTTTTATTAGAAGACTAGACCATTCTCTTGTGGAAAAAAGACCAAAGATTGTGAAAGATAGAAACCATTTTCATAATAAGATAGTTGGAATTTGTTAAAATAAAAGTTATGGGTATTATTAGCTAATACTTTTATTGGTACTCCAAACAAGACTAAAATATTTTCTTTTAGAAAGTTGCACACTATTTTGAAACTAGTGTTTTTTACTGGGACATTTTCATCCTATTTGGTAAATTAGTCTATTGTAGTCAGAATATGGGTGTGTCTAGCACTTGAAACGGGATTTAGAGAGCCAATAAAATCCATGCCCCATTATTTAAGTGGCTCTTTAGTGAATAGAAGTCTTAAAGGAAATGTTCCTAACATAAGTTTACCTAAAAAATAACCTACAATGATCACACTATCCTACCCACTTTTATGCATTGCTTACCATATTAGGTTAGTAATATTTGTTCCTCAAGATCCTAAAGGTTATGATTGTGGATTCAAAATTCCATATACATATTTTATTATGGAATTCCTACAACAAATTCTTCTATTTGTCACTATCAACACATCACAGTAACATGTAATCAAATCCCTTTTATACAATACATCATCAATGATCATTTATTTAGTAGAATTCAACCTTCAAGTTATTTTCTCCTTACTAGTAATATTCTTGCAGCATTTTCTATAGATGAGGAATACAATATCTGAGAGCCATGTATCCTTCAAGCATACTAAAAATGTTACTGGTTCATCTCTTTTAACAAGTTCCTTCTTTTGCCCCATTAACTTGCATAAGCCTTGTCCCCTCACAAGTTTGGTAGGCTTTATTTCTAGATTGCATTCCTAAAATTGTGCCACCCATGTCACTTTTTTATTCACATCCACTTCTTACTTAGTGAGAATTCTCTTAACTACTATGTTTGGGGAAAATATTATTGAATGAGACTGCAAAATATAATAGAAGAACTATTTAACTACTTTTACTAACAAAAAGTCTTTCTTCTATGTGAGAGAATATCTCAACTCATATTTCTTTAGTAGAACACTCATGAAAGAGATAGAAACTTACTTACCTTCATCATTCTTCTATAACAATATGGATGGCATGCTGTGCTTTTTGGCATAACAATAGATTATAAAATCTTATTTATTGTCTCTGTGTTTCAAGATTAGGGATCACACAATATCTTTTTAAAATTCTTTAAAGGTTGTAGTGGCTCCTTCATCTCATTTGAAATTCAAATTCTCACTTACTAGATTACCTATAGGCCTAGTGGTTTCTGCAAAATCTAGTACAAAACTTCTTAGAAAGTTGATTTGACTAAAGAAAGAGTGACCCCATTCCTATATGAAGGTAAGCATAGTTTCTAGATTTTTGAAATTCATTTGAGATTTATTTTGATTCCATCCTTCAATGCTAATTTACCTAGCAGCTTACCTTTGGTGACACAAAAACATAGACTTCTCTGTATTCAAAGAAATTCCATGTTCTGTACATCTATGAAGGACTATTCTCAAATCACAAAGGTGTATCTTCCTCCTCCTAGAGAAGACAACAATGTCATCAAAGTTAATCATAATCACCTTATCAAAGAGATGTGCAAAGGTTGAGTTCATTTCCCTTTGAAAGGTTGCACCTACATTTATCAATTTAAAGTGCATCCCATTGTAGGCAAAAGTTATCTAGGGAAAGGTAAAGGATTTCTTGTGTTTTTCTTCTATAGCTATACTCATTTGATTATACCCCAAAAATTAATCAATCATAGACATCATTTAAGAGCTAGAAATAGTCTACAAGATGTGGTCCATCTTCAATAATGCAAAGTTCTCGTATAGACTTGTCTTGTTGAAGTTCCTAAAATCTACATAGATTCTAATTCACCATGTTTTTTAGATTCACACTGTGTTGGATATCCATGTGGAGTGATTTATGTGGTATATGTTGCATTCATTTTGTATCTTGTCTACTTCTTTAAAGATGGTGTCTAATACCATTGGGTTACAATTCCTTACCTTTGTCATAAACAAGGTTGCTCTATGTTTTAGTAGAATCAGATGCTTGAACTACCCTTTATTGGAGTCCTTTAGATCTTTAGATGACCAAGAAAAAACATGACAAAACTCATTTAGAAGCTTAGTGAACTTTATCTTTTCATATTTCTTTACAATTTTCCCTACATAATGATCTATTCTATCAAAGAGTGTTTCCAATGCAACTAGTCTTTTTAGAATTCTATTTCCTTTTAGATGGATCACTCCAACATCAGGTTTATTCTTAGATTTAGGATAGAAATCATTATATCCTTAACTTAAACCTTCAAATAAAAGACCAGTAAAATTTTTAATTCCTTGCAAGAAGGTGTTGATGTGAGCATCATCATCAAACAAATTCCAAGAATCATCATAGAATACCCACCAAGAATCATCATTATTAGGTACACTAGGAAAATGAACTAATTTTATAGTATAGAGATCCTCTCGAAAATAGGGGTTTTAGATCATTAAAGATGATGAACCTTCCAATGCATTAGCTCTAGCATTGAACTCCCTAGCAGTTGATTTAATTGAAAAGGCCTAAAATCCCTTCAACTCATTCTACACTCTATTTCTATTATTCCTTAGACTATTACTTTTCATAGAAGAAACATATTTCACTTGCTTGACCACTAATTCTACATCCCCATGTGCCTTCAGGAATTTCACTCCCCTCCTTTTGGCTTCTTCAATTCCCAATACTAAAGTTTTGTATTCAGAGGTGTTGTTCGCATTTTGAAATGGTAGCTTGAAAGCATTAGGAATTATCTTTCCTAAGGGTGATATGAATACAACTCCATCTCATGACCTTGCTAGAGAATAGTTGCCATAAAATTCGATCTCTCATACACCTTAATCTACTATTTCACCCACACTTGTTGTAATCCTCTTCAGGAAAAATCACACAATTAATGAAGTTAGTTTCATTATATAAAATATGAGATATATGGTCTTTAGAGGGGAAGGATGTATATTTTGGCTTAGTCTCACAGTGTAGCAAAACTATTTTAGTACCAATGTGTATGGTACCTTGAGACTAGACTAGTTTAACCTCTCCTACTAGGTCTTTACAAAATGTCCTACTCAACAACATTTTGTAGCTAGATGAAATGTATGCTACTAGAATGGTCAACTTAACTCTATTATCAAGGAACTTGGCTAGAGATACTTGATAATACTTGATCTTTCTGATCAATGGAACTTTCTTTGAATTAATGGAGTAGCATTTTACAAAAGTTTTTATCATATAAAAATCTAAAGATTTGATCATAGAACATTGAATGATGTTATCACAGGCTCTAGAGTCTATTTTTGAATTGCTCAACTTATTGTTGTGGATAAGAAAAGAGACATAAAATAGATACTTTTCAATTAAACTATAATTCTTAGAAGTTTTAGCATGTATAGATGCATCTTTAAAGGGCATTATTTCAAATTCAATGTGAGGTTTAATGGGTGACACATAATTCTCCAAGTGGGCAATGTTTTGATGAGTGAAACCTTTTACATACTCAATTAATATATCTAGCTCATTAGAATTTGAACTCAAAAAATTCGCAAAGGAAATTTTGATTATTGTAGACTTCAATAACTCAACAATATCTAATGTAGGTTTTGGATCATGTTTCTTTAATATCTTCACTTATGGCACCCAAGTTCTTTGAACCTTGAGATATCTATCAACTAGCTTATATATTTTTCCTTTTCTCATCGAAGTAGAACAAAAAGAAGAATGAATAAGGAACTTACTACCACACTAGTTTTGTGTAAGTACAAATAAAGAAGGATCCTTATTAGGGAAAATTATATCACCACCATGCTCTAAATCAAAATCATATTTGATATAATAGTTAATAGAGTCTTCAGGCCCTCCTCAAGTTGCATGTGCAACTTGGAAATCCTCTACAATTTCCTTAATCACATCTGTTTCCCTTTATATTATAATTTTTGAGTTCAACATGATCATTTGTTAAGTGGAAGGTGCTCATATTTTCCTTACTTAAAAAAGGGTCTTTGATAATTAATTTTTTTGAACATCGGAGCATATGTAGTTGTTTCCCAAATGTTCTTCCACCTTGATTAGAATATTTCCTAGGAATATCATGGTATGGTGTAGTGTTTTTCAACAATTGTCTCTTGATCATCATTATATCAGTAAGTAGATCTTTGAATTAAGGGTTTAGCAGAACCTAATGTGGATGTTTCTGAGTTATATACTTACACTTTTCTCTTACATTTCCTTGTGGATATCAATTAATCTTATAGATCTATGCCTAATCTTTGGGAAAAATCAACATTTTCCACCCTATTATTCCTTAAGTGTGAACTAAAGTCTTGTGGCATGGCATTGAAAAAGAAGCCTTTTATGTTTTCATTATTTTGTCTCTTTGCAATAGGTATTTTAGATAATATCTTGTTGAAATTTTCTATGAAATTGTGCATAGGTTACTAAACTTCCTTTTTAAGATGTGTTATTTGTAGGAGGAGATTCTATTCATCATCAATAGATTTGAACCCAGCTTCAATTGCATTCCTCATAGAATTCCAATATGTGATTGCCTTATTCAAAAGATGGTGGTGTCACCTACAGTTGGAACCAATTTGCAACTACTTCAGTTAAGGTTTCCACAAATAACCTAACTTCCAATTTTTTATTAGGATCATGAAGAACACCACATCCAATGTTAAAAGTATTCAAATGCTTATCTATAGAATTGTTCCCATCACCAATAAAGTTGGGAAGAACATCTATCACAAATTTTGAGAGAGGATCTAGATTGGGTCCTAGATTAAAAGGATTGACTTTGGCATCCCAAGGATTATTTGTTGTCATATTAAGCAATATAAAATTAAGATGATAAGCATTTAAATGTGACAGAATTAAGGTTCCTAGTATTATTAAAGCTTGCAACTAGTAGTAATAGGAAAAGTCTTCGGAGGTGAAGAAATTCTACTTTTGGATTTAAAAAATTCCTTTCCCAAATGGGTATAGTTAGGGTCAAAATTTAACTACTTTAGATCATTATATAGTCATCATCAAAAAAATCAATTAAACTTATCACTTGGGTGTACCTTTCGTTAGACAGTTTATCTCAATTAGGGTTTTTAGGGTCATATTGATGGACATGATTATGGGCATTTATTTATGGTTGCTAGGCTAATATTTCTACAACTATTTCTTCTTGTACAATAGAGAATCCCCTAATGATTTTTCATCACTCTTCCCTGAAATCTTGACTCACTTGCATGTATTGTACATAACTCATTTTCAAGTTACTAAACCATAAGTGTAGTTTAAGAACAAGTAATATATCATGGTGATGGAAGACCATTATGGAACATACCTAGTTCAATTGATCCATTGGACATGATGTTGGCTTACCTAGCAGAGTCATATAAAAATTATTAGTGAATAATTTTTCTTTTAAAGTGTTAACTAAATCTTGAATTTATTCTCAAATTTAGGAAAAAAGGAACAAATTCACAAATGATTCCCTTTGATAGAGAAATCATTGTATTTAATAGGTATAGATTCTTGACTTGAAATTCTTTTTTATAATTAAATCATATTTTAGAAGAATGATTCTCATAGTTACTTTTGACTAGAAAATAGAAAGTAAAACACTGAGTTCATAATAATGAAAAGGATGTAAAGATTGAAAAGTAACTAAAATTTTACAAGAAGGATTAGCCACATGACTGATTATAACCATGAAACAATCTTAAACAAAAATGATTAAATAAAGGCTACTTTATTATTCTAAGTTCAAGATCAACATATAATGCAAATAAAGAATTAGCTTTGCATACATTCACTCCCACATAACAATGAAAAATATGATTTAACACCCAAGATTCATATATAAAACCATATGATCCCATATATCATAGAGTAAAAGGATAGTTAAACCAAGTTTCTATATTCCAATAGCCAATGCTCTCAAAATATCAAAATAATTCTTATATGGACATGTAGGGCTTTAAGATTTAGTTTCAAAAACTCTCCCAAGGAGTTATAAACTAATGTACTTAAACATAGTTTTTAAAACAACTAATTTGAAAGGAAAACATGCCAAGGAAAGTATCCCTAAAATCCTAACTAATAATCTTTTATTTGTGATAGTAGGAGTGGTTTGTTTCTTTGGATCTTCAATAAGTCCACCACCTATGTCCTTCCAATTTTTATGAGTGGCACAGAATTTGACCAACTCCTTTTGTAGGGGCACTCTAGTATGCTCCAACCTTAGTTTCAACATACACTCAATCCTATGAATAGGGTTCATTTTTTTTTTTTGTCTACTTCCAAATGATCCTTGCATAATATCAATATGGACTCTACACAAGTGATGGTCGTAAAATCCTTGAATTTTATCTCTTGAATTTATTTCATTATCTTTAGTTTTTCCTAAAATGATGTCAATACCTCTTGGGTTCCTCTTTCAGTTTTATCTTCATTTTTCATGATTGTAACATCAATGCACTCAATGTTATTCTCTAGGGTCTATTTGAGATGTTCCATCTCCCCTCAAAAATCTGATTTTTCATCTAGGCCCTTCTTAATGGTTATGTTTCTCCACTCTAACTTGGCACTTACAATGAAAGAAAAATCAACATCTATGAAAGTATTGAGCATGTATATCAAGAAATTTGTAGTACCATAAGTTTGAACCTCTTTAATTTGGATGATGTAGTCATCCCAATTCACTTTCTCATCTTCCCACACATTTAGTTTAAACTCCAATTTTTCTTCCAATGTATCTTCCCGTGTTTTACTTTTAATTAATTCAAAGATTTAACTCACCCCATTGGACATCAAAATATCCATCCAATAATTATAGACTCTAGCTATTAACTCATCCCATTTAACATGATCAATGACTTTTTTATTACAAGAGGAAGTAACATCCACCACTAAAGCACTACCTTGGATGGCTAATGCATTAGGATTCTCCATAGTGTGGATATACTTTATCATTAACTATATGGTTTTCTTTAGTACCCATTTATCTTTCCAATTCTTCTAAATCCTATGTTCAATTTTTATGTCACTAGAGCTGTAGATTTTCATATGAATAACCCTAGTCGCATTCCCAAGTTTAGTTCTTTCCACCATGATGTATTGTGGCTAGACTTATTTCTAATTTTTATCACTGGTGGGGTTGTATATGTCTTCTATCCAATATCCTATTTTATCATCCACATCTAGCATAGATTAAATTTTTGGTTTCTTACTCTTGGGAGTCTAGGTACTTGCCCACCATATCTTGCATTGAAATGGTGATAGACACTATGCTTCTCTTCTTTCTAAATGGGAGGTCAAACCAATTGGCAGTGGAAATATTGCTCTTTATTTGAGGGGTCATAGATCTTAATGGGTTCTTGATAGTCAGCATATTTGATCTTATGGTATTAACTTTGTCATTTAGTTTCTTATTTTGATTGAGCGAGTACATTATTTACATAGGACCCTAGGTAGTGGATTATGTATTTTTTTCTTTTCCACTATGATCCATATCCTTGATTACCATGACCTATTTACCCATTTCCCTCTTTCATTTTGGGAGTGGGTGATCCTTTTTCATTCCTAAACTTGAATATAAATTGCCTCCTTTATATGGGGTTCAACCTCTTGTTCTAGAACCTAATCACCATGGTTAGAATTCATAGAAAAAATTCTAACATAGAAATAATATTTTATTCACCTCTGACTCTAAGAAGACACACTAGATTTGATTTTGTTGATAATCTATGGGTTTTACAAAAAATAAGTGTTTTAAGGAAATACATATCTAGAGTTCATGAATAGTAAATTATCCATAAAATAGTGATGTATCATTATTTCTTAATCACTAATATGTGGCTTCACTTATGCATGCACTAAACCTGTCATCCCACTGTCTCCTTAACCAATCAATGTTAATTGCATGTCTTTTCATTAATTTTAGAAAGATTGAATATCTTAGTACTGTCATGTATCTATGTTTGTTTTTAGGTAGCTTGGATAGTTGTTCATCCACATGTGATTAATTGACAAATAATTGTAAAAGTTATGACAAATATTTGTTAATTAATTGACTCCTTCTAGATGCCACTAGTAACTTATTGGTTAGCTTTTTTTAATTGAGAAGCAATGAGAAACGTCTTCGTTGTGTTGTCTTGATCAAGAAGCAACTAAAAATAGTATAAAAGGGGGTCAAAGGAGCCAATCGAAGAATAGAATAGAACAGAGAACAACAAGATTTGTAGAAGCATTTATAGTGTTAGCAAAAGAGTTTGTAGCCATATAAAACAATATTTTAGTGTTAGCAAGAGCGTAGTGATAGAATTGGAGATAGCAATGAGATTATCAATAGGAGAAATTAGGAGGTTGTCTAAATTATGCCAATGAGAAGCATGGAATTTTGTATCTCTTGATTTGCTAAAGTTAATATAATTCCTAATATGTAGAACAAGTTTTCACTTAGGGGGTTTTCTAGGGATGATTTGTTTGAAAATATTGTGTTCTTTGTGTTTTGAATTTATTTCTATATTTTATTGGTGAAGTTACAGTTGGGTTATTTTTCTATATTAGCTAGGAAATTTTTTTCAACAGTTTTGTAAATATTTACAATAGGATATTAATAATCAATGATTGCAATAGTGTTAATTTTCACATGGTATCAAAGTGGTGTTGAGGGTAGGAGAGTTTTACCCTAGGAAAGAAATTTTGATCTCTTCAAAATTATTGCTTTAATCCCTTGAGATGGCTTTATTTGGTTTGAAAGATCAAGATAGATTGGATGGAACCTCAAATTTTGGTGTTTGGAAGGCCAATATTTCTTTATTATTGGAGGAGAATGGTATCAAAGATTATGCTACCACTGGTATAGCTATACCTATAGATGCTATACAACATGCAACATATTAGAAGGATGATGTAAAGGCAAGGAGGATTATCCTTGATGGTGTAAAGAATCATATTATTCCATATATTGTCAGATACCATTCTTAATCTATACCAAAATGCTACCACCAACAGGAAGATGATTCTTAGAGAGAAGCTAAAGAATACCTAGATGAACTAGGGAGAAGATGTTAGAAGTTTCCTAACCAAGCTTAGACTTGTCAAGGACAATTTAGTAGTTGTTAGAGATAGTTCTAGTGATGACGAGCTAGTGAGAATAGCCCTATATAGGTTTTCTAAATAGTGGAGTGTCTTTGCTCAAGTTGCTAGTGGATGAGATACCTTACTAAGTTGGGATCAACTATGGACTAATTTCACACAAGAGGAGTTTAGAATAAGTCTTGTCAATGGGGCCAACAAGAGTTAGAAAAGTGAGGTGGAAAAGGAAAATATTGGCCTAGCGGGGAAAGGGAAAGAAAAGAAGGGATCTAGCTCACAAAGTGAGAAGAAGAAGAAAAACTTTTTAAGGTCAAGTGCTTTGGATGTCACAATATGGTCACTATGTTAGTGATTTCCTAGAATGGAAGAAGGAAAAGAAGTAAGTGATAGCTTCAACAAGTGCAGAATAACTCTCTAGTAGACTAGAAGATGAGCTTTCAGTTATAGGTTGTATGGTGAGCTCAACGTCAAAATCTATCTGGTATATAGATAGTGGGGTGTAATTTCATATGATAGGATTTAGAGAGTACTTCTCCAGTTATAAGGAGGAGAAAACCAATATTCATATTTCTATGGAAAACTTTTCTAAACTCAACCCAGTTGGGAAAGGAAATGTTTAATTTTAGAGGGAGAATGGAAAGATAGATCCAATTCATGATGTGTTTGATGTGCTAGGCTTAGTTATGAATTTGATTTTCATATTTGCTCTTCAAGATAGGGGTATAATTTACTCTTTAGAGGGACATATGTGTTGAATAAGCACAAGGATTAGAAATCACCCATAACTATTGGAGTTACGAGTGGTCACCTTTATAGGTTGTAGTTTTATACTCCTAAGGAACTCATGAGCAATAGTAATCTTAGAGATCTTGGAGAACTATGGCATAGTTATGGAATAGGAGGATGATCCATATTCATCATGGAGCACTCACATTGCTTCATGAGATAGTGAGAGGTGTTCCAAAGTTGAGCACATAGGATGATGTATGTAAGGGATGCATGTTGGGAAAGTTTGTGAAAGCATCTTTTCCAAGGTGTGACACCAAATTTGTAGGTGTTATTGTTCTAGTACATTTAGATGTTTGTGGACCAATGTCAACAAATTCTATTAGAGGATATGAGTACTATGTTACTATTATCGATGATTTCTCTAGAAAGAGCTGTATATACTTCTTGAAGACCAAGGATGAGGTTTTTAGTCAGTTCCAAGAGTTGAAGGCTCTAGTGGAGAACTCAATAGGAAAGAAGATAAAGGTTCTTTGGTCAAAAAATGGAGACAAGTACAAAGGAAAGAACTTCTAGGAGTTCTATACCAGGAAAGGAATGGAGTTATTTAGAGGAAGAATTGTTTTATATTGGAGGTGGCAAGAGCCATGCTACATGACTAGGATATGCCCTGCTACTTATGGGTAGAAGTGCATAGTGCAATATTCTACATTCAGAATAGGGTTTTGCACAAGGTACTAGGGAGGATGACACAAAAGGAAGCTTTCATAGGTAAGAAGCCTAATGTTAGCCATTTCAAAATATTTGGGAGTTTGGCATATTGTCATATTCGAGGTGATACATTTACCAAGTTAGACTAGATTGTAGAGAGGGGGTACTTTGTTGGGTATAGTGAAACCTCAAAGGCATATATGATTTTTATCCCTAGGGCTAGAATAATTACGATTAGACATGACGTCAAGTTCATGGATGACAAGGCATTTAGAAGGTCCAAATATT
Organism: Cupressus sempervirens; assembly: GCA_028749045.1. Lineage (NCBI taxonomy): Eukaryota > Viridiplantae > Streptophyta > Pinopsida > Cupressales > Cupressaceae > Cupressus > Cupressus sempervirens. The sequence goes on from CM053784.1 coordinate 68,028,399, forward strand.
TTCTAGTTGATGATCAGAGTGAGCAGCCATCAGAAGCTCTAAGGCCTAGTCAAGGGCAACAGAGCACATGTACAGCTACCAGTACAAGTGTAGGCTGAAGTGGTGAAGATTCCAAGAGCATGGAGTAATTGGTGCAATAGGAAATGCATCCAGAAGACTTAGAGGTTGATTTCAAATCATCTATAGTTGGTAGAAGGAACCACAAGATTTAAGAGACACTAATGGATACTTAGCATTTTGTGGTAGCTGCTACGAAGAGTAGCAGTTAGCAGAGATAACTAGACAAGTTCAATAACTATGTTGCATTAGTTAGTTAGTTGGTATATAGTGAACCTTCTAGCTATTAGGAGGCTGTGGAGCATCAAGTATGGTAGGATCCTATGGTTGTTCCTCAATAATGTAGAATGATGTGTGGAAGGTAGTTCCTAGACCAATAGATAGAGTAGTAGTTGGATCATGCTGGATCTATAAGATAAAAAATGGTGCAAATGGTAGCATTGAGAAATACAAGGCAAGGTTCATGGCCAAGCAGTTCTCTTAGAAGGAGATAATATACTACGAGGAGACATTTGTTCTAGTGGCCAAGTATACTTCTATATGACCTGTGATCTCGTTTGTAGCACAAATGTGATGGTAGATCCATCAAATGGATATTAAGACAACATTCCTTAATGGTGAGTTAAATGAGGAAGTATACATAGAGAAACTAGAAGGCTTTTTAGCACACAATAAATAGACCCACATGTGTAGATTGAAGAGAGCATTATATGTTCAAGGTGTAGGTATCAGGTTGATGGGCTATATTGATGTAGATTGGGTAGGAAATACAATGGACAAAAGGAGCACTTTAGGGAGTTGTTTTAGTTTGGGATCAGGAGTTGTATCTTGGTTCAATAAGAAGTAGAAATTTGTGGGTCTGAGTTTAACAAAAGCATAATACATAATAGCTAGCATGGAAACATGTCAAGCTATATGGCTTCTAAATTTTTTAGTAGCCTTGTTTGATTAGAAGGTTGAGATTATTGTGATACACTACGATAATTAGAGTTGCATCAAGTTGTTTGAGAATCTAGTATTTCATGATAGGTCTAAACATATAGACATCAGATATCACTTCATCAAAGATTATGTACAATGGTTGGTTCTTCAACTATAGTACATACCTATAGACGAGCAGGTAGTATACATTCTAACAAAGGCATTGGGGAAGGAAAAATTCATCTTCTTTAGAGATAAGTTAGGTGTCATGCAGAATAGATTCCTCGCTAACAAGGAGTGTTAATTTTAGATAGCTTCAACAATTATTCCTCCACATGTGATTAATTGATAAAAAATTGTTAGAGTTATGATAATTATTTTTTAATTAATTGAATCTTTCTAGAAGCCACTAGTAACATTTGGTTAGGATATTTTAATTGAGAAGCAACTAGAAACTTCTTGGTTGAGTTGTCTTGATCAAGAAGCAAATAGAAACCTCTTGGTTAAGTGGTATAAAAAGGGATCAAGGGAGGCATTTGGAGAACAGAATAGAATAGAGAACAACAAGAATTGTGGAATCATTTATAGTGTTAGCAAATGTGTTTGTAGTGATAGCAAATAGCCTTACAGTGTTAGCAAGAGTACAATGATAGTATTGGGGATAGTAATGGGGAATATTAGTATGAGAATTTAGGAGGCTGCCTGAATTCTACTAGTGAGAGGCGAGGAATTTTGTATCTCTTGATTTATTGAAGTAAATGTAATTTTTCATCTATGGAACTAGTTTTCTCTTAGGGGTCTTTCTAGGGATGATTTGTCTAAAAATATTGTGTTCTTTGTGTTCTAAATTTCTTTCCATGTTTTATTGGTGAAGTTGCAGTTGTGTTATTTCTCAATATTAGCTGGGAATTTATTTTTAGTAGTTTAATAGTGATTTATGATAGGAGATATAATCAATGATTGCAATAGTGTTAATTTTCACAATCTATATATGGGTGGATTTAAGTTCATGAATATGAAACTTTTGACTGTAGTATAATTGATTCAAGATTCAAGTTCATCTCATCAAGAAATGTTAGAATAAAGTGCTCACAAAAATTAGGTATGAAATAATTCAGAAATAAACTCTTGACACATAAGACTGTGAACTTGAACTAACCCTATTGGTGTGACATTAAATTTTAAAATGGAGCAGAAAATTCTTCTATAAACACAAGTCTTCATGTCGTGTGTGTAATAGTAAGTCAATGAATCAATGAACTTTGAACTTTGAACCTATAAGTTCAAGGCTCAAGTTCAAGGCACCAACTTGATAAAAGTTGAACTTAAGAAAACTTTTTCAACACTTAGCAATGGTGCCTCTGATTCTTGGAACTTTGATATTTCAACTTTTGGTTCATGTTCAAGGCTGAAATTTCTTATTCAAGACTCATTTAAAATACTCAATAAAAATAGGAGAACCAAGTTTAAAACACAAAAACAAAGATGTAGCATCATAGTTATCAACATGATTTAACAATGCTTGTGGACTTTATGGGTTCCTTGATAATTGGATTATTTCCATGAATAAATCTAATCTTAAAATATTGCTACACCTTATTAAATTTAGGATTAATATAATCATCCTTGAGTTATATTGCTTACAAGTAACCACAATATAAATGTGGAAGGATGACATGGGTAAAACTGAAGGAAGAAAGTAGGGAAATTTAAGATGGAAAGAATGATGGCAAACAAGTGACTACACAAGAAGTTGTAGCAATAGTGCAAGATGTGTTGAGAATTGTGTCTCAACCTTGCAAGCTTTTTCCAAAAAACTCTAGAAAATTTTGGCTTGAAAAATCAAGATTATTTTTTTAAAAATTCTAGAATTTGTTTTTCATAGTTCTCCACATGTTTAGGAGTTGTTAAAAATGTATCTAGTCTCTAGAACAATGTAGAAGGAATATGTTTAGAGTGTAAACAACTCATTATATGACTATTATGGGGTTCTAAACTAGAGGGCAAAATTATGGATGAAAGTGGTATTCTTGGAGTTACAAACTACAAGTGGGTAACATGCGGCATGGTTGTTTTGCCCATGGTTTTTGTCCATGGTTTTGGAAAACCAAAAATGGTTTTCGGATGACAAATCACTATAAAAGGAGGGCTTGGGGAGGTGTTTGAATTATCAAGTTCAGTTTGCAAGACTTGTGCCAGAAGTCTCTTTGAGTCTAAGTCTAAGTTTGAGTTATGGTGATGCACTCCTGTAAGAACCTATATTGTAAATTCTATCAAGCAATCTTCTAGATTTGAGAATACATTGTGTAGGTTTTGAAGGGTGGGGTTTTTCTCCTAGAAGGGTTTTCCCATGGTAATCCTTGTTTTATGCATTCATTGTTATTTTTATTATCTTATTATGTATTTCTTGAGATCATTGCAATAGTTAGTTGAATTTGCATAATCGTCCCCTCAAAGATTAGTGTAGGAAGCAATTCTACACACCTTAGGTTCCTTGCAAGTGGTATTAAAGTCTGTCCATTTTTTAGTCTACTTGATTGGTACAAGGTTTTTTGAGCTAATCAAGGTTTGAGTGGGAGCTTGTACAGAGGTTTTTATTTCTATGTTGTAGGATTACAAAGATGGCAAGCACACAAGAGAGGATTTATGTAGAGAAGTTTTCTAACACAAACTTTGAAATGTGGAAGTTGAAGATGGAAGATCTATGAGATGCAGTCGATGAAAAGAAGTTGAGGCCCATAGATCCAACTTTAGCCACAAAGTATGATGTGAGAGAGTAAAAAGGTAAAAGTCTCATCAGATTGTGTCTTGCAAACTCTATACTAATTAATTTCCATGAAGAACCTACCACAAAGAAGCTTTGGAAGAAACTAATTGAGATCTATCCAGCATAATCACTTGTGAACAAGATTTTCCTGAGGAAGAAGTTGTATTTCTTGAGAATGGAAGAAGGTGGATAGATTTCTGAGCATCTTGAAATTTTTAATATGTTGGTAACTCAGTTGACCTTAGTTGAGGTGTGGATGGATGAAGAAGAAAGTTACCAAATATTGCTATGTTCATTGCTAAACTAATGGGATAGCCTTGTCATGGCCATAGGGAGCACTTTATTTTTTTTGAAGATGGAAGATATTATTGTTTCTCTACTTTTTGAAGAGATGAGAAGGAAGGTCTCTTTGAATGCCAAAGAGGCTTTGAGTGTTTGAGGAAGACCAATGGAAAAAGGAAAGAACAAGAAGCAACATGACTATTCTATGTCCAAGAATAAGGGGAGATCAAAATCCCATGGTAAGTCCAAGGTGATCTATACTAATTGTGGCAAACCTGGACACTTCCAAAAGGATTGCAAAGAGGGAAAAAAGAAGAAGAATAACAAAGATTCTAATTCCAAGTCTGAGAAGGAAGATGGAGATGCTTTCATCATAGCCTTGGCCACTCATGTAGGTGATAATGCATGGTTGATAAACTTAGGTGCATCTATTCACATGACTCCTGGTAGAAATTAGTTTATTAAATATAAAAAGTTTGATGGTGGTAAGGTGTATTTTGGTAATAACTTAGTTCTTGATATTGTTGGTCATGGAAGTATTCATGTGAAATTTTCTAATGGTAGAATTAGAAGACTTGATGGTGTCTTGCATATCCTAGGACTAGCAAGGAATTTATTATTTATTAGTAAACTAATAGATGTGGGTGTCCATGTATAGTTTTCTAAAGCAGGTGTGAAAATGGTGAGAGATGTTATGGTAATAGCAAGAGGAAGTAGATTGGGTACATTGTACTAGCTTGATGCATGCATGGTTGAGTGCAATAGTACTTCTGAGAAGATTGTGAAGAGGACTACATTGTTGGAGAAGGAGAGGATTTCTCTTTCAATAGACGGTCATGGTTTTTGGGTACCCAAGGTTGCCCTATCTATTGAATCAAAGTTACCTATAGAGAAGACTATGTTATGGACCTGAAGACTTGGCCATATAGGTGAGGAAAGTCTAGGAACCTTAAAGAACAAAAACCCTATTGATGGGTTGAATGGCTACAATCTTGATTTTTATTTTTGTGAGCATTGTAACTATGGTAAACAAAATCACATTCAGTTTTACTCAAGTTCTCATAAGTCCTTATGTATTTTGGATCTAATCCATTTGGACGTATTTGGTCATGTTGATGTTCCTTATATTGGTAGATCAATTTATTATGTTTCTTTTATTGATGATTTCAATAAAAGAACATGGGTTTATTTTCTTATAAGAAAAGCTAAAGTTTTCAGTCATTTCAAAGAATTTAAAGCAATGATTGCATTGCAAAATGTGAAGAAGATAAAGCATTTGAAAACTAATAATGGCGTTGAATATTGCTCCAATAATTCTAATACATTTTGTAAAGGTTGTGGTATTAAAAGAGAGAAAATAACTCCATATTCTCCACTTTAGAATGGAGTTGTAGAAAGAATGAGTAGGACCTTGATCAAGAAGGATAAGAGTATGTTGAGTAGAGTTGGATTGGAAGAAAAGTTTTGGACTGAAGCTATAGCCATTTCTTGCTTCCTAATAAACATGTCTCCTGTATCAAATCTTGTTGATAAGACACCAATGGAAGTATGGTCAGGCCACAAGCGTTCACTTAGACATCTGAGAGTTTTTGGTTGTGAGGCATATGCTCATGTGCCAAAGGAGAAGCAGACAAAATTGGACAACAAAGCTATCAAATGTATCTTCATTGGATATAGTTATGGTGTGAAAGGATACAAGCTTTGGGATCCTATTGCATAAAAGGTATTTTACTCCAGAAGTGTTATTTTTAGAGAAAATGAACCTTCTTCTATTATAGTAGGGTGAATGCACAAAGTTGGGTCACAATTGTGTGGAATGAGACCTCTTAGAAATGGGTACCCAATTTTAAAAAATGGGCACCTATTTTTAGCTTCGGTGCCCGACCCTAAATTTAAAAAATAGGCACCCATTATTTTTAAAAATCAGGTACCCGTTTTTAATTTTAAAAAAAATGGGTACCCATTTCTCAAAAAATAAAAAATTTAAATTTTAAAGAAATGTGTACCCTTTTTTAAATGGGTACCCATTTCTTAAAAATTCAAAATTTTAAGTTTTTGGTAGATTTTACATGTTGCTTTTAGCTTTTCAAAATGGGTACCCATTTTTTGAAATTCAAATAATGGGTGCCCATTTCTTACAACATGAGGTGGGATTTTTTTTCCTGCCTCAGATTTTGGTTTGGGATAGGGTTGGTGAGACCAAGTCTATGCCTTGGCCTCTCAAAATTTGGCAATGGCATTGAACTAACAAATTCATGCCTTGCCATATTTTTTGAGGGTCTTCCCAATCAATTTTTTTTACAAAACAAAAACCCATTAGAGCTCTCACTATCTTGATTTCAGAAATATAAATTTTATAGTTTTATAACTTTATTTACTATTTGTGTATTTTTTTTTAATCAAAGGTGGTACCTAAATGTAAAATAGCAACGTTCACTAAAACTTTACTAACTTTTTTATTTTATAGTTTTTCTTAAATTAATTTATATGTCATCAATCTACATTCAATTCTTCTAAAGTTTGAAAAAAATTTAAAAAAATTGTAATTTTGATCAAATTATGGAGTTCGTACATGAGAGGTTTTAAAATTTTCCTTTATAGCCAATTAAAAATTATTAATAATAAAATATTCATTAAAAAATTAAAGAAAAATATTCTCATCAATCTTTGGTATGTCAGGTAACTCCTTTTAAAAGGATTTACAAAAAATCATTCATTTGTGTCAAATTATGGTGTCCGTACATGCGCGTGGTATGGTCCTGAAATAGGCATTTTGAAAAAGTGGTTTTTAAAGATCCATACCAAAAAATAATCCATCATATGGGTATACAAATAAATTACATATTCGAAAAGAAGATTCATGCAATACAATTTTTATTTCTAAAGTTTTTTTATATTTAATCTCTAAATGGCTCAAATTTTGGCATCAATTGAAAAAATATTTCAAAATCAAGAAAAACACTTCCACTTTTTGGCCAAAAGTGAGACCCATCTTCTTGCACTGACCCAGTACACCAAGAATAGATAAAAGAAAAGAAATATGTGATCTACACCTAATAAATTTGAATTGAGGCCCTTAAAAAGACAAGTTGTTGAAGAGAGCTCTATGAGTTTTAAATCATCAGAGGATGAGGGAGAACCTGATCATGAACCTAAATGTAAACCTAAACTAGATCTTTTTCAAAGGTCTAGTAGACAGAGGAAAGCACCAGAAAGGTATGGATATTCTCCTGAAGATTGGAGGTGTATATTTTCTTTGAATGCTAATATTGATGAATGGAAATCTGTAGAAGAAGGTTTTGGTATGAATGATTCAGAATCCTTGATGATAGCCATGGAAGAAGAGATGGAAGCTCTTAAGAGGAATGATACATGTGACCTTGCACCATTTCCTAATGGATGGAAGCCTTTTGGTTGTAAATGGGTGTTAAAATGGAAGATAGGTTCAGATGGAAGCATTGAGAAGTATAAAGCACGATTGGTTGCAAAAGAAGCTTATGATCTAGAAGTTGAGTAGATAGATGTAAAGAAAACTTTCCTTCATGGAGATTTGGAGGAAGAAATTTATATGACATAGCCAGAGCACTTTGTGGTGAAAGGTAAAAGTCATTTGGTTTGTATATTGAAGAAATCCTTGTATGGTTTAAAACAAAGTCCTATGATGTGGTACCAGAAGTGTGATACAAATATATTAAGCTTGAGATTTTTATGATCCAAATATGATCACTATATATACTACAAATTTTATGGTGATTATTTCCTAGTTATTACCTTATATGTTGATGACATGTTTATTGGCAAAGGAAAAGGTTTGATTGTGGAATTAAAATCTCAGCTCTTAGAAAAGTTTGTAATGAAAGTTCTTGGTGCAACTAGGTACATTCTTGGAATGGAGATTATAAGATATAGACAAAATAGAAAGCTTTGGCTAGGCCAGAGCAAGTATGTTGGTAATATTCTAAGAAGATTCAATATGCAAGATTCCAGACCATTGAGTCTTCTTGTTACTATGGGAACAAAGCTTTCTAGCTCATAGTGTCCATCTTGATTGGAGGTGGAAGAGATGAGCTAAGTACTATATCAGAACTATTTGAAATTTTGATGCATGCTATGGTCTTTACAAGACCAAACATTGCCCAAGCAATGGGAGTACTTTTTCGTTATATGTCTAATCTAGGAAGAGCACATTGGGATGCAATTAAAGGAGTTTTCACATAATTGCGGGGTACCTCAGAGTACTCTATATATTTTCATGGAATAGGATATGAACATTCCTTGGATATTCTAGGCTATGTGGATTTAGACTGGGCTAACAATGTAGATAGAAGAAGATCCACTAATGGATAAGTGTTTACATTATTCGGTTGTGCAATTAGTTGGATGAGCAAGTGACAATCTACGATCACTTTGTCCACTATAGAGGTAAAGTATATGGTAGCTACTCATGCCTATAAGGAAGCCATCTAGTTTAAGAGACTGTGTTTAGATATAGAGTTCAAACTAGGTGTAGTGAAAATTTATAGTGATAGTCAAAGTGCAATCTACCTAGCAAAGAACTTAAGATTTCATAGTAGGACCAAGCACATTGATGTACGATATCATTTTGTGAGAGATATGGTCGAGAATGACAAGGTGAATTTGGAAAAGGTGGAGACTTTGGTGAATGTTGTTGATGCATTAACTAAGCCTATGAGCATAGAGAAGTTCAGATGATGTTCGGAGTCTATGGGCCTCTCGGTCCCTACCAATTAAGTCCATGACACTATGGATCCCCTAACTCTTGCGAGGTGTTCGACAAGTGGGAGAATGTTGAAAATTATGTCTCAACCTTACAAGATTTTTTCAAAAACTATAGAAAATTTTAGCTAGAAACTCTAAATTTTTTTTAGAAAATTCTAGAATTTGTTTGTGGTAGTTTTCCACATGCTTATGAGTTGGAAAAATGTGTATGATTGTTAAAAATGTGTCTAGTAACTAGAACAATGTAGAAGGGCTATTTTTAGAGTGTAAACAACTCATGATATGACTTTTATTGAGGTCTAAACTAGAGGACAAAATTATGGACGAAAATGGTATTCTTGGAGTTACAAGTTACAAGTGGGTAACATGTGGTATGATTTTTTTGCCCATGGTTTTGGCCCAAATTTTTGTAAAATAAGAAATGGTTTCCAAGTGGCAAATCACTATAAAAGGAGGGCTTGGGGAGGTGTTTGAATCATCGAGTTTAGTTTGCAAGACTAATGCTAGAAGGAGTCTCTCTGAGTCTGAGTTCAAGTTGTGGTGATACACCCCTATAAGAACTTGCATTGCAAGTGTATTGTAATCTTCCAGATTTGAGAATACATTGTGTAGGTTTTGGAGGGTGGGGTTTTTCTTTTGGAAGGGTTTTCACACAGTAATCATTGTGTTATGCATTCATTGTTATTTTTATTATGTTCTTATGCATTTTTTGAGATCTCCACAATAGTTAGTTGAATTTGCATAATTGTCTCCACAAAGATTAGTGTAGGAAGTGATTCTACACACCTTAGCTTGCTTACATAATGTGGGTCATTTTATATAAAAGAATACCAAGTGAGTGGCATATTCAACTACCATTAATATAGTTTTTGTGTCATGTCTTGTAGGTATTTCATGCCTTGTAGGCCTCAAATAAAATAATCTAGGACACTTTTCTAAGGAATTTATGAGATTACATATTAAAATGATTTTTGTGAGTTTTCTTCTATCAATTGAAATCTAGGATTGACAATAAAAAAACAATTGCAAGCCCTTAAGCTACCCATTTATTGAACTATAATAAGAATTGAAGACATCAACCAATTGGACCAAATATAGTAGTAAAGGATAAACAACCTCCACAAATTCTATAGAAAAAAATTACTACTGATTTTTCTCATTTTTAGGTTTTGTATTAATTGCTTTGTGGTGAGAGAAAACAAAATTAGCTGACAAGCAACATGTTTGGTAAACTCCTCCTCTACAATTGTGTCAATAAAGATTAACAAATAATTATAGTATCCAACAACATTAATCAATCTCACCTTTGCCAAAAATATGAGTTTTAAAGTTGAAAAATTTTTTATTACAAAAAATTCTTTACGGCTCCTTGCTTTTGCTCCTATTATGTATCTACAATCATCAACAAATAACTAATACTCCCATCTTCACTCTTCATGAAAAGAAGAAGATATTACCTTTTTCTTCTAATAATTTTGTAAATTTTTAATTAATGTATTACTAATGTATTAAACGTTTAAATATTTACAATTTGTCTTTGTCATGATTGATACAAGTTATAAATTAACAATAATATAATTAAAAACATATTTACAAAGTTTTAATAAAGATGTTGAAATTTTTTATATATGTCAATCACCTTCAATACAATCTTATTCCCAACAACATTTATAATTATTTATTGACATTGAAACTAAATTTAACTTTAACACATTTTTTATATTAAAAAAGTTATTAATTTATTTTTAATCTCATCACAAATTTCTAGATAAGATTGTAATCTCAAGTTCCTACAACCTCCCCTTTGTGGAAGTAACCTTGGAACAATTGATCTTTTGAAATTAATTACACCAAAAAGGTATTTTGCTATATTTATTTATTCAAGAAAAAACAAAATAATAGCAATTTTTTAAATAATGAAAGAATCAGCTTTAAGTGCTAATACATTACAATGAGTCGTAGCGGATATTAGATGGAAGTCTGTTCCAATGCAGAGAACATAAGAATCAATCATACAATGAATGCTTAGAAAACTAAGGCAGGAACCCCTTTCTAAGAGATGAATCAGAAGCATACAATATACCCAAATTGATGGAAAACATGTAAATACAGCTAATTTAAATTTGTCAATGGTGATAAATATTTTCGTACTTGTGGCTTTTCCTTCCATTTCCTATAAATCTGTTGTTTGTAGAACACGAGCATTGAATCGAAGGCTTGCCAGCGCTTGGACTGCACACATTTCATCAACAACGTCAACCAACAATGGTTAGAGAATCCTTATGGGAAAAGTTTTCTATTATTCGCATCTAAATGAAAATCATGCTACGAAACCCTAAATAACAAAGGAATCGTTGATGTAATATGACGAGAGAATATATACCAAAGTCAGATGGAGATTGTGAATCATGCTCGACGATGACTGTTCTGCTTTGAATGTTAACAGTGACGTTCTCAACACCATTTCGTGCCCCCAGCGAACATTTTATCCTTCCTTCATCAGAGTTTTTACATATCCCCTCAATACGCAGACTTGTTCTCTTCATGATGGTAGTCTTGTAACCCTATGCAATTCAAAGAGCAAATGAAGATGATGGAACGAAATAAAAATTATGATGTTTGCCTGTAATTAGAAGAGCAAATGAAGATGTGGGATAACTGAGATTAGATCTATAAAACTTTCCAATTGGCGAGTATGATCCATGCCTTCAACGGTTGAAGTGTATTTATATTTACAAGAAATGTGTCCTTCCTTGTTGTGAACATGAAAGAATCTCGAAATTGTGTTAACCCGGAGAAGACAATTCAAAATTAGAGGAAATTGCCTCAATTGCCTCCTTGATCTTTATCTGTTTACTTAATTTCCACCTTGCTTAATGTATTTCAAGATTTATTTGATTCACGAGGATTAATTTCCACCTTGCTTAATGTATTTCAAGATTTATTTTATTTTGGAGGATTTATTCATTACGGGATGCAAGGAGAATTATCAGGTTTACAGTGTAGACAGAATTCTCAATGTGAAGACTTTATGATCCATGTATAAATATATTTGCCGAGAAGAGTGAATTGCAAGAAATGTGTCCTTCCTTGTAGTGAACAAGAAATAATCTCCAAATTGTGTTTACGCGGAGAAGACAATTCAAAACTAGAGGAAATTGCCATGCCTTGATCTATACCTGTTTACCTGACTTAATTTAGGAGGATTTAGTCGTTGCAGGTTGCAATGGAGGCAGAAACCGTTTTAGTCGTTGCAGGTTGCATGCATTGCCCTCGTCTTCACGTAATTCCCGAGGCGAAAATGTATTGAAATTGGCGAGAATGTCATCTAGAGAGGATTTGAGATGTTGGTGAAAATAGTCAGCCATGCAAATTCTTTTCTAAATTTGACTTTTGAGATTGTGATTAAGTTTTACGCCAATGTAGGAAGCTGCCAAGAAATGCACTCTCGCTGACTACTTCCAAATTTCCAATCATGGATTGCGCTCTCACTGAATGAGGATAACACGTTTAATGTCAGCGCGAGTTTATTAAAGAAATAAACAAAAATATTTTTCTTCCAATTTTATATCTAATTATTATCATTTCGTATAAATTATGCTATGCTTTCATAAATGTTTTTCAAACATATTATCTAACAATTAAATAGCATTTGTTTTTATAATAACAATCCATTATTTCAAAACAGTTTCAAAATTCACTTTTTCATATATTTGAAATATATAATAAATAAAATTATAAATTGAATTATCGTTTGTTTAATAAATCTACTAGTCATCATATTATTAGACAAGTGCAAGTGCTTGCATTAGCCTCATGTTTCAATTAGGTAAGCATGGAAGAGGGCTCATTAACATATCAATCATTAAGATAAAAAAACAAAAAAATTCACTAGAAAATTGGAAAAAATAAATTAAAATAACAATAAGACTAGTAAGATCAAAAGATTTTGACCAGAGTGATAACTCATGGAGATGCCAGACCTAACATTAAATAGTGTTTAACTTCATACAATCATCTATTTTTATGAAACCCCAAAACCCTTAAACAATTTTTTTGAGATATGGCTAGGACAACTTAGAAAAGAAGCTAATTAAAAACCCAATACAAAGGAAGCAAAACCTAGTTTCCGTCAAAACTTCAATGAAAAGAAAGTGAATGGAAGATGAAGGAGGAAGGTAAAGAATTGTTCAATTACACCAACGGGTTGACGATTATCACTATCTTGAGTCAAGAAATGGTCACATGTAGTTCACTGGTTTGAAATGTGATTCTATCTAAGCACCTCTATTTTACTATTCAATCCTCTACACACTCTACTAGTAATTCTCCATCTTTAAGATCAAGAGCAAGAGTAGGAATCAAGATTAAAAATTACATTTGATTCCACCTCTACAGGATCTACATGTACAAGGAATACTTGTCGTCCATACCCAAAAGATCTTTAGTAGAATAAATATTCTTTTGACTTGAGTATAAAGCCTTAGATAACTCTAGGGCTCAACCAAACCAAGTAGGAATGATAGCTAAAAGAAACCCCTATGACCTTAACACAAATCATGTTAGAGGCTAGGCCAATGTTAGATTGTACTTTAGTAAGGAACATAGGAGCCCACCTATATTGACCATTGTTAGAAAAATTCTTTGTCATCATAGATAAAATCCTCATATATTTCCTTCTATAATATAACTGAGTTATGGGCTTAACAATACTAATATTCTCTATGAGAACCATATCTTGTACTAGTACAAGTGCCTTTTGAGATATTGGTAACCATCCACACTAGTGAACTCGAATAACACTAGAAGAACAATAAACAAGCAAGAACTATTGAAGTCATCTACCTTAGCTGATCCGAAGGGAACTCATGTGTAAGCTCTACTAGATCTGATCCAAGGCAAGTTATTGTCTTTTTAGAGATTTATAGAAGTGTGTCTCTAATGGTCGTAAATATTGTGGGTTTGTAGGATTTTATAGATCAAAATTCCCTTTGTTCCTGCTTCTATGCATGGTTTATTTGTTTTCATGAGGGTAGGCTTGAAGGAGTTCTAGAATATTTAGTTATTATAAATGTCTCAATTTTGAAAGGTGGAGTTTTTATTGTTTAAACTTTAAAGAGTAAGTGTATTAATTTATTGGATGCCTTTATTGTATTGATGTTTGGTCAAAATGAAAAACACTTTGGTTTGTAAGTTCAACAAGTAAAGTGATGCAGAGCCACACCTTGGAAAACTCAGGAGGAATCAGTCACTCAACTGAGTTGCTTCAAGGGGCATCTACAACCTTCAGGATCACACATGATATATTATAACCAGCCATTGTGATTTGAACCAACTGTTCTTATCATTATTATTATTATGAAAACACAACCAGAGATACCTTAGACTCAACTCATAAGACTCCTATAACCATCCACTAGATTCAATAAACAAAACTTTGAAAATAGATCCCCCCATAAATTTCTTCCTGCTGCCTCCGGATAGACCTGCACTCAGACATGAATAAATTTCGAACCAAAAAATATTTACTCAATCAAACCGTTGAGATTTGGCGTACCTAGGTTTCAAAAAACATATAAATTTTTTAGAGAAATCCAACGGTTCAAACTAGAGATATTGACCACGCATCAGAGTACATTTTTTTGCAAAACATTGTTTCTTGCTGTCTCTAGATAGACCTGCACTCAGACATGAATAACTCTTGAACCAGATCAAAATTCGTCAATTGCTCTAGTGAAGATGGGCATAATTAGGCCTATAAGAACATATCCAAAGCTCATGAAAATCCAACAGTGCATTTGGGAAATATTACCCACGCACTAAGATTAATTTTCTGCAAACATACCGAATTCGACCCAAAACTAAAACTTTTTAATCTTCTGCAAACTATCAACTTGTTTCCAGTGAGAAGATAACAAAAATCCGTTCAAAACTCAGACCATCGAAAACTTGCACAATGAAAAAACATTCCATATCTCTCTAAATTCGATTCTTTTTCTTACATAGCCGACTGGCTTTTATTTAAAACTGACTCTCTTTTTCTAATTAAAGGATGTGAAATGTTTTTTATTCTATTTAGAAAAGAAAATGTCTTCTATCCAAAAAAAGATCAGAATCTGAAACATTCTTTTCCTACCAATATTAGACAGTCGTTTCCTAAATCAAGAATATTTCAAAAAACTGCCTACTACCTATTCTTGGACTCTAAAAATCATTAAACACTCCACCTACGAATTAAAAACTATTCTAATTTAAAATCCACACACCTGGTCCTAGGTGGCTATATCTGGAGAGCTTATCGAACTGCTACTCTAGGTATGCCACCACATGTAGGACGTTATTACAAACTTCAAAAACTAAAAGCATTTAAAACATAACATTAAATTTTCTATTACATTTTCAACAATGTTGCCTCCTATAGCGTTTCTCTTCTTTGCCACTGCAGCATAAAGTACTAATGTTCTTTAAGTACATAAATAGGTGTACTATTCCTAGGCTCTAAAAGCATCTATTGCAAAATTATATTTTCCTAAAAGTTTTTGTTTCTTCTCCTTATCTCTTAGGGAGGACTATCTCTATGTTTTGGTCTCTAGCACTTGGATTCTAGGAAAGGTCCCTCTACAATTATAAATGGCACCCTCTATTTGACCTAGTTGCTCATTTGAATGGATCAATCTCAACTTGTATTGGAATTTCTTATCTTCCATTAGAAATTTCAAATGTGAAAGTTTTGCAAAGGATAGCCAGTTATTTTGGGGAGTATTCACATACTGATATTCTTTCTTAGTTTCATCTAAATAGGAAGTTCATTGAGTGGACCTATGATGAATCTTACTCTTTAATCATGATTCTTAATATTTTGTCACTTGTGCATTCTCATTCATTTTTTCTTGGGATCTATTCTTTTTCGGCACATCATGTAACATGTAGGATTTTCTTATCTTAATATCTTCTATCTATGTTATCATTTGTGGGTTTTATGTGGATTCTTGGATCTTGTGTGGACCTATCTCTAAGACGACACCTCAACTTATGCTTAATTTTTAGGCCCACTCATTTCTCCTTGAGGGATCTGACTTGTTTATGTAATATTTTTCTATTTTTGATCTTCTAAATGACTTGTCTACCTTATGGCTATATTATGTAATTAATTATCTAACTAGAAGTAGTAATTTTAGAGATAAGATCTATAAATTGAGTGTTGCCCCACTTTTCATCCAAATCCATGAAGCAAAGTGGAAAATTTCCTATCATTGGTCAAGTCTAGGTGTGCCTGGGTCTAGTTTTAATCTTTCTTAGGGATAAAGTTTCTCCATCGGATTATCCATTCTTCCCTTCCTTCGCATCAAATGGTTGGGATGGTTCCTTCTATGTCATGAGTTTGTGGGTAGTTTAGGATGTAATTTGATGGAGATTCTGGAAATACACAAAGTGATTTTTTATAGTGGACTTGTTTATGGTTAATCATGTTTTTCAAGTTAAAGTACAAAGCTTGTGAGAAAATATAGATCGCCTTCTCCTCAGCAGGTTTCTAACCCTTGAAGATGATTTTCCACAAAGATCAACAAATGAGGTTTACAGGTTGAAGCAAGAAGGAAATGAGTTGTTCTATGGATAGGTCATCTCTACATTATAGTCTTCCACCTTGGGAGGAACTTGGGATTCATCATAGTGCTCAGAATCATCTCTAGCAGAAAACTCTAAAGTCATTTCTCCACGGTAGGCTTTCGACCCATGAAGTCAATTTTCTAATAGAGGCATTTGTGAGAGAGAAAAATAAGTAAGTGGGTCCATCTTCAACTTTCGTAACCCTTTTGAGATTTTTTAAAACTTATAGGCATATTGACTTAAAGGGTAAAGTGAAAATAAAGGCAAGGGTAGAAAAATAGAAATTGCTTTCTCCTCGGTAGGTTTCCAACCCTTGAAGGCAATTTTTTGCATCCAATGAGAAATCAACTCTGCAAGCATGTCTGGCACATAAATTGATAAAAAGATACTTAAAAATGGTAATGGAAACAAGTTAATCACATTTGGAAATGTATTTTGAGAAAAATCTGGTTGAGTTGGTATTTCCTTATAGAGTACTCTCTTCTTAATTCTTCAGAGCTTGGTAAAAAAATGGGAAGGTAAGTATGCAATAAAAGAAAGTTACCATTAGGCCAATAGAAATAGTGAAAAGACATGGAAAATTCCATTAGAAACTCCCACATTTACTAATGCAATGGATTTATCCTTTAATCAACTCATGTGGTGGGAATCTTGAAGATTAACAAGTGAATTAGAATTTCTATATAGAGAGAAACATAACAATTTTTCAAATTACCACTTTTTATTAAACTGTTACACTGTTGAATTGTATAGAATTTTCTAAGCTCTTATACTTAAAAATTCTACTCTCTACACTATTTTGAATTTTAAGGTTTGAATTCATTTCTACCTTGAATAAAATGGCAACTGGGTTCACCTAGTTTGATGGGCTGAATGAAATCAAGTCTACATTGCAGAATGTTATAGACACCTTGCTCCATTTCTTTGACATGTAATATTTCAAAGGAGACGGAGGTCAAAACTGATTCACCCTATAACTGAGAAGCTCTGAACAAGTGGGATAGTGGAGGCAGCAGGGATTTTGGTGGTGGTTCAAGCCCCTAAGTTGATGTCGAATGTATAAATCATTACAACATGGACACCAGAAAAATTTTGCTACCTGACCATGTAGTTTTAATCTCTATTGATAAGCAAACTATAGTAAATTGCCTCTAGGTTCTAGAGTGAGAAGAATTTTTTAACAATAGAAGGAGGCATGTCTAAGTTCGCCTTGAAGAAAAATGTGTACAAAAAAGAAATAATGAAGTTCTAGTTCCAAAAGCCATGGGGAGCTAAGAGTAAGGTTCCTAAGACTCTATTCGGCACCGATCTCAAGCCCGAGATCATAGACATTTTGGTTCTCTTACATCAATTGAAAGGTGAGATAGAATCACTTAATTTTGTTGAATAGTATTACTTTTTGGGACAAATCATCTATTCAAATACAAATTATGTTGACTGCACCTTAGAGGCCTTCCCATAATAGAGAACTTCCCTAATGATGTGAAAAGTTATGAATTTTATCCATGCTTGCAATTACAGGATAGCTATGCAGAATATGTTAGAGTTAATGACTCATTTGCAATGAGAATTTGTTGGGAACTCCAAGGATGCCTAGAGAGGAGGTTCAACCTAGAGGCAATGGCAGCTATCAGTCAGTTTGATAGCTATTTTATTTAGTTCTAATCCTTTTCGTATTTGTGTCTTGCAGCTTTCGACATATTTCCTTTGAAGCTGCCTAGATACCCAAGTGATCCAATTGTGTTAATAGAGATCATGAGGCAAGTAATCTAGGTGAACGTGCTGAGCACAAGCTTGAAGAAGAAAGGGTATGAATTCCCTATGAAGGTTGGAGCTTATAGTTCTGAGTCTTTTTTTGATGCTAAAAATATGCTCAAGGCATTTGAGACTAAGTACAAGTTGGAAGAATATGAGATTCTAAGACCTATGTTCGATCCAAATGGATACAAAAGAGATCTCAGCACTATAGAAGATTATTAGGCAGATTACAAGGATGAGTTGGAGAGTTGAGATCATTCTTTTGCCAAGCTCACGGTTGAACAAGTAAAGACATATGGTATTGATCTTAATGTTGAAGGATTAGAAGATGATGGTCAAAATATGTATAGCAATGCCTATTTGTCTAAGTTAAGGGGGATTTCTATTAGTTTTGAGCCATATGTAGATGTGGAAGAGAATCTTGATATCATGATGGCTAGTATAATCAAAAGAATAGGGAAATGCATTTAGTGGACAATGAAGAAGAGCCAAAGTAAAGGTGCAACCACTCAAGCTTCTCCAGCAGCCATAATGCCTATTTCATCTTAGAGTGCTACACTAGGTGTGACCATAGGTTCCACTCAAGGGCCATCTCAAACTTCAGGAGGACATGATCAACCTTCAAACAAGAATGTCCCTATATATAAGACCTATCATGAGGGTTTCCTCCTAGTCATAGGAACCCAGACTAGTACTAAAGAAAATAAGATAGAAGAGCCAAAGGGCAGTACCTCCACTCCAATCCCATTCCCTCATACTAATCCATTTAAATATCCTCACACTACCCTAGTTCCTTCTCCTCATATCACTCCAATTCCATCTCCTCATCATAGCCCCATTCCATTAGTAAGTGCTTCACTTCTCAGGCCAAGTGGTTCCCCTATACAGATAGTAGAATTAGGGGATGGAAAGAGTACCAATAGTGAGTCTACTAAGTTAGATGAGGTGGCAATGAAAACTTCAAAAGTGGAGAAGGGCTAGACTTCTTCTAGGCTCATCTCTAAAGATTCAAAAAATCATTTCTCTTCAATTTCTATAACAATGACTCTAGTTAAGAAAAAGATGTTCAGTATTGAATCAATTGGAAGAACTTTCAAAGTGATAGGTATAGATTCCTATTTGGAAGATACTTTGGAAAGGAAGAGAAAAAGAAAGGATGAAAATGCTTCCACAAAAGATATTGTATCTCTTGTAGTTCATTCTAGGTCTTCATTAACAAAAGTAAAGAAGCAAAAGGCTTTGTTAATACTTGGGCAACATCCAAAAACATTGCATTTGACAATGGAAATAGCCCAACCAAACAAAGGAGGGAGAATAGAGGACATGACAACAAATGATTTCACTTTGCATTCAATTGATCTTGGAGAGGCTAGACTTGTGACAAAGTTTGGCTTGTGGAGGTCAAGTAATGAATTAATAGGACTATAAGAAATTCTTAAGTTATCAAAGATCATGATGAAAGATGAGATAGAAGAGTTGAACAAGTTCATCAGGAAACTAGTCACCCCACTAGAAACTATCTCCGATGTGTTAGTAACCCAGAATCCTACTATTGTTGAAGTGAAAGCCCTCATTTCTCAACTTCAGGAGGATAGACACTTCAGCCAGTGATGAAACGAATGGATTGAGAAACTCAAATCAGAAGGAGTTTCTATCATAGATCAAATCGGTAATGTTATCCTTAGACTAGAAATAGAAAAGGAAAACATCATGTCTAGTAGCAATACTCTGGCTAGAGAAAGGATCAAATGTGACGATTGCCTCTCTCTTCTAAAAATGATCATCTAGATGAAAGTGAAAGAAGTAGTTGAAGCACAGATTTTGAAGAATGGAAATGAACCTCTATTTGAATAGCTCCAAAGCATGTAGTTCAAGATCGAAATGATCCAGCCAGCTAAAAAGGGACTCAAGGAAATAGAGGATAAAGCAAAGAAGACTCAAGATAGAGGATTCAAGCTCATGAAAGTATTACACACTGATTCCCAAACTAGTGGTCAAGGAAAGGCTCTCATTGGAATATATGTAATAAAAAATAACTTTTCTACATTTTTGGATAATCTGTCCAGAGTGACTTTTGGTAGTCAGAACAGAATTTAAGAACTCAAGACACTTAGTGGTTGTATACACATGGTTGTAGAAGAGTTTCCAAATCAGTTGAATGTTGTGAAAGAGCTAGCTAGGGAATATTCAAAATGGCTCTTGAGATTCACTAATATACGTGTGCCCAACCATGAAGAGCTAATTCCAATTGTAGTTGCTGCTAAGGCATATAGAGAAAAAATAGAAAAGGGGAAGAAGTCTAAATTATTCATATTATGCCCTCTTTTCATTTTCTTTCGTAATTTTTGCAATACAAAAAACTAACATCTTGCCATTTGTCATTTCCAGAAGATGAACTGATTAAGCTTTTATTGTAATAGTCATCTCAAAACTCTGTATGTATGAAATTGAAAAATTAATGAAAGTTCAGCAAATTTTTGGTGTGAGGTACTTGATGTTGTAGAGATAATTAATGGTATTTTGTCTCAATTATTTCGTATTCCATTTTCTGTCATTTCTAGTTGTGTTTTCTCTTTTGCTTGAATTGAAACAAGGAAAGAACATAGTTTTGCTCCCCTATTTTGAGACAATGTGCAAATGTGAAAATAATTGTTGTTGTTTGTTTAAAGAGAAATTTCTTGAAATTTTTTCCTTTAACTAACTGTAGTTTAGATTCAAATTAGTTAAGTTGACTATTGTCAGGAGAACTATTAAGCCTCCTGAATGCATAATATGTGTGGGTTCATGAACTTAATCAAATCTTCAGGAATCTTCTTTTTCCTGACTTAGATCTTGTTTAGGTCTAACTTGGTCTTTCCTCTTCTATTCTCAGGTCAAGAACATACCCCAAATTAGCTTTAGGAATAAAAAATAATTCATTGAAAATCTATCACAAGGACCTATACCTATCAATTCAGAGAAAAGCTTGTTTATCCATAAGTGGATTTTCAGCTATTTGTAATCACATATTGTTCCAAGCTTGGGTATTCAAGGGTCACAATCAAAAGAACAAATCTATTTACCAATAGATTTTTGGTGACTTTGCTAGGGAAACAAATAGTTGCTTGACTAAAAAGCCTATATCATGAGGAAAGATGGCACTACCTGATGAAAACATTATTCCAGTGTTTCAACCTAATCTTGGTTTTCTAGACGACCAAGAAGACATAATTTCATCCCTCTATACATTCATTTGGAGACATAGGAGGAATGTTGAATATTATAGGAATGATAGCTAGTTATTGGAGGAAGAAGAAAGAAGAGCTGATGCCTTAGAAAGAGCTATTCAAAGGAGAAACATCTAAAGAGTAGAAAAAAATTGAGACAAGAAGCTCAGAGATAAACCTAACCTAGCATCCTAGAATGAATTAGGTTCCTCAAAAGTACAAAGGAATAGGGTGGGCAAGACCTTATCTTTGATAAGCTCACGAAACTTGGTTTTCCCATCTTAGACATTCCAAAGCAGAAAGGTGAGAATAAAAGCCGAAGTAGACCACCTTCCTCTTTTAGGAATCAAAACGCTAGTGCTTCAAATTCTACCTATCAGGTATTAGCCCTACATGGAATTACTACTCCCCTAGTTGTTAATTTCCCACCATACACTGCTAGGAAAATCATGGCTACTCCATGGGTTGCAGTAACATGGCCATTAGTGCTAAATGCTTATCATCCACTCCTAGATGGTTCCAAGAAGAATTTCCCTAAATTCTCAAGTGATGGGAAAGTTACTACAAATGAACACATTAAATATTTCTTTACAACCACTCACATCTTATGGGTTGGACATGAAGACATTGCTATAAGATTTTTCATAGAAACCCTCACAGATAGTGCAGCAAACTAGTTCTATCACCTAGATGATGGTTCAATAACTAATTGGGATACATTGAGAATGGCCTATGAGACAAGGTTCAAAAATATGGAAGACGAACATGCCCTGTTAACATAGTTGACTTCAATTAAAAAGAAACCCACCATGAGTATGAGAGATTTTGTTGCTAGGTTCAATAAGATTATTAGTAGAATCCCAACTATTGATAGACCTACAACTAGTAATTTGAAGACTTTCTTCATCAACACAATGCCCCTAGATGTCAATTATGATTTGAGAAGAGAACATCCCACAGATTTAGTAGATGCACAAAAGAAGGGAATTGAACTTGAAGATTATTTGATTTTCATAGGAAAATGGAAGTGAAAACCTCAAACTATAGGAAGTTCTAGCAATACTACATCATCCGATGAGATGATTCAAAAGTTGTTGAATGAATTAATAGTAGTAAAAAGGAAATTACCTAGGTTCAACAATTCCTAACAGTGGAATTATCAAAATTTTCCTGGAAAGAACAATGATGGGAAATATCTACAGCTTGTAGGCTCGCAAGCTAGATTACAGATTGAACTAGCACCAAAGAAAGGAAACATGTGCATCTTTCACTTGACCACAAATCATGATAGTGAAAGTTGTCCAGAGGCTACTTGTATGATGCAATTATTATCTACCAATGAACTGAACACTACAACTCCTTGTTCAAAGACTATTTCATATTCAAAAGGAAACTCTAGAAATTTATTTTTAAAATATGAATCAGATTCTAAACAAAATTGTGAATGTTACACAACCATTGATGGAACTTCATTTATAGTGCTTACTCAGGGCCAAAGGCTAAAAAACCAAACCTCTAGTCATGTTCACAAGAATGATTCCAGTCCTTCAGCAAGTAATATCTATACTGATTAAGGAACGAACAATTCACAAATAAGTAAGGACAAAATACCTTTTGTTTTCATTCAATTCTGTGAAGAATCAAAGATTCAAATTTCCCCTATAGATTATTTGAGATCCCACCCTTCTGAGTTAAAGAGATTGGTAGACCGATGTAAAGGGAATGCATCAGACCTGAATCATAGCATGACCATTGAAAAAGAGGATGAAACCTTGACATCCAGTCTATTTAATCAAGGAGATTCTATTGTTTTAGCAACATCTCCTGGACAAAAACTTGACCCATTTTATATTTCACTATATATCAATAAATGTAAACTAAGTAATTGCATAATAGATTCTAGCATGTCAGATAATGTTATACCTTATTCTATGGCCAAGGCTTTGGGTCTCAACCTCACTAAAGTGCATTGGAGATGTTATTCTATGGATGCTGAAAAAAGTCCCCTTGCTCGGGCAAATTAAAGACGCTCAAGTAGCCTTAGCCTCACATCTAGAAAAAAATCTCTTATTGACATTCTAGTAGTTGATATCCCAATGAGCTATGGACTACTTTTTAGTAGAAATTTCTATTGAGTCTTAGTAAGAGAAATAAAGCTAGACTAGTCTTAGGCAGTGATACCTATTAGGAATAAGAAAGTCAAATTAGAACCCAAGGAAAAGGCAATGTTTATATCTTGAAATTAGATGATCCTAAAGCTCAAATCCTATATCAAGAGTTGGAATTTGGCAACTACATGTTATTTATTGAAGAAGCTCTAGATGAATAGAGAGATGAAAATCAAAGTGGCAAAGTTATTAATGAAAATAAAGATACAACAGGTATATGGACACTTGAATTTGATGAAATTTGTGCCTCCTCGGGGTCTGGTGTAGGTGTAGTGTTAATACCCCTAGAAGGAGAATCTAAATCCATGGCCTTCAAATTAGAATTTGGGAATAAAAATAACACTACAAAGTATGAGGCTTTATTACTAGGGATAATAATACCAAAAGAAAGAGGGATAAAGATCTTGAAAGCTCAAGGTGATGTAGAGCTCATTGTGAGACAAATAAAAGGACAATATTATGTAAAAAATCACAAGCTCAAGAACTATAGGAAAAGAGGTTGGGATGAAATTGAAGGCCTAGATGCCTTCTCTATTGAAGTAGTACCAAGGGAGATGAACACTAAAGCTGATTCCCTTGTAGTCTCTACCTCTCTATTACTTCTGCATCCAGACGTCAAAGATAAAAGGTATCAAATTGATATTGTGTATTGATCCTCCATTCTAGGCAATGTAGAATCTTGGAAAGTCTTCAATGATGATAAGAGTTTGCAACTATTCCTGGAAAATGATAAGTCTAGTTTTGAACATGAATCTGGTGGAAGCAATCATGAAAGCTTTGATGTTAATAGGAAACATAACCAAAATGGGAAAGTTCAATTAAAAGGTAATATTATTCCCCCATATTTTGCGGCTTTAAAAAATTTGTTTAATAGACATGATTCTTACTTAAAGAAAAATAGAGAAGAAAAGGGGCCTACCATGGGTGAATATGAGGGAGTAAACATTGGAGATGTTCATAATCCTAAAATGATTAATATTGGGAAATGCTACTCGCCTGAAGAGAAAGAAGTTGCAAGAAATTTATTCATAGAATATATAGATGTTTTTGCCTAAAGTTATGAACATTTGAAAAGCTATATAGATGGGAAAGTAAAACACTAAATTACACTTAAGCCCGATGCAGTCCCTTTCTAGAAAAACCAAAGGAATTATAATCCTAAGGTCATAGATGCCATTTTTTGAGAAGTAGATAAAATGCTAAAGGTGAGGATCATCTATCCTATTCATAATTCCACCTAGATAGCTAATATAGTACCCATCAAAAAGAAGAATGGAGAGATAAGAATCTGTGTTGATTTTTGCAATCTGAACTAGGTGTCTCTAAAGGATAGCTTTCCTCTTTCCAATATGGATTACCTACTACAAATGGTAGCGAGATCTAAAATGATGTCCATGCGCAATGAGTTCTTAGGTTACAATTAGATTTAAGTAGAAGACGAAGATCAACATAAGATGAAATTCACCACTCCTTGGGGTACATTTACATATCACAAAATACCCTTTGGGCTTATCAATGTCTGTGCTACATTCCAAAGATGTATGAGAAAGATGTTCACCGATCTGAAGGACCAAATTATAGTTATATATGTAGATGACCTTACTATGTTTTCAAAAAAAAGGAAGGATCATATGAAAGACTTGAAGAAAGTTTTACAAAATATCGAGAGCAATGGGATCTCTCTCAATCCAAAGAAATTAGTTTTCTATGTGATAGAGGGAAAACTCCTAGGTCATATAGTATCCTAGGAAGGCATTAGAATTGATCTCAAATGGGTGGAAGCCATTCAAAGATTAAGCTTGCATTCAAATAAAATAGGAGTTAAATCATTCTTTGGGCAAGTGAATTTCCTTAGAAGGTTTGTGCCCAATTTTGCGAAAACCACTAAGCATATAGTGGATATGATGAAAGGGAATTCAAATTTCAAATGGTATGAGGCAGGAAAATAGGCCTTTCAAGATCTAAAAATTTCTATTGCTAATGCCCCAATTTTGAGTCACCCAAATTATAAATGATATTTCTTCATTTACTGTTATGCTTATGAACACACATTATTGACAATACTTATGCATGAAAATGATGAAGGGGTATAGGCACCAATAGCTTTCATGAGCATACTGATGAAGAATCATGAATTGAAATATTCATAGGTTCAAAAACATGATTATGCAGTGGTCAAGGCACTCAAAAATTTTTGATTCTATATCCTGCATTCACATTCTGTAGTTTGTGTCCCAGATGTAGCAGTAAAGAGTGTGTTAACGCAACAAGATGTAGGTTCTAATGTTAGAGGAGCATGAGTAGAAAAAATATAGGAGTATGATATAGAAATCAAGCCTACCAAGTTAATAAGGGGAAATTCTCTATGCAAGGCAATTGCAAAAAACAAGATCACTAAATAATTAGAAGAATCGGGAGAGAAATAGTTGGTTTTATTTATAGGTCTCTATGATTCATGGTTTGAGAATATTTCTTATCTACTAGCATATGGTGAATGTCTAAAAGGACTAACTATAAAATAAAGAAGAGATCTAAGATTAAAAGCAGCTAAGTGTGATTATTCAAAAAGTCATTGATGGAACTTTCCTTAGGTGCATAGACAAACAACATCAAGAAAAGTTGTTGAGAACATTTCACGATGAAACTTGCAGAGGAAATTTTTCATCTTTAGTCATAGTTTTTAAAATACTAAGGTAGTGCTATTACTGGCTTGGAATGTTTAATGATGCCTATGCCTGGGTAGCAAGATGCAAGAAGTGCAAGATATTCTCTGGCCGTCCTCAACTAGTTGCTCTACCATTGAGACATGTCATCATCAAAGGACCTTTTCAACAATGGGGTCTCAACTTTATTGGTCTGGTTAGTCTAGCATCCACTTTCAGTCACCAGTATGTAATAACTACAACTAACTAGTTCACTAAGTAGGTAGAAGCTAAAGCTACCAAGAAAAATACTTCTAAGGTGGTATATGAATTCATAAAAGAGAACATACTGGTCAGGTTTAGCATTTCCATTAAATTTGTGATGGACAATGCATCTTATTTCTCTTTAATTGAAATTACCAATTTTTTCTTTGAGTATGGGATCACCGTTGATCATTCATCCTATTATTTCTCTCAAGGAAATGGTCAAGCCAAGTCTAGTAACAAGAATTTGATGAATATCATTAAGAAATTGGTTTCAAATAATCAAAAGACTTGGCACGAAAAGATTCATGAAGCACTTTGGGTAGATAGAGTGACACCTAAAAGAGCTAATGACATTTCTCATTTTGAATTGGTTTGTAGGACTAAGACTAATCTTCCACAAATTAGCCATGAATAAACTCAAAACAATGATTGAAGATGATATTTATAAAGATGGTCTAGAGAAGAGGATTTTTTATCTGAGCAAACTTGAGGAGGAAAGAGAAGAAATTGTAGACCACATCACACAGAATTAGATGCAAGTGAAAGATCTGTTTGATAAGAAAGAAAGACCCCAAAATTTTATGGTAGGAGACAGTGTATTACTCTAGGATAAATGAAGTGCTACAAAAGGTATGCATAAGAAGTTTGATACTTTATGGAAGGGTCTATTCAGAACTCGTTAGGAATTTGGAAATAATTCTTTCAAATTGGCTTATCAAGATAGAGAAGTGTTGCTCTTGACCATTATAGGTCAAGATTTGAAACTTTACCAGATTGCAAACTAAGAAGAGGTAACCCTTGTATTCTATTTTAGTTAGTTTTAGTTTCTTCCTATATTTCCTAGGTAGTTTTATTTCCTTTGCCACTATTTCCCTTATTTTCACCTATTTTGTTTTATTGCATTGCCACCTTTTATTCATTTGTGAAACTAGAGATTTTGAGTTCCTCGCTTGGACATGCTCTACCTAAGTCCCTAGTTAGAGCCAACTGTTGCCCTACTTTTCATCCCAAATGCACGATGTAAAGAGGAAAATATCCTATCATTGGTCAAGGCTAGGTGTGCCTGGGTCTAGTTTTAATTTTTCTTAGGTATAAAGTTTCTACATTAGATTATCCATTCTTCCCTTCCTTCGCATCACATGGCCAGGCGGGTCCCCTCTATGTCATGAGTTTGTGGATAGTTTAGGACCTAATCTAAGGGAGATTCTAGAAATTCACAAAATGGTTTTTCATAGGGGACTTGTTTATGGTTCATCATGTTTCTCAAGTGAAATTACGAAGCTTGTGAAAAAATAGAGATCACCTTCTCCTCAGTTGGTTTCCAACCCTTGAAGGTGATTTTTCGTAGAGATCAACAAATGAGGTTTATAGCCCGAAGCAAGAAGGAAATGAGTGGTTCTATGGATAGGTCATCTCTATATTATAGTCTTCCACCTTGGGAGGCACTCAAGATTCATCATAGTGCTTAGAATCATCTGTAGCGAAAAACTCTAAAATGACTTCTGTAAAGTTAGTTTTTTTTTATAAAGGCATTTGTGAGAGAGAAAAACAAGTAAGTGGATCCCTCTTCCACTTTAACAACCCTTTTGAGATTTTGCAAAACTTAGAGGCAAATTTACTTAAAGGGTAAAGTGAAAATAAAGGCAAGGGTAGAAAAATAGAAATTGCTTTCTACTTAACGGGTTTCCAACCCTTGAAAGCAATTTTCCACATCAAGTGAGAAATCAACTCTGCAAGCATGTTGGGCACATAAATTGTTCACAAGATACTTAAAAATGGTATTGGAAAGAAATTAATCACATTTGGAAAGGTACTTTGAGAAAAATCTTGTAGAGTGAATATTTCCTTATGGAGTACTCTATTCTTAATTCTCTAGAACTTGGTAAAAGATGGGAAGGTAAGTATTTAATAAAAGAAACTTATCATTAGGCCAATAGAAATAGTGAAAAGACATGGAAAAGTCTATTAGAAACTCATGCATTTACTAATACAATGGATTTATCCTTTAATTCACTCGTGTGACACAAATCTTGAAGATTAATAGGTGAATTAGGATTTCTATATAGAGAGAAACATAACAGTTTTTCAAATTACTACTTCATATTGAACTATTATGTTGTTGAATTGTATAGGATTTTCAAAGCTCTTATACCTACAAATTCTACTTTCTAAGCTATTTTCAATTTTGCAATTTCAATTTGTTTCTACCTCAGATAAAATGGCAACTAGATTCATCGAGTTTGATGGGCTGAACAAAATCATGTCTACATTGCAGAATGTTATAGAAACCTCAGTTCATTTATTTGACATGCAAGATTTTCAAAGGAGGTTGAGGTCAGAACCAATTCACCCTATAATTGAGAAGCTCTGAGGAAGTGGGCTAGTGGAGGCAACTAGATTTTTGATGGTGGTTCAAGTGCTTGAGTTGATTTTTGAATGTATAAATCATTACAACCTAGACACCAGAAAAATTTTGCTGCCCTAGCATATAGTTTTAATCTCTATTGATAGGCAAACTATAGTAACTTGCCTTTGGGTTCCAAAGCAAGAAGAATTTTCTAAGTTGAATGTAGGAGGAGCCATGTCCCAATTTTCCTTGAAGAAAATGGTGTGGATAAAAGTAATTATGAGATCCTAGTTCCAAAAGCCACAGGGAGCTAAGAGTAAGATTCCTAAGATTCTATTCAGCACCGATCTCAAGCCCAAGATCGTAAACATTCTAGTTCTCTTACTTCAATTGAAATGTTAGGTAGAAGCACTCAATTTTTTTGAAAAATATTTCTCTTTGCTACAAATAATTTGTTTAGATACACATTATTTTTATCGGGCCTATGATGCCTTCCTAGAATAGAGAACTTCCCTGATGATGTTAAAAGCTATGAATTTTATCCATGCTTGCAATTACAAAAAAGCTATACAGAATATGTCAGTGTTAATGACTCATTTACAATGAGAATTTTTAAGGAACTCCAAGGATGCGGAGAGAGGAGGTTCAACTTGGAGGCAATGGTGGCCATTAGTTAATTTGGTAGCTATTTTATTTAGTTCTCATCCTTTTTGTATTTTTGTCTTGTAGCTTTTGATGGATTTCCTTTGAAGCTACCCAGATACCCAAGTGATTTAATTATGCTGATAGAGATCATGAGACAAGTGATCCAGGTGAACATGCAGAGCCTAAGCTTGACAAAGAAAGCGTATGAATTCCCTATGAAGGTTGGAGCTTATAGTTGTGAGTCTCATTTTGATGCTAAAAATATGCTCAAGGAATTCAAGACTAAGTACAAGTTGGAAGAGTATGAGGTTTTGAGATGTATGTTTGATCCAAATGGATACACAAGAGATGTGTTAAAAATTTGGAATGTGATTAGGCATGTCACTTCTATAGAAGATTATTGGGTAGATTGCAAGGATGAGTTAGAGAGCCAAGATCGTGCTTTCACCAGGCTCATGATGGAACAAGTAAATACATATGGTATTGATCTCAATGTTGAAGGATTGGAGGATGATGGTCAAAATATGTATAGTAATAACTATTTGACTAAGTTGAGGGGGATTCCTATCAATTTTGAGCCATATGTAGATGTGGAAGAGAATCTTAATATCATGATGGCTAGGATCATGAAGAGAATATGGAAATGGGTTGAGTGGACAACCAAGAAGAGCTAGAGTAAAGGTGCAACCACTCAAGCTTCTCTAGGAACAACAATGCCTACTTCATCATAAAGTTCTAGACTAGGTCTGACCATAGCTTCCACTCAAGGGCTAGCTCAACCTTCAGGAGGAGGTGATCGACCTCCAGAAAAGAATTTCCCTATAGCTAAGACCTTTCATGATGGATCCCTCCCAATTATAGGAACCCAGATTGGTACTGAAGAAAAGAAGATGGAAGAGCCAAAGGAAAGTATCTCCACTCCAATCCCTTTCCCTCATACTACTCTAATTCCAACTACTCACACTACCCGAATTCCTTCTGCTCATACCACTCCAATTCCATCTCCACATCATAGCCTTGTTCCATTAGTAAGTGCTTCACTTCTAAGGCCAAGTGGTTCCCCTATATAGATAGTAAATGTAGGGGATGGAAAGAGTAGTAGTGAAAACTCTACTAAGTTGGATGAGGTGGAAAATAAAACTTTAGAAGCAGAGAAGGGCCATACTTCTTCTCAGTTCATCTCTAAAGATTCAAAAAATCCTTTCTCTTCAACTACTATAACAATAAGTCTAGTTAAGAAAAAGATGTTTAGTATTGAATAATTTGGAATGGCTTCAAAAGTGATAGGTATAGATTCTTGGTTGGAAGATACTTTGGAAAGGAAGAAAAAAAGAAAGGAAGAAAGTGCTTCCACAAAAGATACTTTATCTCTCACAGTTCATTCTAGGTCTGCATTGACAAAGGTTAAGAAGCAAAAGAATTTTTCAATACTTGGGCAAGATCCAAAAACAAGGCATTTGACAATGGAAATAGCCAAGCCAAACAAAGGAGGGATAATCAAGGACATGACAATTGATGATTTCACTATGCATTCAATTGATCTTGGAGAGGCGAAACATGACACAAAGGTTGGCTTGTGGAGGTCAAGTAATGAAGTAATAGAAGAACAATTAGAAAATCTTAAGTTATCAAAGATTAGGATGAAATTTGAGATAGAAGAGTTGAACAAGTTCATCAGGCAACCGATCTACCCACTGGAAACTATCTCTAGTGTGTTAGTAACCCAGAATCCTAATGCTACTAAAGTGCAAGCACTCATTTCTCAACTTTAAGAGGATAGACACTTTGGTTAGATT
This sequence comes from Cupressus sempervirens, assembly GCA_028749045.1. Classification (NCBI taxonomy): domain Eukaryota; kingdom Viridiplantae; phylum Streptophyta; class Pinopsida; order Cupressales; family Cupressaceae; genus Cupressus; species Cupressus sempervirens. The sequence continues at coordinate 68,059,603 of CM053784.1, forward strand.
GGAAAGGAATGAATTGAGAAACTCAAATTAGAAGGAGTTTCTATCATAGATCAAATCGGTAATGTTATCCTCATACTAGAAATAGAAAAGGAAAACATCATGTCTAATAGCAATACTTTGGCTAGAGAAAGGGTCAAATGTGATGATTGCATCTCTCTTCTAAAGATGATCATCCAGATGAAAGTGAAAGAAGTAGTTGAAGGAAAGATTTTGAAGAAGGTGAATGAACCTCTGTTTGAATGGCTCCAAAGCATGCAATTCAAGCTAGAAATGATCCAGCTAGCTGAAAAGGGACTCGATGAAACAAGGGATAAAGAAAAGAAGACTCAAGATAGAGGATTCAAAATCATGAAAGGGTTACACACTGATTCACAAACTAGTGGTCGAGGAAAGGCTCTCATTGGAATAGATATAATGAAAAATAACTTTTCTACATTTTTGGATAATCTGGCTAGAGTAACTTCCAGTAGTCAAAATAGAATTGCAGAACTCCAGACACTTAGTGGTTGTATACATGTGGCTGCAGAAGAATTTCCAAATCAGTTGAATTCTATGAAAGAGCTGGCAAGTGAACATTCAAAATGGCTCTTGAGATTCACCAATGTACACATGCCCAACCATGAAGAGCTAGTTCCAATTACAGTTGCTACTAAGGCATATAGAGAAAAAATGGAAATGGGGAAGAAGTCTAAATGATTCATATTATGCCATCCTTTTGTTTTCTTTTGTAATTTTTGTAATATATCAAACTAGAATCTTGCCATTTGTCATTTCCAGAAGATGAACCAATTAAGCTTCTATTGAAATAGTCATCTTGAAACTTTATATGTATGAAATTGAAAGATTATTGAAAGGTCGACAAATTTTTGTTGTGAGCTAGTTGATGTTGTAGAGACAATTAATGGTATTTTGTGTCAATTATTTCCTATTCCATTTTCTATCATTTCTAGTTTGTATTTTCTCTTTTTCTTAAATTGAGAAAAGGAAAGAACATAGTTTCACTCCCATATTTCAAGATAGCGAGCAAACGTGATAAGAATTATTATTGTTTGTTTGAAGATAAATGTCTTTAGGTGTTTTCCTTTAACTAATTGCAGTGTAGATTCAAATTAGTTAAGTTGAATGTTGTTGGGAGTGCTTTGAAGCCTCATGAATGCATAATATGTGTGGGTTCATGAACCTAATCAAATCTTTAGAAATATTCTTTTGCCTAAGTTAGATCTTGTTTAGGTTTGACTTGGTCTTACTTATTCTATTCTCAGATCAAGAACATACCCCAAATTAACTTTAGGAATAAAACATAATTCATTGAAAATCTATCACAGGGAGCTATACCTATCAATTCAAAGAAAAACATGTTTATTCATAAGTGGCTTTTCAGCTATTTGTAATCAAATATTATTCCAAGCTTGGGTATTCAAGGGTCACAATCCAAAGAAAAAATCTATTTACCAACATTGAACTCTTGAGAAAATTAAGTTCTCAAGTAAGATTTGATGTTGTAATTCAATGCTACAACTAGGTAGACCTTATGCCTGTAATGTTGTAAGAAAATTCTATTGGATCTACATTAAATAATTTGAATTATTTTATTTATTTTATATCTTATGTTATGCTTCTCTATATTTAACTCTTGATTCTTGGTTGTAAATTTTGTTATGGGATTCTCCTACCTTTCCTATATCAAGTTTTATCAAAGTGAGGTTCATTCCTTGTGGAAGCTTGGATCATGGGGACCCTATTAGAGAATAAAGTCCACCAATACAACAGGGGGTGCACAAATCAGTTGCATGCAAATTACAACTTAAATCTAACTTCTATAACCAAAATAGTGAACCATGAAAAGAGATAATTTAACATGCACAGTGACATAATAATTTGTTAACTAGTGCAATTGGACTTTACCAAATATTTTTCATCATGTTTAATGGCCTTTTATGAGATGTATCTACTTTAATAGACTCAATTTTTTGTGTTTATGGTTTATTTAGTGAATATAAGGTACACCCACCTAGCTTTTGTAGAGTCTAATGTATAGAAGGATTCTAGATCCTTTTTAGTTAGTTTGTCCCTTCAAAAATCTTCCTAAGTGGAGTTGGATTTCTCCTTAGATTTTTTTATTGTGAAGTGTGCTAGTAGATTGTAGAGAATAAACCTACCAATTTTGGAAACAAAAATAGAACTCTTACCTAATTGAAGAATAAATTTGAACAACTAATATCTTATGAGATACAAAAATTGAAGATTGAGAAAACTAAAAATAATTAAGAATGATTATATGTGAGAAATCAATCATAAAGTTAAATTTAAATTTCAAAAGTGTGAGAAAACTTAAAATTTTGGTAAATTGGAGATAGTCAATAGAAGAAAACGTCTTTCTGTTTTTGCTTTCATGGTGTGTTTATAGAATAGACAAAAATGCTTAATGTGAAAACTAAAATACATGGGATAATTACAATGGAAGTAATGGTACCAAAATATAGAGAGAAGGCCAACCTATAAGTTTTTTCTTTCTTAGTGCAAATAGTCATTAATGTAATTTTTTTATTAGACATTTCTCATTGTAACCAAATATTATTTTTCTGTGTTTTGAGTGCAAAATTTTCAATCATGAGGCCTTCTATATATTAATAGTAGTATTATGTTAATACAAAGATTTAAAATTTATTTATTTTCTTCACATTCTTCTATATATTTCAAGGGGACTATATTCATATCTATAACATCATATCTGGTATATCTAAAATCATAAATGGTACATCAAATGTCAATAATTTCTAGATCATATTTTTGCATTTTTTTATATATTACTATATAACTCAAGTGTCAATAAAAATTAGACAATTAGACCATATATTGTGGGACCCATTATGCATATAAGAGTGGAAAAGTGGTCATTTAAAGATATTTTTGAAACATAATCCTTATTGTTCCACTACTCATTGAACTTAAAAAATTGCAAAATTGACCCAATTATTTTGAACAATTGCTTTAATAAACTTTTACACAAATAATGATTACTTTTTAGTTTTTGGAAAAATGCATGGTAATTGGCTCATATATGAAATTCTAGTTGGCTTTCAATTTTATAAATTCACTTTTCATCTATTAGCACATGGGAATTAATTTGTACTCTTTACCCATGTTTAGAAAATCTATACAAAGCTACGAGATAAAAATCTTACTACTTTCAATGTTGAATGGTAAGATTTCATATCTAAATTTCTTGATCCATGAAGGTGACACATCTAATATCAACAATATTATGACGAATAGATAGAAATAATGTTGTTTCAGTTAAGGTGGAATTTGTTGAAAAATAAGAAATTAAAATAATAATAATCTATAAGAAATTAATTTTGTCGAAGTCATAGATGTAAGAGTATTATAGTTATTTCTTTTGAGTAAATGACTAAGAACTATGAATAATCAGACTCTAAATAGAAAATCACTTCTTTAATTAAAATGCTCAATATTGACATAATGATAAAAATGACACTACAATAGCTTAAATATTATATATTACTGATACTGACACTAAATATATTATTAATTATTTTTTGATATCCTAAAAATACACAAATATTTTATGTTGTTGTATTAATTAATCTTGTTAATTCACTTTTGCAAATTATAATCCCATGAACAAATCAATGGACGATTGAACATTAATTGTCTATTTGGTGCATTCTATTGAGAGAAACCTACATAAATTAGATAATATCAAGTCCACATTTCCTGCATGCCCTCATGTCCACATTGATTTTAATAGAGAAATTATAGTGTTCCTTCAAATCATGTTAATGTTCATAACCCACTTACGACCCATTCTATTGCTGGAAGAGGAATAAAAAATTAGGAGTATGTTTTCTATTTTTTGTTTAGTGCGCTAATTGGAATAGGAAATAGGAATACATATTCCCATTTTTCCCCTAAAGTGAGATCATGTCCATTCCAAACAATAGTTTCTATTTAGCCATTCTTAATCTCAATTCACATTCCTATTCTCAATTCTTATGCCTTCAACCAAATGGGCCCTTAGTGAAGTTGACAAGAATAAAATTCTATTATCAGAAAGACAAAGCACAAAATAATATTTTACTTTGTGAGTGTCCATTTTAAATAATACAAGTAGAGAGGGTCAACACCACTAGTAGTATCTCTTTATTTTTTCTCTACAAAAATACTCAGCCATGAAATACAAATATTTGAATTTTGTAAGTGAGGTTAAGTTGTGACATCTTGTGGCTACAATATTTTTCTATCAAGAGGCATTCTCTATATTAGGATATTAGGATTTTTAACATGCTATAGTTTTTTAATTTGTAAAATTACATACAAACTATATGACTAAACTATCTAAAACTTCTAAGAAGTGCAAGTTAGCTACTTCAATCTAAAACTACCCTCTTCTTTGTTTAGTGTGATTAGGTGTGAGGGTCAATGGGAGTATAGCATATGAAGAGAACAATTTTTATATTAATTTCATTTATTAAGTTCAATTTGACTTTCTAAAGGAGGTTAAATTATATTTGACTTCAAGAGGACAATAGAAGAATAATAAATTTTCTTTACTAAATTTGAATTGTATGTTGTGATGTCGATCCTAATCAGACTCGGAGGTTTATTCAACATGGTTTCCCCCAACATTATTTCTATGGGGGTTTGGGAACAGCGCCCCCAAGACAAGGTAAAGGGGTAGCACCCCTTAGAAGGTCCTAGAGCAGCTCCCTTGGTGCACACCCTATCATAGTATAGTGTGGAGTTAAGGGGCAATGCCTCCTTGGGGTTTGTTGGGGGTAGTTTTACTGCCTCACCCGGAGATCCTTGGAAACAAGGATTCAAATCAAGCCAAGATATTATTATTTTTTTTTTTTTTACAAGTATGAATGCACAAGACAACATCATATAGGGATGACAAAGATCGCAACGAAAGACTTCAACACCATCCTGGCAACCAATGAATCTCCGAACGCCACTACCCAACTGACACACCCAAACAAAAGCCACCAACCACCACAACAAGATGAGGGCACAAGAAAAGATCACTCATCAACAAAACACCAAGCTGGGGTAAAATGCAGAATCTCAAAATTTGGTTAAGCCTGAAATCCTGAAGCTCTAAAAATTGGCTAAGTCTGGATTTCTTAAGCCCTGAAATTTCCTAGAATCCATAACTTATCTCTGAGAGGTCTGAAACCTATCTCAAACAATTTGTCCCATATATTAGAATATATCTTAAGTATAAAGAATTAAATATATGTCAACTTATACTTAAACGATATATTTTAAATCCTAAGAGACTAAACCAAAAACACAAAAACTCGATTTCAAGAGAAACTGACAGAATTCAAAATGCAATAGCATAGGGTCGAAGAATGCCCAAAAGGGTATCCAAAACCACTCTCACAAAAATTGGATCACGAAGAAAAGTGCCCACTGATGGCACACGCAGGTTTTTCACAAAAATTGTGTGACACTTTTTACTAAGGGAGGGCGACACTTCTCCCTTACTGCGTGCAACACTTCTCAAGAAGGCGTGCGATACTAGAAAAGTATCGCATGACATTTCTCATAAAGTCGTGCGACACTCTTCCAGTGTCGTACGATACTTCTCCAGTAATGTATACAACACTTTATAGTATCGTACAACATTCTTTCTATGGGCGTGCGATACTTTATCAGTGTCACACAATGCTGAACAAATGTCGCCCATAGAAAGTAAAAACACTTCTAAAACTCAAAAATAGGGAAAAACTGACAAAAGAACCTCCACACCGAGGAGTACCGGATCCACAAAGGCTCAAGGAATGAACACTCGAGCGCAAGAACAACATAGAAAGGAGAACATCTATCCATCTAAACTATAGCAGCAAAGAACACACTAAAATAAACATCTCAGAGAACAAAAGCAACATCGTAATGTATAGATATACATCTCAGGAACAAAATAACCAAACTAAGTACGCAGTTCCTCCCAACGGTCAATAGCATCATAAGATCATCATGGATCCTAGCCATCCCCTACGCGTAACATCCCAAGCCACCGACCAAATTGTCGATACTACCGTAATAGGGATATTACTACTAAAAAAATGCAACAATATAAGCATAAGAAAATCTAACATGCTAATGATAACAAATAAGATAATCCTATAGTAGATAACATCACCTATCACATGCTAAACAGCAGTAAGCAACATATATACTACTAAATCAAATAAAATCATCTAATCATATGCTAAACATCATGATAAGGGAATGCATCAAATAAAATAACATCATCTAAACATGATATAAAAGCATCCCAATGAAAGCATAAATCACAAGAAAGCATACTCCGAAACCTGAAGTACCAAGTGAAGACATCCAGCAACGGTCAAACTAGGACAAAAGATTGTCTCTGTACACCGATCCCTAGCAGTGGTGAAGGTAGCTACACCTCCCAAACATGTGGCACTGATAGGTCCACACCTACCATGGTGATGGAGATAATTATCCAACCACAAACACACATAAAGCACAACATCCAAGGCTAACACTCACGCCAGACAATATGATGGCTGCAACCAAGAACCTAAGACAATGCAAGGAGTACAGGTCCTAGTTAGACACTCAAAAGGCTGCTAAGTAGGGGCTAACATCATTGAGAGTTGCTTGGCATCGACAAGCCCAAGCTAGTATAGGCAGCTACTCTTCTCAACAGAAGGTGCACAACCTAGGGCAGCTACTCTTCATGACAGATGGTGCACAACCCACACATTTTAAATATCTTGTATTTATTACCACCCAAAGTTTTAATTTAATTATCACTTATATAAAACTTCCTCTACCAACCGAGAAGTAGTCACCAGGTTACAGGATAGAAGCCCCCTCCATATGCTACCCTACCTTACCCATGCTCATCCTATGACAAGTGCTCGTGGGCATGCATACTCCCATCCCAACCCCAATGATCATAACTTTCAAAAGTACCACGGAAGATCGAGCCTCGCAAGTCACTCGACAAATGTATGTGGACATACTCGTGTGTGGCGCACCACCATCATGAAGATCATAACAAAAAGGACAGGAATGAGAACACAATGCAGGGAAAACACCCAACTGAAAGCAACATGGGAAGGACAGATTCTACACGAATCCCAAAGCCAATAAAATCATACATCATGAAATCACTCAACTGGCCTCAATCCGAGAGTATGGATTCTACATGAATCCCAATGATGAACAGGACCAAAATTCATGAACTTACTCAACCGGCCTCAATTCAAGAGTATGGATTCTACACGAATCCCAATGTCCATGAAACAAGGAAAAGGTCCAAAAGAAAACCATAACGAGTATAAAATCAGTCAACCGAACACAATGTCGGGAGTACAGATGCAACATGCATCTCAATGCAACATAAAAGTGAAAAAGTGGTTTGATTGATATCCAAATGGATCATCCAAGTCCATGACCCACATTGTGCAAAGAAAACTCGAGAAAATAGGGCGGCATGCAAAATAAGGTAAAAATTCCAAATTTTGGAAAAACTTCAAAATTGAAACCCATTTGGCCTTTGGGTTCAAAAACCCCAAAAATCCAAAAATAAATGAAATTGGACACCGTATGCAAAAATAGCCAGCATAATGATGCAAAACTCCAAACCCTCATCCCGAAAAACAAAGAAATGTTCATACCCGCCCAAACGGGTAGAACCAAAATACAGAAATGGAGGGGAACACTAGTTCTCAGCCTCCAAACAAATGACTACCAAAAAGAGAAGCAAAAAAGAGCAGAAACAATAAAACGGGAAAGCCCTACCTCATAGCCAAAAGGGTAAAACGAGAATCTGAACCATAAAATAAATACCTCGCAGAAGTAGGTGAAAATTGCAGCAATCCAAGGTTTCTCTGAACTGGATCCAACGAGCCCAACCTCGCGATGATCCCATGCCCGTAGCTCCCATAATGAACAAAACAGTAAATCCTCATGAAGAGGATTTTGGATTTTACTCTCCAACTTTCCAATTTGAAAGTGAGAAGTGAGGAATTAAATTCCTCTTTGGATACTTATTCACTTTTTGGGTGAATAATCGATTAGGGCATTTAACCAGCCAATCTAGTTAAACCCCGAATCGACCCAAACGAAAACAAGATATTCCTATAAATAGGAATTCATCTATGGAAAAGCTTCCAGAAATATAAAATAAATCAATTAAAAGCCCAAAAACCCAAAAACACAGAAATCACCTTAATAACTTTCGCGACAATGCGAACCTCTAAATGCACAGACACGCTTACTGGTCTAATCACATAATGAAAATGAGTTTAGATTTAATAATCACTAAAAGGTTTAATTTAAATATTTAATTAAAGATACGTCGACCATACAAGGATGACATTGATAAAATATGAATGGTTGAATCACTAACTCCATGTGCCACTGCTAGGGATATAAATCCTGCACACTAAACAACACGATCAAGTGCAATTGCATATAATAACATAGCCAAAGCAATAAATGCATTAAATCACCTAATTTAACCATTTAATTAATTAGATTAAAATAATCTATTTACATCACTCATGTTCACAAAAGGCATAGCAACACAAGAATGAAGTAAATAACCATAGCATTAAATTCATCATATAGCGAAATCAGAGGTATGTCCAAATACCAGATAACCAGATAACATCATAAAACACACTGTCATCTCAAAATGGCATCATCATGCAATATGATTAACTAAACAACATAGTAATCTAATATCTATGATACTGAAATCAAAGAGTAACATTTGACCCTCAGGTCATCTCAAATGTAAACCATAACATGAGTAACAAATATCTCTCTAATCAGAAATATAACAAGGTAGATGTCCGCAACACATAACCAAAGAATCCAACAAGAATAATCCATTTCTAATCATTAATGCATTTAATAAGGTACTTAAAACACAGAAATGAACACAGTCATAAACATGACTAACCACTACTATAGGAACCTAGTCCAGTGTAGCATGGTAATAGTACACAGTGCAATCTCTGCACACATCTTAGGGTAATCATGGAACAACCTCATGATACCACATCTATCCTGGTAACCATTGGCACAAACCTTAGTGAACCCAAAATCACATCATAACCTCATAGATCAGTCAAAAGCATAAACAAAGAAACTGATACATAAACATAAATCCAAACACCTCAACGGTGTAGACCACTCAGGGTCACAATCATGATCCCATCACAACAAAAGATCATCAAGGTTGCATCCATCAGGATGACTTACAAAAGTCAAATGGGAGAGGCACTACATCATCACCCCCAAAGATTAGGCTTACTCTTGGAAGCTTGCAATCCAAGAATAGAAACCAAACACACCAAGAACAAAATCAAAAGGAAGCAATAGGAATGACTCAAAAACTCTATACAATTCAAACCCAAATCACTCAAACATTCTCCAACCATCATGTTAACCCCCAAATAGGTTAACCACAAGAGAATGGGTGTCACATAGACACAAGGTCCTCCAACAAGGAACCTTCTATGCTCTAGGAAGAACTCATCTAGCCATAGAGTCAACAATACAAGGTAAGGAACAAGCCCTCTCTACCTCGTCAATAGGTGCCCAACTACAACATGCACCAACTATCAGACCACAAACAAGGTCAAAACAAGGCACACTTCCAACAAGACTTGGAATCATGGGGAATAACCATCCCAAACTCCCAAGAATACTATCATGTCACACATGATCATTTTGGAATCCACATAAACTCACCCTTAGAACAAGAGGATGAAAGTTTACCAACAAAAGGAAACACTCCAAAGGACTACTCACCACCAAGCGTATGAGCATGACACCTCACAAAGGCACAAAAACTCAACTACCACTGGAAATTAGGGTAACATGACCCAACCAGACAAGATATCACCTTTCCACAAGGTTCAAAGAATTTTGTCAGTGGACACAATCATAAAATGTCTGCATACCAACTCACGAGATGGTAACATGTGTCCAACGATACCATGTCCCTCTAGCACCATGCTAGGAAAACTACACCCAAACTACCGCTAAACTCAATCTCTAGCCCCAAGTCAACAGTTAATGAGAAAACTTGACTGAGACAATCCACATGAAGATATAAGCTTAGGGAGAAGGATACTACAGAGTATTAGGACTGAGAGGGAGTCTCTCTCTCAACCTCTACAGTAAGAGGGAGTCTCTCTCTCAACCTCTACACTAACCAGTCCATGATGCGTTAGGAAACTCACAATTTCACCAACCATCAACATAATCACCTGAAAACCCTAACTGAGCTAGTGGCATAACCACACTAGCCTACTCTCTCAAGAGAGAAAGAATACAAAGATGTGCCAAGGTCGACATCTAGAAAGGAGAATCTAGACTCATCAAGGAACTGAGTCACTCCCGAACAACACAAAAACATCAACCCTGAGCAAGGAACACTCACAAACCACACTACACCTCACAAGGGTGGTTTAGTGCAATAGGGAACACAAAAACCCAGGCATGAACTCCAACAAGTACCTAGTAGATTATGAAGACAAGATAACTCTTCTGTTATGAATAACATAAGGATTTAAACTTCTCCAATGGCCATAAATACGATATGTCATGATTGAATTGGCCTCTACTCAAAAAGATACTTGGAACATCAATCAGCAACTCTAGAAGCCATAGCTTTCACGTTCGGACTCAGATTGAATCCATTTGAAAAGCATCGAAAAGATATCGACAAGGACTACAACATGAAGAAGCTAAAAGAGACCTAAGATCTATGATTTGAACCACCACTCAAATCAAAACAACAAGGGAAAAACCAATAGCCTTGGTCACCAAGACAAGCAACTGACAAAACATCCAAAACCACACAAGGACACACATGCCCAACAACATAAGACATGGAATGAAAGGTATTCCACACATTGAAACCATTATTACTCTTCTTTCATAATTTCATTAATTAAACATAATATAAGCACTAATGCATAATGAACTGAAAGATTTCAAGCAAGGGTCCAAGAGTCACCATAAAACAAGTACATATCTTTCAATTTCTTTCAAAATAACATTCCATTTACTCATCTTTTAAACCATCCAATTACATTAACACTTAAAATCTATCAGACACACTAGCATTTTATCCATGATATTATCCCTTGTACGTACTACCAAAGGTTCAAGATGAACATGAGAGAGTCACAACACACAACTGGGCAATAGTAAAACACATCTAGAATAGTCATCATGAAACAAAATAAAAAGCCCAAATGGGAGAATTGCTGATTCCAACAGTAAGTACCAAAAAGAGCTCATTTCAACAATAAGTTGAATGTGACAACTGGCACAAAGAGAGCGATAGATAAAATTTGATGACTACTCCAAGAGAGGAAAATACTAAAAACCAATGCTTGCCCAACAACATGAGGAAACCCAAAACCACTCTCACAAAAATCCGATCATGAAGAAAAGTGCCCATTGATGGCACGCGCAGGTTTTTCACAAAAATCGTGCAACACTTTTTACTAAGGGAGGGCAACACTTCTCCCTTACTACGTGCGACACTTCTCAAGAAGGCGTGCAATACTGGAAAAGTATCGCGCAACATTTCTCATAAAGCCGTGTGACACTCTTCTAGTGTCATACGAAACTTCTCCAGTAATGCGTGTGACACTTTATAGTATCGTACGACATTCTTTCTATGGGCGTGTGATACTTTATCAGTGTCACACAATGCTGAACAAATGTCGCCCATAGAAAGTAAAAACACTTCCAGAACTCAAAAATGGGGAAAAACCAACAAAAGAACCTCCACACCGGGGAGTATCGGATCCACGAAGGCTTGAGGAATGAACACTCGAGCGCAAGAACAACACAGAAAGGAGAACATTTATCCATCTAAACTATAGTAGCAAAGAACACACTGAAATAAACATCGCAGAGAACAAAAGCAACATCGCAATGTACAAAAATACATCTTAGGAACAAAACAACCAAACTAAGTACGTGGTTCTTCCCAACTATCAATAGCATCATAAGACCATCATGGATCCTAGCCATCCCCCGCACGTAACATCCCAAGCCACCGAAAAAATCATCAGTACTGTCGTATTAGGGATATCACTACTAAAAACATGCAACAATATAAGCATAAGGAAATCTAACATGCTAGTGATAACGCATAAGATAATTCTACAGTAGATAACATCACCTATCACATGCTAAACAGCAGTAAGCAACAGATATACTACTAAATCAAATAACATCATCTAATCATATGCTAAACATCATCATAAGGGAATGCGTCAAATAAAATAACATCATGGAGAGTCGCTTGGCATCGACAAGCCCAAGCTAGTATAGGTAGCTACTATTCTCAATAGAAGGCACACAACCTAGGGTAGCTACTCTTCATGACAGAAGGCGCACAACCCACACATTTTAATTATCTTGTATTTATTACCACCCAAAGTTTTAATTTAATTATCACTTATATAAAACTTGCTTTGCCAACCGGGAAGTAGTCACCAGGTTACAGGATAGAAGCCCCCTCCATATGCTACCCTACCCTACCCATGCTCATCGTACGACAAGTGCCCGTGGGCATGCATACTCCCATCCCAACCCCAATGATCATCACTTCTGGAAGTACCATGGAAGATCGAGCCTCGCAAGTCACTCGACAAATGTACGCGGACGTACTTGTGTGTGGCGCACCGCCATCACAAAGATCATAACAAAAAGGACAGGAATGAAAAGCAACATGGGAAGGACAGATTCTACATGAATCCAAAAGCCAATAAAATCATACATCATGAAATCACTCAATTGGCCTCAATCCGATACTATGGATTCTACACGAATCCCAATGATGAACAAGAACAAAAGTCATGAACTTACACAACCAGCCTCAATCCGAGAGTATGGATTCTACACGAATCCCAATGTCCATGAAACAAGGCAAATGTCCAAAAGAAAACCATAACGAGTATAAAATCAATCAACCAAACACAACGTCGGGAGTACGGATGCAACATAAAAGTGAAAAAGTGGTCTGACTCATATCCAAATGGATCATCCAAGTCCACAACCCACATTGTGCCAAGAAAACTCAAGAAAATAGGGCGACATGCAAAACGCGGTAAAAATCTCAAATTTTCCAAAAAAATTCAAAATTAAAACCCATTTGGCCTTTGGGTTCAAAAACCCCAAAAATCCAAAAATAAATGAAATCGAACACCGTATGCAAAAACAGTCAGCATAATGGTGCAAATCTCCAAACCCTCATCCCGAAAAACAAGGAAATGTTCATACCCGGCCAAATAGGTAGAACTAACATACAGAAACAGAGGGAAACACTAGTTCTTAGCTTCCAATCAAGTGGCTACCAAAAACAGAAGTAGAAATGGAGCAGAAACAATAAAACGGGAAAGCCCTACCTTATAGCCAAAAGGGAAAAATGGGAATCTGAACCATAAAATAAATATCCTGCAGAAGTAGCTGAAAATCACGGCAATCCAAGGTTTCCCCGAGCTAGATCCAATGAGCCCAACCTCGCGATGATCCCATGCCCATAGCTCCCACAACGAACAAAACAGTAAATCCTCATGAAGAGGATTTTGGGTTTTACTCTCCAACTTTCCAATTTGAAAGTGAGAAGTGAGGAATTAAATTCCTCTTCGGATACTTATTCACTTTTTTGGTGAATAATCAATTAGGGCATTTAACCAGCCAATCTAGTTAAACCTCAAATCAACCCAAACGAAAACAGGCTATTCCTATAAATAGGAATTCATCTATGGCAAAGCTACCAGAAATATAAAATAAATCAATTAAAAGCCTGAAAACTCAAAAACACAAAAATCACCTTAAGAACTTTTGCGACATTGCGAACCTCTAAATGCACAGACATGCTTACTGGTCTAATCACATAATGCAAATGAGTTCAGATTTAATAATCATCGAAAGGTTTAATTTAAACATTTAATTAAGGATACGTCGACCATACAAGGATGACATTGATAAAATATGAATGGCTGAATCACTAACTCCGTGTGCCACTGTCAGGGATATAAATCCTACACACTAAACAACATGATCAAGTGCAATTGCATTTAATAACATAGCCGAAGCAATAAATGCATTAAATCACCTAATTTAACCATTTAATTAATTATATTAAAATAATCTATTTACATCAGTCACGTTCGCTAAAGGCATAGCAATGTAGGAATGAAGTAAATAACCATAGCATTAAATCCATCATATAAAAAAATCAGAGGTATGTCCAAATACTAGATAACCAGATAACATCATAAAACACACTTTTATCTCAAAATGGCATCATCATGCAATATGATTAACTGAACAACATAGTAGTCTAATATCTATGATACTGGAATCAAAGAGTAACATTTGACCCTCGGGTCATCTCAAATGTAAAACATAACATGAGTAACAAATATCTCTGTAATCAAAAATATAACAAGGTAGATGTCCGCAGCACATAACCAAAGAATCCAACTAGAATAATCCATTTCTAATCATTAATGCATTTAATAAGGCACTTAAAACACATAAACAAACACAGTCATAAACATGACTAACCACTGCTACAAGAACCTAGTCCAGTGTAGCATGGTAATAGTACACAGTGCAATCTCTGCACACATCTCAGGATAATCACGGAACAACCTCATGATACCACATCGATCCTGGTAACCACTGGCACAAACCTCAGTGAACCAAAAATCACATCATAACCTCATAGATCTGTCAAAAGCATAAACAAAGCAACTGATACATAAACATAAATCCAAACACCTCAATGGTGTAGACCACTCAGGGTCACAATCATGATCCCATCACAACAAAAGATCATCAAGGTTGCATCCATTAGGACGACTTACAAAAGTCAAATGGGAGAGGCACTACAGTAGCACCCCCAAAAGATAAAAATGACCAAATATTGTAAATGGCATTGGTTTTTATTTATCTATTGGATGACTTATTCAAGTGCTAGTTTTTTAAGCTACAAAAGCTTGTATCAAGCATAAATTTAAGAAACACCTCCCGAAAAAATGCCTAAAATGGTGTCGAATCCAACATTTTGTGGGCAGGAAAATTTTAATGTCAAGTGAGATTTTTTTGTTCCATATAGGGCAATAAAATATTTTATGTTGTCATTTTTTTCATGCCCTATCAAAAATCATTTTAAATGTGGCAAGTTCATTATTCCTCTTGCTAATAGATAAACAAATGATGGCTATTTTTTGCCTTGCCAAAAATGAATTAATAATGTCAAAGGTGAATTACTTATTTTGTAGGAAAATGAATAATAATGGTCTTGGCTAATATTTATGTTGATATATTGTTGAAAAGATCATTTGAGTTAAGAACATTGTTTTAAGAAGTGTTTTCAATCATTGTTTTGTCACTGCTGTCAAACCTACTAAATGTTGGTAAGACAATTGCTTATATGTTTCAAGCATTATCTGTTGGAATGTCTTAATGGAAAGAATGCTTCTGAGAGGGGTGGGCGGGGGGGCGGGGGGGTGGTGGGGAGGTGTTGAGTCAGAAGTACTAGCTTTTGACCTATTTTTCTCAAACTCTTAATAACATATTATTGTAAATGAACATGCAATTATGAGAAACACGTATGCATCATCACATAACACTTGAGATTTTGGTAACCCAGAAACCCTCCAAGAATAAGAAGGTAAAACTAGGGTGGGGATGATACCCACAAAATCACTGCAGCAATAATGTTTGACAACTTCTAATGGTCTGCCTTGTTAAATGCTTTACACTGTATCAATAGTGACCTGGTTAAAGGATTTACAAACACTTTACATAAAGTGTTACCCTGTCAAAGGATTTAATCACCTATTTAAAGGATCAACAAAATAGATGTTAAGCTAACCTATCTCCATAGGGTTTCTTTTCTAATTTCTAGAGAGTATTAGGTATAATAAACCTAATGGCTTACAATCCTTGATTACTGAATTCAGGCACTTGATCTGCTTTCTCTAATCTTGATTCTATGAAATTTGATGTCTATTCATATATCTTGCTTAGTTCTAATCAACTGAATATTTAACTGTTGCTCTCTTCCTGTAAGTCTTTTACTGTTCACTTTGAACTCCACTAGAGCTTTTCATTCACTCCTTCATCTATCTACTAGATTCAATGAGATTTTGTCTTCCTTATAAATACATTTGAATACTTAGGGTTAAACATGGATCTACAATCCATATTGAATCTCTGTTTCCCACTCATTCCTTGCACATTTATTATTGGTTGCATGTCTTCTCCATTTTTCTTATTGGTTGCATGCAAATTACATAGAAGATTCGATCTTATCACTTAAATCCTTTGAGATTCATCATATGTCAGCCATGAAAATGGTTTACATCTGAATTAATGAAGTTACAAACTCATATGTGCATTCACTATTACTTGACACTTACTGATTCCAGATGCTTGGCATTGTCTATGATTTGGCACCTAAATATTACTCGACACTTGTATCATGCTCGGCACCTGAAGTCACTTGGCACTTGATTTTCACTCGGCACCTAAATGCTACTTGGCACCTGAAAATCACTCAGCACTTGATGGATTTTCTGACTCGGCACAAGTTGTGGCTTGACATACATAGTGTACTCGGCTTCAATGTAGAAAGTGGTTAAGTTGTGTTGGCACTCAAATGTCAAAACCATTCTGAGACTAACAATCTCCCCCTTTGACATGAGTGGCAAAAACACTTAACTAAGCATTATTCATCTAACCTTATGAGTACATTCACTAATCTTCTTGGTATATATATAGAGGTTTAGAAAACTTGATCAAGGTTTTGTAACTTACAATATATACCTCAAAATCATTATAACTCCCCCTGAGTTAATTCAGCCATTATCTATTCTATCTTTGTGATCAAAATTCTATGTTGAATATGTCTCTTATATTGATACTCTTTGTCTATTCTCTGTTTACAGTTCCCCAAAACATAATTTCTCCCTTTTTGATCATTGTCTCCCCCTTTGCAACTTTATATCTCTCCTTACTTATTTATATATATCTCCCCCTTTTTGACACAAATTTCAAAGGGCACTAAGGGCTAAGACCATATTTTGCCAAAAATGTACTATTTACATCCATAATCATCTTGAGATTTGCATCCCAATTATTCAAAGCAATTTCTAATGACTTATGTTGGATGGCAATCTCTGCAACAAGGTGAAAAAGTCCGTCTAAGGTAGAAAGATTAGGATCTTTCTTGAGAATAGTTTCAACAAAGGCTTGTTCTTTATGGAGTACTTCCAAATGTGGAGTAATGGAAGATTGGAGCTGCATCAGTTTGGCCTTGATGGTGGTCTCTTTTGTTGTTAATACAGCTATTTCCCTTTGGGTGTGAAGCATTTGAGCAAAATGCTTGTTACTTTGAGCTAGATCTTTTGGTAGCTGCATACTTGAAATATTCAGATTCCTCTCCATGCTAATTATTCTTTGGCTTGTCTCCTATGTGAAGTATGAAAAGTCACACAACTTTTTGTACAATGAGAATATATTCGCAAGTACATTTTTCACTTTGTCTATTACCTTTGCCAATTCAACCTGGGAAAGTGCAATTTGACTAGATATTTTCTCATTTACTTTCCCCTGGAATTTTCTTTTAGACCATTCCATAAGTTTTACATTTGTCTCTTGGTCTACATTTGTCACCTGGTCAACAATATTTGAAAATTGTTCCATTATATGCTTGGACTCATCTGGTGACTACAAACTGAAGGCATCCATAAAGATGTCTTTAATCTCATGTAATGTTTGCTTTTGTTTATACTCCTTTCCAAGTATTTCCTGCCTCTTTCTTCTATTCAATGCTTCCTGCACCATAGTGATTTGATCAATCATTATTTTTTTTGAGTCATAACTTCGTATGACTATTTCCTCGTCTAATTTAGGGTCTCCATAGTGAAGCACCCTTGTAACTTTTGTAGTACTTGATCCTGGTGTTGACATCTGTAGTGGCATTGCAACATTTCTAGGCTATTTAGGAGGAGTCTCTGAGGTAAGGAAATTTATCAATGCTTGTATAGCCTCTTGCTCTTTGGGGGTTTTCTCTGCTTCCTTCTCCTCCTATCTTCTACTTTGATCAATAGTAAGAATGTGAGGAGGTGCACCTTGTGTTTGTGTTGTAGGATCAGAAATAATAGTCTGTCTTGTTTGTGCTATATTTTTGTCTTCTTTTGCACTCAGCTTCTACACTATAGTGTCAACTGTTCCTAATGTAACTTCTTTTGGCATTTTATGTTGACCATTAGTAGCTATAGAGATGATGGAAGGTGGTTCTTGTGGTTTCACCTTATCTCTGGTTGTGTTTTCTACTAACTTTTATAAGTCATCCACACTGACCAAAATTAGACTTGTACATAATTTTTCTTGTAGAGTTGTTTGTTCAAGGATCTTAGTGAGATCTTCTGTAGTTAATGGGTTGATGTTCTGACATGAGGTTTCAACAACATCCTTAATTTTTATGAATTTTGTAGGTGTGGTAGTAGAGTGAGGAGGACTAGGAGGTGGAAGTTGTGTGTCTTGCACACTTTGATCTTCTTTCTGCTCGCCAATACCCCTGTCTTCATCTTTTCCTTCCTCCTCTTCAATCTTTTCCTCTACTTCTATCTTCTCTTCTTTTCTTTTTCTTCTCTCTTCTGGTTGAGCAGTAGCTTCTTCCTTGTATTCTTCTTCAAGAACATCTTCAACCTTTTTGTATAAATTCTTCCATTATTTTGTTGTTCTTTGTACAATTTCTTCCATTTGTTTTGGAGAATAAAGAATGCCCTATACTTAGGTGTAAACCTAGTATTATGCCATTTGACTACTCTAGCTATTTTCTCCTTAGTCAAATCAAGCAGTATGCTTGCTAGGGTTGATTCTCTCATCTCCTTCTCCATTTTAAAACAATAGTGGCATCTATCGTCTACAATTTTAGACAGTTCTTTTGGCAATTGTCCATCTACTTTAAGAGGAGTATACTTGAACTGGGCCATCATTCCATAACCTGATTCTTCTATTCTATTTTGTTCCTCTTTAGTGAACTTATTGAAATCAACTTTATTCATGTTACTTAAGTCTCCATTACTAATATTTTCACATAATGTATCAACCGAAGACTTAGGAGAATGGCTTATCTTTTCAGATTGATTTTCCTCATTAGTGTTAGGTTGAACCACATATTTTATTCTTTTCCTTGGCTCTTCCTATGCTATCTTGATTGTTTTCTTCTTTGTAGCATCCTCTTTAGCTTTTTTTGTGGAGGCCCTCTATGCAGCTCTAGTTGTTCCCTATTGGGGTGATGGCATGGCAATTTTCTTTGGTTTGGGCTGAGCTAGAGGCTGTACTATTGCCTTTCTTTTCTTTGGCTCGGCTTGAGTTGGTGCTTCCTTGGGTTCATCTTCCTCAGCACCTTCCTCCTTATCTTCACCCAAACCTTGAGTTAATTCCATTGGGCCTTGTTCTTGTTCATCCTCATTATCATCATCATCTTCTTCATATTCTTCTCCATCTTCTTCTTCTACTACCTCAATTCCTTTACCAAATTTTTTCTTTATTTTCTTCACTTTCTTCTTAATTAGAGAGGCAATCTTTAATTCTATTTTAGTGTTGGATTTAACCATATCATATGTGGTAAAAGATTCGGCAAACTTGTCTATTTCCTCTGCAAGCAAAGCAGTGATAGCTACAGATGCTTCATCCACATTTAGTTCATAACCAAATGGCCTTATCCATCTCACCCTTGGAATTTCTTCTTGGATATAGGTGAAATCAATATCAACTAGGAAACATATGTCATTGATGTGTTTTTCCACTAAGGAAATTAGTATTCTTACCCTTTGCTTCATGGATTTCTTGAAATCCTCAAAATAGCTTGTCATTTGGCCTTCAAAGTTATCACCCATCTGATCAATGAACTCATTGATTTTTGTTATTGCAGTTTTGTTAGGGTCCCAATTCACCTTTCCTATAGAAGGAAATTCTTCCATAACATAAAAGAACATACACATAAGAACTAAACCAAATTTTCATTGAGCACCTTTTGATCTCCTTATAGCTTCTAGGTTTTCATTTATCTATTGCAACATAAGTTCTGACAAATCATATGTGTGATATTTCTTTACCAGTTTGTATGCTACATCAAAAGCTATGCATGGCACACTATTCAATTGACTGGATTCATAGAATTTATGTGTAATGACTCTAATAGAAAATTCAACGAGAGGATCCTGGATTGTGTGAATTGTCATCCCTCTTTTATTCCACTGGGCACCTATGATTTTATCAATAACCTACTTCGATTCACTGCACAGGGTCTTAGTCTGATCTAGGGTTGGGGAACTTGTAACCCTATGTACTATCCCTTTTGTAATCTAAAATAGACCTATTTCCAATCATAAACATCCATTGTGGATTCTACTTAAAATAATTTGTATCCATTCAATTTTGAATACTATAGGATAAACTAGGGCATTGAGCAAACCCATTTTCTCGACTATCTTATATTCATCCTTCAAAATCTTATTCTTGCATAGTTTTTCATAGGCTTGGAAAATTTCAAGATCACCTATGGTGCCAATTTTACATTTATAACACTTCCTTACATCCTACACCATAACTACTTTGGATAGAATATTGGATAATGCACCGTCAAGGTCATTTTTGTAGGCAACTTCTGGAATGGGCTTGAATTTAGTTTGTTTGACTTCATTACTAACCAGTTGTACTTCGTGTCTTTCCTTCCCTTTAGTGGTTCCTAACCCAGATGCCATTTTTTTTTCCAAACGAGGGTTTTAAAATATAAACAAGCTTTCAAACTCTACGTAGCTTGGTACTTGAATGAAAGACCTTTGATCGATGAGATTTATGCTTAATCGTTGTTGAAAGAAGTTGAAATCTATTTAGAACATTGGATTATCTGCTATGAAGTCGCATTGCTCTTTTCTTCTCCTTTTCTTTTGGTTCACGATGAAGAAAAGTGATTAAAATAGTGATAATATACCCTATTTCCAATGCATTAAATGCTCAACTACACACTTGGCTTCTGAAGGATTTTTAACATTACTCAGCTTGCACTACATTTCCACTTCACTCAGCTTCCATTGGAATTGTTTAACTCAGCATCAGTTATCAACTCGATCGCTGTTAAGAACTTGGCATCCACTAGAATTTTACTCGGCTTCCAAAGACAGCTCGGCATCATCATTTTGTCTTGGCATCTTGTTTCATGCTTATTTCTTCTTTTTAGTACTTCTTTGTCTTGGGACTGATGTATGATGTAACTTTGCATATTAGTCTCATACACCTCTTTTATGCTTAGTTTGATGAAGTGTGATCACTTGACCCATTGGGTGAGGTGATCCCTTCACTTGATGTCCTGCACTCATCTTTCTTCTTCCAAGTCTTATTCATTTGTCTTCTTATTTTTTCGACATCAATCTTTTCTTTTCTTTTGTTGAATTCAGTTTTTGGTGCTTTGGACCTTGTAGGATAGTTTCTACTAATATGACCAGTTTTCAAGCAACTGAAACAAGTGGTTTGACTTAGTCACCTACTATAATTCCCTCTAAAGTCAATCCTTATACAATTTTTAGGAATATTTCCATATTCCTAACAATAATGACAGCTATACCTGATGTTATAATCCCAATGATAGTGACTTTCATTCCTTTTGTTTTTGTTGGTTGATTTGATGTCCATATAGGCTTTGATCTGCATTCAAATGCTCTATGTCCATAATTATTACAATTATGATAATGTCCATCAAATTTTTGTGTCCTTGTGACTTTGGATCTGCAATCTTGTGTCATATGTCCTTGCATGTTGCACTTGTGACAGTAACTCTTTCTTTTGGGTGTGTTTAGCTGATTGATTCTTCTACTTCTGCAAACATTAGCAGTATGTCCCTTTTTATTATAGTAATGACAAGTGGGTTTAGAATCCTTACCTTTGTCACTCTTTTTTTCAACATTCTTTGATGGTTCCCCTACTTCAGTGCTATTGTATCCAAGCCCTGATGTATCATGGGTTGATCTTGGGAATTTCATCAATTGTTCAAGTACTTGATGGTTTCACTTGACTTGTTGAGATTCTCTGCTATTTATTTTTCTCTATTTAATTCATTTTGCAAGTGTTCATTCTACATCCTCAAAGTAGAGATCTCAATATCTTTCATATTAAGTTCATGATGAAGGTTCATAATTTGGGTAAGTGTATCCATCTGCATGTTTGAGATCCTTGTTAATTCAATACATTTTTCTTCAAGTCTGTTTGCAAGATTTATTTTGTCATCTTCTATCATGACTCTATCCTCAACTGCTCTTTTCTTTTTTTTAGTGATTTCTCACAATATTATGGCATGTGATTCATGTTCCATCTTGAGAGATCTTATCTCATCTGTTTGAACTTTGTTTTTCTCCATCAGTTCTGCTATTGTTGCATCAAACTCTTTAGTGTCTCCATTGGCAAACATTTTTTTGGTATCAATCTCCTTGTAGTTTATATCATTTTTAGCTATGGCTATATCCTTTCTTCTTTTAATGGATTTTCTTAGTTCCTTCTTGGCTTCCTCTACTTTGTGTAGAGCCAGTTGCACATCAATCACTTGATTTTCAATAATCTTCCCAAGTTTGAAGACTTCCATATTTATATCTTTTTCTCCAAGTTGTTAGACTTCTCCTTGTGAGAATCATGTAGCTCTGATACCAATCGTTGGAATGTCTTAATGGAAAGAATGCTTCTGAGAGGAGAGGTGAATCAGAAGTACTAGCTTTTGACCTATTTTTCTCAAACCCTTAATAACATATTATTGTAAATGAACATGCATGCATATCAACATTAAGAAATTATGAGAAACACAGATGCATCATCACATAACACTTGAGATTTTGGTAACCCAGAAACCCTCCAAGATTAAGAAGGTAAAAATGGGGTGGGATGATACCCACAAAATCACTACAACAATAACGTTTGACCACTTCTTATGGTATGCCCTAGGTATGTACAGGATCATGGTGTACCAAACTATGGCCTTAAGTGGCAGTGAAAAATTAGCAAATCAGATTTATGTCAACTTGACACATAATTTTGAAGTGGTTATGGACTTTATATCAAAACGTTGTAAGAAAATAATCTATAAGAAATTGAATGTAGTTTCTAAAATACTAGGCCTTATCAGGAGAAAAAAATAATTAATTGGCCAAAAGTTTGAATTTTAATGTAGTACTAAGAAAATTTTAGTGCGAAAATAAAAAGTAGGTGTATGTCTGACCAACTTAATCAAAATCAAATCAAAATATTTTTTTAATATAATTATAGATATGAAAAGTAGACTCATGCCCCGATGTGACAGATATTTTTTGGTATTTTTATTCCAAATAAATAATTAAATATGAATTTTCTACCAAAAATTTTTTGAAAAAAAAAAGTCTCGTGTCTGACCACACTAACTAATAGAAAATTTTACCAAATTTAAATTTATTTATTTTTTCTTATACTAGGCAAAGTATAGAATTTGATGCAACTTTTAGATTTAAAAAATGTTATACCGTTTGAAAGTTATAGCTATTTTTCAATCAGTATGTCAAATAGCAATTTACAATAATCTTCATTGATAATTAACTAATAAATATTTATTGAACTCAAAATTTGACAAAAATTATATTAATGAAATCTAGAGAGCGATATTGAAAAATCTTTTTCGTTTCATTCAATTTCGATGAAAATAACATTGTCAGATGGCTAGTCGAAGTCTGAGTATCAGTAAAACCCTCTTCAAACACGTCTTTTGGGTTGACCGGGTAGGCTTGGTAAATACCAAGCCTAATCAGATATTTGATTCCAAATTGGATATCTGATATGCTTTAGGTGGGAAATTTCAAATCCCAATGCATTTTGGAAGAAAAAATGAGTTTTAACATTATAGCTTATGATTTATAAATTATTTCACTTATATTACTATGTAAAGACGTATTTTAATATATTATATATATATAATAACGTAATGTAAAGATATCAGATATAATCTAGTAATATATAATAATATATTATGTTAATCTAATTATAATCTATAAATATAATTTATATTATTATTATTTTTACTAAATATAATAACGTAATTTACAGATATATATATACGTATTATATATTATTATATTAATATGTATGTTATTAATATATATATACATATATAAATATAAAATAACACTATATTTTAATTAAATATAATAATTTAATATATATATATAATTATATATTATTATATTAATATGTATGCTATTAATATATATATTATTAATATATGAGTTGAAGGGGGTCATAGGTCAACCATTGACCCCCTTTGACGTATTAAATGACAACATATGTCCCTAGGGGTCCTGGACACATTACAATGGCTAATATGGGTCAAAGGGGGTCAAAGGGTGACCTATGACCCATTTTGACCCATATTAAATGACAACATATGTCCCTAGAGGTCCTAGGACCCCAAATGACATATTTGAATCGTTCATATGGGTCAAAGGGGGTCATAGGGTGACCTATGAACCTCTTTGACCCATTAAATGACGACATATGTCTCTAGAGGTCCTAAAACCCCTAGGGACATATTTGAATGGGTAATGTGAGTCAAAACTAGTCATAGGGTGACCTATGACCCCCTTTGACCCATTAAATGATGACATATGTCCCTAAGGGTCCTAGGACCCCTAAGGACATATTCAAATCATTCATATGGGTCAAACAAGGTTATAGGGTGACCTATGACCCACTTTGACTCATTAAAGGATGACATATGTCCCTAGAGGTCCTAGGACCCCTAGGGACATATTTGAATCATTCATATGGGTCAAAGGGGGTCATAGGTCACCCTATGACTCCCTTTGACCCATTAAATGATGACATATGTTCCTAGGGGTCCTAGAACCCCTAGGGACATATTCAAATGCGTAATATGGGTAAAAGGTGGTCATAGGGTGACCTATGACCCTCTTTGACCCATTAAATGATGACATATGTCTTTAGGGGTCCTAGGACCCCTATGGACCTATTCGAATGGGTCATATGGGTCAAAGGGGGTCATAGGGTCACCTGTGACCCCCTTTGATCTATTAAATGATGACATATGTCGCTAGGTGTCTTAGGACCCCTAGGGACATATTTGAATCGTTCATATAAGTCAAAAGGGGTCATAGGTGACCTATGACCCCCTTTGACCCATTAAATGACGACATATGTCTTTAGGGGTCTTAGAACCCCAAATGACATATTCGAATTGTTCATATGGGTCAAAGGGGGTCATAGGGTAACATATGACTCCTTTTGACCCATTAAATGATGACATATGTCTTTAGGGGTCCTAGAACCCCTACAGACATATTCGAATAGTTCATATGTGTCAAAGGGTATCATAGGGTGACCTATGACCCCCTTTGACAAATTAAATGATGACATATGTCCCTAGGGGTCCTAGGAAACCTAGGGACATATTCAAATTGTTCATATGGGTCAAAGTGGGTCATAGGGTGACCTATGACCCTCTTTGACCCATTAAATGATGACATATGTCTCTAGGGCTCTGACGACCCCTAGGGACATATTCGAATGGGTAATATGGGTCAACGAGGGTCATAGGGTGACCTATGACCCCCTTTGACCCCTTAAACGATGACATATGTCCCTAGGGGTCCTAGGGACATATTCGAAAAGCTAATATGGGTCAACGGGGGTCATAGGGTGACCTATGACCCCCTTTGACCCATGAAATGATGACATATGTCCCTAGGGGTCCTAAGACCCCTAGGGACATATTTGAATGGTTAATATGGGTGAAAGGGTGTCATAATGGTGACCTATGACCCCCTTTGACCCATTAAACAACGACATATGTCCCTAGGGGTCCTACAACCCCTAGGGATATATTCAAATTGTTCATATCGCTCAAATGGTGTCATAGGATGACCTATAACCTCCTTTGACCCGTTAAAGGATGACATATGTCCCTAGGGTCCTAGGACACCTAGGGACATATTCCAATCGTTCATATGAATCAAAGGGGGCATAGGACACCGTATGACCCCAAATGACCCATTAAATGACAACATGCATCTTAGGGTCCTAGGACCCCTACGGACATATTCAAATCATTCATATGGATCAAAGTGGGTCATAAGGTGACTTATGACCTCCTTTGACCCATTAAATGATAACATATGTCCCGAGGGTTCCTTGTACCCTTAGGTACATATTCGAATCGTTCATATGGTCAAAGGGAGTCATAGGGTGACCTATGAACTCCTTTGACCCATTTAACGATGACATGTCTCTAGGGCTCCTAGGACCCCTAGGGACATTTTTGAATGGGTAATATGAGTCAAAGGTGGCCATAGGTCACCCTATGAAACGCTTTAACCCATTAAATGATGAGATATGTCTCTAGGGGTCTTAAGACCCCTAGGGACATATTTGAATGAGTAATATGGGTCAAAGGGGGTCATAGGTCACCCTATGACCCCCTTTGACCCATTAAACGATGACATATGTCTTTAGGGGTCCTAGGACCCCTAAGGACATATTTGAATCATTCACATGGGTCAAAGGGGGTCATAGGGTGACTTATGACACCCTTTGACCCATTAAATGATGACATATGTTCCTAGGGGTCTTAGAACCCTTACAAACATATTCGAATCGTTCATATGGGTCAAGGGTGTCATAGGAGACCTATGACCCTCTTTGATGTCATAGGAGACCTATGACCCCTTTTGACCCATTAAATGATGACATATGTCGCTAGGGGTGCTAGGACCCCTAGAGACATATTCGAATTGGTAATATGGGTCAAAGGGCCCTATGAACCTCTTTGACCCATTAAATGATGACATATGTTCGAGACATATTTGAATCATTCATATGGGTCAAAGGGGGTCATAAGGTGACCTATGACCCCCTTTTACCCATTAAATGATGAAATATGTTTCTAGGGGTCTGAGAACCCCTAGGTACATATTTGAAATGTTCATATGGTCAAAGGGGGTCATAGGGTGACCTATGAAATCTTTTGAGTCATTAAATGACGACATATGTCTCTAGGGGTCCTAGGACCCCTAGGGACATATTTGAATGGGTAATATGAGTCAAAAGTAGTCATAGGTCACCTTATGACCCTCTTTGACCTATTAAATGACGACATATGCCCTTAGGGGTCTTAAGACCCTTAAGGACATATTCAAATCGTTCATATGGGTCAAAGAGGGTCATAAGGTGACCTATGACCCCTTTTGACCCATCAAATCATGATATATGTCTCTAGGGGTCCTAGGACCCCTAGGGACATATTCGAATGGGTAATATGGGTCAGAGGGCCCTATGAACCTCTTTGATCCATTAAAAAATGACATATTTTTGAGACATATTCAAATTGTTCATATCGGTCAAAGGGGGTCATAGGGTGACCTATGACCCTTTTTGACCCATTAGAAAATGACATAAGTCTCTATAGGTCCTAGGACCCCTAGGGACATATTTGAATGGGTAATTTAGGTCAAACGGGGTCATAGGTCACCCTACTTATGACCCCCTTTGACCCATTAAATGACGACATATGTCCCTAGGGGTCCTAGAACCTGTAGGGACATATTCGAATTGTTCATATGGGTTAAAGGGGGGTCATAGGGTGACCTATGACCCCCTTTGACCCATTAAACGATGACATATGTCCCTACGGGTCCTAGGACTCCTAGCGACATATTTGAATGGGTAATATGGGTCAAAGTGCCCTATGAACCTTTTTGACCAATTATATGATGAGATATGTCCGGGACATATTTGAATTGTTCATATGGGTCAAAAGGTGTCATAGGTTGACCTATGACCCTCTTTGACCCATTAAACAATGACATAAGTCTCTAGGGGTCCTAAGACCCCTAAGGACATATTCGAATTGGTAATATGGGTCAAAAGGGGTCATAGGTCACCCTATGACCCCCATTGACCCATTAAAGGATGGCATATGTCCCTAGGGGTCCTAGGACCCCTAGGGACATATTCAAATCATTTATATAGGTCAAAGAGGGTCATAGGTCAAACTATGACCCCCTTTGACCTATTAAATGATGACATATGCCACTACAAGTCTTAGGACCCTTAGGAACATATTCAAATGGATAATATGGGTCAAAGGGGGTCATAGGGTGACCTTTGACACACTTTGACCCATTAAATGACAACATATATCCCTAAGGGTCCTAGGACCCTCAGGAACATATTGGAATGGGTCATATGCTTTAAAGGGAGTCATAGGGGGACCTATGACCCTATTTGACTGATTAAACGATGACATATGTCCCTAGGGGTCTTAGGACCCCTAAAGACATATTCAAACGGGCCATATGGGTCAAAGGGGGTCATAGGTTAACATATTACCCCTTTTGACACATTAAACGATTATATATGTCCCTAGGGATCCTAGGACCCCTAGGGACATATGCAAATCGTTCATATGGGTCAAAGGGGTTCATAGGGTGACCTATGACCCCATTTGACCCATTACATGATGACATATGTCCCTAGGGGTCCTAGGAGCCCTAGGGACATTTTCAAATCATTCATATGGGTCAAAGGGGGCATAGGTCACCCTATGACACCCTTTGACCCATTAAATAAGGACATATGTATCTTGGGGTCCGAAGATCA
Organism: Cupressus sempervirens; assembly: GCA_028749045.1. Taxonomy (NCBI): domain Eukaryota; kingdom Viridiplantae; phylum Streptophyta; class Pinopsida; order Cupressales; family Cupressaceae; genus Cupressus; species Cupressus sempervirens. The sequence goes on from CM053784.1 coordinate 68,088,358, forward strand.
CTAGGTACATATTTGAATCATTCATATGGATCAAAGGAGGTCGTAAGATGACTAATGACCTGCTTTGACCCATTAAATGAAGACATATGACCCTAGGGTTCTTAGGACCCCTAGGGACATATTCAAATTGTTCATATGGTCAAAGAAGGTCATAGAGTCACCTATGAACCCTTTTGACCCATTAAATGATGACAAATGTCTCTAGGGGTCCTAGGACTCGTAAGAACATATTTCAATGGGTAATATGAGTCAAAGTCGGTCATAGGTCCCCATATGACCCTGTTTGACCCATTAAATGATGACATATGTCTCTAGGGGTTGAAGGACCCATAGGGACATATTTGAATCTTTCATATGGGTCAAAAGGGGTCATCGAGTGACCTATGATAGCTTTTGACCCATTAAATGATGACATATGTCTCTAGGACATATTTGAATGGGTAATATGGGTAAAAAGTGATCATAGGTCACCCTATGACCCTCTTTGACCCATTAAATGATGACATATGTTCCTACGGGTCCTAAGATTCTTAGGGACATATTCAAATCATTCATATAGGTCAAAGGGGGTCATAGGGTGACTTATGACCCCATTTGACCAATTAAACAATGACATATGTCCCTAGTAGTCCTAAGACCCCTAGAGACATATTTGAGTCGTTCATATGGGTCAAAGGGGCACCCTATGAGCCCCTTTGACCCATTAAATGATGACATATGTCTCTAGGCGTCTTAAGTCTTCTAGGGACATATTCGAATGGGTAATATGGGTCAAAGGGCCCTATCAACCTCTTTGACCCATTAAACGATGACATATGGCCAAGACATATTCGAATTGTTTATATGGGTCAAAGGGGGTCATAGGGTAACCTATGACCATCTTTGACCCATTAAACGATGACATATGTCTGTAGGGGTCCAAGGACCCCTGGGGACATATTCAAATGGGTAATATGGGTCAAAGGGGGCCATAGTTCATCTTATGACCCCCATTGACCCATTAAACAATTACATATGTCCCTAGGGGTCCTAGGATCCCTAAGGACATATTCAAATTGTTCATACGGGTCAAAGGACATCATAGGGTGACCTATGACTCACTTTGACCCATTAAATGATGACATATGTCCCTAGGGGTCCTAGGGACCCCTAGGGATATATTCGAATTGTTCATATGGTTTAAAGGGGGTCATAGGTCACCCTATGACCCCCTTTGACCCATTAAATGATGACATATGTCTCTAAGGTTTTTAGGACCCTCAGGGACATATTCAAATAGGTAATATTGGTCAAAGGGGGCCATAGGTCACTCTTTGACCCATTAAATGATGGCATATGTCCCTGGGGGTCTTAGTACCCTAACAGACATATTCAAATGGGTCATATGGGTCAAAAGGTTTTCCCCTTCGAGCCATTAAATGATGACATATGTCCCTGGGTGTCCGAGGACCCCGAAGGACAAATTTGAATGGGTCATATGGGTCAAAGGGGGTCGTGGGGTGACCTACGACCTCCTTTGACCTATTAAACTACAACATATGTCCTTGGTGTCCTAGGACCCCAAGGGACATATTTGAATGGGTCATTTGGGTCAAAGTGGGTAATAGGGTGACCTATGATCCCCATTGACCCATTAAACAATGACATATGTCCCTAGGGATTCCAAGACCCATAGGGACATATTCGAATGAGTCATATGGGTCAGATAGGGTCATAGGATGACCTATGACCCCTTTTAACCCTTTAAAAAATGACATATGTCCCTTGGGGTCCTAGGATGCCTAGGACATATTTGAATGGGTCATATGGGTCAAATGGAGTCATAGTGTAACCTATGACCTCCTTTCACCCATTAAATGATGACACTTGTCCCTAGGGGTCCTAGGATCCCTAGAGACATATTCGAGTTGGCTATATGGGTCAAAAGGGGTCATAGGGTGACCTATGACCCCCTCTGACCCATTAAATGATGACATATGTCCCTAGGGGTCCTAGGACTCCTAGGAACATATTTTAATCATTCATATGGGTCAAAGGGGCTCATAGGGTGACCTATGACCCCCTTTGATGCATTAAACGATGACATATTTCATTAGGGGTCGTAGGACCTCTAAGGACATATTCGAATCGTTCATATGGGTCACAGGGGGTCATAGGGTCACCTATGACCCCCTTTGATCCATTAAATGATGACATATGTCCCTATACATCCTAGGACCCCTAGGGACATATTCTAATCATTCATATGGGTCAAAGGGCGTCATAGGGTGACCTATGACCCCCCTTTGACCCATTAAATGATGACATATGTCCCTAGGGGTCTTAGGACCCCTAAGGACATATTCAAATCGTTCATATGGGTCGAAGGGGTTCATAGTTTGACCTGTGACCCTCTTTGACCCATTAAATGATGATATATGTCTCTAGAGGTGCTAGGACCCCTAGGGACAAATTCAAATCGTTCATTTGGGTCAAATGGGGTCATAGTGTGACCTATGACCCCCTTTGACTCATTAAACAATGACATAGGTCTCTAGGGGTCCTAGGACCCCTCGAGACATATTCAAATTGTTCATATGTGTCAAAGGGGGTTATAGGGTGACCTATGACCCCCTTTGACACATTAAACGATGACATATGTCCCTAGGGGTTCTAGGACCCCTAGCGACATATTCAAATTGTTCATATCAATTAAAAGGGGTCATAGAGTGACCTATGGCCCCCTTTGACCCATTAAACGATGACATATGTCTCTATGGGTCCTAGGACCCCTAGGGACATATTTGAATCATTCATATGTATATGGGTTAAAAAATGAAAGGATATATATATATATATATATATATATATATATATATATATATATATATATAAATATAAATATAAACACTAAATATTAATATTATTATATCTATAGTAATAATAATAATACTATTATATCTATAATAAGAATATATATATATTAATACTATATTATAGCATAATAATAATAATATAAATAAACACTAAATATTTACACTATTATATCTATAGTAATAATATTAATACTATTATAGGTATAATAATAATATTGATACTATATATTAATACTATTGATACTTTATATTAATATTATTATACTATTAGCTTAGTAATAAACCAAAGTCGGTTTCCCTCCAATGATTTTCATCATATTAATATAATTATGGCAAAGGAGGGAAATTATAGCATGTTTTCCTCCAAAAAATTCACTTTGTAAAATTGCATATCCGATTTAGGATCAAATATTTGATTTCAAATCGGATATCCAATTTTACTGGCACCAATTTCCAAGATTTCCCTGTCCCTATAGACCTGACAACATCACTTTTCACTTCTTTTTTCACGAGTTTTGCAAACAGTTGCATTTTGGTGCCCAACCAATCGAAAAAAATTCAAAAATATAACCTTAAGTGTACGAAATTGTCATCTGAATGGGGAGTAGCATTCGTCGAAAGGATAAACACAAAAGGAAGATATCTTATGAAGATATTGTAGCATATAGGGAAAAGGACAAAATGAAACAACAAAGAAAAAGACAAGGTATGCTAAATATCAATCAAGTTGATGATGAATTAATCCAAGGTGAAATCATAGAGCTAGATAATGAATATGTACATTTGGAGAATGAAAATGTACCTATTGGAAACGATAATGCCGAAATTGAAAATTTTTAAAATGAAAATTTTGAAGAAGAAATGCCACCAAGTCATAATCCAAATTGCATAATTCACCATGTTGAAGATGAGAATGCACAGGAACCTAATGCACAATAACCTTACATATCTCCTAATTATAATTGACATGAAGGTTCTAAAACACCAAAATGGATAATTGAAATTGATAAAATGATTATTACTATTTTGGAAAGAAAAAAATTAGAAAGAACCATTTGGTTATGGGCTTCAAGACTATATCAGATTTTTTCGGCAACAAGATAGTGGTAGAGCAATGTCAGCTTTTCATGCACTTATTAAATATGCAAAAGATGAGACCTATGCTTTCCAAATTGAAGATTCGTGTCATTAAAAATTTGGAAAGAAATGTCATTATTGTGAAGAATATTTTTAGCGCTCTCAATAGCATTGGAAAAAATAGAAAAGAGAAGGATAATAGAGCTGCTCGAAGGGTTATTACAACCTCTTTGGTAAGTCATCATTTGAGAAAGGGTAGATATATGAGACAAACTTGTATTGATTTGAATCTAGATCGTACTACTTTGAGAAGAGCACTTAGTCGACGAGAGAAAATTGATGATCCTCTTCAAAATGAAATATGGGCATTTGGTGGGAGACTTCCACGTTTTGATAAGAAGGTATCTAATGACGTGAAGGAAGAAATTACACAATTTTCGCACTCTAACTCATGAGTATCACCCAATGCTAAAGACATCTTAAAGTTGAGAATTGGCATCAGAGACCGCATGCCACATCCTAAACACCATTTGGAGGTAAGTCAAACTATGTTGTTCAAACAATTTAGAGAGAGTGATCCAAGTCTTCATATATCACAAAGGGCTTTTGAATATTTGAAGCCATTTTATTGTGTGCCACTCAAAATTTGAAATACATGTTGTTGTAAATATCATGTTGAGTTTTCTATGCACCATGAACTATTACACTCCATCCCTTCTACTTTGCATAGTAAAGAAATGTTGGAGGATTGTAGGGCTAGTGGGCTTCCAAAATCATCAAGAGACTTCCTTTATAGAAATGGTTGCTTAAATGAAAAGTGTTCAGAATGTGGTGGCTTATCCAAGTTTGACACATGTTTCCATGAGGGGTGCAAACAAGATCTTGGAAAGAAAATACTCAAAAAAAGGGTATATGAAATGGTAAAATACACATTGAAGAGTGGGAGTGAGAGTTCTAGATGTGAATTGGTTGGAAAAGATATCAGTGTGGCTAATTTTATTTCAGATTTCAAGGCAAATCTTTTTCACAAGTATGCAAGACATAGTCACAAGTCTCAATGGTTGGATCAAAAATTTAGAATGTGTAAGGAGACTTTTCCCATTGGCACTATTATATCATTTGTTGATTTTGCTGAGAACTACACATTGCAACTTCAAAATGAGACACAATCTCAGTATTACAACTCCATTCAGATTGCAATTTTTGCTCACATAACATATAGATATGCCCCTGATAGTGTGGAAGATAATCGAAAGATTATTAGAGAGTATCATTTTTATATGAGTGATGATAGATCTCACTCTCACAAGTTTGTGCAACATTGTTTCAAGAATTTTTTTGATTTCTTACATGAGCATGCAATTGCTATGAATAGAAATATCATTTGGTCAGATAACTATACAGGTCAATTCAAGAATGCTCACATGTTTTATGGGTTGTGTAGGATGCATGTAGAGAGAGGGGTGCCTCATAGTTGGAGTTTTTTTTGAGTCTGGCCATGGAAAAGGAGAACATGATGGAGCAGGTGCATGTGTGAAGAGAGCTCTAGTTAAGGAGCAACTAAATATTTCAACAACAAAGCTTCTTGATGCTCATAGCATTGTTGATTGGTGTAGTTTAGCATTATCATAGGGGGGGACTCTTGATTTAGTGGTATGCAGGTTCTTTTGTTTGATTGAGGAAGGGTCCATAGGTAATAGATCAAGTTGTGCTACAGTGAGAGACTCATAAAAAATACATTCATTTTAGAGCTCTGATTCTAGTACATGGACCATTTGGACATGACAACTAGCTTATTTTTGTCATACTTATTCTCAGTGTGATTGGGATCACTGTGAATCAAGTGAGTGGGTGGACACATGGGCTCCACATTATCCTACTGCATTGTCTATCATACCCTCTATCAAAAATGATGACATGGAAAGTTCACTTGAGCATAACCATCTATCAAATCTACTTCAGCCAGGACATGTCTTTGCATTGGTTGCAGCACAAGGGAATGATGAGAAATCTAATTATTGGTTAGCATGTTGTATAAGAGGTTAAAAAAAACTTGCACAATCAATCACAGATGATGATGAATTCACATATCCTACTATTTTAGTGGTTGTTGCTGGAACATGGTTGTCGACATACATGCTTAGAAGGAATGAAATTCCTACATACGAAGACTATCAGAAGCACAAAGTAATTCTCATATATTCACATCTTATTATAGCAACAAATGTGAATTTATTGAAGCATCAAGGAAGACCAAAAGTAAAAGAACTTTTTACTATTGCTAATGTTGATCATTAAGCCCTGTTGAAGACCCTAAAATAGAGAGAGGACCCTACTAGAATACTCGACTAGGTATATATACTTCTTATGTTATTTTCATCATAATGATTTAATGAATTGATGATTATATTGTTTAATACAATAAGTTACTACTTTTTTTATGATATTGGAATGTAGGTACATCATGAAGAGTTGGAGGGGGGAGGTATTGGGGAGAATTTCTAAAATTTATGATGTATTATGATGTAAAATGTGTACTTCTTTTGTATATGGTTTTTGTATTTTGGTAGGTTTTTTGTAAGTAATTATAAGAGGAAGATATTGAACAAGTTCTTGAAAATCATATTTGCATGTGATACAAGGCTATAAGGACAATTTTAAGAGCATTTATAACTATATCAAAGATAATTACTTGCGAATATCTTATTACATGTTTGGCTTTTTCCTTATTTGACATAAAGCTGACATTATGATTATTAAAACTATTTTTATCAAACTAATCAAATAAGAAAAATCTAGAAAGTAATGATGAACAATTAGAATACTATGTGATTTGACCTTTTTAAAAATTTGATGTAATTCTTCCCAAATTTAATTTGAAAAAGATTCATTATTGCAATTGTCTACATTCTTTTGGGCCTTATTGAAATGACCATGTCCATGACATGTATGACATCAAACATTCAATTCTCTCTTCATATAAGGTTATCTCTCATGCTAAGATTTCTAAGTAAGATCATGAAATGATTTTAAGGTTCCTTTAATTGTGGATGTTCACTTCATGAGATAATGTGATTTTCTAGTAATCACTTAGGTGACTTACAAATCTTAGGTTCTTGGGCAATCCTAGGTTCTTTTGCAATCCTACATTCTAAGAAGGTGGTTGGTGAGTGCTCCCACAAAATCATTCACCCATCCTCTAACTTCTCTATGTAATCTTTATCTTAATTTCACCTCCTTATTCTTAGGAATTTTTTATCATTCTAGGACTTCTTTTTTTTGGATAGGTGGATTTAACAATGTTTGAACCCTTGATATTTCCACCTTCATCATTTGTAATTCTTCTTTTTCATCTTCATCTTTTGGTTTGATCCTTGGAGAAATCCCTTGCATGCATTAACATCTTCCATGGCATATTAAGTCCATTTCCTTGTACAACTTGATCATTATCGGGATCACTCTTTTGATGGGAATATTATCTTTGCATTCTTTTGTGCCCTCAACCTCAAACTTTTTTATAAGCCTTGGCCATCAATTGGTCCAATAAAGTGGATTTTTGGTAAATTTCATGTTTTTTAGGTAAGTCTAGATGTTTAGAACATTATTATGGTACCTAGGAGTTTGTAGAGTCTATTTGCAATCAAATTTGCGATAAAACTTGTCTTAGCGCAAAAATTGCAAAAAGTTGCTTAGCAACTTTTGTAATTTTCTTGAGAACTTTTCAAAATCTAACTTCTAACAGCTAGAACTTTTCAAACCGTTTGTGCCATTAGCTTTGGGGGGATGGGTGAACCCTAGTGACACCCTTGTTCTAGCCACGAAGACCATCCATCATCATCAGTCACCCCGTACCAAAGAGTCTCCAAGGTTCTCTAAGTGCATTTTGAGGTTGATCTTTCGAAGGTCATAACTCAGACCTCATGAGGACTATCAATGAACTATCAAATGCTACAAGATGGTGATGTTGAGACCTAAAATGACCTAACTCATTTTTGAGAGATCACATTCCATTTGGATTCGACATAGCAATCTCGCTCGATGTCAAAACTTGCAGTGTGGCTCAGTTCATAGGTGCACCACAGTGCAACTTTGAAACCGCTGATCTTGGCATCGAATTATCAACGCCATTAGCTCTGAGTGGGTGGCTAGACCCTATTCATGCCTTTGTTCCAACCATAGATACCATCCATCATCTGTGGCCACCCCGTACCAAGGAGTCTCTAAGGTGCTCTAAGTGCATTTCGAGGTCGATCTTTTGAGGGTCATAACTGGGAGTTCGTTAGGACTATCGATGAACAATGGAGTGCTATAGGATGGTGATTTTGAGATCTAAAATGACCTATCTAATTTTTGAGAGGTCACATTCCATTTGGATTTGGCACAGTGATCTCGCTCGATGCCAAAACTCATAGTGTGCCTTAGTTCATAGGTGCACCATAGTGCAACTTTTAAACTGATAATCTTGACATCGAATCATTAGTGTCGTTGGCTCCAAGTGGGTGGGTGAACCCTAGTCACACTCTTGTTCCAGCTACGGAGACCATCCATTGTCCACGGCCACCTCATACCGAGGAGTCCCCAAGGTTCTCTTTTTGAGGTTGATCTTTTGAGGGTCATAACTTAGAGATCATGAGGGCTATAGATGAACTATCAAATGCTACAAGATGGTGATGTTGAGGCCTAAAATAAACTCTCTCATTTTCAAGAGATCACATTCCATTTAGATTCAACGCAGTGATCTCGCTCGATGCCAAAACTTGCAGTGTGCCTCAGTTCATAGGTGCACCACAACATAACTTTGAAATCGCTGATCTTGGCATCGAATCATTAGCACCATTAAATCTAGGTGGGTGGGTGAACCCTAATCATACCTTTGTTCTAGCCATAGAGACCATCCATCATCCACAACCACCCTGTACCAAGGAGTCTCCAAGGTGCTCTAAGTGAATTTTGAGGTCGATCTTCTAAGGGTCATAACTAGGAGCTCTTGAGGACAATCGATGAACTATTGAATGCTACATAATGGTGATATGGAGACCTAAAATGACCTATCTCATTTTTGAGAGATCACATTCCATTTGGATTCGACACAACGATTTCACTTGATGCCAAAACTCACAGTGTGCCTCAGTTCATAGTTGCACCAAAGCGCAACTTTGAAACTACTGATCTTGACATCGAATCGTCAGTGCCATTAGCTCCAAGTGGGTGGGTGAACCCTAGTCAAACTCTTTTTTCAGCCATAGAGACCATCCATCGTTCGCGGTCACCCCATATCGAGGAGTCCCCAAGGTTCTCTAAGTGCATTTTGAGTTCCATCTTCTGAGGGTCATAACTTGAAACTTGTGAGGGCTATCGATGAATTGTCAAATGGTACAAGACAATGATGTTGAAGTCTAAAATAACCTATCTCATTTTTGAGAGATCGCATTCCATTTGGATTCGGCATAGTGATCACCCTCGATGCCAAAACTCACAGTGTGCCTCAGTTCATAGGTGCACCATAACATAAATTTGAAACCACTGATCTTGGCATCGAATCGTCAGCACCATTAGCTCTAGGTGGGTGGGTGAACCCTAGTCACACCCTTGTTCCAGCCACAGAGACCATCCTTCATTCGTAGCCACCCCATACCAAGGAGTCTCCAAGGTGCTCTAAGTGCATTTCGAGGTTGATCTTTCAAGGTACTTATACATCTTCCGTTCCTATTATTATCTGTATAAGTCACACATCTTTTATATGTTATTACAATTTATCTTTAAAAGACAAAATATATGTTAAAAGCATTGGGTTAGCTCAACCAAATAGAATAAGACTTTTCCAGTACCAGGGACGTTAAGAATAAATATTGAATTCATATGATATGAATTCATATGGAATGTGTTGTGCATAATTGAAAGTTCTTTAATTCATTGTGTCATTATTTTGGGTTACTTCTTATATGATTATTTTTAGAAAGCTCTTAAATTAGCACTAATATACATTGAAGAATGATTAAAGGAATATGAATTGAGGAATACTCACTATAAGAATTTTATGAATGATAAAGGGAAAAACTCTTACCCACATACATAGTGATGAAGATCTCTTAGGTTTGGGAATAAATGAACATTCATTCCTACTACTTTAGTTAATCTCAGGAGTTTTGTTTTTAATGTTCAACTAAATCATCTCATATATTCAAACTTTCAATTTCTCCACTTGTTAAGATTTTCAAATAAATCCTTGAAATATGGGCATCAATAATATGAATCATATAATATTTACAAACCATTAATCATATAATATGAATCAATAATAAAATTTTGAACTATAAAATACCATTTATTAACAATGAACATATGAAAATAGACCAGCGTATCCATAGACAAAGAACTCAAATATATATCAAAATGCATGGATCAATATACAAAGTTGGCTGATCATGCCATCAAAATGTGTATAATATCAATGTTTCTATATACAATGTGGTATATGCCATCTAAAAATGTCTCATGATCCATCTTACAATAACTATACTATCCTAGGGTGCTGGTGGATGATCAAAATGCAGCCTCTTCAATGCACTAGATGGATCAGATGCCTCCTATATAAAGAAAAATGGAAAACCCAAAGTTAGACTACTAAATTTATATGATTCTTTCTATCTAACATTGAATTACTCAAATGCATAATGATATTTTTTGTAATGAAAATTTATACTATAAAAATTTCATAATAAATACCTCTTTCATCGACCTCCTATGCCAGTCAGGATTCCTCTCATATGCCCTCGACAATGCTTTTACCTCTCTAATTGTGGGCTCTATATGTTCAAATACGTTTGTCAAATGAATCTACAATTTAAACTATAACATTATAATTCATAGAATGCTAAATTTATAACATATTTAATCATGAATTCAAACTACAACTTACTATTGTAGCCTCCTGCTCAGGAAAGAGTGGTCATGTCATCAAATCTACATAACTCTCCCATCAGACCTCATGTGCACTAGGAGACTCCTATGAGATACAAAATAGTAGTTGTTAATATCATGGAAATTAGTTTTGAATTTATTTATGAAGATAAGGATAATAAAAAATAAATTATACTTATACATATAGTGGGGCTCTGAATGCGAATGGAAATCCCTGATGGTCTACGATGCAAAATTTGTACATGGTCGTCGCTAGTAGCCATGCCCTATATACAATAAAGAATGTAATTAAATGAGATTATCACAAAAATGTTACAAGAATGAATCGATATTTAATTAAATAGAAAGCACCTAATTACCTTTCCTTTTTCAATGTGCGCTAGCTCACCCTCTGCACTTTGTCCCCTTGGGACAGCTGCTACCTGCAAGATAAAATAAAGTTTACCAACCATATATGCTACAATATGAAATTAAAAAAAAATGTGAACACAACATAATGTACCATAGATGTCTCAAGGCCAAATGAAATGGCTGAGAGCATGGCATCGTCAATCTGTCTGAGCTCCTCCTCCATCATCAACTAAACATGAATGAAGATCACATACATATAAAATTCAATATGGCTTAAAAATTAAAATTACTCTATTATAAGAATTAACTTTAAATCACATATGTCATAACAAAAAAAAATGTATACACATACCAAAACTGAAGGAGTCCATGTAGAGGCATTCCCCTCCTCTCTCGTATCAAGGTCTGTAGCCTCTACATGTGTGTTTGGTGTATCCTCGCCTAATAAAAAATGATACTCAGGAAGATCACCTATGGGACCCAGGCAAATATTCTTGCATGTAATGCAAGTGTTAGGCACACAAACATGTGATGAGCTAGCCAATGATGAACTGGCACCAACATCATCAACACAAGGAGGTAGGACTGACCTAGCCTGAGATATCATTAGGCTACTTAGCCTATGAATGGCTCTGATGGTTTGAGAGCTAGCCTTTGTCATAATATCTAGATGCTGCACTCGAGGAGGAAGGGAGATATTAGTGGGGGGGGACAAAAGTGCCAGCTTTCTTCTGCTGGGAAGAGGTTCTATCCTGAGGAGCTCCTAGTCCTAAGCCCATGTTGGGCTTCATGCTCCAATAGTTCACCTTAAGTTTCAACATAGATTTTGCATATAATTTTCTAAGGAAATAAAATGGTATGTCCAAATTTCCATGTGGAGGGATATCAAAGACCATCCACCAACGATCCCAAAAGTTTTCACGTATGGCATCATTTGTGCACCATTTAATGGATAGTTTGGATTTTTTTGAGTCGATTGGTAAACTCATTTTTTGGGTTTTCAAAAAGGCTAGCCAAAACTTCTTTGATTATGTTGAGGGCCGCAATCTCATCATAGTCCAAACATTCATCAAACATTGCATGCATTTCATCATGCCAACAAAGAGTGGCATTTTGTTGGTTTGTAAGGGTTTCAATGTTATCCACTATGGTGTTTAATGTGGATAACATAGGAGGCAATGCAGGTACATTATTATATGTTCTATGCAAACCTCTCAACTCAGTGAAATTCTCATTTATCAAATCTTCAATTCAAGGAGGGTTTTGAGGGGTAGAGGATCATTTGGTGGACAGTTTTGTGGGGGTACTAGATCATTTGGTGGGGGGTTACAATGAATATTATTTTGTGCCTCAGTGTCATCATTCTGATTAGACATTCCTATTGAATTGCAAAACGTAATATATATTTAAAAAAAAACCTTAATTTTAACCAATTCTTTCAAAAAAACCCTATCTTCAACTAAAACAAACAAAATTATGCTAAAATTAATTCAATTTAGATTAAAAATGAATTTAAAAAACAAAAAAACACTTACTTGAATATCTGATATCCAATCTAAAATCTGATATTTGATATATAAGCCGATATCGGTCGTGACTAGCCTCAAAATGTAAAATATACAAGCTGCGGGTCTGTGTTTTTTTATAACTGCTGATGAATATCCGATATTGTATCGAATATCCCATATTGAATCGGATATCCAATATTGCAAATCTCATATTTTTTATAACGCAAATCATTTTACATAATATATGATATATTATATTATATTTTAAATTATGTTATATTATTATATTATTATAATATAATAATAATATTATTATAATGTATTATATTATTATAGTTTATAATATATTATAATTTTGATTATATATTATATTATAATATATTACTTTATTATTATTATATTATATTTATATATATAATATATATCATTACTATATATTATAATAATAAATATTATATTATATTATTATAATATAATATTATTATTATAGTATAAAATAATAATAATAATTTTATTATATATTATATTATAATGTATTGTATTATATTATACTATTATAAGTAATATTTTTTATATTATTATCGTATAAATTGGATATCCGATTTGCAATCAGATATCTGATAAGGATTGGCCTTGCCTTCCAGGTTTGGTACCTAGATAGGTGGAAAAAGGCCAGAGGGGATTTTGAATCACTTTTAGACATCTTCAAACTCTGCTTTTTTCACATCGCCACTTTTTGGCATACCATGATCTTGCACATACCCCCTTGTTAAAGGCCTACTCTATTAAAGGCTTTACACTATATCAATAGTGGCCTGGTTAAACGATTTACAAACACTTTACATGAAGTGTTACCCTATTAAAGGATTTAATCACCTATTTAAAGGATCAACAGAATAGCTATTAAGCTAACCTATCTCCATAGGGTTTCCTTTCTAATTGCTAGAGAGTATTAGGTATAATAAACCTGATGGCTTACAATCCTTGATTGTTGAATTCAAGCACTTGATCTGTTTTCTCCGATCTTGATTCTATGAAATCTGATGTCTATTCATATATATTGCTTAGTTTTGATCAACTGAATATTTAACTGCTACTCTCTTCTTCTAAGTCTTTTACTCTTCACTTTGAACTCCACTAGAGTTTTTGATTCACTCCTTCATCCATCTACTAGATTCAATGAGATTTTGTCTTCCTTATAAAGAAATTTGAAGACTTAGGGTTAAACATGGATCTATGATCCATATTGAATCTCTATTTCTTGCCCATTCCTTGCACATTTATTATTGGTTGTATGCCTTCTCTATTTTTTCTTATTGGTTGCATGTTGATTGCATAGAAGATTCGATCTTATCACTTAAATCCTTCGAGATTCGTCATATATCAGCCATGAAAATGGTTTACATCTAAATTAGTGAAGTTGCAAACTCATATGTGCATTCAGTGTTACTCAGCACTTACTGATTCTTGATGCTCGACATCATTTATGACTCGACACCTAAATATTACTCGACACTTGTATCATACTTGACATCTGAAGTCACTAGGCACTTGATCTTCACTTGGCACTAGAAGGCTACTCAGCACTTGAACATCACTCGACACTTGATGGATTTCTTGACACGGCACAAGCTATGGCTTGGCATACATAGTGTACTCAACTTTAGTTGTGTTGGAACTCAAATATCAAAACCATTCTGAGACTAACACTATGACATAGTTGATTGATGACAAGGATTTGATCAACAATATGTAAAAAAAGTACCTAGAGGAAAGGTTGAGTTATGCTTATGTATTGAAGTGGAAGAATCAGTTAAGAAAGTGATAACATAATGTATTGATGATCTACTTGGGGTTAAAAAATGTTTGGCTACATTTAGAAAGTTCTGATGAAAAAGGTTGAACAAAGTTTGTTTGCTAAGCTTGACCAAGTTGATAGAAGGTACCGACTAAAGATAGTGCAAGGCAAGAAAAAAGTTAGTTGGAGTCGAGTGAAATCATTTTCTAGTGGATGCCAAGAAAACTAATAGGTGACGAGTAATTTTAAGTATGTAATGAGTACTAGTAAAATCCAATTGATGTCGAGTAACATAGTATGTGTCGAGCATTAGTAAATTGATAATGCCAAGCCATTGCATTATGAAAATGATTGAAGATTCGCCTATTAAAAACTGACAAGTTTGTTCTCTTAGAACTTGTGAATAAGGAGGAAGATAAGATTGATGAGCTAGAGGCATAGAATCTTATGCAAACCATTTTTGAGTCAAATTCAAATGGATTCTAGGAGAAGTTTCTAGAGAAGACAAGATATGGGGTAGATACATTGCATCCTACCTAATCCATCAAAAAACCTAATTGTTGAGATGGATAATGAGAAGGAAAAAGAGTTCTAATTCCCTATATCTAGGGATTCTTGGTCACCAAGAAAAGTTTTGAGAGAGAGGTCAGAAAGTTTTGGATGTAAAAAATTTTACAAGCAGAAGGAAGAAGGGTTTGCTTCATCAAGTGATCTAAGTAAAGAAGTCTGCAATGGTGAACTAAGCAAGAAGGCTTAATGAAGATGAATGCTTGAAGGGTGAACCAGTTGTTAGAACTAAAAAGATTGGAAGCCAAGTAGAATTGAGGACTGAATATTGATCTGGAATTTGCAAATAAGCCTGTAATTTGTATAAGATCAAACTGTATTGTTACTCTCTAAAAATTGTATTAGATTAAGGTAAATCCTTTGGTGAAATTTTGACTTAATAGTCATTGAAAAAACCTTTAACAGGGTGGCATTCCAACTGAATGACCTAAAGTCCTTTAACAAGTCTCACTTTTAACAAAAGTGATTGAAAGCCCTTAATCGAGTCACATTTAATATTGTGTGTTGTAACATTTAATAGGTTGGCCTTTAATAAGGCATCACTTTAGAAGATTTAGAAAGGAGTAGCATATTACTAGTGGTTTTTCCCAAATTGGGCTTCCACATTAAATCATTGTGTCATCTGTATTGATGAATGTGTTATGTTTTACATTTCTACATGATAGTTTAATAGTAACATATTAGTTTTGGTTAACTCACAATGATTGTATGCATGGTTAATAAAGTTTTATGGGTTTACTAAATTATAAAAGTTTTATTTGGACATCTAGACCTTGAATAACTGATTCACCCCCCCCCCCCCCCCCCCCCCCCCCCCTCTTAGTTATTCTAAAGAATTCCAACAATTGGTATCAAAGCATAGTTGCTTAAGAGGATGAGTCTCAAGGTACTAGAAGCATAAAGATCAAGATGTCAATGAGAGAAGTACCCAAGATGAATAGAGATAGCTTTCCTAGATGGAAAAGTTTGATGAAGCTTCACCTTGGAGGACTTGAAGACTATGCACAAACTTGCATTATAGTAGAACATATTGATCCAATAGGAGCCCTAACTACCGAATATTTGAAGAAAAGGAAAGAGCACAATTAGGTGATGTCGGAGATTGCCTCTACCCTACACTATGTTGAGTTTGATGATATCAAAGACCTCAAAAGTACAAAGAAAATGTGGGATTCCTTGAACACCATCTATGCATGATACAAAAATGTTCAAAGATCCAAGTCAATGAGCCTCAAAGGTATGTTTGATGACATGAGAATAGAAGAAAGTGAAAACATTTCTCAATATGTTGGTAGAATAAAAGAAGTTGTTAGTGCTATACAAGGTGCAACTGGTAAAATAGATAATGAAACTATGATGAGTAAAGTCTTGAGAACATTGTTTCCTATATATGCCATTAGTGTTTCTACAATTCAAGAGTTAAGATGTATGCCAAGAAATGATCTAACCCTTGAAGGTATACTATGTAGACTCACTATATTTGAGCTATCTAATTTTGACAACTATAGACTAGAGAGTATTGAATCAACTTTCAAAGCCAAATTGTTTCTTAGGGATTTTGACGAAGTAAATCCTAAGAAGAAGAAATGAAAGATAAAGTATGTGTCTAGTGATAGCAATATAGACGAGGAAGACATTGAACAATTGGAAGCATTGCTAGCAAGAGGATTCCATAAAGAAAATTGTAAATTCAAAGGTAAGTTTCCTATTATTTGTGTTAATTTCAATGAAGTTGGTCATATTGCAGCAAGATGTACATAGAAGAAGAACTCTAGAGAAGGGAACAAGTATATAAATAGAAGAGAAAGTGATGGAAGAGACTACAGAGATAAAGGAAAGAAGTCATGCTATATTTCTGATGAAAACAACTCTAATGAAAATGATGATGAAGTGGTATATGTTGTAATGAAGGATGAATCAAATGAGGATGAGGCTACTAAACTTATGACTTGTGTGAACAAGAATGACAAATAGATCATTGGCAATGGATCCTCACATGACATGACTGGAGACAAAACTAAATTGATTACCTTAACTTGTTATGATGGAAATACTGCAAGATTTGGTAATGATGTACCATGTTCAATAAAAGGAAAAGGGTCTATTAAACTTAGAAACAAAATATCATGTGACGATGCTTATTATGTTGAAGGATTGAATTATAATTTGTTAAGTGTGTCACAATTGAACAATTTAGGGTGTAAAGTTGATTTTGAAAAAAAATCAACCAAGATATATGATACAAATGGAAATCTAATTGGAAAAGGTAATCAATCTAGGAGTAATATGTTCTATTTGGATATAGAAGATGTTACGTGTCTTATTGAAAAATTTGATGATGTATGGCTTTGGTACAAGAGATTATGTTATGTTAACTTTGATAATATAATTAGTATAAGTAACATGAAAAGAGTTAGAGGTTTTCCTGAGTTGAAGAAACCAAAAAACATAGTGTGCAAACAATGTCAGCTAGGCAAGATGGCAAAGTCAAGCTTTAAAAATAAAGCTTATACTTCTAAGGAAATACTTGAAATTGTTCATACTAACTTGTGTGGACCTATTGAAGTGAAAAGCTACAAAGGATACATGTATATAATGCTACTTGTTGATGGTTACTCTAGAATGATGGCTATCATGTTTCTAAGAAAAAATCAGATGCTTTTCAAATGTTTAAATGGTACTTGGAAAGAGTTGAGAAAGAAACAAGTAAGAGCTTGTAATGCTTGAGATTAGAAAGAGGAGGTGAATTCACTTCACATGATTTTGAAGTGTTTAGCAATGACAGAGGAATTAATAGATAGACATCAGCACCAAGGACTCCTCCACAAAATGGAATTATTGAAAGAAGAAATAGATCTATAATGAACTGTGCTAGAACACTAATGGTGGAGAAAAATGTTGCCCTAAAATACTGGAGAGAAGTTGTAAGTACTATAGTACACACTTTCACTTGTGTGCATGTAAAGAAATGTACTTACTCAACACCCTTTGAACTATGGTATGGTCATCTACCTAATGGGAATTTTTTTAAGGTATTTGGAAGAAAATGCCATATTCTCAAAGATGTTAGGAGTGGAAAGTTTGATGTGAAAAGTGAAGAAGGTATATTACTTTGATAATCCACAAGAAGTAAAGGATACAAGTGTTTTAATTACTAACACTAAAAAAATTATGGAAAGTGAAAATGTGAATTTTGATTAGTTCACAAAAGCACATGAAGCAAAATCTACCAAAGAACTAGAAGATTACAAGGCATTTGCATACTACTATGAAGGAATGCCTACTAAAGTAGATGCCATAAATCATGCAAAAAATCAACATCAAGTTTCAACAACTGCTGAGTCACACCCTATGAATGCCGAGTTGCATTCAGATGCCAAGTTGTAGAATAATGAGAATGCATAATTTGACTCTGAGATTAGAACATAGGGAAGAGATGCTAAAATACCTGACAAATATTCACATAGTGAAATTAAAGCTAAGAGACAAAATGCAGCCACAAGAATTGAGCCTAGTCTGTCCAAATATGTCAAAAGACACCATCTTGGAGATCAAATCATTGGAGACAAAGATGCAAGAACAATGAAAAGAAATAGATTGAGAGGTGAATCATGTTTTCTGAGCATGAAGGAACCTAAGTCAA
The DNA here is from genome assembly GCA_028749045.1 of Cupressus sempervirens. Lineage (NCBI taxonomy): Eukaryota > Viridiplantae > Streptophyta > Pinopsida > Cupressales > Cupressaceae > Cupressus > Cupressus sempervirens. The sequence continues at coordinate 68,107,078 of CM053784.1, forward strand.
TAAAATATGCATTGGAAGATGATGATTGGTACAAGGCTATGAAAGAAGAATTTCAACAGATAGAAAAGAACAAGACTTGGAGCCTACTTTCTCGACCAAAGGATAAGAATGTGATTGACACAAAATGGGTATTCAAGAATAAGCAAGATGAAAATGGTGAAGTAAAAGGAAATAAAACAAGACTAGTTTGCAAAGGGTATGCACAAGAAGAAGGAATTAACTATGGTCAAATATTTGCCCCTGTTGCAAGAATGAAAGGAGTAAGAATTCTTCTTTCTTATGTTGCTTACAAAGGATTGAAAGTTTACTAGATGGATATCACGTCTATATTTTTTAATGTAATATTAGAAGAAGAGGTCTACATAGAATAGCCAGATGGATTTGTAGAAAAAAACAATAAAACCATGATACGAAAATTGCATAAAGCCCTAGGTAAGTGCACCAAGTTGTGGTGCAAAAAAGATGACACCTTTTTTTCTAGCTTGAAAAAGTGCATATAAGCTTTTCAAAACAAAAAGATTTCATAAATGGGTTGCAAACTTGCAACCCATTTCATTTTACATTTATTTTGCAATATCTCCTCCTCATAGCATGTACGCAAGTTGAAGATTGAAGATTTTCACCACCCACTTCCTCAAAATGCCTCCTCATCATCAAAGTTTGAGATTGAGATCATGTCGTATGTTTTCTACCCTTGTTTTTGCATTGTCTTATATGTTTTTGCATTTTTTTGTATTTTTTTCAATTTTTATTTAAATTTGTTTATTTATTTAGATTGCAATTGGCTTCTTATCAGGAAATGTGAATAATGAACCGAAAAATCCACAAAAAGATCAAAACCAAAACCCTTAAAAAATATGAGAATCAAAACCCTCCACAATAAGAACAATAAATTTTGCAACCTACACCAATTGGAAGACCTCCTCTTGGCACACAAGACAACATAATAAATGAAATAGAAAGAGGGAAAAATGAATTACAAAAACTCATTGGTAGGTTGAAAGCTTGTGGACAAACCAATCCAATGAGAGCACAATTGATATCCTCCCTCAAGTCCATTATGACCCATGTATCTTCTATTATTGGTCGGTTAGATATTTGGCGTGTTAAGAGGGAGGAAAAAAAATGACATTATGCAAACAAATTATCATATCAAGATGTAAAGAAAAAAAGGTATACCAAAAGGGATCATTTGTGAATTGTTTAGAAATCCTAGTGAACAAAATATTGTTAGAGAGACAACTAAATGGTTCCCCATCCATTAGTGCATACACGATGGTATTAGAAATAATTTTTGGGATAGATGGTGGATGGTCTTTGATGCCCCTCCCTATAATAATTATGAGGTCCCAATGTATTTCTTAATGAAATTGTATTGTGAATTTGTTGGGAAGATCCCCAATTATTTTTATATATTAGAATCTTAGGGTACAGGTGGGAAATTGGAGGCACTTCGTAACTCTAATGTAGTTAGGGCACCTATTGTCAAGCCATAGGATAAGAATGTGATTATTTCTTTAGTTGTGAAGGAACATGTAGAAGCCAACACTCTAATGACTATTAATGCTTTCACATAGACCCTCATTCATTGCACGAGTCCATTGTTGAGTAGGAGCCTTTTGTGCGTTGCTATCACATGTGCACATCATTTGGATCCTTATGCAAATTTGGTAGTCATGTTGGAGATAGTATGGATGATGGGCTAGTCACTAATTAGTTCCTAAATGAGACATTTGGCATTGACACACAGGTAAATTACACTTATAATTAACTAATTTGATCACATTTCATATGTATTGACTAATTAATTAGCATGTATTGACATTGTTAAAAATTTAGGGTCAGAGTGTTGGCTGCCCTAATAAAGATCCCCCAACCCCATTTTTCATCTCGTTGATGAGTGTAGAGGTATGTATCAATTTAATCATTTAAATTAATACATATATTTATTAATTAATCATATGAAGTATTGACAAAACAATTTATGCGTGTGGATCAGTTCTCTACTGGACCATCAACATTCACTAGGGACTCTGAGCCTAGGTGTGATACAAGCTTTGTAGAAGTACATTTGTTTCATGTTAATTTAATTCATGTTATTATGTTTCTTTTAGGTTTCATATTACATGTAATGTTTATTTAATGGCATGTAGCTCTTGACATCTTAAAACCCTCCTCATCTTCGGCAGTCCATCAATCATGGAGTGGCTGCAACTATGTCTAGTTCAGAGCCATTAACTAAGGTATGAAAGAATTTTCTTGGTTTTAGTTGTTGTTTATAATATTTAGTATAGAAATTTCTAATGTTATTTATATGTGATTATATTAATTTAATTTTTATAGGGCCTTGTTACACCCCATTGTCCACAACCCTTTAAGGTGGACTTGTAGAGTGACTATATGATGATGGTAACAAAATAATTAGTTTTGTGTGTACATATATTTGATTTCAATGTTTAATAATTATTGATTCATATCTACTTTTTTTGTATCAGCTCGAGTTAAATAAGAGCCTAAGCAAGAGGATGAGTGAGTGTGTGAGGAAGACCCCATCATCCCCATCATCTCCCTTGACATGATGACCAAAGACCTCTAGAGATTTGTTTCCTTCACCTCATGGGAAGGAGAAGATATAGTTGATAGACACACATGTATAGGCATCAGTAGACATATATGTTGGATTTTATGTTAGTGGACATATTCAATATACATTTGATGTATATATGACATTTTACATTTGATGTATGATATATATTTGATTCACGATATTATTGGTTAATATATAATATGTTTGTTCATGTATGACATAATTGGTTATCATAATGTATATTATGTATTTGTTAATGTATGACATTATTGGTTATCATTTTATGTTATATGTTTGTTCATGTATGGTGTTATTGATTATCATAATATATTATGAGGTTGTATGAATACTTTTACCCACACCCCTAGTACTTGTACCCATGTACCCAAGTACTAGGTACATGTATCTCAACTACTAGGTACTCAGTGGAAAGCATCATAGCTAAGGACCTTGATTGAGATTTTTAAAAAAAAAATTAGTATTTTGTTTGTGTATTAGCTCATTGTTTATAATGCTTCTTTCAATACCTAATTAGTTTGAAACTTCGATAGAATATTTATTAATGATAAACTTTAAAACTATTCAAGCATAAGTTTTTCATTTCCAATATGTCATCCTCATATGATTTATGATCTTGTTCCTGTTTAAATTTTTCCTTCTCTATTTTTTGTTTATCAAGCTTAATTCAATACCTAATTAGTTTGAAACTTTGATACAATATTGATCAACAATAAACTTTATTAGTATTAAAGCCAAAAAAGTATCTTTTGAAATATGTTGTTGTCATATGCTTTATGATCTTCTTGTTCATGTTTTAAGTCTTCCTTCTATGTTATACATTTGAACATTTATCATAAATTATTATTAAAAACATATAACAAATTTGAAACAGAAAACAATACATTAGATTTTCAAACTTTATCATTGCTCTTGATTCAAAAAACCATTTTCATGACTCATAAATTAAATTTTCCATGATTTCCTATGGTTTTATTGGAACACTTGTACTATGCTTGAATGGATAACAACAATGGGTTTGTATTAGATTTCAAGATTTCTTCACAGAAGGGCTACATGGAGAGCCCCTAATTAGGCCTTCACCTAGATTTCTCGGGCTAATAGCTCGTTTGTCTTAGAGTTTCAACACCTCTAGACTTAAGAAAAATTGATACATAGGAAACATGGTTAGGGATCTTTAGAATCTCAGGGTGCATATAGGCCGTACAACAAAAATAACAAAATTGAGGGTTTGGTAGGGTTTTCTTGGCTACCTGTTGTCCCCAACTTTAAGACACCTTCCACACTTCATCAAGACTCCTCATCCATAGGTTATAACCTTATCATATCCTATTCAATCTCTCATAAGAGAAAGTCTTCATTCTTCAAGCTTTGCTCTTGAGAGCTCTTTCTTTGCTGAAAGCCCCTAGCCGGGCATTGTCTAGCTTGCCTAGGGCTTGGTCAAAGAAATATTTGCACTCACTTTTAGGGCCCTTTCTTGCATAATATAGCACATTAGTGTCTATAGCCTTGAAATCCAAAATACCATGGAATTTCCATGGTGGAGACAAGACATACAATCCTTTCATGATATACAACTCCAAAACTAGCAATAGACATGTGTCTTTGAAGAAATTTATAAAACCTTTCAAAACTTGGTACAAAATATAACTAATACACAAAAAATGAAAAAAAAAAACAATAAGGAAAATTCAAAATGCAAAAAAATGATAATATCCAGTGATTTTCCTTCAAACAAGATTAGAAACTAGTAAAATCTATGCTAAAATAGTCACAGTTTGCTACATATATTCCAATAGTATAGATTCGTACAAGAAATGAGTTGCCACCCCTTGATTAGGTTTCCTACAAGAATGAATAGGTTTATCCTTGGGTTAGAGATAGCTTTTAGGGATTTTTAAAAGCTTCTTTGCATAGTAGGTCTTTTAGCAACAATTTGAAAAAGTTGCTCACCAACTTTTAAAAATTACAAGCAATTTTGAGGCAATTTTTATTGCTTGGGTAGTTTAGTTTTGACTCACATTTCAAGACCATGCTATACCTTCCCAAAAAATCCTTGGGAGTGAAAATTTCACTATCTTGCTTCACCTAAGAATCCCCAAACACATAATAACATCCCTTCCATAAGGTGGATAATTTATATAACATTACATTGTTCATGCACTTTGGTCTTCTAAACAAGTAGTCCACCATGGAAGGTTCTTTTAATGCACACCCATGCATAAAATGAAATAAAAACTCCTAAATCAACTTTCCCCAAATAAAGAGCTAAGAAGGATACAAACCCAAAGTCAAGGTACCATTCTAAACAGAGATAAAAGAGGAAACTTTAAGACCTACCCTAGCTTGGACACACAAGCATGAGCTAAATGCCCTTATTTTATTCACATACTTCTTTAGAGAAGTTCATCATACCAAAAATGATATGCTAGGATCCTTAAAAGGGTGTTCCTACACCAGCTTCCAAGAGATTCTTCAACATCCTTTGAGTGAAAATAATCTTCTAGGATCCTATAACTGTATTTTCTTTACAACAAAATTTAATTTGTTGATTTTTAGACAACTCTTCACAAAGGGAAGTGGTTATGTTTCAAACCTATGAAATGACTATTCAAACAACCAATAATATCATTAACATCTTCCACTAACTCCATTCATTGATAACATGTAGCTATATAAGGTTTAATGACTCTCAAAACACTTATTGAGTCAACTTATTAACAATTTTTTTTTTGAAAAAAAAAAGGGAAATCATTATGACTAAGGAAATTTGTGTTTATAGGTGACCTCAAGTTTCTTGACCTTACAAACAAGGATTACCTTATTACCATAAGAAAAAAAATATATTCAAAATGATGTGTATGATCTCCCCTTTACCTTCTATCATGAGTCTCTATGATTGGATGAGATGACATATCCAATTGCCACAATCTAAGAGCACTAACCTATGGCATTTAGTGACTCTTAAGGATGATTTAGTTTGGCATGCCTGAGAACATTCAAGTGCTTAATGGGATGGGATGAGCTTGGGGCTTGTGTCTACCTAGCCACCCGAAGCTAACATAATAGAGAATTTGATCCCATGACGAAAGGTGAGAGAGATTTGGCAATTGGCATCTTTGTACTGGCCAACACTACAAGTTTCAGTATCACTCGAGATTACATCACAAAAGAAAAAGGGAGTAAGATAACCAAAAAGTGAGAGAGGTTATTCTAAGTCTCCGCACTATGGTCATATAACACCTAGAATTACATCTATACCTTGCACGATCTCTAAGATATGCCTCGTTAAAGATCACTGCCCTATGGCATTTGGTGATCCTTACATTTGAGTGCTTAGTAGGATAGGATGAGCTTGAGGCTAGGGTTTACCTAGCCACTCAAAGATTATAGAATAGAAATTTAAATCCCATGATGAATGGTGAGGGAGATTTGGTAGCTGGCAACTTTATTCTAGCCAGTACTACAAGTTTTAGCATCACCCAAGATGGCATCACAAAATTAAAATGGAGTGAGATTTTCAAAAAGTGAGAGAGGTTATTGTAGGTCTTAAAACATGGTTCTATAGCACCTAGAATCACATCCATACCTCACACAAGCTTCAAGATATGCCCCATCAAAAATTTCTTCCCTATGGCATCTAGTGACCCTTAGGGATGTTTCAGTTTGGCATGCCTGAGAATGTTTGAGCACTCAACAGGATAGAATGAGCTTGGGGATAGGGTTTACCTAGATGATTGGAGCTAACAGAATAGGTAGTTCAATCCCACAATGAACAATGAAGGAGATTTTGAAGTTGGCAACTTTATACTGGCCAACACTATGAGTTTCAACATCACTTGAGATGAAATTATAAAATCAAAATGGAGTAAGATATCCAAAAAGTGAGAGAACTTATTGTAAATCACTGCAACATAGTCCTATGGGACCTAGAATTACATCCATACCTTACATGAACTCTAAGATATGCCCTATCAAATATCACTACCCTATGGAATTTAGTGACCCTTAGGGACATTTCAGTTTGGCATGCCCAAGAATGTTCAAGCACTCAACAAGATTGGATGAAATTGGGTCTAGGGTTTACTTAGCCACCTAGAGCTAATAGAATAGATAGTTTGATCCCATGACAAATGGTGAGGGAGATTTGGTAGTTGGCAACTTTGTACTAGCCAACACTACGAGTTTCAACATCACCCAAAATGGTGTCACAAAATAAAAATAGAGTAAGATCTCCAAAAAGTGAGAGATTTTATTGTAGGTCTCCACAATGCAGTCTTATAGCACCTAGAATTGCATCCACACCTTGCACAAGCTCTGAGATATGCCCTATCAAAGATTTCTTCCCTATGGCATTTAGTGACCCTTAGGTACATTTTGGTTCTCTATGCCTAAGAAAATTTGAGTGCTCAATAGGATGGGATGAGCTTGAGGCTAGGGTTTACCCAACCACCCAGAGCTAATAGAATAGATAGTTCGATCCCATGATGAATGGTGAGGGAGATTTGGAAGTTGGCCACTTTGTACTGGCCAACATTACAAGTTTCAACATCACCTAAGATGGAAGCACAAAATCAAAATGGAGTAAGATCTCCAAAAAGTGAGAGAGTTATTGTAGGTCTCTACAACATGGTCCTATAGCATTTAGAATCACATCCATACCTCGTACGAGCTCTGAGATATGTCCCATCAAAGATTGCTACCCTATGGCATTTAGTAACCCTTAGGGACATTTTAGTTCGGCATGCCCAAGAATGTTCAATTACTCAATGGGGTGGGATGACCTTGGGCCTAGGGTTTACCTGGCCACTCGGAGCTAACATAATAGATAGTTTGATCCCACAATCAATGGTCAGAGAGATATGAGAAAGATATGTATGCACGGGCCACTTTGAGCAAGATATGTATGCATAGGCCACTTTGTGCAAGATATGAGCAAAAGTTCCTAATTAGGCCAATTTGAGTCTTTTTGATTTTTTGGTCAAGATAGCCTAGGATTAGGTGATTATAGTTATTTTTTAATAGTTTGGAACCTTTTCCAAGTCCTAGAACTGAAATCTAGTGAACTTTGCATTAGTTGTACTTTTTGTGCAAAATTGAAAAGGTTTAAAAAGTTTCTTAGAAATGCATCTTTGACTAGAAACCTTCTAACCTGCAAAAAAATATTTCCCATGCTCATATACTTGAGCATGGAGAGTTAAAACTTCTGAAACTTCCATTTGGAACTTTTTTGCAAAAATTGCAAAAGTTGCTCAAGCAACTTTTTTAGCAACATTGCAACTTTGCATTTACAGGACTTGGGAAGCCAAGATACTCAAGTTGGGCATGATCCCTCAAAGTTCTCATTGAAATATATTAATGATCTTAACAAAACAACAAAAATATCACTGTCAACTTTAAATGGAGACTTTAGCTTAAATGGAGATTGTCAATTCCCAAACATGTCCCAGTCAACTAGATAAATGGTTTACAAAGAAACCAGTAGGAAACAAGGTCATGGAAATGAACTCAATGCTCAAGAAGGTTCAGAAACACTAAAATAACTTATTTTTAAATGCTCAATCCTTCACTAGTCCCCAAACTCTTGCCATTCACAAATCGAGATGCTATAAGAGGTTGAATCCTTCATGGTACTTGACCTAGGTCTTGATTGGGAAAATTAGAAAACACATCTTGCAATATTGAAACCCTATAATCTTAAAAATGGACCTACTAATTACCATTTCCCAAGTGGGCATGGAATTTCAACCAGGGAAATTGTAGTTAGAGGCTCATTTTTGTTGTGTGCATCAAAATGTTGTCATAAAAAACTAGTTTCACTTAAAATGCAATAACTTGAGTTAGAAAAAATGTGGAACAATGAGAGTAGAAGAAAGAAGAAAGTTGATTCAAAGATCTATCTTAAAAATCCATCACATCTGGTCTAAAAGTTTGTACATTTCATGCAATGTGCAAACAATAGTAAAAATGACTCAAAAACTAAATTTCTTTCTTTTCAACTTCTTCCAATCCATATATTAATGTCCTCTAGACCTCAAAAATGAGGTATATATATCTCCTATGTATAATTTAATGGTTAGAACCAATATTTTAATAGTTATAACCCTTTTCCCACTAAGTTGTAAATTTGAACAACTTTTACAACTTTCAACAATGCAACTTTGCACAAAAAGTGCAATTTTTACAATTTTCACTTGATTCTACTTCTAGGGCTTGGAAAAGGTTCCAACATACCTAAAACCAACTAAAAACAACTCAGTCCTATGATTTCTTGACCAAAAACATTAAAAATCCTGAATTTTCCTAATGAGAAACTTTTTCTTATAGATTGCATAAAGTTCCTTAAGCATGTAAAATGGTGTTTTTCTTTGACAACCATGGACTTCTCATCCAAGGGTTGTTTATTCTAGCCTAATTAGGTAAAAAAAAATGAAAACCAAAATATGAACCAAGTTCCTTGGTGCTCTGCACTAGGAACATACCCCCAAACATGAATGAAAAGAGAACAATGACCATGGACATAGTGAGATTGGTGAAATGCAGCAATAAAACTCTTCATGTTTGCAAGTTTTCTTTATGACCCTTTTTTGGTGATTTCACATAGTCTATACGCACTATAATGCACATACACACTATAGTGTGTACAAATTATGTGAAAATAAATCTCTCCCTAGCCCACCATCCCCCATCCCCTACTCTCTCTATCCTCTCCCATCCTCTACTCTCTCTCACTCTCCCCTCTCCCATCCCCTACTCTCTCTTACTCTCCCTCTCCTACTCCCTCTCCCATCACCTACTCTCTCTCTCACTCTCTCTCTCCCATCCCCTACTCTCCCACTCTCTCTTCTCTCCCATTTCCTACTCTCTCTCATTCTCTCTCCTCTCCCATCTCCTACTCTGTCTCACTCTCCCTCTCCCACTACATACTCTCTCTCCCCTCTCCCATCCCCTACTCTCTCCTCTCCCATCCCTTACTCTCTCTCACTCTCTCCCTACTCTCTCTCTCTCCTCTCCCATCCCCTACTCTCTCTTGCTCTCTCTCCTCTCCCATCCCCTAATCTCCCTCTCACTCTCCCTCTCTTAGTCCCTCTCCCACTACCTAATCTCTCTCTCACTCTCCCATCCCCTACACTCTCTCACTCTCTCCTCTCCCATCCCCTAACCTCTCTTGCTCTCTCTCTCCTCTCCCATCTCCTACTCTCTCTCTCCTCTCCCATCCCCTACACTCTCTCACTCTCCCTCTCCTACTCCCTCTCCCATTGCCTACTCTCTCTCCTGCATCCCCTACTCTCTCTCTCTCTCTCTCAGGCTACTCTCTCTCCCCCATCTCCCATTACCTTCTCTCTCTCTCTCTCTCACTCACACACTCTCATCCTCCTCTTTCTCTTGCTCTGCCACTCTCACTCCCTCTCCCACCACCTACTCTCTCTCCCATCCCCTACTCTCACTTTCTCTCTCCCATCCTATTCTCTCTCTGCCTCCCCCTACTCTCTCTCTCTCTCTCACACACACACTCTCACACACTCTCTGATCCCCTACTTTCTATCTCTTATTCACACTCCCATCCCCCCTCTCTCTCCCTCTCCCACTCCATCTCCCACTACCTACTCTCTGTCTCTCCCATTTGCTACTATCTCTCTCTCTCTCTCTCGGGCTACTCTCTCTCCCCTCTCCCATTCCATAATCTCTCTTTCACACACACAAACACACACACACACACACATTCCCATTCCCCCTCTCTCCCCTCTCCCATCCCCTACTCTCTAGATCTCTCACAGACACTCCCATCTTTCCCTCTCTCTCCCCCTCTCCCACTCCCTCTCTCACTACCTACTATCTCTCTCACTCTCTCTCACTCTCTACTCTCTCTCTCTCTCTCTCTACCATCCCCTACTCTCAATCTCTCTCTCCCATCCCCTACTCTCTCTCACACTCTCTCCCATCCCCTACTCTTCTCTCAATCTCTCTCTCCCATCCCCTACTCTCTCTCACACTCTCTCCCATCCCCTACTCTTACTCTCTCTCCCCCATATTGTACTCTCTATACCACCCATACTCTCTCTCACACTCTCTCCCATCCCCTACTCTCTCTCTCTCTCTCTTACACACATTCCCATCCACCCTCTCTCTCCCTCTCCCTCTCCCTCTCCCACTTCCTACTCTCTCTCTCCCATCCCCTACTCTCTCTCTCGGGCTACTTTCTCTCTCTCTCTCAACTCTCCCATCCCCAACTCTCTCTCTCTCTCTCTCTCTCTCTCTCTCTCTCTCTCTCTCTCTCTCTTTCAAATAGTCACACACTCCTATCCCCCCTCTCTCTCCTCTCCCATCCCCTACTCTCTCAATCTCTCACACACACTCCCATCCCCCTCTCTCTTTCCCTCTCCTAGTCCCTCTCCCACCACATATTTTTTCTCTCTCTCACTCTGTCCCTCTCTACTTTGTCTCTCCCATCCCCTACTCTCACTCTTTCTCTCCCATCCCCTACTCTCTCTCTGCCACCCCTACTCTCTCTCGCACTCTCACACTCTCTCACATATCATACTCTCACTCTTTCACACTCCCATCCCCCCTCTCTCTCTCCCTCTCCTACTCCCTCTCCCACCACCTAGTCTCTCTCTCACATTCTCACTCTCTCCCTCTCTACTCTCTCTTTGCCACCAGCTACTCTCTCTCTCTCTCTCTCTCTCTCTCTCTCTCTCTCTCTCTCTCACACACACACACACACACACACACACACACACACACACACACACACACACACATTCCCATCCCCCCACTCTTCCTATGCCACTCCCTCTCCCACTACCTACTCTCTCTCCCATCCCATACTCTCTCTCTCTCAGGCTACTCTCTCTCCCCTCTCCCATCCCCTATTCTTTCTCTTTCACATAGACACCCATCAACCCTCTCTCCTCTCCCATCCCCTACTCTCTCACTCATACACTCTCATCGTCCTCTCTCTCTCTTGCTCTCCCTCTTGCACTCCCTCTCCCACCACCTACTCTCTCTCTCCCATCCCCTACTCTCTTTCTCTTGCACCCCTTACTCTCTCTCACTCTCACACTCTCTCCCATCCCCTACTCTCATTGTCTCTCTCTCCCATATCATACTCTCTCTCTACCACCCCTTCTGTCTCTCTCCCATCCCCCACTCTCTCTTACACACACTCCCATCCCCCCTCTCTCTCCCTCTCTTACTCCCTCTTCCACCACCTACTCTCTTTAATTCTCTCTCCCATCCCCTACTCTTTCTCTCTCTCCCCTCTCCCATTCCCTAATCTCTCTCTTTCATAGACACAAACTCCCATCTCCCCTCTCTCTCTCCCTCTTCCATTCCCTACTCTCTATATCTCTCACACACACTCTCATCCCCCCTATTTCTCTCTCTCCCACTCCCTCTTCCACCACCTACTCTCACTCTCTCTCATCCCCTACTCTCTACCAACCTTATTCTCTCTCACACTCTCTCTCATGGCCTACTCTCTCTCTCTCTCACTCACTCACTCTCTCTCACACACACACACACACACACACACACACACACACACTCCCATCTCCCCTCTCTCTCTCTCCCTCTTACACTGCCTAGTCTCTCTCAGGCTACTATCTCTCTCTCCCCTCTCTCCCATCCCCTACTCTCTCTCTCTTTCACACATACACACTCCCATCCCCCCCTTCTCTCTCTCCCCTCTCCCATCCCCTACTCTATCTCTCTCTCACACACACCCTCCCATCCTCCTCTCTCTCTCTTACTCTCCCTCTCCCACTTTGTATCCCACTACCTACTCTCTCTCTCCCCCATCCCCTACTCTCAATCTATCCTTCCCATCCCATACTCTCTCTACCACTCCTACTATCTCTCACACACTACCTCTCTCTCTCTCATCCCCTACTCTCTCTCCCCACTCTCCCATAGCCTACTTTCTTTCTCTACCACCCTTACTCTCTCTCACACTCTCACACTCTCTCTCATGCTCTGCAATCACTCACACACACACACACACACACACACACACACAACACCATCCTCTTCTCTCTCCCTCTCTCCATCTCCCACTACCTACTCTCCCTCTTTCATCCCCTACTCTCAATCTCTCTCTCCCATCTTGTACTCTCTTTTCCACCCCTAATCTCTCTCACACTTCCTCTCTCTCATATCCCCTACTCTTAATCTCTCTCCCAAATTGTACTCTCTCTCTTCCACCCCTAATCTTTCTATCTTTCACACTTCCTCTCTCTTCCATCCCATACTCTCTCTACCACCCTTACTTTCTCTCTCACTTCCTCTCTCCCATTTCCTAGCTCTCACTCTCCCCTCTCCCATCCCCTAATCTATCTCTCTCTCTCTCTCTCTCTCTCTCTCTCTCTCTCTCTCTCTCTCACACACACACACACACACACACACACACACACACACACCCATCCCCCTACTCCTCTCTCTCTCAATCTCACTTTGCCTCTGTCTTTCCTTTACTATGCACTATTTAGGTCTCAATAGTGCATGAACACTAAAGTACACATGCACTATTAAGAATTAAATTTAAAAAGCTTTAAATAGCAGATGCATGCTATAGTATAACACATTATTCAAAGCTTTGCATTCTACCAAGCCTAAGGATTGGTTTTTCCTTAGGGATCCAACCTAAAGGTTTGGAGATTGTAAACTAGTTTGAGATGTGTTTTTCTATGAACATAAAAAAAATGATTGATTTTTCTTATGTGCTCTCCTTCAAGTTTCCTCATGGTTGAGCATTGATAAAATTAGGTTACATGACATTGTAGGTCTTTGTGTTAGCTATATAACCATATAATTTATTTTTCATTTGAACTATTTCAAGCCTTTCATCTATAATCTCTTTTGAATGTATGTCCATTTTTTGTTAAAAACCAACATGTACTAATTGGGTTGTCAATTTTAGCTCGTTCATCAAACTTTGCAACAACTTAGTTTTTTAGAAACTAGACTCCATTCTATACACTTTGAAAAAAAAAAGTTTTCACTTTAGATTATTTTCAATCATTTCTAGGGGGAGCACACATATATTTCATGTTTTTGGGATGTGTCTAATTAAAAAATTCATTAAAAAAAATAGAGATTATAAAATTACCCAAAAAATATTGGATAAACTACTTAGTGTTAGGTAACTTTTGACCAAAGCAATTAAAGAATTTCAAAAAAAGAGTTAAACTTTTAGGAGGGCCACACTTTGTATTGTGTTATTTTTTTTTTTGGAATAAACAGTACCACTTTCTATGGCCCCCTTTTTTGAGGACCTAAAGGTAAATTTTTTTGAAAAAATTAGTAGTTTAGAATCTAGATTCAAAGGACTACTACTTTTTTTTTGTCATATCTTAAAATTTTGAGCATAAATATCTTCAAATTCTTGTTGAAAATTAGAAAATGTTGAATTCAGAAAAATGGTGACCACTTATACCCCCCACTTTTGGCACCACAACTTGGTGCACTTACTACCCTATATGGATTGAAACAAGCACCAAGAGCATGGTATGATAGACTTCATACTTATCTTGTTAAGATTGGATATGAAAGAACATATGATAACAACAATTTTCACATGAAGAAAGATGAAGAAAAGGGTATACTGTTATTTTAAATTTTTGTTGATGAAATTATATTTGGAGGACAAGATGCTTTGTGTAAAGATTTTGCAAATCAAATGAGGCAAGAGTTTGAGATGTCAATATTTGAAGAGATCAAATTCTTTTTGGGACTACAAGTATATCAAATGAAGTATGGTGTATACATTACTCAATCAAAATATTCCAAGGAAATTTTGAAGACATTTGGCCTTGAGGACTCAAAACTAGTAAGTACACCTATGGTAACAACAGTCAAGCTATCAAAGAATGATGAATTGGCTGAGGTCAATCAAACATTATATTGATCCATGGTTGGAAAATTGTAATATGTAGTACACAACAGACCTAATATTGCATTAGCTATGGGAATAGTTGCTAGATTCTCTGCTAACCCAAGAGAAAATCACCTGATGGCAATGAAAAGGATAATGAGATACCTAAAGGGAATAGAAGAATATGGCTTATAATATAAGAAGGAAAACTTTGAACTAAAAGAATACATTGATGTTGATTGGGCTATAAATATTGATGATAGGAAGAGAACTAGTGGAGGAGCATTTCTCTTAGGTAGAAAACTTGTTACATGGACAAGCAAGAAGTAGAGTTTTACTTCACAATCTATTGCTGAAGCAAAGTATGTTTTTGTTGCTATCAATTGCAAAAACATTGTATAGATCAAGTAGCTACTAAAAGGAATGAAGGAATAAATCACTGAACCGGTGACACTTTATTGTGATAGTACAAGTGCCATAAAAATATCAAAGAATTCTATTATGCATACAAACAAAAAGCACATTGCAATAAAATATCATTATGTAAGGGAGTTGGTTCAAGACAAAGAGGTGAAGATTAAATACATTAGAAAAAAGAAGAAAATTGCTGATATCTTGACTAAAGCATTACCTAAGGATGCTTATGAGTATCTAATAGGTAAATTAGGGGTGATACCCCTATCAAAGGCTATGTAAAAGATAGAGGGAGTACCCTACATCAAACAAAGCTAACATGCACTACATACAAATTGATGAACTAGATCTTACTTTAGGAAGTTGCCTAAAGTAATCACAGAGTTGGAAATTCAAATTAGTTGCAAGCAAGGTGATAGAGGGAGAAAATTGATGAGCCTACAAAAGTTTATATCTGCATATATATTAAGATGCCAAGTGTTGAGTACATGACTTTGGCATTGTTGTCAAAGGGGGAGAATGTTTAGTAAACTAATCAAGTGCATATTGATAATGATGAAGATGATCAAAGTAGAAAATCAAATTATAGAAAATCAAGTAAGAGGGAGAGTAAAAGAAGAACAATAAAGTGAGAATACATCATCAGAAGATCAGAAGGCTGAAACAAATAAAGAGGGAGATATTATGATCCATGACAAAAGAGAATAAAAGAAGTGAGATTTTTTAACCTAAGAAGAAGTGTTATTCACAAAATTTCTTTTGGTATTGCCTCACTCTTTATCCTAGTTAGTCTGATGTTTGACTGGTTGATCACTTAGGTTTGTTGTCAATGCGAAAGAGGGAGATCGTCAATATATGATTAAAAATATCATTTGAGTTAAGAACATTTTTGTAAGAAGTGTTTTTAAATATTTTTTTATCATTGATGTCAAACTTGCTATATTTTGGTAAGACAATTGCTTATATGTTTCAAGCACTATCACTTAGTTGATTGATGAAGACGATTTAATCAACAAGATGTAACAAAAGTACCTAGAGGAAAGGTTGAGTTACAATTATGTATCGAAGTGCAAGAATTAGTTAAGATAGTGATAACATAATGTATTGATGATCTACTTGGGGTTACAAAATGTTTTGATACAGTTAGAAAGTTTAGATGAAAAAGGTTGAACAAAGCTCATTTGCTAAGCTTGACCAAGTTAATAAAAGGTGCCAAGTAAAGATAGTGCAAGCTAAGAAAAAAGTTAGTTGGAGCTAAGTGAAAGCATTATCTAGTGGATGTCGAGCAAACTAACAGATGCTAAGTAATTTTAAGTATGTGTTGAGGATCACTACAATTCAATTGATTGCAAGCGATTTTATAGTAGAAGCTGAGTAACACAGTGTCTGCCATGCGTCAGTAAATTGATAATGTTGAGCTGTTGCATTATCCAAAAGATCAAAGATTTGCCAAATAAAAGCTAACAAGTTTGTTCTCTTAGAACTTATGAATTAGGAGGAAGATAAGATTGATGAGCTAGAGGCATAGAATCTTATATAAACCATTTTTGAGACAAATTTAGATCGATTCTAGGAGATGTTTCTAGAGAAGACAAGATATTGGGTAGATACATTGTATCCTACCTAATCCATCAAAAACCCCAATTTTCGAGATGGATAATGAGTGAAAAAAAGAGTTCTAATTCCTTGTATCTAAGGATGCCTAGTCATGAAGCAAAGTTTTTAGAGATAGGTTAGAAAGTTTTTGGATGTGAAAAATATGACAAGGAGAAGGAAGAAGGGTTTGCTTCATCAAGTGATCTAAGTAAAGAAGTCTACAATGGCGAACTAAGCAACAAGGCTTAATGAAGATGAATGATTGAAAGCTGAACAAGTTGTTAGAATTGAAAATATTGGAAACTAAGTAGAGTTGAGGACTAAATGGTGATCTATAATTTGCAAGTAAGGTTGTAAGTTGTATCAGATCAAACTCTATTGTTACTCTCTAGCAATTGTATTAGATTAGGATACATCCTTTGTTGAAAGGTTGACTTAACAATCATTGAAAAATCCTTTAACAAGGCGGCATTCCAAGTGAATGACCTAAAGTCCTCTAAGAAGGTTCACTTTTAATAGGGTGATTGAAATCCCTTAATTGGGTCACATTTAATAGTGTGTGTTGTAACCTTTAACAAGGTTGGCCTTTAATAGGGCATCACTTCAGAAGAGTGAGAATGGAGTAGCATGTTCCTAGTGGTTTTTTTCCAAATTAGGTTTCCATGTTAAGTCATTGTGTCATGTGTACTGATGAATGTGTTATGCTCTACATCTTTGCATTATAGTTAAACAGTAACATATTATTTTTTTTTAACTCACAATGATTGTATGCATGGTTAAGAAAGTTTTAAGGGTTCACTCAATTATAAAAGTTTTATTTGGACATTTGGACCTTGAATAACTAATTCACCCCACCAACCCACCCCCCCCCACCCCTTAGTTATTCTAAAGAATTCTAACTATTTAGTGGTAAACTAAAAAATTGCTAAATCTTGCAAGCAAATTTGCATCTGTATTGGGTAGTGACTGTACTGACTACTGAGTAGTCACTTCAACTTGTGTATTATCTTAGATCTATTATTAATAATGTCATTATGTAATTTTTATCATTACCAAGTTGGCTACCATCACTTTTTTATTGTTAATACAATAGTTTTATCAATCATTGATTAATTAGAGATCAACGACTAAAGATACATTTTGCAGCCAATCACTTGAAAAGACCTAGAGTCACATGAAATTCTCTAGAATGGAGATGTGTGGAATTTTTTTGATAGAAACCATTAACTTGAATGTACTCAATGTAGTGAACATCACATCAAGATTAAAATTATAAACATGGTACTAATAGTTACAATTATTACATTCCATTTATATCCACCTTGGCAACCACTTTGACTATTTGACATTAATGCGAGTACATTTCACCCACTTAAAAATTAATAGGAATAAGAAAAAAAAGATCTGAAAGATTGTGAATGCTAAACAATTTAATGGAACTACTATTAAATAGCCTCTTCAATTCCTATTTCATTATCATTTCTCAAATTTTTGAATCTAAATTTTCTTTGCAAAGTTTCTTAGTCATGGATTCACTAATTCTTCTAAAATGCACTGCAACGGGTCAATAAATGACCTTTTTGGGCATGACATTTGATGATGTCCAACCCATGGTTTGCAAAGAATATGCCCAAGGTCCTTTTATCCACCATGCTTTATTCATGGTACTTGGCCATGAACTCTTAAGAAATGATAAGAGGTACTATGTATCCACATATATTACCTCCTACTTCCTCATGTCTCTTCTTGACCTTGGAGGAAATCATGTAGATATCCTAATGTTTTTGCATAACATTTTTAAGGAAAATTTTTAGAAGACAATTTCAAAATTCTTATATTGGTTGAGTAGGTACCAAGGTTGTCCATTGACATCCCTTTTGTAGATGTAGTAGGCAAGCATTTGGAGCAAGGCATAGGGAGCATTGTACAAAGGCATCCCTTCCTACTTGGCATGAATGAGTGACAATTGACTCACCATTGAAAGTGGGCAAGCTTAGAAGGGATTTTCTATGGAAGTGGTTATTGTTAGATCACATTGGCAAGACTGACTTCACATGGTTCGATGAGCTTAGTGACATCATCTTCTTCAACAAATTCCTTGCAAAGGGGTTTGAAGACTTTTTTGATTGAAGGCTTCAAGCCCTTAACCCCTTAGCCTAATGATGCTTCTAGTCTCCCTGTTCCCTAGTTCCCTATTTCCTGAATATTTTTTCCTTGACCCTTGCCCTTTGGACTGAAAAATGTTTTAAAGATATCTATTTTTTCTTTGGATTAGGCCTTGCCCTTTAATGTAACTTATGAAATAGTAAAACTAGGAGGATTTATTCAGCCATTTTGAATATCTATGCTATAGCCTATGAGTCATATTATGTACATTGTACACTCTAAAATATTATCAATGAAAATAATAGTTTTTGTCTTCTCAAATCATTGTTCATATTAGTCTACAACTTTGTTTTTGGAATATTAATACACTATTGAAATATTAGTCTACAACTCTGTTATAAATAATTAACTGTTGATGGTTATAAAGTTAGAACTTAGAAAAAAAAGGGGGTGCTTCGCCCCTATGAGCACCACCTAGATCCAATGAGTGCTATGTGTTCCATTTATTCTTATGAGAGATGGATTGATGTTGAATCACTATTCATGAAACATGGGTCAATGAGTTTGACTCAAAATCACACAGTTAAATACTAATAGCAATATCACAAAAAAATGGTTTCAAAAATCCCTTTATGATTTCATATTTGATTAATGATTTATAGTAAAAAATAATTTAATTGAAAATTATCCAATGAAAATTTGTAAATTTTTCATATGTATATGTATGTCCTTTAAATTTTAAAACTTGTAAAATTTGATAATATATGAATGCAAGGGTTAGGGCCATCCAAGTTAATACTTATTAGTTATAATAGTTTCAACTATTATTAATATATTTAAATACTGATGGAATTTCATTTTTTGTTCTAAAGATTGAAAGTGTGAAACTTGAGTATCATAGGTTAACATAAATTATCTGAGTATCTGCTTGCACCACTATTGTTGAATCACAATTCTTGATTCTGGGTATTCAATTTTTTAAAAAAAAAATCAATGCAATTTAAAACAATAGAAATCTTGATTCTTATTCTCTTAGGTTTACACTTTAATTTTTTTTAGATAGGGCTTGAAGAAGAATTTTGTGTAATAACCAGTAGTAGGCATGGGAAAAAAAAAGTAAAAAAACCTCCAGTACAAGTGCAAGTATAAAGGAAAAGAAAGACATTATAGAACTCAAGCAAGTGCTATGAATCCTAGGTTTCACTAATGAATTTCATTATTTTTTTATCCTATTATCCATGGAGATTTGGGAATCATTTTTTCTAGGATTGGATAGTAACAAGAAAGTGGGGGCAAGTGTTCTTGAAATGATTTATAATATCCATTATCAAGTTCAGTTAGCTGAGAAGGTAGATGTAAGATATAATTTTATTTAGCACATTGTTGAATCTATGCAACAAAAAAATACTAATGATTAAAAAAAGTACAACTATAGGAAAGATGAAGAAATTTAGGTTCACAAGTTACTTGTGCTACATTCTTTCAGAATATTTGAGATAGAGAACAACAAGCTTGATATTGAAGTCTATAAGTTTGATGAGAAAACCCAAAACAAATTAGAGACTCCAAGTCTAGTATATGAGTGGACACATAAGATGAGGATGACTACTAACAATAATAACTACAACCATTTTGTAAACTTCTTTTTGGCACCTATCTACAATAAAATCACAAGCACTTCAATGCCTAGATTGCCTGTGTCTTATAAAGATTGTATTCAACTAGGAAGTCAAATTCAATTGGCTAACTAGTTCTTCATGGAAGAGTAGACTATCTTAAGGTTTTATAGTTCAACAGTTGAACTGTGCAAATCTCTAAGGCGTGTGATAGAAAGGGTTTTTACATTAAAATATGTACAATAGATGCAGAGTGCAAATGAACCTTTTACTAGACAACAAAAGAAAAGGCTCACATTTGAGAGAAAGCTCTCAAATTGGAAAATGAATTGGTAATATTTTTTGGATTTAATTTTTTTAGTCAATAGAATTATGATCCACTGCACATAATAAAAACAAGACTTATTTCCAATGGGAACTCTATGAGAAAATATCAACATCAGGAGATTCCATTGATAGAAAAGTTAAAAACTAAGGATTTGTGGGATGAGTTTAAGAAAAAGATGAAAAAACATGCAACGGAGAATAATTTTTCAATGTAAGAATTGTCATCACAAATTAAAAAATTGCACATATTAGAGTCATACAAATCAAAGCCTTTGACATACTTAAATTTCTACAAGATTATTAATCCTCAAATGAGTGATTGTATTAAAAATATGTATAATAAAGTGGCAACTATGATACAAAAAATGGGTTATGCAGGTATAGAGCTCATTGGTGCGAGTGGTGCAAGAATTTGGAATCTAGTCCCAGTACTAGACCAAATCAATAGAGGAAGTAAATTAATCATTGGAATCTCTAATGAGATTGAATATGATTCATCTAAAAAGAAAAAAATATTATACTTCTACATCTAAAGGTCATCCCAACACAATATTTGTTGTATCTTCAAATCTAGTTGTAGTTGATCCCATTGGCACTGACACTGACACTAGCATGGATGAACCTAGTGCAAAATAGAAAAAGGTTATTACAATTAAAATAAAAGAAATGTCAATGGTTACTTCACCAATGTATGCACTAGTAGCTTCTATACAAAACCTTGAAAATAGTCCTAAAATGCTAGGATTTGGAACGGTCCATCTTTAGAATATTGGCAATCCTCAAAAAAAAATTGTAGGTGGAGTTAGTCTAACTTGAGTTGGAGGAGAATACAAAAATACAATTGATAATTCACCTTTCAAACATTAATTGTGTTAGTAAACTCAGATTTTAATTTAAAGGATTTTACATCAAAGTTTGATCAGATAAACAAAAAAGAGAAAAATTATGAAGACTTTGAAAAGTGATGTAGTTGTTGAATGTTAGGGATCTACTAACAATATATTTCAAACATATGATCCAAACACCAAAATGATGAACTTCATGTTTTTATTCCCTTGGCTAGATATAATAATCTGCCAGAAAATATAATAAATTGCAACGATGTACATTTTACCAGTCTTCAAATGGATTTCTCAAGAGTTAAAAATATCATCAATATATCAAAAGAGAGCAACAAAATTGTCTACTCTAAATTTCTAAAAGTGTAGAGGGAAAAAAAAAGGCTTACAAAGCAAATAGAAAAGTTATAAGGAGAGCTTGATAATGTGAAGGCCAATGAGAAAGCAACAGACAATAGGTTCAAAGAATTGCAAAGTAGGATAACGAATTCTCCTCCTATAGAAGCAATTGTCTGGCACAAAAAGATGAATGAACAAATAAAAATTTTGAATAAACAATTGGATGAGTTCAAAAAAATAATTCAGCATGAAAAAGCCTCTACTACATAATTGTCCAAGTCTATAGAGAGAAGTGCACAAGTCAACAATAAATTGAAAACTGACTTAGACTTTGTTGTCAAAGAAAATAATAAATTGAAAATTGAATATGAGATTGAAAAGAAAAAAGTGGAGTCTAATGCAAGGATAATTAATAATTTGTAGAACAAATTGGGGAATGAGAAGAAAAAAGAGATGTCTAGCATAAACACAATCCAAAGCAATTGGAGAACATGAAGAAAAAAGAGGAGCCAACTACAAAAATAATCCTTTATTTGAAGAGAGAATTAGAGAATGCAAAGAAAATGGAGTCTACTACTATTGCAAATAGTAACACAATCCACCATATGAAGAAGGAATTGGGGAATGCAAACAAAAAAGAGGAGTCAACTACAAAGAAAATCTTGAATTTGAAGATGGAATTAGAGAAAATAAAGAAAGAGGAGTCTACGCAAACACTTCATGATTTCAAGAAGGAATTGGACAATGTTAAGAAAAAGGAGGAGTTCACTATGAAGACAATCCATGATTTTTAAAGATAACTCAAGGATGAGAAAAAAGATGAGGTAACTATTGCAAAGGCAATCTAAGATTTGAAAAAGAAATTGGAGGATTAGAGGAAGAGAGCAACTAATTGGCAAGGGCAATTAGAGGAAATATAGAAAAAGAGTGAAATAGAGATGAATGAAATTAAGAAAAAGATATAGAATATCACAAAATATAATGACATGTTCTAAAGACCATCATGTCAAGGATACTATAATAAACACGGTTAAGCTTATCAAACAAGAAATTTGGGACAAAATAATCAATAATGGTGATAGTTTGTTTGAATGACTTGATTTAAATAGAAATCTTAGAGTTGTCTTTGAAAATGTAAAAAAAGATGTTGAAGGTAAGAGAAGTATCTTCACTAATTCCTAAAAAAATCTTGCTAATTTTTTTTTGAGTAAAGTATAGAGATCTAGTGATAGGGATTGGGTAAACCAAGGAATAAACAACCACTTGGATGCTTCTATAATGACCTTTGTTCTCTATCACATTTGTAAACAAGCAATAGAAATAGATGAAGCTATCAAATCTTCTTCTAGAGACTTGATGAAGTTGAATCATAGTGTATTGAACTTGGTAAATGTTGGATTACCAAATCCAACTTACTCAAACAAAAAATTCATTGGAAAAGAAGATTACATGAAAAAGTTGTACAACACCATGAATTTTGATTTAAGCAACTTGCCTAAGGAAACAACTCCAGAAAGAGTTGCAAGTTACATCTTACCCCTATCAACAATTAATGCAATTATAGATCAATTCCTTGCTTCATGTAAAAATATCTCTTCAAAGTATTCATTGTTGACAAGGTTATAACTATTTAGCTACAACCTCAAAAAAATAGAGCTTCCAAATGTTGTAGAATGGAGTGTCATAAAGAGAATCATTGGAGTTGGGTCATCTACTCAAATTGTTATTGTTTTTGTGAGTGACAGTCATAGCTAATAGCACTAAGAAGTAAAACTTAGTAAATGATAGTACTATAATCATTTTGTTACTTTATGCTCTTTAATTTCAAATTTTCAATTTAACTTCAAATTTTTTTAATGTTAATTGTTATAGAATCAAAAGCCAACATATCACGATAGTTGGATAGCTAGAAATTGACATACTATTACTACATAGAGTAGATGGAAAAAAATTCCCTACTCCTTCTTGGAAAAATTGAACAGCAAATTGGCAATGTGATTGTACACACATAATGTATTATGTAGTAATAATTTAATTATATATACAATTACAAACTAACCTACAACTAATATTGCTCCCTTGTATTTGTAAAGGGGAATTCAAGGTCATTTGACATTGAGTCATTTGCAAAGAGTTGTAATTATTAAATTTATTATATTACAAACTAATTTATATTTATAAATTATAATACAATTTTTTTTTAAATAAAGTTTATTCTGTTAAATGCATCATGTTACAAATTCTTAAAGAAACTAGAATCAATGAAAATCTAAAAATGTCTAAAAACTAGAATGAATGAAAATCTCAACATGTTTAAAAAATATAATCAATGAAAATCTCAACATGTGTAGAATCTAAAAGTAAAAAACTAGTTTCAATGAAAATCTCAACATATAAATTTGTAACATCAACATGTTTTAAAAAAATTATCTATAAAAGGAGAATGAATGAAGGCTATAAATTAACTTTTACAAATACAATTAATTAGAATATAGAGTCTTAGACCAAAGCTACTAGCCTACTACTTGAGTCACATAGAAGTTAGAACTTGAAGTTGAGAAGCTGTTGTAGTTTCCACTCTACTTGGACCAGTTCAACATCACTATCATTAGAATCCTCCTCATTTATTACATATAACATTTCATTGTTCATTGTGTTTTCTTCAAATTTATTTTTAGTGTTAGTATGCATGCCAAAGTCAACATTATCTTCATTGCTTCCAATGTTAGGACATGAACCACTATCACGACCACTACCATTACCACTGCCAAAGCCATTGCCACTACCACTTGGGTTTGAAATATTGGCCATCCCTCTTCTTTCACATTTGTTTCTCCAAATGTTGACAACCTTTTCATAAGGGAAACTATCTACCTCATACCTAGAATTACATAGTGATGCAGGAGCATCCAGAGGTATAAGGGCAATCCTGTGTCACCCAAAAAAAAGTACCTAGACATGGTTTCTATTTCATGTGTTTTCATTTCTAGATACCCATTTGGGTCAAATAAAGCTTCCAACTCTCACAATTCCACTATTAGTGTTCTGGTTTAGAGTATTTAAGCACCTTGGGATACATGTAAATGCTAGAAAAATAGGACTATGTAATTGAGCCATAATTATGATGAATCAAAAGGTGTAAATTGGAGGGAGGATTGAAATTATAATTTAGAACATTGTAGAAAAAGAATCAAGTCAAAAGGCTGCATAGTTTGAAAGTTATCGCAGTTTTTCAATTTTTGGAGACCTCCTAAGAATGCTTCAAATTTAGGTTCATGGAATTAAATGACCTCATATAGGGCCAAAAAATAGGGAATGAGGGAATTTTGTGCATAGGGCTATAGATCACTTTGAGAGCTTTCTAGAAATGTAAATAGTTCGTCGATCGAAGCTACGGTTCAAAAGTTACGCCTCCCAAAAGTTCGGCTAACATTTCTGGATTCTTCTAATTTTGTACCAACTTTTAAAGTGACTTCTAGAGACTTCCATTTTGGTGGTGGATACTAACTAGCACTTTCTAGAATGTATTCCTAATCCTTAACCCTTTGGGGTCTATTAATGGACATTTCTAGCATTGTAAAAGGTAGTTCAGAGTGGAGTTTGAGAGAAGGTACTGGGAGAAGAAATTATCTCTAGATTTATGCTATTGTAAGCCCATAGGGCATGTTTTGGAGTCTATTTTCTCTTCACTAAGCGTGCTAGCATATTTTCATAGTTAATGAAATTTTTCCTTTCCTGTTGTGTCCATTCCGTGCTTGGGTTGTGTCTCCATCATAGAGCCTCAAAAAATTATTCAAATTTTTGTCTAATTTGTTTCTAACCTTAGACTTCAAGAAGCCTAGAGTAATAAAAACTCTCTCATCCTCCACTAAATCCAATATCATTGTCAAATATAAAATGGTAAGCTTGAAATATTCTAGTATTGACTCTCTCAACTAATTGCTTTGACCAAGGTTTTTTCAAACCTTTCTTACCACTTTCTCTTCATTTGGATTCTCCATAAGATCATATTGTTCCCTCATTATGTTTGCAAAAGAATATGATTGACCTCTCAATTAAAATTCATTTAAAATTTCATTTATAGTTACTCTATTTAATTCTTTAGGTTTGCAAAAATGCTAAATCAAAGTTGTCACCCTTCTTCAAAATCAATCAGATAGTACAGAGACCAATATTTGTGAAAAATAATAGACATTGCTTTGAGAAGTTCCTTTGGAGGGAATTTAAATCTAATTTGTGATGAAAGATTGTAGCAAATTCCTTTGATAGAGTCAAACACAAAGTCTTTGATCTTTGTGAAGTCTAAAACTTGTAACACGTGAAAGTACCTTCTCTAGTTCTAATTCAATTTCACTTCCTAGTTCATTGGGGTTAGAGTCAGGGTTGACATGGGCATAGTATTACATTGGTATGTCAACTTCATGTACTGTGGCACATACCTTGTCATTTACACCAATGTGTAAAATGTTTCCAAGACTGTTCAAATCTGTGATATCTATCCACTTTGCAAATTTTGAGTCATTTAATGGTAGTAATCAATATAGAGTATCAAAGCTATTACATGTCACATTATGTAGCTTATTATATTCTACAATGTACATAGCTCTTTGTTGAACCTTTTCCATAATATTTCTCATGTCTTGTAGTATGGGGAGAATAGCTGCTAAAATTAAGAGTATATTAACATTAGTTAGACTTGAATATAGCCAAGGGAATCTATCTCACACAAAGTGGATTATTCTAATAAATGATGGATATTTAGAGAATAATTGATGTGCTGGTCCATCCAAAGAGATCCATCTAGTTTAATTGTCTTTAAGAAGCTTCCTTCCATCAGTAAGTTCTTAAAAAAAGTGTTGAAATTCCTAGATTTGTTTTGGACTTCAAAACAAGTATTGGTAAATCTCTTTGATTAGACATTTCACTTTGCATACACAACCAAAATCATTCCCAATTCCAAAAGCTAGATTCATTCAATGGGCCATGCAATGAATGAGAATAGCATAGGGTGTCAAATCATTTTTGATCTTTTTGCAAAGACCTCCTTTATGACCTTGCATAACAAAAGCTCCATCTACTCCAACACACACCAATTTTTTTAAAATCTCCATATTATCCAAACCTCCACATTAAATTAGAGTACTCTTTAATAAATAATATAAATTTTAAGCTATCATACTATAATTCAATTTAGCAACAAATAGTAGAAAGGGTTGATGGTAAAGATCATTTACAATATAAACATGCATGCACACTGAAGAAGTACTATCAATTGTTGTGACTTCATCTAGAGACAATGTAATGAAATTTGAGTGTTTTATTTTTTCTTTCATATCTTCTTTTTCAACCTATGCAACACAACTAGACCTTTCCCACCCACTATTTACTAACTAATGACTGTTCAGATAGTTTTAAACTTTAAAAAAGTGCAATAAACTAGTAAAATAAGGGTAGTCCAGATGTCATAGGATGTCCTCTACTCAAAATATAAAACCTAGACAAACTTAATTGAACTACTTTTCCCATATTTTTCACTTTCATTATTTTCCCAATGAAATCTTCTATGGAACTTTTTACTGTAGAATAGTTCTCCCATAATTTCTTTCGTAACTTGTTTATTTTGACATTCTTGATATGTAGATAGTTATACCTTTTTTTCCAAGTTAGCATAGATTTTTTTTACTCCATCTATAGTTTCCTTTTTGTAAACTTTACTAACATGCTTTTCTATGGTATCATGTTTAATCTACAACCTATTCTCCTTCTTTGTTATCTCCATGCAAATCTTACATCTGCATTCTACATAAGGCTCACCATCAATTGGATTGGCCACTGGTTCAATAAACTAGTACTTTTCCATCCATTCTAATTGAAATTTTATTTTGACCAAATCTCAGTGAGATAGATCTTTTTTTTATTCCAATTTTCTTTTCCCATTTTGTGCATGAACATGATTTATGGAATCACTTTTGGTTTTCTCACTTGACAGTTATTAACTGACTCCATGTCTATAGTGTCAATTTGTTACTCCCTACTCAAGAGAAGTTCCTCCAAATCATGTTCAAGTTTGTCCTCAACTAAGATATCAAGTTCACCAACCTGAACTTCTTCAATGTGGTCTCCAACTTGTGATGAATATCCTTTTTCAATAAGCACTAGAGATCTGACTTGTGAATCTTGTAGGTTGCCAAAATTTCCACCACTGAAATATGTAGATATGGTTTTGTGTTTTAGTGATGGTTAACTCTCTTGGCTTTTAGAGATCCTACTAGAACCCCTATTACCCCTCTTGTTTGACATTGAAAACTGATAAAGGCTGCAAAAAAAAAATCAACTTAGTTATTGAACAAAAATAGTGGTGAGTCAAAGACTATGAATAGTGATAGTAGACTAATTAGACTACATATAATAACAATAATATGATTCATTCTCATAAAAAGGGCACTAATACTATGGTATTCTAGTCCACGATACTACCCAATAAAATTTGCAAATCTATCTTAGCATGTGAGTTGTCTAGTCACTAGTAGATAGTAGATAGTAAAACTAAAAAAATATTCATGGTCCATGATTCAATGGGTAATGCACTCAGCACTTTGAAACTTTGGCAGCAACATGAAATGCTAGTTTTTAGACCAGAAAAAAATGAATTTTGTAAAATAATAATATCTTATAGTCCAATCTAGGTTGGTGAATTCCATTTTATTAACAAGTAGGAATGTCAAATCTAGGTGAAAAGCACCTTCCTGTGCAAGCACACAATGAGTATGTGCAGGATCATAGTGTGCCAAAAAGTGGTGATTTGAAAAATTTGTAGTTTTTAAATATCTCAAACCATTTCAAAATCTATTCCAACTTTTTCCTTACCCAACCTGATACTAAATGAAAGCAATTAATATGTTTGTAAGGTATACTATATCTTTTGAAACCAAACCTATATGGTCAACTTTAAAAACACCCTAAAAATGTGTTTTTAGCCTATTTTTATGTGATTTTTACTTCAAAAATATAGCTGACAGCTTTTCTTTCACCAAAATTTGATGAAATGAAAAGGGTTTCTTAAGAATTTTATTATCTTTCCATAAATGTAAGGTTTCTCAAATTATGGGTTTAGTAAGTAATTATGACTTATTTTCTAATGGAGTTACATGTAAAGTGCTAACTGACATCGTACTTGAAAAGCAACTATAAGCTTCAAATGGTACACCATATTTTAAATCCAAAAGATGCATCACATTCTATGATTCTTCTACTATAAATAAAAAAATTAAAAATTTAATTTCATAGAGTTTTGAATTAGTTAAGGGGGTCAGACATGAGATTTTTTTAATTAAAAAAATAGTAAAGTCAAAAATTAATTATTTATGATTTATTTAGAATAAAAATATCCAAAAATATGTGTCACATCCAAGAATGAGTCTACTACTTATATCTAGAATATTATTAAAAAATATTATCTTTTGATTTTAATTTAGGTGGTCAGACATATGTCTACTTCTTACTTTTGTTCTGAAATTTTTGTAATATTGCATTAAAATTCAAAATTTTGCCCAATCAATTTTTATTTTTTTGAGAGAAGTCCTAGTAGTTTGGAAGCTAGATTCAATTTTATATATATTATTTTCTCTCAACTTTTTGATATAAAGTTAATAATAAGTAGAAAATTACACTTCAAGTTGACATAACCCTCATTTTCTATTTTTTTATTGCCACTTAAGAGCATAGTTTGGTTGATCATGATCCTGCACACACCCCAATAGGAAATAGTTGGCTAGATGGGACTAGTAACTAACACATGTCATAAAAATGGTAGGTGACACCTAACCCAAGGGAAAATTATTTGGTTGTAGTAATGGTGAAATAATGTTTTCCAATAAGAAACAACATGCAAAGGATGGAAATTATTTTAAAATAAATGTATCCAAAATGTACATTGCATTAGCAATTGGACTGATATTTTTGACCACTCATGTGATAACTAATGGATGACTACCATAGGCAATGGACCCAAATCTAATAAATATCCAATGACACAGTGAACCTATGTTACTACACTATTTTTCGAATGATGATCAACCCATGAGATCGGATCACCAAAAGGAAAATATTCACCACTAAAGTAATCTCTAGTTTGCATAAAATGGGTTAGGGTTAGGGATTTCATAATGTATGATGAGACTATAGCTTCCCATGGTGGTATTGAGCTGTAAAGGATTGCATATTTTAATAGCTAGATAATAATAATATTGGACTTGCTATTTGTGGATGTAGCCTAGGGATTGGGAAAACCACATTAAATCCTTGTGTCTTGTGTTTTCTTCTATACATCATTTATTATTTTCTTATATTGGCTATACTTGAATGTAATTGTTACTTCTATCTGTGGTTAATCCTGACCTTGTGATTTGGTGTGAGGGTTATATGTTAAATATCAATAATGATAGAGTATAAGAAGAAAACATTTTTCTAAAATAAAATTTCCAATGTCATTTTGTTGAAGAAGCCTAGTGTAAGTGTACACAAATAATTTTTTAAAGTTTATTTTTATGGTAAACATTGGAATTTTTTTTCTAGAAAACTATACTTATATTAATAATAACTAGTTCAAAAAGATCTCTCAGTAAAAGGAATGAGAAAAAATAAACTCCAGTCATTGCCTAATAGAAAAAGGATGCAGAAGAAGAAAGACTGCATTAAGAGAGAGTATCTATCAACACTAATGAATCTTGTCCCTAAGATTCCCAAATCAAGAATATTGTGATTAGAAAGAGCCCAAAACCCATAGGAATACAATTCATTGTTTGGTTTCAGAGACAAAACCAAGAGCCAAGCCAAAAACTATCATAAAAGTTTCCATCATTGATCTTCATCCAAAACTCCAATTGGGATTGTGATATTAGAAAGCAATCTAACACAAGTGCAACCCAAGACCCTACACTGCATACAATATCTCAAAAGAACAAGTAAGATCCATTAAAGTAAAAACATGTGAAATCGTCGAGAAGCCATGATTTATTATCAAATAATATATGAGAACAGCTCAATGTTAGTAAATATTAGAATTTTTCTCAATATATTATATAAATTTAAGTATCTCTCTACTAAAATGTTAGGAATAAGGTGTATCAACCTTGGATAATTCACATTCTTATTATTTCTTTTGTAAATGTCTTTTTTTTTTTTGTAAATAATATAGTTGAGTGTGAGTGTACATGTCTAGTTGGCATGTTGATGTGTCACTCCACTTGCATGTGTCAACATCTTGAACTATGATGGATTCCTATGACATGTAAGAGCTATCTTTGGAATATTTAATTGTAAAGAAATGATGACTCAAATGGTTATGATGGACTCCTATAATTCATAAGAGCTATCTTTGGAAGATGCCCTAAGCACATTATATAAGTAGTTTGAGGGTTGTAGATAGTTGTGAGTGAGTGTGAGTAGTGTATTGTTGGTAGCTACTAGATAGGTCTTCCATATTCTGAAAGAGCTTGCACTATAAGTGTGTTGTAATCTTTGAGTTGAAGCTAATACATTGTGATGTTTTTGGAGGGGTGTGGTTTGGAAAGGTTTTTACCCATTGGCATATCTTTGTGTTTATGTGTTATTATTTCTCTATCTATACTTATGGTTCATTGTAATATTGTTGTTTACATAATATCGAATCTAAAATTGTGAGGATTTAAATAGGAATTTGTACAATACTTTCCTTAAGATATTAGTGTAGGAAGCTATTTTTGCACCTAAGTTTCCATACAAGTGGTATCAGAGCTTGACCAACTTTTGATCCTAGTTGTTGTAGGGTTTTTTGAGCCAATCTCAAGTTTAAGTGGTAGTTTTGTGTAGAGCATTCTAAATCTTATTTGCATATTCAGATGGCTAGTTCATCATACAGAAAAACAATTGAGCATTTCTATCTAAAAATCAATTTTTTTCAAATATATTATCTATATAAATTCATTCTAGCTAAGTTATATATGGTCTCAAACTTTTCCAATTGGAAATGTCTATTAAATGCATGTTTTATACTAGTTTGTATCCAATTACTAAAGAAATAAAATTATTTTAGAAAACTCATATTTCAATAACTCCTACTATTTTTTATCATTTTTTTTAATAAACTAAAATAACATTTTAGAGAGCTCAAAGTCAAGAATATTTTCATATTGATTTTGCAGTGTTTTCATGAAATATAGCATATTGTAATTAAAAAATTATACAAGCACATATTTTAACATTCAAAAAGATGTTGATTTTGAGAAGGAGAAAAATATTAAATGATATAAAATAATAATAATAATATGACATTGTAGAGGAGAGAGTCCTCTTTAAGAATGTATCATTTTTCTCCTAGTTAGAATATATTTATTTTGAAAAATGTGGTGGGAGATGAAATCTATCAATTTCAAGTGAGGTGAAATTTGAATCATTATAAAAGATAAAATATAGGTCTAAAGTCAATTTAATTTTTTATTTTTCTAGCTATACATGTTATCTATAACATAGTCTAAGATCAAAGGGAAATAACTTTATTTCCATATAGTTTTGTGGTGGGAACTAGACCCCTAATTTTCATTGTTTTTCAACAACTAAATAATTGTCTATAAAAATAAATAATTAATATCAATTCCTATTCCAAATAATTATTAAAATTGTAATCTTAATTTTCATCCATTTCTACTTATTCCATTAGTTTACTTAATTTTGAAATTTTAAATAACAATACTAGTTTTATGTCATTGAAGGTGAACATTTATACTTTTGTTAGCCTTTTTCTTTACAAAAGGGTGACACATGTTTGTGCTTTTACCCAATAGCAATGGTTTTGAGTTATGGAAACTCAAGATGGAAGACTTTCTTGAAGATCATGATCTATGTGAGGTGACTTCTTTTGATGTTAGACCCACTGTGGTGTCTTCACTGTTATCTGAGGAGATGTGAAGAAAGTCTTCATATTCAACTAAGGAACCTCTTGTTGTTTGCGGTAGATCCAATGATAGAGGCAAGAAAAATGACAAGTTTGGAAAGGGTAGATCCAAATCTTGTAGAAAATCAAAGACCCCTAGAATGTCCAAGGCAAAATGCTAGAACTATGATAAGACTGGGCACTTCTATAAAGATTGTAAAGAGCCAAAGAAGGACTTAGATTCAAGTTCTAAAATATCTCAAGAAGATGGTGATTCTTTCATTGTAGCTTGGTAGCACATGCATCTAATGATGTGTGTTGATAGACTTAGGTGCTTCTTTTCACATAACCTCTCATCAAAGCTGGTTCTTAGAGTATGAAGTTTTTGCTGGTGAAAAGATGTACTTGAGTGATGATTCTCACCTAAATATAGTTGGATGAGGATGGGTCACTATCAGATTTCTTGATGGATGAGTAAAGGGGATCAATGGCATAATGCACATCCCTAGTTTGGCATGAAACCTATTATCTATAAGTATGCTGAATGATGTAGGTGTGAAAGTTATTTTTTTCTAAAGATGGATATAAGATGATGAGAGAAGATATGGTGCTTGCTAAGGGTACTATGTTTCAGCTTGATTCATGCATTTCTCAGTGCAATAGTTCTTCTATTTCAAAGAAGAGAGTAGCTATAACTTCATCCCCACCATCTAAATGAGTAGTAAAGAAGATTTTGGTTATTGGTTTTGATGGTAGTGTAACATGTGTACCTAAGGGCACAAACACATTGGAAGGAAAGCTTCATATCGAAAAGACAATATTGTGGCATATGAGATTTGGCCACATTGGTGAGAAGGGTATCAAAACCCTAAAGAACAAGAATGTCATTATGGGTTAAATGTTTATAATCTCAAGTTCAACTTTTGTAAACATTGTGTCTACTGTAAATAAAATTGTGTTCAATTTTACTCTAGTTGTCACAAATCTTCTGATGTTTTGGATCTTATTCATTTTGATGTATTTGGTCTTTTAAAAGTTCCTTCAATCTCCAAGTCCATATAATTTGCATCTTTCATAGATGATTACACTAGAAGGACATGGATTTATTTCCTAAAAAGTAAGACAAGTCTTTAGTCAGTTCAAGAAATTTAAAGCCCTTGTAGAGAATTAGACTAGTAAGAAGATTGTGTGTGAGAACTGAAAATGGTAGTGAGTTTTCTTAGTAGAGTTTAAACAATTCTATAAAGAAGAAGGTATCAAGAGGCATAAGATAACTCCTTAGACCCCATAGAAAAATTGAGTTGCAAAAATAATGAATGGGATATTGATGGAGAAGGCTAGGAGTATGCTTAGTGGAGTTGGTCTTGAACAAAATTTTTGGGCTGAAGCTATGGTCACTGCTTTCTATATGGTTAATAGATCTCCTATATTAACTCTTGTTTCTAAGACACCCATGGTGGTGTGGTCCTAAGAAGCCTTCAATTAGACATCTTCATGTTTTTGGTTGTGAAGCTTATGCACATGTTCCAAAGGAGAAAAGATCTAAGTAGGAAAGAAAAGTTGTCAAATGTATTTTCATTGGATATGGTGTTGGTATGAAAGGATACAAGCTTTGGGACCTTGTGACTACTAAGTGTTCTATAGTAGAAATGTTATTTTTAAAGAGCTAACATCTTCTCCTAGTGTGCTACAACCAGATGAAAAAGAAAAGAAGGAAAATATTGTTCAATTACCTCCTACCCCTAAGAAGACTAAATAAAAAGACCATGTTGGGTCTAATGATGAGGAAAGCTCTAGTAGCTCTAATAGTTCTAAAGAAGAGGAATAACAACCTTAACCTTAGCCCTTGAGGACATCCATGAGAGTAAGGAAAAAGGCAGAAAGGTTTGTTTATTCTATGTTAGATTCTAATTTTTCCTTTTCTTTGATTACTAAGACTGATGAGCCTAGATCTATGAAAGAGGCTTTGGATATGGAAGATGCAAGTTTTGGGATTGAATCCATGGATGATGAGATGGCTACATTCGGTAAAAAAAAAACTTCAGACCTTGTACCTTTTCCTAAAGGATGAAAGCCTATTGGTAGCAAATGGGTGTTCAAGAAGAAATTTTGTACAAATGGTAGTGTTCAAAGGTACAAAGCTTGATTGGTTGTGAAGGGGTGTTCATAGGTAGAGGGAATATATTACAGTGAAATATTCTCCCCTGTTGCGAATTCCACATCCATTAGATTTTTTTTATGTCTTGTTGCATCATATGATTTAGAGATAGAATAGATGGATGCAAAGATAGTTGTCCTTCATGGTGATTTGGAGGAAGACATTTATATGTCATAGCCTAAGCACTACATTGTTAAAGGTAAAGAATCTTTTTTTTATAGATTTAAGAAGTCTATGTATCATTTGAAACAATCTCCTAGGATGTGGTGCCTTAAATTTGATGCCTTTGTGTTGTTAGTTGAATTTTTAAGATCAAAATTAGATCATCGTGTTTACTTCAGAGTGGAAAATTATGCCTTCTTATTATTGCATTATATGTTGATGATATGTTGTTGTTTGGGAAGGGTAAGGGTATGATTTTTGATTTTAAATCATATTTGTCAACATAGTTTGAGATGAAAGATCTTGGGGTAGTGAGGTACATCTTGTGTGTGCAAATTAGTTGAGATAG
The DNA here is from genome assembly GCA_028749045.1 of Cupressus sempervirens. Lineage (NCBI taxonomy): Eukaryota > Viridiplantae > Streptophyta > Pinopsida > Cupressales > Cupressaceae > Cupressus > Cupressus sempervirens. The sequence continues at coordinate 68,142,370 of CM053784.1, forward strand.
GTCTAATAGGAAAATTTGGTTGAGTTAGAGTAAGTATGTGAAGTCTATGTTGGAAAGGTTTAGCATGGCAGATTGTAGAACATTATGTGTTCGTATTTCTATGGGAACAAAGTTATCTATAGATGATTGTCCAAAATCTTCTAGTGAGGTGGAGGACATGAGTAGAGTACCTTATGGTAGTGCAATTGGTAATCTTATGTATGCTATGGTCTAGTACTAGACTAGACATTGCCCAAGAAATGGGAGTTCTGAGTGGGTTTATGGCTAATCTTGGACAAGTACATTGGGATGTAGTCAAGTGAGTATTCAAATATTTGAGGAGTACATCAGATTACTTCACTTGTTTTCATGGTAACTCTTCTAGAGCTTCACATTTAGTTTGTATTCATGGGTTTATGGACTTAGATTGGGTAGGTGATATTGACAGTAGGAGATCTATTAGTGCTTATGTGTTCACTATGTTTCGTGGCGCGATCAGTTGGATGAGTAAGTGACAACCTATGGTTGCTTTGTACACTATAGAAGTTGAGTACATAGTTGCTACTCATGCTTGTAAAGAACCCATTTGGCTTAGGATATTGTGTTCTGACATTGGTGTTGACATAAGATAGATTACCATTTGTTGTGATAGTTAGACTTCTATTTGCCTTGCAAAGAATCCAACTTTTCATGCCATAATATAGCACATTGATGTGCAGTTTCACTTTGTGAGATATATGGTGGATGATGGAAAGGTAAATTTGTTGAAGGTAGATACTATAAAGAATTTTGTTGATGCATTGATGAAACTAGTGGGCATAGAGAAGTTTAGATGGTGTTCGGAGTCTATGGGCCTTTTGGCCTATAGAAGTTAGTTCTTGTTATGTTCCTATTGCTCTTACAAGGTGTTCGACAAGTGGGGGAATGTTAGGAATAAGGTGTCTCCACCTTGGATAATTCCTATTCTTATTATTTATTTTGTAAATGCTTTTTTTTTGCAAATAATGTAATTAAGTGTGAGTGTACATGTCTAATTGGAATGTTGATGTGTCACTCTACTTGCATGTGTTGACATCTCGAACTATGATGGATTCCTATGACATGTAAGAGCTATCTTTGGAAGATGCCTTAAGCACATTATATAAGAACTTGGAGGGTTGTAGATAGTTGTGAGTGAGTGTGAGTAGTGTATTGTTTGTTTCTATTGGATAAGTCTTCCATGTTTTGAAAGAACTTGCATTGTAAGAATGTTGTAATCTTTGAGTTGAAGCTATTACATTGTGTAGGTTTTGGAGGGGTGGGGTTGTTTTACCAAAAGGCTTTTCTCCTTCCAACATATCTTTGTGTTTATGTGTTATTATTTCTCTATCTATTTTCTATATTCATAGTTGGTTACAATATTGTTGTTTACATAATATTGAATCTAAAATTATAATGATTTAAATAGGAATTTACACAATACTTTCCTTAAGAGATTAGTGCAGGAAGCTATTTCTGTACTTGAGTTTTGTTACATAAAATAGTTGTCCATGTAATAAAGATATTTGAATTTTGTACTTAAGGTCAACTTATGACATCTTTTGGCTAGAAAATTTTTCTATCAACATCCTTTCTATATATTATGATATTCTAGTTTTAATATAAGGATTTAAAACTTGAGATTTCATCTAAATAGTATGAGCTTCCATACACACACTATGACTAAACTATACAAATCCACTAAGAAGTACATCTAATTCAATCTAAAACTACCCTCCTTTTATTGCAACTTCTTGAAGTCTTTAACATGTCAATCGAATATTATCAATTTTTATTTTCTACTTATGTTGTGTGATTTGGCACAAGGGTCAATGGGAGTATAGTAAATGAAGAGGATAATTTTTTATATGGATTTTATTCATTAATATTTGACTTAAAGAGGATGATTAATGATGTTTTTACAATCTGATTTTGAGGTGTGATTTGTTTTGAGGGTTATATGTTCAATGCGAATGAGAATGTAGTATATAAAGAGAATATTATTTTAAATAAATGTTCTAGTGTAATCTGATGAAGAACTCCAAAGATAATAAACCACATAAATAATTGATTTTTTCTTCATTCGCTCGAATCATCAAAATATATAAAGGATTAATAGTTAAGGAAATCAATTAAAATGTAGTTGTATAGTAACTATCTTATAACTTTCTAATATACCTGCCACTTAAAAAAAAAAACTTTATAGAACATTGTTTCCATCCTTATCCTTCTCCAATCTCCATCGCTAAATATTTGTTAAATTTTCTCAATCATTGGTCTTGTAAAAACTTTGACTCATGCCTTTGACGATCTTGAATATTCTTTTTTTCCTTCAAAAGTCAGCCTTGAATTCCATCTTTACACAGTCTTTTCTTTGAGATGTTACTAAATACACATAAAATTTCACTTAGGTAATATAGCACTCAGTCAATACTAGACTTGCTCAAACGATACTGCACTTCCAACTTAACTTTGTCAACTTCTCGGTGAACACTGTAGTCACTTAGCGAATACTATCTTCCTTCTTTAACCTTGTCACTTGGTTTAGCTTGTGTACCTCAATATATTGTAATATTAAATGATTTTAAATCAAATAAACCAACATTAGATTATGACTACCAAAATCATTCAAATGACCATTGAATACCATACTTATCAACTCAATCTTCAACATAATTTCTTCAAATCCTCTTCACTAATCAAATGATATGGCACTCTATTGAATTAGCATAATGTCTAGCCAACTAAGACTTGACATCAATAACAACGTAAAAATCAATATGAATCTCTTACATATATTCATAGCATTACTAATTATATTATTAGTAGGGGCTAACAATGTAGTGGACAAACAATTATGGTTGTATCAGTGAAATTGATGAACTGAACATTGCATAAAAAATCATTTATTTCCTAAAGACTAGCAATTTACTAATTAACATCATGGATGTCTAAACGAATGAGGAGGATCATGGTGACCAAGCTGGCTTGTTGGTTTGGGACCCTATTTCCTATTGGCAGTCTGGTTGTGTAGGCTTATGACTTGCTTCTCTACTCTTGAGGCATAGTCAAGTTTATTTTTGTTGTACATGGGATCCTTGTTTCTTTTTGTTTGGAGATTTTGATCTCTGCCCCTTTCCTTTGTAGGTTCCCTTTTTGGGTGTATTTTGTATACTTGTTTAGGAGCTTTGGATTGGTTTTGGAGGTGCTTCTATAGGCATTTGTAGCAAACATTTTTTTTTTCTAGGTTGTGGTTCTCTACTACCCTACTTCTTTCTAGGTTATTGGATCTTCCTCCTTACTGTGAGTCCTCAATTAGTGAGGATTCTTGGGTTCAGTTCTAGACATTGGATTTCTAGAGTTCCTCTCTCTTTTGTGAGGGATTATCTTTTTCTCTTAGATGTTATTCAACTATTGGGTTCCTTTGGCATTTCCATTTCAAGATTGTCCAAGAATTGTGCAGTGATTTCCATGTGGGAAGGCTTTCTCTATTTTACTAGATCTTTTACTTTTCATCTAATATTCTATTGTTCGTTGTCTTCATTGCTTATTTTGGTAGGTTGGAGGAGGATCTAATGCACTCCTTTACATGTGGTAACTCTATTTTTCGTGGTAGATTTTTGAAAGGATTGCATCTCCCTTCTCTTCCCTTTTCTTTTTGAAGGTTTTCCCTTTCTAGTTATCTTCCTGTGAGGCTCTTATAAAGTGAGAGTCCTCTCTTGAGGTCAGATATCACCCTATTTCTTGGTGGAGGTTGCATTGTTCTCTTTTTTTTGGTTTCCTTTTGAGGTGGGGCACATTCTTTGGAGGTGAATTGTTGTTGGTAACAAGATTCTTGTGGTTGTTGACGCTCCTCCTCACACAAATGTTGGGTGACAAGTTTGTTTCTAAGTAGATAGCTTCTTTTCATTATGTAATCTCTCTCTCTCTCTCTCTCTCTCTCTCTCTCTCTCTCTCTCTCTCTCTCTCTCTCTCTCTCTCTCTCTCTCTCTCTCTCTCTCTCTCTCTCTCTCTCAAAATATCAATTTCTCAAAAAGTGGCTTCCTTTTCTTTTAAATTGTTAGGTTCTTCAAGATTCATTCTTGTTGATCTATGTCTTATCTATTTAGTTTTGGAGGTTTCATGTGGACTTTTGGTGTAGCTAGAGATTTTATTTCTTCTACTAGTTTCCCTTTGTGTTCCTCTTCATTGCCCCTCCTTTGTTTCAAACAAGGTTTCTTCTTTGGCATCTAATTCAAGGTTGCCACCTAAACCCCTTTTTTATTCAAAATGAAATATCTTAGTTGTTGGACCCTGGGTCTTGCTGGATGTGGTTCTATTTAAAAATTGTTTGAATTATCATCTTGTGAACTTCTTTTGGCCTTCCTTTGAGGCTTGATGTTATTTCTTTGATCTTACTAATTCGTTGGTTGTATGGACTTGGGCCCTTTCCCATTATTCTTGATAAGGGCAATTTGACTAATCGACTTTTCTAACAAATGTCACATATTATTTTTGTTTTTGAATACTCTATGGTTATACTCCTCCTAGACCCACCATCCAATTTGAAATAGGACTATTCACAATAGTTCTTTATTAGAAAGATCAAATAAGAGAAAGAACCTACTTTTACTTTTCAATATGTAGTTTACATCTTTAGCAAATCCAATAAAGTAAGAAACTACTGAACAATTATTTGTTTAGTATTCTATGAATAATTTTATTATAGATCAAATTTTAAATATAAGAATAAAGTAACTAGTAAAAATGCACATTAGTAATATTTTTATTTATAAATCGTTGACAATTAAAAAAGAAATCTAGATATTTAAAAAAAAAAAAACAAACTTATGTGACATTTATTTAAAATGTGAATTAATAACATATGGAGTCCTCTAAAATTTTTGAAGACAAATATCCAAGACTTATAAATTTGATATTTTAAATGGCCAAAACTGATAACAAACAATCGTGTGGAACTTTCAGAATGACACCAAAGCAGATGCACAGTTTGATTTTGTAAATGGTTTGAAATACAAAGAAAGAGAGCTATGCCATTACCACCAACAACAATTGCAAACATGGGATGAAAGAAAAAAAATCCATATTTCATTCAGACCTAACATGGTGCAATTCCATTCCATCTTAACAAATACTCTGTGCATTCCTCATTTATTAATCGAATGAAGAGATTTCAAGGAAGCATATTTTCTCTACCAATTGCATGCCAAACACAACAAATTAAGAGCTTTCAAGGATTTGAGACTCACTCAATATTACCTTATCGTGGAGAGTTTCAAAATCATGTCATTGCAAAATGTTGTTTTGTAAGGGACAAATCAATTTCATTTATTTTAGTTATTTGGGTTTTGAAAGAAATTTCTTCCAACACATTTTAAAGTTATTCCAATGAAAAAACCATGCATGCACCATCGCTCTTTCAGTAAATTGAAAGGTACTCTAGATTTTAGATTTTTTAGTATAAATAGACCCCATAATCCTATGAAGATGAAACAAAATCTCTTGTTTGTAAAAGAAGAAGAATAAGAAGTGGCCTATTATGTAATTGTTGCAATATTAGATTGTTTTAATATTGAAAGAGCATTCTTTCCTAAACAACTCTTTCTTTTTCTATAGCTTTCCTACTGTTATTTCCTAAACTATTCTTTCTTTTCCTAGAGCTTTCCTATAGTTGTTTCCTTTCCTGTAGCTTTATGCATTTGGCACACAATTGTATATGTACCTATACAATATTATGTGAATACAATGAATCAAAAATATTCTTCTGTATTTCTGATTTTCAAGTTGGTATCAGAGCTTTGAAGCTTGAATTATTTGTATCCCTTCATTGAACTATGGCCAATTTAGATTCAAAAGTATTTGAGAGCAAATCTGCTCCCATTATTATTCAATCTGAAGGTTCATTGTTCAAGGTAGGGATCACTAATGGTGCTGAAAAATCCACCTACAAATGTACCCATTGTAATCAAATTGTTGTTGGATAGATCTCAGCATTAGTAGCAGTGGTAGGTAATGGTGGTAAGTCTTTAAATATGTCTACACTTGTTTCTAATAGTGCATGGATAATTGATTTTGGTGCTACGGATCATATGACATTTGATTCTAGACAGGTCTCATCCCTTAAACCATCCTCACAAAAAATTGTTTCCACTACCAATGGCTCTCCAGCCCCAATTATTGGAGAAGGATCCTTACCTCTCATTGATAAGTTGAATCTAGATTTTTTTTTAGTGGTTATGTCTTTGGATTACAATTTGTTGTTAGTTTCCCAAATCACCACTACTTTACTTTGTGTTGTAATTTTTTGGCCTGATTTCTGCGTGTTTAAGGACATCCAAATGAGGCAAATGATTGGTTGTGGTGATAGGTGAAGGAAGTTGTATTACTTGGACTTGGAGTCAAATACTTTAGACAAGCTACATCAAGCTCTAGTGATGGATGTCTCTATAGGGGAGAAGCAAAAATCTGAAATCTAGTTATGGCATCGATATTTGGGACATGCTTCTTTCGATTATCTGAAGAAATTATTTCCTAGTTTATTTGAAAATTTTGATGTTTCTAGCTTCTGGAATGAAGTTTGTGAGCTTGCAAAAAGTCATCATGCTTCTTTTCCATTAACTTTGAATAAAAATCTAGTTCCATTTATGATCATACATTCTGATGTTTAGGGTCCATCCAAAGTCACTACCTTGGGTGGATCATGTTGGTTTGTTACTTTTATTGATGATTGTACTAGGATGACTTGGGTATGCTTAATGAAGTCTAAAAGTGATGTGAACTTTTTATTTCAAAAAATTTATAACATGATTCGTACTCAGTACAATGTACAAGTTCAAGTTCTTTGTAGTGACAATGCAGACAAATATTTGAGTTCTGAACTTCAGTAGTATCTAGAAGCACATGAACTATTTATTAAACTACTTGCTCTAATAAACTTCAATAGAATGGGGTAGCTAAGAGGAAAAATTGTCACTTGTTGGAGGTTGTCCCTACTTCTTTAATAGAAGCCAATATGCGATTATCCTATTGGGGCAAAGCACTTACCTTTGCAACATATTTGATCAACTGGGTACCCTTGAGCACTATTGATTTCTAGACACCATCTTAGGCTCTTGTTGAGGTATTTTTTTCTCTTTCTATCCAAAATTTACCTCCTTATGTCTTTGGTTGTGTAGCTTTCATACACCTCCATAAGCATTAGTGCAACAAGTTATCTCCTCGAGCATGATGGTGTGTCTTTCTAGGATATACTACATATCAAAAGGGGTAGCAATGCTATCATCCTCCAACTAAATGAATGTTTATTACATTAGATGTAGTTTTTCATGAAGACTCAATGTATTTTTCCTTTGAGCCTGAACTTCAGGGGGAGTACCAAAAGAAAATTTAGACTTTAAACTATGATGATCACATCTCTAAAGATGTGGATGTTCACATTCTCTAAAGATGTAGGTAGCTTGAACATCTCTGAAGATGTGGATAAGACCTCTAAAAATGTGGATGTTCACATTCTTGAAGATGTGGGTAGCTTCGACATCTCTAAAGAAGGGGAACTCTTTGATATTGTTAATCAAGAAGTAGGTGAAACTTTGGATCAAAGCAGTGATGAACACCTAAAAACTAATATTGTTAATTAAGAAGTAGGTGAAACTTTGGATCAAAGCAATGAACACTCAAAAATTGAAGCTGTGGGTCCACCTCCATCTGAGTCCCTGACACCACACCAATAGCTTACCAAGGATGTTCTTGAACCATCTAGCAAACTACTACCTCAACATCTCAGCAGAGGTATTCCTAAATCCACATATGAACTTGAACTTTCTAGTAAAGTTAAATATGCTATGAGTCATTATGTGTCTAACCATTTTTTTTCAAAATCAAATTAGTCATTTGTAAATCAATTATCTACTATATCTATTCCTAACGATGCACAAGAAGCCTTAGCTAATCCAAGGTGTAAATCCACTATGAATGAGGACATGAAATCATTATAGGAAAATAATACCTATGAACTTGTTGACAATCCACTAGGAAAAAAACCAGTTGGATGTCGGTAGGTTCATACTATTAAGTACAAAGAAGATGGTACAATTGAATGCTTTAAGGTGAGACCGGTGACAAAAGGGTACACCAAAACCTATGGGATTGATTACAATAGTTTAATGTGAAGAACACCTTTCTACATGGAGAGTTGTCTAAAGAAGTCTACATGGAACTCCCACATGGCTACATGATACCAAAAGTACATAGTCTGAAGGTGTGCAGATTGAAGAAGTAACTATATGGGTTGAAACAATCTTTGAGGGCATGGTTTGGAAGATTCATGAAGGTAATGAAAGCCTTTAGTTACCATCAAAGCAATTTAGACCATACTTTATTCATAAAGCATCAGCAAGGTAAGATCACTGCACTTATTGTGTATGTGGATGACATGATAGTTATAGGAAATGATCCTAAAGAAAGAAGGGCTCTCAAGGATTACTTGTTCAAAGAATTTGAAATGAAAGATCTAGGTCCCTTTAAATATTTCCATGTGATTGAAGTGTCTCGATCTGATAAAGGGATCTTTCTATCTCAAAGAAAGTATGCCTTAGACTTGTAATAGGAAATTGGTATGTCAACATGTCAACCCATTGATACACCCATGGAAGGATTGAAGTTATGTATTGAGTCTAATTAGGTACCAGTTGATAAAGGAAGATACTAAAGACTCATAGGAAGATTGATGTACTTAGTTTAATCACCTAAAAATGGTCATCTAGACTATTAGCCCCCTTTTCAACATTTTGGCTAAATTAATTTAATCATTTACCTAGAACAAATTGCTAATAATCAATTTATTTGATTATAACCTATAGTTTGACTATGTTATCCTAAGTTCATTATTTGATTAAAAGAACATGTCTCCTTTTAGTTAAATAAAAGACCCCATTCTTCTAACCCACTTAAAGTGCACACATAAAGTCTTTTTTATATTTTGCAATTAAAAGAAAAGGCTTTGTGACTGTTGTCTTATATGACAAGTCAACTAATATTCTATTGGTTGACTTGTGTGTGCACATGGATCAATCCTCTTTTCAAATTCTATCGTTGATCATCCACCATCTTCATCCTAATCTCTATCGTCCGTATGATTTTAAAAGGAAGAGAGCTTTCCCCCTCAAAGTATCCATATTTTGAGTATTGTTATGCTATAGGTTTCTTTGGAGCTTTGTGGAGAACTTCTATTTCTTGTCTACATTCTCTCATACCATAGAATTTTAGCTTAGATTCATGTTGCATGTTAGTTGTAGCTTCTATTTTACAATAATCTATCTCACATAGCTTAATATTTGGGTTGTAACACTATCATCCATGCTTAGGATAGCTGCACTTTTCATATTCATTCTAGCTTAATCTTTATTTGCATTGCATCCTTGAGGAACTCCTTGAGACATTTGCATTCTTGCATCTTGTCTTTGGAACCTCCCATTACATGGTTTATTAGTAAGAAGAGTACTTTGAAGGCTCAACTAAGAGCCCTTGAACTTGAAATAGACTCTCTTGCACTCTGTGGATAGGGAGCTCTAAGCCGGCATCCAAGCATTCCAAACTCATGGAATCATTTGGATAGAAGGGCTTAGAGTGGTAGACTTTTAAGTGTACATTTTTGGCGCCCACCGTGGGGCTTGAATAAACTTTCTAGCTCCATTTTCTTTTATTTTTCATCTCTAGCTTTTTACAACAGCATATTGGATCTAATCAAGTGCTTTTGTATAATTATCACTTTGGTTTTAAGGCCAACCCATAAGTAGATTGGTTTGAAGGCCAAAAATCTAGTTGGTTTAAAGATTTGATCATATCTTTTAATCCACTTAGAGTTTAGTTCTAAAATTTGTTTTTTAGGTTGCATATGTGTGCAATATGTCTTAGTCCAATTTTGAGAGCATTTTGACATAATTTACAAGAGTTATGATTTTTTCTTTATTTTTTATCAAAAGCTGTTTTTGATCACAAATCAGCATATTTTTTGAAAAAAATTACATTTTCAGAATTTTTTTTGAATTCTAAGGGGGGTACTTTCTTTTTTTTTTGACTTTTGAGGTAGTATTAGTGATCAAAAACCTGATTTGATAAATTTGGCCTATTTTGACAAAATGGGTCCCTAGGGCACAAACGAAGAGATTTTTTTGAATTTCTTGCATTTTCAAAAGCTCTCTAGTTTTTAGTAGGGGTCTCTTATTCCCATTTCTATTTTTGGGTCTGAAATCATAGCAAAAAAAATCTAATCATATTGATTAGGTTAAAAGCAAAGAGTAAAAATGCGAGCATTTGTGATTAGTTTGCACTTTCTTTGCATACACTTGATTGGAAGATAAATTAGATTTTTGAGGCAACTAACCACTTTTTATTGCAGATTTTTATGTTATTTCACACTAACTTTTGGTGCTAACAAGTTGTGATTTTAGGTTGCCATCCTTGTGAAAAAAATTGAAACATTGCATAAAAAGAATGCATGTCAAAGCTTCAAATACACAAGGGCTACTAACGATTGTTTGCAATATTTTCCAATGCATAAAAACCCAAATTTTCTTGTTCTTTACTTTTTACATGTGTGTCATATACTAGTTATTTATTCTTAGGCACATTAAAACTTACAATTGGGCTCTTCACTCTTGTGGTGAATCAGAAATCTTGACTTACCATTTGATTTCATGAGTAAGAGGCAACTAACTCTTCTTGGTGTTTTTGGGAGAAAATGATTGGAATAGGAGAGAATGCTCTTTACCCTTGTGGTGAATCAGAAATTTTGATTTCCAAAAGTTGATCCACTCTTTGTGTAGTTTAGAATCCTTTAGAGGGCCTGCTCTTAGACAACCTGAGAGGAATGACCCAGGTGGGGACAAGCATATTACTTGGCTCTTCCAACACACTATAAACTCAAGGCTATCAAGGACACAAAACCTTGGTAGACATAGTGTTCATCTTTTCCTAGTGTGATCGCTTATGGGATTTTGACCATAGGGAGATTACTAGGAAAAAATACTTAAGGTACTCTTGTAGTCATGAGATCGGTTATTCATTGCAAGGTGAGGTGTCCCATAATTGGGAGCAAGAGGAATACTATGAACAGAAGCCCTATGTAAAAACCCTAAGTTAGTAACTACCTTTTTTAGCCTCTCAACTTATTGGTGCAAGGATTGATCCTAGTGGTCTACCTAGATCACCCCAAGATTTTACACTCACCATCTGTGTTCCTTTGGTTATGCTTATGGCATTTCCATGAAAAAGTCAATATCTCTTATGGGCAACCACTTGGTGTGAGGCGAAGGAGCATCAAGTGTGGGCCAAGTTTTTGAGTAATGAACCATGACTTCTAGGTAGATATTGCTTGATGTGTTCTCGAATGTGCTAGACCTGTGAAATTTTTTTGAACATACACATGCCAATAGTTCTAGGGATTTCTTTTAAGACCTCACATAAGATTGGATCATGCAAGGTTGCTTTGTCCCTTGCTTGATTTTTTTAAGACTACTCCATGTGTCACTATCTTATCTTGCTTGGAAAGAAATTATTTTTGAACATCAAACTTGCTATGCCATCAACTATTGTCAAACTTTGTCAACTAAGTCAAAGCATCAAGTCTTAAAAATTTTCTTGTGTTTCTTGCTAAGGGGAGTCTCATCATTTGATTTTTATTTTCTATGTCTCTAGTTCTTGAACATGCTTAAAGTAGCTCTTTGGTCTTAGTTCTCTTGGTCTTTTTGTCTTCATGGTCTGTGCATGCTTGCTAGTTATCCTTTTGCTAAAATGGTTACCTTGATTTCTTGACTACACTCTTGGGTTGGGAAAGTTGTTCACTTGTTACCCCACTTGCTCTATCTACTTGGCTATTTGGCTTCTTGCCTAGCTCTTGACTTGAGTCACTAGTGTCATAAGTAACTTGGACACTTTCTTGACAAGTCACTTTACTCTATCTTTACTATATTGGCAAGTGAATAATCTACCTCTCTATTTTGGACATTAAATAATCTTATGTCACCTTGTTAGATTCCTCTAGTCTCCTTCATGCTTGATTATCTATCTACAACTATGGTATTCAAATCTTGTGCTATCAAACCTTGGCCAAATCTAGATGATCATGATATCCTCCATGCCACTAAAGAGTTTCAAAATCTATATGCACAATACAAAGAACTAGAAGAGACAAATGATCTTTCTTACCTTCATCTCTCTAAGCACATGACAGAAATGAAGTCTAAACTTGAGAAAAGGTTAGAGGAGAAGATTGCATCATTAAATGAATCTTCCCTAAGGTCTTTACATCCATGTGAGTCACCTTCTTTGAATTCATCCTCTTCTTCTAGGTCTACAAGCTCTACTTCAAGACATCAAATGTCTTCATCTTCTAGACCTAAAGACCTCTTTAGAGAACAAGCAAGTGATACCCCCTTTAAGCCTATGCCAAAATTTCATGATGGACTTATCTTTGACCAAGATAATGATGAATACATGGATGCATACCATTCACTTGAGAAACAACAAAAGGACTCTAGACATACTTCTAATAGAAATTTTTCTCCCTTTGGAAGATTCTTATGATGACACTTTGCAAAAACTTCTTGGCAATAAGATCATCATGTTACCTAAGTCTAGCTCATATGGAAACCCATTCTTGGATATCTATTGTGCTTATCTTGAACATAATGAGCATAGTACTTCAGATTGCATTGAGCTAAAACATAAAATCCAAGATCTTATTAATAATGGAATTATTGATACCTCTAATGATTCATGTGATGGGGATACTTTTCTTGAGAAAGATCATATTAATGAACCTATGTCTAGTGACGGTTTCCTTGATACCTCCACTTCTTCCAACACTTGTGCATCTCCCAACACTTCAAAGCTTTCCAACATGCCTCCATCAAATAAATAACCTAATGCTTTCCACATTGACTACATGTATCCTCAAGGGCTACCTCTAAAAAAAACTCAAGCTAACCTTCACTTGGCTGCAAACCTTTTCCATCCTACTAATCCTAAACATCGTCAACCTTCATGCACTACTATGGATAATCCAAACACTACTCCATTCACTCTTCATTCTCCCTTTTCCTTAGAAGTGGCTCCATGTCAAGAGGACTCTCAAAAAGAAAAATCTATAAATGTCAAGAAAGATCAACATCAAGCACCCTTTCATTTCTTTCAAGATTTTTCCACTCCATATCCTACATATTGTCCACCTACTAGGTATGATGAAGATACCACTTCCATTATCTCCCTTGATATTACTGAAAATTATGAGAAAAGTTCTCTTCATATGCTATCCAAAGCTACTTGTCAAGATCAAAGCATCCCCTCATGTTCTACTTCTCCACATCCACTTCAAAATTGTGCTCAAGCTTCAAGTGCTTCTATTAAAAATGTTGTTCCTATCAAAGCTACTTATGAGTCTATTGATGGCTTTGACCATGTTTCTCATTCTAAAGATGTTGATATCCCTTCCCACTATCCCTTTGCATCTTCTAAATCTATCCTTCATCCTTATCCATCTAAGCTAAAGCATTCAAACCTTCCATCCATATTGGGGCCTTATGTTCCTCCATCTCCTACATTCACTCCTAGCTCATTCCCTAGCTCTCCTATAATACCTCAAGATCAAAAAAGACAGTCATCCTTGATGACTTTTCACCCATCTATACATCTAAACCAGTCTTATCATCCTAATTCATCCACAAATCCCAAGTCCTTTGGAAGTGAGAATAAACATAAGAATCCATTGAAAAAGAAAGATCATTATGTCCCATCTAATCAACATGTGAATGCTAAGAAGGAGAATTAAAAAAAGAGACTGCAAAGGTCAACTATTAAAAAAGCTAAATCAAAGAAAATATGGGTTCCTAAACCCATTATTGAAGAAATGTGTTTTTAAGTATGCAAAGGAAAATCTAAAGCTATATGGATTCCCAAGTCTCTTTTAGAAGACTTTAATATTGAAAATACTTCAAAGTTCACATTCAAGCTTCCAAAGGCTTCCATTTCATCTTCTTGCAAAAATCTTCCTAAAAATATTCCAAAGCCTTCCACTCCACTTTTTCCCAAATCTCTTCTACCACCTCATACATCTAAACCTTAAGCTACTTCATCCATGATTCCTCCATCATTCCAATACCCTTCAAGGTGTGTTTCAATGTTCATCTTGTCCAATATTTCAACTACCCTCATGAAATCCTCTAAAGATTACACTTACTTTCTATACATGAACTCTTATCCTCAATATATTCTTCCTATTACCATTTCTCTTTCATCACCCTATCAACATCTTTGAGAATACCTCTCTATGGTCTTGGCTTATCATGACTTATCTTTCCTATAGGAGCACTATCTACATTCAAAAAGCTTAAGCTCTTTCTAACAATTCAAAAAATTCAAAAAATCCAAAATATGCTTCATATGACTATTTCACCTGTTTCCCTAGCTTGGGTACTCTTGAGGAGTTAGTTCTTGAGGATAACTTTCACTTGCTTCACATTCCTTTCTTATGCATCTTTGCTTATCCATCGGCTTGTTTCTCCATCATGTCCTATACCTTGCTAGACATTGGGAGGAAATGATGTGATCTTGCTTTAGAACTAGTAATCTCTAAAATCTTTCTAAAAAATCCAAAAAATCATATATGATGCTAAAAAAATCCTAAAAATCAGAAAACGTTCTGAAAAAATGATCATCTTAGTGAAAACCTAGCAATAGGGGCTTTGATGTATCACCAAAAAAATCAAATTTTTTAAAATACAAAAAATTTGAAAAAATATCCAGGAAAAAAATTTGCCAAGTGGTGAAAACTTGGAAACAGGTGCTACTTGAGACCCTTGCACCTATGTCTATCAGTCTTAATCAAACACTTTGCTACACATTTCCTTGCTTGGAATTGTTTCTTGTCCTCATCTTAAGGGCACAACCGCTTTGCCTATTGAGGTATTCTTGTTCATTAGGATTTCTCTGACAACTCATAAAACAATGTTTCTCAACACTTCCCCCACCTTGACATTAAGTGTTTTTCAACACTATTCAGATTGTTTACCTACGGTCTTCGATGTCACAATATTTCTCACTATCAAAATCAAGTCTTGAAGAAATGGCCAAGTAACTTACACACACGCTTTTTAACACTTAAATGATTGAGATATGCTAATCTTTATCTACTTTGTGTGCTATCTATGATGATTTCTTTACTATGTGTTCCCTCCCTAATAGTCTTTCGAGGATATCATTGACTAGAAGACTAGGGGCATGGGACATGCTTTCTTGATTTCTTCTTGTGGGTATACTTCATTTTTCTATAGTTTTTTAAGAATTCATGCTTATTCTATTTGACACTTTGACTTTTAAATGTATCATCATTGACTATTTCCCAAGACCGCACTTGGGGGTTATCTTGGCGCTTATGCCTTGATACAAGTGTAATCTTGATAAATCAAACTTAAGGAATCTAATTGTGTAGTTATCTTGACTTACATGTCTTGGATGCTTAGATTGGATTTCCACATACCTATATGATATCGATCATATTCATATCCTCACAGTTATACTAGTGATGGTTGTATGTCTCATGATGTCCCTAATAAATTCTGAATGATGAAATTAAGAGTCTAAATGTTATGCGCTTCTTGTTCGTAAACCACTTTGCATATTAGCTTGCATTTTAGGTTCATTTTCTAGCTTTATCTTGTATTCTTGCATATGGGGAGAGCTCTCTCTTCATCTTTTTGTGGACATGTCAGCTAACTCCTTTCATATATTTCTTTACTTTCTTCTTGTTCATGTCTTTTCACCTTCTTAATCTTTCACTTCATCTCTTTTCTATCTTATCATCACATTATATAATTTTTTGACCTCTTAAATAATTTTGACGTCCTAGATTCATTTTCAAGATCAAAATCCAAATCTGACTTCATCTTGATGGTCAAAATTGTCTTTTAAAATTCTACTTTCTTCTTGGGACATTTGCATTCATGCATCTTGTCTTTGGAACCTCCCATTGAATGGTTTACTAGCAAGAACTGTATCTCTAAGGCTCGGCTGAGAGCCTTCAAACTTGAAACATACCTTCTTGCACTCCATGGATAGGGAGCTCTAAGCCGGCATTCGAACATTCTGAAGTCATGGAATCATTTGGATAGAAGGGATTAGAGTGGGACACTTCTAATAGAACTTTTGCTCCCTTGGAATATTCTTATGATGACACTTTGCGAACACTTCTTAGCACCAAGCTCATTAGGTTACCTAAGTCTAGCTCATATGGAAACCCATTCTTGGATATCTATTGTGCTTATCATCAACATAATGAGCATTGTACTTCAGATTGCATTGAGCTAAAACATAAAATCCAAAATCTTATTGATAATGGAATTATTGATACCTCTAATGACTCATGTGATGAGGATACTTTTCTTGAGAAAGATCATATTAATGAACCTATGTCTAGTGATGGCTTCCTTGATACCTCCACTTCTTCCAACACTCATGCATCTCCCAACATTTCAAAGCTTTCCAACATGCCTCCATCAAACAAAAAACCTAGTGCTTTCCATATGCAATATGCATACCCTCAAGGGCTACCTCTGAAAGAAACTCGAGCTTACTTTCACTTGGCTGCAAACCTTTTCCATGCTACTAATCCTAAATATCCTTAACCTTCATGCACTACTATGCCTAATCCATGCACTACTTCATTCACTCTTCATTCTCCCTTGTCCTTAGAAGGAGGTCCATGTCAAGAGGACCCTCAAAAAGGAAAAGCTATATATGTCAAGAAAGATCAAGATCAAGCACCCTTTCATCTTCAAAATTTCACCCCTCCATATCCTATGTCTTTTCCATCCCCAAAGTATGATGAAGATACCAATTCCATTATCTCCCTTGAGCTTACTAAATATTATGAGAAAAGTTCTCTTCATATGCTATCCAAAGCTACTTGTCAAGATCAAAGAATCCCCTCATGTTCTACTTCTCCACATTCACTTCAAAACTATGCTCAAGTTTCAAGTGCTTCTATTAAAAATGTTGTTCCTATTAAAGGTACTCATGAGTCTATTGATGGCTTTAACCATGTTTCTCACTCTAAAGATGTTGATGTCCCTTCCCACTATCCCTTTACATCTTCTAAATCTATCCTTGGTCCTTATCCATCTAAGCTAAAGCATTCAAACCTTCCATCCATATTGGGGCCTTATGTTCCTCCATCTCGTACATTCACTCCTAGCTCATTCTCTAGCTCTCCTATAATAATTCAAGATCAACAAAGCCACTCATCCTTGATGAATTTTCACCCATGTGTACATCTAAACCAGTCATATCATCCTTATTCATCCACAAATCCCAAGTCCTTTGGAAGTGAGAATAAACATAAGCATCCATTGAAAAAGAAAGATCACTATGTCCCATCTAATCAACATGTGAATGCTAAGAAGGAGAATGCACAAAAGAGAACGCAAAGGTCCACTATTAAAAAAGATAAATCAAAGAAAACATGGGTTCCTAAACCCATTATTCAAGAAATGTGTTTTGAAGTATCCAAAGGAAAATCTAAAGCTATATGGATTCCCAAGTCTCTTTTAGAAGTCTTGAATATTGAAAATACTTCAAAGTACACATTCAAGCTTCGAAAGGTTTCCATTCCATCTTCTTCCAAAAATCTTTCTAAAAATATTCCAAAGCCTTCCACTCCACTTTTTTCCAAATCTCTTCTACCAACTCATACATCTAAATCTCAAGCTATTTCATCCATTATTCCTCTATTATTCCAGTACCCTTCAAGGTGTGTGTCAATGTTGATCTTGTCCAATATTTTAGCTACCCTCATGAAATGATCTAAAGCTTACACTTACTTTCTATACATGAACTCTTATCCTCAATATATTCTTCTAACTGCCATTTCTCTTTCATCACCCTATCAACATCTTTTAGCATACCTTTCTATGGTCTTGGCTTATGATTACTTATCTTTCCTATAGGAGCACTATCTACATTCAAAAAGTTTGAGCTCTTTCTAAAAATTCATAAAAAGAAAAAAAGAAAAAAATTTAAAAATATTTAAAAAAATGAAAATTTGCCTTGGTGAAACCACTTCTTGTGACACCTTGGTAGCAAAAGTAAAGAGAAATAAATCCATCCTATGGTGAAAACTACTTCTTGTGACACCTTGGATAAGTACCATGATGAAAACTTGGCGAACAAGTGTCATGCGTAACTCTTCCGCCATCCATCTATCCCCTCTTCTCTCTTTGATCTTCACAATGTTAAGCTATCTTTTCATATTGGCTATCTTATCCATGATATTCTCTATTTGTGCTTTCTCATTCACTCATGTCCTAAAAAATGATCATCTTAGTGAAAACCTAACAATAGGCACTTTGATGTATCACCAAAAAAATTGAAAATTTCAAAAAATACTAAATTTTTTTTTAAAAAGTCCTGAAAAAAGACCATCTTAGTGAAAACCTAGCAATAGGTGCTTTGATGTATCACCAAAAAATAAAAAGATACAAAAACACAAAAAAAATATTCAAAAGTCCTAAAAAAATCTATCAAGTGGTGAAAACCTGGAAATAGGCACTACTTGAAACCCTGGCAGCTATGTCTATCATTCTCAATCATCCATTTCACTACACATTTCCTAGCTTGGAATTGTTTCTTGTCCTTATCTTGGGGGCATAGCTACTCAGCCTATTGAGGTACTCTTGTGCATTAGGGTTTCTTTGAGAACTCACAAAATAGTGTTTCTCAACACTTCCCCTACCTTGACATCAATTGTTTTTCAAAACTTTTCATATAGTTTACTTATGGTCTTCGATGTCATGATATTTTTCACTATCAGAATCAAGTCTTGAAGAAATGGCCAAGTGACTTACACACACGCACTTTAACACTTAAATGACTAAGCTATGCTAATCTTTATATACTTTGTGTCCTGTCTATGATGATTTATTTACTATGTTTTCCCTCCCTAATAGTCTTTCGATGATGTCATTGACTAGAAGATTGGGGGCATGGGACATGCTTTCTTGATTTCTGCTTGTGGGTATACTTCATTTTTCTATAGTGTTTTAAGCATTCATGCTTATCCTATTTGAAACTTTGACTTTTAAATGTATCATCCTTGACTATTTTAGAAGACTACACTCGGGGGTTATCTTGGCTCTTATGCCCTGATACAGGTGTAATCTTGCTAAATCAAACTTAAGGAATCTAATCGCATAGTTATCTTGGCTCACATGTCTCTAATGGTTAGACTAGATTTCCACATACCTATTTGATATCCATCATATTCATATCCTCATAGTTATACTATTTATGGTTGTATGATCTCATGATGTCCCTAATAAATGTTCAATGATGAAATTAAGAGTCTAAATGTTATGCACTTCTTGTTGGTAAACCAATTTTTATATTAGCTTTCATTTTAGGTTCATTTTCTAGCTTAGTCTTGCATTCTTGTATATGGGGAGAGCTCTCTCTTCATCTTTTCATAGACATATCGGCTAACACCTTTCATATATTTCTTTACTTTCTTCTTGTTCATGTCTTTTCACCTTCTTAATCTTTCGCTTCATCTCTTTTCTATCTTATCATCACATTATATAAAGTTTTGACCTCTTAAATAATTTTGACATCTGGATTCATTTTTCAGATCGAAATCAAAATTTGAGTTCATCTTGATGGTCAAAATTGTCTTTTAAAATTCTACTTTCTTATGAGCAGTTAGCTAACCTTTTGAGGTCTAATCTCTGAATCATCATTGGGGCATCTTCATTTCTTCATGTCTTCATCATTTCCATACTTCATATCTACTTCAATTCACCTTTTCATTTCTAAAATCACCTTTCTACTCATTTTGACCTAATTTTTATGCTATATCCTTCAAGGTCAACTCTAGTCAAAACGGGGCATTTTATCAATTTCTTATACTCATTCTTGGGTTCTAATCATCTATCTGTCACCTTGGACATAGCTATATTCTAATTTTCTCATGTCTAGCCAATTTTTGCATCCCCTTACATCATTTCAATTTCGATCCCAAGGTGGCAAAAATACTCTATCACTGATTGCTACATCTATCTATTTCTTAGGAGCATTTGTTTGATCTTCTCACTTGTTCTGGATCTATCTACTTTGCTAAGTTTTAGCATTCTTCTTGAATTTTGACATCATCTTTTCTTACTATTTAGTACTACCACTATCAGGTTGTACATTTAGGACTAGCTATCTTTTTCTACATTTCGTTCTTCAAAATTAGATATCTATATCTATCACTGCCTACTGGGCTTTCTATTTTCTTTGACATAATGTGTTCCCAAATCGATCACGCATTAGTCAAAGAGGGGAAAATATAATCAGCTAAAAATGGTCATCTAGACTATTAGACATCTTTTCAACATTTTGGCTGAATTAATTTAATCATTTACCTAAACCAAATTGCTAATAGTAAATTTATTTGATTATAACCTATAGTTTGACTATGCTATCCTAAGTTCGTTATTTGATTAAAAGAACATGTCCCTTTTTAATTACATTCTTCTAACCCACTTAAAGTGCACACACAAAGTACTTTTTTGTATTTTACAATTAAAAGAAAAGGCTTTGTGACCTTTTTCTTATATGACAAGTCAACTTATATTCTATTGGTTGACTTGTGTGTGCACATGGATCACTCCTTTTTTCAAATTTCACCATTGATCATCCACCATCTTCATCTTGATATCTACCATCCATACGACTGTAAAAGGGAGAGAGCTTTCCCCCTCAAAGGATCCATCTTTTGAATATTGTTATGCTGTAGGTTTTCTAACAGGTTTCTTTGGAGTTTTGTGGAGAACTTCTATTTCTTGTCTACATTCTCTCATACCATAGCATTTTAGCTTAGATTCATGTTGCATGTTATTTTAGCTCCTATTTTGCAATAATCTATCACACATAGCTTAATATTTGGATTGTAACACTCTCATACATGGTTTAGCATAGCTGCATTTTGCATTCTGATCTTAGCTTAGTTTCCATACTTGCATTGCATTCTTGAGGAACTCGTTGAGACATTTGCATTATTTCATCTTGTCTTTGGAACCTCCCATTGCATGGTTTACTAGCAAGAAGAATATTCCTAAGGCTCATCTGAGAGCCCTTGAACTTGAAATACACTCTCTTGCTCTCCATGGATAGGGAGCTCTAAGCTGACATGCAAGCATTTCAAACTCATACAATCATTTGGATAGAAGGGTTTAGAGTGGGACACTTTTGAGTGTACGCTTAGCACACACAAGGCTAGACCTGGCCTACGCATTAAGTATTGTTAGCCAGTTTATGCACAATCCTGGAGAGCAACATATGAATGCAGTTATGCACATTTTGAGGTATCTAAAGTCTGCTCCTAGAAAGGAATTTTATTCACTAAAAATGAGGATTATCAAAGTGTGGATGCATATAATAATGCTGACTATGCTAGAGCAATAGATGATAGGCATTCTACTTCAG
Source organism: Cupressus sempervirens (assembly GCA_028749045.1). Lineage (NCBI taxonomy): Eukaryota > Viridiplantae > Streptophyta > Pinopsida > Cupressales > Cupressaceae > Cupressus > Cupressus sempervirens. The sequence continues at coordinate 68,163,877 of CM053784.1, forward strand.
GCTATTTTACCTTTGTAGGAGGTAATCTTGTTGCACAATCAAGTGTGGATGCAAAATTTTGAGGTATGGCACTTGGAGTATGTGAAGCATTGTGGCTAAGACTTCTTCTAAGAGATTTGGGTTGTCCTCTTAGGTAGCCAATTCAACTATATTGTGACAATAAAGTAGCATGTGATATTGCTCATAATCTAGTTCAACATGATCATATGAAGCATGTGGACATAGATAGATTCTTTATTAAGGAGAAGTTGGATTAGAATATTGTGGAGCTAACTAAGATTCAATCAGAAGATTAGCTAGCCAATATTCTTATCAAAGCGGTTTTAAGTCAAGTGTTCTCGAAGTTTTTCGGCAAGTTGGGCATGTTGGATATCTATGCACCATCTTGAGGGGGAGTGTTGCAATATTAGATTATTTATAATATTGAAGGAGATTTCTTTCCTAAACTATTTTTTTCTTTTTTTGTAGCTTTCCTATAGTTATTTCCTAAACTGTTCTTTCTTTAGCATTCCTACAACTATTTCCTTTCCTATAGCTTTATGAATTTGGCACATAATTGTATATGTACCTATAAAGTATTATGTGAATACAATGAATCAAAAATATTCTTCTATATTTCTTATTTTCAAGTGTAATTGTAACCCATTTAATAAAATATTTAGTAGGACAATAGGAATAAGAAGAGATGAGGCAGAGCACACCAACTGAATTAGAGGGAGTTTATTCTACTCCCTCCCAACAAGAAATTAAGTGATTTCTTTGTGACATCAAACAAGTTACAATTTCTAGGAGGAGAGTTACAATAGATCATGATACAAGCTATGTTATCGAGTCTCAACTAGGTAGAAATTAATTGGTGTGGCTATTTTTCAAATAGATTGTATGAAAATCTTTCAATGATTTTTTTCCAATTTTTTTTGGTATTTCTTATTACAAAACATGATCATGAACAAAAAACATGATCACAATACTGAATTGTTTTAAAAAATCTATTAAATTTTGATAAAAATATATTTTATCTAGCTAGATAATTAATTAGTTGTTACACTATAATTTTTTAATATTAATATTATTCAAACATTCATATTCTCAAATTCTACCTTACATGTGGCTGCCCATGTTTGTATGTCCTCAATTGAAAGAATGCAAAAAATATGTCGCACTGCTAACACTGTTCAAAAGGAAAATTAAGGACATGGATGAAAGGTGGCATCACTTTCGATTAAGACTTGGAAACTATTTTTCTCTTATTATTATTGCTATAGAGTTATCATGAATAAGTATCTTACAATAAGAAGTGCTCAGATTTTGAGCGCTTCCTCCAATAAAAAATAAGTAAAAGCATTTTGTTATTGGTATTCTGTATGTAGAGGTCAATCCAAAATAAAAGCATTCTCATGAATGTTTTCCTTGGATTTATTTGTTTTATGAAATCATTTTAGAGATATTTGTGATTTGTAAATCTGTTTATTCATTATTAAAAAAATGATTGGATTATAAATCTCATCAATTAATAGTTGTAGTGTATCCTTATCACAATATAATGAAATTTGATCTAAATATTGATAAAGGAGATATGTTATTGTCTATCAATTAATAGAAATGTGTGTAAAATATGAATATTGCATTTATTAAGTATATAAATCATTCAAAAATGTTCTTCCTTCTAGGAAAAATAATTAATATGTTTTATCAAATATTCGTGCATTGTATATTTGTACACATTTTGGGTACAACATGCAATATAACATTATTATGGTTGGATGCATAGCTTGTAACCTATTTTTTTATAAAAAAATTAACTATATCAAAATATTAACATGACAAAGAAGCATTAATATTTAAACATACAAATTTAAGTTTGTAATTATCATTCATCAACTTCTATGAAAAATGAAGTCTTTTGTTTTAAGTATCATGAATCAAAATATATGTATTAGGTCTATAAGCTCAAAATCTATCAGGATTCATAAATTTCTTTCAAAACATATAAATAACCTAATATGGCCAACTATCTTTGGAAACTTAGAGTTATGTAACTCTACCCATGAGTAATATTGTGTTTCCATATAATTAGAAAATAAAAAGTACGAGTTACCTAAAGAAACTAAAATAAATAAAGAAATATAGTTGGAAGATCTTGGTTGTGGCGACACTATAGAATTTTTTTAAATTTTCTTTGTCTTTTTGCAGTGACATGTTGCACTTTCTACTCCTTATGTCTAAGACAAAAATCCTTAAGCATTGTAAAAATGGGGAGGCCAATATGTGCAACAATTTCTTTTGTCTAAACTTCCTTGTCTCTCTTAACTTCTATCACTTTCTCTGCATGACTTTGGAGTTTCTCAATGCAAAGGGTTCATAGGGATTCAATATTTACTACTTTGAAGAAATAATCAATTTGTAAGAAATTTTATTCCTTTAGATCATCACTATATTCCTCAATAGATTGAATTATAGTGTCTATAGCCTCCATAGTCTTTACTTTTATCTTTCAACCATTTGATATTAATATCTTTCAAATAGTTTTGCACAAAAATATTCATCCTTTTCAATCCCTTCAAAAAGTTGATGGATTCTTCATTTTCTTATTTTTCTACCAAGTTTCTTGATTTGATAATAGTTTTTTATACATATTATGTACATTATCATCCAAATATTTACATCTTTCTCGACTCAAACCTTAATCACACCATATTTATGACCTTTAATCATATGAGATCTATGACCACCATTCATGAGGTCTCTTCATTACTCCAAGAGGAAATATCACAACCTAGTTATTTAATGATGACCACAATGTCATCATAGGTTAGTGATGTACTTAGTTCCAACTTAGATTACCACCCCCATCAAATCATTCAAAACATTACCTCTTATTTTTCTACTTTTTATTTGATCAAACATTTATTTGACTCAAGATTTAGGATCAAATAAAATAAGCAGTCAAGATAGATTTTTCAAGCTCAAATGATAAATGGATTCAATATTTTTGTCCACATGGAATAGGTTTTTCTTTAAGCTGTTACTTATCCTTTCTATCATTCCAAGCACAACTGACCATTTTCTTGGTGGAAGAATCTAGATGGTGTATGTCTATAGCCCTTAAAGAGGAACCAATGTTCAAATCTTCCACTACATAATCATTTTTAGGATCTTTGAGTTTTCTATCTATCAATGGGTGAGATATATTTGCAACCAAAATTATTGTATCTAGGATAAAGTCCACTCTAGAAATAGTTTTTATCTTCTTTGATTTGGCAATATTCCCCTTAATTTTTACATAATACCTTCCATAGGTTTGGATTTAGGGAAACCATTTCTTTACTTACTAAGTGAAGTCTCCTAACAATGATGGGTACTTAGTCAATAAACTTTCCTTATAGGAACTCAAAGCTTTATTCACCCACTACATTATAACACTTTTCTATGGTATCGAAGTCAACAAGCACCTTCTGATTTGGGCTTCTATTATCTATTGCTTTACTTTCAAGTAGAATGTGTAGATGAATGGTTTATATAGGATTTATTTTACCCTTTGAAATAAGACCTCCATTCAAAGCAAATATGTGTTCGTTCTTATTACAAGAAATGTTCTTATTTCAATTTGATCTTATTCATTTTTATCCTAATCAAGTTTAGGGATAAGTTGCCTTTTCCCCATAAATTATTTTATCAATTAAATTTATCTTTTCCATCCTCTTTAATTCTATAAGTGGTTACCTTTAGATTAAGATTGACTATTTTTTTTAAATGAACATAGACCATAATCTTATTCTAACTTTAAATTCACTAAAACCATGTTCCTAAGTTTAAACAAGCCTTCATAAAACCCTTACAACCAATTTTTCATTGATCATTGTGCATTTGTATAGTAAACCTTCTAAAGCCTAGTTAAAGGTTCAAAGTGTTAGAATTCTTTTAGAATAACTAAGAGGGGGGTGTATCAGTTATTCAAGGTCCAATAATGTCTAATATAATTTTATTTTTTTAAATGAGGGTGAATCAAAAGTACTAGCCTTTTTACTTTCTTGTCAAATCCTTAATGGCATATAATTGAAATTATCATGCATGCAATTAAACATTAAACAATCATGAAAAGTAAACATGCATCACCTCATAACACAAAGGATTTTGGTGACCTAGAAACCCTCCAGGAATAAGAAGGTAAAAATGGTGTGGGGATGACACCTACAAAATTACTGTGCAATTGATTTCAACCACTTTTGATGGTTTTCCCTATTAAAGGCCTACCCTGTTAAAGGGTTTACACATTGTCACATGTGACCCTGTTAAAGGATTTCTACACCTTGTTAGGAGTGTGCGCTATTAGAGGACTTAAGAACATTCAACTTAGAATGCCACCGTATTAAAAGATTTACATAGAGCTATTAGGCCCACCCAAGTCCATGGAATTTATAGTCACCTTCTCAAAAGAATCTTTTATCCCTCTCTAAGGATCTCCTATCCTTCTCTTGAGGATCTCTTATCATTCTCCCTGGGATCTTCTATCCTTTTCTTGAGGCTTATCCACCTAGCTGTTAAGCTAACCTAGCAATGTATGATTTCAATGTCTAATACAATGGTAATAAAGTATTAGAAAGGTTTTGACCTAATAAAGGTTGCAACTCTAACCTTGCATATTTTAGATCACTCTTCAATTCTTTTCTTTGCTTGGCTTTTCTTCCTTGTAGTGCTGATAACTTGTCCACCCTTCAAGATCTGTCTCCTTGAGTTCTTCCACTCATTATGCCAATGCACTCTATGGTTACTTGATCAACTCAGAGTCTTGATGCTCTGTGCTTACTCCTCACTGTGTCCACTTCTTGACACTTCACACTAGCCTTCTCTTGGCTTCTTCACACGACCACACTTATGACCAACTCACTCTCTCATTTTTAATTTCTGACCTATAACTCCTTATAAAGATGTTATATTCTTCATTTTACACTCAAGTCTTCTCGCTTATCAATTTGAATTGATTTTAGAAAATTTTTTCCCTCCAAACTATTTCTTCTAGAAAATCCATCAGTATTCACCTTGAATTGGTTTGCATGGTTTAAATAAAATTATTTGACATCTACTTATCATCCTTATCATCCAACTCACTCACAAAATTCAATGTAACAAACTTATCGCTAGTAATTTGGCAATTCTTTTGACTTAACAAATAATCTAACAACTCGACATCATTGGTTTACTGATGCTTGACATTAACTAGGTTACTTGGCTTCTACTACTATTTACTGATGCTCAACACCCTAAGATATTTTCTCAGCATCTAAAGAAATTTTCTTAGCATTCACTACCTTTTTCTAATGCTCGGCATCGACTACCTTTTTTTGATGCTCGAGACTTGAAGGACTGCTCGGCACTCACAGATGAACTTAGTTAGTCTTTGCAAATGGTTTAGTCAAACCTTTCATTTTGTTGTGTCCATTCCCTATGTCTTAAATTATGTCATTAATACATGATTTCATCATTATCTTAGATGATCCTTATACTTTATTACAACATCATAACTTCAACCTTTCTCTAGGTGTTCTAGTTACATCTTGTCAATCAACTAAGTGATAGTATTTGGATCACTTAAGTAATTTTCATTCCTATAGTTAGCAAGTATGATATCAATGGAAAAAAAATGATTGAAAGCATTCTTTACCAATTCCATCATTCTTCATTCAAAGATCTTTTCAATCATTTCCAACAATCTCCCTCTTTGGCATTGATGGCAAACCAAACTAATCAATTGATTGAGCTGATCAACTTAGTTACCACCAAAATTATATACCAAATAGAAAACTTTTTTTTATTACATATCTTCCCTTTTGTATCATGTCTCCCTCTTTTGCTGATACAAATTGAATCCTTTGTTCTATTTCTCCCTCTTGACTACTGCATCCTTACTCTGTATTCCTAATCCTTCATAGCTGCTTGCTGATCAATTTCTTATCTCTTCTGAATCTCCCTCTTTCATCTCTCTTTTTTTTTGGTCTACTAATGATGTCATACATTCTCATACATCTCCCTCTTACCTTTTATTGAACAGTTTCTCAGAAATCTCCCTCTTTGACATAAATGCCAAAGGTGTAGCATCTTCAACATCCTTGGTGTAAGCTTTGCATCTTATGTCTTTTTCCTCTATCACCATGCTTGTGACTGATTTGGAATTTCTATTCCTATTGTCATCCTCTAAATCATTCTTCTGATATTTCAATGATCTACTCCTGTTGATGCAGGGAAACTTCTTTGTTTCTTAGACTAGTTGAGTTAAGGGCTTTATCCCCAACTTGCCTCTAAGATATTCATAAGTGTCCTTAGGAAATGGTTTGGTGAAGATATCTACAATTTGTTCCTTTGTGTCAATGTACTCCATCTTCATTTGTTTGTCTTCCACCAATTCTGTGACATAGTGATACTTGATTGCAATATTCTTGGTTTTTGCATGCATTATTGGATCCTTGGATATGTTTATAGCACTTATATTATCACAATATAGTATCATAGGTTTGGTTACCTCTTCTTTCATTCCTTTCAATAAATGTTTGAGCCACACAATGTTTGTGCAATTGATTGTTGATGCCACATATTCTGCTTTTGCAGTGGACTGAGATGTGCATGTTTGTTTCTTGCTAGTCCAAGTAACTACCCTTTTACCTAAGAATAATGCTCCTCCACTTTTTCTTTTCCTATCATCAATTTTGCCTCTCCAATCTGTGTTTGTGTATGCATTGAGCTCAAACTTCTCATTCTTTTTGTAGCATAGGCCAAAATCATCAGTTCCTTTGAGATACCTCATTATCCTTTTTACTACCATGAGATGATTTTCTCTAGGATTAGTAGAGAATCTAGCCACTATTCCAACTACTAATGTTATGTCTGGTCTGCTATGTACAACATATTGTAGTTTTATAATCACGGATCTATACATTGTTTGATTGACTTCAGCTAATTCATCATTTTTGGATAGCTTATGTCCCATTTCCATTGGTGTGCTGACAGGTTTGAAGTCTTCCAATCGAAATGTCTTGAGTATCTCTTTGATGTACTTTGATTTTGTCATAAATATACCATGTTTTAGTTGATGTACTTGCAATCCAACAAAGAACTTGATTTCTCCAAACATAGACATCTCAAACTCATGTTTCATTTTGTCAGCAAAACTTTTGCAAAGCGCTTACTTTCCTCCAAAAATTATGTCATCCAAAAAGATTTTAGATACAAGGATATCTTACCTTCTTTTGATTTAATGTACATGTTGCTGTTATCATCAGTTATTTCAAATCTTATTTGAACTAGATACTTGTGAAGTCTCTCATACCAAGCTCTAGGGGCTTGCTTTAATCCATATAGAGCCTTATGTAATTTACATACCTATTTTTTGTTATTTTCATCAACAAATCCTTCTAGTTTCTCTATGTAGACTTCCTCTTCTAGTTTAACAATTAGAAATGCGGACTTAACATCCATTTGATAGACTTTAAATCCTTTGAAGGCTACATATTCTAGTAAGGTCCTTACTCCTTCTATTCTAGCAACTGGAGAAAAAGTTTCTCCATAGTCTAGGCCTTCTTCTTGTGCATACCCTTTATAGACTAGTCTTTCCTTATTCGTTGTGATTTCACCATTCTCATCTAACTTGTTTCTAAAGGCCCAATTGGTTCCAATTACATTCTTGTTAGTTGGTCTTAAGACTAAGGTCCATGTCTTGTTCTTTTCAATTTTTTCTATTTCTTCTTTCATAGTATTGTACTAGTCATCATCTTTTATGGCTTCACATACTATTTTTGGTTCTATTTTGCTGAGCAAACATGTCTCACTTTTAAGTCTATTCCTTGTTATTGGTCCTGCCTCTTTGTTTCCAATAATTTAATTTGCAGGATGATGTCTTCTTACATACTTTATCAATAGTGGTTCTTTCACTCTTTGCATGTTGTCTCTTTCAGAATCTAAATCTTCATGTCCATTTTCATCAGATATTTCTTCATTTCCTTCATGTTGATAGTTCTTAGAATCTAAATGAACATTCTCTATATTTTGCAGCTCAACTTCTAAATGTGTTTGCTGCTCAGCATTCACTGTCTGTGACTCGAAAGATACTAGATTTAGTTGCTGATTTTCATTCTAAGTTGCAACTTCACCATTGTTAGGTATACCTTCATAAAAGTATACAAAAGTCCTGTATTCTTCTACTTTCTTGGTGTTCTCAATAGTGTGAACTTCTGCAAGCTCATCAAATTTCACATTTGTGCTTTCTACTACTTTGTTAGTGTTAACATTCAAGCACTTATAAGCTTTGCTTCTAGTAGAATAAACAAGAAATGTGCCTTCCTCACTCTTTGCATCAAACTTTCCATTTTTAGACTCTTTATATATATAGCATTTGCATCCAAATATTCTGAAATGTTTTACATTTGAAGAATGCCCATACCATAATTCAAAAGGTGTTGCATTTGTACCTTTCTTGACTTGAACTCTATTGAGTGTGTAGACTGCAGTACTTACAACTTCTCTACAATACTTGAGTGCAACATTTTTCTCCATCATTAAGGTTCTGGTGTAATCAATAACTGATCTGTTCCTTCTTTCTACTATACCATTTTGAGGTGGAGTCCTGGGTGCTGATGTCTGTCTTTTGATCCCTCTTTAATTGAGGAATTATTCAAATTCTCCTAATGTGAATTCACCTCCTCTATCAGATCTGAGATATTTTAGGCTCTTCCCAATCTGTTTCTCAACTCTAGCCAAGTACCTTTTAAACATTTGGAATGCATCTTATTTTGGTTTTAGGAACATGATTGTCATCATCCTTGAATAGTCATTCACAAATAGCGTTATGTATCTATCACCTTTGTAGCTTTGCACTTCAATAGGACCACACAAGTCAATATGAACTAGCTCTAATACTTCATTTGAAGTATAAGCCTTGCTTTTGAAAGTTGACTTGGTCATCTTCCCTAGTAGGCATTGTTTGCACATGGTGTTATCAGGCTTCTTTAACTTTGGTAGACCTCTGCCTTTCTTAATTTTGCTGATGCTTATTAGATTGTAAAATTTTACATGACATAGCCTCTTGTGCCATAATCATATATCATTAGTTTGAACAATGAGACAAGAAGCATCTTCCACATCTAGGTGGAACAAATTACTCCTAGTCTAATCACCTTTTCCTATTAGACTTCCTTGAGAATGATAGATCTTCACAACTCCATTTTCAAATTCAACCTTGCATCCTATGTTGCCTAACTATGAAACACTTAACAAGTTATAATTCAGGCCTTCAACATGGTATGCATTATCACATGATATCTTTTTAGTAAGCTTGATACTACCTTTCCCTTTCATCTGACATGGTGCATTGTTACCAAATCTAACACTATTTCCTTCATATTGAATAAATGTAACAAACTTAATTTTATCTCTGGAGTCATGTGATGAGAGCATCCACTACCTATGATCCATTTTTTATTCTTGTTCATGCAGGTTAACAAGGTAGTTGCTTTATCTTCATCTGATTCATCTTTCATAGCCATATAGACTACTTAATCATCATTCTCATCAGAGTTTTCTTCAACAATGTAGCATATTTTTCCTTTACCTCTGTAGTCCTTGTTGTCCTCTTTCTTGTTCTTGAGGTTGCCTCCATCCTTGTAATTTTTCTTTTGTGTGCATCTGGCTACAATGTGACCAACTTCATTACAATTGAAATAAATGATTGGCAAGTTACCTTTGAATTTGCCTCTTCCTCTAAGAAATCTTCTTGCTAATAATGCCTCCAATTGGTCTACATCATCTTCATCAATGCTACTATCACCAAATACATTCTTTCCTTTTCCACTCTTTTTCTTTGTTTGAACCTCCTCATTGTCTTTTATTGTCATCTTGACTTTGAATGCAGATTCAAAGTTTTCTAGCTTGTAGTTGTCAAAGTTGGATAGCTCAAAGGTAGCGAGTCTTCCAATTATTCCTTCAAATGCCAATGTGTTTCTTGGTACACACCTTAGCTCTTGGATGGTTGATACTCTTATAGCATAGATAGGAAGCAAAGTTCTCAAGTGTTTTCTACATAATGTTTCTTCTGATAACTATCCTCCTAGGCTTCTTATGGCACTTACCACTTCTTTCATTCTTGCACTGTATTGGGCAGCATTCTCTCCTTCCATTTTCATGTCATCAAAATTTCCTCTTAGGCTATCTCTTTTAGCTCTCTTGAAATTATCATCTCCTCCATAGATGTTTGATAATTTTTTCCACATTTCCACATCTGATGTGTAGTACCACATTCTTTGATGCCATCATACTTGGCATAGCTTAGTACTGAAGTAATCTCTAACATCGTTGAATTGTGCTCCTTCTTTTTGTTCATGTCTTCTGTAGTGAGGGCTCTTGTAGGGTCTACATGATCAGCTATGATTAAGGTTTGTGCATAGTCACCTATTGATCCAAGGTGCAACTTCATCAAACTTTGCCATGAAAAAAAGTTGTCTTTTTTTAGCATGGGAACTTCTCTCTTGGACATCTTGATCTATCTGCTGCTAGTACCTTGAAACAAATCAGTAGTGGGCTCTAATACCAATTGTTAGAATTCTTTTAGAATAACTAAGAGGGGAGGTGAATCAATTATTCAAGGTCCAATAATGTCCAATACAAATTTTTTAATAAAATGGGGGTGAATCGGAAGTACTAGCCTTTTTACTTTCTTGTCAAATCATTAATGGCATATAATTGAAATTATCATGCGTGCAATTAAACATTAAACAGTCATGAAAAGTAAACATGCATCACCTCATAACACAAAGGATTTTTGTGACCCATAAACCCTTTAGGAATAAGAAGGTAAAATTGGGGTGGGGATGACACCCACAAAATTACTGCGCAATTGATTTCAACCACTTTTGATGGTTTTTCCACTATCAGATGTGACCCTATTAAAGGATTTCTACACCTTGTTAGGAGTGTGCCCTATTAGAGGACTTAAGAACATTCAACTTAGAATGCCACCCTATTGAAGGATTTATAAAGAGTTTTTAGGCCCACCCAAGTCCATGGGATTTATAGTCACCTTCTCAAAAGAATCTTTTATCCCTCTCTAAGGATATCCTATCCTTCTCCTAAGGATCTCTTATCCTTCTCTTGGGGAACTTCTATCCTTTTCTTGATGCTTATCCACCTAGCTATTAAGCTAACTTAGAAATGTAGGATTTCAATGTCTAATACAATGGTAAGAAAGCATTAGAAAGGTTTTGACCTGAAAAAGATTGCAGCTCTAACCTTGCAGATTTCAGATCACTCTTTAGTTCTTTTCTTTGCTTGGATTTTCTTCCTTGTAGTGCTGACAACTTGTCCACCCTTAAAGATCTATCTCTTTGAGTTCTTCCACTCGTTATGCCAATGTGGTCTATGGTCACTTGATCAACTCAGAGTCTTGATGCTCTATGCTTACTCCTCACTATGTCCTCTTCTCGACACTTCACACTAGCCTTCTCTTGGCTTCTTCACATGACCACACTTATGACCAACTCACTCTCTCATTTTTGATCTCTGACCTATAACTCCTTATAAAGATTTTCTATTCTTCATTTTCCACTCATGTCTTCCTACTTATCAATTTGAATTGATTTTAGAAATTGTTTTCCCTCCAAATTGTTTCTTCTAGAAAATCCATTAGTATTCGTCTTGAATTGGTTTGCATGGTTTACATAAAATTTGGTGACATCTACTCATCATCCTTATCATTTAAATGATTCACAAAATTTAATGTAACAAATTTATCATTACTGATCTGGCAATTCTTTTGACTTAACAAATAATGCAGCAACTTGACATCATTGGTTTACTGATGCTAGGCATTGAATGGGTTACTTGGCTTCTACAACTATTTACTAATGCTTGACACCCTAAGAGATTTTCTCGGCATCTAAAGAAATTTTCTCGACATCCACTACCTTTTTCTAATGCTCGACACCTGAAAGATTGCTTGGCATCTAAAAAAAATTTCTCGACATCCACTACCCTTTTTTGATGCTCAACATTCACAGATGAACTTAGTCAGTCTTTGCAAATGGTTTAGTCAAACCTTGCATTTTGTAGTGTCCATTCCCTATGTCTTAAAGTATGTCATTAATACATTATCTCATCATTTTCTTAGTTGATCCTTATACTTCATTACAACATCATAACTTCAACCTTTCTCTAGGTGTTCTAGTTGCATCTTGTCAATCAACTAAGTGATAGTATTTGGATCACTTAAGCAATTGTCATTCCTATAGTTACCAAGTTTGACATCAATAACAAAACAATGATTGAAAACATTCTTTACCAATTCCATCATTCTTCATTCAAAGATCTTTTCAGGGTGATCCCACAATAATGGGTTCCACTTTTTGACCAATTTTGACTCTGAAATCAATATTTTTGCAACAAATGTCACGTTCAAGTGACTATATCTCAAAAACTATAAATAATTTTGAGATGACATAAACTAGTGATTTTGAGTACTTTGTTCCTACTTTGTAACCATATTTTTTAATTTTAAATAAAAAATTATTTATGTCAATTTTTTTTATCTCCTGATAATGAAGTAATTCTTTCTGCGTTGGATTTGTAGCATCAATATCTAGTGTCTGCATTTGGTTTGATTTATTTTTGTTGAATATTGTATAGTTTATGAAGTTTTGAAGTGACATGAACTGTAATTCAGACATACGTTCCGTTTGACATAGATAATTTGAAGTCAATTTATCATAAACCATTTTTTTTTTTTGAATAGAAAGGTATCTCAATAAGCCAATGCCTCCATATTTTTCAAAACTTTTTTGACCTAATTTACTAATTTTCCCGAGGTGTCAAAGTCAGTTGATGTTCAATTGGTAATGAACCTATAATGAGTTAAACTCATATTTGAAAGTCTTAATGATTAAATTATGTAATAAAATTATAGTCGTTGGAAAGCTTGCTCCGAGAAGCACATTTTGACATTTTTAATTTTACAGTAGGAGATCATTCTCCTACAATTATGGTAGTCGAAAGAGAAAAAAAAAAAAAAAAAGGTTAAAATTTTTGTAATTTTGCATGTTCGTGCGAACATGGCGTTCGCGCGAACATGGCGTTCGCGCGAACACGTTTACCATGTTCGCGTGAACCTATGTTCACGCGAACATGCAAATCATGTTTGCATGAACATATATATTACATATGTTCGTGCAAACATACGAAATATGTTCACGTGAACATGATTAAAAAAAAATTTTGCGTGAACACAATAAGTGTGTTCGCGCGAACATATGGTAAACTCAATTTCTCATTTTGAAATTTTTTTCATTTTTTTTCATCCCACTAAAGTGGAACCCATTATTTTGGGTTCACTCTTCAATCATTTGCAACAAAAAGCATGTAAATTTGATATATATTATGAATCACCAATTCAATAGGGAAAGAGATGCTTGTGTTTTTCTTTGCTAAAAACTTCTTGTTAATATGGGTTAATAGTCTACAAAGTTAAATGAACATAAATGTTCTAATTCATATTATGGTAACATGATTGGTCTACCTTCAAAATACTCAATTTTGGTGAATGTAAATCTAACCAATTAAATAAATCAAATGATATGCATGGTCACTAGCTACATAGCCTCATGTAACATTCATTTACTAGCACTCTCATGCATGTTATTAAGTAGACTTCCAATAAAGCTATTGCTAACCCTACTATGGTTCTCATAACACCTATGCATCTAAAAGTAAGGTGGAATTAACTAATTTTCATCCCATCTATCCATGGTTCATGGTGTTACCCTTGGAATTCCCTTGTACTTGCTTTAGAATAAAAGAGATAAGATCACATATACAAAATAATTTAGAACATAATTATTAAAACTTTCAAGTAGGCATTCCTCTATAATATGTTTTCAATATATGTTTTGTTGTCCTATTGGAATTACTTGAATGAAGAAATACATCCATTCCTCCCATTAAAGTCCTTGTTGATTGATGTTAATTTTGTGTACTAGAATAAGAATATCCCTTATCTTTTTACTAAGGTGTTCTCTAGTTAATATTTTGGGAAATCTCAAAGCACCCTTTTATAATTTCAAGATCTACTTTCTATAAATTACACTTGTGAACTTTTCCTTCATATTAGACAATAAGTCTAAAAAATAGTAATATTTCAGCCTACATATGGATCTTTTTCCAAGATTTATAACCATTACATTTTTGTACTATTAATAGAAAAAAAATAACTACCATTATATTTGGTTTATTTTAAAATCAAATCTATTCATACATTTGAAAACTAATTCTTTAAACTATGCAATAGTGGGAAAATTTGATTCTTCTATAAGGGTTCTATCATTACCTCAAATATCCTTTTTTTCTTCAACATCTCCCCATAAGATAGTTGATGCCTTCAAACATTACATCGTTAGTGTACTCTTCTATCTATCATCTTTCCTTTTTTTTGTCTACCTATTCTTTTCTTACTTCTCCCTATACTTATCATCTCCCCATACTACACATGGTGATAACTTAACTTCTCCCCCTTTGAAAATAATTTCAAAGGTGCCTATCACATTTATCAATGTGACTACTACCCCTAAAAAGTAGTCCATCTTGGTCATCAATCTAGTTTGAGAATAATATTTTATAATCATGGATTTATGTTTGGCTATTCTACTCTACTTCATGAATCATAGGGGTATCGCCTCTTACTTTTCCCCAAGATACTTCAAATTATTCTTTTGAAGAGGTTTGGTAAGGATATTTACTAATAATTCTTTAGTTGGAAAATATTTCAACCTGACCGCTTTTTATTATGCTTTCTCTCTCAAAAGGTGATACTTAATAGAGACATACATTGTCTTTAAGTGACTAACCAAGTTCTTCAATATGTTGATGACACTTAGTATTTTCATGGCTTATAACCACTAGTTCTATCACCTTTTCTTGAATACCATAAAGTGGTTATTTAATTCAAATAATATAAGTGTATTTTTTAATTGTAGCTATATATTAAACCCTTTTTAAAATAAAAATCTTTTCTTTTTTTCTGAGGTACAATTTTGCTTCTTTTTGGCATATACTACCAGTCTTCCTCCAAACAAAAATGCAACCACAAATTTTCTCTTTATGTCATTTATATTTCCTACCCATTCAAAATATATAAAGACATTGATCTAAAGAATATTTTTGATAGAAACAATGTTTATCCCTTTAGGATTAGCAAACAATGTAGCCACTATATATACTACTTGTGCAATGTCTAGTATATTATGCACAATATGCAATATTTTAATGATAATGTACTAGTTAATTATTTCATTCACTTAAGACTCTCATCCTCCTTTGATACTTTTCAATCATTAGCCAATAGGGTGCTTAGTGGTTTGGACTCCTTTAATCCGAATTTCTTTAGAATCTCCCTGATATACTTCATCTATTTCATGGAGATCTTCCTCCTTTTAATTGAAATACTCATAGCCCGATGAAGAAATTTATTTCTCCATGAACGGAAATTTTAATTTCTTTCTTCATTTATTCAAAAGACTCCTCAATCACTTTAACATCTCTTCCAAAGATGATGTATTTTAAATATTTTTGCAATCAACAACACAAATAATATCTCCTTCTTTAGATAAATGTTGATGTTATCACTCGCTTTCACATATCCAATCTTTATCAGATACTAGAAAATTCTCTCATACCATGTGTGGGGTGCATGTTTTAGTTCATATAAGAATTTATTTAAATTTAATATTTTATCATTTCCATTTACTTATGAAAATGTCTTAGGTTGTTCTATGTACACCTTTTCCTTTGGGATGTCATTTAGGAATACAAACTTTACATCAATTTGATATACCTTGAATCTTTTGTATAGGGTAGTTTCTTGGAATATCCTAGCTCCTTCTAGTCTAACCATTGATACAAAGTTCTCTCCAAAGAAAATTCATTCATCTTTTGCATATACATTGTGAATAGAAAGAAAATGGAAACCCTCCTCAAAATACCAATTTTCAAAATGAACAATCCAAATTGATTAAACACAAGAAGGCATTCAAATGCAAAAATGGATCAAGTGATGAAAAATAGGAAGAAAGGGGAGGGGGGGTAGGGGGGGAGAGGATATTTTTGATCTTTATGATGCTAATTTTTTATGTCTGTATGAAGTTTTTGGAAAATTTGCAACCGATTCTAGATTGGAAATGTCAAGATAGAGAGAACCTAGAAATATTTTAACTTTTTGAAGGTAGGTCAACCTTGAACTTGTTGGTGGGACACAATATTACCTTGGGGAACAATTGTACCCCAAAAATTAAACCTTGACCTACACCACTCCAATGAAATTTTCATTCACGTATCTCACAAGTTTGACAAAAATGGGTATCCAAATCTTCTCTCAGATTGATTGTTCCACACCTATGGATCTTTAAGAAAAATGGTTTGTTTGTTGGATGGCAAGTTTTCCTTAGTCAAATCCTAGTTTGAAATTAACCTTGAAATATAATATAAATAATATATGTATATAAACAAAGTAAATGGAACTATTCACTTTGCTTATGTGGAAATCCTTATGGAGGATTCAAATCCTTGAATCTCCAAGTACAAATGCTCCAAGTGTATGTAGAATGTCTCAAATCAATGTCATTAGGTCTTCAACACCAATATTTAATGTATGTTTTCATAGAATAAGGCTTAGATGAATGTGGATAGAGAAATCGTCAACAAGAGGGCTCCATAGATATTGAATCCTTTAAGGGCTAGCAATGGATCTCGTTGATGAATTGGATGCTTGAGCAGTTGAATGTTTGATAGAACTTCACTTCATGGAATAATGGATGTAGAAAGGATATATTTTTCCTAATATCACAATCTATTTTCAAACTTAGGGGAAAATGAGTGAAGCAGGCTTCCTTTTATAGAGATTTAGGGCACTAACTCCTAGAGAAGGTTGACATAAGAGCATTAAATCCCATTTAACCTTAACCCTTAGAAATAGAACCTATATTAAATGTAATGTAAGATTCTTCCATTTCAAAACCTAAAATGACTAACCCAGAAGTGGGAAAAGAAACTTTCTAAAGCTTCAGATCCCAAAACTTCTAGAAATTGAAAATAAGACCTAGGGTTAGGGACAAGGTCGACCCTCCCCTAGGTCAGGGTTGAGGTTGTACTTCACCTAGGTCAAGGTTAGGGTTGATTTCATTCTTCACCTAGATCAAGATTGAGGTAATTTTTCACCCAAGTTAGGGTTGAGGTTGCCCTTCACCTAGGTCATCCTTGACCTAGAGGCCAAAGTCCTTAATTTCACAAAGTAGTTTATCAGAAATAGGAAAGAAAATAGAGAGAGAGAGAAGCAGAATAGGGGGAAAATACCAGATCCATGCAAAGACACATTTAGGTCACTTGACATGACCCCAAAGAACTTACTTGGAGGGATAAATTCTCTTAACATGGAAGTGCCTCCATTTTAAGATGATACATTAAGCCCCCACTTCAGAAAGAGTATGGACTCAATGAAAACTCTTGGTAAAGTAGATCGTAATAAAAAGATAATCTTATGAAAATAAAATGGACAAAGAAATCCTCAAGCCTTGAGAGACTCAAGTTTTTGTCAATGCCAAGATCAAAATAAGAGAGACATCTCTAGAAAAAAGAGAAAAAGAAAAAGAGTATGAATAGCTCGCCCAATGAGAACTTTTGTCTCATTGTGAACCACACAAGGAAACTGCACAACTAGAAAGATGGAATTGAACTACCTAGTGAATGTGGCTACCTACTAGTCAACCCATCAAGAATTTACTCTTAAGAATATTCTATTCCATAAGAGTAAAATCAAAAGAGATCCAATCTTAAGGAAACCTTTGACCTTAAGGGATTGTTACCATGATTTTAGTCTCCTATATTTTTCAAACTTTTAGGAATAGGATTGCTCCAATGTGATGTCAATTATAATTCTAGATTTCCTATAGGATGACCTTTCTTCTCATCATTCCTTTGATTTAACCTAATACAGGAAATCAACAGATCAATGCATCCATCCAAAGCTAGGTGATTAGGGCTTGGAGGGTTTTGTTATGCATTATCCTAATGAGATGAAGGTTTGGCTATTTAGCTAATTCATATTTTCTTGTTCCTAATGATGTTGAAGGAAAAGGTTCATGTTGACAAGTAGTTCTTCATGAAAGCATTCCTAAAAATATCTAAGAAACCCTAATTATATGATCAAGTGTTCCATTAAAGATGTAATGTACCTAGAATGGAGAAACCATAGACATACATAGAGAAAATATAACAGAGAACATCAAAGACTAGGGCTAAAGGTTGATATGAAGATCATGAGCACAAGACAAATGTAAGATCAGTTGATTTAAATATAGAGTGAACACTCAAAAGTGAAGAAATTATGAAGAACAGAGTCAAATGTGGTGAAGACCAAGGTTTGAAATTGAATCAACAAATAAAAACACGTATGGTCATCCACATCACCAAGTTGAAATTCAATTAAATGAAATAATGCATGCTATTGGCCAGTTGAAAAGTCAAATGCTTACTTGTCAGATTGGGTCCCATTTAACTATAACTAAAAATTGAAATGCATTCAACCATCAATCTTACAAGATCAATGTCTGTCGTTGTGTCATATTTTAAAGTTGCACGAAGTTTACATAATATGGAAAAGCAATAATTCAGCATGTGTCCTAAGGGGCCCATTATATTCCATGAAGTGCCACAAAGAAAAATAGTCTAACATCAAATTTTGCAAGCAATAAAGCGCTATCGTTTGTCTACTATGATGTGCCTACTTGGAAAGAGGGACCCACACTACAAATTAAACAACAAAGTATAATATTTTTCACAAGACATTAGATCTTATAAGATCTATAGATGTTGCTTTCCCACTTTTTTAATTTGCACAAAGTTTGGACAATATAGGGAAGAGACAACATGACATGTATACATGGAGGGACCCATACAGGAAGTTATAAAGGAGGGTTATAATGTTTTAATTGTGATCATTAGTTTAAGATTGATGGTTAGAATTCAAAACTACAGTGACCATTGAAACATGAATTACACAAGTTTGGCACCAAACAATAGAATATAGAGGAAACAAAGAGTTTAACATGGTTTCTTGAAGCCACATGAAGATGAAAGGTCGCTACATGTTCTAAGAGGTACCATGGGAGCATGATCATTGTAAGGAATTATGTCAGACATCTATACCAAGTTGAAGATTAGATATTTTTCATGTCTTATTCATATTTTCTTAGTATTAAATGACTGATGGGTTTATGAGTAATTCAAATGCTTTGTTAATATAACTAATGAATTTTTAACTGGTCAAGAACCCTAGGAGGGAGCCTATAAATGTAATTTCTTCTAATCATACAAGGGTTCAAATATTTCTAACTTTCCCCCCTACATTTCAAGATGTTTAGTGACAATTGAAAAGTTAAATGGAATGAAGGATTTGTATGATGTTTGCAGCTGGGTAATGTGATGTTCTAATTCCATTTAGGACTAGCGAGCTTTGGTTTCATTCATTACCTCTTTCAATCATGCTAACCATGTATTTTTTTAAATGGTTTCTATGGGATAGTAGGAAAAATTTATTTGATGCTGGTGATTTCTTATGAGATTCTATTTTAGTGGAGAGTTATTAGTTAAGTTGGATTTGATTTCATCTTTCACATGCATCTCTCCTTTATCTCTAGATTGCATTATAGTAGAACTCATTTGCACTTGGAAGTAGGAGTAGATGTTAGAAGAACTTCAAGGTAGCTTGTGATATCGATTTTACGAGGTGTTATAGGTTTGAAAAATCTATTTATGCCTAGGGTGTTTGTGGTTATGAGCATCTTGGTTTATCCTCTTTTTCTCTTAGGTTAAGAGCATACCCTCTGTTGGAGTTTAAATGGTAATGTTAACAGTACTAAAACTACTAGGCGACAAAAGGCTTAGTACCTAGATATCAGTACATACACAACCTAAAGAATAGCCAATTCTCATTATCACTTGCATATGCAAAGTATTAGGACCCAACTTCAATAAAACCTTAGACGATTTTCTACTCTTTTGGCTCTGTAAAACCAAGGCGGGTGCACCCGGGGATGGTTCAAAGATGGAATAATTGTATGAGAATTATCCTTAGTTTCATTTTGATTCTCATCTCTAAATCCTTAAACATATAAGTAAATAACTGATAAACACATCCCTTGAACAGATATGGCCAAGAAATCTTCTATAGCTCTGCAGATGTTTTCCAACAACAATGGCTAAATGAAGCTAAAACAATCTAGGCAGGCAAGTGCTGGCCAACTTTGAAAATCTTACAGGAAAGATAAATGAAAATTGATTTTATGATGTATTTTGGAAAAAGCTAGTTATAATATACTTCTCTTTTGGCTGAAATATGCTCGATCAGTGCCTAATCCGTTGGGAATTCAGAGTCAAGTAAATTCTTAGATCTAATTTGTTGC
This sequence comes from Cupressus sempervirens, assembly GCA_028749045.1. Lineage (NCBI taxonomy): Eukaryota > Viridiplantae > Streptophyta > Pinopsida > Cupressales > Cupressaceae > Cupressus > Cupressus sempervirens. Next base: position 68,184,357 of record CM053784.1, read on the forward strand.
CTTGCAATGAATTTTCATCAGCAATTCTTACCAGAATTTATCATTCAAGAATCCTTATTAACACCCAAGCAACCTCATCACATTTATCAAAGCCTTTACTTAATCCATTGAATTAACAGCAATAACAAATGGATGTACAGTCTTACTAAATTGCAATCAATTGTATAAGCTTTTACTCACACAACATCAAGGTAACTTAGTATTAAAAAGGAGACAAAATTCAGAGAAGAACAGATATGGGGACAGTTCATAACTTGTATTCATTTCCTTTGAAAATGATATATCCTTTACAAAAAACCCAGAAAAACCTTCAGAGAAGAGGCACAGTCCTTTTTTTTTATTCATCCATTCTCTCTGAGATTTTGACAAAAAGCATACTATAAATATCTTTCCAAAATGTTTTGGACCAAAAAAGAACTAAGCCCAACACTTAGTGAAAACCAAATTCGGACCATTCTTTAGCCTTGGGATCTCACTTAAATAATGTGAGATGCAACAAGCTTCAGGCTACAGAAGGTGACAGGTGCCCTTCTTTAAAAAAAAAACAAAAAACAAGAATAACAGAAGGTTGATTACAACAGCATTTCTGGGCGGGTCCCTTTCTATTATGCTTCTTGGTTGTTATGATCTGCTTTCGCAATCATTCTTCATCTTCAGAGTACATACCCATAAGGTCTGCAAGTGATGTATTATCTTCTGTTACATGTAAAATCACTTTAACCTGGGGATTTTCTATGTCATCATTGCTGATTACAAGAGTAACAATTACTCTTACATCTTCCTCGTCATCTTCTCCTGACATCTGTTCACTAAACTGATCTTTCCATCTGTTGAAGGTATCGTCATCTGGCCAATCAAAACTTAGGGTTTCTCTTTGTATCTTTATTAAAGAATTGGCATTTTCTTCTAATTCATCGAATTCTTTTCTTATATCAGCATAATACAGTTGTATTTTTACCAGCTCTTCATTTGTCTTTGCCCAAAACCAATAGCCAGTTTCACTGATGATGTTTGTTATTCTGTTATCAAATAATTCATCCATTTCCTTTTTCCATTTGTCCTTTTCCTTTACTGTATCAACAGATTCTAAGGCACAAGGAAATAGGGTGAATTTCTTAGCAAGATATTTTGAAAAACAGAGTGTCAATTTCCTCTGTAAAGAATCTCTTTTATTTTCAAAATTATCTAATTGATTTAATAAATCAAAAATCCTCTCAACCTGATGGTAAGGCATTTGAACTGTAGATATACAAATAATTGTAACATCATTATTCCTCTGTCTCCACTTCTGTGTAAGAGAATCTAGTCCATTCTTTTCTTTATTTAACTCATTTATGAGGGTTACAACCCTTGTCAACTGGTCATAAAAATTTGACCATTGTATTTTATCCCTCAAGTATGTTACACCCTGCCTCCATTTCTCCTCCTGCTGGTTTCTAAATTCTATCTGCCACTCATGTAATTTGGTTTTTTCTGCTTCAAACTCCTCTGCAGTATAGAATTGAGGTCTTTCAGGGGTGTCAGGTATCTCAATAATAGGGGTTAATCCCACAGATGACTGTGGGGGATATGCAATTCTTAATGTACTGGATTCTCCTATTTTTCTCTTTCCAAGTACCTTTTCTAATTGAGACACCCTATTTTCTAACTCAATTCTCCTTTTTACCTCTTGATTATAGGCTTCTACCACTACTTCATATTTATTATGCATATCCATCATTTCCCTCTCTTCTCTTTCCGCAGTAGCCAGGGCAAATTTAGAATAATCCACATTCATGTGGGCTGCCTGTACATTTGAAGTGTCAGCAACTCTTCTTACAATGATACTCCCTGTCAATCCTGAGTCATCAGGCTGTGATGAAGTAACTCTGGATCCTCTTCTCAGGGACCACATAACAAGGGCAGCTTGATCATTGCTGAATGCTGTACCCAAGAATTCCTCTTTATTTGGATCCTGAAGCCCTAAATTATTTGAAACAGAATTAAAAACTAATGCGTCAGCAATGTCCCAATTGGGCAATAATAAAACATTAGCATTTTTTACCATCTGTCTTCCCTCATCAGGGGTTATATTTTGGAACTCTTGAACCATTTGTTCTTTTATTAGACTTTGAATGGAGGCCTCATCCATTTCTGGATGTTTTGCTCTCATATTATTGCACCTTTGCTCAAAAATGTGCATGTTTACTCTCCACGCAAACTGATGGAAAGCCCTAGATCTTACAAAATTGTTATCAGACAAAAAATGCTGACTGGCTTGTTCCAAAACAGGGTCCAATTCCCTTCCTCTGAAATCTGCTGTAGTTAATTCAAAACTTGGTACAGGGGTTTCCTGAGGGTTCCCTTCATCAATCTCTGCTTGTGTAACAAAAATTTCTCCTTGTGACCCCAATTGTTCGAATTGCTCACTGGTGAGTTGTTCTTCCTCAACTCTTATTGGGGTTTGAGAAAGTGAGCCACTTTCATCAGGGGATTCTTCCTCCCTTATTATTCTTCTTCTTTTGGGGAAAGGTTCAGGGGGTCTTTCTTCTAGGACAGTGCTGGAAGATCCAACAATCTATTTTTCTTTATGCACAACGGGCACCTGCTGTCGGACAATAGTATACCCTGTTTTCTTTCGTACCACCAGTGGACCTACTCCAATGTTGGGAGTGAAACCCAACTTTCTCATAATTTCTCTGGCTTTATCTGGAAAAGAATTAATAAAATGTTGTTTCTTCTCATTCATTACCTCCATTATCTCAGAGAAATTGCTCATGAGTTTATGTACTTTGTCTGCATTGTTCGCAACATTACTAAGAGGACTGAAATTTTTATCAAAACAATTAATGAATTCCAAAATTTTTGAATAGACTCTCCATTTTTCTTTCTTTATTTCTTGCTCATGGAGAGAGTATTCATTTCTTATTATATCTTCTGGAAAATAGAATTCATGCTGGACTGGACGCAGCTTGATTCTCAATCTAAGGGCAGAGTTAAAGAAACCTTCTGCATCACAAAAATGAGAGTGAGACACTGCCATTTTGTATTGATCCAAAAATTTATGGAGAAAGACCCATCCTTCTTTAGTTATCACAAATTGGTGGGCTATAGTACAAGTAGGAAAAATTGATCCTGTCCCCCTTTTGTGCAAAAAGGCCTCCTCCACTCCTCCCAACTGCCACAAAAATTCAGCTATCCCTACCTTCAAGGGTACTTGATAGGGTAACACATGGGGTGTTCCTTTGAAACCATAGATCCTGATGACCGTTGAAACTGAATATGGGATAATATCTCCCCAATTATGTGAAACCTTCAGATTGTGGGTTTTGTCCATAGGCCTGATAAGGTGCATCAATGCCTTAGGGATTCTGGGATTGTCACTCAATAAGAGGCACCTTAGTTTGGAGGCAAAGTGCCTATCAAATCTAACGAAGCTAGCATTTTCTGCTTCCCAGGTCATGTCTGCACTCCATAATTGGACTGGTAGTGCTTCCCCTTCTTGTTCTCTATTTAAAACCATTTCCTTACCAAAATAAGTGGCCCCTTTAAAAAGAAACATATGCATCAGTAAGGAATACTGACCCCAAACCTTTTCCACCTTGCCCTGTGCAATCTCCAGCAATCCATGATGGATCTCATTTGCCAAGTAAGATGCAAAATCAAAAATTATTTCCACACCAAAAGAAGAGATTTGGGTGATCATATACATGAAGCTCACCGGAATAAAATCTTCTTCGCCCTCTCCGAAGACTCTGCACAGGGTCCTATATATCTCCACTGCCCTGGCATTAAAACATGATTTCTTGAAGGGCTCTTTAGAAGATGATGTTATGGTTGGGAGGCCTCCAATTCGGCCTATGTGGGCTTTCAGTGCACCCTGTCTAACTACATCCCTCTTGGATATATATTCCTTTTCTAAATCTATCAGATTAATGGGCACATGATACATGGTGAGGGGTCCCAGACTGAATACCTTCCTAATCTCCTCGGGACTGATGGTAACTAAAGCCTCACCATCTACTCTCCTCACTACCTTAGTGGCTTGGTCATAGTTTTTTGCTATGGCTTCAAGCAAGTCAAAATCCATGAACACGCTGGGAACAACAAGCTTCCCAAGATCAAAATTCCAAATGTTGGCATGAGGGGCATATAACTTTCTCTCTGCAAACCATTTCTTGAATAGACTCAAACCAGTCTGAGCGGTTTGAGCATCTCGGACCCAATTACCCTTATCATACAATCCATCAGCTACCCTAAGCCTAGGATTGAGTGAGGTCAACCTCTTAACTTGCACCATTTCTACAGTGGACTCAGGAAGTAACTCAAGCAAATCATCATGCACATTTCTATCCAGGTAGTTCACTGCTCTTGTAAATCCCTTCTTAGGAGGCATCTTGAGCTATCCTCTTTAAAACTTAAAAGCTCACAAAGATGATGGCAGTTTTACTTACTTGAATTCTGTCTCAATTTTCCTTTGAATTCCTGCAAAATTTCAGCGAACAGATAACTTGACAATTTCTTATCAACCTTGGCACGCTTTTCTTTCAGTAATAGCTTCTGCACAGGAATGGCTTCAAATCTTTTCTCGCGTGAAATGAAACTGATGCAATCTCTCTGTATTATACTCTGTTTTTTTCTCACGGACGAAGCTTTCTTGTCTAATTAATACAGAGAGTGGCACTACATTTTTATTTTAAAACTGCGCCGTTGATCTTCAAAGATCCTACGATCATGCGGTACAAAGAGAACAACTAGGAGTTACACTTGCCATGTCAGTCATATTACCCAATGAGAGCTTGCCATGTACATAATTCTTTCTTTTGATGGCGCTTACCTTTAAACCTACTGACGACGGAGAACACGTGTCAGCATGTCGCTACTTCGTTATGCATAAAGAACAAGCACCTTGTCATAACGAGGCGGCGACAACCGTTGATCGGATCAAGAAATGATCGAAAGATACGCTACAGGGCTTCTTAAGAAAGAAGGCGGTGGGCCCATCTCGCTATGTTGCTATAATTATCTTCCTTGCGACTCTTCATAACGAGATAGCGAGCTCCGTTGATTCACTTCAAACTGACGTTCCAGATTTCTTGTACATTTAGTCAGGTAAGCATTAATGAGAATCGGATTTCTGCATAGCTAGCACATGTCAAATTTTATCAGTCACCTGTCATTACACATCATCAAAGATCTTGCCGATCTTTTACCATTTCACGGGGCCTCGCTAACTCGCTAACGGTGAAGCACCTTAACTTTCCGATAGCGAGGTAGCGAGCTTCGGCACTTTAAAGGATTCTGTGCCGGAAAAAGCAAGGGGGTACCCAGTAACTACTCCCGTTAATTAAAACTGATTCTGACAACAGTATTCATGACAGGTCATGCCACCTGGTGTAATTATGATACAAGCGAGATGCAATGTTATCATTTTAAGATTTTCACGTGGCCTCGCTACTTCGCTAACGGTGAAGCACCTCAACTTTCCGATAGCGAAATGGCGGAACTTCCGGAAAAAATCAACATTCCGGCTCTGATGTCAGATATTCTAGTGGGTCCTTCTTCCCCTTTTTATGGCAAATTGCAAAGTATACCTGCACAATAAAGTAATTAATAAGCAAATCTTCGATTGCCGCACATTCATTTCATGGTCCCACCGCTTAAAAACTCGACACTCGCTATCTCGCTATACTTAATGAGCATGCAACTTTCAATAGCGAGATAACGCCAGCGGTAGATCTAATCAGATCTGACGGTTGGGACAAACAGTAAGAAAGGTAACCCGGGAGAAAGGACAAGGAATAAGGAAGCATATTCGCTTCTTTTGAATTTTGAAAATTTTCGCGCCCAACCATTTATAAATAGAGATGAATGTAAGGCTTACAAGGCGAATATTTCTCAAAGATGTTTTATCCAAAACCTTATACTTCATTTAGACATAGATCATCTGACCTTTCTATGGTTTAACTGAAAAAAATTTACTGCAGAAAAAGTCAGACCAACAGTGGCTCTGTCTGGGGATGATAGACTACTTGAGTCTATGCAAGGATTCAGAATCTATGGGAGAGCAGACCACACATCCGGGAAATGACAACTTCTTTAGAGAGCACTGAGCAACACACAAAAACAAAAACTCAGACTGTACAAGGATTTACAGAAAACAGGACGCTGGGAAAACCTAAAACTAATGTTCATGGAAGAAACTAAGTATTTTTTCAAGAAAAATACCTCTTCAAGAACTGTCCATGAACTGGCAATTCAAGAATATTATCAAATACATCTTTGATTATGTAGGAATGTTCACCCCAAGTATTCTCAATGAGATATGGGCCTAACCAAATGGGGTCAAATTTGCCATGTTTTCCTTTATCTTCAATTCTGGCGTTCCACATTAAGACTAGGTCTCCATTTTCAAATTTCTTGTTTACAGTTCTTTTATCATAGAGTGTTTTGACTTGTAACTGCAATTTTTGATTTCTTAGAGATGCTTCTCTCCTGGCTTTGGTCAATCCTACCAGTTCATTCATTCTTTCTTTCATTTCATCAGTAGTATCTTCATCATATGACTGGATGTAATTGTATAATCCCATCAAATTGTTCTGGGGCATTCTAGCTTGAATTCCATACACTAAATCAAATGGAGCCACCCCAATTGCCTTCTTTACAGTTACTCTGTCAGCCCATATTGCCAACTGTAACTTGGAATCCCATGCCCTTTTATTATCGTCCAAGGTTCTCTTAATGATTTTCAACAGGCTTTTATTTGTGGATTCAGCTTGTCCATTCCCTTGTGGATGATATGGGGCAGACGTTGTTCTTGTCATTCCATATTTATCACAAAAATTTATGAATTCCTCAGACCTAAAACACATAGCATTATCTGTGACAACTTTCTGTGGACATCCAAATCTGGAAATGATATTATTCAATAAGAAATTATTTACTACTTTACTCGTTGCATTTCTGGTAGGGATAGCCTCTACCCATTTTGTAAAGTAGTCAGTAGCAACCAGAATCCAGGAATAGCCAGTACTGGACTTGGGAAAAATTTCTCCTATGAAGTCTAGACCCCATTGTTGAAAAGGTGCTTTAGTTTCAACTGGCTTCAGTGGAGTATTTCCTGAGAATTTCAGCTTCCCAGCAAATCTCTGACAAGGATCACATTTTTTAACCATAATTTGAGCATCTTTGAACAAAGTGGGCCACCAGAAACCAGCTCTCATTATCTTATGCGCAGTAGTTTTGGCCATGTAATGTCCTCCACATACTCCAGCATGCATTTCTTTCAAAATTTTGTTTGCCCTTTCTCTGTCAACACATTTCAACAGAACTCCTTCAAAGTTTCTCCACCATAAGTTATTTTGAACAATTACATACCTGATGGCTTGCAATTTAATATTCCTTTTTTCATTATTAGGCAGATGGGGAGGAACTTCCATGTGTTGCAAATAATGTATAACATTAATGTACCAGTCACACTGGTCCATGTCGCATAAATCAGTTCTGAAATCATCATTTACTAGGTTTATCTGATTAGCTTCCAGGTTAGTTTCGGCCATAAGTTTGGCCAAACCTTGACCTCTGACTAACTTAGTTATCTGCATATCAATGTTAAATTCTTGGATTCTGTTGATCCATCTGCATCTCCTTCCTGACACTTCCTGCTGAGAGAAAATATCTTTAACTGCAGCACTAGGTACAAAGGCAATAATAGTAGCACCTACCAAATAACTTCTGAATGCTTTTACAGCCTTTACCAAAGCATAGGCTTGTTTTTCATTTATTTCGTACTTCAGTTCAGCATGCTGCAGGGATTTGCTAAAAAAGGCAATAGGCTGTTCGTACCCTTCTTGGTTTTTCTGTAATAAACTGCAGCCACAGTATGGAATGATGCAAAAGAAAAGATATGCATGGGTTTTGTATAATCTGGGGTCCTCAACACTGGAGCATTTTTTATCGCAGTCTTTATATCCTGAAATGCCTGTGAAGGTTCACCATTCCAGTCTATAACAGCTCCTTTCTTGAGCATTTTTGAAATGGGTCTACTGATTTCAGCGAAATTTGTAACAAACCTCCTCAGAAAATTAACCTGGCCAAAAAAGGACTGTATACCTTTCACGTTTTTAGGTTTAGGGACTTTATCAATAGCCATTACCCTTTCTGGGTCTATTTTTACCCCATCTTTGGACACTATGTGTCCTAATAACTTTCCTTCTGTGACCCCAAACGAGCATTTCTTTGGGTTTAGGGATACCCCATATTCCAGGGCTTTTATAAAAATTTTGTTCAAGTGTTCGCAGTGATCTTCAGCCTTATTAGAATACGCTGTAAGATCATCCTGGTACACAACCATAAATTTGTCAATATATTCATGAAATGCTACATCCATGGCTCTTTGGAAAGTAGCTCCTGCATTAATCAAGCCAAAAGGCATCCTCACATACACATATGTTCCCCAAGGGGTTGTGAAGGCTGTTTTGAACTGTTCAGTTTCTTTTACCAGAACTTGATTATATCCAGAAAAGCCATCCATCATTGACATTAATTCAGAGCCGGTCACTTGTTGCAACATAGCTTCCATATTAGGTAAGCCATAATTATCTTTTAGAGATGCAATGTTTAGATTTCTAAAATCCACACAAAGCCTAATATCTCCATTCTTTTTTCTTACAGGAACAAGGTTTGAAACCCAAGTGGAATGCCTAATTGGTTTGATTATTCCGCCGTCTCTCAGTTTTGTCAGTTCTTCCTGCATTTTTGGGGCAAGGGTGGGATTGATTGGCCTCTGCTTTTGCCTAAAGGGTTTTACATTTTCTTTCAAGGGTATGACATGCTAGAAAAGGTCCTCCCTATAAGCTTTAAGGTCATCATATGACCAAGCAAAAACATGCCTGTACTTTCTAAGTAGGTCAATCAATGCTTTTCTGATTTGAACTGGCAGATCTTGGCCGATGTAAACCTTTTTAGGGATTTCATTCGTTCCCAAATTCACTTCTTCTAGCTCCTGCGGCTTGGGGTCCTTTATTTCCGATCTCACTCTGTCTTGGTTATCAAAAATGTTCTCCAAGACTACCAACCCCTTAGGCATCTTATTTGTTTTTAATTGCATGATTTCTTGACCAAAAATGGTTTCTTTCCCATTTATGGTTTCAATCAGTCCATTGCAGTCCATCTCCTGCCCATGGTATCTGTCTTCATTTAGCAAAAAATTTGTGATATCTTTGTCATCTTCAAACACCTGCCAATTGTCAATGTTGTCAGGTATAGAAGGTCTGTTTTGAATCTCAATCTGGGAGATTCCTGCAAATGATATTTCTTTTGGTTTGATAGCTACATTAGCCAGAAGATCAGCCATTTTATTCTGGGTTCTATCTCTCCATGAGATCCCAAATGCATCAAAGAATTCTATTTGATCCCAGACCTCGTTTCTATATTGTTTTAATCTCCTATTTTTTGAGGAGTATGTTCCTTTAATCTGAGAGATGATCAATTTAGAATCCCCTATGACATACAATTTCTTAATTTTGTGATGTGTGGCCATTTTGAGACCTAGCAACAATGCTTCATATTCAGCAATGTTATTTGTGCAAGCAAACTTCAAGGTGAATGAATACCTGAAGGTGTTATTTTCAGGGGATACAAAGACTACACCTGCCCCTGCACCTTCTTTAGAACTAGCCCCATCAAAGAACATTGTCCACAGTTTTGGTGAATTCATGCAACATTCAACCTCATTTTCAATAATATCAGGTAAGTTTTCCACTTCCTGAATAATCAATTCAGCCCTGAAAGCATTAATCCCAGTGTCTAGGAAACAGGTGGTATCTTTGTCAATGTCTTCACCTAAGATGTGGTTAACCCTTGGTTCCCTATTTACCCTGACAGCTTTGTCTCCTATATGGAAAGTGGCATAAGTAAGGTCACACTGTAGGCTTCCCCCCATGGCGGCACTCCATTTTCTGGAAAGTAGCATCCCGTAATGTGGGGGTATATCCACTACAAGGACAGACATGGTTAATTCCACCTCAGGAAATGCAGCCAGTTTAAATGGTAAGGCATTTATAGTACCTATTACTGGAACCTCTCTAGCATCCATCTCTCGGCATCTACCTTGCTTAGTATCCACCTTCAATCCTAGGGCCTCCATTACTTTAAAAGGCATTATAGTGTTGGAAGCTCCAGAATCGATCATACAATTCTTTAAGGTTTTCCCTTTTATGATTAAACTAAGGAAAAAAGGGTCAATATCTTGTATGAACGCAACTGATGAATCATCTAAGAACATCTAAGGAATCTGGGATATAATACCATTGTCCTCTATTATTAATGGGGTCTGTTGGGCTACCGCTTGATTATCAATACTATTGTTGTTTGCTATTCCACCCAACCATGACAAAGCCTTATTTTTATGCTCTTCAATTCTAAAGAGCTCAGACAAGGGTACTTTCACAGTAATTTGAGATAACATGGCAATCATATCAACAGGTTCAACTATAGTAGGTTTTACAATAGTACCTGGGATCGGAGTCTTTTGAGTAGTGGGCATCACTTTTAGCTTGACAACATCCGATTCTGATTTCTTTGGTTGCACTACGGTCTTTGTTGCTTCAACTTTCTGAAATTGAACCTTCTTTTTTGGTTCCCATTTCTGACCCTTGTTCTCCTTGATCTTAGACACATCTATACTGACTTTCTTGTGTTGATCATCTGTCTTCTGAGTAGTGTCTTTGATGAACATACTAGATGGCCTTCCTGCCTCATTACTTATTGCTCTATTTCTCAAATTGTAATTACTGTGGACTTGTGAAATCATTTCGGCTGTAATTCTATCAATTTCCTCCTTGGAGGGGATTCTTAGGTTTGTGAAACTTACTTCAGAAAATGTATTGCATACCTTATCTGTATCATTCTTCTCATCATCTGAAAATATTTGCTGATGATGTAACTGGTAGGCAATTCTCTGGCTGGTAACATCATTCTCAGGTTCTTCTGAATCAGAATCTATCAAGTCATCTGATGTGTTCGCCATATTGCAACTTATATCATCATGGTTCTTTTCTTCTGTTTCTTCTTCTGCTTGCACTCCTTGAGCTTGGGCGAATGATTGGGCAACAGCACAATAATCAGCAGAATGAGGTGATTGACATATAATGCACCAAGGTATATCATCATTCATATTTACAGTGTTCCTTTGCAGGGGGTCTGGGGTACCCTTATCCTTCATATTTTGGATCTGGTTAGGAATTGGTTTACCATCTTTCCATTGGGTGGTGTAAGGGTAATTCTGCATCCTAGGCTGTCTATTGAAATTGCTGTTATTCACAGGGGCTCTCTCAGTAACATTTGTTTTATTGAAATTAGTGGGATTCATTTTCCTAAGCATTTCTAAAACATGGCCTATAGTAGGTTCTTCATGCCCTTTTCCCATGGATGTTTTGTCACCTTCCCTTTTATTATTACTCTTAGGGTTGAAAAGCTTAGGATCATCCCTTCTCCCTAATTTGCCAGAGGCCTTTCTATTATTTTCTATATTCACTGCAACTCTATAGGCATCTCTCAGAGTTTTAGGATCCTTATCTCTCAGTTGGTAGGCCATTTTGCTATCAAAGGCATTAAAATAGGTTGTAAGACAGACGTCTTCATTTAACCGCATAAACCGAAACAGTTTGTACATCCCTTTCTGAAATCTCACATTAAAATCGAATGTGGATTCATTTGGATTCTTCTTGATATTGTTGAACTCATTCAACATGAATCCTGCATTGGTATTGTCCCCATATTGTTCTTTGAACAATTTCTCCAAATCGCTCCATGAAGTAATACTATCATCAGGCAACCTCCTGAACCAATCCCTTGCATCCTCTGTGAGTGAATGCACAAATAATTTCATCACCATGTCCTCATGTTCGACTTCATAATCATTGAGCATGTCAATGAAAATTCTCAAATGTTCTTCACCAGTGACAGCATTATTTCCAGAAAACTTCACCACTTTATCCCTTAAATCAAAAGATATGGGATGGGGGGCACCAGGAATACCGGCAAATGATATTTGTCTATATTTTTCGAGGTATATAGGTTTCTTCTGGAAACCGGGAGCGTTAGAGGTACTAGCTGCATTAGCTTGAGTTAGGAGAGCAACTTGGGATAGCTGTGGTGGGACAAACGGGACTTGAGTGCCGATATTGGAAGATGAGGTAGGAGCAGGTTGGGGTGCTTTCTGAGTCGGGATTATGGGAACATTAACTGGTGCAGGATTTGTAGGTGGGATAGACAAACTAGGCCATGAATTTAATGCAGAATTAGACTTTATGAATTGGATTTTCCTTCTGGTCTCTGCGGCCTGAGCCTCATTTTCAACCTTCTCAAGTTCTTTTGCAAGGTCTTCCTTCTCCTTTCGAGCCTTCTCTAGTTCTAGGTCTAATTTTGATACGGAGGGTTGTATAGATTTGCTCGGTATAGCTTGAGGCTCATTTATTTGGATTCCTACAGCCTTACCTTTTCCTTTATCTGGAACTGTTCCTGTGGGCTCTATTGGATTAACTTGAATGGGTTTATAAGCTTGAACTTGAGCAATAATTGGTTCTTGTCTTTGATTTAGGAGTTTTTCCTGTTGTTGAACTTTAGCTTTTAGATTATCAATATTTCCAAAGACGTCCTGATGGAGAGTGGGGATATTCTCTTCTAATTTTTTATTTTGCTCTTTCAAAGCAGCCATCCTTCTTAGCAGAGTATCTCTTTCTATTATTGCATCCAAAGTGGCTCGCTCCCTTTCTTTTTCAAGACGGATGCGCTTAGCTTCTTCCTCAGCAATCCATTTCTTCAAAAATCCTATTTCAGATTGCACTTCCTTAGAATCAGCAGAGGTTGCCTCGGAATCAGCAGGATCATCTAGATCTATAAGGTTCGGTTCTATATATGGGGCTACTCTGGGATTAAAAAGGTTACCAGATGAACTCCTGAATCCTAGCCTACAGTTAATATCTGCTACAAGCCCTGGTCTGGGTGAAGCAATTCCCATAGTAGATACATCTTTATCTTGAAAAACTCTCTGATCTGGTAATGGGGTACTGAAAATACCTCCTAAAAGTCTTGTATTTTCGGATTCAGAACTAAGCGAAGATGATTCTCTTGCTATTATCGATTGATAATGGGAATTTACAGAGGCATTACCTCTAGGCTTCCAAGTAGGATTTGGATCTATTCTTTTCTTATTTTGGTTCTTCCTACCAACTTGGGGTAAATCAGTGTACATTGATACATCGGGATTGGCTCTCATGTAAGCCCTTGTGTTTTTTCTCTTGTCAGCCATATTTTTCTTTTGTTACAATGAGCACTAGCTTCAAAACCTTGACTGAGTCGCCACCCTTTTTCGGGAAAATACAATAACACTCGTTACTGACAGAAAGAAAACAATACACGAGCGGGAACAAATATACGGCACAAAGAGATCAATCACTGATGTTATAAGACTGCAACTCTTGCTTGTTAGATAAGACACTCGGATAGGCTGGATGTGTCAGTGTGTAGCAATGGTACTTGGGTTTATATCTTCATGTTTTCTCAAGTTTTGACACTATGAATATCCCCAGCAGAGTCGCCATTTTGTTGGAGTTTAAATGGTAATGTTAACAGTACTAAAACTACTAGGCGACAAAAGGCTTAGTACCTAGATATCAGTACATACACAACCTAAAGAATAGCCAATTCTCATTATCACTTGCATATGCAAAGTATTAGGACCCAACTTCAATAAAACCTTAGACGATTTTCTACTCTTTTGGCTCTGTAAAACCAAGGCGGGTGCACCCGGGGATGGTTCAAAGATGGAATAATTGTATGAGAATTATCCTTAGTTTCATTTTGATTCTCATCTCTAAATCCTTAAACATATAAGTAAATAACTAATAAACACATCCCTTGAACAGATATGGCCAAGAAATCTTCTATAGCTCTGCAGATGTTTTCCAACAACAATGGCTAAATGAAGCTAAAACAATCTAGGCAGGCAAGTGCTGGCCAACTTTGAAAATCTTACAGGAAAGATAAATGAAAATTGATTTTATGATGTATTTTGGAAAAAGCTAGTTATAATATACTTCTCTTTTGGCTGAAATATGCTCGATCAGTGCCTAATCCGTTGGGAATTCAGAGTCAAGTAAATTCTTAGATCTAATTTGTTGCCTTGCAATGAATTTTCATCAGCAATTCTTACCAGAATTTATCATTCAAGAATCCTTATTAACACCCAAGCAACCTCATCACATTTATCAAAGCCTTTACTTAATCCATTGAATTAACAGCAATAACAAATGGATGTACAGTCTTACTAAATTGCAATCAATTGTATAAGCTTTTACTCACACAACATCAAGGTAACTTAGTATTAAAAAGGAGACAAAATTCAGAGAAGAACAGATATGGGGACAGTTCATAACTTGTATTCATTTCCTTTGAAAATGATATATCCTTTACAAAAAACCCAGAAAAACCTTCAGAGAAGAGGCACAGTCCTTTTTTTTTATTCATCCATTCTCTCTGAGATTTTGACAAAAAGCATACTATAAATATCTTTCCAAAATGTTTTGGACCAAAAAAGAACTAAGCCCAACACTTAGTGAAAACCAAATTCGGACCATTCTTTAGCCTTGGGATCTCACTTAAATAATGTGAGATGCAACAAGCTTCAGGCTACAGAAGGTGACAGGTGCCCTTCTTTTAAAAAAAAACAAAAAACAAGAATAACAGAAGGTTGATTACAACAGCATTTCTGGGCGGGTCCCTTTCTGTTATGCTTCTTGGTTGTTATGATCTGCTTTCGCAATCATTCTTCATCTTCAGAGTACATACCCATAAGGTCTGCAAGTGATGTATTATCTTCTGTTACATGTAAAATCACTTTAACCTGGGGATTTTCTATGTCATCATTGCTGATTACAAGAGTAACAATTACTCTTACATCTTCCTCGTCATCTTCTCCTGACATCTGTTCACTAAACTGATCTTTCCATCTGTTGAAGGTATCGTCATCTGGCCAATCAAAACTTAGGGTTTCTCTTTGTATCTTTATTAAAGAATTGGCATTTTCTTCTAATTCATCGAATTCTTTTCTTATATCAGCATAATACAGTTGTATTTTTACCAGCTCTTCATTTGTCTTTGCCCAAAACCAATAGCCAGTTTCACTGATGATGTTTGTTATTCTGTTATCAAATAATTCATCCATTTCCTTTTTCCATTTGTCCTTTTCCTTTACTGTATCAACAGATTCTAAGGCACAAGGAAATAGGGTGAATTTCTTAGCAAGATATTTTGAAAAACAGAGTGTCAATTTCCTCTGTAAAGAATCTCTTTTATTTTCAAAATTATCTAATTGATTTAATAAATCAAAAATCCTCTCAACCTGATGGTAAGGCATTTGAACTGTAGATATACAAATAATTGTAACATCATTATTCCTCTGTCTCCACTTCTGTGTAAGAGAATCTAGTCCATTCTTTTCTTTATTTAACTCATTTATGAGGGTTACAACCCTTGTCAACTGGTCATAAAAATTTGACCATTGTATTTTATCCCTCAAGTATGTTACACCCTGCCTCCATTTCTCCTCCTGCTGGTTTCTAAATTCTATCTGCCACTCATGTAATTTGGTTTTTTCTGCTTCAAACTCCTCTGCAGTATAGAATTGAGGTCTTTCAGGGGTGTCAGGTATCTCAATAATAGAGGTTAATCCCACAGATGACTGTGGGGGATATGCAATTCTTAATGTACTGGATTCTCCTATTTTTCTCTTTCCAAGTACCTTTTCTAATTGAGACACCCTATTTTCTAACTCAATTCTCCTTTTTACCTCTTGATTATAGGCTTCTACCACTACTTCATATTTATTATGCATATCCATCATTTCCCTCTCTTCTCTTTCCGCAGTAGCCAGGGCAAATTTAGAATAATCCACATTCATGTGGGCTGCCTGTACATTTGAAGTGTCAGCAACTCTTCTTACAATGATACTCCCTGTCAATCCTGAGTCATCAGGCTGTGATGAAGTAACTCTGGATCCTCTTCTCAGGGACCACATAACAAGGGCAGCTTGATCATTGCTGAATGCTGTACCCAAGAATTCCTCTTTATTTGGATCCTGAAGCCCTAAATTATTTGAAACAGAATTAAAAACTAATGCGTCAGCAATGTCCCAATTGGGCAATAATAAAACATTAGCATTTTTTACCATCTGTCTTCCCTCATCAGGGGTTATATTTTGGAACTCTTGAACCATTTGTTCTTTTATTAGACTTTGAATGGAGGCCTCATCCATTTCCGGATGTTCTGCTCTCATATTATTGCACCTTTTCTCAAAAATGTGCATGTTTACTCTCCACGCAAACTGATGGAAAGCCCTAGATCTTACAAAATTGTTATCAGACAAAAAATGCTGACTGGCTTGTTCCAAAATAGGGTCCAATTCCCTTCCTCTGAAATCTGCTGTAGTTAATTCAAAACTTGGTACAGGGGTTTCCTGAGGGTTCCCTTCATCAATCTCTGCTTGTGTAACAAAAATTTCTCCTTGTGACCCCAATTGTTCGAATTGCTCACTGGTGAGTTGTTCTTCCTCAACTCTTATTGGGGTTTGAGAAAGTGAGCCACTTTCATCAGGGGATTCTTCCTCCCTTATTATTCTTCTTCTTTTGGGGAAAGGTTCAGGGGGTCTTTCTTCTAGGACAGTGCTGGAAGATCCAACAATCTGTTTTTCTTTATGCACAACGGGCACCTGCTGTCGGACAATAGTATACCCTGTTTTCTTCCGTACCACCAGTGGACCTACTCCAATGTTGGGAGTGAAACCCAACTTTCTCATAATTTCTCTGGCTTTATCTGGAAAAGAATTAATAAAATGCTGTTTCTTCTCATTCATTACCTCCATTATCTCAGAGAAATTGCTCATGAGTTTATGTACTTTGTCTGCATTGTTCGCAGCATTACTAAGAGGACTGAAATTTTTATCAAAACAATTAATGAATTCCAAAATTTTTGAATAGACTCTCCATTTTTCTTTCTTTATTTCTTGTTCATGGAGAGAGTATTCATTTCTTATTATATCTTCTGGAAAATAGAATTCATGCTGGACTGGACGCAGCTTGATTCTCAATCTAAGGGCAGAGTTAAAGAAACCTTCTGCATCACAAAAACGAGAGTGAGACACTGCCATTTTGTATTGATCCAAAAATTTATGGAGAAAGACCCATCCTTCTTTAGTTATCACAAATTGGTGGGCTATAGTACAAGTAGGAAAAATTGATCCTGTCCCCCTTTTGTGCAAAAAGGCCTCCTCCACTCCTCCCAACTGCCACAAAAATTCAGCTATCCCTACCTTCAAGGGTACTTGATAGGGTAACACATGGGGTGTTCCTTTGAAACCATAGATCCTGATGACCGTTGAAACTGAATATGGGATAATATCTCCCCAATTATGTGAAACCTTCAGATTGTGGGTTTTGTCCATAGGCCTGATAAGGTGCATCAATGCCTTAGGGATTCTGGGATTGTCACTCAATAAGAGGCACCTTAGTTTGGAGGCAAAGTGCCTATCAAATCTAACGAAGCTAGCATTTTCTGCTTCCCAGGTCATGTCTGCACTCCATAATTGGACTGGTAGTGCTTCCCCTTCTTGTTCTCTATTTAAAACCATTTCCTTACCAAAATAAGTGGCCCCTTTAAAAAGAAACATATGCATCAGTAAGGAATACTGACCCCAAACCTTTTCCACCTTGCCCTGTGCAATCTCCAGCAATCCATGATGGATCTCATTTGCCAAGTAAGATGCAAAATCAAAAATTATTTCCACACCAAAAGAAGAGATTTGGGTGATCATATACATGAAGCTCACCGGAATAAAATCTTCTTCGCCCTCTCCGAAGACTCTGCACAGGGTCCTATATATCTCCACTGCCCTGGCATTAAAACATGATTTCTTGAAGGGCTCTTTAGAAGATGATGTTATGGTTGGGAGGCCTCCAATTCGGCCTATGTGGGCTTTCAGTGCACCCTGTCTAACTACATCCCTCTTGGATATATATTCCTTTTCTAAATCTATCAGATTAATGGGCACATGATACATGGTGAGGGGTCCCAGACTGAATACCTTCCTAATCTCCTCGGGACTGATGGTAACTAAAGCCTCACCATCTACTCTCCTCACTACCTTAGTGGCTTGGTCATAGTTTTTTGCTATGGCTTCAAGCAAGTCAAAATCCATGAACACGCTGGGAACAACAAGCTTCCCAAGATCAAAATTCCAAATGTTGGCATGAGGGGCATATAACTTTCTCTCTGCAAACCATTTCTTGAATAGACTCAAACCAGTCTGAGCGGTTTGAGCATCCCGGACCCAATTACCCTTATCATACAATCCATCAGCTACCCTAAGCCTAGGATTGAGTGAGGTCAACCTCTTAACTTGCACCGTTTCTACAGTGGACTCAGGAAGTAACTCAAGCAAATCATCATGCACATTTCTATCCAGGTAGTTCACTGCTCTTGTAAATCCCTTCTTAGGAGGCATCTTGAGCTATCCTCTTTAAAACTTAAAAGCTCACAAAGATGATGGCAGTTTTACTTACTTGAATTCTGTCTCAATTTTCCTTTGAATTCCTGCAAAATTTCAGCGAACAGATAACTTGACAATTTCTTATCAACCTTGGCACGCTTTTCTTTCAGTAATAGCTTCTGCACAGGAATGGCTTCAAATCTTTTCTCGCGTGAAATGAAACTGATGCAATCTCTCTGTATTATACTCTGTTTTTTTCTCACGGACGAAGCTTTCTTGTCTAATTAATACAGAGAGTGGCACTACATTTTTATTTTAAAACTGCGCCGTTGATCTTCAAAGATCCTACGATCATGCGGTACAAAGAGAACAACTAGGAGTTACACTTGCCATGTCAGTCATATTACCCAATGAGAGCTTGCCATGTACATAATTCTTTCTTTTGATGGCGCTTACCTTTAAACCTACTGACGACGGAGAACACGTGTCAGCATGTCGCTACTTCGTTATGCATAAAGAACAAGCACCTTGTCATAACGAGGCGGCGACAACCGTTGATCGGATCAAGAAATGATCGAAAGATACGCTACAGGGCTTCTTAAGAAAGAAGGCGGTGGGCCCATCTTGCTATGTCGCTATAATTATCTTCCTTGCGACTCTTCATAACGAGATAGCGAGCTCCATTGATTCACTTCAAACTGACGTTCCAGATTTCTTGTACATTTAGTCAGGTAAGCATTAATGAGAATGGGATTTCTGCATAGCTAGCACATGTCAAATTTTATCAGTCACCTGTCATTACACGTCATCAAAGATCTTGCCGATCTTTTACCATTTCACGGGGCCTCGCTAACTCGCTAACGGTGAAGCACCTTAACTTTCCGATAGCGAGGTAGCGAGCTTCGACACTTTAAAGGATTCCGTGCCGGAAAAAGCAAGGGGGTACCCAGTAACTACTCCCGTTAATTAAAATTGATTCTGACAACAGTATTCATGACAGGTCATGCCACCTGGTGTAATTATGATACAAGCGAGATGCAATGTTATCATTTTAAGATTTTCACGTGGCCTCGCTACTTCGCTAACGGTGAAGCACCTCAACTTTCCGATAGCGAAATGGCGGAACTTCCGGAAAAAATCAACATTCCGGCTCTGATGTCAGATATTCTAGTGGGTCCTTCTTCCCCTTTTTATGGCGAATTGCAAAGTATACCTGCACAATAAAGTAATTAATAAGCAAATCTTCGATTGCCGCACATTCATTTCATGGTCCCACCGCTTAAAAACTCGACACTCGCTATCTCACTATACTTAATGAGCATGCAACTTTCAATAGCGAGATAACGCCAGCGGTAGATCTAATCAGATCTGACGGTTGGGACAAACAGTAAGAAAGGTAACCCGGGAGAAAGGACAAGGAATAAGGAAGCATATTCGCTTCTTTTGAATTTTGAAAATTTTCGCGCCCAACCATTTATAAATAGAGATGAATGTAAGGCTTACAAGGCGAATATTTCTCAAAGATGTTTTATCCAAAACCTTATACTTCATTTAGACATAGATCATCTGACCTTTCTATGGTTTAACTGAAAAAAATTTACTGCAGAAAAAGTCAGACGAACACCCTCTATCCCAATGATCTACTAAAAACACAATTCATTGCATATATTGCATATAAGGGAGTTGTACCTTATAATTTAGAGGGTAGTGATATAACACATACATTGACCCATTTTTTGGTGACATCCTTTTGTTTCCTCACATTCAAGTCTATAGAGTCAAGGTAAAGCCAAGTAAGCCAAAGGGACAAACTATTAACAAATAGATTTTGGTGACTCTTCTAGGGAATGGAATCTAAGCCTAGTGTTTGGTTTCTCAGTCTCATAAATCTAAAGGTGTCTTTCCTAGGATGAAGACTGGAAACTATGTATGAAGGACCTAATTTCTTTAGTCTGAGAAGGTCTAGTGTAATTAAATGGCCATGCCAAATTCAAAGATTGGTGGAAGGCCAAAGGCTAAACCCACTCTCCAAGAACTTAATGAGAGTAATGAAAAGCTACTACAAGAGCTTGTACTTATATATAAATAAAGTATCTCCCATGATGTCCAAAAGAACATTAGAGTTGAAAATGACCATATTTATGCATCCCTAAGGAAATGTGCATGCTCCAAATTCTACAGGTTGGAAGACATGCAAAGAGAATAGTTTAAGTTGAAACAAACAAAGTTGAACAGGTGAACAGGTGCTCTATGAGATTTTTTATCAATATAGAGAGGGTATCACTTATGAAACTCAAGAGGACATAAGGACAGAAGATGATCATATGTCAAAAATGTTTTGGAATTATATTTATGTCCATTTCAAAAGATTGAAAGACCTACAAGAAAGTGAAAGAAGGAAACCAAAGCAAGTATATATATTTTAGCATAAAAAACCCTTAGTAAGGTCACCTAACTCTATTCCTTATGGTTTTTAGATGTTTAAAGAGTAGGTGAATATCCCTAATTTGTGAACACCAAGGAAAGGCCAAGACCTGAACCTACCCTTGAAGAGATCCATACAATTAATGACAAGGTTTTTCAGAAGATCTTATTAAATCTTGCAAAAAGCCTCAATAAAGGAGATGACCCCAAAGCATAGAAGATATGGGACCACTTTTGCAACCTATTTCACTAGCTGAAGAATTAGCAAAAGGATAAGAGAAATAAGCTTGTTGCCCCACTTTTGACCACCTTTGTAACCTATTTCACTAGTTGAAGAATCAACAAAAGGACAAGAAAAAGGAGCTTGTTGCCCCACTTTTAACCCTCTACTTGATTAGTGAAAGTAAATACTTAGGTTAGAGTGAGTTCCTAGTTGTGTTTGAGTCTAGGTCTAAACCCTCTTAGGTGGAATGATTCTTCATTAGATTTCCAATTTTCCCCTTCTCCACATTTCATGGCCATGTGGTTCTCCATTTTGTCAAAATGATTTTACGAGTAGGTTAGTGTTGAGTTCAATGGAGATTCATGTTGCTCATATAATGATCATTTACAAGTTATATCCACTTTTGGTCTATCAATCTCTCAATAGGAACAAAAGCCTGCATAAATCTAGAATTCCTCTTCTCCTTGGTGGCTTTCCAACCCATGAAGACAATTTTTCCACAAAGGGCCCCAAGTGATACTTATGGATCAAAAGCCATAAAATAGAAAGGTACTCTATGGAAAATCCATTTTCCCTTTACGATTATTTACCTCAGAAAATGTTTATGATTCATCATAGATTTTATAATCAATTCTAATGGAAAACTCAAAATAAACTTCTCCTTGGTCGGTTTTCAACCCATGAAGATAGTTTCCCAAATTTTAAAGAAAATCAAGCTAGTAAGTGGATTGGACCCAAAAATTGTACATAAAATGTTCAAGATGATAATAGAAAGAATCTAACCATTATGGGAAAGAGTTAATGAGTAGAATTCAATCTAGTAGATATTTCCCATGGAGTACTCTATTGTTAACTTCTTGAAACTTAAAGAAAAATAGGAAAGTAAGTATAAAGAGATAGAAAGTTACCATTGGGCCAAAATAATAATGAAAAGACCCCAAGATATCCATTAAAACCATACATTTATTATTTCAATGGATATCTCCTTCAATTCATTTGTTTGGCACAAATTCTAAAGATTAACAGATAGATCAAAGCTCCCATTTATATGGAAACACAAATAATTGAACAAATTACCACTCTTTCTCTGAACTGTTAGTCTGTTAATGTGCATAGCTTTTTCAAAAAGCTAGTATCTATTGCATTAGCTTTTCTTCCAACTTTCTTAAGTTAGAACTCAATCTCAAAATAATGGCAACTAGATTTGTGGGTTTTGACGGGTTGAATGGAATCAAGTCTAATTTATAGAATATCACAAATACCTCTCTCTATTTCTATAAAATAGAGAATTTTCAAAAGCGGGTGAGGTCTTAGTGGATTCATCCCATCAATAAGAAGCTCTAAGGATGTGGGTTGGTCAAGGTAGCTAGTTTTTTGGTTGCAATCTAGGCCCCAAAATTTATCTAGCAGTGTATAAATCATTACAACCCATACACAAAGCAAATTGTGCTACCCGATGACATAGCATTGATCTACATTGATGGGCATACTATGGTGATTTTCCTATGAGTTCCTAAATGAAAGGAGTTCTTAGATTTCCCATTCAGAGCCATTTTTGAGTACTCTGCAAAGAAGATGATTTGGAGAATAGAAATCCTGCAGACATGGTTCAAAAAGTTGGAGTGCCCAGAGTAAGGTTCCTAAGACCTTGTTTGGGACTAATCTCAACCAGAGATCATTGATATCTTGGTCCTTCTACATAGACTAAAAGGTTAGGTACAAGCTTTGAATTTTTTTAAGCAATATTTATTTTTAGTACAAGTCATCTACTTTGACACCGAATATATTGATTAGGCTCACACGGTAAGAAATTTTTTGTCCAATGATCTCTGTGCCACAAAGTTTTACAATACATTCTATATGTCCTCTTTCACTATCTATATGTTTGCCTCACTACAACTATGGCCAAGTATTCCAAGAGTGGAAAATTTCCCTGATGATGTAGAATATAATGAGTTTTATGAATGCTTAGAGTTGGAAAATAGCTATGGAGAGTATGTGAAAATTAATGATGCATTCACTATGAGAATTTGCATGGAGCTATAGGGATGTCTAAAGAGGAGATTTAGTCTTGAAGCCATGGTAGCCATTAGCCAATTTGGGTGTTATTTCATCTAACTCTCATCCTTTTCTCTTTTGCATCTTGTAGCTTTTGATGGTTTCCTCTTGAAGCTACCAAGATATTGATGATGGTACAGCTCTGATACCACTGATGAAGGTACGCTCTGATACCACTAACGAAGGGCCACACCACCCTTACCAACTCACAACCAAGAATGCAACAATACAAAGACAATTTTATTATACTTGAAAATCCAATAGCCATTACAATAACATTTCTACAAGATCACTCAAGATCCAATCCAAACCTAAGCTAGTCCAGATCCACACTCTGGTAGAAACCTCTGAGATCTCAACTTGTGCTCACAAGCCACCAAGCAACCTCCTTGTTTCTAAACTGCAGTCACTAGCTCTTCTCCAACCTTATCCAAGATCCAAGTGTAAACTGCCTCACATTCGACGCTCTGTGTACACACTCACAAGTCCATCAAAATCTTGCTGTAAACTGCCTCACATTTGGCGCTCTGTCCACAGACTCAGGAAAACTCACTCTTCACTTCCTCCTTCTCTTTCACACCTTGAAGCCTTCACACTTTCCACAACTTTCATCTTTCCAAGCTACTCCTTCTGAAGCTTCTCCTCCTCAAGCTTCTCCTTGAGCTTGATTACAAATGATAATAAGCCTTGCTTAAATAGGAACTTCTAACCCAAGACATTACAAACACAACCAATGTGGGATAAAAGGTAAATACAACTATCTTTAAATAAATATTAAATTCCCACCCAAATATGACTAAGCACCCAACAAATACTAAATACATGATTTATCTAAAACCTTCTAGAATTTCCACCTACACACCTCGATTAATGGAATGACGACTATTTTCCTTTTTATGCCACCCATGCACCTCGAATATAGAAATTCCTCTTTTCCCTTTTTTCCTATTTCCTATTTTTAATTATTTCTCCTCTAATTTTCGTCACTTTTTCTCTCTAAGAAATTTTTTTTTTTTCAATAATTTTTCCATGCAAGATGCTCCTGCATCAGACTCCCTCGATAGATAGAAAAGTGTGTCCCACACTTTGACACCAAAAAAGAAAGATCCACCACCATCTTCATCTTCACCAAAGGTTTCCACCTCAACGGGGACAACGAAACCACCATGCAAATCTTCCATATCTGCATTACTCTATCAAACACCCGAATCTCAACCATCCAATCAATATGCTCACTCCCAGGAACAAACTGAACATAATTCTTCATCAACAAACCCTCATTCACATCAGCAACTAGTGAATCCACACCAGTAGCAACAAACCCCGCATCAGCCATAACAAACTCCATACCAGCACCAACATGTAGATCTCCATCAATACATGCCAAACTCTCAACACCAACAACCTCATTGCTCACAATCAGATGCTCTGCAATACATAACTCACCTCCAACAACTGGATCATCCACAATCAAGTGTTCTGCAATCTCCATGTTAGACTTGACCAATTGATCATGAAAACCAACCTCTGTCCCAACATCAACAACATTAGGCATATCTTCAGCAACACCCTCTAGTTGCTCTACAGGTTTTGTATCAAACTCCACAAATTGATCAGGAAAACCAAACTCTTCCACCTCAAACTTATTAGTTTGATAAGCCAATGTAGCATCCAACTGAGAAATAATCTTAGAAAAAGTCCTCTCCACTATATCATGGATTTTAGCAATCATCTTAGGGTCCAATCCTCTTAGGGCCATCTCCCAAGATCTTCATAAACCCTCTGCAATAGATCCTTCCTATGCTCCTTGTGACAACCTTGAATTGTTTGCAAGTTAGATCACAACCTGCCACCTTGCATGAACAATTAGGAACCACATCACAAGTCTAGGAAAATGGATTTACAATCCACCAGCTCTCCACAATCATGCCTCAACAAGTTTAGTCTTCCATCTCTGCATCAATCAATCAATCTGCATGTCCTCCCAAGGTCCTAGTGCAAACTGCCTCAGCTTTGGCGATTTGTCTACATGCTTAGGAACTCCTGTTCTGATACCACTTGACGATGGTATAGCTCTGATACCACTGATGGAGGCATGCTCTGATAACACTAAAAAAGGGCCACACCACCCTTACCAACTCACAACCAAGAATGCAACAATACGAAGACAATTTTATTATACTTGAAAATCCAATAACCATTACAATAAAATTTCTACAAGATCACTCAAGATCCAATCCAAACCTAAGCTAGTCCAGATCCACACTCTAGTAGAAACCTTTGAGATCTCAACTTGTGCTTGCAAGCCAACAAACAACCTCCTTGTTTCTAAACCGCAGTCACTAGCTCTTCTCCAACCTTATCCAAGATCCAACTGTAAACTGCCTCACATTCGTCGCTCTATCTACACACTCACAAGTCCATCACAATCCTACTATAAACTACCTCACATTCAGCGCTCTGCCCACAGACTTAGGAAAACTCACTCTTTACTTCCTCCTTCTCTTTCACATCTTGAAGCCTTCACAGTTTCCACAACTTTCACCTTTCCAAGCTACTCCTTCTAAAGCTTCTCCTTCTCGAGCTTCTCCTCCTCAAGCTTCTCCTTGAGCTTGATTACAAATGATAATAAGCCTTGCTTAAATAGGCACTTCTAACCCAAGACATTACAAACACAACCAATGTGGGATAAAAGGTAAATACAACCATCTTTAAATAAATATTAAATTCCCACCCAAATACAACTAAGCACCCAACAAATATTAAATACATGATTTATCCAAAACCTTCTAGAATTTCCACCTACACACCTCGATTAATGGAATGACAACTATTTTCCTATTTATGCCACCGATGCACCTCAAAAAATAGAAATTCCTCTTTTCCCTTTTATCCTATTTTCTATTTTTAATTATTTCTCCTCTAATTTTCGTCACTTTCTCTCCCCTCCATATTTTTTTTTCAATAATTTTTCCATGCAAGATGCTCCTGCATTAGATATCCTAGTGATATGATAATGTTGCTAGAGATCATATGACAAGTTACTCAAGTGAATGTGCTAAGTGGGAGTCAGAAGAAGAAAGATTATGAGTTTCCTATGAAAGTGGGAGCCTTCAACTATGACACCTGTTTAGATGCTAAGAACATGTTGAATGTGTTTGAAATGAAGTATAAATTGGAAATGTACAAAGTCTTGAGGCCCATGTTTGATCCAAATGGGTATGCAAGGGTTTTTTTCAAATTGGAAGTGTTATCAAGCACATCACCACCATTGAAGACTACTGGACTGATTGCAAGGATGAGTTTGAGAGCTATGATTGTGCTTTCACCATACTGATAGTTTATCAAGTAAAAATGTATAAAGTCAATATCAATGTAGAAGGAGTAGAAGATAATGGTCAAAACATGTATAGTAACACTTATCTTACCAGGCTAAGAGGCACTCCAACAAGCTCAAAAGCTTATGAGGATTTAGGGGAAGAGCTAGATATAATGATTGCCTAGATTCTCAAAAGGATTGAAAAATGGGTCGAGTAAATTATAGATAGAAAGAGTTGAAGAAAAAGTAGAACTACTCTAGCTTCCCCAATAGTTATAATAGTTTCCTCCTCCTAGGGTGGCACTTCAAGTGCAACTTTGGCCATTACCCAAGGGCTAGCACAAGCATTAGATAGAGTTGATCAACCTCCTAAAAAAAGTATTCCCTTAGCTTAGAATTTTTAGGACATCTCCCTCCTAGTAATCAAAACTCCATTAGAAGAAAAGAAGAAGGTAGAGGAATCAAAATATGGTGCAGTCACTTCTACCCCTTTGCCTCATACAATCCCAATCCCACTTGTAAACTTACTACAATTCTCCTACTGAGTAGTCTCCAAGTGCAAGTAGTGGATCTGGGCGATGGTGGAAGCAGTGAGGGTGAGATGACTGAATCTAATGAGGTAAAATAAATAAATTTAGAGGTAGATAATGACCCAAATTCTTCAAAGCTCATTTCATAAGCCCCAAAGAACCCTTTTTCTTTGGCTACAAAGGCACTCACTCTAGCCAAGAGAAAGATGTTTAGTATAGATGCTCTTAGAACTACCTCTAAAGGGATAGGCATAGATTCATGGCTAGAGAACACCCTAGATAGAAAAAGAAGGAGACAAGATGAAGAAGTTCCTAGAAAAGATACAAGTTATCTATTGCTATTCGCTCTAGATCAGCATTGAGCAAGGTCAAAATGTATAAGACCTTGTCCTTCATAGGACAAGATCCTAAAATAGGGCATCTGACAATGGAGATTGTAAAGCCTACCAAAGAAGGAAGAATCAAAGATATGTCTGCTAATGATTTTCCCTTACACTTTATGGATCTCGGGGAGGCTAGACATGACACCAAGGTTGCCTTGTGGAAGTCAAAAAATGAGGGAATAGAGGGAAAACTTAAAAGTCTTAAATTATCAAAGGTTAGAATGAAGGCTGAAATCCATGAACCCAACAACTTCATCAAACAATTGGTTACACAGTTAGCAAGCATCTCTGAAATGCCTATCACTAGTGATCCTACTATTGCTGATGTCCAAGCACTCATCTCTTAGCTCCAAGAAGATAAACACATAAGGAAAATTAGTAGAGAGTTGAGCAAGAAAATCAAGTTGGAGGGACTCACCATTATAGAATAGATTAGTAATGCCATACTAAGGCTGGAAATAGAGAAGGATAACATTTCAGCTAATAGAGCTACCATAGAAACAAAGAAGGTTAAAAGTAAAGATTGAGTTTACTAAAGATGGTTATCCATATGAAGGCCAAAGAAGTCGTCAAAAAAAGGATCTTTCCTAAAGGAGATGAGCCTTTTTTTGAGTTTCTTCAGAGCATGCAATTCAAGTTTGAGATGGTCATGGTGAAAAAACAAGTGCTTAATGAAACATAAGTTAAAGTGAAGGAGGATCAGGATAAAGACTATGAACCTCTGAGAGGTATACATATAGACTCCTAGACTAGCAGACAAGGGAAGGGAACCACTGGAATAACTATCATGCAAATGAATATCTCCAATTACATAGATAGTTTGATGGGGATATCTTTTGATCACCAGAATAGAGTTTTCAAACTCTAGAAGCTTGGTGGGTGTATATACATGGCATGGACAAAATACAAGACACATTGAGTGCTTCAAAGATTTGGCTAGAGAGAATTCTAAATGGCTCTTAAGATACACTAATGTGAATGTACATAGGCATGAGGAATTGATTTCAATCATTGTCTCTGCTAAAGATTATAGGAAAAAATCAAAAAAGAGAAAGAAGGCGAAGTGATTCATATTTAGCCCCTTTTATATTTTGATGTAATGATTGTAATGGGAAAACTATCTCCTTCCCAATTTTCATTTTTGAAGAGATGAATTGATTTAAATTCCTTTGTAATGGTCATATCATAATCATATATGTACTTGAATGAAAGATTAAAAAAGGGTAAGCTAATTTTTTTTGTGAAATATTGGATGTTCTAGAGATAATTGAATGGTATTTTCTATCAATTATTGTCTATTACACTCTATCTTGTGTTAATTTTATGTTTTCTTTTTCATATCAATTAAATCAAGGGATGAAAAAAGCTTGAATATCCTATTCTAATATAGTGCAATAAAGATAATAGTGTTGCTATCATCAATTCAAGAGAAATTCCCTTTGGTGTTTTTCCTTCAAGTTATTCTTTTTTCTCTATAGTTAGTTTCCTACTTATATCAGTTTAGTGTTAGTATGAATTATTGAATCATTAAGCCTTGTGGATTCATAAGACATGTGAATTTTTAGACTTAATCACTTTTAAAATACTATCTCTTAACTTAGTTAGTTTCTATTTAGGCCTAACTCGGTTTACCTCTCCTGTTCTCAGGTTAAGAACATACCCCTTTTAGTTTTAGAAGCAAACATAATTCATTGCAAATCATATTGCAATAGGGAGCTATACCTAGAAATTCAAAGGGAAATTAGTCATTTCAACAACTTTCCAACTATTGTAACCATATATCATTCACAAATTTGGGCATTTAAAGAGTTAAATCAAAAGAGCAATCTTTTTACCAACATATTTTTGGCGACTCTGTTGGGGAGATGAGCAGTCACTTGACTAACAAACCTATAACATAAGGGAAAATTGTACTATCTCATGAGAACATAGTCCTAGTGCTCCAACCTAATCTTGGATTCCAATATAACCAAGAAGATATAATCTCATCCCTTAACATATTTGTTTGGAGGAATTAGAGGAATGTAGAGCACTACAAAAATGCCAGCTGGGTATTATAAGAAGAAGAATTGAGGATTGAGCATTATAAAGAGCTGTTCAAAGGAGATAAATCCAAATAGTAGAAAGACAAGTAGAATGTGAAGCCTAAAGATAAAATTAGCTTAACAAACTAGAACAAGCAAGGTTCCCTAGAAGTACCAAAGAACAAGTTGGGAAAGACCCTATTTTTGAAAAGCTTATAGAGCTTGGTTTTCCCATCCTAGATGCCCCTAGACAAGAGGTTGACAAGAAAACTCAGAGCAGACCACCCTCACATGTTATAGATCTAATTTATTTACATACTACATGCCAAGTATTTGCCTTACATGGAATAATTATTCCTCCAATTGTTAATTTTTTACCATACCTTTGTAGAACAATTGTGGCTACTCCCTGTGCTACTGCGATAGGTCCATTAGTGCTGAAAGCTTATCACCCACTCCCATCTAGTTTGTAGGAGTTGATAAAATCCAACTCAATAGCTCACTAAGATCACCTGCATGCAAATAACTTGTCAAAGGGAAAATAAAAAGGAAGAGGTGGAGCTTGGAAAAACCCTAAACAAACTTGAGAGAGAACATATTGCAAAACAATAAAAATGTATTTACAAAGAAAATGTGATGAGAAAACACAATGAGAGAGCCTAAATATAAACACCTCATTGAAGCTTGTAGAACAAGCTGGAAAGTGGTAGAAGATAAGGTTGACAACTAAGCATCCAAAAAAAGGTGGAACATGTTAGAAGGGAAAAAAACTCTTGTGTTATCAACAACTCATCACTATAGCAATTAAATACTAAATATTAAATAAATGCATTAACCTAAGTAAGTTTAAGTAAATAGAATAAATAATTAATAATTAATTAACTATTTACTCTAACACCCACCCTTAAGTGCAACTTAAGGGAATGCCTTAAGCTCACAAAACTAAGATGAAATGCAGAATGGCTCCCAACAACAAGGCCATGTTAGTTACCCATGTACAATGCAAAGAGATGAAATATCTATAAATAAGGAAAGAGAGAAAACTACATAGGAAAAACCCTCCCCCAAAAAGAGATAACCTAGTGAAGGACTAAAGAAGCCTCCAACTAGTGGAATGTCCCATTAATAGGAACAAAAGATGATCATGAAGAGCATCACTGAAGCATGAAGAATTCACAAAATTTTCCATTAGAAAGAAACTACATTTAATTGAAGAACCTCCATGGAAGGAGAAGGCATGAACCAAGCATGTCTGTATGGTAGATGATCCATCTCACTGAAATGCATAGGTAGCCAGCCACTACAATTACCTCATACATAGGATCAACCATTTAA
Organism: Cupressus sempervirens; assembly: GCA_028749045.1. Taxonomy (NCBI): domain Eukaryota; kingdom Viridiplantae; phylum Streptophyta; class Pinopsida; order Cupressales; family Cupressaceae; genus Cupressus; species Cupressus sempervirens. The sequence continues at coordinate 68,215,176 of CM053784.1, forward strand.
TACATAGCTCACACTATCGAACCATTGAACCAAGCATGCATTAGAACAAGAATAGAAGCCCCCCGTATGCACAAGGGGTGAGATGATAGGCAATTGAGAAGGTGGGCCAAAATCCTCTATTGACAAAACCAAGAATGACAAGGGAGGAAGAGTTACAAACACCTATAAAGACATGGTCACATTGATGCTACATGTGAAAAAAAAAGGAAGAAGGCCAAAAATAGCAAACAACTATCCTCCCATGGTGGTTTATAAAAAAAAGTTCAAGTACAACTGTCTCAAAACAACGTTCATGAATCCGAAATGTAAGAGTGGCACTTTATCTTAGTGTGTATACATAAAAGTGCTTACAAATGATGTCTACAATGATCAAAATAGGAAAAAAGCTAATACAAAAGATAATACAACCCAAAAAAAAAGATTCCATGCTAGGAAAATAATCCTGTCCTGAAACAGCCAAGATATCGACCATAGAGCAAAGACACCAAAAACATGATAGAAAGAGCATGGGCTAGAATATAAAGGAAATGACAATATTTCTAAAAAGATGACAAAACTAGCTTTCCAAAAATATAAAGTTTTCAAAAAATTGACATGGGACACAAAAGATATGCATGTCAGAGTCAAAAATAGAACTTTAGACTTCAACTACAAAAAAGAACAAAGAAACTACATTAAAACCTAAAAATACCTACACTAATGTCTTCATCTCATAACCAACTTTCCAGTGCTTCTTTCATATCAGAGAAATACCTCCATTTTCTCAAGATATGGCCAAAAAATTGCAAGTAGGTCCAAAATGACCCTAGAGAGGTGCAAGAGGGCTACTAATGTAGTGATAACCTCATGCTAATGTTAGCATTTCATGACAAAAAAATTGACTGCCTGGGGCTTGTCACTACAAAAAATAGCCACGTGGAAAATGAGATGATGTCATAGGGTCCACGTGGTACTGGTGCCACATGTCACCGCAAAAACATGCCAATTACTACAAAATATGCCACATGGGTAGGTGACCAGGTGCAGTGGTTTGATGGTAGAGTGGAGGGTGTAGAGAGGTGGTGACACCAATGGAGGTGGCTAAAACTAGTGGAGCCATCAGTGGCTGATTGTGGGTTGGTGGCAGTCGGGCCGCGATGGACCTACAGCAGCGTTACTAACTACAACCACTATAGGCTATACACAGGTGGCATGGAAACATCCCTATAGTGGCACAATGGTGGCTGCCTAGCTATGGCCAAATTTTTTATTTTTTATTATTTTACTCAGCCAATTCATTTGTACGTCCGCACGACAGGCCCTTTGACCAAAATTTGTTTTCCTCCTCAAGCTTTGTCTCCAAAATTGACAAATTTTATATGAATGCTGACTTTAAATGGCCTTCTAGATCCAATGGTAGCGTCCATTTGGGCTAAAAGTGCTCCAAAAAAGTGCTCTTCCTTCGAATTGAAGAAAAAAACACAAATGAACTAAGGTTTGTGTCTCTAAATCGTGGCTTGAAAAAACCTTGAACAAATTAGTAGTAGGGAGGCTCTAATACCATGTAGGAGTTGATAAAATCCAACTCCACAACTCACCAAGATCACCTATATGCAAATAACTTGTCGAAGGGAAACCAAGAAGGAAGAGGTGGAGCTTGGTAAAACCCTAAACAGACTTGAGAGAGAGCATATTGCAAAATAATGAAAATGTATTTACAATGAAAATATGATGAGAAGATAAAATGAGAGAGCTCGAATATAAAGGCCTCACAGAAGCTGTAGAAAAAGCTAGAAAGTGGTAGAAGACAAGTTTGACAACTAAGCATCCACAAAAAGGTGGAACATGCTAGAATGGAACAAACTCCTATGTTGTCAACAACTAATCACCACAACAATTAAATACTAAATATTAAATAAATTCATTAAACTAAGTAAGCTTAAGTAAATAGAATTAATAATTAATAAACAATTAATTATTTATTCTAACATAGTTCAAGGAAGAATTTCCCTAAGTTTTCAAGTGATGGGAAAGTTGCTACTGATAAACATATTAAGTCATTTTTTGTAGCTACTCATATTTTAGGTGTCTAATGAAGATGTAGCTATAAGGCTATTTGTAGAAAACCTATTAGAGAATGTGGAAGATTAGTTTATCATTTAAATGATGGACCAGTCACCAATTGGGACACAATGAGGATAGTTTTTGAAACAAGGTTCAAAATGATGGAAGATGAGCACATCTTATTAATGCAATTGACATCTATTAAAAAGAAACATGCCATGAGTATGAGGGATTTCATTACAAATTTTAATAAGATTACTAATAGGATCTCCACTACTAACAAACTCACTGCTAGAAATCTAAAAACATTCATCATCAGTGCAATGTTGATGCAGGAGCATCCTAGGTTTCCTTGTAATCCTCCACTTTTGTTCATTTTTCCAATTTTTGTCAAGTTTCTAGTCACTACTGAGTGCCAGTTCCAGTCATTGTTGAATGCCAGTTTCCAATTATTGCTGAGTTCTACTTTCCAGTGTGTGCCGAGTTCTAGTATGTGCCGAGTTATCTAGTGTATGTAGAGTTACCCAGTTCATGTGCCAAGTTACTCAGTATATGTCGAGTGACCTTTCATGTGTCAAGTTACCCAGTGTATGCCAAGTGACACATCATGTGACGTGTTCTCCTATTTATATCAAGTGTCAAGATTTGGATGTAATTTTTGCAAGCCAACTTGTAGGATTTATTTCAATCATGACATTTATGTTAAGATATTTTCTTGAGATGTGTCCAAACCATTGTTGGGTCAACCTTCCACTTATGTACTAGCTTAGAATGATCTATAAGCCATTTTGGTAAGTATATATAGAGTATTTAGGCTTAGAGTTAGATAAGTTTTTGTCAATAAGTTTTTGGAAATAGATTTAGAGAAAACTTAAAAGTGTGAATTTGCAGTTGGATCTTTGAATGTGAATGTATTTGTAATTGGCTGTAACCTAGAAGGCCTTATAGTTGGGCATGTTGGTTGTAACCTAGAAGGCCTTATAGTTGGACATGTATGAAGATATTTTGAGGAATCAATAAAAGTATTTCACTCTTCTTCCTCCTTTGGTTGTTTTTCCTTGTGCTTACTTCAATTGTGTTAACTCTTGTAGGGTGGTTTGGATAGTTGGGTGAGCCTTTGGCCCTACTTATTCACCCTTATTCCTATGTCAAATGCTGTTAGATAAAAATTATGATTTAAGGAGGTCCCATCCCATAGATTTAGTAGAGGCACAAAAGAAGGTGGTCAAATTTGAAGATGATTTAATCTCCACTAGGAAATGGACATGAGAACTTCAAATGAAGGGAAGCTCCAACTATTAATACTACTTCATCTGATTAAATGATTCAAAAGTTGTCAAATGAGTTGGTCATTATAAAGAGGTAATTACCTAGATTTAATCACTCTTACTAATGGAACTATCAAAATCCATCAAGGAGGAACAATGATGGAAAATTTCCATAGCTTACAGGCTCACAACCAAGGCTGGAAATCAAGGTGGCACCTAAGAAAGGGAATATGTGCATGTTTCATTTGACAACAGATCATGATAGTGAAAGTTGTCTAGAAATAGCTCATATGATGCATTTTTTATCCACTAATGAGTTGAATACTATAACTCCTTGCTCTAAGTCAAATTTGTACTCAAATGGTGACTCTAGAAATTTATTTGTGGAGTACAAGTCAAACTCTAAGTCGAAGGGTGAATACTATGCAACTATTGATGGAACCTCATACACATTTTTAACCTAGAGTCAAAAGCACAAAAATCAATCTCCCAATCACATTCTAGGAAATTCTCCCAAAACTTCATCAAATACCATTCACATCAATCAAGGATCATTAATATCTCAAACAAGTAAGGACAAGGGCCTTTTTGATTTCATCCAATTTTGTAAAGAGTCAAAGATCCAAATTTCTCCCATAGATTATCTAAAATCTCATCCCTTTGAGTGAAAGAGATTGGTAGATCACTGTAAAGGAGGTTCTTGGATTTGAGTCATAATGTTACCACTAAAGAACAAGATGAATCTTTGACATCTAACCTTTTTGATCAACAAGATTCCACTATCTTAGCGACTTTTCCTAGGCAAAAACTTGACCCATTCTACATAACACTATACATCAATAGATGCCAGTTAATTAATTGCATAATAGATTTAGGTGCATTAGACAATGTGAAGCCTTATTCAATAGCTAAAACCCTATGCCTCACCCTCACTAAAGTTATTGGAATATGTTATTTAATGGATGTTGAACAAGTCCCATTACTTGGGAAAATAAAAGATGCTCATATGGCTCTTGCCTCTCATCCAAAAAAGAAACTATTGTTGACTATCTTGGTTGTGGATATTATGGCAAGCTATGGCCTTCTCTTAAGTAGAATTGTTTTTAGAGATCTACAAGGGGAAATAAAGTTGGATTAGTATCAATAAAATGTCCCTTTCTTTAATTTTATATGATATTTCAAGCCTCTAATCAGATCTTTAAAATCAAACAACTAATATTTCAAAGATCCACCAATTTCTCAATAAACCCCAAATCGGGTATGCCCGAAATAGTGCCAAAAACTTCACAGCTTCACATATTATTAATAAATTTGAAACTAGACATTTTTTTTTATAGAGATTTCAGTAGAATAACAGCCTACAAAAAGAAATTTCCATATTTGTATAACATTTACATAACAGCTCCCAAATGGAGGACAATAACAATGCTCATCGAGCTCCTGAAAACAACACAAAATAGCCAGAAACACCACAAAAGCACTGTTAATCTATCATAGAAGTATAATCATGAAAAAATACATATATTCAGATCTATTTTAACATCTTAATTTCTGATATACAGTAGCAACCCAAACTGATATGAAATACTCAACCGAAAACACCAAACTCTTACAAAAAAACACACCCGAAAACCCACAAATTTGCACTATTCAGCACAAAGGCAAACTCTGCATGAGCATGCATATGGAATGGATTCAAACTCCCATCCTTATCCTTCATAGAAAACTACAAATTCCCATTCTTGGGTCTCCTTCTCCATAGGTTTGGCAGCCTCTGAAGAACAACAAAGAAATGAGCAAAAATCAAGTTATGGAATCAGCCCAAGAATGCCTCCAAACCCCTTAAAAGAGGGCATAACCCTAACTCACGTCCAAGAGGGTTTAATAAAACATATTTTAATAATAATTTTGATTTATTAGTCCATTAGCTTCCAAAGATTATCCCACTTTGCCAAAACTTCACCTTTTTTGGGCCTGCTTGCCTTAGCAAAGATTATTATTTTTAATTATTTGAAAAGGGGACATGACAAGTCCTCCCCTTCCAAATATTGCTTGTCCTCAAGCAATGGCTGAATAATAAACCAATCAATCCACCTAGATCCCAAATGTAGTCATGAGCTCTACTATTGTCAATTAACACAGGCTCCTGCAATATCCTCTGCAATATAACCAAGAGGAATCCATAATCAAACTGACAATTATAGCTCAACCAAACTCCAAAATCACAACTTCCACAGACAGAAACCCACAAGACACAAACTCTTAGAACATCAAAACCCAAGTAAAGTGGAAAAATCAAACTGCCAACATAGTAAATACCATCAATGCATCCCACTGGCCTATATGGAATGTACAATCCAACTCTGCAACAATGGTGAATTCTCTCAAATGAAACTATACCAAGTATGGAGAATCCACACACTATACAACTCCTGCAGTCAACACAACTCTGTAGATCATCAGCCACTATCTCATAACCATAACTCCCATGCACCCTTGATGGTGAAAAGCCATCACAAGATAAACAGCAAGAAATGAAACCCAAACCAAATTTTCCTACCATCAACTCCTCAACACAAGGATCAAATGCTAATTGAAGTACATACCCTGCAATATAATGTTGATTAAAAAAACCAACCTCAGTCAATAGCTCACCATGAACAAGTGATACAACCCACTATGACTAATCACTATCTAAGTTAGGAGATGTCATAGCCAAAGGAGTCGAATCAATAAAAACACCTACTAAAGCATCACTGCCAAACTCCTACTCTAAGTCACATATTATCAAGCTATCAACTACAGAACCTATCGCCATGTCATGCAGATCAGAACTCTCATCTTGAGGCATCAAACTATCCCATAACTAATGATAAGCACTAGGAACCAAAGTACATCTCTTTATCATCATCTCATCAACATGGTCATCAAAGGTAAATTGATGAGCATACCTCACAATGTAATGTCGATAAAATGCACCAATCTCAGTCAGTGGCTCAGATTGCAATCCGGATGTAACTAACTGCAATCGATCACTAATCAAGTTGGAACTGACTACTACCTCTGAAGACATCACCAAGGGAGTAGTATTACTAGCAGGAACCATGCCAACTGTCGGCTCACCAACATCACACATGGTCTTTGATACAACATCTCTAGTCTTTGTGCCGTTAGTACTAGAGGTCACCACCATGTCAGGCATACCACAACAATCTACTGTCGCACCCAACTCAACTGATCCTGACTCTAGTGGGGATGAACCCAATATGCCAATGTTAGTATCAAGGATGGATGCATCCCCATCTCCATTGTCTTTGACAATCTCGACCATGGACATCCTCAGATCACCAGACACCATAGCTTGTGACCGTACAGAATTTGGTAAAGACTATAGTTGCTCTAACTCCATGGTCACCTTAGCCAAATGAAACTATGACTCCTTGAAAGCCAATTGTGTACTCTCAAGAATCTCAGAAGTCACCTCAAGCTGCTGAGTAAGCTCACTCACCTCATCTTCCTTGGCCAACAATGCATCGTATGATGTACTGCCCCACTCCATAAGATAATCTATGTCGGCTACCAACTGCATATGATCCTGTCTCAGAATCTAGATAGCCTCCCATAAAGAGTGGAACTCTGTCAAGGAAAGATAACTACCTCCCTACTCATCACTAGTAGGAGAACCCCATCCATAAATTGCTAATAATTGATGAGCAGCATCAAAATGATGGCAAGCAATAACAATGTCTCACTCACTAACTCTCAACTAACCAGACACTTGATGGCACTGGCTAGACTGTATCCTACAAACCTCCTCTAACACACTATCTAAAGGAGTATCCTCAAGGTTACTAGTCTCTAGAGTATTACCATCCATATCATGTGAATCAACTCCAAAGCTCATATCAACATATGGAGTATCAAAAATTGTAGCACTACTATCCAACTCCTCTGTGCCAAAAGAAACCACCAAGGAAACTAAGTCTTCAAAACTGCCCACTGCATCCTCCTAGATATCATCAATGCCAATATGATCCTGAGACTTATTTGTACACACTGCCAAATATGAAAGATCATCAACACATTCCAGAAAAAATGGTCGACTGGATATATGAACAAGGCCCAACACCGGTGTATAAAAACTAATACCAACATCGGATAAGCTCCTAGCACAAGAACAAACAACACCGTGCAATCTTCTAATCAAATCCATGATAGCACCCAAACAATCATTTCTATCAAAAAGTGTTAAAGATTTCCAATCAACTGAATCCCAAATGCCAATATAAAAATCTCGAGTCCATATCCATAAACTATAATTAGCTGGTAACTCAAGAAAACTCCTCACGTGAGTAATATGACCAATACCAACTAATTCCACATACCTGTCTGACATTGTTCCTATATCCTGGATGTGAATGCAAGATGAACTCGCAACATTATCAATGACCACATATGATCTACCATTTGCAAAAAGCTGAGTATCAAAAGTGAAAGATGAAACTAAACTCAATTACATGCCATGCTTATCCCCATGTCTCTCCCAGTCTTGTAATGCCAATGGAGTGTCCACCAAAGAAGCTCGAGTGTCCTCAAGCTCGTGAGAAAGCCTGTCAACTTCCTCCTCCTTCCTCCTCAAGGCATCTGAATAGTCTCCAGTAAGGCTAAGAAGATGGTCATGATCTGATAGAAGATTTAAATAACTCAACTTCATCATTCTCATTATTTCCCTAATCACTTGTAAGTCAACACAAGAAGACTTTTCGTGAACTCCCTTATGTCTACGCTGTAATTAAATCATTCGAATGTGATCCTCTATCATATCCTGCATCTTGTCATGATGAGATAATGAAGTCACAATACTATCTTTGTTCACCTTTAGCTAGCTGGACAAATCATGTGAAGTACTACCTGCCTCAACCTCATGTGATGAAGCATCTAATTGTGCCTAGTACTCTTTCTCAGCAAAGTCATGAATGTTCAATGTCTGCTCATCTCTACTGGGTATCTCACAATCATGCACAACAACATCCTCATAATCATCATCTAAATCCACTACCTCTTGTGGTAGAGTAGAATCTGAGACCTCTGCCTAGCTATAAGCTAGTTTCTCAAACTCCTCATGCAAGTTCTTGGTAATTGTGTCATCTGCCCTGTGAGAAAATCTGCCAAATAAAAATCTAGTCAACTTATCCACCTTTGCTGGGTCAGACAACATGTCATTCATCATACGGTGGTGCTCAACTAACTGTTCAGACATGTCATAGCTTATTTTCCTAAGTTTATCTCGAATGTCTAAATAATCATCCTTTCTATTGTTCTAACTCTGGATATCAATTGTCCAAGATCGTGTCCTCTGAGACTCTGTACTATACCTATCCATTCTGGATAAAGTAGAGTGTAACCCCAATAGGTTATAACTTCTTCAAACATAAAGAACTAACATGAAAATGATTAGAAGTAGCATGCAACCATATATTTTGAAATGCAACTGATTAGAAGCAACATGCAACCTCCAAATTCACCAAGAACTAACATGCAAATGATTAGAAGTAGCATGCAACCATAGATTTTGACATGCAGATGATTAGAAGAAAAATGCAACCACCAAATTCACCAAGAACTAACATGAAAATGATTAGAAGTAGCATGCAACCATAAATTTTGACATGCAACTGATTAGAAGCAACATGCAACCATAAATTATGACATGCAAAATTTGGGTAGTTGTCAAAACTGACATGCAAACTTCTACAAACCCTCAGGCTGGCAAGATCATAGCTCTGATACCACTAAAATGTCCCTTTCTTTAATTTTATATGATATTTCAAGCCTCTAATCAGATCTTTAAAATAAAACAACTAATATTTCAAAGATCCACCAATTTCTCAATAAACCCCAAATCGAGTATGCCCGAAATAGTGCCAAAAACTTCATAGCTTCACATATTATTAATAAATCTGAAAGTGGAATTTTTTTTTAATAGAAATTTCAGCAGCATAACAGCATACAAAATTAAATTTCCATATCTATATAACATTTACACAACAGCTCCCAAACAGAGGACAAAAATAATGCTCATCGAGCTCCCGAAAACAACACAAAATAGACAGAAACACCACAAAAGCATTGTTAATCTATCATAGAAGTATAATCATGACCAAATAAATATATTTAGCTCTATTTTAACATCTTAATGTCTGATATACAGCAGCAACCCAAACTGATATGAAATACTCAACCGAAAACACCAAACTCTTACAAAAAAACACACCCGAAAATCCACGAATCTGCACTGTTCATAACAAAGGAAAACTCTGCATGAGCATGCACATGGAATTACTTCAAAATCCCATCCTTAGCCTTCTTGGAAACTTGCAAACTCCTGTTCTTGGGTCTCCTTCTCCACAAGTTTGGTAGCCTCTGAAGAACAACAAAGAAATGAGCAAAAATCAAGTTCTGGAATCAGCCCAAAAATGCCTCCAAACCCCTTAAAAGAGGGCATAACCCTAACTCATGTCCAAGAGGGGTTAATAAAACATATTTAATAATAATTTTCATTTATTAGTTCATTAGCTTCCAAATATTATCCCACTTTGCTGAAACTTCACCTTTTTTGGGCCTGTCTACCTTAGCAAAGATTATTATTTTTAATTATTTGAAAAGGGGACATGACACTCAAGTAGTCGTACCCATACAAAGCAAGAAGGTTAAGTTGGAACCTAAAGAAAAGGAAAAATTCATTGTCTCAAAGTCAAATGATCCTAAAGCCTAGATTCTCTTAAAAGAACTAGAGTTCAAAAATTACACGTTTTTAACTGAAGATACTCTAAATGAGTAGGAAATTGAAGAAGTGAAAATGAAAATCCTTAGTTAAGAAGAAGAGTAATAATTTATATGGACATTGGAGTTCAACAGAAGTTGCTCCTCATTAGAGTTTAGTGTAGGCATAGTGTTAATACCTCCTAAAGTAGAACCCAAACCCATGGCTTTCAATTTGGAATTTGGAAATACAAATAACATAGTAGAATATGAAGCCCTACTACTCAAGATAATAGTTATGAAGGAAAAAGCAATAAAGATCCTGAGAGCTCAAGGTGATGCAGAACTCATTTTGAAAGAGGCTAGTGTCTTAGACAAGTAAAAAAGTAGAATTGCATTTCTCAGCCTACTATAGAGGCATAATATGTTGTAGCAGTAGTTAATTTTTCCAACATGGTTTGATTCAAGCAATTGTTAGCAAAAATGAAGGTGGAGATCAAAGATCCAGTTGTTATCTTCTATCATAGAAGTAGTGCAATAAAAATATCAAAGAATCCAATGACACATACCAAGCCAAAGGATATTGCCATAGAATATCATTTTCTAGGAGAATTGGTGCAAGACAAAGGTCTAAGATTGGAATATGTAAATACAAATGAACAAATTGAAGACATATTCACCAAGCCATTACCTAAGAATGTATTGGTGTATCCAAGAGGTAAGGTAGGGGTCATTCCCCTACCTAAAGCTCACTAAATGAAGTTTAGTAATGCATCAACCAAAGCACGTTGAAGATTAGTCAAGTTGATGTAGTAATGAAAGAGAAAATAGAACATGAATCTGTACATCAAGTGCACTAAAATTCATCGTATATTGTCTTTGGCATGAAATTTCAAAGAGGGAGAGTTTGTTGTAATATATTAGATAATTTTTTCTTGACATTTTCAAGATGTCAAAGAGGAAGAGTTTGGTATTTGAAGATGTTGATATCAAAAGATTATGTTGAATACAAAGTAAACAAGGAGAGTTTTCTAGTGGAGGGAGAAATTAAAGTCAGAGGGAGTTCACACTAATCGAAGGAGTTCTTATGGATGAAAATAATAATCAAACTAAGGATATTACATTACTTTTATAATTTTTCTCTAAAATTTCATTACAATATGATATCTTGTGATGCCATCAATTCTAAAGAGAAAGATTATTGAACATAATTTATCAATTGTATTTTTTCTTTGATGTTACAGAAAATGTCATATCTTTATTAGTTAGTGCATTCCAAGATCACTCAGACAATGAAGACAATTTTTACTAACTATTGAGCATTCCATTGTTTGTCTAGTTCTAAAGACAATGTCTATCGAGTTCACTCAGGCTTCACAAAGAAGTTTAGAAAAGTCAAGTGTTAACCAAGCTCACTCAATTAACAAAGGAAAGTTGGATGGAACCAGTGGTAAACAAGTCCACTTAGTTACCAAAGGAATTTTTTGATAATGCAATGTTAACTGAGCTTACTTCATTAACAAAGGAAAATCTTTTGTAGGTTAGCATCTACCAAGTAGGGTTGGCTAATAAAGCATTTTCTTGCTTTGGTATATTGAGTTTAGTGAATTTTTTTGATGGTTCTAGTCGACTAATGAGATGAATTTTAATTGTATTAAGTCATGTATTCAAGCTGACATGACTATGTACATGGTATAAATATAAGGTCAAGTTGTCAATTGAATAAAGTGAGAAAGATGAGCAAGTGAGAAAGTGGAAGATAAGAGATGCTTAGAGGAAGCGAATTGGAAGGATAGTAGAATATCATTGATGAGCTATAAAGATATATCTGATTAGGAAGGATCTAGTATACAAGCTAGAGTTGAGATATGAAATCAGCAAAGACAAGTTTGCATTAGCTATCTGATTGTATCATTTTTACTCTCTAACTATTATAGCATTATATTAAATCTCTTAACAAAGTTGTCTTAACAACTATTTGTAATCCTCTAACAAGGTGGCATTTCTATTTAAAGTGTCTAAAGATCACTTACAAGGCCACCCCTAATAGGGTGATTAAATCCTCTTATAGGATCACACCTAACAATGTGTTTTGTAACCTTTAACAAGGTTGCCTCCTAATAGGGCTCACTTCAGAAGAGTGAAAAATATTAACTATTTGCAATTGGTGGTTTTCCCAAATTGGGTTTCCATGTTAAATCTTGGTTTCACTTGTGTTCATGCTATTTTGTTTATGTGTATGTAACTAAGTTAATTAAGATTAATCACACTTACTATCTTGAGATTTTCATTTAATTATTTGCCAGTTAACAATTATTATTGTAGTTCTTGTTGAGTAATAGCATATTGCTAGTGTTAACTGAGTGCCTGTGTATTAACTAAGCTACAACAATTTTAGTAGAGTTTATGTTTTGTTCTGATATCTAAGGGTTTTGGGGCTTCTTTTTGTAGTAATTGATTAAGACCTCCCCTCTCAGTGACTCCTCTCATATTTCCAACAACACCACCCTTAATGAGTAACACTTTTTTCTATGCTACAACCAGACTCATATTTATTTAGAGGGGGTTCCTCTCATCCATCATGGGTCTTTCTTCATGCCATTCTAATTTGTTTTCCCAAGCCATCACTATCAAGCTCGAGCCTTCCATGAATTTCAAGCTTGAGTGGGTAATCTAGAGGACATGATCACTAGAGAGCTTGAGTTGGCATTCATTCTCCTTGTAGATGGGAGTATATGCAAAAAATTTAACACTGAGGCCCTCTCCCAAGTGATGAACCATCATATTAAATCCAACACCATGCCAATTCATTGTCTCTACATCAACTTCAAACATATGATATTCACAAAGAGAAATGTAATATGTGCCCAATTCATAGTTTGACATCTTTTTCTGCAATAATGTGTGGAAAGCTTGCCTACCTATCTTGGTTATTACCACACAACTTTGATGGAGAAATTGAAGCTGTACATTCTAATGAGTTGTGACATCAAGTGCATCTAAAGTTTCAACGAGGCCATCAAATCTTCCTTGGCACAAGAGCATTAGATATCCACCTAATGCTTCCCCATGATTGGCATTGGATCATCCTTGGCACATAAAACTTGAGATGAGAATTGAACACGCACATCAATCTATAAGAGTTCCAGACAATTCAGTTCTTCCTACTCCATAAATCCTTATTGTTTCCTTAATTCTTCTATTTCTTACTAGAATTTCATCGTCTGATCAAACATGAGTTCAAGGGAAATGATAATTGGTTTCATCGTTGTGACTAGCTATGAATTATTTTGTTATTAGAGAAAGGTCACTAGTTGTAGGATTTCCTTAGAACCAACAATTTTTTAAAATTTTGCTTCTGATGTACAGATCAAAATTTCTATATCTTCCTATTCTTTAATGGCTAAATAAAATAATAAGTGTAGTACAAGCTCTTATTGGATCACAAATCGATGAAATTTCTCACTAGAAGATTTTACTTAGTCTATGCCTAAGTTTTACTTGCTCCAACTCAACTTTGAGTCTCTTTCTTCATGATTGGAAACTCACAAACCACTAAGGAACAATAATCGCTAGATGTTATGTATATTTGAACCTAGCTCTGATACCATATTTATTTTTTTGTACCTTCTGCAAATGTACTTGCACAGTCATTATGTTTGGTGTGGGATTTTTAAATGCAACTTCCTCTCACATTTATATTGAGCATATATAGAACATGAATAGACACATCCCTTAATGGGACATGTCTATTTGATAATCAGTACCTAATATTAATAACAATATATCAATTTATTCATTTATGTGTGTGTGCATAATATTAATTTCTCCTAAATAATAATAAACTTACATACATAAATTATATCTAATAAATGATGAACACACATGTATAAAGGATAAAGGCATCCAAATTGACTAAAACTTTAATACTATGAAATGTATTCAAAGGCTTAACCTACAATAGATGTTCAAGACACCAAGGTCAATGTAATTAAATCGATAATAATATATATCAAATGATTATATTGTAATATTTTTATGAACCTATGTCTCCCTCTATTTCTATTTACATATGTTTCTCTCCAACTCACTCACTATCCTTGTGTAGCTATCTATCCCTATTTTTATATCTCTCTATCCCAGTTTATCAATCTATCACCTTATAAATCTTTGTTTCTCCGTGTCTTCATCCCACCTCTCATCTTTCCTCAAACTATTTCTCTTTCTCTTGCACCCTTCCTCTTTCTCTCCCTTTATAACTAACTTTGATCTTTGATCTCTCTCTCTCTCTCTCTCTCTCTCTCACACACACACACACACACACACACACACACACACACACTCGCGCGTGCGCACACGCACGCACACATCTTCTTAGAACTATGCGCATATGTCTATTTGAATTTATTTTAGAGAGATTGATCTTCATTTTATATTGATGGCCTCAAACTTGCATTAAAAGACTTGGTTGTCAATTTTATACCTTCCATGTATCTCATTATCTTTGTCACATTATTTCCTTATCTCTCTTCCCTCTGATATAACTACCTTTGTCCATTTCCCACTTTATATCATTTATTATTTCTATATTTGTCTTTTTACCTCTTGCACTTTTATTTCTTACAGAACATTATCTTATTATAAAATTTAAAGAGTAAGCACAATTAAAAATATTATCTAATATGAGTTGTGGTTGGTTAACAAATGACTAATCTTATCCATTTCTATATCAATATGTTTCTCTCTAAGTCACACACTCTCTATATACCTCTATATGCCTATTTCTATATCCTTCTTACTCACACATATATAAAATAAAAAATAAAAGGGAAGACAAGATTTTTGCCACCTTTTATTTTTACGACGTTGGACAACACCGGGAAATCATAACATATGATTTAAAAAGTTCAAAATATATAATGACTATGTAAAAAGTTCAAAATTTATATCCGCTCTTCATTGCACTCATGAAAGCATGCAAATACTCATTACATTAATTTGTATAAAAGCATGCTACTATTAGTCATATTAATAATGACCATCAATACATATTTCCACAAGATTTTTAACATAACCCAATTTTTATTATGATTAAAAAGTCTATATTTCCATGAAAACAAATATGAAGTCACTTTTTCTTACAATCAATGACACACATCCATCTAGGAAGTGAGAAAAACTATTCAAATTGCCCAAGTGAAGAAAAAGATATGGAAACTTGTAAAATGGTGGGAAATGGCTCAGGGATTCAGCCTTCATTGATGGTATTCTCCTCAGCTTCCTATAAATTTATTATCTGCTCAAATTGACTAGTCAAATTAATCCTTCGTGGAACTTGAACTGCAGACAAATTATCAACCCAGTCAATCAAATCTAATTAAATTTTTTTCTTAGAAAACCTTTCTACATTCATGACATTCGACAAGTAAATACAAATCAATTACTGGTGTAACATGGCATAATATACCTAAGGTGTCTCCGTCTTGTAAATCTGGATCATGCGTTATGATAACTTTCCTCCATTGAATATTAACATCAATATTCTCAACTCCATGCAAAGCAGCAGAATACATTCCCTGGACTTTCAGAGTTGTTCTCTGTATCGTGGCATGCAAATGGCAAATGAAGACGATGTAAAGCAAATAGATTTGCAAATGAAGATGATGTTTTCCTTGAATAGAAGGCAGTTAATGTTATATGCATAGATTCCTGGTCTCGCGTTATTAATTAACGTCGACTTCGTGCTTGGCAATCATATTTTCCATTGTAGCCTTTCATGACAAAATTCTTTTGAACAAAATGGCCTTTTCTCCAAGGTAAGATCAATGGTCTGTTCATGGCATCACACTCTTACTTTGTTTTTTCAACTAAAATGTCGAAATTGACTTATTTTTGTCCAAGATAAGACCAATGGTTTGTTCGTCGCATCACACTTATTTTGGCTTTTGACAACTCGGTTTTAGACTAGCTTAAAAAACCAAGGCACGAGGTATAAAGTTATAAGTTACTATCCCGCTTCACATCACAATCTTTTTCTATTTTACTTGTCAATTCTTCCTCTCAATGCCAACGGTGAAGATCTAGTGCACTTGCATTGGACAACTATTTGTATAAAAATAATCATATTTTTGTTTGGCTTTTAGCCAGACTCTGACTAGTGAAGTAGCGAATGGCTTAAACATCACACACTAAGGCTTGATTCCTATTGCAAAAGTGTTAAATAGTCAAACTTTGACTTACTTTTCCAGGCTTAATTTATTCCTTAGTGTGTGATGTTTAAGGCTGGCCATGAAGTAGCATTCAATGGAAATTAAGAAGAGAATTGTACGCCCATTGTCACATTACTTCATTTTGAGAAAATGAGTAAATGTGGCTCCATCATGTTGAGATGTGAGATGAAAAACAATGTTTTAGCTCAACTCTAAAAAGTATAGCCATCCCTTTTAGTTCAACCAATTATACATATTTAGCTCTGTGTTATCCATTTGAGAATTTGCACTATGTGCAAATTTACGATATCATAAAAACCAAAGCAACAGTACCATAGAGACCGATTTTTTAAATGGAAACATAGTTAAAGAAGGTGGGTACTGGCTAAATATTTGAATATATACATGCTTAGTGTTAATGGGGGAGATCGGATTTTCACAATCTATTAATTTTTTTTATAATTGTTTCTGAATTTGATTGTGTTGGATTCTTTACAATCAACATTTCAAATCACACTACCTAATTAATCATCTAGCTTCATGTTATTATTACATCAATGTTGTCTAGTAGTTAGTGTTTTTTATTCAGAAAAGTAGCAATTAATGGGTGCTGACCAAAGTACTATGGTCAATGCTTTCAGTGAATGACTTGGAACAAGCTCCCACAATAGTTGGGGACTTAAACCAAAAACAACAACAAAGGACTAGAGTGCACCCATTAAAACTACTAGCAATCACTCAATCACAAGGGGAAGAAAAGCTAAAATAGGATATCACCATAACAACAAGGGAACAAACTCAAGCCATCTACGCCTATTAGAGTTCTAACCAAAAATATAGTACCAAACATGACTATACCTCCAACCTTGGTAAACATAATACATACCTTTTGAACATGGGTCCAGACGAGCAAGGCTCAACTTCTAGCCTTGGAAAACTTAGTAAAAACTCTTCCAATCCTTGTAAACTCTCATATCACCATAATAACAATGAGAGGAGCAGGGAGAAGGAAGAACAAACCCTAGAGGTAAGAGTTGCTCCCCCTTCTTCTACTCACAAAGCTACTAAAATTAGTGCAAGTACTCAATATCACAATAGGACTCTCCACTACTTTCCAATGCTCGAATATGATCTCCACCTCAATCGGAGATTTCTCCACATCGATAGGAGTGTTAGTGTAGTTTTTTATTTTTCCTATTTTGCTAGGTTTTTCCTACACTTTTAATAATCTCGCTTAGGTTAATAAAGCATGTCTTATTAGGTGAATGGTTGTGAGGTGTCACCTTCCTACATGTGAGCATCCATTAGCTATCTTGGGAAGATACTTTGCTATCTTTAGTCCAATAGATGGTTGCTCCTAATTGGTTGGTGTTGCCACCTCCTCCCTCTCCCTAGCCTATATAAGCATGCTACCTGGCTTGTATTTGCATCTCTTATTTTTGCATCCTCTTAATGCTATTTTGCTTCTAGCATTTGCATTACTCTCTTGGAGACTAACTCTATGATGCTATTTTGATTTTGTATCATTTGCATTCATAGTTTAGATATTTACTCTTTGCACTAGTTTTCTGGGTTATTAATCTTTTCAGATTCTAACATGGTATCAGAGCTTTTCTATGTGCAAGAGTAGATTTTAGTTTCCTTATTTGAGAGATTCGGGGGGGGCAAATAAACTTTATTGTAGTTTTTTGAAAAACGAAGTATGCTCTTCTCTTGCATCTTTGGATGATCCTGAGAATCAGAAAAGTTTTGACAAAAACAGTTTTTCTCTGGGGTTTCAATCTCAAATCTGACAACCAACTTGCATATTTGGAGTTTTCAATCAGTTTTGCAGGTTTCAGCATGCCATTGATGGACTTAAGAAGCTGATCCAGCATTTGCATGTCATATTTTGGTTGCTGGGGTCGTTTTCTGATTTTTGGAGCCGTTTTTTACAGTTAAAGGCGTCTGATTTACACTGCAGCAACATCTTCTGTTCATTAGCAAGAAAAACGCTTTCTGGGTTTTGTTCACAGCCTCGAAAAACCATCTGGGTATCTTTTAGATTTTGTATGCAAGCTGTATATTTTTCATAATCGAGCATGCAAAGCTACAGCCATACCCCTCTCCGTTGGCAGCCGCGGATTTGAATGCAGTTTTCAAATGTCTTGTTCTTGCTCATATGGACTCCGATTTTGATGATTCTTGTTATGAACTTGGCTATTTTTTTGTGCTCTATCCACTAGCGGAGTTGGTTTTTGATTTTCATGCATGAATTCTTCCAAAATTGCAGATTCTCAGCCGTGACTGTGCACAGTTCTCATTTTGGAAACTTCGAAAGATCATAACTTTCTCATACAACCTCGTATCGAGGTGATTCTTTTTTTGAAAGTGCATGATTTTTCGAGTAGATCACATTGGTGCTATTTGTTTCCTTGATTATTGTGCCCAAGTTTCACTTCTAGCATATGCTCTTCATGAGGGTTTGTAATGCATTGAAATCAAGACCACTAAGTAATTCTTTCTAGTGGTAGTTGTAAATGCACTAAAATAAAGTGCCAAATCATATTTCTTTGAGGGGGGTTCTTTGATTGAGTAAAGAGGGGGGGCATTGTTGTGGCTGGGTTCTCTTCTTTTTAGCATTTCTTCTCTGCATTTCTTCATCATGGATCAAAAAAATATGCCCATCCTAACTCCATACAATTACTTTGAGTGGAAATCACGCATGACAATTCACTTAAAGAAAGCTGGATTAAATAGGATAACTATGGGACTTGAAACTGAACCTACTAAAGATGAAGACAAGCCTAAGTGGTTTAACAAATGTGATGAGGCATATGGAACATTGTGTTTGTTTGTTTCTCCTGACTTGCTATTTCACATTGAGTCTTTGGATACACCAAATGAAGTATGGACAAAGCTAGAGACACTATTTGGCACACAAGATTCAATGAGGGGTCATATGTTGGAAAATGAATTAATTAGTTTGAGTTCAGGCAATTTCAACACAATCCAAGATTTCTTCACCAAATTGAAATCACTAAGGCTGTAGTTAAAACAATGTGGAATTGAAAAGAAAGATGAACAACTGATTCTTAGTATTCTCTCTAAGCTAAGTTCAGAATATTCTGTGTTTGTTTCTACCTTCTATGCTACTAAGGGTGCACTTGGTACTCAATTCACCATGCCATCTTTAGATGATTTTGCTGTCAATCTCACTCGAGAACAGGACAAGCTAATCCAGATGGGCATTCTTAAGTCCTTTAAGTCACATGCCTTGGCTGCTAACCAAGGCACAAAAGAACAACAAGGACAAAGTAGTAACAACAATAGTAAGGACAAGAAACAAAAGAATAGCGAGGAGAAGAAGGATCAGATGCCGGTTTCTTCAAAAGCAACTATTGATACACCATCTTCCAAGGGTGATAAGCCTAAGAAAGAAAAGGTCAAATGTGCCTATTGTAAAAGACCTGGTCATGATGAACATAAATGTTTGCAGAAACAACTTGATCACTTAACATACATTCTTGAGAAGAATAATATCAGTGTTCCTGAGTCTATCAAAAAAAGTTCTAATGAAGGGTCTAACAAAGAAAAAGAAAATAGCAAGGGGAAAGGAAAGGGCAAGGCCCTTTTTGCAGTTGCTTCCTCACCATCCACTTGGGTTCTTGATTCGGGTGCTTCACACCACATGGCTTCATCTAAGGAAGAACTTGCATCCTTGGAGCCGTGTACTATGCCTTCTATTTTGATGGGTGATAACACTCTTGTTGAGGTGTGTGGGAGAGGGTCTCTTGATGTGGGGGATGGCACATTCCATGATGTTCCTTATGTACCCTCATTGTCAACTAATCTCCTATCGGTACACCAGATCACTCACACAGGTTTAGGCAAGTGGGTTGAGTTCAGTCCTGATTCAGTGGAGATACGTGAGTTGCACAATGATTCTACAATTGCAGTTGGGAGAGCAGATCATCAGTCAAGACTCTATATGTTTTCTCACCTTGTTCCTGATCCTCCTTTGACTATTTTTCTCACTCACTCTAATGATGTGAGCAGATTATGGCATGAACAGTTTGGCCATCTTAACTTCCACTACTTGCATCAGCTTAACCAGCAAAGCATGGTCACAGGGTTGCCTTCTACTTTGACATTGGAGTCACTTGGAATACATGATGGGTCAGTTTCACTTGAGCAGTCTTCTACCTCCACTTCTGATGTAGAGAGTGATTCAGAGGACTCACCTCCTTCCTCTCCTAGTCATCATTCACAGGTTGATGATTCTCCTCTAGATTCTCCATCTTCTGGTCCACTTTGGGCTAGACAGACCTTGCAGTTTGCAGGTGATTGGGTTGGGGATCCATCAGACACCAAGCAGACTCATTCACAATTCCAGGATGCTCTACATATCTTCATTGCTACTGCCTCAAATCCACAGTCCTTTCATGAGGCTTCTGGTATTTTTGAGTGGGATATAGCTATGCAGGAAGAGTATAGTTCCTTGATGAGGAACCACACTTGGGATCTTGTCCCTTTTTCTAAGGGAAGAAAAATTGTTCGATGTAAGTGGATCTACCGGACAAAATTTGCAAGCTTTGCTGGAGGTGCAGGATGCTACATCTTTTGGGGGGGCCTCTTCCTCTCACTTGGAGTCCTAATTTTCTTTGGGGAGTCTCTTTTCTCTCTCTTTTGGGGGAATTTTATGTACATGGGTACCTCATCAGGCTTGACTTGCCGGGACCCATTTCTACATCCACCTAAGCTTCGCTTATGGGGGGGTGTTAGTGTAGTTTTTTATTTTTCCTATTTTGCTAGGTTTTTCCTATACTTTTAATAATCTCGCTTAGGTTAATAAAGCATGTCTTATTAGGTGAATGGTTGTGAGGTGTCACCTTCCTACATGTGAGCATCCATTAGCTATCTTGGGAAGATACTTTGCTATCTTTAGTCCAATAGATGGTTGCTCCTCATTGGTTGGTGTTGCCACCTCCTCCCTCTCCCTAGCCTATATAAGCATGCTACCTGGCTTGTATTTGCATCTCTTATTTTTGCATCCTCTTAATGCTATTTTGCTTCCAGCATTTGCATTACTCTCTTGGAGACTAACTCTATGATGCTATTTTGATTTTGTATCATTTGCATTCATAGTTTAGATATTTACTCTTTGCACTAGTTTTCTGGGTTATTAATCTTTTCAGATTCTAACAAGGAGTTATGATCATAGAAGAAAATAGGAAAGCCCAGGCCATCCTCAAAGGTAGTGACACAGGACTTTGCATCAAAGCATTTAGCTATGAAGTCATCCCTTCTTCACTGTGTGAATTACATTATCAAATGTGCTCTATCTGTCTAGATCTCTAAAAATGAGAAAAAAATGCTCACAACCAACACAAGGAGAGTACTTGCTAAACCCATTGACCACCACTTTTTCCAGCGACTACCTGCAAAAGCTTTACCTCCACCTCAATAAGGTCCTTTGCCTGCAGATAAACCAAAAAAGTGAAAGAGTAGGAAAAAGAACACCTCCAGTGCATAGGCATTAGAAGCCTTGGAATGATTGCCTCAGCCAAATTCTACGACCAAATAGATGAATTATTCACCATAGAGCACAAGCAAGTAAAAGAAACCCAAAAGAAGCAAGCACAAAGAGACAAAAGAATCTCCAAATGAGGAAAACAAGTGCATCCCACAATAGTTCCCTACCAAATGGGTTCATTAACAAGAAAACCCATGCAATTGAAGACCCATCTAGGGAAAACAATCCTCTCAATAGTACTAGCGATAGGGATAGGGACAACATTTCCATTGCAGACCAAACCATCAATGTCCAAGCCCTACGAATCCTAGGAATCACAGGAGTCCCATGAGCGACAATAGGATGCCCAAACAGGAAGCCCTATCATTGAAGCCACTACACATAGTCATCCAATCAAAACCCATTTTCATCTTCATCTATAGCAAACTCCAAATATAAAAGTGCCCACTAGAGGCAAAGACCCCCAACATATCTAGGCCAAAAAATCCACAACATAAAAAGCCCATAAAGGTATCTACATAAACATGAAATCTATATAGACAACCCACTCACCCACCATAGGTAGTCCCTACCCAATAGGGAGAGAAAAACCCCCAAGAATAGAGAACAAGCCATGGAGCAAAAACACCCTAGGAGAAAGAAAGCACCCACCGTCACTACAAAAAACACCACCCCAAGGAGGCATAAGCATGGGGAGGACACTCCAACTACCAGGATAGTCATCCTCAAACCCCTCACTATTGCCATTGTTGGCGTACTTGGCAAAGGAAACTTGGGTTATGTTTTTGGGAATGTACTTAGTATGCATGCCATTATTTTAAAGGGTACTTTAAGAATTATCTACAATCATTTAAATAAAATTAAAATATTAAAAACAAACATAAAAATAATTAGTAAAACTTAAATTAATTTAATAGAAAAAGGACCATTCATCCAAAAATAATAATTGTACATGATAAATAATAAAGATTTTTTATTTCATCGTCATTTCTATTCAACTAAAATTTTAATGTAATAATTAAAATGTAAAATAGTATTTTATTTTAAATTTTTAAATAGATAATTAGTAGTTTATGTAATGTGTCAATTCAATTCTTCAATTTATATATATGTATCTATCATTGTGGATTTATTTTTGAATATAAGATTAGTAAAGGTAAAATTAATAAATATTTTTGAAAAATATATTTAAATATGATAAATATAAAGATTTTTGTTTCTTTATTGAAATAAGATTTTAATATAATAATTAAAATTTAAACTAATATTTAAGCTTATATTTTAAAAATAATAAAGAGGAGTTTATTTAATGTGTCAATTGAACTTTGTAAATTAAAAATTAAATGTATATTTATTTTGTCAAATATTTGAACTATATCAATTAGTTTAAATATATAGTTTACTATGTCACTAGTACATTTAATACTATTTTTTATCTTTAATTGTTTCTTTGTTCATATACATATATATATATATATATATATTAGACATCT
The DNA here is from genome assembly GCA_028749045.1 of Cupressus sempervirens. Classification (NCBI taxonomy): domain Eukaryota; kingdom Viridiplantae; phylum Streptophyta; class Pinopsida; order Cupressales; family Cupressaceae; genus Cupressus; species Cupressus sempervirens. Next base: position 68,238,466 of record CM053784.1, read on the forward strand.
AAAAAAAATCTAGATTTTAAACATTTAAAAATAAGGTTATTTATAAATTTAATTAATTCAAACAAGAATTTAAATATAATTTTTCTTTTGTAACATTTAAATATTTTTATTTTTGTAATACGAAAATAGTAAAATACAAGTATTATAAATAGAGATAATTAAGTGATTAGAAATTTGATGAAATTATATTGATCAATAATTTATATTTATGTTGCTAGATGACTTTAATAAACTATGAATTTTTTATGTGTAATATTTGAAATAGAAAGTTTTATTTTAAATTAATTTATAACAAATATTTACAAATATACTTGGATATCTATTTTTTAACTTAGAAATTCAATTAACATATTCAAATATTAGTCTACATTTTAAATATTAATTTAAATTCGAACAAAAAATACAAATTACAGTTGTAAAAATCCACAATCTATCATGTACAAAGATATTTGTAAATGATATTTATTAATTTTAATTTTTACTCTTATATTAGAAAAGATCTTTAATTTTCTATAAATAAAATTAATTACATTTCATTTTATTAAAATTTTTCCTTATTTTATAATAAAATAAATGAAATGTGTGCATTATGAGCCTGTCAATGTGTACATTGACAGAGGGAGACATAGACTATTAGACATACCAAGTATAGTTTAATCCAAACACATAAGTGGCAAAGTAACGACACTACCTATGAGTCAATGAGTACCAAGAAGGTGTAGGTATACAAAGCTTCAAGTAACAGTATGGTCTTCCTATGCTGGCAGAGAAAAAATATAATATTATAGAATATTGGGTAATCTAATTAATGCACTAGATGCTTCTATTAAATTGTTTATATGGATATGATTACACCTATTTTATTTTATATTGAATTTATGAAACTTTATGAACGATTTAATTTACTCAACTTGGCATAAAATATATTCCTCTAATTTTTTTTTAATAATTTAATAATATCTAATTCTTTAGGGTTTTGGATCTTGTACGACATTTTTTTTTTGGCTTTTGGTTTTGCATTGGTCATATGACATTAATTGCAAGATCATTACGAGTTATTTTTATCGCTCTAGCTAGCCTTAGCCCAATAGTTTCTATTAGTGCTAGAGTTGGTGCAATGGATGCTTATGGTGCCTCCTCTTAATAAGCAATTGAGAAAAAAAATTTGAATGTTTTTCATGGGGTAAGCCCTCCTCCCTAATATTGTACTTAGTATTGAAGAGTTTGAGGATGCATACAAATGGTTAGAGTAACATACCTTTATTGGAGATTTTGTGGGTTGCACTCCTCCTGAAAGGATGCTCAAAGAATGGGTTACCAAGAGGTAGACTCTACATGGAGCCTCGCTTGATGATATTTAGAGCCCTACCAAGGGATTTTTATTCTTCCACTCTATGAACCCTTCCCAGGCCAATGTGGTTTTAACAACGTGTTGTGGTTAGATAGGTCCTCACTGCTAGCTTTTCAGGGGTAGTCTTGCAACTTCTCGTTGTGAGAAGACAAAAAATTGAATTCCCTATCTCGGTCAATTTTTTGAGTCCTCTAGTTCCCTGCTATAATTTTATTCATATAATTGCACAAACCCTTTCCTGGTTGGTCTACATTGAAGTAGAGAAATTTTTCAATGCACGTCCTTAGAAGAGGTTTTGCATTGAGGTATACCTCTCCCACAACCTTAGTGGAGCATCATAATATTACTATTGGTGTAAATAAGTATTTACTATTTACACTTTACTTAAGTTTACTTAGGTTAATGCATTAGTTTATTATTTATTTAGGTAAGACACTTAGGAGTTTGTGTACTCTCATGAGTTGTCATGTTGACAACATAGAAGTACACAACTCTAATTCAACATATGGTGTCTACAACATTGGAGTTTGCATCATTCACTGAGTTGCCATGTAGACAACATAGTTATTGACACTCCCATTTTAGTACATGTTTTCTACAACATAAATTTGTGTTCTACACCATTGTAGGCTTATTCTCACATTATCACACTTACTCTTGTGCTTACTGAAGGATAACCCATATTTGGTGGACATGTGCCTAGTTGTACGACTTATCATGTTGCTAACTTCTATGCATTCTAGAAGCTCTCTAGAGGCATTTATATATAGAAACTCCTAGTGTACTTTCAAATGGAATATTGAATGAATATATCATCTTTTTGATCATACTCTCTTTGGTCTATAGTTGTGCTTTTTTTTGAGTTCCTTGGTCTTCAGTGAGTTCTTCCCTAAGGAAAATTCTTACATGGTATCAGAGCTTGTGGAGATTCTCTACACATAGCCATTTGAGATTGTTCATGCTTTAGCACCTTGACTTGAATCTAGAGACTCTGTATAAATTGGAAGCATCGAGAGCCAAATATGACCTCACCATTACATCCAGAATGTCAATTTGGTTAAGATCAACTATAAATTTGTCTATGCGAGGCTAAAGTTGATTGTGAGGCAAAATTTGTTTTGCAAACTGGCACCAAGAGGTACCAATTTGCAAACAGGTATGATCTATTCAATCTGCACATTTCAATTGTTTCAAATCTGAATTTTATTCTTTGCATTTTATTTTTTTGAATTTCTATTTTCAAAAATATATTCTACCTAGTCAGGCTAGTAGAGAATTTTTTTTGTAGAACTAGACAGTCACACCATGACCCCACAAAGAATATTTGGCAGAGTATTCTTTTAATATTAGATATGAAATTAATTTATTTGGTGGGTATATACTCTGCACATTCCAGCAAGATATCCTAGAAATTTGGCTAGATAACTCACTAGGTTTCAGATAGCAAATAGTCTGGCTTCAACCACAAGCCAACGGGTTTTCTTTGATACACATCCATGGCGTGATTCTTTTAAACACCTATGCAATTCCTTTCCCATGCAATGTGGGATTAAACTAATATTTTTTGACATGCCATTTATCAACTTTGACACAGCTTTTATCACACCACCAACCAAAAATAAAATTGGCAACTACTGCACATCCGCCAGAAAAGTCCTCCCATTTTCAATGACCATTTACATCCTGCCACAGGCACTACAACATGTAAGGACATGTAAAGGATATATGCATAGCGCAAAAGTACTCTAGATATATAAGGTTTATGTATGGGGGAGTAGTATAGTATTATATTGATACATGAATAGATAAACAAAAAACATATTAACATAAATTTAGAAAAATCTGAAAAATAGAGTATGTTACCAAGTTGTAGACATCGAATGGTGATAAAAGAATGTTTTGACTTATGATTTTGAGTATTCAATTTTTGGGCTGGTAATTGTTTTTTCACTAATGCCAAAGGGGGAGATTGTTCACATTAAGGTTGATTTGTCTATTAGTGACTCACACTTAGTCATTATACAATTGCTACCAAGTTTCTCAGTTGAACCAAACTTTAGAACCTATGTATAGTTCATGCCAACTATAGGAGTGTAAGCTAAGTTACATAGTATTAACCAAGTTATTTAGCATTAACCATGATCTTTAGTGTCTACAAAGCTCACAACGTCATTACTGTGAATCTAGTGTTGATCGGGCCATGGAATGTCAACCAAGTGATTTAGTATATGTCAAGTTTCACAGTGTTCGCTAAGTTAGACAGTGTTCACTGAGTTCAAGCTACTTGGAAGTGATCAATATGAACCGAGCCTCTTCGTTAATTAAGTGCTAGACAATGCTGAGTGTTGACAATGGTTGTCAAGTATCAAAACATCATCAAGATTGTCTTCAGAACCCAAGTTACAACATTTGGGTCAACTTTGTGGATTTTGGTATTGTAGTTGACTTCAGTAAGTTATAATTTGGATTGGTATATATGAAAATCATTGTATAATATAAAAATGTGAGTATTACATGATCGAGGAATAAGAACAAGTGTGAATCAAGAAGGTCATAGGAAGTATAAAGGACAACAAAGATTTATCTATCAGAGCAAGGTGATCTTTACAATTTAAGGAATTTCAACCAACAAATCAATATTGCAAATCAGAGATCAACCACTAGTTTATCCTAAAATGTGCATTAGTCAAATCTTTTAACAAGGTACACTTAACAATCTTTTCTAATCTCCTAATCAAGTTCATACTTCATTGTATGTTTTGTAAATCCTTTCAAAATGTGGACCTCATAGTCCTTATTACTCCTAATAGGGCAGATCATGAAAAGTAATCAATTGTAAACCTTAACAGGTCAACTTTATACTACAGTACTAAATATTGTGGGTATCATCTCCACTCTAGTTTTACTTTCTATTTGGAACATTTTTGGGTCACCATATCTTGTGTCAAATTGTTATAAATGTTTATTTCCTTTCATTCTTTCACACATACAATTATATCAAAATATTATATTTAGGTTTAATTTGTGAAATAAGATTAAATTTTATTGGTTCCTAATTCACCCCTTCCCTCTTAGTAACTTTGCCTACCTCATATTCCCAATAGTGTTAACCAAGATTACTTGATTAGCATAGGAAAGTCATTTCTATGTTATTGTCTACCAAGCAGGGTCGGCTAACAAAGGATTTTCTTGTTTTGGCATATTAACTTTAATGGATTATTTTGATGGTTCCAACTAACTGATGAGATGAATTGTAATTGTATTAATTTGTATTTAAGATGACTTGACTATGTACATGGTATACATATAAGGTCAAGTTGTCAATCGAATAAAGTGAGAAAGTAGAAGATAAGAGATGCTTAGAGGAAGTGAATTGGAAGGATAGCATAATATCCTTGATAACTACAAAGATATATCTAAATAGGAAGGATCTAGTATACAAGCTAGAATTGAGATTAGAAATTAATAAAGATAAGTTTTCATTAGGAATCAGGTCATATCATTTTTACTCTCTAACCATTGTAGTAGTGTATTAAATCTCTTAATAGAGTTTTCTTAACAGCTATTTGTAAAGCCTCTAGAAAGGTGGAATTTCTATTTGAAGTGTTAAAGACCTCTTACAAGGACACTCCTAATAGGGTGACTAAATCCACTAATAGGGTCACAAGTAATAGTGTGTTTTGTAGGTTAGCTCTCCTGCCTAGAGTGGGATCTGATCATTCTCCTATCTCCCTCTTGGTTGCTCCTTTAGAACCTAGAAGGAACACCCCCCCCCACCCCTTTAGACTTGAAAAAATGTGAACTTCTCATCCCAATATTTTGGATCAAATCATATTTTGGTGGGGTTTAGAAGTGGAAGGCACTGCTATGTTTAGAGTTGCTAGGAATCTTAGTAATGTTAAGAGAATGGTTAAAGTTTAGAATAAGACTGCTTTTGGCCATATCTTGCATGAGAAAGATGTTTGGTCTTACAAACTTATTTCTGTTCAAGCATCTATATAGTAGGATGGGTATGATGAGCTTTATAGGGAGGCTTAGTTGTCTATTCTTAGAGACTTACATAATATCATTAGCAAAGAGGAGAAGTTTTGGAGGCAAAGATCTAGGGTCAGCTAACTTAAAGATTGTAATCAGAATTCAAAGTTCTTTCATCTAATCACCCTCAAGCATAGAGCTAATAAGATAATTGTTGGCATCATGAAAGGGTAGGATCTACTAACTAAGGAGAAGGAAATATCAACTAAAGTTATCTCCTCCTTCTCTTCTCTCTTGTCTTGGGATCTTCTTCTATCAAAGATGCCCCAAGAAGACATCATTGTTTCTATTCCTCAAATAACCCAACCTCATCATAACTTAATGCTTCAAGCCATTCCTTCTACTATTGAAGTTCGTGAAGCTCTCTTTTCCTTTCTTGTCGATAAATCTCCTAGCCTTGATGGGTTCCCTACCTTCTTTATTCAGATGTATTGGTGAGTGGTGATGGATGATGTGGTGAAGGTGGTTCAGAAATTCTTTGGAGCTAGGAGATTAACTCCACTTTTCTGCTCCTCATCCCTAAGGTGCCCGGGGCTAACACTTTGGACAAGTTTAGACCTATTAGCTTGTACAATTCCTTTTACAAGATTATCTCAAACATTTTTACCTCTAGGTTGCTCAAGCTCCTCCCTTTGATGATATCGCAACAATAAATGGGTTTTCTCCCAAGCAGATAGATTTTAGACTCAATCATGATGGTGCATGAAGTGATCCACTCTATGGAAGCTAGCAAATGAGAAGGGATGCTGCTTAAATTGGACCTTTCTAAAGCTTTTGATTGAGTTGAGCGAAATTTTCTTGATATGGTGCTCGAGGCTTTTGGGTTTGACTTAAAATTTTGTAAACTAATATCTCAGCTTGTCTCTACTTCCTCTCTTACTATGTAAGTTAATCGAGCTCCTTCATATTTTTTTAAACCCTCAAGAGGACTGCAACAGGGGGATCCTCTTTTGCCAATAATCTTCATTATCCTAGCTAAATGTATGGGAAGGCTTATTGAGAGAAAGAAGAAAGAAGGAAGAATCAAAGGGATAAAACCTTCCTCTAAAAGTGATCCTTTCTTGCATCAGCATTTCGTTGATGATACTATCATGGGGGGGGAGGCTTCTGTGAAGTAGGCAAAAGCCATGAAGGATGTCCTGGATATCTACTCCCGAGGGTCAGGCTAACTAATTAACTAGGAAAAGAGCTCTTTATATTTTGTTAATACCCCAGAGGATAGACAGAGGAAAATTTCTAGGATTCTAGGTTGTAATGTGTGAAAGTTTCCCTCTACCTACCTTGGGCTTCCTTTGGGTCTGATTCCTCCCCACTCCTTTTAGAATGGTATTATGGACATGTTCAACAAAAAGCTTATTGGCTAGAGAGGAGCTATTCTTAGTCAAGCTGGAAAATGTCAGCTAGTGAAATCCACCCTTCATAATTTGCCACTGTATGCTTTAAGCCTCTTTATGATTCCAGTTAAATTTGCAGAGAGCATGGAGAAACTTCAGATGGATTTCTTATGGATAGGAGTGGAAGGGAAAAAATGATACCCACTAGTTGTCTGGGACAAAGTCTGTCTCCCTAAGAATTATGGAGGTCTTTGCATAAGGAAGCTTACTCATCTTAATAAGGCTCTTTTGGCAAAGCAATTATGGCATGTCTTCAACAACACTGGGGAATGGAGAGATGTCTTGTTCAACAAGTACATTAAGAGGCCTTCTATTTAGTTCACTCTTTTTAGCGAGGACATTCCTAAAGTATCAACTATCTGGAATGGTTTTCTAAAAGCTAGGGACCTGGAAAAGGAAAAAGTATCTTGGAAATTGGGGAATGGAGAGGATATCCAGTTCTAGTCTGATAGTTGGCTTATTCAGGGCCCCTAATGAACAATCCTTTCTATGATATTTGGGTGAACCATTGTATTCTACTTTTTGGGCTAAAAGTCTGCAACTATAGGAATGACCACAGTTGGATAGACCTTTCTATAATCTCTGATGATCTAAATCCAATCATGTTAATGTTAAATTTAATGGCTCTTAGCAACAAGAGGGATGAAATGATCTGGGGGGACAACTCTAGTGGAAACTACTCTGTTGCTTCTGGGTATATGGTTCTTTTGAGCTTAAAAGAGAAGCCTCCTTGGTCAAAAGCTTGGATCCCAGGCCTCACTCTTAAAATCAATATATTTTTTTGGCCGGGCTTACTAAACAAAATTCTCACTTAGGATAACCTTATAAAAAGAGGAAAATTTTTGCCAAGCAGATGTAGTTTTTGTAAGAACCAACAAGAAATAGGCAACCACTTGTTCATTCACTATTCCTTCTCTAGGGAAGTCTAGGACTTTTTGACCCAAGACTTAGGGATTATCTGGTGCATGCCAGATAATCTCCTAGATTTTTTCTTCCAATGGAAATCCTTGTTCAAATCACCTATTTTGCAAGAATTATGAACCTGGATCTTACCCCGCTACTGTTGGAGCATATGGAAGGAGAGAAACAATAGAATCTTTAGAGATAGAGAGGATCCAACCATTGTTCTTGGGAAGAATATTCACAAAAATATAAAGGAAAATTACCTAGTAAGGAAGGGGGGAGATATCGAATTTGGCAGTAGATAAATGGAGAAGGAAAAAGAAAGAATGTTAAAAAGAGAGGAAACCAAGTGGCTTCTCCCCCCTAAAGGATGGCATAAAGCCAATTTCGACAAGGCCTCTAAGGGAAATCCTAGCTCCTCAGGATGTGGAGGCATAATTAGGAATGAATTCAGGGATGGACTAGCAGCCTTCTCTCTCCCATTGGGATTTCCAACTAATCACTTTGCAAAAGCAAGTGTGGTCTACCATGTGGTGAAACTGGCTTTTGAATTTGGAGTTACTAATCTATGGCTTGAAGGGGACTTGAATAACATTATTAAATCTTTAAATGGAAAATCTCATTATTCGTGGTCGATTGCAAATCTTATTGATGAGACATGTGAGACTCTTGCAAAATTTGATAAAGTCCATGTCACTCATGTTTTCCAAGAAGAAAACCCAGTTGTAGATTGGTTCACAAACAAAGGTGTCCAATCTAACCAAAAAATGACCTAGCAACTAGGAAAGAGTTTTTTGATGGATGTTAAGAGCCTGATCGAGTCAAATAAGATCCAAGGGAGTAAGAAGGATATCAATCTACAATTATGAATAGGAAAGGCTTATGGGGAAAGGGTATGACTCTTAAAGGCCGTATTGGTAAATGCAAGAAATGGTAATTATTACAATTTATTCGGCACACTTTATGGATCATTTTTTGAATTTGTAACCTGAGCAATGACAAGGCTTATTTCTTCAGTCTCTCTCTAAAACAAAGAGAACCTTATCAGGTGGTGAGGTTTCAGAGGGCTATGTTTATGAGAACTGGAGGAGAGAAAAGTGTTGATATGGTGGGTGAAAGGTGTAGAAAAGAACCGGTGGGAAAAATGGAGAAATGGAGAAGCAAGGAGAAAGTGTGGGAGAAGCTAGTTTAGGGTGGGATTTCAAGGTATATCATGAAGTTGCATGGTTATGACCAAAAGTTGACTAACAACATGGTCAATTTGTGGAAAGATAGTAGAGTCAAGGTGAATGGAATAGCTTTTTTGATAACCAAGGAGGTGATTCTGGCTTTTACTAAGATTCTAATGGTGGGCTTTAAGTTCTTTAGCAACAAAAAGCTTTCAGCTAGTGCAGTGAAGGACTTTACCAACAACTCTTAGGAGCTAAATGCCTTAAAAAAGAGTGATACATTTTATGATCCAAATTCTATAATGAAGATTTGGAGGTATGTGCTTCATGTTATCATTGAGTACATTACTCTTGACCCTAGGTTTGATCATGTTCATACCCACCATTTCGTTCTCTTGACTCATTTTTAGCATGATAGAAAAGTTTCTTTCCCTTTCTATTTGTTGAACTCTATGAGCAAGGCAATGTCAACATTCAAAAAGAAACCCTCTGCTAACCCTACTTTGCACGAGGGGTTGTTACTTCTCATCTATGAGCACTTTAAGGCTCAGACGATAAGTAGCATCCCTTCACAGGTTGGGAATGAGGAAATTGAAAGTTCTAGCTAATCCTCTGACTCAGATGATATATAGGGCATTAGTTCTGATGAAGGGGAGCTTAAAGTTTCTCTATTAAAAAAGCAATGCCTAATTTAAAGAAGTTTCCCTCCCCCATTACCCCTAGAAGAAAAATCCCTAGAGATCATGGTCAGAAGAAGCTTGTGAATGAAGAGTAGGACAACTATGATGAAGAGGAGGCTATGGAGTTTGGAGATGAGGAAAAGGAGAGGCAGGACAAAAAAAAGGAAACCTAGGGTGGGAAGAAACACAAGAGGGTGGGCACAGAGGATGAGAGGTTGTAGTAGGACCCAGACTCTTCTCTGCTCCCTCTATCCCTTGTCCATCCCCAAGCCCACTTGGAGGAGAAGATAAAGGATAGTTTTGGAGTTGGGGAGGGGGAGGTGTTGGCCAAAGATAGGAGAAAAGCCTAGAGAAATTTTAATGTGAGGACTTCCAAAATGGGTATTTTTAGAGAAGTGATGAACCCCCAGATCCTAGTGGACAACCAGAAGGAACCACATCTTGAAGAGCTCATTAACCCTGTGATTGTGCCAATCTCTGATAATGCCAGGGGATCTAGGATGAACCTCTTAAAAAATGGTCCCAACAACATGATAGATAATTACAGGTCAATCAAGTGGCTTTTTCATGACCTCAAGGAGGTTAAGGAGAAGGTGGGTCAAATGGAAGGAGCTAGGAATCTAAAGGGCCTAGAGAAAGGGATAGATTATGATTGTAGGCATAGCCTAGTAGAAAGGAGGATCCACAACCCAGAAAATTACAATCACAATCTATCAAGCTAGATGATCTCAATGCCCAACTCAATTAATAACAAAATTCTATCTTTAATTGATTGGCTTAAAGACAGAGGGATATAGGGGGATGTGGATGGAAAATACAGGGGTAAAGAAAGATCTGATGATGATAATACCACTAGTATCACTTTTTTCTACTCTAGACCAGGAAGAACATAGGACTAGCTAGGAGGAGGCTGAGGAGAACCAGATGGCCTAGGAGGTGACCTAGGTCATGCATGAGCTGGAAAGAAAGATCGAGGATTAGTTCTTGTCTTTTTCCTTTTTGGCTAGCTTTTTGTTTTGGCTTTTGATTGTTTCATTTGTGTTGTCTTTTATATTTGGCCTTTTCTTTGGCCTTTGTTTATTTGGCTAGGCCTAGTGTTTATTATCAGCCTTTAGACTTGTTACTTTTGTAGCTGGGCTTCTAATGCTTATTTTCAACCTATTATGTTTTAACTCTTGGGTTTTAGGATCCCATTAAGAGCTATTTATCTAATAAAAAATAGTGTATTTTGTAACCTTTAATAGGGTTGGCTCCAAATAAGGCTCACTTTAGATAGTAAAAGATAGTAATGACTTGCAATTGTTGGATTTCCCAATTTAGGTTTTCACATTGAATCTTGGTGTCACTTGTGTTCATGCTATTTTCTTTATGTGTATGCAACTAAGTGAATTAAGGTTAATTACACTTAATATCTTAAGATCTACCTATTAAGTATTTTTTGAGTAATAGTTATTATGGCAATGCTTCTTGTGTTAACCGAGTGCCTATGTCTTAATCAAGTTACAACAATTTCAATAGTTTATATTTTTTTTGACACCTGAGAGATCTAGGATTTATTTTTATAATAATTTATTCACCCTTCTCCTCTCATACTTTCAAAAATTGGCATTAGAGGTTTCGGTGCTTGCAAAGAAGGTTTAAAGGACCTAAGCTAAAGATTAGGATGTCTTACAAAAGAGAGATTCTCAAGTTGAATAGAGATAACTTCGCAGCATGGAAAGAACTTATGAAGTTGCATTAGGAAACAATCAGTGATTCAAGATTGAATTATTTAATCAATCCTTACAAGGATCCTACTAGAACATTGATTGTAGAATAAATTTTTGAAAAGAAAAATCATAACATCATGATGATTAATATTGCTTCGTCTTTTATTTATGTTGAATTTGATGAAGTTAGATATTGTACTAATGCCCATGAGATATGGACCAAGTTAAAATATCTATGGAGGACATGATAAAGTAAGAGACCTACAGAAGAAAGCCTAAGAGATCAATTTGATCATGTGCAGATGAAAGAGGATGAAAATATTACAAAATATGTTGATCGAATCAAAGCCTTTGGAGGAGAAATTGAAGGTAAAATAGTTGTAAGCAAGGTACTTGAAAACCTACTTCTTATCTATGTAATTAGAGTGTCATTTATTCAAGAGATGAGATGTAATCCTAATAACAAGATAAATTTGGATGCTTTAGTGGGACGCTTGACAACTTTTGAGCTAGATAATTGTGATAATTTTTTCCCCACTTCTAGCCATCTTGAATCTTCATTTCAAGCCAACCTGTCCCTCATGAAGAAAGCTACAAAGTCCAAAGGAAAATAGTCTAAAAGTGAAGAAGAAGGAAGTTCTGATAGTGATCTTAAATTCATTGAAGCACTGCTTGCAATAAGATAGCCCAAAGGAAAATCAAAGTACAAAGGTAAAATTCCTTAATCTTTTTTTTCTTGTGAAAAGATGGTCACATTGTTGGAAGGTGTCCAAACAAAGAAGACAAAGAAGAAAAAAGAGAAACAAGTATATAGCAAAGAAAGAATTCAACAACTAAAGGTATTGTAAAGAAAAAGGTAAGAAATCTTGTTTCATGTCAAAAGATTCTGATAGTAGTGATAATGATGAAATGGTATATATAGTTGTAACAAATGAATCAGATGATGAGTTAGATGAGATGGCACTTACTTCTCATGTTAGTAAGAATGAAAAATGGATTATTAATAGTGGATGTTCTCATCATAGGAATGGTGAAAAAAGAAAATTTGAACATATGGAACACTATGATAGAGGAAGTGTTAGATTTGGAAACAATGAGCCTTGTTGCATAAAAGGGAAAGGTTGTGTTTCTCTAACCAATGAACTTAGATGAGACAATGCTTACTGAGTTGAAGGACTAAAGCATTATCTACTAGGTGTGGCATAGTTGAACAACATTGGATTCAAGGTAGAATTAATTAAAGGGAAGGCCGAGTTGCTAGATGGGAAAGGAAATCTAGATGGTTTAGAAAATCAAACAAAAGGTAACCTATTCTACCTACATCTAAGGGTATGTGTAGGATCATGGTTTACCAAAAAGTGGCGATCTAAAAAATCTATAGTTTTGAAATATCTCAAACCATTTCACAATCTATTTCAAATTTTTTCCCACCCACCTTGAGACTAAATGAAAACAATTAATATCTTTATACGGTCTACTATATCTTTTGATACCAAACCTATATGGTCAAATTTAAAAAATCCTTTAAAAGTGCTTTTGGCCTATTTTTATGTGATTTTTACGTCAAACATGTAGCTGACAACTTTTTCTTCACCAAAATTTGATGAAATGAAAAGGGTTTCTTAAGAATGTTCTTATCATTCCACAAATGTAATGTTTGTCAACTTGTGAGTTTAGTAAGTAATTATTACTTATTTTCTAATGGAGTTAGTATAAAGTGCTAACTGGCACACTACTTGAAAAACAACTATAACTTTCAAATGGTACAAAAAAATTTAAATCCAAAAGATGCATCAAATTCTATGCTTCTTCTATTATAAGGAAATAAAATGAAAAATTGTATTTTGTAGAGTTTTGAATTAGTTAAGGTGGTCAGACATGAGAGTTTTCTTTATTCCAAAAATACTAAAGTCAAAAATTAATTAATTATTATTTATTTAGAATAAAAATACCAAAAATATGTGTCACATCTAGGTATGAGTCTACTACTTATATCTAGAGTATTATTAAAAAATATTATCATTTGATTTTTATTAAGATGGTCAGACATACATCTACTTCTTATTTTTGTTCTAAATTTTTTATAATATTGCATTAAAATTCAAAATTTTGACCAATCAATTTTTATTTTTTTGAGATAAGTCCTACTAGTTTAGAAACTAGATTCAATTTGCTAGAGATTATTTTGTCTCAACTTTTTGATATAAATTTAATAAAAAGTAGAAAATTGCATATCAAGTTGACATAACCCTAATTTTCTAATTTTTTATTGCCACTTAAGAGCATAGTTTTGTTCACCATGATCCTACATATACCCCTAAGTGAGAGTTCATGTTTCATTACTAAAGTATAAGAATGTTGGTTATGGCATAAAAAGTTGTGTCATGTAAATTTTGATAACTTGATCAAGATAAGTAATAAAAAAAAGAATGAGAGGAATTCCTAGTTTCAGGTAACCTGATATGGGTTTACATAAAAATTCTCAAAATGGAAAGATGGGAAAGACAAGTTTCAAAAGTATAAACTATCATTCTAAAGATGTATTGGAGTTGGTTAATATAGACCTATGTAGACCTATAGGAACAAAAATTTACAATGGAGATAAGTAATTTATTCTATTTGTTCATGATTATTCAAGGATGATGACTGTTAACTTACTTGAAAGATAAATCATAATCTTTTTAGAAGTTCAAATGGTATCTGGCTAGAGTTGAGAGAGATATGAAAGAAAGTGAAATGTTTAAGGCCAGATAGTGGATGAATATTTATTTCCAATGAGTTCTACATTGAAAGAGGAATCAAAAGACAAGTATTAGCTTTCGGTACACCTCAGCAAAATGGTATAGCAAAAAGAAGGAATAGATCTATCATGGATTATGTAGGAACCTTGATGAAAGAAAAAAATGTTGCAATGAAGTATTGGAAGGAGCCAATCAGTAACATAGTTCATACCTTGAATTGAGTACAGCTACATAATGATTTAAATCAGACTCCTTCTAAAGTATGGTATGGCTACAAACCCAATGTAAGGTATTTCAAAGTGTTTGGTAGTAGATGTTATATCTTGAAGGAGACTAGGAAAGGTAGATTTGATGTCAAAAGTGATGAAGGCATATTTCTAGGATACTCCTATAGAAGAAAAGCATATAAATGTTTGAATCTATCTACTCATAATTTCATAGAAAGTGCACATGTAAAGATTGATGAATTTACAAAAAAGAGTGAAGAATAGAGCAATACAAAGCTTGCAAACTACATAATTCTTTTGATTTATGAACCTAATACATTGCCTAATCTAAATGGAAGTTAGGAATCTTCACCTCCTGAGTCCCCAAAATTTCCAAAAGCACCCAAGTTTTAGCCTATGCAACTTGAGTCACATTTAGAAGGACCCAAGTCACAATTAGTGGCACTCAAGTTGCAATCAATACAACCCAAGTCATAGTTTAAAGGAACTGAGTCATAGTTAGTGGAACTTGAGCTTGATTTAAAAGATCTTGTTGAGCTATATGAGAGAAGTTCTAAATCCAAAGTACCTATATTAGCAAGATGTGCTAGAAGGAATCATGGACCTAAGAAGATTATTGGAGACAAGTCATAAGGTACAATGACAAGGAATAGATTAAAAGGTACATGTTTTCTTACAAAATTTGAATGTAGAAATTTTAAAGATGCACTGGATAATGAATGCTAGATTGAAGTTATGATTGAAGAGATTGAACACATAAAGAGGAAAAATAGTTGGACTCTTGTTCCTAGACCCAAGGATAGAAATTTGATTGGCACAAAATTGGTATTCAAAAATAAGTTGAATGAGAATGAAGAAGTTTCAAGAAACAAAGAAAGGTTGGTATTCATTATGGTGAAACTTTTACTACTGTTACAAGATTAGAAGCTGTTAGGAATTTACTTGCATATGCAGTACATAGAGGATTTTAATTTTTTCAAATGGATGTGAAATCTGTATTTTTGAATGAAATTCTAGAAGATGAAGTATATATAGAGAAAGCTAAAGGTTTTGTTGATTCTACCAAAAAGGACATGGTTTGAAAGTTTCATAAAATATTTCGTTCTCTCAAACAAGCTCTTGGAGCATGGTATGAGAGGTTACACAATTATTTAATAAAGATTGGATTTTAGAGGACTAATGGTACCAATAGCCTATACATAAATGAAGGTCTAGACAAGAAGCTTATGTTGGCAGAAATATTTGTAGATGATACATTGTTTACTAGAAATGATGATTTATGCAAATCTTTTTTAGAGGAAATGAGCAAGGAATTTGAGGTGTCTATGTTTAGTGAGATCAAATTCTTTGTTGGATTGCATATTCAATATAAGAAATATGGTATCTTTATTACTCAATCAAAATATATCAAAGAGATACTAAAGATGTTTGGAATGTAATACTCAAGACTAGTTGAACACCTATGTTTATTGGACATAAGCTTTCAAAAAATTATGATTCCAAAGAGCTAGATGAAACCACATACATATCAATGATTGGAAAACTGCAATATGTAGTGCATACAATGCATGATATAATTTGTTTTTTTATGAATAGACCCTTCCCTATATTAATAAAAATACTATAAAGTTTTTTTGTAATATTTAATTAGAAATTGGCATGGTGTCAATATCTTTAGATAATCCTAAAGAAAATCATATGATGGAAATAAAGAGAATCACGAGCTATCTAAAAGGTATAAAAGATTATGGCTTATAGTCTAAGAAAGGTGGAAACTTTGATTTGAAAGAATTTACTAATGTTGATTGGGTTGGAACTGTTCATGATAGGAAGAGCACTAGTGGTGAAGCATTCTTTCTTAGAAAGAGGCTAGTGTCTTAAACAAGTAAAACAGAAGAATTGCATTTCTTGGTCTACTACGAAGGCATAATATATTCTAACTGCAATTAATTGTTCCAATATTATTTATTTCAAGCAATTTTTAGTAAGAATGAAGATGGAGATCAAAGACCTAGTTGTTATCTTCTATCATAAAACTAGTGCAATAAACATATCAAAGAATCCCATGATGCATACCAATAAATAGGACATTATCATAGAATATCATTTTCTAAGAGAATTGGTGCAAGAAAAAGGGGTGAGATTGGAATATGTAAATACAAAAGAAAAAATTGCAAACATATTCACCAAGCCATTACCTAAGGATGTATTCTTGTATCTAAGAGGTAAGCTAGGGGTGATTCCCTTTCTGGAAGCTCACTAAATGAAGTTTAGTGATGCATCAACCAAGGCATGTTGAAGATTAGTCAAGTTGATGTAGTAATTAAAGAGAAAATAACATATGAATCTATGCATCAGGTGTACTGAAATTCACTATATAATATATTTGGAATAAAATTTCAAAGAGGGAGAGTTTATTCTCATATATTAGAAAATGTTTCCTTAATATTTTGAAGATGTCAAAGAATCCTCAAAGAGTTTGATATTTGAAGATGGTGATATCAAAAGGTTATGTTGAAGACAAAGTAAACAAGGAGAGTTTTTTGGCAGTCAAAGAAATTAAAGTTAGAGAGAGTTCACATTGATAGAGAAAGTTCTCATGGATGAGAATTAGAATCAAACTAAGGATATGATCATTACTTTTATTTTGCTCTAAAATTTCATTATAATATGATATGTTGTGTTGCCATTGATTCTAAAGAGGGAGATTATTGAACACAATTGATCAATTGTATGTTGTCTTTGATGTTACAAAAAATGTCATATCTTTATTAGTCAGTTTATTCCAAGCTCACTCAAGCAATGAAGATAGTTTCTAGTCGATTGATGAGATGAATTTTAATTGTATTAAGTCATGTATTCAAGCTAACTTGACTATGTACATGGTATAAATATAAGGTCAAGTTGTTGATTGAATAAAGTGAGAAAGATGAGCAAGTGAGAAAGTGGAAGATAAGAGATTCTTAGAGGAAGTGAATTGGAAGGATAGTGAAATATTCTTGATGAGCTACAAAGATATATCTAATCAAGGAGGACCTATCATACAAGCTAGAATTGAGATATGAAATCAACAAAGATAAGTTTGCATCAACAATCTGGTCATATCATTGTTACTCTCTAATCATTGTAGTAGTGTGTTGAATCTCTTAATAGAGTTGTCTTAACAACTATTTCTAAATCCTCTAACTAGGTGGCATTTCTATTTGAATTGTCTAAAGATCTCTTACAAGGCCACCTCTGATAGGGTGCTTAGATCCACTAATAGGGTCACACCTAATAGTGTGCTTTGTAGCCTTTAATAGGGTTGGCTCCTCATAGGGCTCACTTTAGAAGAATGAAAAATATTAACTAGTTGGAATTGGTTGTTTTCCCAAATTGGGTTTCCATGTTACATCTTGGTGTCACTCACGTTCATGCTATTTTTTTTCATGTGTATGCAACTAAGTTAATTATGGTTAATCACACTTAATATCTTGAGATCTACATGTTAATTATTTGTCAATTAACAATTATTGTTGTAGTTATTTTGGAGTGATAGCATATTGCTAGTGTTAACCGAGTGCCTGTGTGTTAACCGAGTTACAACAATTCTAGTAGAGTTTATGTTTTGTTCTAATATCTAAGATTTCTGGGGTTTATTTTTGTAGTTACTGATTAATGACAGTGGTTCCTCTCATCCAATATGGGTCTTTCTTCATGCCATTCTAATTTATTTTCTCAAGCCATCATTGTCCAACTTGAGCCATCAATGAGTTTCAAGCGTAAGTGGGTTTTGTAGAGGATGTGATCACTAGAGAGCTTGAGTTGGCATTTATTCTCCTTGTAGATGGGAGCATATGCAAAAACTTTAATGTTGAGGCCCTTTCCCATGTCATGAACCAACATATTAAATTGAACACCATTGCAATTCACTATCTCCACATCAACTTCACACACATGATATTCACAAAGAGCAATGTAATATGTGCCCAATTCATAGTTTGACATCCTGATTTGCAATCATGTGCAGAAAGCTTGCCTACCCATCTTGGTTATTAGCACACAACTTTGAAGGAGAAATGGAAGTTACACATTCCTATGGGTTATTCTTTAATGGCTAAATAAAATACTAAGTGTAGTACAAGCTCTCCTTTGATAATAAATCCATGAAATTTCTCACTACAAGATTTTGTGTAGCCCATGCCTAAGTTTTACTTGGTCCAACTTGACTTTGTGTCTCTTTCTTCACATTTGGAAACTCATAGACCTGTAAGGAACAAGAATCACTAGATGTTATGTATATGTGAATCTGTCTTTGATACCATATTAGTTTTTCAGGACCTTCTGCAAATGTACTTGCACAGTCATTATGTTTGGTATGGGATTTTCAAATGCAACTTCCTCTCACATTTATATTGAGCATATATATAACATGAATAGACATGACCCTTTATGGGACATGTGTATTTGATAATTAGAAACCTAATATTAATCATGATATATTCATTTATGTGTGTGTGTGTGTGTGTGTGTGTGTGTATTTATATTTCTCAAATAATAATAAACTTCTATATATAAATTATATCTAATATATGATGAACACACATATATAAAGGATAAAGACATCCAAATTGACTAACACTTTAATAGTATGAAATGTATTCAAAGGCTTAGCCTACAATAGGCGTTCAAGACACTCAAGTCAATGTAATTAACCAAATAATAATATATATCAAATGATTATATTGTAATATGTTTATGAACCTATGTCTCCCTCTATTTCTATTTGCATATGTTTCTCTCCAACTCACTCACTCTCTCTGTCTAGCTCTCTATCCCTATTTTTTATATCTCTTCATCCTATTTTATCAATCTATCACCTTATAAATCCTTATTTCTTTGTGTCTTCATCCCACCTCTCATCTCTCCTCTAACTATTTCTCTTTCTCTTGCACCCTTCCTCTTTCTCTTAGAACTACGTGCATATAACTATTTGAATTTATTTTAGAGAGATTGATATCCATTTTGTATTGATGGTCTCGAACATGCATTCAAAGACTTGGTTTGTCAATTTTATATCTTCCATGTATCTCATTATGTTTGTCATATTATTTCCTTATCTCTCTTCCCTTTGATATAACTACCTATCTCCATTTCTCTCCTTATATCACTTATTATTTCTATATGTGTCATTTTATCTCTTGCACTCTTATTTCTTACAAAACATCATCCTATCATAAAATTTAAAGAGTAAACACAATTAAAAATATTACCTAATATGATTTGTGGTTGGTTAACAAATGACTAGTCCTATCCATTTCTATATCAATATGTTTCTGTCTAAGTCACACACTCTCTAGATACCTCTATATGCTTGTTTTTATATCATTCGTATTCACACATACAAAAAATAAAAAATACATAGGAAGAAAAGATTTTTACCACCTTTTATTTTTACGGCATCAGACAACACCGGGGAATCAAAACATATGATTAAAAAAGTTCAAAATATATTACGAGTATTTAAAAAGTTCAAAATTTATATCCGCTCTAAAATTGCACCCACAAAAGCATGCAACTACTCATTACATTAATTTGTATAAAAGCATGCTACTACTAGTCATATTAATAACGACCATCAGTACATATTTGCACAATTTTTTTAACATAACCCTATTTTTATATTATTAAAAAGTGTATATTTCCATGAAAACAAATATGAGGTCACCTTTTCTTACAATCAGTGACACATATCCATCCAGGAAGTGAGAAAAACTATTCAAATTGCCCAAGTAAAGGAACAGATATGGAAACTTGTAAAATGGTGGGAAATGGCTCCGGGATTCAGCCTTCCTTGATGGGATTCTCCTCAGCTTCCTATAAATTTGTTATCTGCTCAATTTGACTAGTCAAATTAATCCTTCCTGGCACTTGAACTGCAGACAAATTATCAACCCAGTCAATCAAATATAATTAAAATTTTTTCCTATAAAACCTTTCTACATTCATGACATTCGACAAGGAAATACAAATCAATTACTTGTGTAACACGGCATAATATACCTAAGGTGTGTCCGTCTTGTAAATCTGGATCATGCGTTATGATAACTATCCTCCGTTGAATATTAACATCAATATTCTCAACTCCATGCAAAACAGTGAATAATCCCCTTATCTGTTGTTCATGTGCAGCAGAATACATTCCCTGGACTTTCAGAGTTGTTCTCTGCATCGTGCCGCGCAAATGAAGATGATGTAAAGCTGATTATGTTTTCCTTGAATAGAAGACAGTTGATGTTATATGCATAAATTCCTGACAATCATATTTCCCTGTGCTCGTGCAATTTGAGATTCTATTATTGACGTTGTAGTTGCTTGTCTTGACAAAGTCTTTTCGGTTTTAGACAAGCAAAAAAATAATGGCTAGTGTTCCTTCTAAAATAGGAAAGGAATACCATAAACGAGGTATAAAGTTACTATTCTGCTTCACATCACAATCCTTTTCTCCACTTTCCCACCACTAACTAGTCTTTTTTTACTTGTCGATTCTTCCCAACGGTGACAACCGTTCGTATAAAAATAATCATATTTTTGTTTGGCTTTTAGCCAGACTGTGACTAGTAAAGTAGCATGCAATGGAAATTAAGAAGAGAATTGTACGCTCATTACAGCGAATTGAAATTTGAAATAGCATTACTTCATTCTGAGAAAATGAGTAAATGCGGCTCCGTCACGTTGAGATGTGAGATCGACAACCATGTTTTAGCTTGACTCTAAAAAGTGTCGCCATCCCTTTTAGTTCAACCAATTATATATATTTATAGTTTTGTTATCCATTTGAGAATTTACACTATGTGCAAATTGTTCATATCATAAAAACCAAAGTAGCAGTACCATAGAGGACCGATTTTTAAAGTGGAAACGTAGTTAAGGAAGGGTAGCTAAATAATTCAATATATACACGCTCAGTGTTAATCGGGAAGATCAGATTTTCACAATCTGTTCAAATTATTGATAATTGTTTTTGAATTTGATTGTGTTGATTTTTTTACAATCAATATTTCGAATCACACTATCTGATTAATTATCTAGCTTAGTATCATTACTCCATCGATGTTATCTGGTAGTTAGTGTTTTTGATTAAGAAAAATAGCAATTAATGGGTACTGACCAAAGTACAATCAGAATGCTAGACACCAATAACATAATTACCAGTGCCTAGTAACAAAAGATGTATATAATCAGATCTCCCTCTGTTAAAGCGAAAAGTCCACAAGTGTCTAACCACCCAAACATGGTCAACGCTTTCAATGCATGACTTGGAACAAGCTCCCACAATAACTGTAGACTTAAACCAAAAACAACAACAAAGGCCCAAAATGTGCCCTTTAAAACTACTAGCAATCACTTGATCATAGGGGAAAGAAAAACTAAAATAGGATAACACCATAACAACAAAGGAACAAACTCAAGTCATCCACACCTGTTAGAACTCTAACAAGAAATATAGGATCAAACAAGACTATACCACTAGCCTTGGAAAACAAAATACATAACTTTCGACCATGGGTCCAAGTGAAGATCAACTTCTAGCCTTTGAAAACTCAATAAAAAGTCTTCTAGTCCCCCATAAACTCCCATATCACCATAATATCAATGGGAGGAGCAAGGAGGAGGAAGACAAAACCCCAGAGGTAAGAGTTGCTCCTCCTCCTACACACAATGCTACTAAAAATACCAGAAGTAATCAAAATCTCAATAGGAATCTCCTCTACTTCTCAACACCCTAATATGATCTTCACCTCAATAGGAGATTGCTCCACCTCCATAGGAGTTGTGAACATAGAAGAAAAGAGGAATACCCAGGCCATCCTCAAAGGTAGTAACACACGTCTTTGCATCAAAGCATTTAGCTATGGAGTCATCCCTTCTTCACTGCCTAAAGTACATTGTCCAAATGTGCTCTGTCCAGTTGAATCTCTAATAATGAGAAATAGATACTCACAAACAATAGAAGGAAAGTATTCGCTAAACCCATTGACCACCACTTTCCCCAGTAGCCAGTTACCTACATAAGCCTTACCCCCACCTCAATAAGGTCCTTCCCCTCCATAGGAATTAGGAAAGTGAAAGAACAAAAAAGAGGACAACTTTAGCATAGGCATTAAAAGCC